>JAIOJX010000005.1:16395000-17867484 GCA_022376925.1 Tragulus kanchil | reverse complement strand
ATCAACAGATGATTGATTTAAGAAGGCAGACACACACACACATACAAGGGAACACTACTCAACCATAAAAAGAATGAAATATTGCCATTTGCAGCAGCATGGATAGACCTAGAGAATATCATACGGAGTGAAGTCAGACACGGGAGGAAAAATATTATGTGATATGACTTACATGTGGAATATAAAAATAGTGCAAATGAACCTATATGCAAAATAGAAACAGACTCACAGACACAGAAAACAGGCTTATGGTTATTAAAGGGGAAAGTTAGGTGGAGGGATACATTAGGAGTTTGGAATTAACAGACACCAGCTACTATATTTAAAATAGACAAGCAGGGGACTTCCCTGGTGGTCCAGTGGGTGAAGAGTCCTCCTTGCAGTGCAAGGGGCACTGGTTCGATCCCTGGCCCGGGAGGATCCCACATGCTGTGGAGCAGCTGGACTGGTGTGTCTGATTGCGAGCTGGCACTCTGGAGCCCATGTGCCCAGAGCCAGTGCTCTGCAATGAGAGAGCACTGCAACAGGAGGCCCACACAGGCTGAAGAATAAAGATGGATGAAGATAAACAAAGAAAAAAAAACAATAAAAAAGGTCAAAATTAAAAAAAAAAAAGCCACCCTTTACAGTCATCTTTGGAGGCTTTAAGCTTACTTTAGGTACCAAGGGCAGTGGGGATGGGGTAGGTGAAGACAGAGTAGAAGGGTCTAGGAGCAGTTTTAGGGCTGGAGTGAAATGTCCCACCTCCTCCTCAAGCCTAGTTCCTCTGGATCCTACTTCCTCATGTGTCCTGGGAGACCTCGTCCCTCACCCACGCCTTCTCTCCATCAGTAGCATCCCTTCTGTGTCCAATGTGTGCAAGTCTCTCTCTACCTTTTGAGAAGCTCTCCCATGACCCTGCATTTTCCTTTCACTACCACCAACATGGGCAGCTACTAGCCCGGTGTGGCTGGTGAATCCTTAAAATATAGCCAGAATGCCTGAGGAACTGTATTTTACATTTTATTTCCTTTTAAGTAATTTTCATTTTAACGTAAGAAACTAAAGCAGGGTGAAATGCTTTCCCATTAAACACAGCTCTCCCATGCTGATTGAATTATATTTCACTTTAACCTGTTGTATCACACAGTAAGTAGCGCATGTATAAAGCGTGGGTGTCATATATCGTCTATCTAATTGGTCAATGGATTGACTCAATTTGAATTATTTATATATATATTTATCAGTGTAATATTGTATGTGTTTATCTGCATATTTTCTGCACAGAGCATGAATTACACTCATATCTACTGAATCATCATTGATGAATATATTGAAATATTGTTATGTTTATTATATATCTCTAAATCATTTTCTGGTTGTCTGTCTCATAGTTATTTGTAATTCTTATATCCTCTATGAAACGCTGAACGTCTTAATAGGTAGATCTGTAAGTGTGGAAAAAATTTAAATTTAAAGTGAAGGTATACCCTTGATGCAGAGTAGAGATGTAGAGGATGGTACGACAAATGGACCAGTGATCAAAAAAAGACTGAAAAGAGATGCAAATTTCACAATAAATGGTAACTGCAATTTGCTTCAGCAGAAGCTATTATGAGAAACAAAAATGCACTTGTGTTGTTTCCGTCATATAACTACTGAGTGTCATCTCCTAAAGTCAGCGCCACAAAACACATTTATCTGGAGAGATGTTCACAAAGGAAAAAATAAAGGTTGGTGGTTGAATAAGTTTTGGATGTGGTGACTATTTTAGTTCTTTGTTGGAGATTCACAGTGTAACTTAGCAGGTTAAAAGTGTTGCAACATCTGGTTAAAAAAAAAAAGAGAGAGAAAGGGAGTTTTAAAACTTGATTTAATCCAGTGATCTCCAAAGCTATTTTCCCTTTAAAGCTTACATTTTATTTTGATTTATCTATTTAAATCATGTATTAGAGCATGACATGACTACTTGCTGGAAAATTGACCCTTGTTCTCACACAGTGGAGAGCACTGTGGGCAGGGCAGTCTCAGCTAGTGGGCCGGCAGAAAGTGAGCTGGCTGTCTTCCACACCATGCAGGCAGAATTCTCTGGCCTTTGATGTGATGTGCACAAGAAGAATAAATGTAATTCGAACTAAATAAGTATGACTCCAGGAAGAGAATTCCCTGGTTGTCAAGACTCTGTACTTCCAAGGCAGGGGATCAGGTTTGATCCCTGGTCAGGGAACTAGATCCCACACGTGGCAACTAAGACCCATTGCAGTCAAATAAATTTTAAAAAATAAAATAGAGAGTTAGGAAGTGTGGTCAGGAGATTGGAAAGGAATGGATTGGAAGTTTGGTGACAAAAAGGTCTGGATTAGAGGACCATGGTTGGGCATATGCAGATAGGTAAAAAGTGTGAAGATATTTGTATCACGTTATACTCATCAGAAATTATGGGCCACGGGAGATGCATCTGGCCAGTTGACATTAGCAACGCCCCCACTATTGGCCATCAGGGAACTGGGTACATGAATGGAGTGACCACAGTAGCGGAGATGATGGAGGCTGTGCGTGTGACCAGCAGCTGGGCTTCAGCTCAGTACGGACCATTATGCTATTGCTTCCTCTGAATGTCCTACTTGGCTATTTCTAAAAGTTGCTTTGGTTGTTTTAGTTCTTTTACAAAACTTTGTACTTTGTTTTTATAAAAAGCTTATACACTTTGACCAAAAAAAAAAAACCCAAAACAACAGAACGGGGATTTAAGTGGCAATTTTGTTGAATCTATAAATTGACTTGGGAAGAAGTGGCAGGCTTCCCTTATTGCTCAGTCAGTGAAGGATCTGCCTGCATTGCAAGAGACCCATGTTTGGATCTGGAAGGTACCCTGGAGAAAGAAGTGGCAGCCCACACCAGTATTCTTGCCTGGAGAATCCCATGGACAGAGGAGCCTGGTGGGCTACAGTCCAGGGGGTCGCAATTGTTGGACATGATTTGGCGACTAAGCCACCATGTCATGCTAACAAATATTGAGTCTTTTGATTTAAAGTATAATCTTGGATGAATGAGGTATAATCTCTCCATTTTGTTGTTTTTCAGTCTCTAAGTCATGTCCTAATCGTTTGGACCCCATGGACTGCAGCACGCCAGGCTCCCCTGTCCTTCACTATTTCCCTGAGTTTGCTCAAACTCAGGTCCATTGAGTCGGTGATGCCATCTAACCATCTCATCCTCTGTTGCCCTCTTCTCCTTTGCCATCAATCTTTCCCAGCATCAGAGTCTTTCCCAGTGAGCCAACTCTTTGCATCAGATGGCCAAAGTATTGGAGTTTCATCACCAGTCCTTCCAATGAATATTCAGGGTTGACTTCCTTTAGGATTGACTGGTTTGATCTCTTTGCTGTCCAAGGGACTCTCAAGAGTCCTCTCCAGTACCACAAATTTCTTTTGTTTCAACCTCCTTTAATTTTTCTGTTTTTATGTGTTTTGTACTTTTCAGTGTAAAGATCTCAGACAATTTTAATTTTATAGATATTGTTTCTCTTCATTTTATCTTTTAGATACCTGAAAAAATTCTCAGAAGATAATTGGGCCCATATGAAGCCTGCAAAGTATTGCTTCCACAAATAAAATTCTGTGAGCAGAATAGAGCCAGAAAGAACTTCAACAGAAAACAAGAATATAAATTATTAGTTTTTAAATATTTTTTCTTATTTTTAATTTTTGGCCTCTTCTATTGGTTTTTTATTTATTTATTTTCATCCATCTTTATCCTTTGCCCAGTGTGGGCCTCCCATCGCCATGGCCTCTCTCGTTGCAGACCACCGGCTCTGGGCACATGCACTCCAGAGCGCTGGCTCGTAACTGGTCACACTTGTCCAGCCACTCCGTGGCACGTGGGATCTTCCTGGGCCAGGGCTCGAACCAGTGCCTCTTGCACTGCAAGGCAGACTTTTTACCCACTGGATCACCAGGGAAGCCCTATAAATTATTTTTAAATTAAGAAGTGTATTAATCGAAATTTTGAACAAAAGTTTGAACAACTGAAAAATTTGAACAAAGCAAAAAAATTAATTTGGATGGTAGTTTCATTATTTATTCACTCATTTATTTTATAAATGTTTATTTATAAACTGACCATTTTTTAATTGAGGTATAGATGAGGTAAGCATATTCTTAACAAAGGCAGGCAGGGTAATGTATTTTTGTAGCCGTGGTAGGAAAAAGTATTTGTTTTGAATCCAGCCTTGCTTGCTTGAGTTCTTACCAGAAGTCTTCCCTGTGTCTGACCACTCAATACCCTTGCACAACATACAGCATTCACTACCTGGGTTAGAGCCAAGCTACGTAGATCATTTTTCCTGCAAGAAATAATCTCTGTGTCTTTCAGAAGTCTCTGGTAGAGAGGGAAAAACATGAATGACACCTAGAGATTTCTGATGTCTGCAAAAATCTGCAGCCCAGAGATAAAGAATTGACATCTTATTGTAAAGAGACACAATGTTGGCTAAAGGATAGACACACGTATTCATTTAGAAACAGGGGCCCTTAGAGAGGAAAATGGGGAACCAGAACTGTCACGGTCGCCTGCTGGCTCTGTAGCTCCTTCGTGCTTCATTAGCCATGGGGGACATAGTTCTTTGAATTAGGAAGTCATTGAAAATAATTTGCAAAGAGCAGGGACGTGTCAAGTGCGAGAAGCTCCTGCTAGAGGAGCACTCCAGGGCTAATGCAGAGGAGCCTGACAGCGGTTTAGGATCTCAGGATTCTACTCCAGCAGCTTGAAAGAGCACCTAATTAACATCTATGGTTATGTTAAAAATAAAATGAGAGGATCAAGATATTGTATGGTCTTGGGCCAGGACACTGTCAGTGGCAATAAGCCTTTATGTACCCTAGGAATTCAACTAGTCCTTTCTGTTTGTTTTCTTCAGGGAGTGGGCTGACAGCATTTGAGATTTTTTCCCCCTCAATTTAACTGAGAAAATTATTTTTCTCCTTGTGATGAGACCTCTTAGAATTTTCTCTTTTAACCATTTTCCTATATTTCATCCGGCTGGGTGAACGATAGTCATCATGTTGTACATTACATCCTCGAAAGTGATAGTCACTCAGTCGTGTCGGACTCTTTGTGGCCTCATGGACTGTGGCTCGCCTTGCCAGGCTTCTCTATTTCCGTGTCATTCTTTTCTGGATGGTAGTTTCATTATTTATTCACTCATTTATTTTATAAATGTTTATTTATAAACTGACCATTTTTTAATTGAGGTATAGATGAGGTAAGCATATTCTTAACAAAGGCAGGCAGGGTAATGTATTTTTGTAGCCGTGGTAGGAAAAAGTATTTGTTTTGAATCCAGCCTTGCTTGCTTGAGTTCTTACCAGAAGTCTTCCCTGTGTCTGACCACTCAATACCCTTGCACAACATACAGCATTCACTACCTGGGTTAGAGCCAAGCTACGTAGATCATTTTTCCTGCAAGAAATAATCTCTGTGTCTTTCAGAAGTCTCTGGTAGAGAGGGAAAAACATGAATGACACCTAGAGATTTCTGATGTCTGCAAAAATCTGCAGCCCAGAGATAAAGAATTGACATCTTATTGTAAAGAGACACAATGTTGGCTAAAGGATAGACACACGTATTCATTTAGAAACAGGGGCCCTTAGAGAGGAAAATGGGGAACCAGAACTGTCACGGTCGCCTGCTGGCTCTGTAGCTCCTTCGTGCTTCATTAGCCATGGGGGACATAGTTCTTTGAATTAGGAAGTCATTGAAAATAATTTGCAAAGAGCAGGGACGTGTCAAGTGCGAGAAGCTCCTGCTAGAGGAGCACTCCAGGGCTAATGCAGAGGAGCCTGACAGCGGTTTAGGATCTCAGGATTCTACTCCAGCAGCTTGAAAGAGCACCTAATTAACATCTATGGTTATGTTAAAAATAAAATGAGAGGATCAAGATATTGTATGGTCTTGGGCCAGGACACTGTCAGTGGCAATAAGCCTTTATGTACCCTAGGAATTCAACTAGTCCTTTCTGTTTGTTTTCTTCAGGGAGTGGGCTGACAGCATTTGAGATTTTTTCCCCCTCAATTTAACTGAGAAAATTATTTTTCTCCTTGTGATGAGACCTCTTAGAATTTTCTCTTTTAACCATTTTCCTATATTTCATCCGGCTGGGTGAACGATAGTCATCATGTTGTACATTACATCCTCGAAAGTGATAGTCACTCAGTCGTGTCGGACTCTTTGTGGCCTCATGGACTGTGGCTCGCCTTGCCAGGCTTCTCTATCCGTGTCTTCAGGGACGAACACTAGAGTGGATAGTCATTCTTTTCTCCAAGGGATCTTCCCAATGCAGGGATCAAACCTGGGTCTCCAGAATCATGGGTAGCTTACTGTCTGAGTCACCAAAGAAGGCCCCATACATCTCTAGGGCTTGTCTTGTAACTGGAACTTTATACTTTTTGACCCCCTTCTTCCAATTCCCATAAATAATCTGATCTGTTTTTCTATGAGGTGTTATAGGACATGACTTCAAGATTCATCCATATTGTCATAAGTGGTAGGATTTTCAATGGCTGTTTCAATGTTGACTGAAATATATATATATATATATATACTCACACACACAATGGAATACAAACGTGTGGTACATATATGTTATATATTTTCAAGTTAGTATTTCAATTATCTTTGGACATATTCCCAGAAGTGGAATTTTTGGTAAGGTAGTTTTATTTTTCAGGCTTTTTGAGGAACCTCCATGCTGTTCTCCACAGTGGTTGTACCACTTTATAATTCCTTCAGCAGTGCACAGGGTTCCCTTTTCTGCGCATCCATGCCAGCGTTTGTGTCTCTTGTCTTTTTTGATGGCCATTTTAATAGACGCGAGGTGATGTCTCTTTGTGGTTTTGAGCTTGCATTTCCTGAAAGACTAGCAATGTTGGCCTTTTGTGTATCTTCTTCAGAGAAATGTCTCTTCAGGCCCTTTGCCTGTTTCTTAGTTGGTTTCTTTGCTGTTGCTATTGAGTTGTGTGAGTTCTTTATATATTCTGGATATTTACCCTTTATTAGACACATGACTTGCAAACATTTTTTCCCGTTATATAGATGGTCTCTTCACTGTGTTGATAGTTAGAATATACAAATCTATGTATACACTTATGATCATAATTATGTGAAATAATGTTTCCCAAAAAATAATGAAAATAAAGCAGAGGGAGAGATAGTAGCGGTGGCAGTGGCTATATCTTATTGAATCCACAGCCTGGGGGTCCAGGGGTTTTCAACTCCATGAGCCCAATGCAGGGGGCACAGGCTCGATCCCTGGTCTGGGTGCTAAGATTCTACAATGTGGTGTAGCCACAGAAACCGCCCCCCAAACCAATGAAAACCAGAACTAGAGACAGACACGAAGCTAGAGAGAGAACTCGAGAGCTTTCTGACCCTTATCTAGGTTTTGCAGGGTGGTAGCCAGGTGCTCCTGTGTTTTCAAGATAGGATTATAAAATGACACAATCTGTAACAAAAAAAACCAGTTTTTATTCGGCAGCAGTTTGCCATGAGAATCCACACGGATATTCCGGGGAGGTTGCCACTGTTCTGATTGTTCTGGATTCCACTTATGAGTCTCTGGTGAATTCTTGGGTGATCTTTTGATGGTAAAAGACCATCATCTGTGGACAGGCCTACATTTTAGAGCAAAAGTTACCTTGGTCCCAGAATGATAAATAAAGTTGGTTATCAAGTGGGTGGCATGCCCAACTGAGATGTGCCAAACTGACCTCAGTCCTGGAGAAGAGGAGCCTGGGTACTGGGCCCATGAGTTAGAAGGCCCTGTGTGTGTCAAGAGTGTGCTATAAAGTACGAATCCGTGGAGCCTCTGTCACACAGGGTCTAGTGCTGGTCCAGTCAAACTCATTTCCTTAAAACATCTGCCCTCAGTGAACACTGCTGAGGCCCTGGGGGACTGCTTCTCCATCTCCCTGGAGACTCTTGAAACAAAAGGCAAATGTCTGACTGTTGTGAGGTGAGATCTGCTGACACACTGCTTTGGAAAGCCTCGCTCTTTCAAGCCGTAGACTTTAAGGGACATTAATAAACTACAAATACATTTTCTCAGAGAGCCGAAGGCAACAGATTTATTAAAATATTGAAGGGTAGTTGATTTACAGTGTTGTATTAGTTTCAGGTGTACCGCTCTGCAAAAACTAATGAAGCTGAGAAAGCACCTATGTTTTCTGTTTTTTTTTTTTTTTTGTCTTTGGGGTGCTTTTTTTTTTTGGTTGCACAGCATAGCATGTGGATTTTTTTCAGATTCTTTTCCATTATAGGATACTGAATATAGTTAGTTTCCTGTGCTATACAGAGGGTCCTTGTTGGTTATCTATTTTATACGCAGTAGTGTTTGTATGTTAACCCCAGCTGCCTAATTTATCCCTTCCCCATCTCTCTTATTAATTCTAAGTTTGTTTTCTGTATCTGTGAGTCTATTTCTATTTTGTATATAAGTTGATTTGCATAATTTTTAAGATTCCACATATAAGTGATATCATATGATATCTGTCTTTGTCTGACTTACTTCACTTAGTATGATAATTTCTAAGTCTACCCATGTTGCTGCAAGCAGCATTATTTCATTCTTTTTTCATGGCTAAGTAATATTCCATTGTTTGTATACTGCATCTCCTTTTATTTATTTATTTGTCTATTTTATTTTTTTAAAACTTTTACAGAGTTTTGTTGTTCACAGACAGGTATGTTCCTAGATCAGTCATTTGCATATCCCTGGCACTCTCCCCCATCCTGGTCCCCTCCATCCCACCCCTCCCGGCCATCACACCCAGTCCCTGCAGGATCTCCTATTCCCGCAGAGCAATGACGATAGCTATCTTGCTCACATATGATAGTATAGGTTTCCATGTTACTCCCTCTATGCCTCCCACCCACTGTTCATACCCTACACTGTCCATATGTCTGTTCTCTGTGTCTGTTTTTCCCTCACTTTGCTGCGTGTGTCACCATTACCCTATTACTAGATTCCAATATATGTTAGTATACAATACTTGTCTTTCTCTTTTTGACTTACTTCGCTTTTTATGATAGGTTCTAGATCCATCCACCTCATTAGGGCTGATTCTTCTGCATTTCTTTTTACAGCTGAGAAGTATGCCATTGTATATATGTACCATAGTTTGTTTATCCATTCATTCGTCATTGGACATCTAGGTTGCTTCCATGTTCTAGCTATTGTATAGAGAGCTTCAATGAACATTGGGGTACAGGTGCCTCTTTAAATTTAAATTTTGATTTCATTAGGGTATAAGCCTAATAATGGTAATGCTGGGTCGTATGATGCTTCTATGTTTAGTTTTTTTAAGGAATCTCCATATTGTCTTCCACTGCGGCTGTATCAATTTACATTCCCACCTGCAATGCAAGAGTGTTCCCTTTTCTCTGCGCCCTCTCCAGCATATATTTTCTGTAGATTTTTTGATGATGGCCATTCTGATTGGTGTGAATATATACCGCATCTCCTTTGTTCATTCATCTGACCATGAAATGAACATGGGGGTGCATGCATCTTTTCAATGTAAGGTTTTTCTCTTTATAGCAATAGCTCCTTATGACTGATCATATGTTTCTGCATGAACACTAGGTATATGTGCTCCTAAATTTGATTTCTGAAGTGATTTAGAGGGCTCACTTCTTGAAAATACTCTTTGTGATCAATTAAGGATTGTGGAGCAGACTTTTAATAAAGCAATATCATCTTAGTAATTTACATATTTTGGAAATCTGTGCTTGTTTAAAACAGTGGTTTAACCCTAAATGCACCTTAGAATAATTTAGAGAGAGTTTAAAAAGTTTTAAGGTTCTGTCTTAACCCAGGAGATTTTCATCAAATTTTTGTCTGAATAGGGCCCCAACAATAGGCTTTTATTAATTTTCTTTTTTTTTTTTTTGCTTAAAAGTTTTACTTGGAGATAAGTTAAATTCACAGGAAACTGGGACAAATGGACAGGGAGATTCTATGTACTCTTCATCCATTTCCCCCACGTGATAACCTTGCATTAAGTACAGCAGGATATCAATTCAAGGAAAACTGCATTGGTACTGTCTTCAAGAGCTTATTCAGATTCCACCAGTGTGGATATGCGCGTGTGTGGGTGCACAGGTGTGTGTTTCTATGTGATTTTAACACGTGGTGAACGGTGCAACCCCCACCACAATCAGCGTACAGAACTGTGCCACTACCACAGAGCCTCTCATCCTGTTCTCCCACCCTTACTCCTGGACATGTACCTGACCGCTGTCCTGATAAGTTAATGGGTATCCCAGGAATGCTATGTGGATGGAATCATACAGCATGTGATGGTTTGAGGCTGGCTGTTTTACACTCAGCATAATTACCTTGAGAGCTGTCTAAGTCACTGGTGTCTCATCCGTTGGTTGCCTTTTATTGTTGTATCATATTCACAGGATGGGGGTTTAACAGTCTGTTTTACTGTTCACCCACTGAAGGATGTTTGAGTTGTTCTCAGTTTGGGACTGTTCTAAATAAACAAGCTTGTAGAGGTTCGTGTATGAACCTAAGGTTTCACTTCTCTGAATAAATGACCAAGTGTGGAATTGCTGGGCCACCTGGTCCACACAGTCAAAGCTATGGTTTTTTCCAGTAGTCATGTACAGATGTGAGAGGTGGACCGTAGTGAAGGCGGAGCGCCAAAGAATGGATGCTTTTGAATTGTGCTGCTGGAGAAGACTCTTGAGAGTCCCTTGAACTTCAAGGAGGTCAAACCAGACAATCCTAAAGGAAATCCACCCCAAATATTCATAGGAAGGACTGGTGCTGAAGCCGAAGCTCCAATATTTTGGCCACCCGATGCGAAGAGCTGACTCACTGGAAAAGACCCTGATGCTGGGGAAGACTGAGGGCAGGAGGAGAAGGGGGTGACAGAGGATGAGATGGTTGGATGGCATCACTGACTCAATGGATATGAATTTGAGCAAACTCTGGGAGATGGTGAAGGACAGAGAAGCCTGGCGTGCTGCAGTCCACGGGCTCACAGAGTTGGACGTGACTTACCAACTGAACAACAACAATAATAGTAATTACGTGCTTAGTTTTATAAGAAGCTGTCAAACTATTTTCCCGAATAGCTGTACCATTTTGCATACCTACTCCCAATGTATGAGTGGTCCAGTTTCTCTCCATTCTTACTGGCGTATGATGATAACACTGTAAAAAAAAAAAAAGCCATTCTCGTAAGGGTGCGGGTGTAGGCTTCCCTGGTAGCACAGCTGGTAAAGAATCTGCCTGTAATGCAGGAGACCTGGACTCTATTCCTAGGTCGGGAAGATCCCCCAGAGGACAGAATGGCAACCCACTCCAGTATTCTTGCCTGAAGAATTTCATGAACAGAGGAGCCTGGCAGGCTCCAGTGCATGGGGTCACAAAGAGTTGGATATGAATGAACAACAAAGGCACAGTAAGGGTGTAGTGATATTTCAGGATTTCAATTTGCCATCCTCAATTGCTCATGATGTTGAACATCTTTTCATTGCTTACTTACTGTCTGTATATCCTCTTATGTGAAATGCTCATTCATGACTTTTGCCCATTTACACCCACTGAAGGATGTTTGAGTTGTTCTCAGTTTGGGACTGTTCTAAATAAACAAGCTTGTAGAGGTTCGTGTATGAACCTAAGGTTTCACTTCTCTGAATAAATGACCAAGTGTGGAATTGCTGGGCCACCTGGTCCACACAGTCAAAGCTATGGTTTTTTCCAGTAGTCATGTACAGATGTGAGAGGTGGACTGTGAGTGAAGGCGGAGCCAAAGAATTGATGCTTGTGAAGTGTGGTGCTGGAGAAGACTCTTGAGAGTCCCTTAAACAGCGAGGAGGTCAAACCAGACAATCCTAAAGGAAATCAACTCAGAATATTCATTGGAAGGACTGGTGCTGAAGCCGAAGCTCCAATATTTTGGCCACCCGATGCGAAGAGCTGACTCACTGGAAAAGACCCTGATGCTGGGGAAGACTGAGGGCAGGAGGAGAAGGGGGTGACAGAGGATGAGATGGTTGGATGGCATCACTGACTCAATGGATATGAATTTGAGCAAACTCTGGGAGATGGTGAAGGACAGAGAAGCCTGGCGTGCTGCAGTCCACGGGCTCACAGAGTTGGACGTGACTTACCAACTGAACAACAACAATAATAGTAATTACGTGCTTAGTTTTATAAGAAGCTGTCAAACTATTTTCCCGAATAGCTGTACCATTTTGCATACCTACTCCCAATGTATGAGTGGTCCAGTTTCTCTCCATTCTTACTGGCGTATGATGATAACACTGTAAAAAAAAAAAAAGCCATTCTCGTAAGGGTGCGGGTGTAGGCTTCCCTGGTAGCACAGCTGGTAAAGAATCTGCCTGTAATGCAGGAGACCTGGACTCTATTCCTAGGTCGGGAAGATCCCCCAGAGGACAGAATGGCAACCCACTCCAGTATTCTTGCCTGAAGAATTTCATGAACAGAGGAGCCTGGCAGGCTCCAGTGCATGGGGTCACAAAGAGTTGGATATGAATGAACAACAAAGGCACAGTAAGGGTGTAGTGATATTTCAGGATTTCAATTTGCCATCCTCAATTGCTCATGATGTTGAACATCTTTTCATTGCTTACTTACTGTCTGTATATCCTCTTATGTGAAATGCTCATTCATGACTTTTGCCCATTTAAAAACTGAACTGTTGGCTTTTTGCTATGAGTTTTGAGTTCCTTATATTTTTCTGGAAACAACTCTTGTAGAGTTTGGAAGTATCTCCTCTTACTCTGTAGTTTGTCTTTTTTATTTTCTTAGAAGGGTCTTTTACAGAATAAAAAAAAAATTGTATCAGTAAGATCCAGTATTTTCAGTTCTTGTAATGGATCATGCTTTGGGCCTCAAGTCTGAAATCTCTTCATCTAATGCTTAGTCCTGAAGATTTTCTCTTAATGTCTTTTTAAAAAGGCTTTTAGTTTTATATTTTACATTTAAATCTGCGATCCATTTTGAGTCAACTTTTGTAGAAGATATGAAGTTTAGTCCGAGATGTGTTTCCTGCCTAGGCAGGTCCAGTTGTTGCAACACCGTCTCTTGAAAAAGTTATTCCTTCTCATTAGAATTACTCTTCCATCTTTGTCAAAAAATGAGTTGGGAAAGTCACGTGGATCTGTTCACAGGTTCTCTTCTCTGTCCCTTCAGTCTGAATATCAATATCTGTCTTTCCCCTAGTGCCACACTATCTTGATCATTTTAGCTGTATAAGCCGTAATATGTCTGAAGTGATTTCCTCCATTTCATTCCTCTTTATCAAAGTTGTCTTAGTTATTCTAAGTCCTTTTCCTTTCATATCAATTTTAGGATAAGTTGGTCTTTGTCTTGCTGGGAACACCTCACCTTAATTGTCCTAAATAGAGCCCTGGCATCAGTAATTCATACCCCTATCCCCAGGAGATTCTGGTATATAGCCAAAGTTGTGACTTTGGATTAAAGCTAAACAAACCTAAACAAAAATTGCCCACAGAGAATAGATGACTCAAGCCTTGGCTTGAAAGTTTGAAGAATGGGTGGAATCTTCTAAGAAAGGGACCATGAAATGAAATTTAAAGAAGTGAAAAAAGGGAGAAATAAAAATTTCTTACAGTCCTATAAGTAGTGTCCATTGCATGCCTATTTGAGTGGGAGGAAGCCTACGTTTGAAAAGGAAGCTCAGCTAATTTAGACGAAGCTCCCAAAATGGAAAGAGTCGGTCTCCAGCCACAGAATTCTCATTTGGCTTAAAGACAAAAAAGACTTAGGTGTGGCCTTAGCCATACCTGTTAGAGGCGAAATACTCTCACTAGGTATGGTACAATTTAGTACTGTGAAAGCATTTTTCCTCTATGAAGGCAGTACTACAAAGAAGTGTTGAGACTTTAAAGGTCTTTTGAATCCTGCTTGTGTTTGTGCTCAGTCGATAGGTCACGTGCAACTCTTCGGCAACCTCATGGACTGTAGCCCACCAGGCTCCTCTGTCCGTGGGATTCTCCAGGCAAGAATACTAGAGTGGGTTGCTATTTCCTTCTCCAAGGGATCTTCCTGGCCCAGAGACTGAACCTGAGTCTCTCGCATTGCAGGTGAATTCTTGAGCCACATTCAAAAGCCCATTTGGACGAAAATAAAAAATGGCAGAGGTAGTCATACCTTTGTTGTCCTTTCTCTTTTAACTGAAAACCATTTTAGCTGTATCCAGTGAGCATCAGCATTATTACTTTTCTTGCAATCTTTCTATGATTTATGGCTGCTGTTGGTGAAAGATGATGATATGCTTGAGGGTATCTCTTTCTCTTTAAATACTGTTGATAGATAATCTTCCCCTAACTGCAATTAAGACAGATTTCCCCCATACTTATAGAAAAAACAGAATGATTGAAGTAAATCATTTCAGAGCAAAATGCAGTTCTTTTTCTACTTTAAAAATGACCACGTTGTTGGCACCACAAGCCAACTTCTGAGAATGGATATTTAAGGCGGCAGAACGTCTCTTAGTGATCCCATGTATGTTTCTTAAGACTGCTTTCTGCAGTGACCACAATACCAGGAAAGAGAGCTTTTCTCTCCATCTTCTTCCTGTTGGCCCGGTTGGTTGACCTTCCCCTGATGGTGAGGCCTTAATCTGCTTATAGGGATCTTACTCACAGGGAAGGAGTTGGGTCACTTGCCTCCCTGGTTCTCAGTTTCATCTCCTTGGGAAACTTTGTTCAAAATCAAGATCCCTGGGGCTTCCCAGGTGGCACTAGTGGTAAAGAACCTGCCAGCAAGTGCAGGAGATGCAAGAGATGTGGGTTTGATCCCTGGTTCAGAAAGACCCCCTGGAAAAGGGCATGGAAAGCCACTCCAGTCTTCATGCTATGGAGATGCCTGGATCTCTTTGCTCTGCAAGTGTTAAGCAAGACACCATTGTTAATCTACTATACTCCAATATAAAATGAAGGTTCCTGGTCACCAGTGCTAGCCATTCTGCTGTGGAAGGTCTGCCAGGAAGCCCTCAAATCTGCAGGTAGTGTCTGATCCTGTTTAGGGATTTAAAGCAGCAGAGGACTGGTTGTGATAAAGATGCTTTTAAAGTGCACCTGGCACAGGGATGAAGATGGCGGCCATGGCTGGAAGAGCTTTCCATGAGAGGCTCTCCTGGTCGTCCAGCCTCTCCTCAAACCCTTTTCTCTGCAGCTGCTTCCGCCCTGAACTGCTCTGTCTCAGGGACCACAATCCTCTGTTTCAGTTCTCACCACGTCATTGAGAAATGGACTACGTAAGTCCACGTCACTCTGTCCCTTCTCTAGACTTGCTATCATCACAATGAATGAAGCGGAGGCATTCTGAGGGTCTGCTAAGTTTCATAAGGGAAGGTCCAGGCTCTGGCCGGTTCATGAGGCACCTGTGCTCGTAGGCGCTTTTGCCCTGACCCAGCTCCTCTGGCCGCCTCCCCTGCCCCGTCCACAGTGCCCTCCTTCAATCAGCCCACTGGCCCTGGGTCTTCACTGCCTCAGTGACTTTACCCCAACACATGCCGCTGCTCCTATTGCTTCTAGAACATCATTTTTTTCTGTGTTGTCCAACACTCCCTGAACAAGTGAATGTCCTCCCTACTTGGGTGCAGGAAATTAGAAAGCTATTTTCATGACCAAATGTTGGCAGTAGCTTTCCACAGCTAGAGACTTTGTAAACTGAAGCTATCACTGTGGCATCTATTAGTTTTGTCACTTGCAAACCCAAATTGAGTGCAGCACTTTGCATCAGTTCTTCTTGGAACCCCAACTGCGCTGTGCTCCTTAATAGAAGGGACCACATCTTCTTTTTTCTCCCACATTTTCCATAAGCTTCACTGAGAATCAGAAAGGATGTTGCAGAGGAAGAGAGAATGGAATATGATATAAAGAAAACAGGATGGACTTTGGAATCTGCATAGGTAGAAGCATGGTCCCCCAAAGATACAACCTGTCAAACTGGCAAAATAATTATCTTCCTTGCGTAGGTGAAACAACTGATGTTCCAATTGTTTAGCACATGTCAAAGATCACACAGCAAGATAGTATGGAAACTTTCTGAACTTTGACTTTCATCTAATGTAATTCCTGGGCTTCCCAAGTGACACGCGTGGTAAAGAACCTGCCTGCCAATGCAAGAGACATAAGAGATGTGGACTGGATATCTGGGTCAGGAAGATCCCCCTGCAGGAGGGCATGGCAACCCATTCCAGTACTCTTGACCGAAGTATCCCATGCACAGAGGAGCCTGGTGGGCTACACTCCACAGAGTCATAAAGAGTTGGACACAACTGAATTCTCTGCAGCTTCCGCCCTGAACTGCTCTGTCTCAGGGACCACAATCCTCTGTTTCAGTTCTCACCACGTCATTGAGAAATGGACTACGTAAGTCCACGTCACTCTGTCCCTTCTCTAGACTTGCTATCATCACAATGAATGAAGCGGAGGCATTCTGAGGGTCTGCTAAGTTTCATAAGGGAAGGTCCAGGCTCTGGCCGGTTCATGAGGCACCTGTGCTCGTAGGCGCTTTTGCCCTGACCCAGCTCCTCTGGCCGCCTCCCCTGCCCCGTCCACAGTGCCCTCCTTCAATCAGCCCACTGGCCCTGGGTCTTCACTGCCTCAGTGACTTTACCCCAACACATGCCGCTGCTCCTATTGCTTCTAGAACATCATTTTTTTCTGTGTTGTCCAACACTCCCTGAACAAGTGAATGTCCTCCCTACTTGGGTGCAGGAAATTAGAAAGCTATTTTCATGACCAAATGTTGGCAGTAGCTTTCCACAGCTAGAGACTTTGTAAACTGAAGCTATCACTGTGGCATCTATTAGTTTTGTCACTTGCAAACCCAAATTGAGTGCAGCACTTTGCATCAGTTCTTCTTGGAACCCCAACTGCGCTGTGCTCCTTAATAGAAGGGACCACATCTTCTTTTTTCTCCCACATTTTCCATAAGCTTCACTGAGAATCAGAAAGGATGTTGCAGAGGAAGAGAGAATGGAATATGATATAAAGAAAACAGGATGGACTTTGGAATCTGCATAGGTAGAAGCATGGTCCCCCAAAGATACAACCTGTCAAACTGGCAAAATAATTATCTTCCTTGCGTAGGTGAAACAACTGATGTTCCAATTGTTTAGCACATGTCAAAGATCACACAGCAAGATAGTATGGAAACTTTCTGAACTTTGACTTTCATCTAATGTAATTCCTGGGCTTCCCAAGTGACACGCGTGGTAAAGAACCTGCCTGCCAATGCAAGAGACATAAGAGATGTGGACTGGATATCTGGGTCAGGAAGATCCCCCTGCAGGAGGGCATGGCAACCCATTCCAGTACTCTTGACCGAAGTATCCCATGCACAGAGGAGCCTGGTGGGCTACACTCCACAGAGTCATAAAGAGTTGGACACAACTGAAGGATATTTTTTGAATGACTTTTTGGTGATAGAAATTTATTTGCTGTAATATTCTCCCGTACTCAATTGCTAAAGTCGTGTCCAACTTTGCAGCCTCACAGACTAGAGCCCGCCAGGCTCCTCTGTCCATGGGATTCTCCATGCCCTCCTCCAGAGGGTCTTCCCTACCCAAGGATTCTCTTGAGGAAAAGTCTGTTATATCCATTTGACAGATAAGGAAATGGATGAGATCATAAAATGTTCAAGTTCTCGAAGTGGGTAAGTAGTTAGTGCAGCAGTGTGCTTTCTATCAGGGTCTGTCTACGTCAAGGCCTGTTTCCTTCCTTACACCACACCACAGCTCGTAAGGCAAGCCTTAGGTAGTTCTGAATTTTGGGCATCCTATTATTTCTTATAGGTCAGTATCATATTTTGCTTGGGTTTGATTGTCTCTCTCCTTCCATCCTTCCTGAATATCATTTAAAAGAATCTGACTTAAATAGAGCCTACAATTGTAACTATTTTTAAAGATAACCCCCACCCCCACTCACTTTGGGGAACATTCGCAATTATAAAATCAGAATTCCTCTCTTGAATACTTCCCAAGAGCCTTTTTCCATTTAGAGGCGTACTTGCTGATTAATTGATGGTAGACACTTACTGAAGGTCTTTAGAATTTAATTTAAGGATTCCCATGGAGCTCGCATACTTGATAAACCTTACAGCCACAGGAATTTTAATTTTATCCTTGCTTACATTTGAGAATACATGTTTTAATTTTTAATTTTTGTTTTTGTCTTTTTTATTGAAGTAGAGCTGACTTACAATATCATTATATACTTGTTTCACACATACAGCATTGTGATTCAGTATTTTTACAGACTATACTCCATTAGCAGTTGTGACAAGATTATGGCTATAATTCCTTGTGCTGTAGATAATATCTTTGCTGCTTATCTATTTTTTTTAATTTTTTTTTTTTTTTGATTTTTGGCCACTTCTATTGGTCCTTTATTTATTTATTTTCATGCATCTTTGTTCTTCGGCCTGTGTGGGCCTCCCATCGCAGTGGCCTCTTCTGTTGCAAAGCACCGGCTCTGGGCGCATGCACTCCAGAGCACTGACTGGTAATTGGACACACCCGTCCAGCTGCTCTGCGGCACGTGGAATCTTCCTGTGCAAGGGATCGAACTGGCGCCCCTTGCACTGCAAGGCGGTGTCCTTACTCACTGGACCACCAGGGAAGCCCCTGCTTACCTATTTTATACATACTAGTTTGTATCTCTTAATCCCATATGCCTAATTTGGCCCTTACCCTTCCCTCTGACCTCTAGGGTCAAATACCACCCCACCCCATTATCTGTCCAGAATGCTTCTTTACACATGTACCCATGTGCAAGCGCACACAAGTCTCCCTCTCTCTAAAACTGATACACTGAGAGCCGGCTCTGCCGGATCATCACAGAACTACCCTACCCAGCTTCAGCTGTGTTGGTATTCATGGTGGTCTTGCAGGTTACCTTGGCAACACGTATATTTGCTTTTTCTGCTTTTATTGTACATTCAGGACTATAAATATTGTTTTGCACTCTGTAACTTTGCAGCATTTTAGATGATGTTGTGTTTGTTGTGTAGTGTAAAAGAATTGTGGTGAATACACCTAGGATTAGAATGGAAAAAAAAAATTGGTAACCACTAGTTTTTCTTCTATATGTTTCTGTTCTGCTGTGTGCATTCATTTGTGTGTGTGTGTTTAAGTCTACATATACTTAATAACATATAACATTTTTCTCTGTCAACTTATTTGGCTGAGCATTAATATTCTCTAGGCCATCTACATGCTACAAATAGTGGAATCTCACATTGGAGAATACATTTTAAAGTCCTGTTTCCTGAACTCAACATGCATATTATGAAATGAGGGAATTCAGAGTGGAAATGGGAGCTTCCCTGGTGGTCCAGTGGGTAAAGAGTCCGCCTTGCAGTACAAGGGGTGCCGGTTCGATCCTTGGTCTGGAAAGATCCCATGTGCTGTGGAGTGGCTGGACTCAGTGCGTCCAGTTGTGAAGCAGCCCTCTGGAGTGCATGCACACAGAGGCGGTGCCCTGCAGTAAGAGGGGCCACAGCGATGGGAGGCCCTCACAGGCCAAAGAATAAAGATGAATGAAAGTAAACAAATTAAAAAAACAACAAAAGAGGCCAAAATTTAAAAAAAGAAAAGGAAATGGCTTCAGTGAATATTTTACCACCGTTTCTTCATTTTACAATGAGTACTCCAAAGGATTAAGTGAGTAAGCCAAAACAATGCAACTAGCTAGTGAAGACATCCACATCAAAATACAGAAATATAGGTTCAGTTTAACAGGGATAAATATATCTGAACTTCAGAGCTACTGTGGATATTTGTTTTTATTGAAAGCCTAAAATCCATTTCTCCTTCTTTTGGTAACAGAACTCCATTTTTCTCCCTAGAAAATTACTCGTCTTCCACTTTCAGTTAAGGGGTCGTGTTGTGCTAATTTAGCCTCCAGTTCCATAGATGGGCATGTGACAAAGATCCGGCCAATCAGAGTGGTACATTCTGTGTTTGGTTCAGAGATGGGCACGTGGCCCATACAGAGCTAATGAGACTTAATCCTGGGAATCCTTTTGGGAGGACAGTGTTCTTTGGTTCAGAGAGGACAGGAAACTAGCCTGGAGCTGCAGGCAGCCGTCTTGCCATTGGGACCATCATCGACGAAAACAAAACCCGGAGATGGTAGACGACCAGTCCAGAAAACTGTGAGATCCTGGATCTAGATGTATTTGAAGGACAAACACTCTTGGACTTTTCAGTTATTTGACTAATTACTTTGATAGCGGATAAATTGCCACCTTGTTTTTTGTTTGAATTGCCTAAGGACATTGAAATGACATATCTGTCATTTGCAACTAAAATAAAAACCAAACTATGATCAAAAAGCTAACTGGCAAGGATAGGATTCGGTAGACATGGCCTAACAATTATTTGTGTGGAAAAAGCTTTGAGGAGAATTTTTTTTTTTAATTGAAGTATAGTTGATTTACAATGCTGTGTTAGTTTTAGGTGTATAGCAAAATGACTTGGTTATATATACTTATATATCTATGCTTTTCGGATTCTTTTCCCTTAGAGGTTATTATAGAATATTGAGTCTAGTTCCTTGTTGGTTATCTAGAGAATTTATTCATATTAATTTGAGATCTAAGTTCTTGAAATATGTGACAGTAGGTCTGGGTACCACTGAAGAATGAAAATAAATAATGTACATTTACTTATATATGGCAGGGATTTTTTTTTTTTTTTGGCTGCATTGGGTGTTCGTTTCTATGTATGGACTTCCTTGAATTGCAGAGACTACTCTCTAGTGGGCAGGGTTCTCATTGGGGTGGCCTCTGCTGTGGAGCACAGGTGCTAGAGGATGCAGGCTTCAGTAGTTGTGGCTCATGGAGTCCGCGGTGCAGGCTCAGCGGTTGTGGTGAATGGGCTTAGTTACACCATGGCATGTGGGATCTTCCTGGACCAGGAATCAAACTGGTGTCCCTTGCATTGCAAGGTGGATTTTCAACCATTGGACCACCAGGGAAGCCACTGGCAGGAATATTTTTAACTTCTAGAAACACCTGATGATAGTCTCCATCTATATGGCACTGCTCATTTCTTGCCTGGAATGCTATTTTCAGTTTTCTGTAATGGTCTTTAAGAGAGACAGGGACAAACAACTGAATCTCAGGAGTAGGGTTGTCAGAATAGTATGAGATCTTAAAATTACATCATTACGGAAGGAATAGTGTAGCTGTGAAAATGAAGGTTTAGAAGACGGATATGAAGAGACTCTTTCACAGTCATTAACTCCTGTCAAATGAAGAAAATATTTTTTATTTTATTTGACAGAACTAGGAGTAGTGGTTAAGAGTTTCAGGACAGCAGATTTTAATGCAATATGATCAAAATTTTTAACCAAGATGCTATTTCCACAGTGTCTGCCATGGGTTACACATGAGCCCCATATGTTTGTTATTTTCTTGGAAGAACCAATTGACACAAAAATGTTCTACTGTTTAAACAGAATTACTCCCCTTTCCCCAGTTAATACCTAAGAGCAGACTGTTTGCTGGATGGTCTGAGACAACGTTGGGCAAAAGCATGATAAGTATATATTCAATATATGTGTGGATAAAATATTATTTTTTAAAAATATATCTTCTCACTTCAAAAACAACATTCTACCTGTCTGAAGACTTTCTGAATGATTATATGTTTGATTTCAGCTAGCAAAATATTAATGTATACTTTTAAGCTACAATGATTAATATATAGTAGGACTTGACCTCTGTCTTGTGGGGAGGAATTAAATATAGTCTTACTCAATTTCCAGATACATCATACAACCTGATCCTGTGTTCTGTCCTGATATATCATATTGATTACTTCCCTGAATAAAGCATTTCAAGGAGAAGCATCTTGCTTCCCCGAATGAAACATTTCAAGGAGAAGCATCTTACCAAATTTGATGTGGAAGTCCTGGAGGTTCCATCTGAGCACAACAGAATAAGGAAAAGAAATAAAAACATAAAGAGTAGAGAAGAGGAAATGAAATGTAACTTTTTAAAGAGGATGATATGATTATCTACTTAGAAAATTTGAATCTATATACAAATAAGTAAAATTCATAAAAATTTCAAAGGGTGCTACATATAATTGAAGTATAGTTGATTTACAATGCTGTGTTAGTTTTAGGTGTATAGCAAATTTCAAAAGTAAATTGCATTATGGAGAGGTAATAGAGACAAATGACTCATAAAAAAAAATAAATTGGAACAAATAGAACATGAAATGTAGAAAACAAAAGACTGGTACAAAAGAAAATATAAAGTACCTGGAATAAATTTAATCAAAATGATCAAGACATTTATATAGAAAGCAATAAAACCTTAATCAAAAACCTCTAGTTCCAAGTAAGTAGAGAGGAATATTATATTCATGGAACAAGAAAAATATATGTCATAACAATTTTGGCTCTCTACAAACTAAAAATTTCCCTACAAATTGCAAAAGAGACACAATATAATTCCAATAGAAACCCCATGGAATTCTTCATGAAACTAACAAACTGGCTCTAAAATTTATACGGAAGAAGAAGGTTCCAGATGGTCCAGATGCTCCTGAAGAACAATATGGTGAAACTCCTCAGTTAATACCTAAGAGCAGACTGTTTGCTGGATGGTCTGAGACAACGTTGGGCAAAAGCATGATAAGTATATATTCAATATATGTGTGGATAAAATATTATTTTTTAAAAATATATCTTCTCACTTCAAAAACAACATTCTACCTGTCTGAAGACTTTCTGAATGATTATATGTTTGATTTCAGCTAGCAAAATATTAATGTATACTTTTAAGCTACAATGATTAATATATAGTAGGACTTGACCTCTGTCTTGTGGGGAGGAATTAAATATAGTCTTACTCAATTTCCAGATACATCATACAACCTGATCCTGTGTTCTGTCCTGATATATCATATTGATTACTTCCCTGAATAAAGCATTTCAAGGAGAAGCATCTTGCTTCCCCGAATGAAACATTTCAAGGAGAAGCATCTTACCAAATTTGATGTGGAAGTCCTGGAGGTTCCATCTGAGCACAACAGAATAAGGAAAAGAAATAAAAACATAAAGAGTAGAGAAGAGGAAATGAAATGTAACTTTTTAAAGAGGATGATATGATTATCTACTTAGAAAATTTGAATCTATATACAAATAAGTAAAATTCATAAAAATTTCAAAGGGTGCTACATATAATTGAAGTATAGTTGATTTACAATGCTGTGTTAGTTTTAGGTGTATAGCAAATTTCAAAAGTAAATTGCATTATGGAGAGGTAATAGAGACAAATGACTCATAAAAAAAAATAAATTGGAACAAATAGAACATGAAATGTAGAAAACAAAAGACTGGTACAAAAGAAAATATAAAGTACCTGGAATAAATTTAATCAAAATGATCAAGACATTTATATAGAAAGCAATAAAACCTTAATCAAAAACCTCTAGTTCCAAGTAAGTAGAGAGGAATATTATATTCATGGAACAAGAAAAATATATGTCATAACAATTTTGGCTCTCTACAAACTAAAAATTTCCCTACAAATTGCAAAAGAGACACAATATAATTCCAATAGAAACCCCATGGAATTCTTCATGAAACTAACAAACTGGCTCTAAAATTTATACGGAAGAAGAAGGTTCCAGATGGTCCAGATGCTCCTGAAGAACAATATGGTGAAACTCCTCATGCCAGGTCCCAAGACTTTTAATACATCAATGGCAATTATGACATTGTAGTATTGGTCCATGGCAGACAGAGGCCAGTGGAATGAACAAGTGAGCTTAGAAACAGAGCAACACAACAATGATAGGCTGATATATGGCAGAGCTGGATCAACAGGAAAAAGGGAAACAGGTTGATTCTGAAACATCTAACAATCCATATGGAAAAAAAAGAAACCTAAATTCTATCTCACATCATACACAGGAATTAATTCTAGATGAGACAAACTTCAGTATAAAACAAAAATGAAAAAAAAAAAAAACAAAAACCTTTAATCAACCAAGATGTCCTGCAGTAAGTGAATGGATAAACAATTGTGGGAGCTTCCTTGCTAACTCAGTGGTAAACCCTTTGAATAATATTTCTATTCTACTTCCTCTGTAAGCTTTTATCCTAACATATCTTTAAATTGAAAGTCTTCTATTAATTATTCTATCATACTTATTTGAAGCAAAATGCACATATGAATGTAATTTTTTTTTTTTTATTTATCTTTTGAGGGGTGCGGTGGGGAGGGAGGGGGACAGTCGGGCCACTTCTATTGGTCTTTCATTTGTCTATTTTTCATCCGTCTTTGTTCTTTGACTCCTGTGGGCCTCCCATCGCGGTGGCCTCTGTTGTCACAGAGCACCAGCTCTGGACACATGTGCCTCAGAGCTCCGGCTCGGTAATTGGACACATCAGTCCAGCCGCTCCGCGGCACGTGGGATCTTCCCAGGCCAGGGATGGAACCGGCGCCCCTTGCACTGCAAGGTGGTGTCCTTACCCACTGGACCACCAGGGGAAGCCCTGAATGTAATCTTAACATTTATCTCATTTTCTGATCATAAGGCTCTAAGATTAAAAACAAACTCTTCTAGACTGAGTTATCTTAATTATTAGTGGTACCCACTTAATAAAAAATTCTTAAATATATTATAAATATTGATATAATTAAATATAGAAGGTAAAATTTATTGGAAATAACCCCTATTTGGTTTTATTTATTTAAATTTGATTGAAGTATAGTTGATTTTGGAAGAAAATCATTTTATGAGAAGAATCATGTTCTCCTATGCTTTTAGTAAAGAGAAGGGTTTATACTGGTACGAACTGGTGGGACTAGAAGTTATTTCATATAATCTTTTATTAATAGGTGATGGAAAACAATAAACATTTCATAGGATGGAATAATATGAGGAATCACTGTAATTACAGAAAATTCACAATATAATTAATAAAATAGGTTTTAATTACTACATTGAGTGCTACATACAAAAATGGGCAAAAAAGTTTTATCTTTGGACTTTACCCAAAGTTATCCTGAAAATTTTGGCAGTCATAGAAAACATTCCAGTAACACTGAAAAGAATCACAGTCATTCTGCTTCTTCAGCGATCAACATGTTTTTATTTCCAGCAAATGACACACCCTGGGAAAGAGTATCAAAAATAGCTGAAAAGAAATTCTTGTTTTTAAAAACATGGAAAAAAAAGCTCAAGTTTTCACTGTTAAGTCTGTCTTTCTTTCTTTCTCTCTCTCCCTTCCTTCCCTCCCTCCCTCCTTTCTTTCTTTGGCCATGCACCATGTGGGATTTTAGTTCCCTACCCAGGAATTGAACCCTTGGCCCACACAGTGGAAGCCCAGAGTCTTAATCACTGGGCCTCCAGGAAGGCCCTTGTGTGGAGTATTTCTTACCCATGCTTTCTTTGTTTTTCTTTCCTAGGACTCTTCCGCAATCTTTGAAAATGAGCTGTGGAAAAAAGAGGTGGAAAGTATGATTTCCACCCCCATTGTCATCACTAGCATAGATCTGATGTGAGAACATCTTGACAGGAGCCAAATTGTGACTCTGAAATTCATGCTTGACCACTAACAGAAATACCATAAAGTGGGAACTAAGAAAGGCCTGTAGGTTTATTAGCCTTGCCTAATCCTCAGGAGACCTGGCCCATTTAGAGATGAGAAGGGTTCACCCCAGGCCCCTGGTATGCAAACTCTTCTAGACTGAGTTATCTTAATTATTAGTGGTACCCACTTAATAAAAAATTCTTAAATATATTATAAATATTGATATAATTAAATATAGAAGGTAAAATTTATTGGAAATAACCCCTATTTGGTTTTATTTATTTAAATTTGATTGAAGTATAGTTGATTTTGGAAGAAAATCATTTTATGAGAAGAATCATGTTCTCCTATGCTTTTAGTAAAGAGAAGGGTTTATACTGGTACGAACTGGTGGGACTAGAAGTTATTTCATATAATCTTTTATTAATAGGTGATGGAAAACAATAAACATTTCATAGGATGGAATAATATGAGGAATCACTGTAATTACAGAAAATTCACAATATAATTAATAAAATAGGTTTTAATTACTACATTGAGTGCTACATACAAAAATGGGCAAAAAAGTTTTATCTTTGGACTTTACCCAAAGTTATCCTGAAAATTTTGGCAGTCATAGAAAACATTCCAGTAACACTGAAAAGAATCACAGTCATTCTGCTTCTTCAGCGATCAACATGTTTTTATTTCCAGCAAATGACACACCCTGGGAAAGAGTATCAAAAATAGCTGAAAAGAAATTCTTGTTTTTAAAAACATGGAAAAAAAAGCTCAAGTTTTCACTGTTAAGTCTGTCTTTCTTTCTTTCTCTCTCTCCCTTCCTTCCCTCCCTCCCTCCTTTCTTTCTTTGGCCATGCACCATGTGGGATTTTAGTTCCCTACCCAGGAATTGAACCCTTGGCCCACACAGTGGAAGCCCAGAGTCTTAATCACTGGGCCTCCAGGAAGGCCCTTGTGTGGAGTATTTCTTACCCATGCTTTCTTTGTTTTTCTTTCCTAGGACTCTTCCGCAATCTTTGAAAATGAGCTGTGGAAAAAAGAGGTGGAAAGTATGATTTCCACCCCCATTGTCATCACTAGCATAGATCTGATGTGAGAACATCTTGACAGGAGCCGAAATTCGTGACTCTGAAATTCATGCTTGACCACTAACAGAAATACCATAAAGTGGGAACTAAGAAAGGCCTGTAGGTTTATTAGCCTTGCCTAATCCTCAGGAGACCTGGCCCATTTAGAGATGAGAAGGGTTCACCCCAGGCCCCTGGTATGCTGTGAGATTTGCAGTGGGTGCTTTGATCAAGTGGGAGAAAGACTGGTGTGATCTCGAGACTTCTCAGGCAGATTGGACTTAGCAAGAGTATACATGGGATTTGGGTATCTAGAAATAATTAATGCTAACTGGTAGATGCATCGGTATCCCCCACATCCTCATGTACCTGAGTAGGGGTGGGGAGAGGGGGGAGTGCAAGCCTCGGTTTGGAGAGCACTGTTGATAGCATATCTGATGTTCTCTCTCTTAAAAGAGTTGTGGTCAGACATTGCTGGTGGTCCAGTGGGTAAAGAGCCCGCCTTGCAGTGCAAGAGGCACCAGTTTGATCCCTGGCCCAGGAAGATCCCATGTGCTGAGGAATGGCTGGGCCAGTGTGCCCAGTTACGAGGCAGTGCTCTGGAGTACCTGTGTCCAGAGCCAGTGCTCTGCAACAAGAGAGGCCACTGAGATGTGAGGCCCACACATGACAAAGAATAATAAAGACAGATGAAACATAAAGGATGATTTAGAGGCAAAAAATAAAGGAGTTGTGGTAACATGCACATATCTTTCATTGGGCTACTTTTTTTTTTGGCGACTTTTATTGGTCTTTCATTTATTTATTTTCATCCATCTTTGTTCTTGAAGTCTGATGTAGTCCCATTTTTTTCTTTTTAATTTTGTTGCTTGTGCTTTTGTTGTATCTAAAAAATCATTACTGCACCCAATGCCATGAAGTTTTTTCCTCTGTTTTCCTTGAGTTCTCTATTAATAGTTTTAGGGATTATGTTTATGTTTTTACTCATTTTGAGTTAATTTTGGATAAGTGTAAGAGAAAAGTCCAACTTCAGTTTTTTTGCATATGGATTTCTAGGCCCTCAACTGTCTTAGATTGTCCTTTTCCAATGAGTGGTCTTGACACCCAGGTCAAGGATCATTTGACCATATCCGGGAGAGTTCATCTCAGTTCTTTCTTTCTTTTTTTTTTTTTTGCCTCTAAGTCATCTGTTGTTGTTGTTGTTTTTTCCCCTGCATCAAGGGACACAGTCAACAGGGTAAAAGGACAACCTATTGGATGGGAGAAAATATTCACCAGTCATATATCTAATAAGTGGTTAATATTCACAATATATAAAGAATTACATCTCAATAATGAAAACAAGCAAATAACCTGACCAAAACTGGGTAAAGGAGTTGAACAGACAGCTCTCTAAAGAGGATATAAAATGGCTAACAAGCATATGAAAAGAGGTTCAACATTACTATCAGATAAATGTGAATCCAAACCACAGTGAGTTTACTTCATACCCATTTGGATGGCTACTACTGAATAAAAACAAAACAGAGAATAAAAAGTGTTGGCAAGAATGTAGAAAAACTGGAAGTCTTATGCACTGTTGGTGGAGATGTAAAGTGACAGAGCTGCTATGGAAAACAGAACGATAGTTTCTGGAAAAATTAAAAATAGACCTGTCAGATGATCCGGCAACCCTGGAGAAGGAAATGGCTACCCACTCCAGTCTTCTTACCTAGAGAGTCCCAAGGACAGAGGAGCCTTGTAGGCTACAGTCCATGGGGTCACGAAGAGTCAGACACAATTGAGCGACTAACACACACATACTCACACATATGATCCAGCAATTCCACTTCTAGGTATATATCGAAGAGATTGAAAGTAGGGTCTCAACTATTTCTGTTGTCTTCACCTGTTAGAGAATAAGCTCCATTAAGGGAAGGATTTTTGTCTGTGATGTGTATACCAAGCATCTAGAATGGTGCTTTATAAATATAAATAACAGTCCCTCAGTAAACATTTGCTGAATGTCGACTCAGTCTTCACAAGTCAAAGCACTACTTCCTCAAGGGAATCTGGGGAAAGCTAATTCTGAAGAAGTCAACATGAACATGTCCCATAGGACTTCCCTGGTAGCTCAGTGGTGACGGGTTCGCCTGCCAATGCAGGAGACAAGGGTTCCATCGCTGATCCGGGAAGATCCCACATGCTGCGGAGAAACGAAGCCCGTGAGCCATAACTATGGAGCCTGTGGTCTAAAGCCTCAGAGCCGCAACTGTGGAGCCCATGTGCTGCAACTACTGAAGCCTGTGTACCCTAGAGCCCAAGTTCCCACAAGAGAAGTCACTGCAGCAAGAAATCTAGTCACCTCAACTAGAGAGTAGTCCCCACTCCCTGCAACTAGAGAATAGCTTGCAGCAGCAGTGAAAACCCAGAATAGTCGAAAATAAATAAATAAATAAAAATTCAAAAAAAAAAAAAACGTCCCCTAGTCAGCAGAGCTTGGTGTTTATTTCTTGGAGATCTCCGGCAGGAGCACCTGTTAGTTTGTGGTTCAGATACTCTGAAATGATTGACCGGTAACGATGGAAATTGTTTCGAAGTAAATGAAAGTTGCAGATGTGGCACAATCCGAGTGTAGAGAAGGCTTAGGGAACAGAGACAAACATCTACTTTAGTCCTACAAAGAAAAGACTGCACTGTGCTGTCAGCATTGAGGGCTGGCTCGCTTGATGTGCTGACACGGACAGTCAGATAGGCTCTAAACAACAAGCTGGATCACGGGGATTAAAATGGGAAGTCAGGAGTACCACTGGCTGCAGGGATGGCCAGGAGGCCAGCCATTCCTTCATGTGAAGCACCATTGTGCTTGGCGCTATGGTTGGGCCTAGAAATCAGGCAAAAGAACAAGGAGCGAAGGGCTCAGTCATGAGTGACTGACTCTCTGTGAGCCCATGGACAGTAGCCCACCAGGCTCCTCTGTCCACAGGATTTCCCAGGCAAGAATATTGGAGAGGTTGCCATGTCCACCTCTAGGGGATCTTCTTGACCCAGGGACTGAACCAGCATCTCCTCTGTCTGCTGCAGGGGTAGGCAGATTCTTCGCCCCTGAACCACCCGGGAAGCCTGAGGGGGGAAGGAGAAGGTGCAAATATGAGTTGAGAGAGTGGCCAAGTGGCCCCTGAGACGAATGCGAGGTCTAGTATGAAAAGATGAATGCTGTGAAGCTCACTGAAGCCCAACATGGCAGTGGTTCCACCATGACGTCCGCAGGATGATGGGCAAGGGACGGAGACTGAGAGGACCAAGCATTTAAGGACACCCGAAGGCTATGGGGCTGCTGCCCTCGGCCTGGCAAAGCCTCAGAGCCGCAACTGTGGAGCCCATGTGCTGCAACTACTGAAGCCTGTGTACCCTAGAGCCCAAGTTCCCACAAGAGAAGTCACTGCAGCAAGAAATCTAGTCACCTCAACTAGAGAGTAGTCCCCACTCCCTGCAACTAGAGAATAGCTTGCAGCAGCAGTGAAAACCCAGAATAGTCGAAAATAAATAAATAAATAAAAATTCAAAAAAAAAAAAAACGTCCCCTAGTCAGCAGAGCTTGGTGTTTATTTCTTGGAGATCTCCGGCAGGAGCACCTGTTAGTTTGTGGTTCAGATACTCTGAAATGATTGACCGGTAACGATGGAAATTGTTTCAAGTAAATGAAAGTTGCAGATGTGGCACAATCCGAGTGTAGAGAAGGCTTAGGGAACAGAGACAAACATCTACTTTAGTCCTACAAAGAAAAGACTGCACTGTGCTGTCAGCATTGAGGGCTGGCTCGCTTGATGTGCTGACACGGACAGTCAGATAGGCTCTAAACAACAAGCTGGATCACGGGGATTAAAATGGGAAGTCAGGAGTACCACTGGCTGCAGGGATGGCCAGGAGGCCAGCCATTCCTTCATGTGAAGCACCATTGTGCTTGGCGCTATGGTTGGGCCTAGAAATCAGGCAAAAGAACAAGGAGCGAAGGGCTCAGTCATGAGTGACTGACTCTCTGTGAGCCCATGGACAGTAGCCCACCAGGCTCCTCTGTCCACAGGATTTCCCAGGCAAGAATATTGGAGAGGGTTGCCATGTCCACCTCTAGGGGATCTTCTTGACCCAGGGACTGAACCAGCATCTCCTCTGTCTGCTGCAGGGGTAGGCAGATTCTTCGCCCCTGAACCACCCGGGAAGCCTGAGGGGGGAAGGAGAAGGTGCAAATATGAGTTGAGAGAGTGGCCAAGTGGCCCCTGAGACGAATGCGAGGTCTAGTATGAAAAGATGAATGCTGTGAAGCTCACTGAAGCCCAACATGGCAGTGGTTCCACCATGACGTCCGCAGGATGATGGGCAAGGGACGGAGACTGAGAGGACCAAGCATTTAAGGACACCCGAAGGCTATGGGGCTGCTGCCGCCGCCGCTTTTGATTTTTGAATGCAGCCATTCAGAGAATTCTGGCATCATTTGTGATAGGTTTTTGCCTCTCTTTTTGATCTTTATCTTCAGTTGTTTTGGTGAGAGTAACTATTTGGAACAGAGCCAAAGAAGCATGCAATAAGAAAAAAAAAAAAAACAACCTGTGGATATGCAAGACAGATAGTACAGGATTACCTAAAACTGAAAGACAGTCAGCCTTCTGTACAGTATTAGTACACACAGTTTGTGTATGCTACTATGTTTTCTACCAGTGATTAGCTGAATCCGCAGATGTGGAGCTCATCGACAGAACAGCCAACTGTAAAGCTTGTGCTTCCACATTCTTAATACCTGTGGCAGGTTCTGGAACCAATCCTTCCCAGATACTGAGGGATGAAAGTTCTTAAGTTCTTTAAAATTTGGATGTATTTATTTTTGTACTTCACTTTTATAAGAATTCCTTTTTTTTTTTTTAATTTTAAGGCAGATTATAGCCATTTAAAATTTTCCGTTTATTTATTTTTGCCGCATTGCACGGCTTGTGGGATCTTAGTTCCATGACCAGGGATTGAACCCAGATCCTGGGCAGTGAGAGCACAGAGTCTTCACCACTGGACCACCAGGGCATTCCCCTACAAAAACTCGTTATGCACTCAGCCACTCTAGCGATTCTAGGGAGTTTCCTAAGTCCTACATGTATGTGTGCTAAGTCGTTTCAGTTGTGTCCAACTCTTTGCAACTCCATGGACTATAGTTCACCAGGCTCCTCTGTCCATGGATTCCTCCAGGCAAGAAGACTGGAGTGGGGTTGCCATTTCCTTCTCCAGCCACTAAGTCCTAGGAGAACCAAAATAGCAGTTAAGGCAGCGACAGCTGAACTGAAGTTGAAAAACTAGAAAGCAGACACAGTGACTGAACAAGTTTATCTCTTTGGGTGAAATTCAGTGCATGGACACACTTTTGACAAGCCAATGGACACTAAGATGTCATTACTGTGTTATAGGAGGAGTTCTTTTTTTGAGGGGGGAGGGAGGGGGGAGGGCGGGCCACTTCTATTGGTCTTTCATTTATCTATTTTTTCATCCATTTTTGTTCTTTGGCCCGTGTGGACCTCCCATCGCCGTGGCCTCTGTTGTCGCAGAGCACCGGCTCTGGGCGCATGTGCTCCAGAGCTCCGGCTCGGTAATTGGACACATCGGTCCAACTGCTCCGCAGCACGTGGGATCTTCCCAGGCCAGGGATCGAACCGGGGCCCCTTGCACTGCAAGGTGGTATCCTTACCCACTGGATCACCGGGAAGCCCTAGGAGGAGCTCTTGATTCATCAACAAAAATTCAGTTATCAGCACTAACTCCATTTAAGTAAGCAGGGACACATGCGATCCATTTTAGAAATCTGTTCTTCCTAAATAAAGTTAACATGTTAGCTTGTAGACAGGTTCCATTGAGCAGTTAATTAATATTTTTTGAACAATTGCTAGGTGATGGCTTAGTTCACATATAATCTTTTCTTCAGCCCTTATACCAGTCACAAGAGGCTGTAATTCTTATGTTGTCGAGGAGGAAGCTGAGATTTAAAAATGACCGATGTGCTCAGAGTCACAGAACAAGTAAAACGCAGTACTAATTTTCAGGCCCAGTTTGGTTTGGCTCTAAAGGCTGGTGTCTTTACACTTTCATTACCTGTTTCTTCTCTACATTTTAGGCTCCAGTCCTGCCCACTCAAAAATTGTACAAAATCCTATCTATCGTTCTGTATATTTTTTTAGTTAATGGCATTTTGTAGCAGACTTTATTTCTGCCTTTGCTTATCAGTGACTAATTCTGCTTTATATTTCTCATAACTGGTTTCTCTCAGAGGTTGGCATATAGTTTTGGATTCTTCTGTCTTTAGATATATCAGCTTCTCCCTGATGTAAGGATAGAGATTAGCAGGCTGAGAGGATTTGCGTTCATTTAGTTTGAATGACTAAATGATACTATTCTCAGGGAAAACGCTATGTTATGCACCAATAAGAGCAAAATATGTTCAGTTATATTAATTTCTTAATTTTCTGAACATGTACAAATATAAAAACTATGTTGAACTGTGATCACAATTTGGAAAATATGATTAGGCAAGTAGGCCAGTCGATGCTCGGTGTTATAGGAGGGGGTTCTTTTTGAGGGGAGGGAGGGGAGGCGGGCCACTTCTATTGGTCTTTCATTTATCTATTTTTTCATCCATTTTTGTTCTTTGGCCCGTGTGGACCTCCCATCGCCGTGGCCTCTGTTGTCGCAGAGCACCGGCTCTGGGCGCATGTGCTCCAGAGCTCCGGCTCGGTAATTGGACACATCGGTCCAACTGCTCCGCAGCACGTGGGATCTTCCCAGGCCAGGGATCGAACCGGGGCCCCTTGCACTGCAAGGTGGTATCCTTACCCACTGGATCACCGGGAAGCCCTAGGAGGAGCTCTTGATTCATCAACAAAAATTCAGTTATCAGCACTAACTCCATTTAAGTAAGCAGGGACACATGCGATCCATTTTAGAAATCTGTTCTTCCTAAATAAAGTTAACATGTTAGCTTGTAGACAGGTTCCATTGAGCAGTTAATTAATATTTTTTGAACAATTGCTAGGTGATGGCTTAGTTCACATATAATCTTTTCTTCAGCCCTTATACCAGTCACAAGAGGCTGTAATTCTTATGTTGTCGAGGAGGAAGCTGAGATTTAAAAATGACCGATGTGCTCAGAGTCACAGAACAAGTAAAACGCAGTACTAATTTTCAGGCCCAGTTTGGTTTGGCTCTAAAGGCTGGTGTCTTTACACTTTCATTACCTGTTTCTTCTCTACATTTTAGGCTCCAGTCCTGCCCACTCAAAAATTGTACAAAATCCTATCTATCGTTCTGTATATTTTTTTAGTTAATGGCATTTTGTAGCAGACTTTATTTCTGCCTTTGCTTATCAGTGACTAATTCTGCTTTATATTTCTCATAACTGGTTTCTCTCAGAGGTTGGCATATAGTTTTGGATTCTTCTGTCTTTAGATATATCAGCTTCTCCCTGATGTAAGGATAGAGATTAGCAGGCTGAGAGGATTTGCGTTCATTTAGTTTGAATGACTAAATGATACTATTCTCAGGGGAAAACGCTATGTTATGCACCAATAAGAGCAAAATATGTTCAGTTATATTAATTTCTTAATTTTCTGAACATGTACAAATATAAAAACTATGTTGAACTGTGATCACAATTTGGAAAATATGATTAGGCAAGTAGGCCAGTCGATGCTCCAAGCCAATGGAGAATGATTGAGCTAAAATGTGAAGAAGTGAAACACTGATTGCAAAATTCTAAATTCTCTGTGGTTTTGTGTGGATGATACTTAAAGAAATGGCTTAAAAAGCAAGAGTGGTATCCATCATGGGTCAGTTTAGGCCATTCTCCGGATCAGATCTCAAATATTAGGCATGGAGTTTAATGCCGTAGGCAGGCAACACTTTCTGCTGTTTTCCTGAAGGTGGACTCCTAGTATAATAAAAAAGATTTCTGTGTGATAAAAGAGAACCACAGAATAGCTCAGTTTGAACCCTCCTCTTGCAGTTTACTAGCTGGATAAGCTAGCTGCAAGTTGTTAGAAACTTCGTATTTTCATAAATAAAAATGGAGATGATGAGGCATAATAAAAATGGTCACAGCTGCCTTTTCAACCTCTTAAAGATCAAAGGAGATGATATAAATGCTCTGTGAACACACAATATCATTACACAAATATGTGGTCTTATTAGCATGGCCATTTATTTTTATATGAGTTATGTCATTGTAGATGGCTTAATTCATTTTTGTTGATGATTGTTTTCGACTGAGTCATGAGACTTTATCCTTGCCTTAACCACTCGGTCACCTCATCACCCCATGAGACTTTACCCTCTTGAGGGGGTTATACCTTCGTAAATTTTGAGGACGATTTTAAGTCAGTTTTGTTGTTTATATTTGGTGGGGTTTGGGTTGGCACGAGACGGGTGTTGGATTTTTATCTGTCAGGAGGATCGTACTGCCTGCCAGAAACATACCAGGTTCTTTTTCAGGTCTTTTTATCGTCTGGCCTTTAATTTTAGACTCGTTAGCAGGATAAGCACTGGATCTTCCGGATGACTTCACAGTCTGAGTATAGCTTCGTGAAGGAGATTAAAAACTTGCCCTTGGTATCAAGCCTCATTTTACTGCAGATAGAAAACAGGTGAGACAGAGTGCCTATAGCATCAACCCAGTCACCTCATTTTTGAACTGTAAACGCTATGTTATGGCACCAAAATAAAAAAGCAAAATATGTTCAGTTATATTAATTTCTTAATTTTCTGAACATGTACAAATATAAAAACTATGTTGAACTGTGATCACAATTTGGAAAATATGATTAGGCAAGTAGGCCAGTCGATGCTCCAAGCCAATGGAGAATGATTGAGCTAAAATGTGAAGAAGTGAAACACTGATTGCAAAATTCTAAATTCTCTGTGGTTTTGTGTGGATGATACTTAAAGAAATGGCTTAAAAAGCAAGAGTGGTATCCATCATGGGTCAGTTTAGGCCATTCTCCGGATCAGATCTCAAATATTAGGCATGGAGTTTAATGCCGTAGGCAGGCAACACTTTCTGCTGTTTTCCTGAAGGTGGACTCCTAGTATAATAAAAAAGATTTCTGTGTGATAAAAGAGAACCACAGAATAGCTCAGTTTGAACCCTCCTCTTGCAGTTTACTAGCTGGATAAGCTAGCTGCAAGTTGTTAGAAACTTCGTATTTTCATAAATAAAAATGGAGATGATGAGGCATAATAAAAATGGTCACAGCTGCCTTTTCAACCTCTTAAAGATCAAAGGAGATGATATAAATGCTCTGTGAACACACAATATCATTACACAAATATGTGGTCTTATTAGCATGGCCATTTATTTTTATATGAGTTATGTCATTGTAGATGGCTTAATTCATTTTTGTTGATGATTGTTTTCGACTGAGTCATGAGACTTTATCCTTGCCTTAACCACTCGGTCACCTCATCACCCCATGAGACTTTACCCTCTTGAGGGGGTTATACCTTCGTAAATTTTGAGGACGATTTTAAGTCAGTTTTGTTGTTTATATTTGGTGGGGTTTGGGTTGGCACGAGACGGGTGTTGGATTTTTATCTGTCAGGAGGATCGTACTGCCTGCCAGAAACATACCAGGTTCTTTTTCAGGTCTTTTTATCGTCTGGCCTTTAATTTTAGACTCGTTAGCAGGATAAGCACTGGATCTTCCGGATGACTTCACAGTCTGAGTATAGCTTCGTGAAGGAGATTAAAAACTTGCCCTTGGTATCAAGCCTCATTTTACTGCAGATAGAAAACAGGTGAGACAGAGTGCCTATAGCATCAACCCAGTCACCTCATTTTTGAACTGTAAATGCAATGTTCTGTCCAGAGGAAGGACAGGCCAGTGGGTATGTGGGTGGGCCTCCTGATAAAGAGAGAAGTGTTTTGTTCTAAAGAAGGCAACACGGCGTCATGACCGGGCGGCCAGGCTCTGGAATCAGACAGGCATACTTTCTCCCTCAACACAACAAGATACTTAAACTCCCCAAACTTCAGTTTTCTCATTAAAATAGTAAAGCAGAGATCATAATTACTACCAGATGGGGCATTGTCACTGGTAAATGAGAGAGTTTTTGTAGAGGTATATCTAACATGTACTAATTATTATGGTGAACACATGGTTCACAGAGGATGGAAAGAGATAAAGGGGGAAGGAAAAAAAAAGAGTGATGGGGTACATGATACATCTTAGAATCATCTAGCATCCTCCAGCAGCCAACTGAATTAACCTGTAGTGTGACTGGGGCTTCCCTGTGGCTCAGAGGGTAAAGAATCTGCCTGCAATTCGAAAGACCCAGGTTCGATCTCTGTCAGAAATGACCCCCTGGAGAAGGAAATGGCAACCCACCCCAGTATTCTTGCTTGGAGAACGCCATGGACAGAAGAGCCTGGCAGGCTACAGTCCAAGGGGTTGCAAAGAGTCGCACGTAACTGAGCAACTAACAACAATAGTGTAACTGATCCATTCTCTTGCTCTCACATCACCTAAGAGGTTTTTTGAACATTCATTGTACTGTAGTATCAGTAGAATTATTAAGATTTAAGTTCTGTGGTGTTTTTTTTTTTGTTTGTTTTCAAGATCTAAGCATAGTTCCTACATTTTGAAGGGTAAATTTTAGACTAGATGATAATCTGTGCTTTGTTGAGTAGAAAATCCGTGTAAGGTTTATCTTCTGTTTTTAAATCTATGACAATGTGAGGCCTGTTTTTTGAAGTCTGAAAAACATAGCTCTGTGGAAAATTTGAGTGGTCTGAGCATTTTCTTCACAAATACCACCCAACTGACCTACTTTTCTAGCAGTGCACATTTAAGTGGTGTTTTTTCTTTTCTTTTTTTTTAAACTGTGCTTTCAAGCCCCTTCTGCCTTCAGACACCTCCTGTAAGTTGTCATCTTGCTAAAGATAAGAGGAGCATTGCTTCAGTTCTGGTCAGTTTCTAGAACTGTGTGATATTTAACAAGCCTCCTTGGTGCTTCCCAGGTGGCGCTAGTGGTCAGGAATCCACTTGCAATGCAGGAGACTCAAGTTCAATCCCTGGGCCGGGAAGATCCTCTGGAGGAGGGCATGGCAGCCCACTCCAGTCTTCTTGCCTGGAGAATCCCATGGACAGAGGAGCCTGGCGGGCTACCGTCCATCCACGAGGTCACACAGAGGTAGATGCGACTGAAGCAACTTAAGAGCACACTCACAGTCACGCAGCCTCACTGATCCTTAAACATATGCCTGTGTGTGTGAGTGTGTGTATGGTGTGAGTAAAACAGAGGCTGTCCTCTGGTGGTGGCCACCTCCTATAAAATCTTCATGGAGACCCGGAGTGGTGGTCAGGATGTTTTCTTTCTTTTTGCTGCTCAATAGATGACAAGAGCTGAGAAGCTCTGGCCTGTCCACTTAAAGTTCCAAGCAGCTTTTTGGTAATGAAACTCTGCCAGGAGGCCAGGGTGAGGCCGGTCCTTGGAGCAGAAGCTGTTAGGAGCGGTCTGACAGGAGGCCTTCAGTGGAATCGGAAGCTGGAGGTCACATGGAGGACAATTAGTTCTGCCTCCTAGTTACGGCCTCCCTGTTGGGTGGGATTCTCCACTAACGCGTCCCTAGTGGCTCAGTACCAGCTCCCAGGTAAATGCTGAATCAAAGCTTGGAGCTTGGTTGCCTGGTGAAGCCTGAGGGTTGACACCAACTCACGTTTCTGTTTCTTGGTGTTCCTACTCATCTGATTTCATCACTGCTTTCCTGAGTAGAAAATCCGTGTAAGGTTTATCTTCTGTTTTTAAATCTATGACAATGTGAGGCCTGTTTTTTGAAGTCTGAAAAACATAGCTCTGTGGAAAATTTGAGTGGTCTGAGCATTTTCTTCACAAATACCACCCAACTGACCTACTTTTCTAGCAGTGCACATTTAAGTGGTGTTTTTTCTTTTCTTTTTTTTTAAACTGTGCTTTCAAGCCCCTTCTGCCTTCAGACACCTCCTGTAAGTTGTCATCTTGCTAAAGATAAGAGGAGCATTGCTTCAGTTCTGGTCAGTTTCTAGAACTGTGTGATATTTAACAAGCCTCCTTGGTGCTTCCCAGGTGGCGCTAGTGGTCAGGAATCCACTTGCAATGCAGGAGACTCAAGTTCAATCCCTGGGCCGGGAAGATCCTCTGGAGGAGGGCATGGCAGCCCACTCCAGTCTTCTTGCCTGGAGAATCCCATGGACAGAGGAGCCTGGCGGGCTACCGTCCATCCACGAGGTCACACAGAGGTAGATGCGACTGAAGCAACTTAAGAGCACACTCACAGTCACGCAGCCTCACTGATCCTTAAACATATGCCTGTGTGTGTGAGTGTGTGTATGGTGTGAGTAAAACAGAGGCTGTCCTCTGGTGGTGGCCACCTCCTATAAAATCTTCATGGAGACCCGGAGTGGTGGTCAGGATGTTTTCTTTCTTTTTGCTGCTCAATAGATGACAAGAGCTGAGAAGCTCTGGCCTGTCCACTTAAAGTTCCAAGCAGCTTTTTGGTAATGAAACTCTGCCAGGAGGCCAGGGTGAGGCCGGTCCTTGGAGCAGAAGCTGTTAGGAGCGGTCTGACAGGAGGCCTTCAGTGGAATCGGAAGCTGGAGGTCACATGGAGGACAATTAGTTCTGCCTCCTAGTTACGGCCTCCCTGTTGGGTGGGATTCTCCACTAACGCGTCCCTAGTGGCTCAGTACCAGCTCCCAGGTAAATGCTGAATCAAAGCTTGGAGCTTGGTTGCCTGGTGAAGCCTGAGGGTTGACACCAACTCACGTTTCTGTTTCTTGGTGTTCCTACTCATCTGATTTCAACACTGCTTTCCTGAGTCTTCCTCATCAGCAAGCATTACCGCAGGTTCTGAAACGATCAAGATTTTTATGATTCTCAAAACCTCTTAACTGAAAAAGTTTCCAAAGTGTCAGCGATCCACTGGGGTGTCTGAGGACAAAGAAGTGAAAGGACCGGGTATCCCCTTTTAGAACCAGTGCTGGCAAAAAAAAAAAAAATAAATAAATAAATAAATAAATTAATTAATTAAAAAAAAACAAAACAAAACAAAAAACGGATCGGAATGCACACAACGTAACAGTAGCACCGTTTCTTACAGGGGTGAAAGAAGTTACAGTCCATGGGGGCCGGACGTCCAAGGTCGGAAGCTAGCAGGCAGAGGGTAGGAAACTATGCCTGCCCACAGGAATGTAAGGAGCGAGAGGAGGCAGGGTGCTGGGGCGCTGGCTGGGAGCACCGCGGGATCCTTAGGTTTCCAGCCCCTGGCAGGTTAACCCTTTGCCGCAAGGAAAGCGCAGGAAACCTTAACCCCAGCGGGAACCGGGAGGGCGGAGGTGCTGAGACGGCGACGGAACCAAAACAGGGTGTGGCCGGGGTGATCCCTGGTGCAAGGCGGCCGCCTGGGTGACCTGAGGGGAGGCCGTTTCGGGGGGCGGGGAGAGAGGACAGGGAGCTCGGGAGAAGGAAGAGCAGAGGCTCCTCCCGCCCCCGGGGCTGCGCCACACCCGGCGCAGGGCGAGGCGGGGGCGCCCGCGGAGCGGCTTTCCCTCCCCGCTGGGCCCGGGCAGGGCGGGCCGGGCGGCGCTCGGGGGCCGGGCTCCAGGCCCCGCCGCGCCTCCCTCCTCCTCCCGGGCCGTCCCGGGCGGCCGGGCCAATGAGCGACGAGAGGCGGCAGCGGGAAGCGGAGCGCGCTCGGCCGCGGCCCTCCTCCCGCGCCCGCGGCCGCTGCGCCGACGCCAAGTTTGCGCCCCGAGAGCTCGCGCCGGATCGCGTCGTCCGGCTGGTCGCTCGGTGCCCGGGAGCCCGCCGGCCGCGCGCACTCGGGCCGGGAGCCGCCGAGCCGGGTGGCGCGGGCTGGGGGCCGGGGCAGCGCCTCCCGAAGATGCAGGATGGCAGCGGAGCCGCCGTCCAGCCTGTCCTACCGCACCACGGGCTCCACCTGCCTGCACCCGCTCAGCGAGCTCCTGGGCATCCCTCTGGACCAGGTAACCGGCCAGGCCGCCGCTGGGGCACGAACCCTCGCCGAGGCAGCGAGAGGGAAGCCCGGGAGGCGGGGTGCGGGGGGGAGATGGTATCTACATGCGTCCCCACCCTCATGCAGATTTCACTGTTTCACACTAGACAGGTGGAATTTTGTTTGTTGGAGTTGATGGTTTTTGTTTTTTTTTTTTTGGTCCTTAAGTGTGAAAAAAATTTTTGTTTTTCCCCGGCACAGCAGGTCCGAGTAAAGTTTTTGTTGGTTTTGTTTGAAGTTTGGGGTTGCCTCGTTTCTTGTAACCCAGTTCTAAAGCATTCAGGAGCGAGAGGAGGCAGGGTGCTGGGGCGCTGGCTGGGAGCACCGCGGGATCCTTAGGTTTCCAGCCCCTGGCAGGTTAACCCTTTGCCGCAAGGAAAGCGCAGGAAACCTTAACCCCAGCGGGAACCGGGAGGGCGGAGGTGCTGAGACGGCGACGGAACCAAAACAGGGTGTGGCCGGGGTGATCCCTGGTGCAAGGCGGCCGCCTGGGTGACCTGAGGGGAGGCCGTTTCGGGGGGCGGGGAGAGAGGACAGGGAGCTCGGGAGAAGGAAGAGCAGAGGCTCCTCCCGCCCCCGGGGCTGCGCCACACCCGGCGCAGGGCGAGGCGGGGGCGCCCGCGGAGCGGCTTTCCCTCCCCGCTGGGCCCGGGCAGGGCGGGCCGGGCGGCGCTCGGGGGCCGGGCTCCAGGCCCCGCCGCGCCTCCCTCCTCCTCCCGGGCCGTCCCGGGCGGCCGGGCCAATGAGCGACGAGAGGCGGCAGCGGGAAGCGGAGCGCGCTCGGCCGCGGCCCTCCTCCCGCGCCCGCGGCCGCTGCGCCGACGCCAAGTTTGCGCCCCGAGAGCTCGCGCCGGATCGCGTCGTCCGGCTGGTCGCTCGGTGCCCGGGAGCCCGCCGGCCGCGCGCACTCGGGCCGGGAGCCGCCGAGCCGGGTGGCGCGGGCTGGGGGCCGGGGCAGCGCCTCCCGAAGATGCAGGATGGCAGCGGAGCCGCCGTCCAGCCTGTCCTACCGCACCACGGGCTCCACCTGCCTGCACCCGCTCAGCGAGCTCCTGGGCATCCCTCTGGACCAGGTAACCGGCCAGGCCGCCGCTGGGGCACGAACCCTCGCCGAGGCAGCGAGAGGGAAGCCCGGGAGGCGGGGTGGGGTGCGGGGGGGAGATGGTATCTACATGCGTCCCCACCCTCATGCAGATTTCACTGTTTCACACTAGACAGGTGGAATTTTGTTTGTTGGAGTTGATGGTTTTTGTTTTTTTTTTTTGGTCCTTAAGTGTGAAAAAAATTTTTGGTATTACCCGGCACAGCAGGTTCGAGTAAAGTTTTTGTTGGTTTTGTTTGAAGTTTGGGGTTGCCTCGTTTCTTGTAACCCAGTTCTAAAGCATTCTGATGAATGAATCGAGTGTTCCTACCGGCCGTGTAGTCAAGTCTTAGTTATTTTTAAGTTAGAGAGCCCTATGCAGAGAGTAAGCCCGAGGGGTGCGTAAACAGTCGTCTGGAGCTTTGCAGCTAGAGAGCCGCGTTTTCGTTTTCAAAGGCGGTGAGGCTTGTATGAACGTGGTCTGACAGTTGTTTTGTACCCCATGTGGTCTCCATCCGCGAGGGAGGAGGACACAGGATGTAGTGGTTTTCCGAGGGCTGTAGTTGATTGTCCGTCTGTCCTCGAGGTTCCAGGGCTCCCTTGTAGGACAGGTTAATGGGAGAAGTGAGAGGTGCTGCTGCAGGTGTTTGGCCTGAAACTGAAAACGGCAACAAACATCAGTAATTCCAGGTAAGAAATCTTCTTAAGGGTCGAGGCTTTTAACGTCCGCCCCCCCCCCCTTTTTTTTTTGTCTCTCCAGGGGCAGCCGGCGAGATTTGCCCCGTATTTAGTAGTGAGTCAGTGAATACACAGTTGACCGTTGACCAACACAGGCTTGGATCGCATGGATCCACTTAGATGTGGGTATTTTTCAATTGTAAGTACTCCAGTACTGTACCATGCCAGCTTGCTTAAATCTGCGGAGTCTGAGGAACCAAGGATAGAAACAGCAGACCATCATTTATAGGCAGATCAACACCTGTGTTGTTCAAGGGTCAGCTGTATGTTCTTTAAATGGAATTGGGTGAGCCTGTCCTACCGCACCACGGGCTCCACCTGCCTGCACCCGCTCAGCGAGCTCCTGGGCATCCCTCTGGACCAGGTAACCGGCCAGGCCGCCGCTGGGGCACGAACCTCGCCGAGGCAGCGAGAGGGAAGCCCGGGAGGCGGGGTGGGGTGCGGGGGGGAGATGGTATCTACATGCGTCCCCACCCTCATGCAGATTTCACTGTTTCACACTAGACAGGTGGAATTTTGTTTGTTGGAGTTGATGGTTTTTGTTTTTTTTTTTTGGTCCTTAAGTGTGAAAAAAATTTTTGGTATTACCCGGCACAGCAGGTTCGAGTAAAGTTTTTGTTGGTTTTGTTTGAAGTTTGGGGTTGCCTCGTTTCTTGTAACCCAGTTCTAAAGCATTCTGATGAATGAATCGAGTGTTCCTACCGGCCGTGTAGTCAAGTCTTAGTTATTTTTAAGTTAGAGAGCCCTATGCAGAGAGTAAGCCCGAGGGGTGCGTAAACAGTCGTCTGGAGCTTTGCAGCTAGAGAGCCGCGTTTTCGTTTTCAAAGGCGGTGAGGCTTGTATGAACGTGGTCTGACAGTTGTTTTGTACCCCATGTGGTCTCCATCCGCGAGGGAGGAGGACACAGGATGTAGTGGTTTTCCGAGGGCTGTAGTTGATTGTCCGTCTGTCCTCGAGGTTCCAGGCTCCCTTGTAGGACAGGTTAATGGGAGAAGTGAGAGGTGCTGCTGCAGGTGTTTGGCCTGAAACTGAAAACGGCAACAAACATCAGTAATTCCAGGTAAGAAATCTTCTTAAGGGTCGAGGCTTTTAACGTCCGCCCCCCCCCCCTTTTTTTTTTGTCTCTCCAGGGGCAGCCGGCGAGATTTGCCCCGTATTTAGTAGTGAGTCAGTGAATACACAGTTGACCGTTGACCAACACAGGCTTGGATCGCATGGATCCACTTAGATGTGGGTATTTTTCAATTGTAAGTACTCCAGTACTGTACCATGCCAGCTTGCTTAAATCTGCGGAGTCTGAGGAACCAAGGATAGAAACAGCAGACCATCATTTATAGGCAGATCAACACCTGTGTTGTTCAAGGGTCAGCTGTATGTTCTTTAAATGGAATTGGGTGAGGCTTGCTGGAGAAGGACCCACAGGACTGTTTCATGCTGAGTTTTCACCCAGTTTTCTTCCTCTGCCGCTCCCTCGTGAACTTTAAAAAAAAACACCTCTTTCCTTCATATGGGAGTATACCTGCTGATCTTTCCACTTACATTCTTTCACCAACGAGGAAGTGAGACCTGGATATTTGCCTTAATCAGATGCTGTTTTCTGAGCCACCTCTCTCCCTGGCCCCTTCTGAGGCTCTGATTCAGGACTCCACCTGATCTGACTGTTGCCTTCTCATCAGCGGTGAGATCAGAAGGTCAGGAGAGTTTTTTTCTTTTTTCCAGCTGCCAATGCCTTTTCTTGTAGAGAGCATGATTGTCAGGGACACACAAAGGCATAAATAATAGCAATGACATGATGTATATAACTCAGAGCCAAATTTCTTTCAGGGGAGTTTGTTAGGTCCTTACCCCTCTGTCGTCCATCAGCGTTTATTTTAATTGCATTTTCCATTTGTGGCAATCCAGCATATCTGGAGAGAGGAACCCAGGGAGGTTTTTTTTTCTTTTCTTTTCTTTTTTTTTTTTTGCAATGGAAAGAGCTAGATTGTTAATGGATCCTGGAGATTGATGACTGAGAGGTGCCCAGGATGGATGTCATCAAGCGCCTTGTAAGTGCCTCCACCCTCATCGCCCCCCTCCTGGATTTTTGGCAAAGGAATTCTGGTTTTAATTTATAAGGACAAAAGACTGAGAGGGAAGGATTTCTGGGATAGACTGAAGGAAAAATGTGGGTGATAGATCAGGAAGGAACACCTGTGATCTCTTAGGTCTTAGTTACGCCCCACTGCCCTTCAGCTGGGTCCAGTTAGAGACTCTCAGTGGAAGACAGACTTAAAGGGCAGTGCGCCCCAGCTGGCTTACTCAGGCCGCGGGAAGAATCCCAAACCATAAGCAGTGTGGTTTGAGGCTAAACTGTGGCTTGAGGGTTTGGAAGCTTGATGTATTTTTCTCCCTCATGCTTTCAAGGGCTTTTTAGATGTTAGACTGACTTGGGGGTAATTGCTCATCTGCCAGAAAACCTCCTTTGTGACTGCTGGTTGGTATTCTACCAACCTGCAGCCTCCGTGTCCTCACGTGTAACACGGGCAATGGCCAGAGATCTCCCTTTGGGAGTCGAGACATTGTATCTAGATGTAAAATGCCCTGTGGTCTTTGGATCAGATGGGGGCCTGGTGGGAAACCATTCACCTCAGTGGATTGTAACGAAGACCTGTCCATGAGTCACTTAGCTGAAGGTGGCACTAAGGGACCCAGTGAAGAATGCTCAGATGCTAAGACCTGGACGCCGAAGTCCTGTTGCCAGGATGCAGGTGGGGAAGCAGAGGGAGAACGTGGCCCTTCTGTTCCCCATCCCTGACGCTTAAATCTCTTGGTGTGGCCCCCCGTGGGTGGCTGTCCTAGAGTGCCTGGGTGATCTGCAGGGGCCCCTCCTGGGCCACAGAAGGGGAGCGAGAAAGGTAGAGCCAGCTCTGGAGGACAGCCCTCGGCTAAGAGCCCAGTCCTTGATACACGTTTGCTCCTGGTGTACAAAAGAGTGCCGCTGATGTTCTGCAATTTGCTGAAAATGATAAAACGTAGTCTATCTCAAGTGGCCCAAGCAGTGCTTCATCTGCCACCGAGAGACAGTGACTCCTCGACTTAACGTGTTCGCATTTCACGTGTGTATTTGTGATTTCAGAATTGATTGCACTTGTGAGAATGTCTTTGGCTTCTGGGTCTCCCCAGGTCGAGTCACTTATTATTTGCAAAACCTGAACTATCTGCTAAGCCTTCTGCTTTGTGAGTGAAGAACTCTATTTTTCATCTGATTTTTCCACTTATCTGTTGTGTGAGCTTTTCAGGGGAGCCCGTGTGCCATGGTGACTTGACTGACTCAGCAAGTCTTTGGTTTTAGTTTCCGTGGATTTTTTTTTTTTTTTTAAAGATTTATTTATTTATTTGGGCGGGGGTCGGGTTGGGGAGGGAGGGGAGCGGGCAGGCCACTTCTATTGGTCTTTCATTTCTCCATTTTCATCCGTCTTTGTTCTTTGGCTCCTGTGGGCCTCCCATCGCGGTGGCGTCTGTTGTTGCAAAGCGCCGGCTCTGGGCTCATGCGCTCAGAGCTCCGGCTCGGTGATTGGACACATCGGTCCAGCCGCTCCGCGGCACGTGGGATCTTCCCAGGCCAGGGATCGAACTGGCGCCCCTTGCACTGCAAGGCGGTGTCCTTACCCACTGGACCACCAGGGGAAGCCCTCCGTGGATTTTTGATGTGCCTGGCCCCCTCCAAAAGATGTTAAATGCAAAGATCATTGTTTTTAATTAGAGACTAGAGCCCAGTAATTCAGATCCAGAGTTTAGGAAATGGAGGACAATAGGGGCCTTCACAGGTGCCTCCCAGATGAGTTGGTTGAAAACCATGTTTCTAGAATGTTCCCTTCTGTTGCGCAGATGTGGAGCTTGGGCAGGGAACAGAGGAAGACTGTTTGATTTGATTTTCTGTTCCCCATCCCTGACGCTTAAATCTCTTGGTGTGGCCCCCCGTGGGTGGCTGTCCTAGAGTGCCTGGGTGATCTGCAGGGGCCCCTCCTGGGCCACAGAAGGGGAGCGAGAAAGGTAGAGCCAGCTCTGGAGGACAGCCCTCGGCTAAGAGCCCAGTCCTTGATACACGTTTGCTCCTGGTGTACAAAAGAGTGCCGCTGATGTTCTGCAATTTGCTGAAAATGATAAAACGTAGTCTATCTCAAGTGGCCCAAGCAGTGCTTCATCTGCCACCGAGAGACAGTGACTCCTCGACTTAACGTGTTCGCATTTCACGTGTGTATTTGTGATTTCAGAATTGATTGCACTTGTGAGAATGTCTTTGGCTTCTGGGTCTCCCCAGGTCGAGTCACTTATTATTTGCAAAACCTGAACTATCTGCTAAGCCTTCTGCTTTGTGAGTGAAGAACTCTATTTTTCATCTGATTTTTCCACTTATCTGTTGTGTGAGCTTTTCAGGGGAGCCCGTGTGCCATGGTGACTTGACTGACTCAGCAAGTCTTTGGTTTTAGTTTCCGTGGATTTTTTTTTTTTTTTTAAAGATTTATTTATTTATTTGGGCGGGGGTCGGGTTGGGGAGGGAGGGGAGCGGGCAGGCCACTTCTATTGGTCTTTCATTTCTCCATTTTCATCCGTCTTTGTTCTTTGGCTCCTGTGGGCCTCCCATCGCGGTGGCGTCTGTTGTTGCAAAGCGCCGGCTCTGGGCTCATGCGCTCAGAGCTCCGGCTCGGTGATTGGACACATCGGTCCAGCCGCTCCGCGGCACGTGGGATCTTCCCAGGCCAGGGATCGAACTGGCGCCCCTTGCACTGCAAGGCGGTGTCCTTACCCACTGGACCACCAGGGGAAGCCCTCCGTGGATTTTTGATGTGCCTGGCCCCCTCCAAAAGATGTTAAATGCAAAGATCATTGTTTTTAATTAGAGACTAGAGCCCAGTAATTCAGATCCAGAGTTTAGGAAATGGAGGACAATAGGGGCCTTCACAGGTGCCTCCCAGATGAGTTGGTTGAAAACCATGTTTCTAGAATGTTCCCTTCTGTTGCGCAGATGTGGAGCTTGGGCAGGGAACAGAGGAAGACTGTTTGATTTGATTTTCTTTTAAAATCATCTGCTCATGTCCTCTTCCCTGTGTTTAGGTTGTGGGGTATGGCATGATCCATCTTTTAAATTATCCTAGCTTTCAACGTTTGCAAAACAGACTTGGCTACCAGGATTGATGGGGCAGTGCTGACGTTTCTAACTTTGGGTGTCACTTGATCATATCCTAGGAGCGGTGCAAGAGGAGGAATTCCTGGCTTTAAGGACTTGGCCATTTGGTGGTGGGCAGCTATGAATGGCGAGAGTATTTTTATTGACTGGACCCCCCTCCCCTGCCTCCCCCAATCTGTCTATATTTGCGTAAAGTATCCATTCAACTTTATTTTTTATTTATTTATTTTTTTTGCCGGGGTGGGGGAGCGGGTTGGGGAGGGCAGGGGACGGGCAGGCCACTTCTATTGGTCTTTCATTTATCTATTTTCATCCATTTTTGTTCTTTGGCCCCTGTGGGCCTCCCATCGCAGTGGCCTCTGTTGTCACAGAGCACTGGCTCTGGGCGCATGCGCTCAAGAGCTCCGGCTCGGTAATTGGACACATCGGTCCAGCCTCTGCGCGGCACATGGGATCTTCCCAGGCCAGGGATTGAACCGGCGCACCTTGCACTGCAAGGCGGTGTCCTTACCCACTGGACCACCAGGGAAGCCCCTCCATTCAACTTTAAATGAGGATTTTTTTGGTCTGGATTTCAGTTTGCCCCCCTAATGTGGCATCAGCAGAAACAGGGGCAAAGGAAAAACAGAACAGGTGGTAAGCATCCGGGAAGTGATTGCTGAGATTAGGACAGTTTAGGCTTCTTCATGCCAGCTTGTGTTACAGGTTCAAGGCCCAAGCAGGGAAGGCCAGCTCTAAACGCCTGGCCCTCTGACTCATGTGATACCAACGGTGGCCTGTGATGACCCCCCTGGGGCCTCTGGTGGCTCAGTCGGTAAAGAATCTGCCTGCAGTGCAGGATTTTAATTAGAAAAGAGAGTTCAGATCCAGAGTTTAGGAAATGGAGGACAATAGGGGCCTTCACAGGTGCCTCCCAGATGAGTTGGTTGAAAACCATGTTTCTAGAATGTTCCCTTCTGTTGCGCAGATGTGGAGCTTGGGCAGGGAACAGAGGAAGACTGTTTGATTTGATTTTCTTTTAAAATCATCTGCTCATGTCCTCTTCCCTGTGTTTAGGTTGTGGGGTATGGCATGATCCATCTTTTAAATTATCCTAGCTTTCAACGTTTGCAAAACAGACTTGGCTACCAGGATTGATGGGGCAGTGCTGACGTTTCTAACTTTGGGTGTCACTTGATCATATCCTAGGAGCGGTGCAAGAGGAGGAATTCCTGGCTTTAAGGACTTGGCCATTTGGTGGTGGGCAGCTATGAATGGCGAGAGTATTTTTATTGACTGGACCCCCCTCCCCTGCCTCCCCCAATCTGTCTATATTTGCGTAAAGTATCCATTCAACTTTATTTTTTATTTATTTATTTATTTGGGGGCAGGGGTTGGAGAGGGAGGAGGGCGGGCGAGCCACTTCTATTGGTCTTTCATTTATCTATTTTCATCCATCTTTGTTCTTTGGCCTGTGTGGGCCTCCCATCGCAGTGGCCTCTGTTGTCACAGAGCACTGGCTCTGGGCGCATGCGCTCAAGAGCTCCGGCTCGGTAATTGGACACATCGGTCCAGCCTCTGCGCGGCACATGGGATCTTCCCAGGCCAGGGATTGAACCGGCGCACCTTGCACTGCAAGGCGGTGTCCTTACCCACTGGACCACCAGGGAAGCCCCTCCATTCAACTTTAAATGAGGATTTTTTTGGTCTGGATTTCAGTTTGCCCCCCTAATGTGGCATCAGCAGAAACAGGGGCAAAGGAAAAACAGAACAGGTGGTAAGCATCCGGGAAGTGATTGCTGAGATTAGGACAGTTTAGGCTTCTTCATGCCAGCTTGTGTTACAGGTTCAAGGCCCAAGCAGGGAAGGCCAGCTCTAAACGCCTGGCCCTCTGACTCATGTGATACCAACGGTGGCCTGTGATGACCCCCCTGGGGCCTCTGGTGGCTCAGTCGGTAAAGAATCTGCCTGCAGTGCAGGAGACCCAGGTTCAATCTCTGGGTTGGGAAGATCCCCTGGAGAAGGCAGTGGGTATCCACTCGAGTAATCTTGCCTGGAAAAACTCCCACGGACAGAGGAGCCTGGGGGCCTGCAGAGTTAGACACGACTGAGGGATTAACACACACCGGGGCCTCTGACCACAGAGTTTCTATACCTGTCTGGAACGTTTAGTTATCAGGCATTCCCCTTGTTTATTTGTGGAAAGTCCAGCCCTCAGTTCTCTTCTTATCTAAGTCTTGCCCTTGGTTAAAAAAGCTCACCTCACATTCCACAGTCATTATTAAATCAGTTAAATATTTATTTCACACTCAGTGCCAGGGACTTGGTCAGGTTGTAGAGAACAAAAATAAAAATTAAAAAAAATCAAAGTTTCTGCCCCGGAAGAGTTTGTACACCCATAAAGGAGCCAGAGACCCACATAAATAGTAATATACACGTTCTGTGTCTTCATGAGCGTGTGTAGGTGCTAATAGAGGTGTGCTGTTCAGTCACTAAGCCGTGTCCCTCTCTTTGGGGGACCCCATGGACTGCAGCACACCAGGCTTCCCTGTCCTTTGCTATCTCCCAGAGCTTGCTCACACTTATGTCCATGGAGTCGGTGATGCCATCCAACCATCTCATCCTCTGTTGCCTCCTTCTCCTCTTGCCCTCAGGCTTTGCAGCATCAGGGTCTTTTCCAATAAGTTGGATCTTCCCAGGCCAGGGATTGAACCGCGCACCTTGCACTGCAAGGCGGTGTCCTTACCCACTGGACCACCAGGAAGCCCCTCCATTCAACTTTAAATGAGGATTTTTGGTCTGATTTCAGTTTGCCCCTAATGTGGCATCAGCAGAAACAGGGGCAAAGGAAAACAGAACAGGTGGTAAGCATCCGGAAGTGATTGCTGAGATTAGGACAGTTTAGGCTTCTTCATGCCAGCTTGTGTTACAGGTTCAAGGCCCAAGCAGGGAAGGCCAGCTCTAAACGCCTGGCCCTCTGACTCATGTGATACCAACGGTGGCCTGTGATGACCCCCCTGGGGCCTCTGGTGGCTCAGTCGGTAAAGAATCTGCCTGCAGTGCAGGAGACCCAGGTTCAATCTCTGGGTTGGGAAGATCCCCTGGAGAAGGCAGTGGGTATCCACTCGAGTAATCTTGCCTGGAAAAACTCCCACGGACAGAGGAGCCTGGGGGCCTGCAGAGTTAGACACGACTGAGGGATTAACACACACCGGGGCCTCTGACCACAGAGTTTCTATACCTGTCTGGAACGTTTAGTTATCAGGCATTCCCCTTGTTTATTTGTGGAAAGTCCAGCCCTCAGTTCTCTTCTTATCTAAGTCTTGCCCTTGGTTAAAAAAGCTCACCTCACATTCCACAGTCATTATTAAATCAGTTAAATATTTATTTCACACTCAGTGCCAGGGACTTGGTCAGGTTGTAGAGAACAAAAATAAAAATTAAAAAAAATCAAAGTTTCTGCCCCGGAAGAGTTTGTACACCCATAAAGGAGCCAGAGACCCACATAAATAGTAATATACACGTTCTGTGTCTTCATGAGCGTGTGTAGGTGCTAATAGAGGTGTGCTGTTCAGTCACTAAGCCGTGTCCCTCTCTTTGGGGGACCCCATGGACTGCAGCACACCAGGCTTCCCTGTCCTTTGCTATCTCCCAGAGCTTGCTCACACTTATGTCCATGGAGTCGGTGATGCCATCCAACCATCTCATCCTCTGTTGCCTCCTTCTCCTCTTGCCCTCAGGCTTTCGCAGCATCAGGGTCTTTTCCAATAAGTTGGCTCTTCACATCAGGCGTCCAAAGTATTGGAGCTTCAGCATCAGTCCTTCCGATGAATATTCAGGGTTCATTTCCATTTGGATTGACGTGTGTAGGTGGTGCCTTAGTGGAAGACAAGGGGAAAACTACAGGACACCTTGGATTCCTGTAGAATTTACGCTTTATCTTTGATTCTGCTTGTATTTGACACTTAGTGTGACTTTATTCTGTTAGCTGCTCTTCTGGGTTTATATGCTGAGATTTAGACTAATGTAAAGTTTGCTTGAGGGCCTGGTTTTATCTCCCCTTGTATTCCAAGCAATGAGTAAATGCTCAACAGATGTTTATCACCAGGAGCAATATAGGCCACTGCCAATGATGTATATGATCAGATTTAGATATAGAGAATCTTGTTTTCAAGACTGGTTGGATCTTCGTGGGAGGAAGGGTCCTCCACTGACCATTCCCCCTGTGAGTGCTGCCTCCAGGCTGTACCCTTGGGTTTCTGCCTAGAACTATCTGCTCTTCCCCCCTAGGGCTTTCCACTGACCCCAGCTCAAGAGGCATTTGGCAGGTCATGAAGCGTCCATCCTACAGAGAGCTGCTCCCATTTATTTTTGCGGCCTCACTGGTTTCTGCAAGGCCAGGTCTCCCCTCCCCCACCTAATTTCCCTTTCATTGTCTGAGAGTGAAAATCATTGGCTTCCAGGAGGAACCTCATTTGGTTAGCCCACAGATAGCAAATATTGCGTTTATGCCCTATTCCAGGAATTCCTGGAACCGAGTGAGGCTGGGATGATTCAAACATGAGTCAAATAGGGCCCATCCTCAAAAAGCTCTTTGGTGATTGGGGCGGGGGACACAGAAGTCAACCCATGTGCCTTCTGTGTGGCACCCAGGCCGGCAATATCAGCCTTGAAACTTGTTAGAAATATCCCTTCTCTCTGCCTGGCACCCTGTCTGCCGCTCTGGGGGCGGACCCCGCCACCGGGTGGTGCTGGGACCCAAAAGTTTGAGAATCCATGCTGTTTACAGATCACTGGGATACTAATGAATTAAGTGCGGTGGAGAGAGGGTGAGGGTTGGTTGTGAGAGCGCCTCACAGTGGGGAGGGAGGAACATGAATTGGGTCTTGAAGGAAGAAGTTGTATTTGTCTGGCAAGATGGGTAGAGAGAATAGCACATGCGGCAATAGGGAGGTGGGAAATGGGGCGCTTCATTTGAGGCACTGAGCCCACTGAAGTGGCTGGTGAAGACAGCGGGACGGTAGGTTGAGGACGGAGGTGGGGAGTTCCATCCCAGAGAAGCTGGAAGGCTCTGGTGAGGTATCTGCCATGCATCCTGCAGACCAGGGGGTGGCAGACTCTTTCTCTAAAGGACCAGACAGCGAGTGTTTTCCGCTTTCCTGGCAGTCTTTGTGGCATGGACCTCCCTGTGCCATAGTCTGAGAGCAGCTACTGATAGGATGTAAATCACTGGCCTGACTGTGTTCTCCTGAAGTGTTATTCACGGACACTGGAATTTGAATTCGATGCAATCTGCATGTCTTGTGACACCCCTTCTGTTTTATAGAAAGTTTATGTTTGGCTGTGCTGGATCTTCGTTGCTTTGTGTGGGCTTTTCTCTAGGTGCGGCGAGTGGGGGCTGTTCTTTGTCGTGCTGCACGGGCTTCTCATTTCAGGGACTTCTCGCGGTAGAGCACAGGCTGTAGGCGTGCGGGCTTCAGTCGTTGCAACGCGCAGACTCAGTAGTTGCGGCTTCCTGGCTCTGGAGCCCAGGCTCAGCTGTTAGGCTTTGTTGCTCCTCGGCCTGTGGGATCTTCCTGGATCAGGAATTGAATCCAGGCCTCCTGCACTGGCTGGGGGAGCGTGGTCACTAGGCTCCGTGGGCTTCAGTAGTTGTGCAAGGGCATAGTTTCCCTGCAGCATGTGGGATCTTCCCAGACCAGGGATCAAACCCGTGTGCCCTGCATTGGCAGGTAGATTCTTATCCACAGGCGCCACCATTAGGGAAGTCCAAAATGCTCTTGTTATGATTTTTTCCCCAACCCTTAAAAATGTGAAAGCATGTCATTTAGATGCAGACGTCTGCCGCTCTGGGGCGGACCCGCCACCGGGTGGTGCTGGGACCCAAAAGTTTGAGAATCCATGCTGTTTACAGATCACTGGGATACTAATGAATTAAGTGCGGTGGAGAGAGGGTGAGGGTTGGTTGTGAGACGCCTCACAGTGGGGAGGGAGGAACATGAATTGGGTCTTGAAGGAAGAAGTTGTATTTGTCTGGCAAGATGGGTAGAGAGAATAGCACATGCGGCAATAGGGAGGTGGGAAATGGGGCGCTTCATTTGAGGCACTGAGCCCACTGAAGTGGCTGGTGAAGACAGCGGGACGGTAGGTTGAGGACGGAGGTGGGGAGTTCCATCCCAGAGAAGCTGGAAGGCTCTGGTGAGGTATCTGCCATGCATCCTGCAGACCAGGGGGTGGCAGACTCTTTCTCTAAAGGACCAGACAGCGAGTGTTTTCCGCTTTCCTGGCAGTCTTTGTGGCATGGACCTCCCTGTGCCATAGTCTGAGAGCAGCTACTGATAGGATGTAAATCACTGGCCTGACTGTGTTCTCCTGAAGTGTTATTCACGGACACTGGAATTTGAATTCGATGCAATCTGCATGTCTTGTGACACTCTCTTCTGTTTTATAGAAAGTTTATGTTTGGCTGTGCTGGATCTTCGTTGCTTTGTGTGGGCTTTTCTCTAGGTGCGGCGAGTGGGGGCTGTTCTTTGTCGTGCTGCACGGGCTTCTCATTTCAGGGACTTCTCGCGGTAGAGCACAGGCTGTAGGCGTGCGGGCTTCAGTCGTTGCAACGCGCAGACTCAGTAGTTGCGGCTTCCTGGCTCTGGAGCCCAGGCTCAGCTGTTAGGCTTTGTTGCTCCTCGGCCTGTGGGATCTTCCTGGATCAGGAATTGAATCCAGGCCTCCTGCACTGGCTGGGGGAGCGTGGTCACTAGGCTCCGTGGGCTTCAGTAGTTGTGCAAGGGCATAGTTTCCCTGCAGCATGTGGGATCTTCCCAGACCAGGGATCAAACCCGTGTGCCCTGCATTGGCAGGTAGATTCTTATCCACAGGCGCCACCATTAGGGAAGTCCAAAATGCTCTTGTTTTGATTTTTTTTTTCCCCCCAACCCTTAAAAAATGTGAAAGCATGTCATTTAGATGCAGGACCCACAAAAACAGGCAGGGCCTGGATTTGGTCTGAGGGCTGGCATTTGAAAATCCATGCTCTAGGCTAATTTTCCTCCGATTTGAGGGATGGGCCATCATCAGAACATATTGCCAGGTATGCTTCTGGGATTCGCCTCAGACCTGGTGAATCCAGATACCTGTCCGAATGAAGAACCTGCCCAGGTGAGTCTCGTGACAAACAGAAGTGTAGAGGCCCAGCCCCCATCAAAGGGAGAGCAGTGAAAGGCTTAAGAGGTGAAAGAATTTTCATCTTGTGAAGTGGGAAGGAGGTGGAGTGGGGGTTTTGAGGGGGAGCGGATGTTTAGAGAGGTCTTGATGGGGAGCAGGGAAGGAGCTGCCTGGGGCCCAATTTACTGGGTTGCTGAATATCATCGGTCCACTGATAATCAAAAATGCCAGGATTTGTGCCAGTCTTGATTTTCCTGTTACAGCAGCAGCTCCTTCTCAGAGCAAAAGTAAAATAGACAGTTGGAAGGGAAAGTTGTTGAGACATTTAGACATAAGGGTGTTGAAAGATGCTGACAAGTAGTTAGAGGCGAAGACAGTGAAAAAGGAAACATTTGGAGGCTGGAAGGACTCGGAGGAGTGGGTGAGGCAGAAGTGAGAGAGCTGGGTGCCGGGATATTCAAGTTGAAGATTCCTAGCGAAACTTTGCTGGACGAGGACGAGGGTCAGGGTGCGGACCCGTGAGAAGCTGTGGATGTTGACTCAGTTTAGCCAGCGAGGAACTGGGGGATCTGATGGAGTGTCCTCCTAAACGCCGCAGCTGCCCAGGTGCCTGGGGATGTGAGTCGGAGTGACTTGGTGGTACCTCACCTCTCCAGGAATGTGGAGTTCGGTAAGATGCTCACGACCAAGGGGCACCGTCGAGGGTAGGAGCAGCTCTGCCATCAGGTTCTTGGCCCAGCTGCCCTGCAGGGCCCAACTTATCCAGTGTTAGGGGCTTGAGGTGGGTCCAGAGGGGAGGTATCTTTTGGCTGGAAGGATGGTGCCTCTCTCAAAGGGTGTTGGGAGCTCTCCGGACCCCTTTATAGAAGGAGGCAACTGCTGAGCCTGCTGAGGGGAGCGGAACCTACACCTGCTGCGTTCAGTGCCTGCCACCCCCGTTCCCTCCAAAGACCCCGTCACGACTGGTTCTAATTAAACACGTCACTGCATATAGCACCAAACAAAATGCATTCACACGGTTTCTAAAAAATCAGTTTTAAAGGTCTTTCTATTCAGGCTGATAAAAAAAGCACAAAATTCTAGACCTGTGAATAGAACCTGCCAGGTGAGTGGTCGTGACAAACAGAAGTGTAGAGGCCCAGCCCCCATCAAAGGGAGAGCAGTGAAAGGCTTAAGAGGTGAAAGAATTTTCATCTTGTGAAGTGGGAAGGAGGTGGAGTGGGGGTTTTGAGGGGGAGCGGATGTTTAGAGAGGTCTTGATGGGGAGCAGGGAAGGAGCTGCCTGGGGCCCAATTTACTGGGTTGCTGAATATCATCGGTCCACTGATAATCAAAAATGCCAGGATTTGTGCCAGTCTTGATTTTCCTGTTACAGCAGCAGCTCCTTCTCAGAGCAAAAGTAAAATAGACAGTTGGAAGGGAAAGTTGTTGAGACATTTAGACATAAGGGTGTTGAAAGATGCTGACAAGTAGTTAGAGGCGAAGACAGTGAAAAAGGAAACATTTGGAGGCTGGAAGGACTCGGAGGAGTGGGTGAGGCAGAAGTGAGAGAGCTGGGTGCCGGGATATTCAAGTTGAAGATTCCTAGCGAAACTTTGCTGGACGAGGACGAGGGTCAGGGTGCGGACCCGTGAGAAGCTGTGGATGTTGACTCAGTTTAGCCAGCGAGGAACTGGGGGATCTGATGGAGTGTCCTCCTAAACGCCGCAGCTGCCCAGGTGCCTGGGGATGTGAGTCGGAGTGACTTGGTGGTACCTCACCTCTCCAGGAATGTGGAGTTCGGTAAGATGCTCACGACCAAGGGGCACCGTCGAGGGTAGGAGCAGCTCTGCCATCAGGTTCTTGGCCCAGCTGCCCTGCAGGGCCCAACTTATCCAGTGTTAGGGGCTTGAGGTGGGTCCAGAGGGGAGGTATCTTTTGGCTGGAAGGATGGTGCCTCTCTCAAAGGGTGTTGGGAGCTCTCCGGACCCCTTTATAGAAGGAGGCAACTGCTGAGCCTGCTGAGGGGAGCGGAACCTACACCTGCTGCGTTCAGTGCCTGCCACCCCCGTTCCCTCCAAAGACCCCGTCACGACTGGTTCTAATTAAACACGTCACTGCATATAGCACCAAACAAAATGCATTCACACGGTTTCTAAAAAATCAGTTTTAAAGGTCTTTCTATTCAGGCTGATGACAAGCACAGTAAAGGCGAGAGGCTACTTGCATGGGATTGGCTGATTTTAGCATTTCTAGCTTTTGGCGCAGACAGTAAAGAATCTGCCTGCAATGCAGGGTTTGACCCTTGGGTGGGAAGATCCCCTGGAGCCTGGAAAGGTAACCCACGCTTGCCTGGGAAATCCCATGGTCAGAGCCTGGTGGGCTACAGTCCACGGGATTGCAAAGAGTCAGACGCAACTGACGTGGCTAAGCACCCATGCATATCAATAAATGATAGAGGGCTTTCCTGGTAGCTCAGTGGTAAAGAGTTCACCTGCCAGTGCAGGAGACATGGGTTTGATCCCTGATCCGGGAAGATCTCACATGCTGCGGAGAAACGAAGCCCGTGAGCCACAACTATGGAGCCCACGTGCCGCAACTACTGAAACCTGTGTGCCCTAGAGCCTGAGTTCCGCAACAAGAGAGGTCACTGCCACAAGAGGCCTGCTCACCTTGAGAGGAGCCCCCACTCCCTGCAACTAGAGAGGAGCCTCCGGCAGCAGTGAAAACCCAGAGTAGCCAATGATAAATAAATTTAAAAAATTAAAAATAAATAAATGGTAGAATGAGGGTGGAAGGAGAATGATCCAAAGCAGCACTGGAGGAATCTGGACAAGCAGTAAGTTTCTCCTCTCTCCTCGCCCGTGGGGTGGTAAAACGGGAAAGCAAACCCCGGGGGCAGAGAGCTCTCCCACCAGGCCGAGAGCCGAGGGAGCGTGTTGCAGAGTCTGAGGTTTCCAGAGCAGAGCGGGGGAAGCAGGAGGTTGGAAGTGGGAGGGAGGTTGGTGGTGGAAGGTGAGTCCTGGAGGAGGAAGTGGGGAGCGGCCTGTGGCTGTAAGACTGCCTGCCGGGCGGGAGGCTGGGACGAGAGGCAGGGTGCTCGGCAGGGCAGGGAGAGGTGCCCCCTGGGGGCCCGGGGTCCTGGTAAAGTGGTGGGCAGCCACTGACTCTGGACCTTGTGGTCTTTCCTAAAGTTGCTCACACATCCGGTGGAAACTTCCTGTGTGGCCCTGAAGAGATTGCTTTGGGGAGATGGAAGGCGGCTTTTTAAAATAGCCAGAGACTCAGCAGTACAGAATTGCCTGCTGCGTGGGAGCTGCGGGAGTTGCAGGTTTGATCCCCGGGTGGGGAAGATCCCCCGGAGAAGGGCATGACAACCCACTCCAGGATTCTTGCCTGGAGAATCCCACAGACGGGGGAGCCCGGCGGGCTGCCGTCAGTCCACGCGGGGCACAAGAGTTGGATACGACTGGAGCGACTTGGCACGAGCAGGTTGAAGCAGTGAGATGTGTGCAGGGCAAGACCCCAAATTATAACCCCCCACAGTCCGTAGGTTGGGTGGTGTTGGGGACTGTCCCTCAGTCCAGCCCTGCGAGGATGGGAGCATGAAGTCTCCATCCCAGGGGACTCTGGTGGGTCCAGGTGATGGGCCAGGAATGCCCAGTGTTGGCTGGTGTCACGGTCCAGTGGCCTGATTTGACCACAGTTGAAGGGAGGTGTGGCTGGACGCTTTCTGGCATTTCAAGTGGAGGCCTCGTGGGTCCTGGAGCTTCTATCTGCCCATCATGGAACAAGAGGTGGTTCTTCACGGCTTGGCTTCAGTTCACCTGTCTGTCCTAATGACAGCAGCAACTCCATATGCTAGGTGCTTACACAGGCCTGCAGGTCTTTGATACCTTGCCTGTGGTCCTGGAGCAGAGGCAGGACTCGAACCCGGGACCCGAGGCTTTGCTGTAGGCACTACCTTGGATCCCAGCACACTTTCCTGGGCCTGTACCGTAGCGAGCGGGGTAAGCAACGGGAAAGCAAACCGGGGCAGAGGCTCTCCCACCAGGCCGAAGCCGAGGGGCGTGTTGCAGAGTCTGAGGTTTCCAGAGCAGAGCGGGGGAAGCAGGAGGTTGGAAGTGGGAGGGAGGTTGGTGGTGGAAGGTGAGTCCTGGAGGAGGAAGTGGGGAGCGGCCTGTGGCTGTAAGACTGCCTGCCGGGCGGGAGGCTGGGACGAGAGGCAGGGTGCTCGGCAGGGCAGGGAGAGGTGCCCCCTGGGGGCCCGGGGTCCTGGTAAAGTGGTGGGCAGCCACTGACTCTGGACCTTGTGGTCTTTCCTAAAGTTGCTCACACATCCGGTGGAAACTTCCTGTGTGGCCCTGAAGAGATTGCTTTGGGGAGATGGAAGGCGGCTTTTTAAAATAGCCAGAGACTCAGCAGTACAGAATTGCCTGCTGCGTGGGAGCTGCGGGAGTTGCAGGTTTGATCCCCGGGTGGGGAAGATCCCCCGGAGAAGGGCATGACAACCCACTCCAGGATTCTTGCCTGGAGAATCCCACAGACGGGGGAGCCCGGCGGGCTGCCGTCAGTCCACGCGGTCACAAGAGTTGGATACGACTGGAGCGACTTGGCACGAGCAGGTTGAAGCAGTGAGATGTGTGCAGGGCAAGACCCCAAATTATAACCCCCCACAGTCCGTAGGTTGGGTGGTGTTGGGGACTGTCCCTCAGTCCAGCCCTGCGAGGATGGGAGCATGAAGTCTCCATCCCAGGGGACTCTGGTGGGTCCAGGTGATGGGCCAGGAATGCCCAGTGTTGGCTGGTGTCACGGTCCAGTGGCCTGATTTGACCACAGTTGAAGGGAGGTGTGGCTGGACGCTTTCTGGCATTTCAAGTGGAGGCCTCGTGGGTCCTGGAGCTTCTATCTGCCCATCATGGAACAAGAGGTGGTTCTTCACGGCTTGGCTTCAGTTCACCTGTCTGTCCTAATGACAGCAGCAACTCCATATGCTAGGTGCTTACACAGGCCTGCAGGTCTTTGATACCTTGCCTGTGGTCCTGGAGCAGAGGCAGGACTCGAACCCGGGACCCCGCAGGCTTTGCTGTAGGCACTACCTTGGATCCCAGCACACTTTCCTGGGCCTGTACCGTCAGCGCAGGGGACCAGGTCTTTCCTGTGTTTCAGATCCTCTGTGTCTTTCACACCCTCCGGCTTCTGCTTACTCTTGCCCCTCTCCCAGGCCTCGGTCCTCATCCTGGTCCTCATTTCCTGTTTCAGTCTCTCCTGTCTGCTCTCTCTGACCCTAGCCTTGCTCGCTCCTTTTCCCTTATAAACTTCCCCTCCCCTAGGGCAGACGGATTCCCTTTTATTTTCTTTCTTTCTCCATAGCACACTCTCTAGACTGCATGTGCCTCTTTTCTTTGCGGGGACGAGATGGGGGCGGATTATGACAGTAACACAAAGTGGAAGTATTAGTCACTCAGTCATGTCTGACTTCTTTGCGACCCCGTGCGCTGTAGCCCACCAGGCTCTTCTGTCCATGGGATTCTCCAGGCAAGAATATCATAAAGAGGCTAGAGTTGTCATTCCCTTCTTCAGGGTATCTTCTCGACCCAGGGGTCCAACCCAGGTCTCCTGCACTGCAGGCAGATTCTTTACCATCTGAGCCACCAGGGAAGTAATACAAAGGATGATGTTTATTAGCAGTTAGTTGACTTTGTATATGCATAGCTACTTGTCTGTGGATGGGTTATATGTATGTTTCTTTTTTTTTTTTAAATCGAAATACAGTCGATTTGCAATATTGTATTAGTTCCAGGTATATAGCTAAGTGATTCAGTTTTATATATATATGTATATGTATATATATATATATTATCTTCCACTATAGGTTATTGCAAGATATTGAATATATTCCCTGTACTACAGAGTACATCCTTGTTACTTGTCTGTTTTATGTATAGTAGTTTGTAAGTCTTAATCCCACATTTGTAATTTATCCCTCACCCTCCTTTTCCCCATTGGTAATCCTACATTTGTTTTCTGTATCTGTGAGTCTGTTTCTGCTTTGTATATAAGCTCATTGGTATGAATGATTCCACATATAAGTGATGTCATATACTGTTTGTTTTTAACTTAACTTCACTTAGTAGGATATACTCTAGGTCCCTCCATGTAGCTACAAATAGCAGTATTTCATTCTTATTTCCCACATGGTACCTCTTACTTAGGTCTCAGATATTTACCGTCAGCGCAGGGGACCAGGTCTTTCCTGTGTTTCAGATCCTCTGTGTCTTTCACACCCTCCGGCTTCTGCTTACTCTTGCCCCTCTCCCAGGCCTCGGTCCTCATCCTGGTCCTCATTTCCTGTTTCAGTCTCTCCTGTCTGCTCTCTCTGACCCTAGCCTTGCTCGCTCCTTTTCCCTTATAAACTTCCCCTCCCCTAGGGCAGACGGATTCCCTTTTATTTTCTTTCTTTCTCCATAGCACACTCTCTAGACTGCATGTGCCTCTTTTCTTTGCGGGGACGAGATGGGGGCGGATTATGACAGTAACACAAAGTGGAAGTATTAGTCACTCAGTCATGTCTGACTTCTTTGCGACCCCGTGCGCTGTAGCCCACCAGGCTCTTCTGTCCATGGGATTCTCCAGGCAAGAATATCATAAAGAGGCTAGAGTTGTCATTCCCTTCTTCAGGGTATCTTCTCGACCCAGGGGTCCAACCCAGGTCTCCTGCACTGCAGGCAGATTCTTTACCATCTGAGCCACCAGGGAAGTAATACAAAGGATGATGTTTATTAGCAGTTAGTTGACTTTGTATATGCATAGCTACTTGTCTGTGGATGGGTTATATGTATGTTTCTTTTTTTTTTTTAAATCGAAATACAGTCGATTTGCAATATTGTATTAGTTCCAGGTATATAGCTAAGTGATTCAGTTTTATATATATATGTATATGTATATATATATATATTATCTTCCACTATAGGTTATTGCAAGATATTGAATATATTCCCTGTACTACAGAGTACATCCTTGTTACTTGTCTGTTTTATGTATAGTAGTTTGTAAGTCTTAATCCCACATTTGTAATTTATCCCTCACCCTCCTTTTCCCCATTGGTAATCCTACATTTGTTTTCTGTATCTGTGAGTCTGTTTCTGCTTTGTATATAAGCTCATTGGTATGAATGATTCCACATATAAGTGATGTCATATACTGTTTGTTTTTAACTTAACTTCACTTAGTAGGATATACTCTAGGTCCCTCCATGTAGCTACAAATAGCAGTATTTCATTCTTATTTCCCACATGGTACCTCTTACTTAGGTCTCAGATATTTATTGGTCTTTCTGCCCTGCCTGACTCTGAGAGGCTTCTGTTGCTTATTAAGCACCAGGTACCAAGTATTGGGCTAGAAGGGGGATTCAGAAATTAACTCGAGCCTTGCCTTCTAGCAGACAAACCTATGTGCACATGTAAATTCTTATAATGCAGTATGGTCAATGCTCCAGAAAATGTGTGCACCCAGGCCCCAGCACCCCTGGGCCTCTCCTGGGGAATTGTGGGTGGGTGGGTGGGTCTGTGCTTGCCGGGAGTTCCCGCTTTAGAAGGAGGAGGGAAGTGCAGGGGTGGGGCCGGGCGGGACAGGCGGGATATGCCAGGAAAAGGAAGCTGTTTGAGCAAAAGTACTGAGAAAAGATGAGTTTTCTTTGTGGGCAGTGAGTGAGGTTGAGTTGTAGTCATCTTGGTTTGCTTAGTAGTATGAAGTAAGAACTAAAGAAACTTGATTCCATTGAAGTGGAATTTTATATACGTATTTGCATTGGCATGGATGACTAAGTGATGAAAAAAATTAGCCAGTTCTTGTTACCAACGGGTTAGGCTTGTTTATTATTTGGACGCTGCATTTCAGATTGAACTGGCCTAATTTCTGATCCAAAGTTAATTGATGGCCCAGTTGCTGATAGTGAAATGAGGGGGACCAGTTGTCTCAAGTTTGTGTGGATGATATGTAGACGTTCCTTTCCCAGTCTGAAGTCAAGTCACTTATATAAAAACGCCATATTCCCAAGAACTCCCAAGTGTTTTTGAAGTGAGACCTCTGAATTACATTCATAAAGCAAATCATCATGAAAAGTGTGTATCAAAGGAGATATAATCTGGGAATATCTTTTTGTAGCAGCAATTTATGAAAAAAAAAAAAGAATTCAGTCTGTGTAATTTAATAACACTATTTGGTTGTGTGCGTTTCAGAAGCTTTCTATTTTAAGTAAGTCAACCCTTTCGGTAAACAAGACAAAGGAAAAACTTGCTGCAGTTTTATTAATGACAATTTAGTAGTTTCCCAATGATACAAATAGCAGTATTTCATTCTTATTTCCCACATGGTACCTCTTACTTAGGTCTCAGATATTTATTGGTCTTTCTGCCCTGCCTGACTCTGAGAGGCTTCTGTTGCTTATTAAGCACCAGGTACCAAGTATTGGGCTAGAAGGGGGATTCAGAAATTAACTCGAGCCTTGCCTTCTAGCAGACAAACCTATGTGCACATGTAAATTCTTATAATGCAGTATGGTCAATGCTCCAGAAAATGTGTGCACCCAGGCCCCAGCACCCCTGGGCCTCTCCTAGGGAATTGTGGGTGGGTGGGTGGGTCTGTGCTTGCCGGGAGTTCCCGCTTTAGAAGGAGGAGGGAAGTGCAGGGGTGGGGCCGGGCGGGACAGGCGGGATATGCCAGGAAAAGGAAGCTGTTTGAGCAAAAGTACTGAGAAAAGATGAGTTTTCTTTGTGGGCAGTGAGTGAGGTTGAGTTGTAGTCATCTTGGTTTGCTTAGTAGTATGAAGTAAGAACTAAAGAAACTTGATTCCATTGAAGTGGAATTTTATATACGTATTTGCATTGGCATGGATGACTAAGTGATGAAAAAAATTAGCCAGTTCTTGTTACCAACGGGTTAGGCTTGTTTATTATTTGGACGCTGCATTTCAGATTGAACTGGCCTAATTTCTGATCCAAAGTTAATTGATGGCCCAGTTGCTGATAGTGAAATGAGGGGGACCAGTTGTCTCAAGTTTGTGTGGATGATATGTAGACGTTCCTTTCCCAGTCTGAAGTCAAGTCACTTATATAAAAACGCCATATTCCCAAGAACTCCCAAGTGTTTTTGAAGTGAGACCTCTGAATTACATTCATAAAGCAAATCATCATGAAAAGTGTGTATCAAAGGAGATATAATCTGGGAATATCTTTTTGTAGCAGCAATTTATGAAAAAAAAAAAAGAATTCAGTCTGTGTAATTTAATAACACTATTTGGTTGTGTGCGTTTCAGAAGCTTTCTATTTTAAGTAAGTCAACCCTTTCGGTAAACAAGACAAAGGAAAAACTTGCTGCAGTTTTATTAATGACAATTTAGTAGTTTCCCCCAGAAAAGCAGAAGAGTAGAGAATAATCAATGGGAAAAAGTATCTCCACCTCATTGATACTGGTTAAGAATAGGCTTTATTAAAAGACCACTGTCCCTTAGGGTTTAGTTATGTGACCATGTGCCACAAGATGAACTCATTAACCCGTTTGCAGTGGGATTTTAGTTAGCCAAAAAATACATACTTGGTGAATCATTTACCAACTTCCTTATAATAGAAGGGCTCTGCTTATAACTGTGTTATCAGTGGTTAATCTTCTCTGAAGTACGTTTTCGTAAGTCCACACGGCATTAAAGTGTCTGTAAGTGTTGAATTAGGATTTCTGGGGGTGGGGCAGGGGGATGGTGTTGGGGATTTCCCAAGACAACAACACAAAGCTTGGGTTCTAGTCTCATTTGGAAAATGAACAGGGGTACATTGGAAAAGTTTTCTTCAAGTGGTTCAAAGTTATTTCCAACAAGCAATTGAAAAATCCTGTGGCTTGTCCCCGCTGCTCTTTTGTCTTATTCCTCATTCTGAACTTCTCTGAAACAGAGTCGGCAGAGGTATACACAGCATAAGGTGGCTGAGGCCTGGAGGAAGTTGCTAAACTAAAAAAATCATCTTGTGAAATTTCTCGAAGTGGTGTACCCGAGTGTCACTGGGTTGAGACGTCTCTCCCCCAAAGACCTCCCCACCCCTGCAGTATTTGTTGCCCCCTTTTTAAACTAAGTTAATTGATGGCCCAGTTGCTGATAGTGAAATGAGGGGACCAGTTGTCTCAAGTTTGTGTGGATGATATGTAGCGTTCCTTTCCCAGTCTGAAGTCAAGTCACTTATATAAAACGCCATATTCCCAAGAACTCCCAAGTGTTTTTGAAGTGAGACCTCTGAATTACATTCATAAAGTAAATCATCATGAAAAGTGTGTATCAAAGGAGATATAATCTGGGAATATCTTTTTGTAGCAGCAATTTATGAAAAAAAAAAAAGAATTCAGTCTGTGTAATTTAATAACACTATTTGGTTGTGTGCGTTTCAGAAGCTTTCTATTTTAAGTAAGTCAACCCTTTCGGTAAACAAGACAAAGGAAAAACTTGCTGCAGTTTTATTAATGACAATTTAGTAGTTTCCCCCAGAAAAGCAGAAGAGTAGAGAATAATCAATGGGAAAAAGTATCTCCACCTCATTGATACTGGTTAAGAATAGGCTTTATTAAAAGACCACTGTCCCTTAGGGTTTAGTTATGTGACCATGTGCCACAAGATGAACTCATTAACCCGTTTGCAGTGGGATTTTAGTTAGCCAAAAAATACATACTTGGTGAATCATTTACCAACTTCCTTATAATAGAAGGGCTCTGCTTATAACTGTGTTATCAGTGGTTAATCTTCTCTGAAGTACGTTTTCGTAAGTCCACACGGCATTAAAGTGTCTGTAAGTGTTGAATTAGGATTTCTGGGGGTGGGGCAGGGGGATGGTGTTGGGGATTTCCCAAGACAACAACACAAAGCTTGGGTTCTAGTCTCATTTGGAAAATGAACAGGGGTACATTGGAAAAGTTTTCTTCAAGTGGTTCAAAGTTATTTCCAACAAGCAATTGAAAAATCCTGTGGCTTGTCCCCGCTGCTCTTTTGTCTTATTCCTCATTCTGAACTTCTCTGAAACAGAGTCGGCAGAGGTATACACAGCATAAGGTGGCTGAGGCCTGGAGGAAGTTGCTAAACTAAAAAAATCATCTTGTGAAATTTCTCGAAGTGGTGTACCCGAGTGTCACTGGGTTGAGACGTCTCTCCCCCAAAGACCTCCCCCCACCCCCTGCAGTATTTGTTGCTCTTTCTAAACATTTTACTTCACTTATTTTAAATATTTATCCATTTTAATTAAACATGTTTTGTGTTTGATTAATTCTTTTGGGTTTTATTTTGTATAAATATTTTTTAAGAAATGAGTTTTCCGATTAGATAGCTTCTGTACCGAGGGTCAAAATCACAAGGCAGACGAGGGGATAGAATGAAAGGTCAGTCCCTGTGGCGTTCCCCCTCTTTTCCTCCATCTCCCGAGTTTGCTGCTGCTCAGACCCCCTCCGCGCTGGCAGCCAATGACATCCGTTCACAGGTCAGCGAGACAGCCATGCGCACGGAATCCTTTTGTCGCAAACGAGAGTTTACAGTTTTCACTCTTCTCCTTTAAATAAAAAACAGTGTCTCCTAGGAATTGATTCATATCTGTGTCTACAGAGCTCCTTGCGGTGCCGACTTCCTTTCTGCCCTTTCTGAGAGTTCTGTTTTTGAGCTTCCAGGAATGACCCCTTCTTCTAGCAAAGGTTGAAAGGCGCTGCTGGGGGTGGATGCTGGGGTCGGGTCTTCCGCCTTGGCATGGTCTCCGGGAGTATGGAGAACATGAGGATCACTTTCAGTGAAACAGGTGGGAGGTGGAGCCCTGAGGTCAGGAGAAGAGGCAGAAGATGGGGCTCGCCTCCAGTTTCCGCTGGGAGGGAGCGAGGTCCACCCTGGACTTAGGCAGGAGGGCGTTGAAGAGTCTCCGTGCCGTGTGCCTCAGGGATTAAAATGGCTGTGCCTCTTTCAGACCTGGTGTCCGTGGCCCATCTATAGAATTTCTGGTCTCTCCATCTGCCAGAAACAGTGCTGTTGAAGTCCCGAGCATCTCTAAAAGTCTGTGAGTCCAAGATCTTCAGCACTAGCAAGGAAGGCTTGGTTTTAGATGATAAGAAGACACTTCTTGAGAATAAAACACTGTTTCTTCTTCCCCTTCAGTGGATGTAGCTAAAAGGATTCCACCTGTATATGTTCCTTTCTTGTCGCTCAGCTGGTGAAGAGTCAGCTTACAAGACAGGAGACCCCTGTTCATTCCCTGGAGAAGGGACAGGCTACCCACTCCAGGATTCTTGCCTGGAGAATTCCATGAGTCACAGAGTCAGATACGACTGAGCAACTTCACTTTCATGTTCCTTTCTAACTTCTCTCAGTGAAGCGTGTGCATTTCCATGCATGCTGGCTGAAGCAAATAGACCTTCAGGGCTCTGGAACCTTCTGCTTCCACCCACTTGTTCCAGTCCGGTCAGGATGCCTTAGAAATGTGTGTACTTTACTCTGAAAATAAGATCATGTGAAAAAGAGCCTCTATTTCTTGTTTACTAGGGATGCTGAACTGGTTTTCCTCCCTTCTCTAGCCCAAAAGAAAATTGCCCATTCATCTCCTTACGATAAGCATTACCTTGCCTGCAGGTTGTTGAACCGAAAGGAAGCAAATCAATTTGGATTTGAAATTGTATTCAGAGATCGGCTTTCTATATCCTGGGGAGGGAAGAACAAAAAGAGTTTTTATTTTTTTAATGTCTGGGGTCTGGGGGTGGGGTTGACTCAAAGGGGATAATAAAAGGCTGTTTTGTAATCTCAGCTTCATTGAGTTAACATTTACCTCAGTTTCACAGTGAGCTTGATCTAGTTGCAAAGCTTGAGTTATGTGTTTTATCTTTCTACAGAGGTGTTTAGAGTGTCTTTATAGATATCTTTATCTGAGGACCTGTTTTGTTATGTTAGTTTAAAAGAAGGGTGAAAGGCTATAAACTAAAAGTAATCTTTTCATCAGGGTACTAGGTGGGGCCCAATTTCACCATTATGAACATTAATGAGTAAAGACTGTGTACCCTAGCTAGTTGAAACTGTGAGAGAATTTGAAGGATGGTGTGGAGAAGGAACTGGCAACCCATTCCATTATTCTTGCCTGGAAAATTCCATGGACAGAGAAGCCTGGAGGGCTACGGTCTATGGAGTCCGTGATGGCTCAGTGGCGAGGAATCTGCCTGCAATGCAGGAGACCCGGGTTCCATCCCTGGGTTGGGAAGATCCTCCCGGAGGAGGCATGGCAACCCCACTCCGGTATGCTTGCCTGGAGAATTCCATGGACAGAAGAACCTGATGGGCTGCAGTCCACGGGTTCATACAGAGTCGGACATGATTGAAATGCCTCCGCAGCAGTAAGCTGTAAGAATGATTTAGAAATTGACCACTCTTTTGTTATGAGAATTGAAACACCATCTGTTGCATGCTGGGCCACCCCCCAAGTATTTATGAGTGTTATATATGCCGAGATTTGGCTCTCCGTTGCAAAGTTACTAGATGACATGATGAAGTTAGAAACAAGCAGGAAAACTGGTTATGAGAACAACTGGACTGAAGGTCCCTAAACAGAAGAACATGACCTTGAGTGAAGACTTGACTGAGGGTGACAAAAGCCCAGACTGTGGGATGGCTGTCGTTAAGGGCCATAAAATGCCGGTTAGGTGACCATAGACGGGGTGTGCTACCGAGGCACTTCATTTTCTGAAGAAGGCCTTGAACTTGATGGCCTCAGAGAACTCATGCCATTTTATAATGATTCCCCTTTTAGTTTGAGTGAAAACACTAAGGGTCTCACCAATATTTCAGGAAGCGATTTACATGTCATCTAAGGTTTGCCCATTGCTTCATAATAATAGATCACGTTCTATGGTAATTTAAAAAAAACCCCAGACTTCTTTTGGAATAATTTATATATACAGAAAATTTGTAATGATTGTACAAAGAGTTTTTATATATGCCTTCCCCAGTTTTCCTCATCAGGTACACTTGTCCAAAGTAAAACATTGAGGCTTCCCTGGTGGTCCAGTGGGTAAAGAGTCTGCCTTGCAGTGCAAGGGGCACCAGTTTGATCCTTGGCCTGGGAAGATCCCACATACCGTGGAATGGCTGGACTGGTGTGTCCAATTGAGAGGCCACTGCAATGGGAGGCCCACACAGGCCAAAGAATAAAAAGATGGATGAATATAAATATAAATTTAAAAAAGTAAAACATGAACACTGATAGAGAACTCTTTTTTTTTTTTTTAAAGATTTATTTATTTATTTTGGGCGGGGGTCGGGGAGGGAGGGGAGTGGGCGGGCCACTTCTGTTGATCTTTTCATTTCTCTATTTTCATCAGTCTTTGTTGTTTGGCCCCTGTGGGCCTCCCATTGCGGTGGCGTCTGTCGTCGCAGAGCACCGGCTCTGGGCACATGGGCTCCAGAGCTCTAGCTCGGTGGTTGGACACATCGGTCCAGCTGCTCCGCGGCACGTGGGATCTTCCCAGTCCAGGGATTGAACCGGCGCCCCTTGCTCTGCAAGGCGGTGTCCTTACCCACTGGACCACCAGGGGAAGCCCTGATAGAGAACTCTTAAATCCATTCCAGACTTTTTGAATTTCACCAGTTTTTTAACTAATGTCCTCTTTTTAATCTGGGATTCTGTACCTTCCAATTCACCATTTCAGGTGTATGGTTCAGTGTTTTCTCAGTATATTCACAAGTGTGTGTGACCATTGTCATACCCAAGAGAAGTCTCAGGAGACATGACAACTAAATGTATGAGGTGTCCTGGGTGGGATCCTGGGGCAGAAAAAGAGCATTACGCAAATCCAGGGAAATCTGAATAATGTACTGACTTTGGTGGTTTAGTTGCTAAGTCATGTCTGACTCTTGTGACCCCATGGATTGTAGGCTGCCAGGCTCCTCTGTCCATGAAATTCTCCAGGCAAGAATACTGGAGTGGGTTGCCATTTCCTTCTCTTAGGGGATCTTCCCAACTCAGGAATTGAACCCAAGTCTCCTGCATTTCAGGCAGATTCATTACCTACTGATCTACAAGGGAAGCCTTCTAGCTTTCATTAATGCTAATATATCAATATTGGTTCATTAACTGTGACACATGGAACCTTTATGTATAAAATGCTAATAATAAAGGAAATAGGTTTAGGATATATAAGAACTCTTTGTACTAACTTTACAATTTTTCTTTAAGTCTAAAACTGTTAAAAAATAATTTTTATTTAAAACATGATGCTTTTTAAACTTTTTTTGATTAAAAAAATATATTTTTTTGGCTGTGCCAGGTCTTACTTGCAGTGTGTGGGATCTTTAGTTGTGGTGTGTGGGCCTCTTATTTGTGGCATGCATGTGGGATCTAGTTCCCTGACCAGGAATAGAACACTTACCCCCTCCACGTGGAGTGTGGCGTCTTACCACTGGACCACCAAGGAACTCCCTGCTTTTTTTGTTCTTGATCAAGGATCATTAGTTGTGTATGTCTGTGAACACTGAGATGTCTGTGAACGTTGGGACCAGTGTGGTTTTAGAGAATTTTCTAGTCAGGAGACTGAAAAGAAACCACACAATTACACTGGTATGTGTTTATGTTTTATTTTCACTTTTGCTTTAAAGTCAGATTTATTAAAATCATTGCATGCTTCTGCGTCACTTTCAGTAAAGACACCAAGGACTTTCGGTTCATCCTGAATCTTCAGGCTCGTCATAGGGATTTTCATGAATGAATAATTGTTTAGTAAGATAAATATGTCTTTCCTCATTACACCAGACAGCAGAACCACCCCCAGACGGAACTCTCTTGGCCTTTACCATTGCTCATTGAGGTAGTTCTTTATTAAGTTTTGACCTTGTAAATGCTATTCTGCCCCTCAATTGTCCATTCAGCAGGACCATTCTAAGTATATATTGCTTAAGCCACAAGAATTCACACAAAGGGGGCTTCCCTGGTGGTCCAGTGGGTAAGGACACTGCCTTGCAGTGCAAAGGGCGCCGGTTCGATCCCTGGCCTGGGAAGATCCCACGTGCTGCGGAGCGGCTGGACTGATGTGTCCAATTACCGAGCCGGAGCTCTGGGGCGCATGCGCCCAGAGCCGGCGCTCTGCGACAACAGAGACCACCGCGAATGGAGGCCCACAGGAGCCAAAGAACAAAGACAGATGAAAATAGAGAAATGAAAGACCAATAGAAGTGGCCTGCCCGTCCCCCTCCCTCCCCACCCCACCCCCCAAAAGATAAATAAATAAAAATGTTTAAAAAAAAATAAAAGTACAATTCAGAATGGGAAATAAAAATTTAAAAGTCAAAACTGAAAAAAAATGCTTTTTAAACTTTTTGATTAAAAATATATTTTTGGCTGTGCCAGGTCTTACTTGCAGTGTGTGGGATCTTTAGTTGTGGTGTGTGGGCCTCTTATTTGTGGCATGCATGTGGGATCTAGTTCCCTGACCAGGAATAGAACACTTACCCCCTCCACGTGGAGTGTGGCGTCTTACCACTGGACCACCAAGGAACTCCCTGCTTTTTTTGTTCTTGATCAAGGATCATTAGTTGTGTATGTCTGTGAACACTGAGATGTCTGTGAACGTTGGGACCAGTGTGGTTTTAGAGAATTTTCTAGTCAGGAGACTGAAAAGAAACCACACAATTACACTGGTATGTGTTTATGTTTTATTTTCACTTTTGCTTTAAAGTCAGATTTATTAAAATCATTGCATGCTTCTGCGTCACTTTCAGTAAAGACACCAAGGACTTTCGGTTCATCCTGAATCTTCAGGCTCGTCATAGGGGATTTTCATGAATGAATAATTGTTTAGTAAGATAAATATGTCTTTCCTCATTACACCAGACAGCAGAACCACCCCCAGACGGAACTCTCTTGGCCTTTACCATTGCTCATTGAGGTAGTTCTTTATTAAGTTTTGACCTTGTAAATGCTATTCTGCCCCTCAATTGTCCATTCAGCAGGACCATTCTAAGTATATATTGCTTAAGCCACAAGAATTCACACAAAGGGGGCTTCCCTGGTGGTCCAGTGGGTAAGGACACTGCCTTGCAGTGCAAAGGGCGCCGGTTCGATCCCTGGCCTGGGAAGATCCCACGTGCTGCGGAGCGGCTGGACTGATGTGTCCAATTACCGAGCCGGAGCTCTGGGGCGCATGCGCCCAGAGCCGACGCTCTGCGACAACAGAGACCACCGCGAATGGAGGCCCACAGGAGCCAAAGAACAAAGACAGATGAAAATAGAGAAATGAAAGACCAATAGAAGTGGCCTGCCCGTCCCCCTCCCTCCCCACCCCACCCCCCAAAAGATAAATAAATAAAAATGTTTAAAAAAAAATAAAAGTACAATTCAGAATGGGAAATAAAAAAATTAAAAAAAAAAGAATTCACGCAAAAATCTTCTCAAGGAATTATACAGGGCAAGCTGTAAAAAGTCAGTCAAATTTTAGACCCAGGCTATGTAATTGATATTTGTGTTTCCTTCCGAGTGCTGTCCTGTGAACTCACCTTGCTGGAATATAGTCAGAACAATGCTGCAGTAGACTTTGAAGAGCTGGCTTTTAGGCTTAGAGCCGGTGTTTGGTAGATGTGTGACCTTTTAGGGCTTCCCACGTGGCGCTAGTGATAAGAGTCTGTCTGCTGATACAGGAGATACAAGAGGCATTGGTTTGATCCCCTGGAGAAGGGAATGGCAACCCATTCCGGTATTCTTGCCTGGAAAACTGCATGGACAGAGGAGCTGCAGGCTACAGTCCATGGGGCTGTAAAGAGTCACACTTGACTGACCTCATGACCTTGGGCAAGCCATTTAACCTTTCTGAGCCTGTTCCCTCATTTGTAAAATGAGCTATTATTTGTACATGAAGGCTGGTTGTGAATTTCAAATGAGGCAGGTGATCCATGGGGAAGATTTTAGGAAGTGGTTCATTAATTATGTGCAAGTTGTTTGCTATCACTTCTTCACCACCTCCATGGCTGAAGCTCTTTGGAAACTATGCTCATGTCTTAGCATAGAGCTGAAGAGAGGCCAGTGTAGGTGGCGTTTGGAGGGGATGTTGAGTTTTCAGGTAGTATCTGGTGAAGAGTAAGAAAAGATTCAGCTTTGGGGACTCTAGTGGATGAAGGAATTAAGTCCTTCAAGACAGAAAAGATGGGGCAGAAAAAGGAAGTGAGTAAAGATAAGGATGACTGCTGGGGAAAAACAACAAGGACAATTTTTTTTTTGACTGTTGTGAAACAGGAAGGCGGCAGATCAAAGCTGAAATGTAAGTCATTTTTTAAAAATTTATTTATTTGGCCGTGCTGGTTCTTAGTTGCAGCTTGTGGGCTATAGTTCCCTAAACAGGGATCAAACCCATGACTCCTGCCTTGGGAACACAGAGTCTTAACCACTGTATCACCAGGGAAGTCTTACTCAAATATAAGTCAATTTAGTGTACCCAGGAAGTGAGAAACAGCCTCTCACTGGAATGATTCTTTATCAGATCAACGTTACTTCTTATCAGTAAAAAGGCTGGGTTAGTTAGGTTGGGTATGTTCACAGAAACCAATGTGGCTTTGTCTGTAGGAATACTAGGAAAAATCAATTATCCTCCAAAACAGACACGAAGTTCGGGTTTTTTCTGATGGATCAGCCACTTGGATATAAAAAAGATGAGACTTCTGTCTCTTCCAAAGAAAAGGAAATGATGGCTTAATTCCTCAGGAAGTATCGGCCACATGTATATTTATTCTGTCATATGACAATAATTCTACTTTCAACTTCTGGTCTTCGTGCTGTTCTAGCCAAAAAAGCTTTTACAATGATTGCTTTCTATCCTGAGCTAAACATACTTTATGAATTACCTACAATGCCATGTGGTAAGTGACTTGTAAGATCCCAAGGCCCTATCACACTTGACTGACCTCATGACCTTGGGCAAGCCATTTAACCTTTCTGAGCCTGTTCCCTCATTTGTAAAATGAGCTATTATTTGTACATGAAGGCTGGTTGTGAATTTCAAATGAGGCAGGTGATCCATGGGGAAGATTTTAGGAAGTGGTTCATTAATTATGTGCAAGTTGTTTGCTATCACTTCTTCACCACCTCCATGGCTGAAGCTCTTTGGAAACTATGCTCATGTCTTAGCATAGAGCTGAAGAGAGGCCAGTGTAGGTGGCGTTTGGAGGGGATGTTGAGTTTTCAGGTAGTATCTGGTGAAGAGTAAGAAAAGATTCAGCTTTGGGGACTCTAGTGGATGAAGGAATTAAGTCCTTCAAGACAGAAAAGATGGGGCAGAAAAAGGAAGTGAGTAAAGATAAGGATGACTGCTGGGGAAAAACAACAAGGACAATTTTTTTGACTGTTGTGAAACAGGAAGGCGGCAGATCAAAGCTGAAATGTAAGTCATTTTTTAAAAATTTATTTATTTGGCCGTGCTGGTTCTTAGTTGCAGCTTGTGGGCTATAGTTCCCTAAACAGGGATCAAACCCATGACTCCTGCCTTGGGAACACAGAGTCTTAACCACTGTATCACCAGGGAAGTCTTACTCAAATATAAGTCAATTTAGTGTACCCAGGAAGTGAGAAACAGCCTCTCACTGGAATGATTCTTTATCAGATCAACGTTACTTCTTATCAGTAAAAAGGCTGGGTTAGTTAGGTTGGGTATGTTCACAGAAACCAATGTGGCTTTGTCTGTAGGAATACTAGGAAAAATCAATTATCCTCCAAAACAGACACCGAAGTTCGGGTTTTTACTGATGGATCAGCCACTTGGATATAAAAAAGATGAGACTTCTGTCTCTTCCAAAGAAAAGGAAATGATGGCTTAATTCCTCAGGAAGTATCGGCCACATGTATATTTATTCTGTCATATGACAATAATTCTACTTTCAACTTCTGGTCTTCGTGCTGTTCTAGCCATGAATAAAGCTTTTTACAATGATTGCTTTCTATCCTGAGCTAAACATACTTTATGAATTACCTAAGCCACATCAGCACCATATGTGGTAAGTGACTTGTGTAAGATCCCAAGGCTGACCCACAAGTAGGGTGTGGATTTGGACTCAGGAATTTTGGGTTCCAAACCTGGATTCTTACCCACTCTTGTATTTTTATGCCTAAGGTCATCAAATGCAGCCTCAAAGCAGGGCTTATTAGAGAGTATTCAGAAAGAGAATATTTGATAAATCTGAGAATTAGAGTACACAGAAAGTCTTGCAGCTGTCCTCTTTGGCTTGTGCCATGTGGAAAAATGACCCAGGGGATGTGTTATACTCTCCTGTCCATAGTAGGTGATGCTGTGGAGGGACAGATGGCCACAGCAGTTCACTCTATGCTGGTTGGATCACAGGTCCCTCAGGGGTTGAGTGCTTCAGTTTTGTCGCTCAGTTGTGTCTGACTCTAACCCCATGAACTGCAGCATGCCAGACCTCCTGTCCTCTACCATTTCTTGGAGCTTGCTCAGACTCATGTCTGTTGACTCAGCGATGCCATCCAACCATCTTTTTTTTTGAGTGGGGAGGGAGGCGGTGGGTGGGCGGGCCACTTCTGTTGGTCTTTCATTTCTCTATTTTCATCCATCTTTGTTCTTTGGCCCGTGTGGGCTTCCCATCGCCGTGGCCTCTATGGTCGCAGAGCACTGGCTCTGGGCGCATGCACTCCGGAGCTCCGGCTCGGTAATTGAACACATCAGTCCAGCCATTCCGCGGCACGTGGGATCTTCCCAGGCCAGAAATTGGACCAGCGCCCCTTGCACTGCAAGGTGGTGTCCTTACCCATTGGACCACCAGGGAAGCCCCCGTCCAACCATCTTGTCCTCTGTCATCCCCTTCTCCTTTTGCCTTCTATTTCCCCCCAACATCAGGATTTTTTCTAATGAGTTGTCTCTTCACATCAGGTGGACAAAGTGTTGGAGCTTCAGCTTCAGCATCATTACTTCCAATGAGTATTCAGGGTTTATTTCCTTTAAGACTGACTGGTTTGATCTCCTTGCAGTTCAAGGGACTCTCAAGACTCTTCCCCAACACCAATGATTGCTTTCTATCCTGAGCTAAACATACTTTATGAATTACCTAAGCCACATCAGCACCATATGTGGTAAGTGACTTGTGTAAGATCCCAAGGCTGACCCACAAGTAGGGTGTGGATTTGGACTCAGGAATTTTGGGTTCCAAACCTGGATTCTTACCCACTCTTGTATTTTTATGCCTAAGGTCATCAAATGCAGCCTCAAAGCAGGGCTTATTAGAGAGTATTCAGAAAGAGAATATTTGATAAATCTGAGAATTAGAGTACACAGAAAGTCTTGCAGCTGTCCTCTTTGGCTTGTGCCATGTGGAAAAATGACCCAGGGGATGTGTTATACTCTCCTGTCCATAGTAGGTGATGCTGTGGAGGGACAGATGGCCACAGCAGTTCACTCTATGCTGGTTGGATCACAGGTCCCTCAGGGGTTGAGTGCTTCAGTTTTGTCGCTCAGTTGTGTCTGACTCTAACCCCATGAACTGCAGCATGCCAGACCTCCTGTCCTCTACCATTTCTTGGAGCTTGCTCAGACTCATGTCTGTTGACTCAGCGATGCCATCCATCCATCTTTTTTGAGTGGGGAGGGAGGGGTGGGTGGGCGGGCCACTTCTGTTGGTCTTTCATTTCTCTATTTTCATCCATCTTTGTTCTTTGGCCCGTGTGGGCTTCCCATCGCCGTGGCCTCTATGGTCGCAGAGCACTGGCTCTGGGCGCATGCACTCCGGAGCTCCGGCTCGGTAATTGAACACATCAGTCCAGCCATTCCGCGGCACGTGGGATCTTCCCAGGCCAGAAATTGGACCAGCGCCCCTTGCACTGCAAGGTGGTGTCCTTACCCATTGGACCACCAGGGAAGCCCCCGTCCAACCATCTTGTCCTCTGTCATCCCCTTCTCCTTTTGCCTTCTATTTCCCCCCAACATCAGGATTTTTTCTAATGAGTTGTCTCTTCACATCAGGTGGACAAAGTGTTGGAGCTTCAGCTTCAGCATCATTACTTCCAATGAGTATTCAGGGTTTATTTCCTTTAAGACTGACTGGTTTGATCTCCTTGCAGTTCAAGGGACTCTCAAGACTCTTCCCCAACACCACAGTTCAGAGGCATTAATTCTTTGGTGGTCAGCCTTTTTTATGGTCCAACTCTCACATCCATATATGACTACTGGGAGAACCGTAGCTTTGACTCTGTGGACTTTTGTTGGCAAAGTGATGTCTCTGCTTTTGAATACACTGTCTAGGTTTGTCATAGCTTTTCTTCCAAGGAGCAAGCGCTATGTGCTAGTTTCTAAGAGTGGCACTGGAGGAACTTTCCTGGTTGTCCAGTGGTTAAGACTTTGCCTTCCAATGCAGGGGATGCAGGTTTGATCTCTGGTTGGGGAGCTAAGATCCCACATGCCTTGTGGCCAAAAAGATCAAAACACACGACAGAAGCAGCATTGTACCAAATTCAATAAAGACTTAAAAAAAAAAGAAAAAAGAGGGACATTGGAAAACAGGTAAAGCTGAGGCAATGTGAGAGGCAGGATGAAGCCCTTGAACCTAGTTCATAGGAGGAAGAAAGTATTATAGAAAGAAGAAGAGGTGTTTAACTTAGAGAAGAAAAGCCTTAGACAGGACACCATAGTAGTTTTCAGGAGGTAGGTTTCAGTTTGTCACAAAGTTTCTTATTGGCGAGAGTTGTGGAGATAAAAGAATTGGTCCTCATTGAAGTTCTTAAGTCCCCCTCTTCCCCATCTGCAGTGTTCAAGCAGAGGCTGTGTGGCGATCACGTTCCTATCATCGGACCTGCTCCTTCCTGATAGCCCTCCCTGCTCTGAGTTCTTTGTTTATCTAGCTGCTCGTCCACAGTGGTTCTAGTTTTAGTATCAGGTGACAAAGAAGGCAGTGGTTTAAGGAGTGTCTTTTCTCAATGGGTAGTTTAAGATAGAAATATCCCTAAATGATAAGCACTAGAGGAATAGTTAGATTGCATTACAGGGTACTCAAGCTATGGAATTACATACAAGTATTAGAGAAAGTGAGGTCAAGTTGAAAGATACTCATCATAGTGAGGGAAAACAGCAAGCTGCAGAACAGTATGTGTGTTATGATCACATGTCCTGATTAAAGAATAAAAATGATCTCTCCTCCATCTATTTATCTATCTGGTTTTGGAGTGATAGTCACCAACGTGTAACTAGCAATCGCAGTGACCTATGACAATGCTCATGTCCCTGTTTGGTTGCCAAAGAGGAGCAGCAAACAATCTGCATAGATATTTTCCCAAAGAAGACATAGAGTTGGCCAGCAGGCACATGAAAAGATGTTTAACATCACTATTCACCAGGGAAATGCAAATCAAAACCACAATGAGGTTCACCTCACACCTGTCAGAAGGGCTATTTCAAAAGGATAACAAGTATTGATCCTTGTTAAAGGATCAATAAAGGGAATCCTTATGGGAATAGAAACTGGTACAACCATTTTGAAAAACAGTATGGAGATTCCTCAAAAAATTAAAAAAAAATAGAACTGTCATATAATTCAGCAATTCCTTTGTTTTCTTGCATAAATTCCTTTATTCAAGCCCCACTAATTAGAAAAGATACATGCACTCAATGTTCATTGCAGCATTGTTTATAATAACCAAGATAGGGAAGCAATCTAAGTGCTCATCAATAGATGAATGAATAAAGAAGATATATAAATACAATGGAATGTTGTTCAGTCATAAAAAGACGGAAATCTTGCCATCTCTGACAACATGGGTAGATCCAGAGGGTATTATGCTAAGTGAAATAAGTCAGAGAAAGACAAGTACTGTATGATTTCACATATATGTGCAATCGAAAAAGGAAAACAGAACAGAGTTATAGATACAGAGAATAGTCAGGCGGTTGCCACAGGAGAGAGAGGAAAGAAATAGGTGAGGGAAATGAAGAAATACAAACTTCTAGTTCTGAAATAAATGAAAACAGGTATAAAATGCACAGAGTGGGGCTTCCCTGGTGGTCTAGTGGGTAAGGACACCACCTTGCAGTGCAAGGGGCGCTGGTTCGATCCCTGGCCTGGGAAGATCCCACGTGCCGTGGAGCTGCTGGACCAATGTGTCCAATTACCAAGCCGGAGCTGTGGAGCGCATGCGCCCAGAGCTGGTGCTTTGCGACAACAGAGGCCACTGCGATGGGAAGCCCACGCATGCCAAAGAACAAAGATGGATGAAAATAGATAAATGAAAGATCAATGGAAGTGGCCTGCCCACCACCCTCCCTCCCCACCCCATCCCCCCAAAATAAATAAATAAATATTTTTTTAAAAAAAAGCACAGAGTGGGGAATATTGCCATTGACTGTGTAATACTGAATATGGTGATGTATCTAGACTCATTATAGTCATTTTGAAATTTTGGTGTGAATGAAACTAATTTAGTGTTGTGAGTCAATTATACTTCAAACCGTCTCATAGAAAGAGATCAGAATTGGTATCAGAAGTGGGGAGTGGAGGGGAGGGAAATTGGATGAAGGTAGTCAAAGGACACACACTTCCAGCTGCAAGATAAATAAGTACTAGGGATGAAATGTACAGCATGACAAATACAATCAACACCGCTGTATGTTATGTGTATGAAAGTTGTAGCTGAGAGTTCTCATCATAAGGAAAATCTTTATTTTTTCTCCTGTTCCTTTCATTTCGTATGTATACTGCTGCTGAGTCACTTCAGTCATGTCCGACTCTGTGTGACCCCATGGACTGTAGCCTCCCAGGCGCCTCTGTCCATAGGATTCTCCAGGCAAGAAGACTGGAGTGGTTGCCGTGCCCTCCTCCAGGGCATCTTCCTAGCCCAGGGGATCAAACCCAGGAGCCCACATTGTAGGCAGATTCTTTGTCATTTGAGCCACCAGGGAAGCCCATTTTCTGTCTGTAAAAGGTGGCTATGGACTAAACTTACTGTGATAATTGTTTCACGATGTGTCTCAGTCATCTCATTCTGCTGTATAATTCACACAGTGCAGTGTGTGAGTAACATATCCATAGAACTGGAAGGAGAAAAAATAAGGACTCAGCCTCTTCCGCAGGAGCTGCTGGGACGCTGAGGTCCTTTAAAAGGAAGGATGCCTTTCTGGAGGATGAACACTCTGCTGTTTCTGCAGGTTTGTCTGAGCATCTGCTCCTCTGGGGATTTGTTCTAAATTTTTGCTCACTTGGGGATGTCAGGTTTCCCATGGTGATCAGACACGTGCTATTTCTAAGACTGAACATTTGAAGGTGTAGCTATGTATTGAGTTGTTTATTGTTCTTAGTCTGCCGTGCCCCCACAGACTCCGGGGTCTCTCTGGACACCTTGGAGTCCTTTCCTCTAGGTGCTCTCCGAGTTCACAGGGTTGTCTCTTAGGCCCACAAGACATGCTTTGGAGATACGGGGGTTCAATTCTAGACCACTACAATAAAGCAAGTATTGCCATATTGTGATTATTTTGTTTTCCTAGTGCATACAAAAGTTATATTTACACTATAGCCTAGTCTGTTAAATGTGAAATAGCATTATGTCTGAAAAAACAGTGGATGCACCTTGGTTAAAGAATACTGGTTGCTAAAAAAATGCCAACCATCATCTGACTATGCAGGGTTGCCACAAACTTTCAATTCATAAATATCATTACCTGCGAAGCACAGGAAAGTGAAGGACAATCAAGAGGTACACCTGAGGCTTCCCCTGGTGGTCCAGTGGGTAAGGACACCGCCTTGCAGTGCAAGGGGCGCCGGGTCGATACCTGGCCTGGGAAGATCCCACGTGCCGTGGAGCGGCTGGACTGATGTGTCTAATTACCGAGCTGGAGCTCTGGAGCGCATGCGCCCAGAGCCGGTGCTCTGCGACGACAGCGGCCACCATGATGGGAGGCCCACAGGAGCCAAAGAACAAAGACAGATGAAAATAGAGAAATGAAAGACCAATAGAAGTGGCCCACCCATCCCCCTCCCTCCCCACCCCCCAAAAGATAAATAAAATAAATGTTTAAAAAAAAAGAAAAAAAGAGGTACACCTGTATAGCATTCCCATTTCACTTTTTTAAAAAAACTTTTTGGCCACCTTTATTGGTCTTTATTTATTTTCATTGTTCTTTGGCCTGTGTGGGCCTCCTACTGCAGAGACCTCTCTTGTTGCAGAGCACCAACTCCAGGCACACGCGCTTCAGAGCTCTGGCTCGGTAATTGTACACATCGGTCCAGCCGCTCTGCGGCGTGTGGGATCTTCCCAGGCCAGGGATCGAACCAGTGCCCCTTGCACTGCAAGGCGGAGTCTCTACCCACTGGACCACCAGGGAAGCCCCCCCATTTCACTTTTAAGCTTAGGCAGAAAGGCAGTGTACTGTTCAGTTTCACCTTTTTTGTCTTACAGAAATTCTTTTTCTGCTTATTCCTTTGTATTAATTAATCCAAGAGCCTAACTCTCGATGTCGTGACTCTCTTTTCGTCCTTCTCTTCTTTGCTGAAGATGGAGATTGCAGAACCTCTTGATTTTCAGTCAGTAAGTCATGTTCTGCTCCTTGCAACCCCATTAACTGCAACATGACAGGCCTCCCTGTCCTTCACTGTTTCTCTGAATTTGCGCAGACTCTAGCAATTTTGCATACAAAAAGTTATATTTACACTATAGCCTAGTCTGTTAAATGTGAAATAGCATTATGTCTGAAAAACAGTGGAAGCACCTTGGTTAAAGAACACTGGGGGCTAAAAAAAAGCCAACCATCATCTGACTATGCAGGGTTGCCACAAACTTTCAATTCATAAATATCATTACCTGCGAAGCACAGGAAAGTGAAGGACAATCAAGAGGTACACCTGAGGCTTCCCCTGGTGGTCCAGTGGGTAAGGACACCGCCTTGCAGTGCAAGGGGCGCCGGGTCGATACCTGGCCTGGGAAGATCCCACGTGCCGTGGAGCGGCTGGACTGATGTGTCTAATTACCGAGCTGGAGCTCTGGAGCGCATGCGCCCAGAGCCGGTGCTCTGCGACGACAGCGGCCACCATGATGGGAGGCCCACAGGAGCCAAAGAACAAAGACAGATGAAAATAGAGAAATGAAAGACCAATAGAAGTGGCCCACCCATCCCCCTCCCTCCCCACCCCCCAAAAGATAAATAAAATAAATGTTTAAAAAAAAAGAAAAAAAGAGGTACACCTGTATAGCATTCCCATTTCACTTTTTTAAAAAAACTTTTTGGCCACCTTTATTGGTCTTTATTTATTTTCATTGTTCTTTGGCCTGTGTGGGCCTCCTACTGCAGAGACCTCTCTTGTTGCAGAGCACCAACTCCAGGCACACGCGCTTCAGAGCTCTGGCTCGGTAATTGTACACATCGGTCCAGCCGCTCTGCGGCGTGTGGGATCTTCCCAGGCCAGGGATCGAACCAGTGCCCCTTGCACTGCAAGGCGGAGTCTCTACCCACTGGACCACCAGGGAAGCCCCCCCATTTCACTTTTAAGCTTAGGCAGAAAGGCAGTGTACTGTTCAGTTTCACCTTTTTTGTCTTACAGAAATTCTTTTTCTGCTTATTCCTTTGTATTAATTAATCCAAGAGCCTAACTCTCGATGTCGTGACTCTCTTTTCGTCCTTCTCTTCTTTGCTGAAGATGGAGATTGCAGAACCTCTTGATTTTCAGTCAGTAAGTCATGTTCTGCTCCTTGCAACCCCATTAACTGCAACATGACAGGCCTCCCTGTCCTTCACTGTTTCTCTGAATTTGCTCAGACTCAGGTTCATTGAGCTGATGATGCCATCCAACCATCTCACCCTCTGTCTCCTCCCTTTCCTCCTGCCCTCAGTCTTTCTCAGCATCAGGGTCTTTTCCAATAAGGCAGACCTTCGCATCAGGTGGCCATAATATTGGAGCTTCAACTTTGGGATCAGTCCTTCCAATGGATATTCAGGTTTGATTTCCTTTAGTATGGACTGGTTTGATCTCCTTGAAGTCCAAGGGACTCTCAAGAGTCTTCTCCAGCACCACAGTTTGAAAGCATCAATTCTTTGGTGGTCTTCTTTTATAGTCCAACTCTCACATCCATACATGGCTACTGGAAAAGCCATAGCTTTGACTGTATGGACTTTTGTCAGCAAAGTGTTATCTCTGCTTTTTAATACGTTGTATAGGTTTGTCATAGCTTTCCTTGCGTGGAGCAAGCATCTTTTAATTTCATGCCTGCAGTCACTGCAGTCATTTTGAAGCCCAAGAAAAGAAAATTTGTCACTTTCCACTTTTTCCCCGCCTATTTGCCATGAAGTGATGGGACCTGATGTCATGATCTTCTTTTTTTGAATGTTGAGTTTTAAGCCAGCTTTTTCCCTTTTCTTCTTTGATCTTCATTAAAAGGCTCTTTAGTTTCTCTTCATTTTCTGCCATTAAAATGGTATCATCTGCATATCTGAGGTTATTGGTATCTCTCCTGCCAATCTTGTTTCCAGCTTGTTAGTTGTCAACTCTGGCATTTCACGTGATGTACTCTGCATGTAAGTTAAATAAGCAGGGTGACAGTATATAGTCTTGTTGTACTTCTTTCCCACTTGGGAATCAGTCTGTTTCTCCATGTCCAGTTCTCACTGTTGCTTCTTGACCTGCATACTGCTTTCTCAGGAGGCAGGTAAGATGGCCTGGTATTCCCATCTCTTTGAGAATTTTCCACAATTTGCTGTGATCCAAACAACAAACAAGGCTTTAGTCAGTCAGTGAAGCAGAAGTAGATATTTTTTTAAATTCCCTTTCTTTTTCTGTGATCTAGCAGTTTGATCTCTAGTTCCTCTGCCTTTTCTAAATCCAACTTGTACATCTGGAAGTTCTCAGTTCACTTACTGCTGAAGCCTGGCTTGAAGGATTTTGAGCATTACCCTGCTAGCGTGTCAAATGAGTGCAATTGTATGGTCATTTGAGTATTCTTTGGCATTGCCTTTCTTTGGGATTAGAATGAAAAAAACTGACCTTTTCTAGTCCTGCGGCCCCTGCTGAGTTTTCCACAGTTGCTGGCATACTGAGTGCAGTGGTTTAACAGCATCATCTTTTTCTTTTTTTAATTTTTTAAAAAAATTATTTATTTTTGTCTATTCTGGGTTTTCACTGCTGCTGCACACTCTTCTCTAGTTGCGGGAAGTGGGGGCTACTCTCTAGTTGAGGTGAGCAGGCTTCTTGTGGCAGTGACCTCTCTTGTTGTGGAACTCGGGCTCTAGGGCACATGGGCTTCTGTAGTTGAGGCACATGGGCTCCATAGTTGTGGCTCAGAGGCTCTAGAGCACAGACTCCATAGTTATGGCTCATGAGCTTAGTTGCTCCATAGCATGGGATCTTCCTGGATCAGGAATCAAACCCGTGTCTCCGGCATTGGCAGGCGAACTCATCACCACTGAGCTACCAGGGAAGCTCCCAACAGCAGCATCTTTTAGGATTTGAAATAGCTCAGCTAGAATTCAATCACCTTCACTAGCTTTGTTTGTAATATGCTTCCTAGGGCCCAGTTGATTTCACACTCCAGGAGGCCTGGCTCTCGGTGAGTGACCACACCAGCATGGTTATCTGAGTCATTAAGACCTTTTGGTGCTGAACCACTACTGGTTTTGTAAGTTGTTTTAAATTTGTAAAATAAGAAGGTGCAACTATTTTTGTAGGGCAAGTGGGAAGAAGAAAGTGAGCCCTGTAGAACCACAGTAAAAATTTGCTATGGAGAGCACTCCCCACAAATTGTGGAAGAGCCGTTAGATGCTTGTCGTAGATGCAGTCCTTATGTTTTGTTTTGGAAATTTCAGAATTATCCTAACCGTTGTCTTTGCCCCTTCCTCATTATTACAGACAAGAAGGTCTAGGTTCATCGAGATTACATCACTAGTCCACAGACACCCTAGCTAGTGGCAGGACTGGCTGTTAGGCACCAAAGTCTGTGCTCTCTCCTATATGGCATGTTTGCTATTTGGCTCATATCTTCAGAATTAATAAAATGTGACTGTGGTGAAAAGACTAGCTCTCTGGATTATATGGATATTGCACACTGAGTTGCCGTTGTGGTGCTTAGTTGCTCAGTTGTGTCCGACTCTCTGCGATCCCATGGTCTGTAGCTGCCAGGCTCCTCTGTGCCTGGAAGTCTCTGGGCAACAGTACTGGACTGGGTAGCCATACCTTTCTCCAGGGGAACTTCCTGATCCAGGGATCAAATCTGGGTCTCCTGCATTGCAGGCAGATTCTTTACCACCAGAGCTGAGCCACCAGGGAAGCCTAGAGTGGCTGTTCATCGATGTTTAAACATTCCAGGAAGCTTGAGAATCCTCTCTTAAGTCCTCGGAAGGACTTCACATTCACATCTGAATGAGTGAGTTGTGATGGTCGAGATTGTTTTAGAAGAATCAACATAGGAAGTTATTTTTACCCCATGATGTTTAAGTTCAAAATAAATGTTTCCAACCAACGTGGTCAATAGTTTCATAACCATATTTACAGGCTGCAGGGTTTGCTTAAAACTGCATGGTGTATACACTGCTTTCCATATGTCCAAGGGTGAAACTTGTGTAATTATCTAGAAAGTCATTAATTGGGAATTACTCAAGGCTCTGTGGTCTTTCTTCTGAATTTCTGGTTTGTTTATTTATTTCTGGAAGTAGATGCTTGCTCTGTTCTGTGGTTTTCTTCAGTCCCAGATTCCTAGTTTCAACTCCTTTACGTGGTTCAAGGTGCTCTGGCTTCAGAGGTTCTGCCTAAACTCTCCTCCGGAGCCGTGGTGTTTCAGGCTGACCTCCTTGACCTTCTTTCAGGCTGACCTCCTTGACCTTCCTGATTCAGGCCCCGCAGCTAGTCAGGGAAGAACTGGCCCAGGAAACTTGCTTCCAAGACGCAAGTGCTTACCGATTCCACCCAGGGTCCCGATTGCCTCTCCTTCTGTTTCTCTTCCCTGACCCTGTGCTGCAGGAAGGGTGGTGACACCCAGGACACATGGATTTGTTGGGTGCTTGGCCCTGGAGAATGCAAACAGCAGCAATAGGTCCATGGAAAGCATCACTGGAGATGGAAAACATATTGGTAGAGCCACTGTGGAAAACCGTGTGGAGATTCCTCGTAAAACTAAGAAGAGAATTACTGTACAAGTGACCATCCCAGTGATGGGTGTATTTTTTTTTTTTTACCTTTATTTTGCTTTTAACTTTTACAGAGTTTTGTTGTTTACAGATATGTATGTTCCCAGATTAGTCATATGTATATTCCCCTCTTCCCACCCCTCCCAACCATCACACAGCACCCCTGAAGGATCCCCTTTTCTCACAGAGCAATGACTAGAGCTATTTTCTACACTTATGATAGTACAGGCCTTCATGCTACTTCCTTTACGCCTCTCACCCACTGTTCCTTCCCCACAATGTCTGTATGTCTACTGTCCATGTCTGTCTTTCTGTCGCTTCACTGGATGTGCCATCATCACCATCCTACTAGATTCCATTTATATGTGTTAATATACTGTATTTGTCCTTCTCTTTCTGACTGACTTCACTTTTGATGATACGTTCTAGTTCCAGCCACCTCATGAGGGTTTGCTTAAAACTGGTGTATACACTGCTTTATATGTCCAAGGGTGAAACTTGTGTAATTATCTAGAAAGTCATTAATTGGGAATTACTCAAGGCTCTGTGGTCTTTCTTCTGAATTTCTGGTTTGTTTATTTATTTCTGGAAGTAGATGCTTGCTCTGTTCTGTGGTTTTCTTCAGTCCCAGATTCCTAGTTTCAACTCCTTTACGTGGTTCAAGGTGCTCTGGCTTCAGAGGTTCTGCCTAAACTCTCCTCCGGAGCCGTGGTGTTTCAGGCTGACCTCCTTGACCTTCTTTCAGGCTGACCTCCTTGACCTTCCTGATTCAGGCCCCGCAGCTAGTCAGGGAAGAACTGGCCCAGGAAACTTGCTTCCAAGACGCAAGTGCTTACCGATTCCACCCAGGGTCCCGCGATTGCCTCTCCTTCTGTTTCTCTTCCCTGACCCTGTGCTGCAGGAAGGGTGGTGACACCCAGGACACATGGATTTGTTGGGTGCTTGGCCCTGGAGAATGCAAACAGCAGCAATAGGTCCATGGAAAGCATCACTGGAGATGGAAAACATATTGGTAGAGCCACTGTGGAAAACCGTGTGGAGATTCCTCGTAAAACTAAGAAGAGAATTACTGTACAAGTGACCATCCCAGTGATGGGTGTATTTTTTTTTTTTTACCTTTATTTTGCTTTTAACTTTTACAGAGTTTTGTTGTTTACAGATATGTATGTTCCCAGATTAGTCATATGTATATTCCCCTCTTCCCACCCCTCCCAACCATCACACAGCACCCCTGAAGGATCCCCTTTTCTCACAGAGCAATGACTAGAGCTATTTTCTACACTTATGATAGTACAGGCCTTCATGCTACTTCCTTTACGCCTCTCACCCACTGTTCCTTCCCCACAATGTCTGTATGTCTACTGTCCATGTCTGTCTTTCTGTCGCTTCACTGCGTGTGCCATCATCACCATCCTACTAGATTCCATATATATGTGTTAATATACTGTATTTGTCCTTCTCTTTCTGACTGACTTCACTTTTGATGATATGTTCTAGATACAGCCACCTCATTAGGGCTGATTCTTCTGCATTTCTCTTTACAGCTGTGTAGTATTCCTTTGTACCAGAGCTTTTGGATCCATTCGTTCGTCGATGGGCATCTAGGTTGCTTCCATGTTCTAGCTATTGTATAGAGAGCTGCAATGAACATTGGGGTACAGGTGCTTCTTTCAGATTTGATTTCATCAGGGTATAAGCCTAAGAGTGAGATTGCTGGGTCATATGGTGCTTCTATTTTTAGTTTTTTTAAGAAATCTCCAGACTGTCTTCCATAGGGGCTGTATCAATTTACACTCCCACCAGCAATGCAGGAGTGTTCCCTTTTCTCCGCAGCCTCTCCAGCATTTATTGTCTGTCGATTTGTGGATGACGGCCATTCTGATGGGTGTGAGGTGATATCTCATTGTAGTTTTGATTTGCATTTCTCTAATTATTAGTGAAGTTGAGCATCGTTTCATGTGCTTTTGGGCCATTTGTATGTTGTCGTTGGAGAGGTGTCTGTTTAGGTCCTTTTCTGGTGGGTGTATTTACCCAGGAAATGAGCTCACTATCTCAAAGAAATATCTGCATCTGCACCCGCCATGTTCAGGTCCCCCACCCATAAGGAAGCCTTGCCATTTGTGATGATGTCGGTGAAACTTGAGGGCACTGCATGAGCTCACTTTGTGGAATCCAGAAGAGCTGGCTTCATGCTGAGACACCATAATCATATTGGAAAGTCATACTGTCGTTCCCTGGGGCAGTGAGCCCGGTGGGAGGGAGGAGCTAGATCACCTGTAGGTGAAGCGTAGTTGAAGCTTTCAGCACACGTCAACCCTCCCACATCCTCTCGATCGTTAGTAGATGTTTAGCATCACCCCCTTTTCTCACAGAGCAATGACTAGAGCTATTTTCTACACTTATGATAGTACAGGCCTTCATGCTACTTCCTTTACGCCTCTCACCCACTGTTCCTTCCCCACAATGTCTGTATGTCTACTGTCCATGTCTGTCTTTCTGTCGCCACTGCGTGTGCCATCATCACCATCCTACTAGATTCCATATATATGTGTTAATATACTGTATTTGTCCTTCTCTTTCTGACTGACTTCACTTTTGATGATATGTTCTAGATACAGCCACCTCATTAGGGCTGATTCTTCTGCATTTCTCTTTACAGCTGTGTAGTATTCCTTTGTACCAGAGCTTTTGGATCCATTCGTTCGTCGATGGGCATCTAGGTTGCTTCCATGTTCTAGCTATTGTATAGAGAGCTGCAATGAACATTGGGGTACAGGTGCTTCTTTCAGATTTGATTTCATCAGGGTATAAGCCTAAGAGTGAGATTGCTGGGTCATATGGTGCTTCTATTTTTAGTTTTTTTAAGAAATCTCCAGACTGTCTTCCATAGGGGCTGTATCAATTTACACTCCCACCAGCAATGCAGGAGTGTTCCCTTTTCTCCGCAGCCTCTCCAGCATTTATTGTCTGTCGATTTGTGGATGACGGCCATTCTGATGGGTGTGAGGTGATATCTCATTGTAGTTTTGATTTGCATTTCTCTAATTATTAGTGAAGTTGAGCATCGTTTCATGTGCTTTTGGGCCATTTGTATGTTGTCGTTGGAGAGGTGTCTGTTTAGGTCCTTTTCTGGTGGGTGTATTTACCCAGGAAATGAGCTCACTATCTCAAAGAAATATCTGCATCTGCACCCGCCATGTTCAGGTCCCCCACCCATAAGGAAGCCTTGCCATTTGTGATGATGTCGGTGAAACTTGAGGGCACTGCATGAGCTCACTTTGTGGAATCCAGAAGAGCTGGCTTCATGCTGAGACACCATAATCATATTGGAAAGTCATACTGTCGTTCCCTGGGGCAGTGAGCCCGGTGGGAGGGAGGAGCTAGATCACCTGTAGGTGAAGACGTAGTTGAAGCTTTCAGCACACGTCAACCCTCCCACATTCCTCTCGATCGTTAGTAGATGTGAAATAGTATAAAGGCAGGGAGTCAGAACTGATATTAACCCCCTGTGAGGATGAGTTAGCCAACTCTCCCTGTTTTTTTTTCTCATTTTTTATATTGGAGCATAGTTGATTAACAGTGTTGTGTTAGTTTCAGGTATACAGCAAACTGATTCAAGTTTACATGTATCTGTTCTTTTTAAAATTTATTTTCCATTTAGGTTATTACAGAATATTGAGCAGAGTACCTGTGCTATACCACAGGTCCTTGTTGGTTATCTATTTTAAATATAGCCGTGTGTATGTGTCAATCTCAAACTCCCAGTCTTTCCTCCACCCCCTCCACTACACCCCCTGATAACCATAAGTTCATTTTTTAAGTCTGCGGTCTATTTCTGTTTTGTGAATAAGTTCATTTGTATCATTTTTTAAAGATTTTGCATATAAGCAATACCCTATGGTATTTGTCTTCTTTTGCTGACTTACTTTATTTCATGTGATAGTCTCTAGGTCCATCCATGTTGCTGCAAATGGCATTGTTTCATTATTTTTTATGTCTGAGTAATATTCCATTGTGTATATGAACCATATCTTCTTCATCCATTCGTTATCAATGGGCATTTAGATTGCTTCCCTATCTTGGCTATTGGAAACAGCATTGCAGTGAATATTGGGGAGCATGTATCTTTTTGAATCATGTTTTTCTCTGGATATATACCCAGGAGTGAGATTGTGGGATCATATGGTAGCTTCATTTTTAGCTTTTAAAGGAACCTCCATATTCTTCTCTGTAGTGTCTGTACCAATTTACTTTCCCACCAACAGTATAGAAGGGTTCCCTTTTCTCCACACCCTTTGCAGCATTTATTGTTTGTAGATTTTTTTTCTTTGATGATGGCCATTCTGACTGGTATGAGGTGATATCTTACTGTGGTTCTGATTTGTATTTCTCTAATAATTAGCAGTGTTGAGCATCTTCTCATGTGTCTCTTGGCCATCGGTCCTCCCTGACTTTTAAGTCTTTCTCATCTGTTGAGTGGAAATGATAATGGACCTGCCTCATAGTTTTGGTAAGAGAATGAAGTGAAAAAATAGGGAAAGTGCAAAGATTCTAGAGACTGTAATTTTGATTATCACGTGTTGGGCTCTGACCTGGGTGCTAGGCTTACAGACATGAGTATAACTGGTTCCTTGCCTACAGAGAACTCAAACATAACTAGAATATAGACACATACACAAATTGCCGTCATGTGTGACAGTTAAACTATTAGATGCCTGTAGTTACACAGGGACTTCCCTGGTGGCTCAGACAGAAAAGAACCTGCCTGCCATAAGGGCAAGAAACATGCTTGTTTTTAATTTTGGCCTCTTTTATTTTTTTTATCCATTTATTTTCATCCATTTCCATTCTTTGGCATGTGTGGTCATCCCATCGCAGTGGCCTCTCTCGTAGCAGAGCTCTGGCTCTGGGCACATGTGCTCCAGAGTGCTGGCTTATAATTGGACACACTGGTTCAGCCACTATACCGCACATGGAATCTTCCTGGCTAGGATCCATCCATGTTGCTGCAAATGGCATTGTTTCATTATTTTTTATGTCTGAGTAATATTCCATTGTGTATATGAACCATATCTTCTTCATCCATTCGTTATCAATGGGCATTTAGATTGCTTCCCTATCTTGGCTATTGGAAACAGCATTGCAGTGAATATTGGGGAGCATGTATCTTTTTGAATCATGTTTTTCTCTGGATATATACCCAGGAGTGAGATTGTGGGATCATATGGTAGCTTCATTTTTAGCTTTTAAAGGAACCTCCATATTCTTCTCTGTAGTGTCTGTACCAATTTACTTTCCCACCAACAGTATAGAAGGGTTCCCTTTTCTCCACACCCTTTGCAGCATTTATTGTTTGTAGATTTTTTTTCTTTGATGATGGCCATTCTGACTGGTATGAGGTGATATCTTACTGTGGTTCTGATTTGTATTTCTCTAATAATTAGCAGTGTTGAGCATCTTCTCATGTGTCTCTTGGCCATCGGTCCTCCCTGACTTTTAAGTCTTTCTCATCTGTTGAGTGGAAATGATAATGGACCTGCCTCATAGTTTTGGTAAGAGAATGAAGTGAAAAAATAGGGAAAGTGCAAAGATTCTAGAGACTGTAATTTTGATTATCACGTGTTGGGCTCTGACCTGGGTGCTAGGCTTACAGACATGAGTATAACTGGTTCCTTGCCTACAGAGAACTCAAACATAACTAGAATATAGACACATACACAAATTGCCGTCATGTGTGACAGTTAAACTATTAGATGCCTGTAGTTACACAGGGACTTCCCTGGTGGCTCAGACAGAAAAGAACCTGCCTGCCATAAGGGCAAGAAACATGCTTGTTTTTAATTTTGGCCTCTTTTATTTTTTTTATCCATTTATTTTCATCCATTTCCATTCTTTGGCATGTGTGGTCATCCCATCGCAGTGGCCTCTCTCGTAGCAGAGCTCTGGCTCTGGGCACATGTGCTCCAGAGTGCTGGCTTATAATTGGACACACTGGTTCAGCCACTATACCGCACATGGAATCTTCCCTGGCTAGGGATCGAACCAGTGCCCCTTGCACTGCAAGGCAGTCTCTTTACCCACTGGACCATCAGGGAAGCCCAGAAACACAGGTTTGATCCCTGGGTCAGGAAGCTCCTCTGGAGAAGGGTATGGCAACTCACTGCAGTATTCTTGTCTGGAAAATTCCTTGGACAGAAGAACCAGGTGGGCTACAATCCATGGGGCCATAGAGTCAGACACGACTGAGTACATACACATGATACAACTGGTAAGCAGGATAGAAATACTGATAGTGAATAGTTACTCTGTTTATCTCCCAAAGAGGAGACTTCCTCTGCAAATTAAAACTTGAATCAGAAATAAATGGAGTCCTCTAGTGGGCATCATAGTCATGGTGATTGAGCCAGGCTGACCAGGTGGGCCCAGCTGCATCATTTGTCTGGACCCAGATGGGCTGATTGTGGTACCTGTTTAATCTATATGCTCATGTTGTCAACTCTTTTGTCTCTTTTTTTCCTTTGTTTAGTAAAATCCTGGCAGACCTCCCCTTCCTGTAAACACATTGTGTAGATCATAGTACCATGGGTTCAATTACGGTTTGTTTCAGTGATGTTCCAGCCTGGGGGAACAGGACCACTTGGCAGACACCTTGAGTGAGAGAGAGACAGGGCTGTGAAGGACTGGGAAGCTCTCTCTGGCTAAAGTCGTAGCCTCTGCTCTCAACAGAAGAGTGGGAGATAAGGCCAGGGGAATTTCCATGTCAGAAGAGCTACCTGTTAACTGGTTCTTTTTATAAATATAATACCATTTTTCCCATGGTCTTTTCGAATTTTTCTCCACCCGTGAAAAACTAGAATATAGACACATACACAAATTGCCGTCATGTGTGACAGTTAAACTATTAGATGCCTGTAGTTACACAGGGACTTCCTGGTGGCTCAGACAGAAAAGAACCTGCCTGCCATAAGGGCAAGAAACATGCTTGTTTTTAATTTTGGCCTCTTTTATTTTTTTTATCCATTTATTTTCATCCATTTCCATTCTTTGGCATGTGTGGTCATCCCATCGCAGTGGCCTCTCTCGTAGCAGAGCTCTGGCTCTGGGCACATGTGCTCCAGAGTGCTGGCTTATAATTGGACACACTGGTTCAGCCACTATACCGCACATGGAATCTTCCCTGGCTAGGGATCGAACCAGTGCCCCTTGCACTGCAAGGCAGTCTCTTTACCCACTGGACCATCAGGGAAGCCCAGAAACACAGGTTTGATCCCTGGGTCAGGAAGCTCCTCTGGAGAAGGGTATGGCAACTCACTGCAGTATTCTTGTCTGGAAAATTCCTTGGACAGAAGAACCAGGTGGGCTACAATCCATGGGGCCATAGAGTCAGACACGACTGAGTACATACACATGATACAACTGGTAAGCAGGATAGAAATACTGATAGTGAATAGTTACTCTGTTTATCTCCCAAAGAGGAGACTTCCTCTGCAAATTAAAACTTGAATCAGAAATAAATGGAGTCCTCTAGTGGGCATCATAGTCATGGTGATTGAGCCAGGCTGACCAGGTGGGCCCAGCTGCATCATTTGTCTGGACCCAGATGGGCTGATTGTGGTACCTGTTTAATCTATATGCTCATGTTGTCAACTCTTTTGTCTCTTTTTTTCCTTTGTTTAGTAAAATCCTGGCAGACCTCCCCTTCCTGTAAACACATTGTGTAGATCATAGTACCATGGGTTCAATTACGGTTTGTTTCAGTGATGTTCCAGCCTGGGGGAACAGGACCACTTGGCAGACACCTTGAGTGAGAGAGAGACAGGGCTGTGAAGGACTGGGAAGCTCTCTCTGGCTAAAGTCGTAGCCTCTGCTCTCAACAGAAGAGTGGGAGATAAGGCCAGGGGAATTTCCATGTCAGAAGAGCGCTACCTGTTAACTGGTTCTTTTTTATAAATATAATACCATTTTTTCCCATGGTCTTTTCCGAATTTTTCTCCACCCGTGAAAAATTTGCCATCATTTTCCATAATACCTATTGGGGTTTGAGCATTCCATTTTCACCCTGTCCTGGGGGTGGTGAATCAGCTGGGACATGTGCGCAAGCCTCAGCTGAGGTTCTGGAGAATGTCTTCAATCTTGAGAGAGCTCACATGGAGCTGGGGACCATACCATGAGAGCTCCTGCTACCTGAATGGGGCTGATTTATCCTGATGATGGTCCTGATGATGGGTGGCGAGAGCTGCACAGCTCTGCCTTGGGCCCCCCAGGCAGGAGGGAGACTGGGCAGCCTTTGGGAGGCATCTCAAAGCATTGGCCCTCTCCTCTAGAGAAAGGAGGATTTCCCTAGTGCTGTCTACTGTCTCTTTCTCAAACTGAGGGATGAGGAGGTGAACATAGAGGATGGCTTCTTCCCCATGTTCGAGAGAGGAGAAGTCTTTGGCTCTGTATGGGCCCAGGAGGAATGGTTAACCCCTTGTAAAATGTTTGAGTAGCCAGCATTCCTCAAATTCTCCTGACCACTCTGGGAGCAGGTGGTTATTCGCTCTCATCTTATAACTGAGGACTTTGACTAATTTGTCTGAGGTCACCCAGATCTAGAAGGAGAGCAGGGACTCAAACCCAGCTGCCCCAAGTCCAAAACCCAGGTCACCAGGTCACCTAGGAGCAAGTGTATATCTTGTTATCCCTCCGTTCAGTCTGCTTAGATGTAAACTAGTCTCTCAGGGGTCCAAGGCACTGTAAACACACATACCTGTGCCCTTGAGTCATGCTCTGTGTTGGAAGCACAGTCTCCACATTGGACGGTCCCTCCCTCAACACCTGGTCCCTGTGGAGAGGTGTGCTCTCACTTCTGGATGCCTGTGGGTTTCCCATCTCCTGTGTGTGAGAACGGATGATGCCTCATGCTTTCAGGGGCTTCCCGGGTGGCGCTAATGGTAGAGAGTCTGCCTGCCCATGCGGGAGACATAAGAGACGTGGGTTTGATCCCTGGGTGGGGAAGACCCCCTGGAGAAGGAAATGGCAACCCACCCCAGTCTTCTTGCCTGGAGAATCCAAGACAGATTTCCTGGACAGAGGAGCCTGGCGGGCTTCAGTCCATGGGGTCATACAGAGTTGAACACAACTGAAGTGACTGAGCACATGTACACATGCTTTTTGGTCTGTTGTATTGATACTTGCTTTACTTCTTTGTCCAGAAGGTGGGGACCAGAGTGCCTGTCACTTTTTTTCATATGGCACCATGGCTGAACTCTGGGACCAGTTATTTCATTGAGTACACTTATGTGACTCTATGCCTCCAGTATAGGGGGCTGTGTTCCCTCCCTGGTCAGGGAATTGGGATCCCACACACTGTGTAGCATGAATCCCCAACCCCCGCCACCCCGCCAAATAAAGTAGGAGCAGGAAGAAGGAAGACAGAGGGAAACTGATAATAAGGAGGTAAAATAACTTTTTAAAAAGAACATGGGGCTATCTCCTCTGCTGAGATGGTCCTCCTCAGTGGGGTGGCACACCTTTGAGGGGCTCTGATCATTCTTGTGCTAGGTGGCACTGTTTAGGGGGCTCACCACAGCGGTGACCAGAGTGTCATTCCAAATTCATCCCTCTCTACTGTAGCCATCGAGGTGGGGAACACCCTCAGTGGGCCAGTTCTTTGGCAGCTGTGAGGTCACCAGGGTTTAATGATCTGTCTGCAGCCTGCCATTAGCACTTTTTAAAACTGATCTGTTCAAAGCAAGTGTTTGCTACTATTTCTATTTTAATTCTCAGTTTCAGTGACATCAGACTGGTTTCTGGTCATTTCGCTTCCTTTCATTCTTAAATTTTAAGTTCTAATGAAGCCTTCCTATACCTCCAACTAGAAAACACACATTTAGGTAAGAGATGCCATTGATTAAATAGAAGTTTCCATTAATGTCACTTGTCCGTGGATATACTGTATGCTTTTCAAGTTAAAAAGATGAACATTAACAGATAATATTTGTTAGGTGGTAGAAAGGAGAGCGGGTGCTCTATTGAATGACTAGAAATTTAACTAATGCCTACGGTGGCTCAGAGGGAACTTTGTGGGCAGGTTCACCAACTGCCGATGATTTCTGAGTTGAGTTCACAAAATATCAGAGCAGCTGATGCTGTGAGGGGCAGAAGGTGGGGTGTCAGCAATCCCAGGCCACTGGTGGGGATACGACCAAGAAAGGGGTTAGTTTAGCTACCCATGAGACCTGAGAGTCCACACTGTGAGGCCATGAGGAGATGGCAGCAGTGGGAAAAGAATGGAAAATGGAAAGACATTTTCATGGGGAAGGATAGAAGACTCGGGGAAACAAATGAAGATGAGCACTGGTGAGAACATGGGCAGATTGGAAATGATTGGAGAAAGGAACGAGGGGGAAATCAAAGCAGGTTCAATGATATTGAACTAAACAAGGTTTGTTGAAAAAGTCTGAGAAATGCCTACTTTCTGAGCAGTGCACCCACTATTGAGATAAAGATCCACTCTTCAAAGAACAAACAGTCTAGGGCTTCCCTGGTGGTCCAGTGGGTAAAGACACCGTCTTGCAGTACAGGGGGCACCGGTTCAACCCCTGGCCTGGGAAGATCCCACGTGCCGCGGAGCAGCTGGACCAATGTGTCCAACTACCGATTTGGAGCTCTGGAGCGCATGTGCCCAGAGTCTGTGCTCTGCAACGAGAGAGGCCACTGCGATGGGAGGCCCACACAGGACAAAAGAACAAAGATAAATCAATCCAAGATCAGTAGAAGTGGCCAAAAAAAAAAGAAAAGAAGCAGTCTAGCAGTGGAGGTGGCATGCTCCCAGGCACTTGGGGACCAGAGAGTGATGGGTGCAGCGCACGGGCATAAGGCAACTGTAGTGGCCGCCAGAGGGAGGGAGAGGTTCAGTGCTTGGCTTCTCTGATTGACTTTTTTGTTTTTTGTTTTGTTTTAAATCCAACTCTTGGGACTTCCCTGGCGGACCGGTGGTGAGGACGCTGTGCACTTGGGGGCATGGGCTCAATCCCTGGTTGGGGATCTAGAAGCCTACATGCTGCGTAGTGTGGCCAAAAGAAAAATTTTAAATCCAACTCTTAGGAAATCCCTGATACCAACAGCCACCTACTGTAGGCTTGGTAAGCTGGACTCCGAGGAAGGATGACCGTTCCGTGGGATGGCCTTGCTCCACCCGTTCTCTTGGAATCAGCACAATGAATGTATTTCCTGTGCTCTCATCAGTGACTTTTTTTTAAAAAAGATTTATTTATTTATTTATTTGGTGGGGTGGTGGGGAGGGAGGGGAGCAGACGGGCTACTTCTATTGGTCTTTCATTTGTCTATTTTCATCCATCTTTGTTCTTTGGCCCGTGTGGGCCTCCCATCGCAGTGGCCTCTGTTGTCACAGAGCACCAGCCCTAGGTGCATGTGCTCCAGAGCTCCAAATCGGTAATTGGACACATTGGTCCAGCCGCTCCACAGCACGTGGGATGTTCCAGGCCAGGGATCGACCAGTGCCCCTTGCACTGCAAGGTGGTGTCCTTACCCACTGGACCACCAGGGAAGCCCTCATCAGTGACTTTACACGAAGTGGGTCAGTTCCTCATCGTCTGTCAGATGCAGGCAGCCTGCTTCCTTATCCAACCAAAGCACTGAAAGCATGCATATGAATTTTTGAGTTAAACAGGATCTTGTGGGTCATTCATATGGTCTCCTGATTTTTCCAGGTGGGAAGCTTAGGACCTTGGGGGCTAGTGAGCCGTCTGATGGTCAGTACCTAATTGACGATGACTGCAGTCCATGAGGAGCCTGTCTCAGACCTAGTCTGTGTTCTGGTCCAAGATTAGGGAATGTGTACCCACGCTGGGACACCAGGTGTCCTGGGCAGGACCATCACATTTAGAACAGTGATGGCTTTTAAAATATTTCCCAGAATCCTGTGGTCCTTTTCTAACACTGGCATGTGTCTGTGGATAAGTAATGCAACATGGAATCTTCATAGTATTAATAGTAGGTAGCCATGGCAAAGCTCAGCTTTTACTCTAAAGAAAAAATGGTGTCATGTGGGGGTGGTCTTAGAAGTCCATTCATTGAATGCACATAATGACTGTGTGCATTACCTACACATTGTAGGAACTTCCCTGGCTACTATATGCAGGTGCTTCCTGCCTGCCTCGTCCTCTTTCCCATAGAAGTTACATCCCTGGAAACTGGTAGCAGGAGACAGTAACTTCTGCCTTGGACCTTGGGATGGTCCGATTTAAATGTAGAACAAATATAAAAACCACAGTTAGGAGACAGGAAGTTGCATCTTGGCTTAGTAGACTTCTGAGGTGATTATTTTATGTTTATACCACTGAAAAAAATGTCATACTCTATAGAGTAGCAGTTCCCACCCCTTTTGGCACCAGGGACTGGTATCATAGAAGACCATTTATCCACATACCTGGGTGGGGGGGATGATTCAAGCGTATTACATTTATTGTGCCCTTTATTATTAGTAGTAGTATTAGTAGTAGTAGTATTAGTAGTAGTAGTAGTATTAGTAGTAGTATTATTAGTAGTCGTCGTCGTCGTTGTCGTCATATGATTATATCAGCTCCAACTCAGATCATCAAGCGTGAGATCCTGGAGGTTGGGGACCCCTGCTCTAGAGGGTGAGTGGGTTCCATGTAAAACCCAACAGTCGTTTCCCTCCCTTAAATGCTCAACTGCACCTCCAGAACCTTTAAGACAACTCCAGGATGTGTAAGTCTTGTGAATGACGCTCAGTGCCTGCTAATCTGCCCCATCGTTCATCCTGGCACCAGGGACTTAGGAAGCTGGCCTCTGAGTAAAGGGAAGGAGGGCAGCACGGTGGTAGAGGTGGTGCCAGACAGGCTGAGCTTGGGTGGAGAGGGGAAACAGAGTGAGAAAATAAAGTTTTGGAGAAAGCAGACACTGTAGGATGATGTCTTAAAAACATTTGCCAAGTTTCACGAGAAACCCCACTATTGTCCTTCACTGTATCGTCCATATCGACACACCCTGGTGGAATTGTTTTAGGCATACTTGTTGTTATAATGTTCCCAAGGCAGGTCTGAACCCTTCTGTTTGCAGCTTATGCTCATGAAGCAAGACAGAACATACTTTCCTGAAGATCAAAGGTCAACTCACTGGCAAACGGTGACTGAGAACCAGCTGATTTTTAGTTGTCGAGACACCACCAACTAGGGTCTTTATGATTATTTCTTAAATTGTATTTATTTATTTAGTTTTGGCTAGTCTGGGTTTTCACTGCTGCCACAGGCTTTTCTCTAGTTGCAGGGAGTGGGGGCTACTCTCTAGTGGAGGTGAGCAGGCTTCTTGTTGCTGTGACTTTTCTTGTTGTGAACCTCGGGCTCTAGGGCACATGGGCTTCAGTAGTGGTGGCACATGGGCTCATTACTTGCAGCTCCGAGGCTCAGAGCACAGGCTCCATAGTTGTGGCTCACGGGGTAAGTTGCTCCGCAGCCTATGGGATCTTCCCGGATCAGGGATCAAACCTGTGTCTCCTGCATTGGCAGGCGAACTCTTCACCACTGAGCTACCAGGAAAGTCCGGGCCTCTATTAATGTCTTCATCCTGGTGGTGACTAAAGGCAGGTTTAAGTTTTATTTATTTATTTTAAAAATTTTTTACAGAGTTTTGTTGTTCACAGACATGTATGTTCCCAGATCAGTCATGTGCATATCCCTGGTCCCCTCCCTACTAAAGACAGGTAATTCTTGATGGTTGACTTACCATCAAGGCTAGACTGTGGAGGTTTTCAGTGTTTCTAATATGTGTGAGATAGCTTTATAAACTGTCCAGTTCTCCTCCGGTGGCCCAATGGTGAAGACTTCGCCTTCCCATGCACTGGGTGCAGGTTCCATCCCTGGTTGGGGAGGCTAAATTCCCACTCCTTGGGGTCTGAAACCAAAACATAAAAACAGAGTGAGAAAATAAAGTTTTGGAGAAAGCAGACACTGTAGGATGATGTCTTAAAAACATTTGCCAAGTTTCACGAGAAACCCCACTATTGTCCTTCACTGTATCGTCCATATCGACACACCCTGGTGGAATTGTTTTAGGCATACTTGTTGTTATAATGTTCCCAAGGCAGGTCTGAACCCTTCTGTTTGCAGCTTATGCTCATGAAGCAAGACAGAACATACTTTCCTGAAGATCAAAGGTCAACTCACTGGCAAACGGTGACTGAGAACCAGCTGATTTTTAGTTGTCGAGACACCACCAACTAGGGTCTTTATGATTATTTCTTAAATTGTATTTATTTATTTAGTTTTGGCTAGTCTGGGTTTTCACTGCTGCCACAGGCTTTTCTCTAGTTGCAGGGAGTGGGGGCTACTCTCTAGTGGAGGTGAGCAGGCTTCTTGTTGCTGTGACTTTTCTTGTTGTGAACCTCGGGCTCTAGGGCACATGGGCTTCAGTAGTGGTGGCACATGGGCTCATTACTTGCAGCTCCGAGGCTCAGAGCACAGGCTCCATAGTTGTGGCTCACGGGGTAAGTTGCTCCGCAGCCTATGGGATCTTCCCGGATCAGGGATCAAACCTGTGTCTCCTGCATTGGCAGGCGAACTCTTCACCACTGAGCTACCAGGAAAGTCCGGGCCTCTATTAATGTCTTCATCCTGGTGGTGACTAAAGGCAGGTTTAAGTTTTATTTATTTATTTTAAAAAGTTTTTTATAGAGTTTTGGTGTTCACAGACATGTATGTTCCCAGATCAGTCATGTGCATATCTCTGGCCCCCTCCCTACTAAAGACAGGTAATTCTTGATGGTTGACTTACCATCAAGGCTAGACTGTGGAGGTTTTCAGTGTTTCTAATATGTGTGAGATAGCTTTATAAACTGTCCAGTTCTCCTCCGGTGGCCCAATGGTGAAGACTTCGCCTTCCCATGCACTGGGTGCAGGTTCCATCCCTGGTTGGGGAGAGCTAAATTCCCACACTCCTTGGGGTCTGAAACCAAAACATAAAAACAGAAGCAGTATTGTGACAAGTTCAATAAAGACTTTAAAATGGTCCACATCAAAAAAATAATAATAAAAAGAATTGTAAAGAAATTATGATGCTAGGTCTTTTTGAGATGGAGTAAAGACTGATGGGCAGGGGCAGTATCTCTTCTTGATCTGACATTGGGTCTGCTTAATGCTTCAGCTTTTTTAAAAAATTAGGTTTTGACCACAGTACTACACTGAATCCTAAAATGACACCAAAAATGCACGTGCCCTTATAATCAAGTTCCAAAAAACTCTTTGCCAACAGCATTTAGGATGCTGTTGGCTGCTCAAGATGTGTTACAATTTTATTTTTTATTTTTTTAAACCTTTATTTTGCTTTTAACTTTTACAGAGTTTTGTTGTTTACAGATATGTATGTTCGCAGATTAGTCATATGTATATCCCCCCCTTCCCACCCCTCCCAACCATCACACAGCACCCCTGAAGGATCTCCTTTTCTCACAAAGCAATGACTATAGCTATTTGTGTTACAATTTTAATGTATCATTTTCAACAGGTGAAAGTTTTTCCTTACATTTCAAGAAAGATACACATTTCCAGACACAAATTTCTTTTAAGAACCCAAGCTTAAAATTCTCCATTAAGAGAAAGCAATGTCTCTGCTATAGATACTTCCTCTCCTAGGGCTATATTATTTTTATGAATTAAAAACAGGTTTATGAGCTCATAAAGGAGACCAGTTTTTAGGGGAGGCACTGGTTTTTGGAAAGGTCTGGTATCCAGCCCAGGCTGGTGCTGGACGTGTTGCCAGGGGTGGGCACCTGGAGGCGACCGATGAGTCTGTGCTTACAGCCTTCCATAGACTGGTGACTTGGGTACCTGGACGCCAATGCTTTTTTCCCCATTTCTCTCTCAGATGTCTTAATTTTCCTCTTTCAAACATACTAAACAGCATAACTGTATTCTGAAATTAGTTTTTCATCTAAGAAAAAGCACACCCTTATCACCTGGAAGAGGTGGTCCACTGACATCCATGTACAGTATATATATATATGTGTGTATATATGTATGCGTATATAAATCTTTCTTGGACCACAGTGGATCTAGAGGGTACCAGGAGAATTGCAGTATACCATCACAGATTTGTTTAGTTAGCATGCTATCATTTCTAAGGTTCCTTCAAGCCCTTTGTTGTTTGTAAATATGTAAATCTCTGCAAAAGTCCTGATAGTTATTATTAATCCCATTTCTCATTTGAGTCTGCTTGCAGTCCCGGTAAATGACTGGCCTCTCGTTATTGGGACCAAGCAGGTGACCTGTGGAGCGTGGTCCACAGGACGGAGCGAAAAATGCCCTGCCGCCCACCTCCCTGACCTATGCTTGATGTGTAGGACACGTCCCATCGATATGGAGATGAGATGCTTAGGGTGTGAGAACATTACAGTAGTTTGGCTTTTGCTTTTCCACTCGAGAGAAGAAAGAAATCAAGCACCCTTTCAGTCAGCAATGACTGGGTATTGTTTTGCCTTTAATCACGTAGCTGTTGTCGGTGTTCAGTTGCTGAGTGGTGTCTAGCTCTTTGCAACCTTGTGAACTACAGCACGTCAGGCTTCCCTGTCCTTCATTATCTCCTGGAGTTTGTTCAGGTTCACGTCCATTGAGTTGGTGATGTTATCTGATCATCTCATGCTCTGCCACCCCTTCTTGTTTTGCGTTCTATCTTTTCCAGCATCAGGGTCTTTTGCAGTGAGTTGGCTCTCTGCCTCCAGTGGCCAAAGTGTTGCAGCTTCAGCATCAGTCTAATATTCATTGGGGAAAAAAAATGAATATTCAGGGTTGATTTCCTTTAGGATTGACTGGTTTGATCTTCCCGTCCAAGAGACTCAAGAGCCTTCCCTAGCACAACAGTTTGGAAGCATCAATTCTGAACCTTCTTTATGGTCCAGTCACATCCACACATAACTACTGGAAAAGCCATAGCTTTCACTATGTGGACCTTTGTCAGTAAAGTGATATCTCTGCTTTTTAATATGCTGTCTAGATTTGTCATAGTTTTTCTTCCACTGTGCAAAGGCCTTTTCATTTTGCGGCTGCAGTCACCGACTGGAGTGATTTTGGAGCCCAAGAAAATAAAGTCTATCACCGTTTCCATTGTTTTCTCATCTGTTTGCCATGAAGTGATGGGACTGGATGCCATGATCTTCGTTTTTTGAATGTTGAGCTTCAGGCCAGCTTTTTCATTTTCTTTCATCCTCATCCTCATCGTTAGTTCCTATTCACTTTCTGCCATCCGTGCGGTATCATCTGCATATTTGAGGTGGTTGATCTCTGTCCCAGCAACCTTGGCTCCAGCATGTGAATCATCAGCCTGGCATTTCACATGATGTACTCTGCATGTAAGTTAAATACGCAGAGTGACAGTATACAGCCTTTACAAACTCCTTTCCCAGTTTGAACCAGTCCATTGTTCCATGTCCTGTTCTAACTGCTGCTTTTTGTCCTGTACACGGGTTTCTCAGGAGGAAGGTAGGGTGGTCTGGCATTCCCATCTCCTTAATGAATTTTTCCACAGTCTGTTGTGTTTCATGCAGTCAAAGGCTTTAGTCAATGAAGCAGAAGTAGATGTTTTTTGGAATTCCCTTTTTTGTTTCTATGATCCAACGGATGCTGGCAATTTGATCTCTGGTTCCTCCACCTTTTTAAAATCCAGCTTGTATATCTGGAAATTCTTGGTTCACTTACTGCTGAAGCCTAGATTGAAGAATTTTGTTTTTAATATTGCTAGCATGTGAGATGAGTGCAATTGTGAGGTAGTCTGAACATTCTTTGGCATTGTCTTTCTTGGGGATTGGAATGAAAACTGACCTTTTCCGGTTCTATAGCCATGGCTGAGTTTTCCACAATTGCTGGCATGTTAAGTACAGCACTGTGATCTGTTTTAAAGCAAAGAGGTGAGAGGAACTGTCATCATGTGGAGCCACAAGCAGTGGTCACCACTGAGTGATACCTGTTGTGGCTTCTTAGTATGCCTCTTTTCTCTCCGAGATTTTCTTTAGTTTTTTATTATTTTTTTTTAAATACCTTTTCTCGGGGCTTCCCTGGTGGTCCAGTGGGTAAAGAGTCTGCCTTGCAGTGCACGGGGCACTGGTTTGATCCCAGGTGTGGAAGGATCCCACATACCCCAGAGCAGCTGAGCTGCTGTGTCTGGTTGTGAGCCAACGCTCTGGAGCATGTGCGCCCAGAGCTGGTGCTCTGTGACGGGAGAGGCCACTGCGATAGGAGGCCCACACGGGCCAAAGAATAGAGATGGATGAAAAAAAAAAAAACAATAAAAGAGGCCAAAATTGAAAAAAATATTTTTTTAAAAAACATTTTCTTATTTATTCATTTGTTCTGCAGAGACTAAATGCTTATGACATGCCAGATATTGTGCCAGGTACCAAGGATTGAAAGAGTAATAAGCTACTAGGTTTCTACCCTAGTACACTCACATTCTATTGGAAAAATAGACTCTATCTAGAATTAAATTGTTTACGCTATTCTGCCATTTCTAGGGCCACATCTGAGTTTCAGAATCGCCTTGTAAGAAGCAACAATGAAACCATATCCCTTCTGTCCTTTCCCTTCTGATTTATTTCCCTTCACTACCATTTTTGTCTTTCTCCTTTCTCTGTTCTTTAAATCCAGTATTCCTAAATATTTACCAGCACTGTCTAGTTCTTCATGTAATACCTGGATTTAAAGATTTGCCTGATTTCTGGTCTGTCTCTTCCTAAATCAAACAAAATTTTTAATCTCTTTCGTGTCTTCCTACTATGAACAGCCAAGTGTATTTGACTGTATGTCAGGTATTTTCCAAAATGAGTCATTCATCATTTATGATTAAATGTTTCCATTCAATTGTGGTGTCTTTTAAAACTGAATTTGAATGTCTGTGATTATTTTATGGAATTTTAAGATTCAGATCCTGGATTAACTTTAAGAAATATTTTCTTATATGAGAACAGAGATCTAGAAATACCAGTTTCTATTATTCAGAGACCACAAAAGTCCAATTTTGTGTGACAAGGAGAACTTGCCTTTTCTTCATAGAGTCCATCTAGAAAACCAAACTGTATTCATGTTTCTACACTTTTGGTCTGTTTTTCCATAGGTTTTGGTGCATCCTATCATACTGCAGTATTTATTAAATAAATATATGATCTGTAGCTATACATCAAGGGTTTATATGGATATATTTACATGTATTTTCCATGTATGTGTTTGCAAAACTTCTCACTGTAGTTCTCCTGGAAATTTATTTTTCTTGGAACAAGGAAACAGGGCATTGGCTAACTACAGATTTAGAAAAGCCAATTTTGCCTCCTTTTTGGTTTGAAGAGCAAGAGTTGAGAAAGCAAGGTGGCAGATTCTCCTTTGATTTTCAGGTATGGTGTCAAAAAGCTGAGGCATCTCTAGGAACCTGTTTTGCAGAGGAGTTTCTAGCACAGCATCTTTGTTGCCTTCTCTTTTGTTTTCTGTCAGTTCAAGGATTCCTGCTGACAGCAGTGCAGCGGGGGGATTGAACTGATGGGGTTAACTATCATGTTTTCTGTTGAAGTTGAGAGGAGGGATTAGATTGGAAAGAGATCGTTGGGTTTGGTTTGTATTGTGCTGTGCTGTGCTTACTTGCTCAGTCGTGTCTGACTCTTTGTGACCCATGGACTGTAGCCTGCCAGGCTTCTCTTTTCATGGGACTCTCCAGGCAAGAATAGTGGAATGGGTTGCCATGCCTTTCTCCAGGGGATCTTCCCAACCCAGGGATCGAACCAAGGTTTCCAACATTGCAGGCAAATTCTTTCCTGGCTGAGCCACCAGGGAAGGCCAAGAATACTGCAGTGGGCAGCCTATTGCTTCTCCAGGGGTTCCCGACCCAGGAATCAAACTGGGTCTCCTGCATTGCAGGTGTATTCTTTACCAGCTGAGCTAGCAGGGAAGCCCTTGGTTTGCATTAATTACATATAAACAGCTGTATGGAAAGTGACATCTGTGGGCTTCCCTGGTGGTCCAGTGGGTAGAGAGTCCGCCTTGCAGTGCAAGGGGCACCAGTTTGATCCCTGGCCTGGGAAGACCCTATATGCTGTGGAGTGGCTGGACCTGGTGTGTCCAGTGCAGGCCAGCACTCTGAGGCACATGCGCCAGGGCCAGTGCTCTGCAGCAAGAGAGACCCCTGCAGTAGGAGGCCCACACAGGCCAGAGAATAAAGATGGATGAAAATAAACAAATAAAAAACCAATAAAAGAGGCCAAAATTTTTAAAAAATGACACCTGTAACTCAAAGAATGCTTTATGTATCAGCCTCTTAGCAAGCATTTTCTGAATGCCTGGTTGAGGCCTGGAACTGGATTCCTTACAGAATAAAGAGGAACCAGTCTCCAGAACCCTTTTTTGGAGCAATATTTGGAAAAGGGGGTTGGAAAACAGATTTAGAAAAGCCAATTTGCCTCCTTTTTGGTTTGAAGAGCAAGAGTTGAGAAAGCAAGGTGGCAGATTCTCCTTTGATTTTCAGGTATGGTGTCAAAAAGCTGAGGCATCTCTAGGAACCTGTTTTGCAGAGGAGTTTCTAGCACAGCATCTTTGTTGCCTTCTCTTTTGTTTTCTGTCAGTTCAAGGATTCCTGCTGACAGCAGTGCAGCGGGGGGATTGAACTGATGGGGTTAACTATCATGTTTTCTGTTGAAGTTGAGAGGAGGGATTAGATTGGAAAGAGATCGTTGGGTTTGGTTTGTATTGTGCTGTGCTGTGCTTACTTGCTCAGTCGTGTCTGACTCTTTGTGACCCATGGACTGTAGCCTGCCAGGCTTCTCTTTTCATGGGACTCTCCAGGCAAGAATAGTGGAATGGGTTGCCATGCCTTTCTCCAGGGGATCTTCCCAACCCAGGGATCGAACCAAGGTTTCCAACATTGCAGGCAAATTCTTTCCTGGCTGAGCCACCAGGGAAGGCCAAGAATACTGCAGTGGGCAGCCTATTGCTTCTCCAGGGGTTCCCGACCCAGGAATCAAACTGGGTCTCCTGCATTGCAGGTGTATTCTTTACCAGCTGAGCTAGCAGGGAAGCCCTTGGTTTGCATTAATTACATATAAACAGCTGTATGGAAAGTGACATCTGTGGGCTTCCCTGGTGGTCCAGTGGGTAGAGAGTCCGCCTTGCAGTGCAAGGGGCACCAGTTTGATCCCTGGCCTGGGAAGACCCTATATGCTGTGGAGTGGCTGGACCTGGTGTGTCCAGTGCAGGCCAGCACTCTGAGGCACATGCGCCAGGGCCAGTGCTCTGCAGCAAGAGAGACCCCTGCAGTAGGAGGCCCACACAGGCCAGAGAATAAAGATGGATGAAAATAAACAAATAAAAAACCAATAAAAGAGGCCAAAATTTTTAAAAAATGACACCTGTAACTCAAAGAATGCTTTATGTATCAGCCTCTTAGCAAGCATTTTCTGAATGCCTGGTTGAGGCCTGGAACTGGATTCCTTACAGAATAAAGAGGAACCAGTCTCCAGAACCCTTTATTACCTGTTTTCTGGCTTGGTCTTCCTTTTATCTTTTCTTATCCCCCTAACATGCTGACTCCCTTGCTCCTAAGCCTACCACTCATTCATTCACTCCAATTCTGAGAAGCCAATATATAGCCGTCCCTGTGGATACATGTCGATCAAAAGCATCGACAGGACCTCTGCTTTCTTGAAGCTATTTGCCCAGACAGTGAGGTCAACACAGTTTGAGAAGTTCTGTGATTGGAGAAGCTTAGGGTGCTGCGGGAGTGGCAGAAGGGAAGCCTTCCTGGAGGAAGTGACTTCTAAACTGTGATTAGAAGGGTGGAGGCAGAGGGGAGGGAGAAGTGGGCATGGTCAGAGGCACGAGGTGAGTTTGGCTCTTGATGTCCTGGTGAAATGCAGGGTGACCTGAAGGGAAGTAGATGTAAGCGAGGGAAGCAGATTAAGACAGACTTAGGAAGTAGGATGAATAATGAGGAGATTGGTTTCTTACAGGATTTGAGAGAGACATATTCTCTGGTTTCTGGCCTGAACTGTTGGGTGGTTGAAGGTCCCACCCTAAGAGAGGAGGCCTGGCTAGCAAAGAAGACTAGGTGAAGGGAAGATGATGAACTTTTGTGGACCTCAGGAACTCTAGGTGTCTGTGACTTATCCAAGAGAGGATTCCAGTAGGATCAAGAGTGTGTTTCTGAGGAGTCAGGAGAGACATCTGGGCTAAAGAAAAAGATCTGGGAGTCATGGGCTTGTCATTGGAAGCACAGGAGTACAAGAGTGCTGTGCCTGTGGATTACTTGGCGTGATGGCCTGGGAGAGGGCCCTGTCTTACACGGGTGGGCGGCAGGGGAGCAGCCCTCAAAGGGGAGGGTTCAGGAAGAATCTGGGCTTCCCTGGTGGCTCCGACGGTGAAGAATCTCCCTGAAATGTGGAAGACCTGGGATCAATCCCTAGGTTGGGAAGATCCCCTGGAGAAGGGAACAGCTGCCCACTCCAGTCTTCTTGCCTGGAGAATTCATGGGCAGAGGAGCCTGGAGGGCTACAGTCCATGGGGTTGCACACCACTGAGCCACTTTCATTCCGCAAGGAGTGATCTAAAAGGTGCGCACAGCCAAGGAATGTCAGGGAGTCAAAAAGAGAGAACAGAGCATAATGCTCTGGGTCAAAGGTTGCTGAAAGCCCGTGGCAGCTCTTGGGTACTGTTCCCCAACTCTGGCCAACGAGATGGTTGGTGACGTGGTCACGTCAGTTGTTTTGGAGTGTTAGGGCACTAAACACTCGTGATTTATGGCAAGGAGGAGCGTTAAGAAATAGAGTATGATTTTAGGGGTTCTTTGTGATTAGATTTTTAAAAGGACTTGTTTATGCCCTGGGTCTTCATTGCTGTGCGTGGACTTTCTCTTTGGTAGTGAGCAGGGGCTGCTCTCCATTGTGGTGCTTGGGCTTCTCATTGCCACGGCTTCTGTTGGTGCAGAGTGTAGACTCTAGGAGCACAGGCTCAGTAGTTACTGTGCATGGGCTTAGTCGCTCCCTGGCTTGTGGGGTTTTCCCAGATCAGGGATTGAACTCCTGTCTCCTGCATTGGCAGGCAGATTCTTAACCGGTGAGCCACCAGGGAAGCCCTGTAATTAAGTTTTTAAAACACAAATCCTTCATTCAGTCCCTCTCCAGGACCTATGGGTGGGAGAAATAATAAGCACCAAAAAAAGCTTGCCTGCTCCTTGAAAGATTTTTTAACCTGTAGTTAGGTGGAATTTATTTCCTGTCTTTGGAAACCATTGTCTTGTTTTCTTTTGAGTAAGGTAAGGTTCTTTTCTTTTATGGTAAGGGATGCACAATTCTTTTGACTCTTGCTCCAAATTGGAGTTTCCCTTTTATCATAAACATGTATTTTAGAAAAGGTGATGACATAATAGGAATTGAAATAGCTTCATCCTAAGTGACTTGGCAGAATCATAGATATTCCCATTTTGATGGTCCCTGGTGGCCACTAGGCCGTGGGTCTTTCCTCTCTTGGAACTGTGACATTTGTTTACTGTCCTATTTAGTCCCGCAAGAGCTCTGTTTTATGAAAGCTAAATGGAACTATGTTTTATTTTCGCCTTAAAACTAGGTGAAAATTAATTCTGTTTTGAGACATTCGAGAGTTTCATAACAGTGTGAGATAATTGGACACACCCTAGGGAAATTGCATAAGAAAATATAGCTCTGGGTGCTACATTTTCATGGTCCCCGAAGATTTCACTCACAGTAATGTCTTAAATAGTAAATAGTATTACGTACAGGCAATGGGAAAGCAGATCCATCCGTGGAGGGCACTTTCTTTGGCATAGTGAAGTTTTTACTTCAGCTTACCAGGAAAGGAATTGTTCAAGTTGGGTGGGTTTTTTTTTTTTTGGCTGTTGTTGTTTAGGAAGGAACAATAGGTTGTTGGGAAAAGAGGTGACTTGGGAATCTGTTTTCCTCTCTCTTGTTAAATCAACCTTATTTAACCTCTCCATTTTATCCACTGGGAAACCACTGACGATATTTGTACTTACTGCCTCCCTAGTGACAAGAAGTAACCAAATATGGTGTGTGTGTGTGTGTGTATAGTTTGTTTTTAAGATGACACTGTAGGGGCTTCCCTGGTGGTCCAGTGGGTGAGGACACCGCCTTGCAGTGCAAGGGGCGCTGGTTGGATCTCTGGCCTGGGAAGATCCCACGTGCCACGGAGCAGCTGGACCCATGTGTCCAAGTACTGAGCCGGAGCTCTGGAGCACATGCACCCAAAGCCTGTGCTCTGCAGCAAGAGGCCACTGGCAATGGGAGGCCCACACAGGCCAAAGAACGAAGATAAATAAATGAAAGATCAATAGAATTGGCCAAAAAAAAAAAAAAAAAGATGACACTGTAGAATCGTAGTATAATTAATTCATGTTCTGTGCTAATCTGGCTCGTATTTCTTGATTAATTGTACTATCTCAAATGTATAGTGTCTAAGAATTTTTGAATAACTTGTGATCTTAAAAATGTTAGAATAATGCGTGTGGCCTCTTCAATGCACCACGATCACCTGAGTTGAGTCTCCTTTGGGCTAATTGCTTTCTTACCTTTAGGACAGATGTCAACTATACAGGAACCTAAGCATCTGTTAGGTCATCAGTGATGGGGGGCTCATCATTTATATGTTTTTTTTTTCATCCATCTTTATTCGGCCTTTGTGGGCCTCCCACTACAGAGGCCTCTCCTGCCGCATGCACTCCAGAGTGCTGGCTTGCAATCGGACACACAGGTCCAGCCACTCCGTCGCATGTGGGATCCTCCTGGGCCAGGGATCAAACCGGTGTCCCTTGCACTGCAAGACAGACTCTTCACCCACTGGACCACCAATGAAGCCCTGTTTTTTTTTTTTTAATAAAGGATGTGCAGAGAAATTGATCAACTCTGATGAATGCATATGAGCTTTTCTTCTTGTTACTGCGTTGGGTAAACTGCCTGATAGAAAATAAAAGCAGTGATAGTGAATACTAAGCATTTCATGCTGGACATGTGTTACACGTATGAAGTCATTTAATTCTATGAGGGTAGCTATTATCATTATCCTCATTATACAGAAGAATTGGGAGTAGAGTTTAGATAACCAGCTAAAGTTCTACAGCTAGGGGGTGAGTCAGGGTGGGAGTCAGATCTCAGCCATCTGGCTCCAGAGCCTGTGATCTTAATTAACCTTTATGCTACTGGCTTTCATTCCGGTCAGCCCCTCTGTCTGCAGGCCTGCAGTCTGTTGACTCCTTGGACAGAACCTGAGAATAAGGAGGGCTGGTGGTACTTGGCTGTTTTTATAAGGGAGTTAGCATGCCACCCAAAGCCTGTGCTCTGCAGCAAGAGGCCACTGGCAATGGGAGGCCCACACAGGCCAAAGAACGAAGATAAATAAATGAAAGATCAATAGAATTGGCCAAAAAAAAAAAAAAAAAGATGACACTGTAGAATCGTAGTATAATTAATTCATGTTCTGTGCTAATCTGGCTCGTATTTCTTGATTAATTGTACTATCTCAAATGTATAGTGTCTAAGAATTTTTGAATAACTTGTGATCTTAAAAATGTTAGAATAATGCGTGTGGCCTCTTCAATGCACCACGATCACCTGAGTTGAGTCTCCTTTGGGCTAATTGCTTTCTTACCTTTAGGACAGATGTCAACTATACAGGAACCTAAGCATCTGTTAGGTCATCAGTGATGGGGGGCTCATCATTTATATGTTTTTTTTTTCATCCATCTTTATTCGGCCTTTGTGGGCCTCCCACTACAGAGGCCTCTCCTGCCGCATGCACTCCAGAGTGCTGGCTTGCAATCGGACACACAGGTCCAGCCACTCCGTCGCATGTGGGATCCTCCTGGGCCAGGGATCAAACCGGTGTCCCTTGCACTGCAAGACAGACTCTTCACCCACTGGACCACCAATGAAGCCCTGTTTTTTTTTTTTTTAATAAAGGATGTGCAGAGAAATTGATCAACTCTGATGAATGCATATGAGCTTTTCTTCTTGTTACTGCGTTGGGTAAACTGCCTGATAGAAAATAAAAGCAGTGATAGTGAATACTAAGCATTTCATGCTGGACATGTGTTACACGTATGAAGTCATTTAATTCTATGAGGGTAGCTATTATCATTATCCTCATTATACAGAAGAATTGGGAGTAGAGTTTAGATAACCAGCTAAAGTTCTACAGCTAGGGGGTGAGTCAGGGTGGGAGTCAGATCTCAGCCATCTGGCTCCAGAGCCTGTGATCTTAATTAACCTTTATGCTACTGGCTTTCATTCCGGTCAGCCCCTCTGTCTGCAGGCCTGCAGTCTGTTGACTCCTTGGACAGAACCTGAGAATAAGGAGGGCTGGTGGTACTTGGCTGTTTTTTATAAGGGAGTTAAGCAGCCACGGATTTTGGTGCCTGCTGTGGTCCTAGAACCAGTCCCCATAGATGCCAAGGGACACTGCCTTATTGATCAAATCTGAGTGCTTTAATTCATCTGCGTCACACTCTTTTCACTGTAATGAAAATGAGTCTAGAGACTAATAAATTCATTGGCCAAAGGCCAGTAATAAAAGGTGCTCAACCAGTTGTCAGGAAAATGCAAATTGAAATGAATATACTACTCATTTTTACCTGATTGGAAAAATTAAACAGATTCATAGGCTCCAAGGATGAGGGGTAAGGAAACATACTCATACGTAACTGGTAGGAGAGTGGAAGTAAAAAATTGCTTTGAATTTTTAAATATTCCATTTGATTGAATGCCTCGGAATTTATCTTATGGACATAAAATCACCAGTACCTAAGGATGTATGTACAAGGATATTTTTTTTATTGTGCTACTGGTAATGACCCTAGACTGGAAGTCATTTGACAGTTGGAGAATGCTGTCATAAATTATATTGCATACATAATATTGGAGTTTTGGGAAACTATTGAACAAAATCCTTTTGTTCTTCTAGCATGGATGCATGCTCATGCTCAGTCAGTCAGTTCTGTCTGATTGTTTGCAGTCCTATGGACTGTAGGCCACCAAGTCCTCTGTCCATGGGATTCTCCAGGGAAGAATAATGAAGTGAATTGTATTTCCTCCTTCAGGGGATCTTCCTGACCCATGGATCCAACCTGAGTCTCATGCATCTCCTGCATTGCGGGTGCATTTTTTTTTTTTTTTTTTAGCCTATGAGCCACCTGGGAAGCCTTCCTCTCCCAGATGGGGAATAATTAGGAAATAAGACCCAAGAGACAGAGGAGATCAAAGTATTGTCTTTATTAGTGATAAAGCTAATTGACTGCAAGTTTCCTCTTTCTTTACTCTTATGGGTGGGAGTCAGATCTCAGCCATCTGGCTCCAGAGCCTGTGATCTTAATTAACCTTTATGCTACTGGCTTTCATTCCGGTCAGCCCCTCTGTCTGCAGGCCTGCAGTCTGTTGACTCCTTGGACAGAACCTGAGAATAAGGAGGGCTGGTGGTACTTGGCTGTTTTTTATAAGGGAGTTAAGCAGCCACGGATTTTGGTGCCTGCTGTGGTCCTAGAACCAGTCCCCATAGATGCCAAGGGACACTGCCTTATTGATCAAATCTGAGTGCTTTAATTCATCTGCGTCACACTCTTTTCACTGTAATGAAAATGAGTCTAGAGACTAATAAATTCATTGGCCAAAGGCCAGTAATAAAAGGTGCTCAACCAGTTGTCAGGAAAATGCAAATTGAAATGAATATACTACTCATTTTTACCTGATTGGAAAAATTAAACAGATTCATAGGCTCCAAGGATGAGGGGTAAGGAAACATACTCATACGTAACTGGTAGGAGAGTGGAAGTAAAAAATTGCTTTGAATTTTTAAATATTCCATTTGATTGAATGCCTCGGAATTTATCTTATGGACATAAAATCACCAGTACCTAAGGATGTATGTACAAGGATATTTTTTTTATTGTGCTACTGGTAATGACCCTAGACTGGAAGTCATTTGACAGTTGGAGAATGCTGTCATAAATTATATTGCATACATAATATTGGAGTTTTGGGAAACTATTGAACAAAATCCTTTTGTTCTTCTAGCATGGATGCATGCTCATGCTCAGTCAGTCAGTTCTGTCTGATTGTTTGCAGTCCTATGGACTGTAGGCCACCAAGTCCTCTGTCCATGGGATTCTCCAGGGAAGAATAATGAAGTGAATTGTATTTCCTCCTTCAGGGGATCTTCCTGACCCATGGATCCAACCTGAGTCTCATGCATCTCCTGCATTGCGGGTGCATTTTTTTTTTTTTTTTTTTTAGCCTATGAGCCACCTGGGAAGCCTTCCTCTCCTAGATGTGGAATAATTAGGAAATAAGACCCAAGAGACAGAGGGAGATCAAAGTATTGTCTTTATTAGTGATAAAGCTAATTGACTGCAAGTTTCCTCTTTCTTTACTCTTATGGACTTATGCCCCCAAATACTGGTAGTGATGGGGAAGGAAACCAGGGGAAGGGGCACGGATCAGAGAAGGTCCTTGTCGAAATGCAGACTGGCCATCAAGGACAGAAATCCCTGTGTGAGCCGGCGTGCCCAGTGTTTCCTCTCAGATTTACCAGTTGGCCTGGTCATTTCCTCCCTCCCTGGGGAGAAGGAAGTGAGGACTCAGCGTGGAGAGAAGGTGCAACGTCTCCTTCTGTATTTTCCCTCCTAGGGAATTCAGCAGAAACTGTTTTCGCTTATGGAAATCTACGAAGCAGGGAGCATTCCCCTCTCCTCCAACACATGTTTTGGAATATCATCCAGTGTTAAACAGTGTAAATTAGCTCCATGTGAGCAGACTTGGGAAAATGTCGGTGATATTTTGTTAGGTGAAAAACTGAGTTCTAGGCCATTTGTATACCAGGATTTTATTAAAAGGGAAACCATGTATATGGGTGTATTTTTAGAAACATAGAAGAAAAGTACTTTAAGAACATAATTGTAGTTGCTAAGAAGAACAGTGTGTGGAAGGGTTGACTATGGGGACACTGAACATTTCGCTGGTTTTCCTGTGAGCATTTATGAATTTCATAAGAAAATGAAATGTATACTTCAGAGTTGCTACAATATATATATATTCTGATACTTTTCCATTATAGTTTATTACAAGATATTGAATATTGTTCCCTGTGTTGTATAGTAACTACAAGATCTGGAAATTTCTGATTATAAGAAAAAAAAGTTGTAACTGTGTGTGGTGATGGTTGTTAACTGTACTGAATCTTGATCATTTTACAGTATATGCAAATACTGAATCATTATGTTGTATACGTGAAACTCATGTTAGATGTCAATTGTATCTCAGTTAAAAGAAAGATTACAAAGTTGTCTGTAAACATTGCTTCTGTGTGTTCAGTGGTGTTGCCTTCAGCAGCTAGTGTCCCCTCTTCCCTTTGGCGGATTGGGGTTCTTCATTGAGAACTTATTTCTAGGTGGGCCTATCTGATCCCCTGCACTTCAGTTTCCACCCAACACCCAAGTGTGCTTGCATGTGCTCAGTCACCTCATGCACATCTGACTTTTTGCGACTCCATGGACTTGTAGCCCATGGGCTCCTCTGTCCATGGGGTTCTCCAGGCAGGACTGCTGGAGTGGGGTGCCATGTCTTCCTCCAGGGGATCTTCCTGACCCAGGGACCTGCATCTCTTGTGTTGCAGGTGGATTCTTTACCACCACCAGGGAAGCCTCCACACGCAAGGCTGGTGGGCAATTTGGGGAAGGTGTGCCGAACGGGAGTCAGGCCACTCTGATGCTCAGTGACTGTAAGCCGGGCTGAGTGCTTGGCCCTCTCTGGCCTCCAGTTTTCTTATCTGGAAAATGAGATGTTGGAATTACAGAAGATTTTGGGGGACTGAGCAGATGAACTCTGGACTCAGTATCCCCAAGCTTAAATTCCAGTGTTGCCATTTACTAGGTGTGTGATGTGGGGGGAAATTTCTTAACTGTGACTTATAGGCAGAAGGACTTAGCACAGTGCTGGGATGTATTAGGTGGGACAAAGTTCGTTCGGGTTTTCTCTAAGATGTAAATTAGCTCCATGTGAGCAGACTTGGGAAAATGTCGGTGATATTTTGTTAGGTGAAAAACTGAGTTCTAGGCCATTTGTATACCAGGATTTTATTAAAAGGGAAACCATGTATATGGGTGTATTTTTAGAAACATAGAAGAAAAGTACTTTAAGAACATAATTGTAGTTGCTAAGAAGAACAGTGTGTGGAAGGGTTGACTATGGGGACACTGAACATTTCGCTGGTTTTCCTGTGAGCATTTATGAATTTCATAAGAAAATGAAATGTATACTTCAGAGTTGCTACAATATATATATATTCTGATACTTTTCCATTATAGTTTATTACAAGATATTGAATATTGTTCCCTGTGTTGTATAGTAACTACAAGATCTGGAAATTTCTGATTATAAGAAAAAAAAGTTGTAACTGTGTGTGGTGATGGTTGTTAACTGTACTGAATCTTGATCATTTTACAGTATATGCAAATACTGAATCATTATGTTGTATACGTGAAACTCATGTTAGATGTCAATTGTATCTCAGTTAAAAGAAAGATTACAAAGTTGTCTGTAAACATTGCTTCTGTGTGTTCAGTGGTGTTGCCTTCAGCAGCTAGTGTCCCTCTTCCCTTTGGCGGATTGGGGTTCTTCATTGAGAACTTATTTCTAGGTGGGCCTATCTGATCCCCTGCACTTCAGTTTCCACCCAACACCCAAGTGTGCTTGCATGTGCTCAGTCACCTCATGCACATCTGACTTTTTGCGACTCCATGGACTTGTAGCCCATGGGCTCCTCTGTCCATGGGGTTCTCCAGGCAGGACTGCTGGAGTGGGGTGCCATGTCTTCCTCCAGGGGATCTTCCTGACCCAGGGACCTGCATCTCTTGTGTTGCAGGGGGATTCTTTACCACCACCAGGGAAGCCTCCACACGCAAGGCTGGTGGGCAATTTGGGGAAGGTGTGCCGAGCACGGGAGTCAGGCCACTCTGATGCTCAGTGACTGTAAGCCGGGCTGAGTGCTTGGCCCTCTCTGGCCTCCAGTTTTCTTATCTGGAAAATGAGATGTTGGAATTACAGAAGATTTTGGGGGACTGAGCAGATGAACTCTGGACTCAGTATCCCCAAGCTTAAATTCCAGTGTTGCCATTTACTAGGTGTGTGATGTGGGGGGAAATTTCTTAACTGTGACTTATAGGCAGAAGGACTTAGCACAGTGCTGGGATGTATTAGGTGGGACAAAAGTTCGTTCGGGTTTTTCTCTAAGATGTAACAGAAAAACCCAAATGAGCCTTTTGGCCAACCCCTTGGTAAACACTCTAAATACTAGCTATTATTACTTTTCTTTTTTTAAGATTTATTTATTTATTTATTTTGGGCAGGGGTCGGGTTGGAGAGGGAGGGGAGCGGGCGGGCCACTTCTATTGGTCTTTCATTTCTCTATTTTCATCCGTCTTTGCTCTCTGGCTCCTGTGGGCCTCCCATCGCAGTGGCGTCTGTCGCTGCAGAGCGCCGGTTCTGGGCGCATGTGCTCCAGAGCTCTGGCTCGGTGATTGGACGCATCGGCCCAGCCGCTCCGCGGCACGTGGGATCTTCCCAGGCCAGGGATCGAACCGGCGCCCACTGCACTGCAAGGCGGTGTCCTTACCCACTGGATCACCAGGGAAGCCTGAAATACTAGCTATTATTACTTTAACTGGCTAACAGTGGAATTAATTCTAACGGGGAAATGAGGTCTGCAGAGGAGATGGGTGACAGTATGCTTATGGCCAAGGTTTTTCAGGATTTCTCAAATTGTCCTGATTTATAGCCACTCTTTCCTGCCTATGTGACCAGGGATTATGAGGTTATGATTTATGGGGTGGGAGGCAAGCTAGAGAAAGATCTTCACAAGGTGCTGCCCCATTTCAAGGTTTCCTTGGTCATGGCTAAAGAGATGGCATAAGTATTTTCCCCTTCATATCCATTGGAGCCAGTTTTAAAGGGTTTTCATTGTAAATTATAATGAATACATGGTATGATATTTACAGAATAAGGTCAGCCATGAGTCATCTTATACAGTTTAAACTTGAAGCAAGCATATAGGATTCTGTTCTGAGACGTTGTTATTTAGTTGTTGCGTTGTGTCTGGCTTTTTTGGACAGACTGCAGCAGGCTCCTCTGTCCATGGGATTCTTCTAGGCAAGAATACTGGAGTGGGTTGCCATTTCCTTCTCCAGGGGATCTTCCCACCCCATGGATTGAACCTGCGTCTCCTCCATTAGCAGATTCTTTACAGCCGCGCTACCAGGGAGTGTCATTCCAGAAGGACTGGATGACCTACTCTGAACTACGGAAAGAGGCTTCTTGCTATGTGAGTATAAAACCTCAGGGAGAAGGACTTCCCTGGTGGTCCAGTGGTTAAGACTTTGCCTTCCAGTGCAGGGGGTGTGGGTTTAACCCCTGGTTGGAGAACTAAGATCCCAGATGCTTTGGGGTTCAGAAAACCTGAACATAGAACAGCAGCAATATTGTTAACATTCAATAAAAGACTTTAAAAATGGTCCACATTAAAAAAAATAAACGTTTAAAAAGAAAGCACAGGGAGAAAGTTAGCACAAATTGAAGAGTTGTTGGAAACAGCTTTGACTTAATTCAGGCCTCCCCCTGGACAAGGCTGAGGTCTTGAGAGAGAACCACAGGCAGTAACTAAGCATCTTGCTTTAACTCCTGGAGCTGCTTTATACCTGAGTATTTTGGGGTTATTTACTTTATGTCTTAGTTTCCTCTGCCATCCTTGAGTGTTGTTGGGAAGAGTGCATGAGATGATAGATGTGAAATGGTAAAAAATCTCCTTGCCAATGCAGGCAATGCAAGAGATGAGATGAGGGTTCGATCCCCAGAAAAACAGCAGTATTTGGGGGGCTCAGTACATACACGTGCTCAGGCAATGCCGATTGTTCTTACTTACTTCTTGTATGTTTGAAACAAAGGCTGAGGGATAATGAACTTTCTGTTTTTTTATACATTCCAACAAAATGAACTTTCTTGACACGTATAAACAAACCCTTTGTGCCTAATGAGCTTTTGTTTTAATTAATTTATCTGTATTTTTACTTTGACAGAGTTTTGTTGTTTACAGCTATACATAGAGCTTTGACCTAAGCAGGAGCAGGGAGGCTCAAGCCGTGCCAGGAATCTCTCCCAGTAACTGTTTGCAGGGGTCTGGGAGGTACCTCCAGGCAAGGAGGGGTCCCCAGCTTATGCTGAGACTCATAGTGTGCTCACAGTTTGGTTTGGGTGTTGCTAACGTCCCACCTACAAGAGCAAGGAGAATGAAGTCTGTTGCATTCCATGTCTTTGAGTCGAGGTTTTTGTTGGGAAGGGTTACAGATTGAATTTTATGTTCCTGGAAAACCCCAATAATGAAATCCTAACCCTCAGGATCTCTGAGCGTGACTGTATTCAGAGACAGTGTCTTTTAAGACGTAACTAACTTACATGAGGTCGTTCAAGTGGGTCCTAACCCAATGATACATGTCCTTATAAAAAGAGGGAAATTTAGGAAGACCATCTGGGCAGGAGATGTTATCGGCCATCTACAAGCCAAGGACAGAGGCCTCAACTCTGCCACCATCTTGAATTCAGGACCTCCAGAGTTGTGAGGCAATAAAGTTCTCTTCTTTCAACCCCCTAGTCTGTGCTACTTTGATATGACAGCCTGAGCAAACTCATTTAGGCAGCTATGAAATTCTCCTTGAACAACAGTATTTTGGGACAAAAGGTTTGAAGTTGAAGGGAAGCGATATCATATCATGAGTGAGGACTCAGGCTAGGTTTGAAACCCTGACTCTGTTGGTCACTTGCTTTGTGAATGCAGCCTTGTCCCCTCTGAGGTGGGAGTAAGCTACTTCATAAAGTTGTGAAGCTGAAATGACCTCATTTATATAACGTTTATGACTGTGCCTGACACTTGGTAAGGACTCAAAAAATGGTGCCAATTGTTATGATGAGACAGAATTATCAATTAGGAGTTTAGGTATAAATTTGCACATTGATGATCAACCTTAAGTAGGATTGGCTTACCTATAAGCTTGGAAAACATTGGCTTATCACAGATGGCAAAAGCATTTCTTGCTGACCTCCCAAGGAGTTTGTAATGAAAGTGTAACAATGATGTCTTTGAAAGTACAAAGTAGCTAAAGAGTGTGGTACAATCACTTTTTGTTCTGTGGTACAGAAAGGAATCACTTTTTGTTGTTCTCTCCCTGGCCACATTCATTTGTAGGAGGCAATGCAAAAGAGCATTGCTTGTGGAAGGGGACGGCTGGCCTTTAGATAAGGAGTTGTTTAATTAGGTTGGTTCTGTCTTGGCGCATATAAGGCAGGGCTGCTAAGAAAAACATTCCAGGCCTCAGCAGCTGCCTTAGTCTCATTGGTGAGCCGCTGGTAAATCTCTCTAGTGGGAAATAATTTTGGACTGTTAATATTTGCTGTTTGTTTTTGGAGGAAGGCAGTGTTTTGTTCTGGAACTCTAACCCTCAGGATCTCTGAGCGTGACTGTATTCAGAGACAGTGTCTTTTAAGACGTAACTAACTTACATGAGGTCGTTCAAGTGGGTCCTAACCCAATGATACATGTCCTTATAAAAAGAGGGAAATTTAGGAAGACCATCTGGGCAGGAGATGTTATCGGCCATCTACAAGCCAAGGACAGAGGCCTCAACTCTGCCACCATCTTGAATTCAGGACCTCCAGAGTTGTGAGGCAATAAAGTTCTCTTCTTTCAACCCCCTAGTCTGTGCTACTTTGATATGACAGCCTGAGCAAACTCATTTAGGCAGCTATGAAATTCTCCTTGAACAACAGTATTTTGGGACAAAAGGTTTGAAGTTGAAGGGAAGCGATATCATATCATGAGTGAGGACTCAGGCTAGGTTTGAAACCCTGACTCTGTTGGTCACTTGCTTTGTGAATGCAGCCTTGTCCCCTCTGAGGTGGGAGTAAGCTACTTCATAAAGTTGTGAAGCTGAAATGACCTCATTTATATAACGTTTATGACTGTGCCTGACACTTGGTAAGGACTCAAAAAATGGTGCCAATTGTTATGATGAGACAGAATTATCAATTAGGAGTTTAGGTATAAATTTGCACATTGATGATCAACCTTAAGTAGGATTGGCTTACCTATAAGCTTGGAAAACATTGGCTTATCACAGATGGCAAAAGCATTTCTTGCTGACCTCCCAAGGAGTTTGTAATGAAAGTGTAACAATGATGTCTTTGAAAGTACAAAGTAGCTAAAGAGTGTGGTACAATCACTTTTTGTTCTGTGGTACAGAAAGGAATCACTTTTTTTGTTGTTCTCTCCCTGGCCACATTCATTTGTAGGAGGCAATGCAAAAGAGCATTGCTTGTGGAAGGGGACGGCTGGCCTTTAGATAAGGAGTTGTTTAATTAGGTTGGTTCTGTCTTGGCGCATATAAGGCAGGGCTGCTAAGAAAAACATTCCAGGCCTCAGCAGCTGCCTTAGTCTCATTGGTGAGCCGCTGGTAAATCTCTCTAGTGGGGAAATAATTTTGGACTGTTAATATTTGCTGTTTGTTAAAAATAGCCAGCTTGCATCTCTTCATTAGGAGGAAGGCAGTGTTTTGGGTTCCTGGTAAAGTTATTTTTTTGGAACAAAAGTTCCCAAGAAATGCTTTTCTAGCAGCACATGACGGCAGAAAGATTGAAAACTTCCATTGGAAAATTTCAGCTCACTCTGATTGGGCTTTGGTGAAATAAGTCAGACCCTTAGGCAAGGGTTTTTTTGTTCTTTCAGATGGGAGGATAATTGCTTTACAATACTGTGTTTGTTTCTGCCTTACATGAATCTGCCATAGGTATACACAGGCCCCCTCTCTCTTGAATCCCCCTCCTGCCTCCCTGGGCATGTGTTTTATTTCCTTGCTGTGACTTTGAAATCTTGCGAGGGTCGTGGAAATTGAGCTCTTTGAACCTGAGTTGTGTTGGATCGAAATACCTGTGCTCTAGGATTTCCTTCTGCAGAAGGACTTGGGACGTCCTTTCATTGTCAAGGGCAGGTGGTGGGCGATCACAAAAGGAAATGCAGCTTGCTCTCCCTGCTCTAGAGGGAGGGCGTCAGTAGAAAAATAAAAGCTTGGCACACCTTCCTTTTCAATATGAAGTTTATTAAATGTAGAGGGACCTCTTTTCATCATCTTTGGCCATCCACATGGTTATTTTACTCCTGACAAAGTGCTGCCTGTAACAAGTGCTTGTTCTTTAAGGTGAAACTTTTTTTCAGGTTAACTTCTATGCCTAATTCCTAAGCTTGATTTATAGTAAGTGCTGATAAATGCAGCCTTGACGATAGAGGAAGTAGAATTAAATAATGGTTAAGGGTGTCTTAAGTGCCGTCATTGTGGTGTGTATGTGTGTGTGTGAGAGATTCCATATGGAAATTGCAATTATACATTGAAAAAAATTTACAAAGAATTTGCCAAGATTCCTGCCATCCTGATAAAACTGCCATATTCAATCTTACATGTCATCTGGGTTTTTTCATATGCCACTGTTATTTTTTTAAGCATAGTTGTACTTCTCTATACAGTTTTATCTTCTACTTTTATTAGTTATAGCAAATGTTTTCATTTTATTATAGGTGCTTTACAATGGCCATTTTTAATTCTGTTATACTGAACAGGTTTACTATTAATTACTATCCCTCTATTATCCTGTATGTAGGTAAATTTTGCTTCATTTTGTCTTATACATAATATCTTGAATTTCGCTCAGCATTAAGCTTTTTTTCATTCTAATAAATTCTCAGGAATTGGTCAGAAGTGTGACTTGTAGCAAATACTACCTCCCACACTCCTTTTGAAAAGGATTATAGTACAAGGCACATGCTATTTCACATGTTAACCAGTGTCTTAACTAATTGTTGAAGTTTTAGGTTCCTTCTCCTTGCCATTAGAAATAATATTGGGGTGGCTTTATGTGTGTGTGTGTGTGTGTTTGTGTGTAAAAAATTTGGTACACATTCCTAACAGGTAATAATAGTGGATTTAAAAATTACGGCCACACACCTTGGATGGGAGGGAATTTGGGGTAGAATGGATACAGGTATATGTATGGCTGAGTCCCTTTGCTGTTTACCTGAAACGATCACAACATTGTTATTGTCAACTATATTCCAATGTAAAGTAGAATGTTAAAAAAAAACCCGGTGCTTCCCTGGTGGTCCAGTGGGTAAAGAGGCCGCCTTGCAGTACAAGGGGCACCAGTTCAATTCCTGGCCCTGGAAGATCCCACGTGCCGCCGAGCAGCTGGACTGGTCTGTCCAATGACCAGCTGGCACTCTGGAGCGCGTGCTCCCAGAGGCGGTGCTCTGCAACGAGAGAGGCCACTGCAATGGGAGGCCCACACAGGCCAAAGAATAAAGATGGATGAAAATGATAAATAACTAAGAAAAAGTTCGTGGCATGAAGTGAAAAAAATTTTTTAAAAACTCAAAATATAAAATTTACAGCCACAGGCAAAACATGGGACTTAAGATTTTTTCCCTTACTATGGAAATTGCAATTATACATTGAAAAAAATTTACAAAGAATTTGCCAAGATTCCTGCCATCCTGATAAAACTGCCATATTCAATCTTACATGTCATCTGGGTTTTTTCATATGCCACTGTTATTTTTTTAAGCATAGTTGTACTTCTCTATACAGTTTTATCTTCTACTTTTATTAGTTATAGCAAATGTTTTCATTTTATTATAGGTGCTTTACAATGGCCATTTTTAATTCTGTTATACTGAACAGGTTTACTATTAATTACTATCCCTCTATTATCCTGTATGTAGGTAAATTTTGCTTCATTTTGTCTTATACATAATATCTTGAATTTCGCTCAGCATTAAGCTTTTTTTCATTCTAATAAATTCTCAGGAATTGGTCAGAAGTGTGACTTGTAGCAAATACTACCTCCCACACTCCTTTTGAAAAGGATTATAGTACAAGGCACATGCTATTTCACATGTTAACCAGTGTCTTAACTAATTGTTGAAGTTTTAGGTTCCTTCTCCTTGCCATTAGAAATAATATTGGGGTGGCTTTATGTGTGTGTGTGTGTGTGTTTGTGTGTAAAAAATTTGGTACACATTCCTAACAGGTAATAATAGTGGATTTAAAAATTACGGCCACACACCTTGGATGGGAGGGAATTTGGGGTAGAATGGATACAGGTATATGTATGGCTGAGTCCCTTTGCTGTTTACCTGAAACGATCACAACATTGTTATTGTCAACTATATTCCAATGTAAAGTAGAATGTTAAAAAAAAACCCGGTGCTTCCCTGGTGGTCCAGTGGGTAAAGAGGCCGCCTTGCAGTACAAGGGGCACCAGTTCAATTCCTGGCCCTGGAAGATCCCACGTGCCGCCGAGCAGCTGGACTGGTCTGTCCAATGACCAGCTGGCACTCTGGAGCGCGTGCTCCCAGAGGCGGTGCTCTGCAACGAGAGAGGCCACTGCAATGGGAGGCCCACACAGGCCAAAGAATAAAGATGGATGAAAATGATAAATAACTAAGAAAAAGTTCGTGGCATGAAGTGAAAAAAATTTTTTAAAAACTCAAAATATAAAATTTACAGCCACAGGCAAAACATGGGACTTAAGATTTTTTTCCCCTACTAAGTTTAGCTTTCAAGCTAAATTGCCAGTTTTAGGCAGCTCACATCCTGTCTGAGGCTGTCATGGTTTGTCTCTCTCCACACGTTGAAATAAGCTGCAGACCTTCATGGCCTTGGCGGGCACAGGGTCCCTGTGCCATTTGGACTTTGCGAGCCTCTACTCAAGAGGAGCCCATCCTTATGGGTTCTGTACATGGCTGGCCATCTCCTCGGGCTGCATCCCGAGAAGCCAGGCAGCCATGTCTTCTCCTGTGATACCTGCCTCCTTCCTCTAAACTTTTCTAGGAATCCCGTCCAGTTTGATGATCTGACCATCTTTCCTTTTGCCCTTTGGTCCTCCTGTCTAAGTGCTAGTCCCTCCCCATGGAATCCCTCCTTCAGTTTGCTGGCCGAACACTTTATCAACTTTTGTGCCAAAAAATATCTCTGATATCATGAAGAGTTTTCTTCCCACTGGGATTATGATGAAAGCTACATGCTTTCAATTCTTCAGTTTTGCTTTTGAGCTGTGAAGATACGCTTTCAGAATTAAAAAAGAAAAAGGACCAGTTCCTAAATTTTTGGAGACTGCTTTGACTTTTGGACTCATCTCTGCTTTAGGTTTAGAAAACTCTAATCAGGAACTGGACCACCCAGGGACTGCCTCTTTCATCCTAAACTGCATCCTAAGCTGCATTGCCTCTCCTTGGGGAAGAAAGGGTACATGGAGGACTTGGGGAGCTGCTTGATTGATGACGGGGACAGGGAATCAGTCAAAGGGCAGCCGTGAGGAGACTGGGGAGGCCAATTCTGAACAACCCAGCAGTAGTGGCTGTGTACTAAGTTTATTGCTCGCACAATATGTGTGCTGTTGTTGTCTAGTCACTAAGTCATGTCTGACTCTGCGACCCCATGGAATGCAAGGTGCCAGTCTTCCTGTGTCCTTCAACATCTCCCAGAGTTTGCTCAAACTTGTGTCCATTGAGTCGGTGATGTCATCCAACCTTGTCATCCCCATCTCTTCCTGTGTTAATTTAGTGGATATACAATAATATTTAAAGCAAGAGCTTGTCATTGCCAGCACTGTTTTGAGTGATCTTCTGCATTATCTCCTTTAGTCCTCAAAACAACTTGATATCAACCATCTTCTCGGACCACAATGCAATGAGACTGGAGATCAACTACCAGAAAAAAAACCCTAAAAACAGAAACACATGGAGATTAAACAATACATACCTAAAAAACCAACTGATCATTGAGGAAATCAAAGGAGAAATCAAACAATTCCTAGAAGAAAATGACAATGAACACACGACAGTGCAAAACCTATGGGATACAGCAAAAGCAGTTCTAAGAGGGAATTTTATAGCAATACAATCCCACCTCAAGAAACTAGGAAAATATGAAGCAGATGACCTAACTCTCCGCTTAAAACAGTTGGAGAAAGAAGAACAAAAACATCCCAGAGCCAGCAGAAGAAGAGAAATCATAAAGATCAGAGCAGAAATAAATGAGAAAGAAACAAAAGAAACAATAGTAAAGATAAATAAAACAAAAAGCTGGTTCTTTGAAAAGGTAAACAAAATTGACAAGCCACTGGCCAGACTCATTAAGAAAAAGAGAGAGAAGAACCAGATCAACAAAATCAAAAACGAAAAAGGAGAGATTACAACAGATAGTGCAGAAATCCAAAGGATTCTAAGAGACTATTATGAGCAACTCTATGGCAACAAACTGGACAACTTGGAAGAAATGGACAGTTTCTTGGACAGGATTAATCTCCCAAGACTGAGCCAGGAAGAAACAGAAACTTTGAACAACCCAATCACAAGCTCAGAAATCAACTTTGTGATTAAAAATCTACCCAAAAATAAAAGCCCAGGACCAGATGGCTTCACAGCCGAATTCTACCAAACATTTAAAGAAGAGCTAATGCCTGTCCTTCTAAAACTCTTTCAAAAAATTGCACAGGAAGGAAAACTCCCAAACACATTCTGCGAGGCCACCATCACCCTGATACCCAAACCAGGCAAAGACAACACAAAAAAGGAAAACTATAGGCCAATTTCACTGATGAACTTAGATGCCAAGATCCTCAGCAAAATCCTAGCAAACAGAATTCAACGATACATCAAAAAACTCATGCATCACGATCAAGTTGGGTTCATCCCAGGCATGCAAGGCTTCTTCAACATCCGCAAATCAATCAACGTGATACACCATATCAACAAGTTGAAAGACAAAAATCACATGATCATCTCAATAGATGCAGAAAAAGCCTTCGACAAAGTACAACATCCATTTATGATCAAAACTCTTCAGAAAATGGGCATAGAAGGAACCTATCTCAACATAATAAAAGCCATCTATGAGAAACCTACAGCGAACATTATTGTTAATGGTGAAAAACTGAAAGCATTCCCTCTAAGATCAGGAGCAAGACAGGGGTGCCCACTTTCACCACTGCTATTCAACATAGTCCTGGAAGTCCTAGCAACAGCAATAAGACAAGAGAAAGAAATCAAAGGAATCCAGATTGGAAAGGAAGAAGTCAAGCTCTCTCTTTTTGCAGACGACATGATATTATACATAGAAAAGCCCAAAGACACGGTTACAAAGCTACTAGAACTAATCAATGAATTCAGCAAAGTTGCAGGATATAAAGTCAACACACAGAAGTCACTGGCATTCCTATACACAAACAATGAAAAAACAGAAAATGAAATCAAAGAGGCAATCCCCTTCACCATTGCAACCAAAAGAATCAAATATCTAGGAATAAACCTACCCAAAGAAACAAAAGAATTGTACACAGAAAATTACAAGACACTCATGAGAGACATTAAAGAAGACTTAAACAGATGGAGAGATATTCCATGTTCCTGGATTGGAAGAATCAATATTGTGAAAATGACCATACTTCCAAATATCATCTACAGATTCAATGCAATACCTATTCAACTACCACTAACATTTTTCACAGAACTAGACCAAATAATAACACAGTTCATATGGAAACACAGAAGACCTCGAATAGCCAAAGCAATCCTGAGGAAGAAAAATGGAGTTGGAGGGATCAGCCTCCCTAACTTCAGACTCTACTACAAAGCAACAGTTATCAAGACAGTATGGTACTGGCACAAAAACAGAACTATAGATCAATGGAACAAGATTGAGAACCCAGAGATCAACCCACGCACCTATGGGTACCTTATTTTTGATAAAGGAGGAGAAACTATAAAATGGGACAAAGATAGCCTCTTTAACAAGTGGTGCTGGGAGAATTGGACAGCTACATGCAAAAAAATGAAATTGGAACATTCCCTGACGCCATACACTAAGATCAACTCAAAATGGATTAAAGATCTCAATGTAAGACCAGAAACCATCAAACTCTTAGAGGAGAATATAGGCAAAACACTCAAGGACATCAATCAAAGCAAGATCTTCTTTGATCCACCAACTAAAATAGCAGAACTGAAAAGAAAATATAGGCAAACACTCAAGGAACATCATTTTCAAAAAGGGTGCCCACTTTCACCACTGCTATTCAACATAGTCCTGGAAGTCCTAGCAACAGCAAAAAGACAAGAGAAAGAAATCAAAGGAATCCAGATTGGAAAGGAAGAAGTCAAGCTCTCTCTTTTTGCAGACGACATGATATTATACATAGAAAAGCCCAAAGACACGGTTACAAAGCTACTAGAACTAATCAATGAATTCAGCAAAGTTGCAGGATATAAAGTCAACACACAGAAGTCACTGGCATTCCTATACACAAACAATGAAAATCAGAAAATGAAATCAAAGAGGCAATCCCCTTCACCATTGCAACCAAAAGAATCAAATATCTAGGAATAAACCTACCCAAAGAAACAAAAGAATTGTACACAGAAAATTACAAGACACTCATGAGAGACATTAAAGAAGACTTAAACAGATGGAGAGATATTCCATGTTCCTGGATTGGAAGAATCAATATTGTGAAAATGACCATACTTCCAAATATCATCTACAGATTCAATGCAATACCTATTCAACTACCACTAACATTTTTCACAGAACTAGACCAAATAATAACACAGTTCATATGGAAACACAGAAGACCTCGAATAGCCAAAGCAATCCTGAGGAAGAAAAATGGAGTTGGAGGGATCAGCCTCCCTAACTTCAGACTCTACTACAAAGCAACAGTTATCAAGACAGTATGGTACTGGCACAAAAACAGAACTATAGATCAATGGAACAAGATTGAGAACCCAGAGATCAACCCACGCACCTATGGGTACCTTATTTTTGATAAAGGAGGAGAAACTATAAAATGGGACAAAGATAGCCTCTTTAACAAGTGGTGCTGGGAGAATTGGACAGCTACATGCAAAAAAATGAAATTGGAACATTCCCTGACGCCATACACTAAGATCAACTCAAAATGGATTAAAGATCTCAATGTAAGACCAGAAACCATCAAACTCTTAGAGGAGAATATAGGCAAAACACTCAAGGACATCAATCAAAGCAAGATCTTCTTTGATCCACCAACTAAAATAGCAGAACTGAAAAGAAAAATGAACGTATGGGACCTTATGAAACTTAAAAGCTTTTGTACAGCAAAAGAAATTACAAAAAAGTTCAACAGACACCCCACAGAGTGGGAGAAAATCATAGCAAATGAAACAACAGACAAAGAATTAATCTCCAAAATCTACAAGCAACTCAGACAACTCAGCACAGGGAAAATGAGCAGCCCAATCAAAAAATGGGAAAAAGATCTAAAGAGACGCCTCTCCAAAGAGGACATACAAATGGTCCAAAAATACATGAAACGATGCTCAACCTCGCTTATTATTAGAGAAATGCAAATTAAAACCACAATGAGATACCACCTCACACCTGTCAGAATGGCCATCATCAACAAATCGACAGACAACAAATGCTGGAGAGGGTGTGGAGAAAAGGGAACCCTCTTGCATTGCTGGTGGGAATGTAAATTAATACAACCTCTATGGAAGACAATATGGAGATTCCTTAAAAAACTAAAAATAGAAGCACCCTATGACCCAGCAATCCCACTATTAGGCCTATATCCTGATGAAATCAAAACTGAAAGAGGCACCTGTACCCCAATGTTCATTGCAGCTCTCTATACAATAGCCAGAACATGGAAGCAACCTAGATGTCCATCGACAAATGAATGGATCCAGAAGTTCTGGTACATATATACAATGGAATACTACTCAGCTGTTAAAAGAAATGCAGAAGACTCAGTCCTAATGAGGTGGCTGGCTCTAGAACCTATCATAAAAAGTGAAGTAAGTCAAAAAGAGAAAGACAAGTATAGTATACTAACTCATATATATGGGATCTAGTAAGATGGTCATGATAACACACACAGTGAACTCATGAAAAAACAGAGAATAGACATAAAGACATTGTGGAGACCGAACAATGGGAGGGAGTAACATGGGAACCTATACTGTCATGTGTAGAAAAGATAGCTATTGTCATTGTGCTAGGGAATAGGAGTACCTACAACCACTTGGAGCAATGATCTGGAGGGATGGGGGGGGGAACCTGGGTGGGGGGAGGGTCAAGGGATATGCATCTGATTGATCTGGGAACATACATGTACAAAAATAAATAAATAAATAAATTTAAAAAAAAAATAAATAAAACAAACAAAAAAAAAACAACTTGAGAAGTAGTAGCACTTCTTATTTTTTTTCCCTTGGCCACACTATATTGTGTGAGGGATCTTAGTTCCCCGACCAGGGATTGAACCCTATGCCGGGAGCTTGGAGTTTTAACCACTGGATCAGTTGGGAAGCTCCTAGTGCTACTATTATTACCTCCAGAACATGCACTAGGAGCCATGATGAAGGGAGCTTTGTAACTCTTCAACCTGTAAATGGTAAAGCTGGGTCTTGCAGCCTGAGAGATTGTTGTTGTTGAATCTCTAAGTTAATGTCTGACTCTTGTGACCCCATGGACTGTAGCAGGAGCCTGCCAGGCTTCTCTGTCCATGGAATTTTCTGGCAAGAATAGTGGAGTGGGTTGCCATTTCCTACTCCAGGGGATCTTCCTGATCCAGGGATCAAACTCATGGCTCTTGCATTGCCAGGCAGATTCTTTACCAGAGAGCCATCAGGGAAACCTTGGTTCTATTTCTGGTCATTTGCTGGGAGGTCACAGGTACTTCATTTGATTATTATTGAAGGAAAATCTTTTTCTCTTATATTTGTGATAGTTTGGTTTGTCTTCTTTCAGGAGTTTGGTCACTTCATAAGCGGGGATTCTTTTCCTATTTAGGAAGGCATCATTCCTCTAGTGTTTGGGTTTGTTTCTATACTTATGTATATTTCCTTACTAACTTAGCTGTTTTTCTGATGAGGACAAAGAAACTTTCACTTCATCTATTTGGAATCACTAGGGTTTAAAATCTGTACTGTCTCAGGTCAATGACTTGAGATAATATAGAGCTTGTTATCCAGAGGTATTTTATTTTTAAGAGGATTTATTTATTTGGCTGCCACTGATTTTATTTTATTTTTAAACCTTTATTTTGCTTTTAACTTTTACAGAGTTTTGTTATTTACAGATATGCATATTCCCAGATTAGTCATATGTATATCCCCCACTTCCCACCCCTCCCGACCATCACACAGCACCCCTGAAGGATCCCCTTTTCTCACAGAGCAATGACTAGAGCTACTTTCTTCCCTTATGATAGTACAGACCTTCATGCTACTTCCTTTACGCCTCCCACCTTCTGTTCCTTCCCCACAATGACCATATGTCCACTGTCCATGTCTGTCTTTCCGCCACTTCACTGCATGTGCCATCATCACCATCCTACTAGATTCCATATATATGTGTTAATATACTGTATTTGTCCTTCTCTTTCTGACTGACTTCACTTTTGATGATACGTTCTAGATCCAGCCACCTCATTAGGGCTGATTCTTCTGCATTTCTCTTTACAGCTGTGTAGTATTCCATTGTATATATGTACCAGAGCTTTTGGATCCATTCGTTTGTCGATGGGCATCTAGGTTGCTTCCATGTTCTAGCTATTGTATAGAGAGCTGCAATGAACATTGGGGTACAGGTGCTTCTTTCAGATTTGATTTCATCAGGGTATAAGCCTAAGAGTGGGATTGCTGGGTCATACGGTGCTTCTATTTTTAGTTTTTTAAGAAATCTCCAGACTGTCTTCCATAGGGGCTGTATCAATTTACACTCCCACCAGCAATGCAGGAGTGTTCCCTTTTCTCCTCACCCTCTCCAGCATTTATTGTCTGTCGATTTGTGGATGACGGCCATTCTGACGGGTGTGAGGTGATATCTCATTGTAGTTTTGATTTGCATTTCTCTAATTATTAGTGAAGTTGAACATCGTTTCATGTGTTTTTGGGCCATCTGTATGTCATCGTTGGAGAGGCATCTGTTTAGGTCCTTTTGCCATTTTTTGATTGGGTTGTTTGTTTTTCCAGTGCTGAGTTGTCTGAGTTGCTTGTAGATTTTGGAGATTAATTCTTTGTCTGTTGTTTCATTTGCTATGATTTTTTCCCACTCTGTGGGCTGTCTGTTCAGCTTTTTTGTAGTTTCTTTAGCTGTACAAAAGCTTTTAAGTTTCATTAGGTCCCACATGTTCATTTGTCTTTTTAGTTCCGCTGTTCTAGTAGGTGGGTCATGGAAGATCTTGCTTTGATTGATGTCCTTGAGGGTTTTGCCTATATTCTCCTCTAAGAGTTTGATGGTTTCTGGCCTTACATTTAAGTCTTTAATCCATTTTGAGTTGATCTTTGTGCATGGTGTCAGGGTATGTTCCAACTTTATTTTTTTGCATGTAGCTGTCCAATTTTCCCAGCACCATTTGTTGAAGAGGCTGTCTTTGTCCCATTTTATGTTCGCCTCCTTTGTCAAAAATAAGGTACCCATAGGTGCGTGGGTTTATCTCTGGGTTTTCGATCTTGTTCCATTGGTCGATATTTCTGTTTTTGTGCCAGTAGCATACTGTCTTGAGGACTGTTGCTTTGTAGTAGAGTCTGAAGTTGGGGAGGCTGATCCCTCCAGCCCCAATCTTCTTCCTCAGGATTGCTTTGGCTATTCGAGGTCTTTGGGTTTCCATATGAACTGTGTTATTCTTTGGTCTAGTTCTGTGAAGAATGTCATTGGAAGTTTGATAGGGATCGCATTGAATCTGTAGATGACATTTGGTAGTATGGTCATTTTCACAATATTGATTCTTCCGACCCAGGAACATGAAATATTTCTCCATCTGTTTAAGTCTTCTTTAATGTCTCTCATGAGTGTCTTGTAATTTTCTGTGTACAGTTCTTTTGTTTCTTTGGGTAGGTTTATTCCTAGATATTTGATTCTTTTGGTTGCAATGGTGAAGGGGACTGCCTTTTTGATTTCGTTTTCTGATTTTTCATTGTTTGTGTATAGGAATGCCAGTGATTTCTGTATATTGATTTTGTATCCTGCGACTTTGCTGAATTCGTTGATTAGTTGTCTGAGTTGCTTGTAGATTTTGGAGATTAATTCTTTGTCTGTTGTTTCATTTGCTATGATTTTTTCCCACTCTGTGGGCTGTCTGTTCAGCTTTTTTGTAGTTTCTTTAGCTGTACAAAAGCTTTTAAGTTTCATTAGGTCCCACATGTTCATTTGTCTTTTTAGTTCCGCTGTTCTAGTAGGTGGGTCATGGAAGATCTTGCTTTGATTGATGTCCTTGAGGGTTTTGCCTATATTCTCCTCTAAGAGTTTGATGGTTTCTGGCCTTACATTTAAGTCTTTAATCCATTTTGAGTTGATCTTTGTGCATGGTGTCAGGGTATGTTCCAACTTTATTTTTTTGCATGTAGCTGTCCAATTTTCCCAGCACCATTTGTTGAAGAGGCTGTCTTTGTCCCATTTTATGTTCGCCTCCTTTGTCAAAAATAAGGTACCCATAGGTGCGTGGGTTTATCTCTGGGTTTTCGATCTTGTTCCATTGGTCGATATTTCTGTTTTTGTGCCAGTAGCATACTGTCTTGAGGACTGTTGCTTTGTAGTAGAGTCTGAAGTTGGGGAGGCTGATCCCTCCAGCCCCAATCTTCTTCCTCAGGATTGCTTTGGCTATTCGAGGTCTTTGGGTTTCCATATGAACTGTGTTATTCTTTGGTCTAGTTCTGTGAAGAATGTCATTGGAAGTTTGATAGGGATCGCATTGAATCTGTAGATGACATTTGGTAGTATGGTCATTTTCACAATATTGATTCTTCCGACCCAGGAACATGAAATATTTCTCCATCTGTTTAAGTCTTCTTTAATGTCTCTCATGAGTGTCTTGTAATTTTCTGTGTACAGTTCTTTTGTTTCTTTGGGTAGGTTTATTCCTAGATATTTGATTCTTTTGGTTGCAATGGTGAAGGGGACTGCCTTTTTGATTTCGTTTTCTGATTTTTCATTGTTTGTGTATAGGAATGCCAGTGATTTCTGTATATTGATTTTGTATCCTGCGACTTTGCTGAATTCACTGATTAACTCTAGTAGTTTTGTAATAGTGTCTTTGGGATTTTCTGTGTATAATATCTTGTCATCTGCAATGCCACTGATTTTAGCTGGGACACTTGGGATCTTGGATCTTTGTTGAGGCATGTGGGATCTAGCTTCCTGATCAGGGGTCAAACCCAGGCCCCCTGCAGTGGGAGCACAGAGTCTCAGCCACTGGACCATCAGGGCAGAGCTGGAGTTGAGTAATTTTAAAAACAATCTATTATGAGAAAAGTTAAATGTACATGAATGTGGAGAGATAGAGAATCAACTTTCCACATGCCCAGCACATAGCCGCAGCAGCTTTAAAACTCATGGCCCGTCTTGTTTTATCTGTACCAGGGGTTCTCCACCTTGGCACTGTGGACATTTTGACCTGGAGGATCCTTTGTCTGGAAGGCTGTCCTGTACCTTGTCAGATGTTGAGCAGGATCCCTGGTCTCTACTTGATGCCCGTGGTACTGTACCCCTCCCCCCTTGCTGGTTGTGACAACCAGAGGTGTCCCCTGGGGGGCACACGGTCCCTCGTCGAGGACCACCGATCTAGACTCACCGCACGCTCCCTCCCTTTCAGATGATTTGCAAGTAGGTCCCATAGACTAAATCAAACCCACTTGTGGATATATTTATAAAATATAACGTCACATATATAAACTAGAACATTCATTTTTTTTAACCTTTTAGAGAGGAAAGGAACAAAGATCTGATTAGGTTTGTATATGAATTGTCGTCGTGGCTGCTGACCACGTTTGGTGGCGAGGAGGTCACGATCCCTACCAGCTACCAGTACTGATATGAGCTAGAAAACACAAGGAAGTTGGTGTCATGTGCCGGCCTGTACATTGTTTTAAACTGTAATAAAGTCTACATAATACACAGTGTTCCATTTTAACCATTTTAAAGCATAGAGGACAATGGAGTGGCTTTAAGTCCATTCGTGTTGTGGTTCAGCCATCACCAGACCTTCCATCTCCAGAACTCGCTTCACTTGTAAAACTGAAACTCTGTACCCATTCAGTGACACCCTACTCTTCTCTCCCTCCCTCAGTCCCTGGCAACTACCGTTCTACTTTCAGTCTTCATAAATTTTAATTTTCTAGGGACCTCATATACCTATAATCTGATATTTGTCCTGTGTCTGGATGATTTCACTTGGCACAGTGTCTTTAAGGCTCGTCTGTGTTGTCGCAGGTGTCAGAATTTCCCCCATTTTAAGGCTGAACAATATTCCATTGCATGTATATATACCCTTTTTCGCTGATCCATTCACATGTTAATACACATTTGGGTGGTTTCTGCCTTGTGGCTATTGTGAGTAATGCTGCTCTAAACGTGAGGGGCAGGTATCTCTGCAGGACCCTGCTCTCAGTTCTCTTGGGTATATAGCCGGAAGTGGAATTACTAGATGATAATTTTTTGAAGAACCACTCTGCTGTTTTCCACAGCAGCTGTACCATTTTAGATTCCTACTAGCAGTGTACAAGAGTTCCCATTTCTCCACTTCCTTGCCAGTGCTCTATTATTTTGTTTGTAAAATATTACCATCCTTGTGGTTCAGTGTGTACCTTTTAGGACATACCTGTGGTAACTGAAAAGCGATTCTGCTAGAACTTTCTTGCTAGAACTAAATGCTGCATTGTGTGTTTTCATTTTTGCCTTGGGAACAATTTGCCCCAAACCTTCAGCTAGCCATCTGTGACTCAATGCTGGGCAGAGAGAGGGTGGAGGCGGATTGTATTTCTGTATAGGGGAAGCTTTTAATCCATAGCACAGTGTTGCTTTGGGACATTAGGGCTGAAAGAGGCATTAGTTTCAGGTTCGTATATGATGCGTGGCTGCTGACCACGTTTGGTGGCGAGGAGGTCACGATCCCTACCAGCTACCAGTACTGATATGAGCTAGAAAACACAAGGAAGTTGGTGTCATGTGCCGGCCTGTACATTGTTTTAAACTGTAATAAAGTCTACATAATACACAGTGTTCCATTTTAACCATTTTAAAGCATAGAGGACAATGGAGTGGCTTTAAGTCCATTCGTGTTGTGGTTCAGCCATCACCAGACCTTCCATCTCCAGAACTCGCTTCACTTGTAAAACTGAAACTCTGTACCCATTCAGTGACACCCTACTCTTCTCTCCCTCCCTCAGTCCCTGGCAACTACCGTTCTACTTTCAGTCTTCATAAATTTTAATTTTCTAGGGACCTCATATACCTATAATCTGATATTTGTCCTGTGTCTGGATGATTTCACTTGGCACAGTGTCTTTAAGGCTCGTCTGTGTTGTCGCAGGTGTCAGAATTTCCCCCATTTTAAGGCTGAACAATATTCCATTGCATGTATATATACCCTTTTTCGCTGATCCATTCACATGTTAATACACATTTGGGTGGTTTCTGCCTTGTGGCTATTGTGAGTAATGCTGCTCTAAACGTGAGGGGCAGGTATCTCTGCAGGACCCTGCTCTCAGTTCTCTTGGGTATATAGCCGGAAGTGGAATTACTAGATGATAATTTTTTGAAGAACCACTCTGCTGTTTTCCACAGCAGCTGTACCATTTTAGATTCCTACTAGCAGTGTACAAGAGTTCCCATTTCTCCACTTCCTTGCCAGTGCTCTATTATTTTGTTTGTAAAATATTACCATCCTTGTGGTTCAGTGTGTACCTTTTAGGACATACCTGTGGTAACTGAAAAGCGATTCTGCTAGAACTTTCTTGCTAGAACTAAATGCTGCATTGTGTGTTTTCATTTTTGCCTTGGGAACAATTTGCCCCAAACCTTCAGCTAGCCATCTGTGACTCAATGCTGGGCAGAGAGAGGGTGGAGGGGCGGATTGTATTTCTGTATAGGGGGGAAGCTTTTAATCCATAGCACAGTGTTGCTTTGGGACATTAGGGCTGAAAGAGGCATTAGTTTCAGTTTCAGTTCAGTTCCGCTCAGTCGTGTCTGACTCTTTGCGACCCCATGTGCTGCCGCACGCCCGGCTCCCTGTCCTTCACCTTCTAGAGTTTTCTCAAATTCATGTCCATTGAGTCAGTGATGCCATCCAACTATCTTGTCCTCTGTCCTTCTTCTGCGTTCCATTTTTCACAGCATCAGGGTCTTTTCCAGTGAGTTGTCTCTTCACGTCAGGTGGCCAAAGTATTGGAGCTTCAGTTTCAGCATCAGTACTGCCAATGAATATTCAGGGGTGATTTCCTTTAGGCTCAACAGGTTTACCTCCTTGCAGTCCAAGGCATTAGAGACCACTTCAAAAAAGGAATTTAAACCCAGAGCATCTGTGTCTCCTCTTCTTAGAGAAATGACAATGTCTTACTCACTGTCCCCAGGATCTGATGTATAGAGTCAGTCAGCAATTGTTTGTGGAATTAACTCATGACTTACCTAAGGCCACCCAGCTGACCTTTTAGTGGGAGAACTGGGGCATTCAGTTGGTTACACCTGATATTACGGTGACTGAAACCTGGCAGGTTATTCCCATGGCCAAGTGTGTCGTCTCTTTCTCCTTTTCAGTTGCTAGGTTGAACATCCCAGTTCAGAAGACCTGAGGTTAGCTGAGTGATAGTTGTTAGGCTTTGCTCACTCTTGAATCTTTTTCACTTCCTCCTTGCTCCAAGCTTGAACAGTCCAGCCTCCCTGTCCTGTTTGTGTTTTTTCATTCTGGAAAGACCAGCTCATCACGGGTGCCTCTCTAGGACTCTAGACTCTTCTAAACGAATCATCTTCATCCTGCCTCCATAGAATCACCTGAATGCTTTGAAAGGTCCTGATGCCAGGCCAGTTACATGAGAATGCTTGAGGACACGACCTAGGCAACAGTAGTTTTTAATGTTCATAATGTTCCTCAATTTTCATTTGTTTCATTTACTTCCTGATGGTCCATCTGAATCTCATCCCTCCTTAACTGTGAACTTCCTGTCATTTACTTTGAATCTAAAGGATACACCGTGTTAGTGTTCTTTTACAATTCATTGTGGGCTATCTGTGTTCTGTTGCTAGGTCGACTATAAATTCCTGCAGGCAGAGATCATGCCTTCTTTCTCGTCTAGCCTAGTGGCTCTCAAACTTGAGTGTGCTTCAGTCTCTTGGGGGGCCTGATGAGACAGACTGTGGGGCTCACCCTGGGGACGTCTCATGGGTCAGGGGTGGGGCCTGAGAGTGTGCCCTTCCGACAGGTTTGCAGGTGATGCCGCTGGGCTGGGGCCGTATTTCTGAGACCTGCTGTTGTAGCCCCTCATGTGCAGGGATGCTCAGTGATTACTGGCCAGCCAGAGAGAATGGAGCAAATTTTTCCTTGTCGGTGCTTCTGAGTAACTGTGTTCCACTGTGGGCTGGCCCCTGGGTTGAGAGCATAAAATAACGTGTGGTGGGTCGCCTAGAGGATCTTAACTTGGACTTTCTAGTTGCTGGTTACTTTACACTGATGTCTGGCACAGGATATACATTCCTACTACGACACGTAACTAATTATACATCAGCAACTTGTTTGCTGAGCCTGACTTTCTCCAAGCTTTGTAACAAAGAGCTCAGATCAAAGCTTTCTGTGAAACTCTATATTTGATACTGTTATACAGATGGCCTATTATTTGCCAATTAAAAATAAAAGAATATAAAAGGAAAGTCAAGAGCATAAAATAAAAGGCACAGTTTTTTTTGTAGTGGGAAATCTGTCAAGACTGAAGTGGAGGGTTTATTCAGACACTATATCCTCGATCCTTTCTAAAAGCAAACCGATACTGAGGTTTTCATTTTGAATACTCTGTCTGAACTCCTTTTCTAGGGTTAATTAATAGTTAAACCTTTCAGTGTATTTGGTGTTAAGTCACTTGAGCTTTCCTAAAAGGTATCCAGGAATTAGTATTTTATAGTTCCTTTTAGATAAAATACTTTTGAGAGGTCATTGAGATTTTCCTAAGGAAATGTAGTGCCTATTTTGCATAATGGGATAGTTTTAATGCTGAATGTTTAATGCAGGACTCTTTTTTGTGTGTGGTCTTTAGGGGTACCCCTTGATTTGAGCAATGGTCTTGCTTATTTGGTATTAATTTAAAATGAAAAAATTAGAGTCAGTAAACAGCTGATGAGGGACTTCTCTGGTGGTCCAGTGGTTAAGACTTCACCTTCCAATGCAGGTGGTGTGGGTTTGATCCTTGGTTGGGGAGCTAAGATCCTACATGCCTATGGCAAAAGAAACACAACAAAATGAAGATTAAAATATATATATATATTGTCCACATCAAAAAAAAAAAATCTTACCAAAAAAAAAAAAAGACAAAAACAAACAGCTGATGATTTGGAGAAGCATTTCTTAGGTACCAATGAGGGAAGCCTCAAGGATCTGATTCATCTCCATCTCAAAAAGAATACGTTCTTTATCTTAGGATAATGCTAAGCGGTGGGAGTAGGGAAGACACTCAACAAAGTGACCTCACAGTCACCTTGGGTCCTTTCCAATAGAGTATCTCCAGTTTGTTGCTGGGAAGTCAACTTTGGCTTGTCTCAAAGGACTGGAGAAGAAACTTTTGGGTTAGTCACTTTTTCTACCGGATGAGGGTATGGTTATCTTTTTAGTCCCTTAAATCTCCTTCAGATGAATGCTGTCCTGAGCCAAACATTCAAGTCTGAGAGGCACCTTGATGTACAAATATGAAAAAGTAGGGAAAGAAAATTCACACACAAGGCTGAACAATAAAGGTTCTCATTCTCATGTTCCCCCCTGTATAGGTGAATTTTGTGGCATGCCAGCTCTTTGCTTTGTTTGCTGCGTTCTGGTTCCGCATCTACTTGAGTCCTGGTAAAGCCAGTCCTGATGTCCGGCATGCATTTGCCATCATCTTTGGCATCTATTTTGTCATCTTTTGTTTTGGCTGGTGAGTATGAACCTCTTAAATTCTGATGTTTGTCATTTGTGCAGATGTTCTTGGCATTTCCCAAGCACTAGGAAGAAAAAAATACTTTGATGCACAGAGCAAACTGATTGGAGAAGACCTTAATGCTGGGCAAGACTGAGGGGAGGAGGAGAAGGGGACGGCAGAGGAGGAGATGGTTGGATGGCATCATCGACTCAATGGACATGAGTTTGAGCAAGTTCTGGGAGATGGTGAAGGACAGGGAAGCCTGGCATGCTATATACAGTCCATGAGGTCTCAGAGTTGGACATGAGTTAGCAACTGAACAACAAAGGAGAAAAAGGACGTTTACTTTTATTGTAAAATAATGGGGATGTTGTAGGAATCTCTGTGTACTGTAAGAAACTAGAACCAATAAATCGATACTTTTAGAAGTCACTTCAGAGAGTCTGCTGATCTCACCCTGGGTCGTGTAAATGGAATGTTCTAAGGTTAAATTTTCCCAACAGGGAACCTTTCCTAACTGTTCTAGCTAATTGGTGTTTTCCTTGTATCACTGCTAGAGATACTGGTGTTAATCCTGCACTTTAGAGTAGAAGAATGGTTTTCGGGCCCATCTCAGGGAGCGTGTCCTCCTTTGACAGAGAAAGCTTTTTCTCTTTTAGGTAAACTGGACAGATCTCCTGGGGGCTAGTTACTTCTTGGGGAAGAAGAATGAACATTTCTAGAAGTCCAACTTGATGGAATTAGTGAATCTGTTCAGAGTACTAGCTTATGGCTCCTCTTCCTTCAAGGAATTTGAGAAAGGATGATGACTATTTTAAATCACCCCCAAGTCGAAGTGCTGCTGTCTGAGGCAGCTCAGTTTTGGTCTTGATACTTTAAAATTGGAAAGAACTCTCTCCTGTGCAGTTGAAGGTCCATGTCATGACTTCCTAGTGTCATTTCAAGGTGTCTTAATTGCATAGAAGGAAAATACTTGATTTTCTCTTACATCAGCATGTGTTGACTCATCACTTGGTTTTTGGTGGGAGTGGAGGTGGAGGTGGCCAAGAGATATGTTAATATGAAGAATGTCCAGTGTCCTCTCTTTCTCCCCATGATGTCCTGCAGGTACTCTGTGCATCTTTTTGTGCTGGTGTTAATGTGCTATGGAATCATGATCACTGCGAGCGTATCCAATATTCACAGGTAAGAGCCTGGGGACGCACAATGCAAGGTGACGGTTTTTCATGATCTTTGAAATCAGTTTCCATGAAGGGATGCCCTCTCCATTAGCCATATGTGGTATATCCTAAATTCTCTGGGATTATCTGAAGGGAGGGATGGGAAACCTTACAGGCTGGGGGTCTTCAGAGAAAGCTTTATGAGAAAAGTGTGATATGAACTGGGACTCAGGTGAAAGAGAATTTATCAGAATCAGGCAGCCTCATTTGTTACGGCACCAATCTGGAAAGATGGTCACACCATGGAATACTGCTCAGCCATGAAAAAGAATAAATGATTGCTACGTACAATGCCATGTCTGAATCTCAACATCAGTGTGCCAAATGAAGGAGATCCCACAAATTCTGTTCTCGAAAAAGGCAAGTGAATCTGTAGTGACAGAAATCAGATCAGGGGTAACTGGTGTCGAGATGGCTTAGGAAGATGTGAAAGGGATCACCAGCGGCATCAAGCAGCCTGGGTGGGGGGTGAGGGATATGTCTGTTATCTTGAACTTGACTGTGATTTTCTGAGTATGAAATGTGTCAGAACTTTGTATGCTTTAAATATGCCCAAAGAAGTGTTAAAAATGGAGGAACTGTTCTTGCTCTGGTATTTTTTGTTCTTTCTATGGTATTTTGACTTCAAAGTGTAGAAGTAATTTAATTCTACCTTGAAGGCTACATGCTGGGACAATCCAGGAAAATACCTAGAGTAGCTGTCTTTTACTGTTTCTGATTCCTGTGGTCTTTCTGAAACCTCAGAATTAATTCAGCCTCTCGGTGACACTGGAATGTGAGCTCTGTGAAAACAAAGACATCTCTCTCTCCACTGTTCGAGCCTAAGAACCTAGAACAATACCTGGCACACGTAAAGGCTCAGTCAGTATTTATAGAATGAATGACTGAATATACTTGTAAAGACATTCACCCTTCTATGCCTTCCTTTTTGATGACTTCTCTGGAAAAGAAGATGCCTTTATTTCAGCCTCAGAAAACTCTTTGATTAATAAGACTTATTAGCGCAGTCACTTTCCTTCTTCAAAGCATTGGAATTTAATTTCTTAGTATATCATCTTCTCATTACTTTCAATAAATTTCTGGTTTGCAAAGGAAAATATTTTTGCCTGCTTTGAACTTGGATAGTCATTGAACTTCGTGTTCCAGTGAACTCTGGAAATTTGAATTCTAATCATCGCCCTGCTAAGTGTCTTCCTTAAAAGGGGATAGAGGGATTCCTTCAGAAGAGAAATAGGAAATCCGTATTTCTATAATTTGTGAAGAATGGATTTTGGAAATGCTTCATGTTATGACAAAATGCTTTTTCTAAGTGGGAGGAAAAATGCCTGGCTTTTTGTCCACTTGATGTTGGCAGCAATTAAATGATGAATAAAAAGTGTCGCATCTCTCGAGCACACTTCCAACTACCGTACAGATCGTAATTTGTCAGCTCTCCCTGCATCTGTGTGATGCTGGTGAGGTGGGGCCCGCTTTTCAGAGGGTCCAGCTGTATTTACAGGCTTACTGTGTTAGTCTCTGGCCAGGAGTGGAATCCTCCCACCTTGGCAGGGAGAACCCTTCACAAGCAGGCTCTGACTGTTTCTTCATGATAACATTGTGGTAACAGAGGGCTGTGTCATAAGACTAGAAGGAAAAAAAATACCAGAACAAGTTCTTCTCTCTCTGTGCTTGTGTGGTTGCCAGGATTGCCGAAGTTGGGAGTAGCTCACATTTCCCAGTGGACGGAAGTTGTTTCCTCTGACTGCTGGGAAAGAACACTAGGCAGGAGTCAGGAAAGCTGGCTCTATCCAGCAGCGTGAGTTTGGAAAAGCCAGGTGGCTTCTTGGCGCGCCTGGCTTCCCGCCTATGAGATGGAGGGTTTGTGATGGTGTCTGTTGTTTACTTGCTGAGTCCTGGCCGACTCAGTGGTGAACCTATGGACCGTCGCCCACCAGGCTGTTCTGTCCATGGGATTTCCTAGGCAAGAATATGGGAATGGGTTGCTATTTCCTACTCCAGAGGAATCTTTCCAACCCAGGGACATAACCCGCGTCCTCTGCATTTCTTAATTCTTTACCACCTGGGAAGCCCCAGGTATACAGATGGATGTACAGTCCAATGAGTTTTCCCAAAGCAAATACACCCCTGCAGCTACCATGCAGGTCCGTGAGGAGCACGCTACCTTCACTCATGTTCCAAGCTCTACCACACCCTTTGTAAAATAAACACTATCCTGACTTCTCACACTGCAGTTGTGTTTTGCCAGTGCTGGTGGGATTTGGACTCATGTTGGTTTGTGTCCAGAAAACAGGCTGTGTTTACTGCTCCTGGATTCAGGTTTCTCAGGGCATGAATGTTTGCCCTGTTCTTTGGGGACTCAGCACTTGGCCCCACCCTTGATAGGTGGCTCCTCTTAAAATAATTGACTTGCACTTGCTTTGCTCTCTGGGTGAGGGGGTCAAGGGAAGGTATGGGTGTAGCACCTCTTGATGCAAAACTCGAGCCTTCCAACTACCGATCGTAATTTGTCAGCTCTCCCTGCATCTGTGTGATGCTGGTGAGGTGGGGCCCGCTTTTCAGAGGGTCCAGCTGTATTTACAGGCTTACTGTGTTAGTCTCTGGCCAGGAGTGGAATCCTCCCACCTTGGCAGGGAGAACCCTTCACAAGCAGGCTCTGACTGTTTCTTCATGATAACATTGTGGTAACAGAGGGCTGTGTCATAAGACTAGAAGGAAAAAAAATACCAGAACAAGTTCTTCTCTCTCTGTGCTTGTGTGGTTGCCAGGATTGCCGAAGTTGGGAGTAGCTCACATTTCCCAGTGGACGGAAGTTGTTTCCTCTGACTGCTGGGAAAGAACACTAGGCAGGAGTCAGGAAAGCTGGCTCTATCCAGCAGCGTGAGTTTGGAAAAGCCAGGTGGCTTCTTGGCGCGCCTGGCTTCCCGCCTATGAGATGGAGGGTTTGTGATGGTGTCTGTTGTTTACTTGCTGAGTCCTGGCCGACTCAGTGGTGAACCTATGGACCGTCGCCCACCAGGCTGTTCTGTCCATGGGATTTCCTAGGCAAGAATATGGGAATGGGTTGCTATTTCCTACTCCAGAGGAATCTTTCCAACCCAGGGACATAACCCGCGTCCTCTGCATTTCTTAATTCTTTACCACCTGGGAAGCCCCAGGTATACAGATGGATGTACAGTCCAATGAGTTTTCCCAAAGCAAATACACCCCTGCAGCTACCATGCAGGTCCGTGAGGAGCACGCTACCTTCACTCATGTTCCAAGCTCTACCACACCCTTTGTAAAATAAACACTATCCTGACTTCTCACACTGCAGTTGTGTTTTGCCAGTGCTGGTGGGATTTGGACTCATGTTGGTTTGTGTCCAGAAAACAGGCTGTGTTTACTGCTCCTGGATTCAGGTTTCTCAGGGCATGAATGTTTGCCCTGTTCTTTGGGGACTCAGCACTTGGCCCCACCCTTGATAGGTGGCTCCTCTTAAAATAATTGACTTGCACTTGCTTTGCTCTCTGGGTGAGGGGGTCAAGGGAAGGTATGGGTGTAGCACCTCTTGATGCAAAAGGATTCTGGAAAAGTCTGTCTCGAATCTGCTTTGTGCTGCTGCCTTGACCCTTGTGAGCTGGCTTGAGAAGGGGAACAGGTGCCGAAGGGGAAAGATCTCACTCCATTTGAGTGCTTCAGCTCTTGAGGGAGCTTTTTCTTAACTGTTTGCTTTGTACACCGTCTTCTTGGCTTGGAAAGGGTTATGGCGGAACCCAGGGGAGGGAAAAATCATTTCTGGGTGGTAACATCTTTGCTGGCAAATAATAAAGAAGAGAATTAAAGTTGTGGAATGTTTTACTGTATCTGGCTCAGCATCTGGCTTTCCCTTGCAATCAGATGAATGTTTATTAGCCCTTCTTTACTGTTCCTGAGGTTGATCTAGTGCTCATGAGTTATTTTAATGTGAATTTGTGAATTTCAGTATCCTTTGGTACCAGAATATACACCTTCCCAGTTTTATTACAGTTGCTTGAAAATCATCCCTGGTGAATTTATGTGTGTTTCTGATAGACTCCTGAACCATGAAAGATGTTTCATGTTCTCAGTTTAGTTCATCTCAGCCAGTCGTTAAGTGAACCCCTCTGTGGCCAAGAGTTTGGGTGCTTAAGGTCACAATAAGTTGAGGAAACAGATACATACATATACATACATACCTTAACATTATGATGATATAGATTAGCATGGAGCACTGGAGAAACTCAGGCAGTTGAGCAGTGAACTGTACTGAAACTCGGGGTGGGCAGGTGGAGCAAGACTCTGCTAGGTGACATTAGAGCTTAGCCATATCTGATCATTTGTTTCCAGATAGACCATATGCTGTGCTTTACGAGGTCACTTCAGTTGCATCTGACTCCTTGTGATCCTGTGGACACTAGCCTGCTGGGCCTCTCTGTCCATGAAATTCTCCATGCAAGACTATTGGGACAGCTTGCCGTGCCCTTCTCCGGGGCATCTTCCCAACCCATAGGAGGGAGCAAAGAGTTGCTGGCAGAGGAAGGAGAAAGAAATCTGGCCTGAACATGCAGGGCGTAATTGTGGGAGGGGAGCAGTCCAGTGTGGTTTAGCACATGACAGACATGGAACATGGCTGGAGATGAGTCCAGAAAGGAAAAGTAGAGCTTAGCATGGGAAGAACCTAGGATGCTGTGTTCAGGAGTTTTGGTGTGATGTGAGTAGACAGTAGTGAGTAGGGGTTGGGTGGATGGAACGAGACTTTCTCCTTGAGTGGCTTTATTTATTTACGGCTGCACTGGGTCTTTGTTGCCGCGTGTGGGCTTTGTCTAGTGGCAGAGAGTGGGGGCTACTCTCTAGCTGCGGTGCGTGAGTTTCTCATTGCTCTGGAGCACAGACTCTAGGACATGTGGGCTTCAGCAACTGTGCATGAGCTTAGCTGCCTTGTGGTATGTGGGATCTTCCCAAACCAGGGATCGAACCCATGACTTTTAAGTAACATTCATTGGGGCTTCCCTTGGTGACTTAGATGGTAAAGAATCTGCTTGGAGGGCAGGAGACTTGGGTTCGATCCCTGGGTCAGGAAGATCCCCTAGAGAAGGGAATGGCCAGCCACTCTAGTATTCTTGCCTAGAGAATCCCATGGATAGAGGAATCTGGGGGACTACAGTCCACGGGGTCACAAAGAGTCAGACACGACTGTGTAACTAACACTTTCATTTCCAGCATTCATTTATTGTGTGTTCATTCAGTACTGGCAACAGTAGCAGCTCATGGTGAGTGAACCACACATGACCATCCTTACTTTCGTGGGGCTTTCAGGCTTGTGAGGGAGACCGTAGTTACTCAGATTACCACATAGCTTCATGAGTACAAGTTGATCAGTGTTCTGAATGGTATGCCCGTGTATGTATACGTTACTGGTTTATCCTAGAGGATGGTTTATCCTCAAGGAGCCTCAGGCCTCAGCCAGGAGGGTCCTGAGCAGAGCACTGGGGCCGCTGACACCTGAGCGGAGTAGATGGAGGCAGAGGAGCCGGGCAAGAGCCTTGGAAGAACTGACCGGAGAGCGGGGAAGGAAACACAGAGAATGGAAGCCAAGGGAACACAGTGTTTCAGGAAGGAGTGGTTGACCATAAGAGGATTTGTATTTTAGGAAGATGACTGTGTAAACAGGGTGGCTTAGGAAGAGGAGAATTTGAGTGCAGGACCTTCCTGGCCAGGAGTTGCCAGCTGTGGCTGCACGTTGGCGTGATGCCTGCCGGTGCGCCATATCAATGAAACCAGACTCTCTTGGGTGGGGCCGGGTACTCCCAGGTAATGCCATCACGCTGCCCAAGTTGAGAATGGAGTGACATAGTGAGTAGCGGGTTACTTTCTCCTTGAGTGGCTTTATTTATTTACGGCTGCACTGGGTCTTTGTTGCCGCGTGTGGGCTTTGTCTAGTGGCAGAGAGTGGGGGCTACTCTCTAGCTGCGGTGCGTGAGTTTCTCATTGCTCTGGAGCACAGACTCTAGGACATGTGGGCTTCAGCAACTGTGCATGAGCTTAGCTGCCTTGTGGTATGTGGGATCTTCCCAAACCAGGGATCGAACCCATGACTTTTAAGTAACATTCATTGGGGCTTCCCTTGGTGACTTAGATGGTAAAGAATCTGCTTGGAGGGCAGGAGACTTGGGTTCGATCCCTGGGTCAGGAAGATCCCCTAGAGAAGGGAATGGCCAGCCACTCTAGTATTCTTGCCTAGAGAATCCCATGGATAGAGGAATCTGGGGGACTACAGTCCACGGGGTCACAAAGAGTCAGACACGACTGTGTAACTAACACTTTCATTTCCAGCATTCATTTATTGTGTGTTCATTCAGTACTGGCAACAGTAGCAGCTCATGGTGAGTGAACCACACATGACCATCCTTACTTTCGTGGGGCTTTCAGGCTTGTGAGGGAGACCGTAGTTACTCAGATTACCACATAGCTTCATGAGTACAAGTTGATCAGTGTTCTGAATGGTATGCCCGTGTATGTATACGTTACTGGTTTATCCTAGAGGATGGTTTATCCTCAAGGAGCCTCAGGCCTCAGCCAGGAGGGTCCTGAGCAGAGCACTGGGGCCGCTGACACCTGAGCGGAGTAGATGGAGGCAGAGGAGCCGGGCAAGAGCCTTGGAAGAACTGACCGGAGAGCGGGGAAGGAAACACAGAGAATGGAAGCCAAGGGAACACAGTGTTTCAGGAAGGGAGTGGTTGACCATAAGAGGATTTGTATTTTAGGAAGATGACTGTGTAAACAGGGTGGCTTAGGAAGAGGAGAATTTGAGTGCAGGACCTTCCTGGCCAGGAGTTGCCAGCTGTGGCTGCACGTTGGCGTGATGCCTGCCCGGTGCGCCCCATATCAATGAAACCAGACTCTCTTGGGGGTGGGGCCGGGTACTCCCCAGGTAATGCCATCACGCTGCCCAAGTTGAGAATGGCTGTAGTGCTCCAGATGAGAAAAGAGGGAAGGACTGAGAGCTGGGGGTGTGACGGGGAGGTGCTGGGAGGAAGATGGGCCAAATGGGACATCATGACTAACTGCACATGGAGGGTGATGGAGAGGAAGAAGAGAAAGTCAGTTGGGTGCGCCGTCATCTGATCCTCGGTGTTTCCCATTCAAGATACTCCTTTTTTGTAGCGATGGGCTACCTTACGATCTGCCACATCAGCCGGATCTACATCTTCCACTACGGAATCCTCACTACAGATTTTTCTGGGTGAGTATCTTCGTTTGAGTTGGCCTGGTGGGATTGCTCACTTGGCCTCAGCCCCTTGGAGTGTATAAAGCTCAAGGACACACATAGGAATCCTCAGAGACTGGGTACATCCTTTGGCGAGACGGTGCTTGTGACGTCGAGGTGGGAGGTTGGAGGGCTTTTTAGGATGGTGAGTTCTGCCGTGCTGTAAGGCAGGGGTCATGCACTGCATTCTGTGGGCTCTATGTGGGCACCGCTTGTTGCTGAAGTTACGTTGGAACATGCCCAGCCGCTTCTTCATGTGTCTGTCACCTCCTGCTGCTTTTACACTAGAGTGGTAGAATTGAGAAGTTGGGACAGAAACCATATGACCCACGGAAGCCAAAATATTTACTGTCTTGCTCCATCCAAAAAAGAAACCTGCCAGCCTCTATGCCAAGGTCCCAAACATAGAGCTGGTATTTATCTCTAACTAGTTAATAACACATAATTGAGCAGAGCACTGGGGCCGCTGACACCTGAGCGGAGTAGATGGAGGCAGAGGAGCCGGGCAAGAGCCTTGGAAGAACTGACCGGAGAGCGGGGAAGGAAACACAGAGAATGGAAGCCAAGGGAACACAGTGTTTCAGGAAGGGAGTGGTTGACCATAAGAGGATTTGTATTTTAGGAAGATGACTGTGTAAACAGGGTGGCTTAGGAAGAGGAGAATTTGAGTGCAGGACCTTCCTGGCCAGGAGTTGCCAGCTGTGGCTGCACGTTGGCGTGATGCCTGCCCGGTGCGCCCCATATCAATGAAACCAGACTCTCTTGGGGGTGGGGCCGGGTACTCCCCAGGTAATGCCATCACGCTGCCCAAGTTGAGAATGGCTGTAGTGCTCCAGATGAGAAAAGAGGGAAGGACTGAGAGCTGGGGGTGTGACGGGGAGGTGCTGGGAGGAAGATGGGCCAAATGGGACATCATGACTAACTGCACATGGAGGGTGATGGAGAGGAAGAAGAGAAAGTCAGTTGGGTGCACGCCGTCATCTGATCCTCGGTGTTTCCCATTCCAGATACTCCTTTTTTGTAGCGATGGGCTACCTTACGATCTGCCACATCAGCCGGATCTACATCTTCCACTACGGAATCCTCACTACAGATTTTTCTGGGTGAGTATCTTCGTTTGAGTTGGCCTGGTGGGATTGCTCACTTGGCCTCAGCCCCTTGGAGTGTATAAAGCTCAAGGACACACATAGGAATCCTCAGAGACTGGGTACATCCTTTGGCGAGACGGTGCTTGTGACGTCGAGGTGGGAGGTTGGAGGGCTTTTTAGGATGGTGAGTTCTGCCGTGCTGTAAGGCAGGGGTCATGCACTGCATTCTGTGGGCTCTATGTGGGCACCGCTTGTTGCTGAAGTTACGTTGGAACATGCCCAGCCGCTTCTTCATGTGTCTGTCACCTCCTGCTGCTTTTACACTAGAGTGGTAGAATTGAGAAGTTGGGACAGAAACCATATGACCCACGGAAGCCAAAATATTTACTGTCTTGCTCCATCCAAAAAAGAAACCTGCCAGCCTCTATGCCAAGGTCCCAAACATAGAGCTGGTATTTATCTCTAACTAGTTAATAACACATAATTCTTCCATACTAGCAGATAAATACTGGGTTGACCGAAAGGTTCATTCAGATTTTTCCATAAGATGTTAGAGAAAACTCCAGTGAACTTTGTGGCCAGTCCAATAGCTGCAGCGTGAACCCCTGGAGTGCCCTCTGGTTGTTCTGGCCCTCTTCCCAGGTCCCCCAGACTTGTGGCAACCAGCAGGGCAATGCCCGGCATAGCAGGGGCCTCCATGCTGCTTGTAAAATTTTGCCTGTCACCATGGCCTTCATCTAAGGGGCTGCCGCTCTCCTGATGGGTCACCTGGTCGGGATGACTGTGAATCTGAAAGTTCTGGGCTCTGTCAATGTTCTTTCAGCAAGAACTTTCCATGCATCTTGAGGAACAGGCTCTAAAGCAGAGCTGCTCCTCGTCACACGTCGTATGTTGCCCCCGTCACTTCCTTAGGAGTTTGGTTCCGTTCCACGCAGGCAGCCTGAGTTCAGGGAGAACCTGGGTTCTCCCCTCTGGTTGACCTGCCTTTCATTGGCTGAGTTGGTAGAGAGTGGTCAATGATGTAAGTGGGCTACAATGTATCATGCGTTTGTATGGACTTTGCAAGTTGTGCGACTAAACTGCCCCACTGTGACGAGGCTTCAGGAGGCAAAGTGTTGCTTGGGACACAAAAACTGTTGTGTTGAAATGTCCACAACCCTGGTTTGGCCTCAGACTGACTTTCTGAGCCTACGTTCCTCTTACCATCAGCCCTCTGGGCTTTGCCTTTTTCTCTTTGAGTCTCGTTCTCTCTTTTTTCCTTTCCTCCCAGACTGTGGACCACTGTTTTCAGTTTTTCTGAAACAAGTTCACAAACTTCTTTCTGACTTTTAATGGTGTGGAGTGCTAACAAAATATGGGAGCGACAAAGGTGAACAATATAGTCATGAAGTTAGAGCATTAAAATTAATTTTAAAATGCGGATTTATAACTCTTCAGTGTTCAGTCAACAAACTTCATTTTTTGGGTTTAACCTCGAAACTGTCTCCCTTCCCCATTCTTAGAAGAGCTCTTAGCACTTCATAGGTGTTTAATGAATGAGTTAAATACTGTAGTATTTGAGAAAGCCGAAAAGGTGTGGGGGAGGATTATAAAAATGAAAAGTCTCCATTCAGATTGTTTTGCAGGTGTCTTTACTTCCCTTTACCTTCTCAATCCATGTTAGAGTAAATGATTTTGAAAGTGACGGATGGGGTTTATGTAAGAGTGCAGCCATCATTGATCTGATCCACACTCCACAGAAGGGCTGGGGTCCTGCATGGAAGGTTCATTCATTAATCATTCAGCTGACCTGACTGAGAATCCGTAGATGGCAGGTACGATTATCAGAGTCAGAGGTGAGAAAAGACTTGCAAATGAATGTACAGGTGCCTATTTCAGGTTTGTAAGGGAAGGTCATATGCAAGCATGTCACAGTGTATTGGTTTGCCAAGTGTTCCCCTAATCTGTGTCCACTGGGAGCCTCAGAATATGTCCTTCTTCATAAATAAGACCTTCGCAGATGTAACCAGTTAATGTGAGTGCGTACTAGAAGTGGATGGGCCCTGAAGTCCTCTGACAGGTGTCCATATAAGAAGGCCACGAGAGAGAGCCACAGCCACACAGAGGGAGGGTGCCCACGTGAAATTGGAGGCAGAGATGAGAACGATGCGGTAAAAGCGGTCTTCAGGGACTGCCGTCCATCCCCAGGAGCTAGGAAGAAGCGTCAGACATCTCCCTCAGAGCTTCCGGAAACACCCAACCCTGCCAGTACCTTGACTTTGGCCTTTCTGACCTCCAGAACTGAGAGACCTGAGGTTTCTGGTTTTAAGGCACCCATTTGCAGTGATTTGTTATGGTGACTCTAGGAGACGAGTGTCGTTGTTATATGATTTCATGTGTAGCTGCTCACAGCTGTCCCCAGCTCCTGGTCACCCAGGACTGGAGTGCCTCTGGCTGCTCGTTCCTCCCTGCCCTCGTGACATATCCTCCTGTGGTTTGGTCCATAAAGCTCTCAAATGACTGTTATGTCATTTTAAGAATGATTGCAATTGTGGGACGCTGTCAAAAGGGAAGACTGAAGGGAGGATAATGGGAAGACAGCCATGTGTTTTTGAGATGGGGTGGATTTGGGGTTTGACAGCAGGCGGGGACGGAAGTAGGTTCCTGTCCACTGTCAGCCGTGTGGGTGTAATCATGACATGTTTCCTTCAGTCATGTTTATCCTCTGGCATAATTTGGGTCTCCTTGCATTCAGGGCTTCCCAGATGGCCCTAGTGGTAAAGAACCTGCTTACCAATGCAGGGCACATAAAAACCACGGGTTTGATCCCTGGGTGGGGAAGATCTCCTGGAGCAGGACATGGCAACCCACTCCAGTGGTCTTGCCGGGGGAATCCTGTGGACAGAGGAGCCTTGTGGGCTATAGTTCATTGAGTTGCAAAAAGCCAGGTACATCTGAAGCGACTTAGCATGTGTGTATTAAGAAATCTCTAACTTTACATACAAAAGTGTAGACTCTTCGAACAAGGAAGGACCCTTTTATTAGGGAAAGCGTACAATGAAAATGTGTCTGCTCCTGTACACAGAAAGGGATTTAGATCCCAAATCGGTGAGTGACCATACTTTATCCAGTTCTTGGAGGGTATATGTCTTTTTAAAAAATTATTGTAAGGCATTATTAAGCATCGGCATCATTTTTTTTTTCCTGTCAGTATAAATGCCCAGTGCCTCGCTGATATAAACCCTCTTCTTGGGTAATATCAGAACCATACATGGAGAGGTATGAACTAACCTGAAATTGACAAGATGTTTTAAGTCACAAATGGTCAACAAGATTCTTTACCAGTGTTCATACTCACTGTGTTCGTGGCTCAGTCGTGTCCACCTCTGTGTGACCTCATGGACTCTAGCCCACCAGGCTCCTCTGTCCGTGGCCAGCATACTGGAGAGGGTTGCCGTTTCCTCCTCCAGCAGATCTTTCCCACCCAAGGACTGAACCCACGTCAGAGTCTTGAGTGTCTGAGCCACCAGAAGCCCCAATAGGAAACTGTTCTCATTATGCATATACAAGCGACCCACTGTTCTCCTTCCAGATGTTCCCGCCCTGTGACATATCCTCCTGTGGTTTGGTCCATAAAGCTCTCAAATGACTGTTATGTCATTTTAAGAATGATCAATTGTGGGACGCTGTCAAAGGAAGACTGAAGGGAGGATAATGGGAAGACAGCCATGTGTTTTTGAGATGGGGTGGATTTGGGGTTTGACAGCAGGCGGGGACGGAAGTAGGTTCCTGTCCACTGTCAGCCGTGTGGGTGTAATCATGACATGTTTCCTTCAGTCATGTTTATCCTCTGGCATAATTTGGGTCTCCTTGCATTCAGGGCTTCCCAGATGGCCCTAGTGGTAAAGAACCTGCTTACCAATGCAGGGCACATAAAAACCACGGGTTTGATCCCTGGGTGGGGAAGATCTCCTGGAGCAGGACATGGCAACCCACTCCAGTGGTCTTGCCGGGGGAATCCTGTGGACAGAGGAGCCTTGTGGGCTATAGTTCATTGAGTTGCACAAAGCCAGGTACATCTGAAGCGACTTAGCATGTGTGTATTAAGAAATCTCTAACTTTACATACAAAAGTGTAGACTCTTCGAACAAGGAAGGACCCTTTTATTAGGGAAAGCGTACAATGAAAATGTGTCTGCTCCTGTACACAGAAAGGGATTTAGATCCCAAATCGGTGAGTGACCATACTTTATCCAGTTCTTGGAGGGTATATGTCTTTTTAAAAAATTATTGTAAGGCATTATTAAGCATCGGCATCATTTTTTTTTTCCTGTCAGTATAAATGCCCAGTGCCTCGCTGATATAAACCCTCTTCTTGGGTAATATCAGAACCATACATGGAGAGGTATGAACTAACCTGAAATTGACAAGATGTTTTAAGTCACAAATGGTCAACAAGATTCTTTACCAGTGTTCATACTCACTGTGTTCGTGGCTCAGTCGTGTCCACCTCTGTGTGACCTCATGGACTCTAGCCCACCAGGCTCCTCTGTCCGTGGCCAGCATACTGGAGAGGGTTGCCGTTTCCTCCTCCAGCAGATCTTTCCCACCCAAGGACTGAACCCACGTCAGAGTCTTGAGTGTCTGAGCCACCAGGGAAGCCCCAATAGGAAACTGTTCTCATTATGCATATACAAGCGACCCACTGTTCTCCTTCCAGATGGAGTTTGTTTTACATGACTATTTTGGTCCAAAATCTTATTTAGGATTTTGTTGCAGAATCAAGCAGTGATCTGAAGTTACACTTGGTGCTTTAAAGCAGCCTGATGGGCTGACTCTTCTATTCTGAGCATGCGCGCAAACCTATGTGCTTAACATACTTATTTAGAGTGAGAGTACAGACAGGGGTTGAGCAGGATTGGATGATGTTAGTGTTGTGTCCAATGACATATGTATGTTTCTAAGCTGGGTGAGCGCATACACTTGTACTTCAGGTTATTCTGGGGCTTAAAGTGTTGTCATTCTGAAAGTAATCAAAACTGACGTGAAGGGTGAGGGTAACACACCAGACTCACTTTCGTTAGTGATGCTAATATCGTTCGTATCACTACACATATAGGCCAGTGTCCTTTGTGTTTTCTCAGTGAAGTGGATTGTTAAAAATATGGGAAGGTTTCCCTGGTGGTCCAGTGGGTAAGGACACTGCCTTGCAGTGCAAGGGGCGCCAGTTCGATCCCTGGCCTGGGAAGATCCCATGTGCCACGGAGCGGCTGGACCGATGTGTCCAATTACCGAGCCAGAGCTCTGGAGCACATGTGCCCAGAGCCGGTGCTCTGCAGCAAGAGGCCACTGCGATGGGAGGCCCACACAGGCCAAGAACAAAGATGGATGAAAATAGATAAATGAAGGACCAATAGACTTGGCCCAAAAAAAAAAATATGGGAAGATTTACTGTTCTCTCTGGGAAAGCTCAACAATTTCTTGTAATAAAGCTGATACTTGATTCCTTTCAAGTTTGTGATAGTAAACTGATTGTTTTTTGCTCACAGAAGGGTGCAAATTGAGTTTTCTTCTGAGGGAAGCAGCAAGAAGGAGCCTTAATCCTTTTGTAGATGGGTCCAGATTCAGGCAGCTAATTGTTCTCTCATCATCATGGCAAGTTGAGTTGCTCATGTGTTTTTTGAAAACATCGTGAAATGAGAAATCTGATACGCTGCTAGTGGGAATATAAATTGGTACAACTTTTCAGGAAGGCAACTTAACCACAAATTTTAGGCAAGAAGCTTTCAAAAGTTTATATCCTATTATAGGATGAATTCCTAGGAACTGAATTACCTGAAGAAAATCAAATTTATTCGTAAGCACATTCAACTGTTGTCAGTGAAAAATGGAGACATCCTAAATGGTCCAAAAGAGGCGAATGGTTAAATTATGGTACTAATGGAAAGTCCCTGGTGGTCTAGTGGTTAGGACTCCATGCTGCCAAGGTCATAGGTTCAACCCCTGGTTGGAGAACTAAGATCCCACAAGCCACATGGTCTGGCCAAAAAAATTTTTTAAATAAATTATGGTACTAATATGTATCTGTTAAAAATGGTGTCTTCAATGAATATTTAATAACATGGTAGATGCTTAGAATATAATGGAAAATCATGTTTAAAATTTTATTTTCATGAATGTGGACATGTGTGGGGAAAAAAAGAGTGGAAGCCAATAAATGCTAAGACAGTGATTCTCTCTGGGGTGGGGGCATGGTCTTAATTTGGTGATTTTAATAATTGGTTTTTTTAATAATTGTCTTTTTAAATTTTATATGATTATGATAAGTCCTAAAAGTCATTTAAATATAATATAGTTGAATGCATACTGTGCATGCATATCATGGTGAACTGCAGTCTGCATCAGTGGAACCATGGCCCATGATTGGCCAATTAAGCCAGAGCTCTGGAGCACATGAGCCGGTGCTCTGCAGCAAGAGGCCACTGCGATGGGAGGCCCACACAGGCCAAGAACAAAGATGGATGAAAATAGATAAATGAAGGACCAATAGACTTGGCCCAAAAAAAAAAATATGGGAAGATTTACTGTTCTCTCTGGGAAAGCTCAACAATTTCTTGTAATAAAGCTGATACTTGATTCCTTTCAAGTTTGTGATAGTAAACTGATTGTTTTTTGCTCACAGAAGGGTGCAAATTGAGTTTTCTTCTGAGGGAAGCAGCAAGAAGGAGCCTTAATCCTTTTGTAGATGGGTCCAGATTCAGGCAGCTAATTGTTCTCTCATCATCATGGCAAGTTGAGTTGCTCATGTGTTTTTTGAAAACATCGTGAAATGAGAAATCTGATACGCTGCTAGTGGGAATATAAATTGGTACAACTTTTCAGGAAGGCAACTTAACCACAAATTTTAGGCAAGAAGCTTTCAAAAGTTTATATCCTATTATAGGATGAATTCCTAGGAACTGAATTACCTGAAGAAAATCAAATTTATTCGTAAGCACATTCAACTGTTGTCAGTGAAAAATGGAGACATCCTAAATGGTCCAAAAGAGGCGAATGGTTAAATTATGGTACTAATGGAAAGTCCCTGGTGGTCTAGTGGTTAGGACTCCATGCTGCCAAGGTCATAGGTTCAACCCCTGGTTGGAGAACTAAGATCCCACAAGCCACATGGTCTGGCCAAAAAAATTTTTTAAATAAATTATGGTACTAATATGTATCTGTTAAAAATGGTGTCTTCAATGAATATTTAATAACATGGTAGATGCTTAGAATATAATGGAAAATCATGTTTAAAATTTTATTTTCATGAATGTGGACATGTGTGGGGAAAAAAAGAGTGGAAGCCAATAAATGCTAAGACAGTGATTCTCTCTGGGGTGGGGGCATGGTCTTAATTTGGTGATTTTAATAATTGGTTTTTTTAATAATTGTCTTTTTAAATTTTATATGATTATGATAAGTCCTAAAAGTCATTTAAATATAATATAGTTGAATGCATACTGTGCATGCATATCATGGTGAACTGCAGTCTGCATCAGTGGAACCATAGCCATTTGTATTCCTGGTCATCCTGTTGGACATTCTAGAAATATCACTTGCTCACACCTATTGGCGTAGTGGAGCTCATTTGCTTCATTGTTCCATGGGAGATGATTTTCTTTGTTGGTCTATGTCAGTCCTGATCACTGCACTGACCAAATACCCATCAACTGATGAGTGCATAAAATGTGTTTACATAACATATAGGTTATTTGGATTATTCCTTTTGGGGCTGTTAGGAATAATGTTGCTCTGAATATGTCTGTACAAGTTTATGTGTAGACCCATTTTTATTTCTTATTGGGTATATATCTAGGAGCGGAGTTGCTTGGTCATACAGTAATTCAGACATGATTGGGAGACTGAACAACGTTATAATTCTGTGTTTAGCCTTTTGAGAAACTGGCCGACTGTTTCTCAGGCAGCTGCACCATTTAATTTCCCGCCGGTAATATAGGAGGATTCGAATTTTCTACCTTCTGGCCAAAAACAGCCTGTCTTTTTGATTCTGGTCATCCTTGTGGTTATGAAGTGATGTCCCATGGTTTGGGTTTGCATTTCTCTGATGGTTGATTATCAGAATGTCTTTTCATGTGCTTGTTCATCACTTGTGTATCTTTTATTTAATTTTTTAAGATCAATGACCATTCAGATCCTCTGGCCATTTTTTAAAATTTTTTTAATTTTTTATTTTTGGGGAGGGGGGCAGGTTGGGGAGGGAGGGGTGGGTGGGCCACTACTATTGGTCTTTCATTTATTTATTTTCATCCATCTGTGTTCTTTTGGCCCGTGTTGGCCTCCCATCGCAGTGGCCTCTGTTGTCGCAGAACACCGGCTCTGGGCACATGCGCTCCAGAGCTCTGGCTTGGTAATTGGACACATCGGTCCAGCCACTCCGCAGCACGTGGGATCCTCCCAGGCCAGGGATGGAACCGGCGCCCCTTGCACTGCAAGGCGGTGTCCTTACCCACTGGACCACCAGGGAAGCCCATCTCTGGCCATTTTTAAGTTGGTTATTTTCATCTTTTTTTTTGTTGAGTTGGAAGAGTTCTTTATGTAGTCTAGTATTAGTTCCTTTAGCAGATAGAATCTTCACATATTTTTGTGCATTCTGTGAAATGTCTTTCCACTTTTTCAATGGTGTATGTGTGTATGTGTCTTCTGAAGCACAAAGAATTTAAGTTTTAATCCATTTGATCAACTTTTTTCTTTAGTAACTTGTGCTTTTGGTGTTATATCTAAGAGGCTGTTGCCACATTGAAGGTCATGAAGATTTATGTCTGTGTTTTCTTCCAAGTGCTTTATAATTTAGCTCTTACATTTAGGTCCTGAAACCATTTTTAGTTACTTTTTGTGTGCTTTTTATGTGAATGTCTAGTTGTCCCGTCACTGTTTGTTGAAAAGACTATTCTTGGCTCCATTGAACTATCTTGGTGCCCTTGTTGACATGAGTGTCACTTCTTAAGCTTCATGAAACAGTTTTTTTTTTTTTTAAGTTAGGATCAGTTGTATTTTAGGTCACTAAATGCTTTATTTACAAGAAGTTATATTTTTCAAGTGCATCTTTTTACTATGTGTGCCTGGAAGGAGTGCCTTTAAATAGAACACACCATATTAGAGCATAATAGGACAAAGAAGTCAAACTATATATCCATCCAGATGGGACCAGAGCACTGGATCAGGGGGCCAGGCTAGTGCAGCTTATGCTTCCATGTGCATTTGAATTCTGTGGAGATGTGGTTTAAATGTAGCTTCTCAAAGAAAATGAATAAATTTTTATTTTTGGGGAGGGCAGGTTGGGGAGGGAGGGGGTGGGTGGGCCACTACTATTGGTCTTTCATTTATCTATTTTCATCCATCTGTGTTCTTTTGGCCCGTGTTGGCCTCCCATCGCAGTGGCCTCTGTTGTCGCAGAACACCGGCTCTGGGCACATGCGCTCCAGAGCTCTGGCTTGGTAATTGGACACATCGGTCCAGCCACTCCGCAGCACGTGGGATCCTCCCAGGCCAGGGATGGAACCGGCGCCCCTTGCACTGCAAGGCGGTGTCCTTACCCACTGGACCACCAGGGAAGCCCATCTCTGGCCATTTTTAAGTTGGTTATTTTCATCTTTTTTTTGTTGAGTTGGAAGAGTTCTTTATGTAGTCTAGTATTAGTTCCTTTAGCAGATAGAATCTTCACATATTTTTGTGCATTCTGTGAAATGTCTTTCCACTTTTTCAATGGTGTATGTGTGTATGTGTCTTCTGAAGCACAAAGAATTTAAGTTTTAATCCATTTGATCAACTTTTTTCTTTAGTAACTTGTGCTTTTGGTGTTATATCTAAGAGGCTGTTGCCACATTGAAGGTCATGAAGATTTATGTCTGTGTTTTCTTCCAAGTGCTTTATAATTTAGCTCTTACATTTAGGTCCTGAAACCATTTTTAGTTACTTTTTGTGTGCTTTTATGTGAATGTCTAGTTGTCCCGTCACTGTTTGTTGAAAAGACTATTCTTGGCTCCATTGAACTATCTTGGTGCCCTTGTTGACATGAGTGTCACTTCTTAAGCTTCATGAAACAGTTTTTTTTTTTTTTAAGTTAGGATCAGTTGTATTTTAGGTCACTAAATGCTTTATTTACAAGAAGTTATATTTTTCAAGTGCATCTTTTTACTATGTGTGCCTGGAAGGAGTGCCTTTAAATAGAACACACCATATTAGAGCATAATAGGACAAAGAAGTCAAACTATATATCCATCCAGATGGGACCAGAGCACTGGATCAGGGGGCCAGGCTAGTGCAGCTTATGCTTCCATGTGCATTTGAATTCTGTGGAGATGTGGTTTAAATGTAGCTTCTCATGAATGAATAAATAAGCTGTGGCACACATGGATAATGGAATACTAGTTGGCCACACAAAGGAATGCATTTGAGTCTGTTCTAATGAGGTGGATGGAGCTTCCCTGGTGGTCCAGTGGGTAAAGAGTCTGCCTTGCAGTGCAAGGGGCTCCGGTTCAGTCCCTGGCCTGGGAAGATCCCACGGGCCATGGAGCGGTTGGACGAGTGTGTCCAATTATGAGCCAGCGCTCTGGAACGCATGTGCCCAGAGCCGGTGCTCTGCAGTGAGAGAGGCCACTGCAATGGGAGGCCCACACAAGCCAAAGAACAAAGATGGATGAAAATAAATAAATGAAAGACCAACAACAAACAAAAGAGGCCAAAGATTAAAAAAAAAAAAAAGAAAAAGACAACTTATAATGAGGTGGATGAACCTAGAGCCTGTTCTACAGAGTGAAGGAAGTCAGAAGGAGAAAAACAAGTATCTTATAGTATTGTACCTATATATGGAAGGATGGTACTGATGAATCTATTCACAGGGTGGCAGTGGAAATGGAGACATAGAGAACAGACCTATGGACAAGGGCGGGGGAGAGGATGGAAAGGGGGAGATAAATGGAGAGAGTATCAAGGAAGCATGTACACGACCATATGTAAAATTGCTAGCCAATGGAAATTTGCTATGTGACTCAGGGAACTCAATCTGGAGCTCCGTAACTTTCTCGAAGGGTGGGAAACAGTGGGAGGTGGGAGGAAAGCTCAAGAGGGAGGGGGACATATGTATACCTGTGGCTAATTCATGTTGAGGTATGACAGACATCAAGCCCATACTGTAAAGCGACAATGAATCCGTTAAAAATTATTTCAGGTAATTATTGAAGAGAAAAAAGTGCAGGGTCTCACGTCCTGGATGGACCAGGGGTGGAGCATGAGCATCTGTGTTTCCGACCAGCTGCAGGCGATGCTGGCCATGCTGGTGCTGGAACTTAGCTTAAGTAAAAACACAGGAGAGACCTCGATGGTGATCTTGCTGTTCACTGTTGTTTTCTCTACTTACTTAGGGTAATTTGGAGGCGAACAATTGTTTTGACATTTTGTGTGTTTTGGTGTCTTATTTAATAATCTTCAAGATGGAAACTTAGCAGACCCGGAGATGGAATAAACATTTTCTCTGGTGGCGATCTGGCCAGTCTTGATTGTTTTCTGTCTTCCTTTCAGGCCTCTGATGATCGTCACTCAGAAGATCACCACCTTGGCATTCCAAGTTCACGATGGTGAGAAAACCAGCCCCCCTTCTGGGTCTAGGAGCGAGCCTGAACTTCAGAGTTCTTCTTTCCCACTGTATGCACAGTCTAAAGTTTAGACAAGGGCTGGAAGATCTTGCTATATCTTGTTTTTTTTTAAAAAAAGGAAATGCAACCCAGATTAATCTTAGCTTCTTAGTTTCCCAGCCATGACCTCCCATTTAGCCTTTGCTGAAACGTTGGCATCTAGAACAGTGGGGTTTTCGGTTTACCTTTACAATGTTTTAAATTTCAGTTAATTTTGCGGTGCTCCCTGCCCTGCATTTCCAAGTTTGTCAGAAGAAATGACCTCCTTTTTCTTTGGGTTAATCTCTAAGATGCTTAGGAGGTCATAAAAGATGAAATAGCACTGGCTAGTTAGGTAACTTTTTTGTATTTTTGGCTCAGAAATGTATGTAATGAAATTAACCCAGCCCTATTAAAAAGCTGTCAAGAGGAGGAATCTTCTCTTTGCCTAAAAATTGAACATTTTCTTCATTCCATCTCTTCTTATCGTGGCCAGAAAGTGTGACCATTTCCACTGTTTCATACCAGGCTCCAGGAAAGAAGGCTGGTACTTCCAGCCAGGAGGAAGGTTTCAATATGGGCTTAAGAGATGCAGGTGCAATTAGTAAGAGTGTCTTCTTTGTGTTTGTATAGCTCAAACACATGCTTTCCGACTGTTTAAACTTTTTTATGTGTTGACAGGTTGGGAAGATTTAGTCCTTACTAGTGCAAGTCTTCTTGTTTTTCCTCAAAGCTTGGGAACAGGTGTAATTTCATCTTGATTCTGTTTATTCCAAGTTCATACTTGGTGATTTAGTCATTGTCTAGAGAACTGAGACGTTTTATTCTGAGAATGGAATCTTTCATCGGTGGCCACCTATCTGGGTTTGCCCACAACCGAGGGGTTTCCCAGGATAGGAAACATTTAGTTCCCAAATTAGCAAAGTCCTGGGAAAAACGGGGTGAGTTGGTCAATATTTTTGTACCTGAAAACCATGTGGTTCTGATTATTGACTCATACTAACACTGTAAGTCAATAGCTAAAATCAATTTAATTCCAGAGACTGCCAGAGCAGGACTATTTGAGGAGGTCTTAGGAAAAAGTGAGTGTGAGTTTGTTTTATTAACATTGTCTCTTGGTTTTGTTTTTAATGCATAGGTTTTTTGCCTAACTTTGCTTTAAAGAATTCTCAGTTTACCCAATTTTTTAGACTATCTCTTACATTGCAGCAGAATGTTTGTCTATTTTTTTTTCCCTTGTGTGTGGGAAGAACAAGTAAATTCCAGGAATACTCTGCCTTCTCCTAGACCTGTTTTGGAGTTGTCTTGATGGTTGGTGACCATAATCCGTTTTAGTTGAGTATACAGTTTTAAAGTCAAATTCTTTTGCTTTTAAGATGACGGTTTTGTTTCCTTGACTGTAAGTGAGCATATGCATTTTCTTCCTTTTTTAAAAAATCACAAATAAGGCTTTTAATTATTTAGCTTCTCATAGTACTCACATAACAGAAACTGACAAATGTTGTTGTTGTTGTTGAAGCCACGTCCAGCTCTTTGTGGCCCCATGGATTGTAGCCTGCCAAGCTCCTCTGTCCCTGGGATTCTTCAGGCAAGAGTACTGGAGTGGGTTGCCATTGCCTTCTCCATAACAGACACATTTTCTAGGAGGCACAGATGTGCTTTGGTTGGGAGGTTGTCTGGCATGCATGAGTTTTAGAAGAAGAAAAACCTCCTGATAATTCTTTGGTGTTTTCCCTTCATTCAGGGTTATGTTTTCCTGTTTTTTTCTTGGGAAGAGGAAAGTCCCCTATTCCTTTCCCATTTCATTCCATTCTCAGCATGTCCTTGGTGGCAGTTAAGCAGGTACAGGTTGCAAAGGCAGGCTTGTGTCTCACGTAGCAAGGGAAACAGACACAGTGTGGTAAGAAGTGTGTGTGGTGTGGATCCATGTTCACACTGGTGAATTACCTAAGGGTAGCCTCTGGATTCTCCCCTCTTCCTAAGAACCTAGAGAGACTTTCCTCCTAACGCGTGCAGTTGTAGGCAGCCCTCTGATTCAGGGTCTTTTAGAAAAATGGAAAGCAGAGACTCTTTATGACTGATGAAGTAAAAATGAATCACTTCTTTCAAATGAGTTTTTATCAGCCTCTTTTAGGATGCAGTGACCGACTTCAGTCAAAACATTTTATTTATAAATATTTCTTTTCATAGGATTAGGTCGAAGAGCTGAAGATCTTTCCCCCGAGCAACATCGACTTGCTGTAAGGTAAGTTTGACAATAAATTCTTGAGCCCTTTGCACGTCAATACTTAGAACTCTTCCTTGTTTATACAGATGTACTGTTGTTTGTTGAGTGAAGCTACTATTGATGGACAGTCAAATAGAGTGGGTTGTCTACCAGTCTTCAGGTTTTATCAGAAGTGAGCCATGATAACCTTGTCCATAACTCATTCCAAGTGGATTTGGGCAGAGCTGTAGGATAGGTTCCCAGAACTGAGAGTGCTAGATCAAAGGCTCTGTGGCTCAAAATTTGTCTTAGTTTTCCAGGATTCTCTTTCACTGCAGTTGTTCTGTTTATTCCAGGATTATTGGGCATGTATCGCGGTGGCAGGGGGGAGGGGGGTCACCCTCAGTAAACAGTTAATTATCATTGCTCATCAGCATGATTATGCTGGCCTGAAAAAAGACAGGAGGTAGGATTGGAGAGATATGGACCTGGCAAGAGGAGGAAGGAGGAAGCTCCAGTTTGAAGGTGAACTTTGACCGTGTTGATGTGAAGAAGAAAGGGGGTGGGATTGTCGGAGAGGAAGGGAGGCCGTGTGAAGAGAATGGCACTGGTAGGGGAGTGAAATGGCACACGAGGCAGAGAACAGTGCAGCCGTGGGGGAGGACTCCTACAGGGGGTAGCAGGAGGCTATGTGTGGGGAGGGCCCCAGCCTTATTCCTCCATGCGGGAACTGGGATTTGGAAGCAATGGAGAAATAACCCCGGGTAGAGTCTCAGGAAGCAAGTTCTTTGCGAAGCCTTGTGGAGTGTAAATGCTATAGGGCATAATTCCCGTGACTGGTGAGTGATGCCCTTTGAGGAGTCCTTTTCCCCACCCCCCATCCTGCTAGAAAAGCGTGCCCTTTATGACCTTAAATGTGTATGATTTTTAATGCCGCTCTACTCAGGCGATACCAGAGTGCTTTATTTGTTTTTGGTCCCGAGGCATTTGGGATCCTAGTGCCTGGACCAGGGATCGAACACGCGCCCTCCCTGCATTGGAGGTGTGGAGTCTGAACCACGGGCCCACCAGAGGAGTCCCCGAGCCTGGGCTTTAAGATGCCATTAGCCCGGCAGACAGAAGTGGTCTCTCCGGAGCTCGTTCCTGCCACCGCCCTTGTCTGTTGTCCGGGACCTCGTGCCTGGAGGCCAAAGCAGACAGGAGACTGTCCAGCGTAGCCTTGAGTGGCCTCTACGAGTGGAAACCGGTTCCACCCTTCTTTTGTTTTGTATTTATTTTGGCAGTTGGGAGGGAGTTTTCCCATTTCAAACCATCTCCGCTATGTCACCTAAGGTCGGATTCCCACTGCGCTTGATGTTTAACTGCCTTCATTTTCTCAGGTGGACAGAGAGCCAAGGTTGCTGAGAAACAATGTTGGTTCAGCCTCAGAGTTGCCTTTGTACGGGTCGGCCCTCTGCATGTATAGCTGAGGGAGGCCAGCAGAGGGCGCCACGGAGTGCCGTGCCTTTTCTAAGTCACTCAGCTCCTTTTTCTTCCTTTCAACTAGATTTCTGTCTCAGATGGATTTTTAAAGAAACAGAACAAAGAAACATCACGTCGCATTTAACAACCTACAGAGACAACACCTGTGTTCACAGTGGGCATATTTGCAAATATGAAAGGAAAATCAAAGGCTGACGACTTCAACTTTTCACTTTATTTCCGCAGAGCAAAACCCTCCTTTATGGAATACGTGAGCTACCTTCTCAACTTCATGAGTGTCATCGCGGGGCCTTGTAACAATTTCAAGGATTATATAGCCTTCATTGAGGGGAGACACACACACATGAAGTTGCTGGAAGTGAACTGGAAGGAAAAGGGCTTCCACAGTCTACCAGAACCCTCTCCCACTGTAAGTATTTTTTAGTGCCAAGTAGTGACCCAGAGGTCCAAAAAAATAGACCTTTGCTGCCAGGGCTGACGGTCACTTTTTTAAAAAAAATTCTTTTTTTTAAATTTTGGCCTCTTTTTTGTTGGTCCTTTATCTATTCATTTTCATCCGTCTTCATTCTTTGGCCTGTGTGGGCCTCCCATTGCAGTGGCCTCTCTTGTTGCAGAGCACTGGCTCTGGGCACATGCGCTTCAGAGCGCTGGCTAGTAATTGGACGTATCGGTCCAGCTGCTCTGTGGCACGTGGGATCTTCCTGGGCCAGGGATCAAACTGGTGCCCCTTGTACTGCAAGCTGGACTCTTTACCCACTGGAACACCAGGGAAGCCCTGATGGTCACTTTTAATTGTTCTAATTAAGAAGCCAGTTTACCAGAACGCTCACCCCATAACTCCATCCCCTGTTTAAAATATCAACATTGGTGTTTATTTACAGTTCTCCTCCATATGGGAGCAACAGGTGTTTATTTCACAGAGAAGCTCACTGGCTGGGAATATTACAGCCATTACTCTGCTTGCCAGCTAGTCAGTATTTAGTGCTTAGACTGAGCCTACCATTGTGCTGGTTTACACCTTCAGATGTGTCTTTATCAGTATAAATTAATAGACAGCCAAAGGATGTTATGTCATAAATTGCAAAAGGGTTTCACTCAGAGTTGCCTTTGTACGGTCGGCCCTCTGCATGTATAGCTGAGAGGCCAGCAGAGGGCGCCACGGAGTGCCGTGCCTTTTCTAAGTCACTCAGCTCCTTTTCTTCCTTTCAACTAGATTTCTGTCTCAGATGGATTTTTAAAGAAACAGAACAAAGAAACATCACGTCGCATTTAACAACCTACAGAGACAACACCTGTGTTCACAGTGGGCATATTTGCAAATATGAAAGGAAAATCAAAGGCTGACGACTTCAACTTTTCACTTTATTTCCGCAGAGCAAAACCCTCCTTTATGGAATACGTGAGCTACCTTCTCAACTTCATGAGTGTCATCGCGGGGCCTTGTAACAATTTCAAGGATTATATAGCCTTCATTGAGGGGAGACACACACACATGAAGTTGCTGGAAGTGAACTGGAAGGAAAAGGGCTTCCACAGTCTACCAGAACCCTCTCCCACTGTAAGTATTTTTTAGTGCCAAGTAGTGACCCAGAGGTCCAAAAAAATAGACCTTTGCTGCCAGGGCTGACGGTCACTTTTTTAAAAAAAATTCTTTTTTTTAAATTTTGGCCTCTTTTTTGTTGGTCCTTTATCTATTCATTTTCATCCGTCTTCATTCTTTGGCCTGTGTGGGCCTCCCATTGCAGTGGCCTCTCTTGTTGCAGAGCACTGGCTCTGGGCACATGCGCTTCAGAGCGCTGGCTAGTAATTGGACGTATCGGTCCAGCTGCTCTGTGGCACGTGGGATCTTCCTGGGCCAGGGATCAAACTGGTGCCCCTTGTACTGCAAGCTGGACTCTTTACCCACTGGAACACCAGGGAAGCCCTGATGGTCACTTTTAATTGTTCTAATTAAGAAGCCAGTTTACCAGAACGCTCACCCCATAACTCCATCCCCTGTTTAAAATATCAACATTGGTGTTTATTTACAGTTCTCCTCCATATGGGAGCAACAGGTGTTTATTTCACAGAGAAGCTCACTGGCTGGGAATATTACAGCCATTACTCTGCTTGCCAGCTAGTCAGTATTTAGTGCTTAGACTGAGCCTACCATTGTGCTGGTTTACACCTTCAGATGTGTCTTTATCAGTATAAATTAATAGACAGCCAAAGGATGTTATGTCATAAATGGCGGAAGAGAAAAGAGAACCAGAATAAATGTGATTTATTATTATTATTATTATTGCAGAGCCTTGCTATGGCAAGGAAAACCAGCTTTTCTTGTAGTTTGGTCTTACTGATTTGGAGAGAATTAAAGGTGGTTTTCTGAAATAATGTTTTAATTTTAATTTCAAGAGTATTCATCTCAAATTAGTCAACATGAAGATAACTCATTGACCTCTGCAAATATGCTGAACTTATCTTGATCAGATATTTTTAAGGCACATTTGTCATGAATGGAAGGAATGGGAAACATTGGAAAGGGAGAAATTGAGGATAATTTAAATAGTTTTTAAATGCTACCATCAGGTAGCATTAAGTATTTGAAAACTTAAGTGATTACGCACGTGTTTTCTGTGAGTTCTGGCACAGTTCTCTGCAGTTTGGGGCAAATCAGATCTCTTTATGGCCACACTCTAGGAGTGAGGTCACCAGGGCTGAGCGTCCACAGGTGCTTGGACGCCATGTCTGCTACCGATGCTCTGTTTCACATTATTTGGGAAATAATAGTATCACAGAGTCTTCTCCAAGGAGACCCTTGCCCTTTTGTGCACAGAGAAGTGGTTGCATTTTGGCCAAAGACACAGGGATGTGAGAGGCTGGCGTGCACTAGTGGTCGATAGTTAAGCATGATGTGCTTAACCGTGATGTGCCGGGAATCCAGCACTGTGCTCAGTTTCCTTGGAAATATTCTTGCACTGAAACTCCCAGCCACCCTGTGAGGGAGGTGCCGTTCCAAATAAAAGGCGTCTGTTCTTATAAAGTTGGGGACTAGAATTCTTTGGGGATTAGATGATGCTCCCTGGATGTCAGGGAGACTGGGCAGAATGACTCCATCCAGAGGCGTGGAAAACCTCGGTACATCTCATCCCCAGAGCAGACTACATGGAAGCCATCCAAAAAGGGTTTATAAAGCTGCCTGCCCACGTCCTGGCTCAGATGTGTAATCACGTGTGCAGCATCCTTCACCACTAAGCCTCTGAGCTCCTTGCTGGGGGTTCAAACTCATCTCTTTGGCTCTTCTGGCTGCAGGACTAGAAGGCCAGTGGTTCTTTCTGATGGAAGATTGCCACCCTGGAATATTGTTGATTTTGTGTATGATGTGGGGCTTCCCTGGGGGCTCAGATAGTAAAGAATCTGCCTGAAATGGAGGAGACGCAGATTTGATCCCCGGGTGGGGAAGATCCCCTGGAGAAGGGAATGGAAGCCCACTCCAGTATTCCTGCCTGGAAAATCCCATGGACAGAGGAGCCTGGTGGGCTCATAGAGTCAGACATGACTGAGCGAGTGGTCACTCACCTGGGTAGTAAAACCACCTGACCTTTGATGGCAGAATGTGCTGGTAAAAGTTGTTTTAGATCCATCCTGTCCTGGGTGGCTTGGAGGTACATGCTGCATCTAAATTCAGCATGCATGCCTGTCATCTGAAAGTGTGCCCTAAGGAAGGATGGCCTCCATCCCTCCTCCTAGAGACCGTTGGCACAGCAGCCATGGAGCAGTTCTTAACGTGCTTTTGTTGAAATTGTTTTACGCGCACCCCAGTCTTCTCTGAATCATCACCTCATTCTTCTCCCCCATTTTCAGGCAGCCGTGATGCACAAGCTGTGCATGACTTTGGTGTCTCTCCTTTTGTTCCTGACACTCACGAAGGCCTTCCCTGTCACCTCCCTGGTTGACGACTGGTTCGTCCATGAAGCCGACTTCCTGACCCGCCTCTGCTACCTGTATGTTGTCATGCAAGCCTCCAAGCCCAAGTACTACTTTGCCTGGACGTTAGGTGAGTCAGAAAGTGGGCGCTCAATGCCCAAGGGAAGAATGCTATTCCTGGGAGGGCAAGGCCAGAGCAGTATTTGCATCACTTAGTCCAAAAGGAAAGCATCCAATGTGTAATGGAAGGCAGTTGATCCCGGGTGACTCTGTACTGAGCAAGGAGCCCTCCCTCTCCTGCTGCACATAAATTCAATTATCTATGACAACGAGAGAAGAAGTCCTGGCTGTTGTTTAAACCCACAGAGGTCAGAACTTGGCAGGTGCTGCGTCTGCCGATCAAACTTGGCTATTGAGGGCAATAAATTCAATTTATCTAAAAAGACAAGTGTAATCACGTGTGCAGCATCCTTCACCACTAAGCCTCTGAGCTCCTTGCTGGGGGTTCAAACTCATCTCTTTGGCTCTTCTGGCTGCAGGACTAGAAGGCCAGTGGTTCTTTCTGATGGAAGATTGCCACCCTGGAATATTGTTGATTTTGTGTATGATGTGGGGCTTCCCTGGGGGCTCAGATAGTAAAGAATCTGCCTGAAATGGAGGAGACGAGATTTGATCCCGGGTGGGAAGATCCCTGGAGAAGGGAATGGAAGCCCACTCCAGTATTCCTGCCTGGAAAATCCCATGGACAGAGGAGCCTGGTGGGCTCATAGAGTCAGACATGACTGAGCGAGTGGTCACTCACCTGGGTAGTAAAACCACCTGACCTTTGATGGCAGAATGTGCTGGTAAAAGTTGTTTTAGATCCATCCTGTCCTGGGTGGCTTGGAGGTACATGCTGCATCTAAATTCAGCATGCATGCCTGTCATCTGAAAGTGTGCCCTAAGGAAGGATGGCCTCCATCCCTCCTCCTAGAGACCGTTGGCACAGCAGCCATGGAGCAGTTCTTAACGTGCTTTTGTTGAAATTGTTTCTGGCACCCCAGTCTTCTCTGAATCATCACCTCATTCTTCTCCCCCATTTTCAGGCAGCCGTGATGCACAAGCTGTGCATGACTTTGGTGTCTCTCCTTTTGTTCCTGACACTCACGAAGGCCTTCCCTGTCACCTCCCTGGTTGACGACTGGTTCGTCCATGAAGCCGACTTCCTGACCCGCCTCTGCTACCTGTATGTTGTCATGCAAGCCTCCAAGCCCAAGTACTACTTTGCCTGGACGTTAGGTGAGTCAGAAAGTGGGCGCTCAATGCCCAAGGGAAGAATGCTATTCCTGGGAGGGCAAGGCCAGAGCAGTATTTGCATCACTTAGTCCAAAAGGAAAGCATCCAATGTGTAATGGAAGGCAGTTGAGCCCGGGTGACTCTGTACTGAGCAAGGGAGCCCTCCCCTCTCCTGCTGCACATAAATTCAATTATCTATGACAACGAGAGAAGAAGTCCTGGCTGTTGTTTAAACCCACAGAGGTCAGAACTTGGCAGGTGCTGCGTCTGCCGATCAAACTTGGCTATTGAGGGCAATGGAGAGTTAGGGGAAAATTCCAGAATAACCTGGCGTTCTTGTCATTTTTCTGGCTTGTCTGTAAGACAATACACAGACTTAATTCTGCCCACACTTGTGCATGGAGGATGCACTTTTTCTTTAAGAAATTGTTGGTTAAGCTTTATGCCTTAGAAGCTGATTTTAAGTGACTTTTTTTAAGGTAGGAAGTTTAGCTGAATTGTGTATTATCATACTTTTTTCCCCCTATGTGATGACTTTAGTCAGCATTAAGCTTTTATGTCTTTGCTTTACAAGAATTTTACACCAGAAAAGTTTGAATCTTTGCTATGACGAGCAATAAACCTTCTGTTGACATACCAGGAATGGTAGAGTCATCTGAGAAGGCACGGTAGCCCTGTCTGCTTCACAGCTGGAGCACTTTCAGGAATGCAAGTTTGACACCTGAGCTGCCATTGATTGGGGCCTGATGTCAGGGAACAGTGATTTGCTTTATGAAGTAGATTATCAAACTCGGTTCCTAGTAGTTAGACCATGCTGCATACTTAACTGTGTCCTCTCATTTCATACTCCAAGATTTTAGCCCCCAAATTAATTTTGTAACTACTGATTTTTCCATTGATTTTTTTTTTTTTAAAGATTTATTTATGTATTTGAGGAGGGTGGGGTGGGGAGGGAGGGGAGCAGGCGAGCCACTTCTATTGGTCTCTCATTTGTCCATTTTCATCCATCTTTGTTCTTTGGCTCCTGTGGGCCTCCCATCGCAGTGGCCCCTGTTGTCGCAGAGCGCCAGCTCTGGGCGCATGCGCTCCAGAACTCCAGCTCGGTAATTGGACACATCGGTCCAGCCGCTCTGCGGCACGTGGGATCTTCCCAGGCCAGGGATTGAACTGGCGCCCCTTGCACTGCAAGGCGGTGTCCTTACCCACTGGACCACCAGGGAAGCCCCATTGATCATTTTTTATTGTGGTAAAATAGAATGTCACATCTCCCCCATTCACCATGTCGCGTGGACAACTCAGAGGCCTTTGGTTCATTCACAGCAATGCGGCCCTCACCCCCATCCCCCTCCATAACTTTTTCCATCGCCTGAAACAGAAACTGTCCATTCAACAGAGCACTCAGCTCACATTCCTCCTTCTTCCCCGCTCCTGGTCCAGATGATTTCTGAAGGTCACCGTGTTTGGAGACAAGTTCAGTCCAGGGCAGGATTTATGTCACCCTCGACCAGAGAGAGATGTAAGAGCTTTTTCCAAAATTGGCTGTGTGGAAAAGTTGGCTTTGAGTCCCATTCAGTTTAGTTCAAGGAGTTTTTGTGGAGTAGGAGGCTGTGTGCTGTGAGGAACCCAGAGGAAGACATCTCAGCCCTCAAGATGCCTTTTTCTGCAGAGGCCTGTGATTGAAGAATAATTCCCTTCGTAGGTAGGCATTCTGCCCACCATGGACGGAACCCTCCTCAGAACACGGGAAGTAGTTTTCTATGTGAAGTAGATATTTCGTTTTGAATTTTTATTTTATTTTCACTTTTACAGAGTTTTGTTGTTTACAGATATGGTCCCAGATTAGTCATACGTATATCCCCCCCATCCCACCCCTCCAGGCCGTCGCACAGCACCCCTGCAGGATCCCCTTTTCTCACAGCGCAATGACGATAGCTATTTTTTTCACTTATGATAGTATAGGTTTTCATGCTACTTACAGGGAGTAGTTTTCTATGTGAAGTAGATAATTTGTTTTGCTCCAGCCTGGAGAGTATGGGTGTAACAGAATTTCTCACTCCTTTTCCTAACTTCTTCACTTTTCCTCCTTTCCTCCCCCCCTCTCCCTTCCCGTCCTGCTCCCGTATTCTGTATCCCAGGGCGTGTGGGCTGGCTTCTGGACTAAATCGGCTCCTGATTTAAGGAGGAAAGTCAGGCCATTCCGTGGCCTCGTAGGGAAAGTCTAACCTGAGGTGGGTTGTGCTGACGGGCCTCTGGGTGGGGAGGCGGCTTCAGGGCCCCAGGGTGTCTTGCCTCACTGTGCCCTTTGTGGAGTGACCCCGGCTGTGTAGAGAAAGAACCCTTCCCATGGAGCGCTTTCTCCATGGACGTGCCTCTGGGTCGCTTCTCCCTCACCCCTGTCACTTCATTGTCTTGGGTAGCTTCAGTAGAAGCCCTTCATTAATCTGCATGGCCTCAATTTGAAGTTTGTAGTGGTTTAGATTGCATGGGCTGGTCTGAAATTAACCTCTGTATTATTTATGAGTGGAGATGAAATGAATAGTGTAACAGGGAGTATTTAAACTGCTTAACTGAATAATTGTTTTATCCATCTCCTTCAAACACCATTTACATGTAATTGATGTTCTAATTATACACGATGATACACTTAATCCTTAAAGCTGGCCTCTCGGTGCATCTTAGCCGAGTTGCACTGTGGACGCCTATTCTAGCGACGGTTTCTGTGGAAAGAATTGAGCGGTTTTCTTTGGCCTTAGCATACAAGGCTAGTGTTTTTCCTCCTATTAATTAGTACTAATTAATGAGACTCAATTGTAGCCCAGGCTGTGTTCTAAAGATCACAGATGCCCAAATAGGGGTTTCCACATGAATTTACCTTCACTAATATGTCAGAGCTGAGTGCGATGCAAGCGCAGCTGGCTTCGAATTGGTGAACTTAGAACTTGTAGCTATCCGAAGGCAGGAAGAGGGGTGGGTAAAGGGCAGCAGAATGCAGCAAGGGGAGCGAGGAATTCCTGCCCTGTCGAAAGGTAGCGGTTCTGAGAGTCACCGCTTCAGATCCTTACGTGTATCTTTCACACGGCTCCCAGCCCCTCAGGCTGTGCAGCCAAAGGCTTAGTATTCAGAGCGTGGCACTGCTGACCGCCTGAGTGATCTGTTTCCTTGTAGATTTTTTTTGACGTGGACCATTTTTATAGTCTTCATTGAACCTCTTACAAGACCACCTCTGTTTTATGTTTTGGTTTATTGGGCGAAGGCATGTGGGATCTTAGCTCCCCATCCAGGGAAATGAACCTGCTTCCCTGCATTGAAGGCGAACTCTTAACCACTCGACCACCAGGGACGCCCCGCACCTGACCGGACTGAGTGATCTTGATGTTCACATAGCTCAGTTTTAGTCCTCTTCCTAGCAAGATGTGGGTGGCACTGATGGTGCTGTTGGGGGTGGTAGCTCACCCCTCCTGGCTTGGGCCAGGCCCTGCTTCGGCACTCCTGCTGCTGATGCTGTTGCTAAGTCACTCAGTCGGGTTCGACTCTCTAGCCCTACGGACTGTAGCCCACCAGGCTATCTGCATGGCCTAAATTTTATTTGTGGGTTTAGATTGCATGGGCTGGTCTGAAATTAACCTCTGTATTATTTATGAGTGGAGATGAAATGAATAGTGTAACAGGGAGTATTTAAACTGCTTAACTGAATAATTGTTTTATCCATCTCCTTCAAACACCATTTACATGTAATTGATGTTCTAATTATACACGATGATACACTTAATCCTTAAAGCTGGCCTCTCGGTGCATCTTAGCCGAGTTGCACTGTGGACGCCTATTCTAGCGACGGTTTCTGTGGAAAGAATTGAGCGGTTTTCTTTGGCCTTAGCATACAAGGCTAGTGTTTTTCCTCCTATTAATTAGTACTAATTAATGAGACTCAATTGTAGCCCAGGCTGTGTTCTAAAGATCACAGATGCCCAAATAGGGGTTTCCACATGAATTTACCTTCACTAATATGTCAGAGCTGAGTGCGATGCAAGCGCAGCTGGCTTCGAATTGGTGAACTTAGAACTTGTAGCTATCCGAAGGCAGGAAGAGGGGTGGGTAAAGGGCAGCAGAATGCAGCAAGGGGAGCGAGGAATTCCTGCCCTGTCGAAAGGTAGCGGTTCTGAGAGTCACCGCTTCAGATCCTTACGTGTATCTTTCACACGGCTCCCAGCCCCTCAGGCTGTGCAGCCAAAGGCTTAGTATTCAGAGCGTGGCACTGCTGACCGCCTGAGTGATCTGTTTCCTTGTAGATTTTTTTTGACGTGGACCATTTTTATAGTCTTCATTGAACCTCTTACAAGACCACCTCTGTTTTATGTTTTGGTTTATTGGGCGAAGGCATGTGGGATCTTAGCTCCCCATCCAGGGAAATGAACCTGCTTCCCCTGCATTGGAAGGCGAACTCTTAACCACTCGACCACCAGGGACGCCCCGCACCTGACCGGACTGAGTGATCTTGATGTTCACATAGCTCAGTTTTAGTCCTCTTCCTAGCAAGATGTGGGTGGCACTGATGGTGCTGTTGGGGGTGGTAGCTCACCCCTCCTGGCTTGGGCCAGGCCCTGCTTCGGCACTCCTGCTGCTGATGCTGTTGCTAAGTCACTCAGTCGGGTTCGACTCTCTGCAGCCCTACGGACTGTAGCCCACCAGGCTCCCCTGTCCATGGGATTTCCCAGGCAAGAATACTGGAGCGGGGAGCCATTCCCTTCTCCAAGGGATCTTCCTGACCCAGGGATCGAACCCATGTGTCCTGCACTGCCGCAGGTGGTTCAACGGCTGGGCCCCCAGGGAAGCCCATTAGGCCGTCTACACATATTCAGCTTGGTTCACTGCTTTCAGCATCCCTTTAAGATAGGTGTGAGATCCATTTCCTACTCCCGAGAATAGGTTTCTCGACATTCAAAAACTCTCCCAAGGCTATGAATTGACCCCGTTCTCAAGTGAAGAAAGGAAGCCAGGAGATCTTCTTTCCCCTCGGAACCATCATCTTCACCTCACTGTGAGCATTACATGAGAAATGTCTGTGGCATGCTTTACAGAATCCTGGGGAAAGAGTAAGGACCGAAAAAAGAAAAAAAGTTGTTCTGGTTTTTTTTTTTAGAACTGAGGCTGGAGATGGGACAGGGAATACCTGGGTTGCTGGTCCCAGGTCAGCCCAGCCCTCAAGAGTCCATCCTCTCCTGGTTTTGTTTATTTCTGTCCTGCACAGTTTGCGCCCACACGGTGTGGTCTCTTAACAGATACAGCCTGGCTTTGTTCTTTTCCACTGAGTTTCCCTCTAGTTGGTGTGGGAGAAAGACATCTTAGGACTCAGGGCTTTTCCTCCCTTCTTTGAAAGAAACCAGATCATTTTACAGTAAAGCTAAGCCTAAGATAAGCAATACTAAATCATCAACGATGCCAAAAGGAAAGCAGGCAAACTGAGAAGGGTTGGTTTTTCTTCCCGCTCGCCCTGCAGAAGTCTGACGTGCGTTGGACCCAAGCCTCTTTAGAAACAGAATGAACAGAGTTAAGAGCAGGAAGTGTTTCTCTGAGATCTCCCTCAGATCTCAGCCTCTACAACTTCATTAGTTCGATTAATTATTTTCAAGAAAATTTTCGAACAGTGAACTGGAAAGAAACTATATGAAGAGAGAACTCTTCTCTTGGCCATCATAATAGAAGTATGTTGATTTCATTTGGCCTCTGAGTATAAAAAGTATCTTTAAGGGATTCAGATACAGCAGAGAGATGGTTTCACAGAGGGCAGTGACGTGAAATGAAGGTGGACGGGGGTCTTTTAGACTGACGGTGGGTAGGGTGGCTTTGGTCATTGTGTCCGTGTGTGGCCTCTGTGGCAGCTGGCTCCAAATTCACATCTCTAGCACTGTTTTTTTTTAAGTGATAAGTTTTCCTAACTGTATCTTGGCTGCCCCAACTGACATCCAACTGGCATGTCATACTTACCGAAGCCGGAACGAGCTTCAGTGTCCATTTTAGAGCAGGTTCTCTTCCTGACATGACGCTATGAACCTGTGTCCCGCCATCTTTAATGACAGCTCTTGGAAAGGGGTCCCTTGTCTCTGCTGGCCTCTGAGCTTATATGTAAATATTTTCACCTTTTCCCCTTTCGCCCCTTACATCCCATCTTCCCATTTCTCTTTGGTTTGCTCCTTCATCTCTCTCTTTCTCATTCTATGAGCTAATTTTCTGTCTTAGTAGGTGCCTACAAAATGCTAGTGAATGAATAAAAATGAATGCATAAATAAAAGTTGACGTCACCTAAGGGCCAAAACTCTGACTCCTAATGGTACCGGTTCTTTAAATGTATTTTGGTTTCTTTCTCAAAGAAACATACAGCCCCTTTCTCCCTCTCTTTAAAGCTAGACAGACAGTTAGTTATCATTGAAAGCAGCAATGTGACTTGTCTTCCACATCCTAATGTGTTGTTTTAAAACCCATAGCTGATGCAGTGAATAACGCAGCTGGCTTTGGGTTCAGCGGAGTGGATAAGAATGGAAATTTCTCTTGGGATCTGCTTTCTAACCTAAACATCTGGAAAATTGAGGTGAGTGTATTGTGCTTTTGAATCAAGCTGCTGTTGTGAATCGAGCAAATGATCTTTGCTGTTAGTGTGGTGTGCTCACCTCCTCGTCAGTGTCCAGGAAAATGCTGCTATCAGGGAGGGCTGGCTCCAGCCTCTCTGGCATATTTTGTATCTTTGTAACTTTTTCCTTTTTTTTTTTTTAAGGTACCAACTTTTTTTGGCAGTATTACTATTTTTAGTTATCATGAGACAAACAGTCTAAAAATGAGCCAGGAAAACCTTTTCGTTGTTTACCTTCCTGTTTTATCAGTTAGAAAGTACAGGTGCTGTTTTCTCTTGGTCACATTCTCCTTCCCTCAAAGATAGGAGCAGGTGCATTTCGATGTCAGTGTTGCCAGTGTTCTCTCTGGTTTCTTTGGAAACATTGATACTACCTCTGCTTTTAAGAATTGTAACAGTGCACATGGCATTTGGGCCACTAGAATCAGGGTGGTTTTTCTCTTTCACTGGCTTTGTTCTTAGCCTGCCATTCTCGATACTATCATTTCCATCTCTAGAGGTGGTCTCTTTGGGGCCACATCCTTCTTGATGTCCTTGGCATTGTCATCCCTTATTCTCCTTGCAGCTGGATGGGAGGGAAGGGCATGATTCTCAACACACGGAGGTGTTGGTTCTCCAGCCAGGTGACACAAGGTTGCTGTGGGTTTTGCCCCTGGACAGTTAGGGCCGGAATCCTGGGAAGTGGAGACAGACCACCTGCCACCCACATTTGGTGGAAAGTAGTGCCACAGGGAGACCACAGGGAGCAGCCAAGATACAGTTAGGAAAACTTATCACTTAAAAAAAAACAGTGCTAGAGATGTGAATTTGGAGCCAGCTGCCACAGAGGCAGTGTAGTGCCACAGGGAGACCTGGGGGACAGCCTACCAAGGAAGTCTGTTTGTTATTTGTTTGCACTGGGTCTTGGTTGTGGCCTGTGGGCTCTAGTTCCCTGACCAGGGATGGAACCCAGCTCCCCCTGCATTGGGAACACAGTCTTAGCCGCTGGGCCATCCGGGAAGTTCTGAAGTCTGGTTTAATTTAGGCACTGTAACTTTTTTAATTTGGGGCTCTTTTATTGTTTATACTTTCATCCATCTTCGTTCTTTGGCCTGTGTGGGTCTCCCATTGCAGTGGCCTCTGTCGTTGCAGAGCACCGGCTCTGGGTGCATGTGCTCCAGAGCGCTGGCTCATAGTTGGACACACTAGTCCAGCTGCTCCACGCACATGCGACCTCCTGGGCCAGGGATCAAACCAGTGCCCTTTGCACTGCAAGGCGGATACTTTACCCACTGGACCACCAGGGAGGCCCTAATTTAGGCACCTTTGAAGCCGTGTGTATAGCACTTTATGAGCCAGAAAAGATGGCTACCTGGATAAATTAAACTCCTTAGGGCAGTGGTCCCCCAACCTCTTTGGCACTAGGGACCGGGTTCATAGAAGTTTTTCCACAGACTGAGGGTGGGGGATGGTTTCAGGGTGGTTTTCTCTTTCACTGGCTTTGTTCTTAGCCTGCCTTTCGATACTATCATTTCCATCTCTAGAGGTGGTCTCTTTGGGGCCACATCCTTCTTGATGTCCTTGGCATTGTCATCCCTTATTCTCCTTGCAGCTGGATGGGAGGGAAGGGCATGATTCTCAACACACGGAGGTGTTGGTTCTCCAGCCAGGTGACACAAGGTTGCTGTGGGTTTTGCCCCTGGACAGTTAGGGCCGGAATCCTGGGAAGTGGAGACAGACCACCTGCCACCCACATTTGGTGGAAAGTAGTGCCACAGGGAGACCACAGGGAGCAGCCAAGATACAGTTAGGAAAACTTATCACTTAAAAAAAAACAGTGCTAGAGATGTGAATTTGGAGCCAGCTGCCACAGAGGCAGTGTAGTGCCACAGGGAGACCTGGGGGACAGCCTACCAAGGAAGTCTGTTTGTTATTTGTTTGCACTGGGTCTTGGTTGTGGCCTGTGGGCTCTAGTTCCCTGACCAGGGATGGAACCCAGCTCCCCCTGCATTGGGAACACAGTCTTAGCCGCTGGGCCATCCGGGAAGTTCTGAAGTCTGGTTTAATTTAGGCACTGTAACTTTTTTAATTTGGGGCTCTTTTATTGTTTATACTTTCATCCATCTTCGTTCTTTGGCCTGTGTGGGTCTCCCATTGCAGTGGCCTCTGTCGTTGCAGAGCACCGGCTCTGGGTGCATGTGCTCCAGGCGCTTGCTCATAGTTGGACACACTAGTCCAGCTGCTCCACGCACATGCGACCTCCTGGGCCAGGGATCAAACCAGTGCCCTTTGCACTGCAAGGCGGATACTTTACCCACTGGACCACCAGGGAGGCCCTAATTTAGGCACCTTTGAAGCCGTGTGTATAGCACTTTATGAGCCAGAAAAGATGGCTACCTGGATAAATTAAACTCCTTAGGGCAGTGGTCCCCCAACCTCTTTGGCACTAGGGACCGGGTTCATAGAAGTTTTTCCACAGACTGAGGGTGGGGGATGGTTTCAGGGTGATTCAAGCTCATTTCATTTAGCGTACATTTTATTTCTGTACTTATTACATCAGCTTCAGCTCAGATCATCCGGCATTAGCTCCCAGAGGCTGGAGACCCCTGCGTTAGGGGTGTAATTAAAAACTCTCAGTACAGAAATCTGTCCATGATTGATTTGTTCTCCCTCTTCCTCCATTCCTTCCAAACATATTACATTAGGCCAAAATGTGGCCTAAGGGCTTCCCCTGATGGTCCAGTGGGTAAGGACACCGCCTCGCAGTGCAAGGGGCGCCGGTTCGATCCCTGGCCTGGGAAGATCCCACGTGCCGCAGCGCGGCTGGACCGATGTGTCCAATTACCGAGCCAGAGCTCTGGAGCTCATGCGCCCAGAGCCAGCGCTCTGCGACAACAGAGGCCACCGCGATGGGAGGCCCACACAGGCCAAAGAACGAAGATGGATTAAAATAGAGAAATGAAGGATGAATAGAAGTGGCCCGCCCGCTCCCCTCCCTCCCCAACCCGACCCCCGCCCAAAATCAATCTTAAAAAAAAAAAAAAAGTGGCCTATGATTTTCTTATAGTTGAAACAGCAAACGGTGACTTTTACATTTTCTAACTTTATTTGGAATTCTGCTTCTTAAATGTTTGCTTCATGCTTTCTACTACCAGCCTTTATAAGGTTTTCACTTCTTTTTTGAAGGCGAAAACCCAATTGATGACTTATTTTGGGATCTTTCTCCATGGTTGATTTACCTGCGTCATTGCCCGTGGGGTGATACTTCTTTGTTTTCTTTTCTGTATGGTGACTCCTTCATGTGTGAAATCTCCTTACTATTCTAGATTCAGTTGGAAGCATTTGAACCCGTACAGCTATTTGCAGAGTAACTTCAGCAGACTGACCTAGTTTACAGATGGTCACAGAGTGACAAGGTGACAGTGGCATTCAGGCTGTCTCTGGAAAGGCACTAAACTCACATGAAGATGCTTTTCCCGTGGCTAATCCCACGTGAGAGGATTTCGTTTTAAAATTCAGATGGCGGAAATTTTGTGTTTAACCCAAAAGGGAAGGAAAAACCCACAAAACATTCCTTCCATCATTCTAAAATTTGGAAATAGATTTTGAGAGAAATGGAGATTTTGCGGGCCAAAGTGTAGTTGCAAAGGAAGCCTTAGGAAGCCCAGCAAATTTGACTGTGTACAACGGAACAGCTGATCTTCCCTGAGTCAGTCATCATTGTCGAAATGGCACATCTCATCGGCCGCCAGGGGAGTTCTGGGGAGAACTTTCCATTCCTGGGGATATTTTTAAAGCTAATGATAGGTGTTATTTTCTTTGTAGACTGCCACAAGTTTCAAGATGTACGTAGAGAACTGGAATATTCAGACAGCTACTTGGCTAAAGCGGTAAGGAAAACAAAAACGACCTCGTTCCTCAGGGCGCTGGGATATGTTTAGATGGGTGTCGTTTGATGAACAGCCATAGGCTGCCGGGGTAACATCAGCTGACGCTTCTGTTTGGTATTGACATCTCTATGCCATGCAAATGGAAAAAGTAGGAATAATTTTAGAAGGTCACAGTGGAGTCTAGGGATTTCACTGCACCAAATACTTAATAATGCCAGAAATCCTCATGGCAATCCCGTGAAGTGTTGGTAGTTACTATCTCCATTTTACAGAGGAGGAAAGTGAGGTACAGAGGGGTTAGGCCACTTGCCCAAAGTCACACAGCTAATAAGTATGAGCCCAGCATGTCTCCAGGGCCAGGCTTTTAACCTCGAGGATGTGCCGCTGCTAATCTAGAGGACAATCTGTTGCTCAGATGTCAAGGAAGGTCAACTGTCAGCATCACGTCACAGAAGATTGCTGTTTATCTGTAGCACTGAAAATGTTACAGCACCTCCGCGTGTTGCTTTTTTTCTTTTCCCCATCACGCCTCTTTTATTTACATTTATTTTCACCCATCTTTTTATTCCTCGGCCTGTGTGGGCCTCCCATTGCAGTGGCCTTTCTCACCGCAGAGCACTGGTCTGACGCATGTTCTCCAGAGCACTGGCTCATAATTGGATACACCAGTCCAGCCGCTCCACAGCACATGGAATCCTCCTGGGCCAGGGATTGAACCAGTGCCTCTTGCACTTCCAAGCAGACTCTTTACCCACTGGACCACCAGGGAAGCCCCATGTTGATGCTTTATAATTTTGTATTTTGTCCGTTTGTTTTTCTACACATCCCTGAATTAGAGACATTACTGCTTATGGAACTAAGGATAGGCTTTCCTCAAAGCAGCAGACTCAAGCTCATGAATATTTGTATTACCTGAGTGCAGGAAGAGTACACAAATATTGACGCATCAATTCTACTGTTTTTGATAACTAGCATTCGCATGGGGGTAAGAGAAGAGACAATGTGTAACAGTTCTAACAAAGTAAACTCATGCTGTGAATCTGAACATGTACTTTTGAAAATTTGCCCTTAAGGTATTGCTGTTAATGTTGTGAGTCACTTGAGCACAAACCTCTGTTTCTGTATATTGTATATTCTCAGTGTACTGAGAATCCTAGAGTCTCCACTAGAAGCTTGTTCTACATAAATATTTTTTATGTGACTGAACATACATAAACAAGACATATGTTTAAGAAACCATTTTAGAAAATGGAATATTTCATTCATATAAAAAGATAGAGGTAGGAAACAAACACCCATGCAAAAGACCTTTCATTTCAGGAAGAAACATTATAAATGGAGTCCCATCCTGTGTTTCTTTCCTCAGATGCATTCCCTTTCTTCCTATGAAGAGAAAGCCATGGTTCTTAGTTTGGGTTTTACTTGGTTACTTTTACTGTTGGGATTTACTTTGCATCACGGTTCTCTCGGGTAGGAAGGCATCTAGTTCTCCCCTTGGGACCCCTGGCCATCTGTGGACCGAATTTGGGAGGAAGTTCCCTGTCACTTTGTTTTCACAAAGTGCTCTCCAGGGCACTGACTGACAGCCTCTAGATCGTCACAATGTCACCTTTAAAGCAAATTCGTGGGCTGGAATCCAGTGGACACTGAGATCCAAAGATGTCCTGTAACTGATAGGCTGACGTTGTGCTGGAGTCACAGCCAAGAGAGACGAGTAGGCTGCAGGGGTGATTTTTTTTTTTTTTTTAAGGTGGCATTGGGGCCAGTGTGGAAAATAAATTATATCCACTAAATGAGGACCCTTATCCAGGTTCTGAAAGTTTTAATGCTAATAGCACTTACCAGCATGGAAGATCCCCTAGAGAAGGAAAGGGCAAGCCACTTCACTGTTCTTGCCTCGAGAATCCCATGGCCGGAGGAGCCTAGTGGGCTACAGTCCACGGGGCTGCAGAAGGGCCCAACATGACTCTTAGCATTTATGAAGACTATAGAGTTCCGGGCTGCTTGAACTGCACAGCAAGTCCCCAGGGAGGGTTAGGCAGGCCTGCTGTCAGGGGTGGATGAAGTGATTTCTGCAGGATTGGATCCAGAAGATGCAGGCGTGGGTGGGAATACCTGTTACGTTTGACCCGTGGCTCATGGGACCTTCCTGTCTTCAGAGTGTGCTATGATCGGGTTCCGTGGTACCCCACTGTGCTGACCTTCTTCCTGTCTGCCTTGTGGCATGGCGTCTACCCTGGGTACTACTTCACCTTCTTAACTGGAATCCTGGTCACGCTAGCAGCCAGAACGGTAAGCTCCCTTTGGGGGTGGGGTCTTTTCCTTCGGGACGGGATGCCTGTGGGCATGTTGTCTTTCAGGTCCCAGGAGTCGGGTGAGGGCCATCGTGGGGGTGATGTTTTGAAAATCAAATCTTCCCTTTAGAGAAGTGCTTCAATATATAGGAATTTAGGGTCACAAAATGGTTAACTGTATTAGTTCATGTGATTTACAGAGGGTGTTTGCCAAACAAAAGGGCTTTTAGGAGCAGTGTTTAGAACTCTTAAGTGATGAGAGTATTTTCAATCTTTAAAGGCTGTAAACAAACATCTACTCTGAAAAGTGACGGCTGTTCTTCATTAATGGAAGTTCCATAAAACTTCATTTTGCTTATACTCTACTTAATTTCTCTTTTCATTACCCTACACCTAAAATAAATTCGACCTCTGAGCAGCCGGGAAAATGGCAGCCCCAAGAACCATTCTCTTAAAGATTTCGCTAACCTTGCATGTTGGATCTAGTTAAATTAGTTTGGGTAAAGTCCTTTGTGAATTTCAGTTTGTCCTTGACTGTGCCTGCCATTGGCTGGCTGTGGAGCAAGCGTGGTGACAGAATTTAAAACAGCATGCCTGTCCTGAGAAAATGAAATGGACGTGTGCATAAGCAATTACAAGTCGGTGTAGTTTAACTGTCAAATACAGAGCTTTGGATTTTATTTCATTTCAGTACTTAATAGTGAATCAAGTGATTCAAGTGCCAAGAACTTTTCATGAAATGTGTAGAGCAGGTATTTTAAATGTGGGTTTGGGAGCCCCAGCAGAGCTATTCATTCTTTAATTTTTTTTTTTTTATATTTATTGAGTGCTTACTACATGCCAGGTGCTGTGAGGGGTACTAGAAGGAAAAAGAGAAAAGAATGGGTGGGGTCCCTACTCCTGGTCTACTGCGGGGATAGAAACAGATCCCATCTTCCTATTGGTTCAGTGGAGAAAGGGGGATGAGGAGGATTTCTTTCCCATTTCTTTTAGCTGTTCACTCATTCATTCTTTTTTTTTTTTTTTTTGCCCTTTTTTGGCCACTTCCATTGGTCTTTCATTTATTTATTATCATCCATCTTTGTTCTTTGGCCCGTGTGGGCCTCCCCCTCGCAGTGGCCTCTGTTGTCACAGAGCACCGGCTCTGGGCGCATGCGCTCCAGAGCTCCGGCTGGTAATTGGACACATCGGTCCAGCTGCTCCGCGGCACGTGGGATCTTCCCAGGCCAGGGATCGAACCGGCGCCCCTTGCACTGCAAGGCGGTGTCCTTACCCACAGGACCACCAGGGAAACCCTGTTCACTCATTCTTAAATTCATCTGTGCAATAATGGGCATACGGATGCTTACATGATAGGCTTGTTGGGAGAGTCAGAGATGATACCCATAGAGAACTGGCACAGGCTTGACACACGTTACGCACTCAGTAAATGGTCACTCATATTATTCTATTATTACCATTAGGACCCAGTGCCGAGACTCCTACAAGGGTATACATCGCACAATTGTTTACAGTAGCATGCAGTAGGAGACACACTAAGTTTCCCATAATTAAAGTAGTACCAGATTAATACTTATTGACAGAAAAAGTTCATGCGGTGTTGCTAAATGGAAACACAGGCTAAACATACAGTGATGCCATTGGAAATGTAAATATGGATATATATATATATTTGAATAAAAAAAAACTTGAAAAGGTTTTTCAGCAATGCTTTTCTCTGAAAGATGTTAAAGAATAAAAATATGCTTAGTTCTAAGAATTTTTTGTGTAGTGAATGAATGTGGATTTTTTTTTTTAATAATAAGAAAAACTATAATGGTATTTTTCATTGAAAATAGAACTCAGATGGTTGGTAGTTTTTATCGCCTGTGTACCTGAGGTGTGCTATTTACATACATGGAGTAAAAGTTTTTATGTTTTTGCACTCCCGTCTCCCACTGACTTCCTTGGCGAGCAGGTGAGGAAAAACTACAGGCATTACTTCCTTTCTTCGAAAGCCCGCAAGGTTGTTTATGACATCGTCACCTGGGCTGTCACTCAGCTGGCCGTCTCGTACACGGTTGCCCCCTTCGTCATGTTGGCCGTGGAGCCCACCATCAGCTTGTACAGGTAAGTGTCCCTTGCTCTCCATTGCTCTGGAGAAAACACGTCTGTTGCCTCTGTGTCTGACTTGGGAGTCGGTGAATTGCATCAACCAGTACTGACAACTTCCAGGGGTGGTTTCGATGGGACGATGTCTAGAAGAAGCTTTGGGAGGAAGTGTCCCTCCTGGAGATGCCCACAGACCAATAGTCATACAGACGGAGCGGAGCTGGCGGGGAGCCCTTCAGCTCTGGTGGCAGTGGATTTAGAAGTGGGGTGGTGTCTGGATCACAAGTTCAGAGGGTGAGTTCACTGCCCATACCTCTTTTTCCTGGTGTGAGGGTATGTTGGAGGCGTAGGGCACCCAGAGAGGGGTAGAAGTAGGCAGGAGCTGAGTTCACGCCCTAAACAAGAGGCCTTCAGGGAGAGGGTGTCAGGTCCTTATACTTAGACCCCAGCCCTCCAGCTGAACTGCAGATCTCTTCTGGTTTACCTTTATTGTTTCACTCTTTTGTTGAATTAGCCATACGTGACTACTTTCAGAGGAATGGCTGTGTGACCTCTGGCAAGTTATTAACCTCTTTTACCTGTGTTTTCTCAACTGTAAAATGAAAGTATGAACAGAATTCCATCTCAAGACACCTCTGTTAGGACTGAATGAGGCAGACGTGCAAAGGGCTCATCCTAGTGTCTAAATAAATACTAACTAGTGTTAATTTACTGATTTGCAGAGACTTTTGTGGATTAACCCTGGATCATGGCTACAGCCAGAAATGTGACTTAGGAATGGACATGCAGGGACCTCCCTGGTGGTCCAGGGGTCAAGACTCTGCCCTCCTAATGAAGGGACCTGGGTTCAATTCCTGATCAGGAACTAGGTCGCACCTGCTGCCACCAAGACCTGGTGCAGTCTAACAAATAGATTTATAAAGAAACAGACATGCAAACAGGCCTTACTGTACATCAGAGATTAGACACACTGGTTAGGAAGGATCAAAGAAGAATTTCAAAGAATTTTTGCACTCCTCCCACTGACTTCCTTGGCGAGCAGGTGAGGAAAAACTACAGGCATTACTTCCTTTCTTGAAAGCCCGCAAGGTTGTTTATGACATCGTCACCTGGGCTGTCACTCAGCTGGCCGCTGACACGGTTGCCCCTTCGTCATGTTGGCCGTGGAGCCCACCATCAGCTTGTACAGGTAAGTGTCCCTTGCTCTCCATTGCTCTGGAGAAAACACGTCTGTTGCCTCTGTGTCTGACTTGGGAGTCGGTGAATTGCATCAACCAGTACTGACAACTTCCAGGGTGGTTTCGATGGGACGATGTCTAGAAGAAGCTTTGGGAGGAAGTGTCCCTCCTGGAGATGCCCACAGACCAATAGTCATACAGACGGAGCGGAGCTGGCGGGGAGCCCTTCAGCTCTGGTGGCAGTGGATTTAGAAGTGGGGTGGTGTCTGGATCACAAGTTCAGAGGGTGAGTTCACTGCCCATACCTCTTTTTCCTGGTGTGAGGGTATGTTGGAGGCGTAGGGCACCCAGAGAGGGGTAGAAGTAGGCAGGAGCTGAGTTCACGCCCTAAACAAGAGGCCTTCAGGGAGAGGGTGTCAGGTCCTTATACTTAGACCCCAGCCCTCCAGCTGAACTGCAGATCTCTTCTGGTTTACCTTTATTGTTTCACTCTTTTGTTGAATTAGCCATACGTGACTACTTTCAGAGGAATGGCTGTGTGACCTCTGGCAAGTTATTAACCTCTTTTACCTGTGTTTTCTCAACTGTAAAATGAAAGTATGAACAGAATTCCATCTCAAGACACCTCTGTTAGGACTGAATGAGGCAGACGTGCAAAGGGCTCATCCTAGTGTCTAAATAAATACTAACTAGTGTTAATTTACTGATTTGCAGAGACTTTTGTGGATTAACCCTGGATCATGGCTACAGCCAGAAATGTGACTTAGGAATGGACATGCAGGGACCTCCCTGGTGGTCCAGGGGTCAAGACTCTGCCCTCCTAATGAAGGGACCTGGGTTCAATTCCTGATCAGGGAACTAGGTCGCACCTGCTGCCACCAAGACCTGGTGCAGTCTAACAAATAGATTTATAAAGAAACAGACATGCAAACAGGCCTTACTGTACATCAGAGATTAGACACACTGGTTAGGAAGGATCAAAGAAGAATTTCAAAGAATTTCTGCCTAAGAAATTCTTACTGCTTAGTATGGATGTCAGGGTCTAGAACTGGAATGGTTTTCTTTTTTTTTTCCCCCTAGGTTATAGGAAAAGAAGGTAGAGCGACCTATACTACACTCAATCAAGTCTGTGTCTGTAATACCAGCTAGGTCATAGGAGTTATGTTCAAATGACATGGAGGTTGAACTGGTTTGCATACACATTCTAGATTAGAGATGCCAAAATAGGGGAGGAGAATGATAATCTTCCACACACACACACACGCCGTCAGTTCAGCAGCTACTGAGGCAGGAGCCGTGAGCCCTCCCCTGCACTGGGCTCCCTCTCCCCAGAGGTGCCCCCCAACAGGCCCACGCCATCTTGGCTTACCTCCTGTGCACTCTGCCTCGGGCCGGCACCCCTAGCTCACAGCTCCATTTTCCTCTCCCTCGCCTCAGTGCCCTCCAGCCAAATGTTGCCCTTTGTTGTCTTGTTCATTTTAACACCTGTTGAGCTGTCTTGCCCAGGCTGTCCACAAGTTTGGGGCTTTGGTGTTCATGGTCTTTGTTAGTGTTCTGGTTACAAAGTCTCAGAGGCTTTGAGGGGCCTGTTTCTAACTTGTAACCCCAGGCCCTTCTCCCCTTTCCCTTTGATGAGAGGAAAGGGGGAGAGAGCTGCCCTTTTTTTTATAAAGAAATGGAGCGTTGAAGTGGACTATATTACACAGGATTTTTAAAAGGGGTCCTTCTTTTAAAAACAGGTATTGAGACACATTGAGTTGCATTACTAAGTAAGATGGATGGGACTGAGGGTTTCCCCTAGTATTTGAAAAATCTAAGTCACATTGCAGAGTAAGAAACAGGGACTAGAGCCACCCCAGTAAACATACCTTATTGTACGTGAGAGATTAGACACACTGGTTTAAGCACACAATGTTAATAGATACTTTTTTTTTTTTTAAGGAATATGTGTATCTTATTATAGAGCAGAAATGTGTTAACTCAGTACCATTTAATACCTACAGCACGCTCAGCACTGCTGTAGCAGTTGGGAACAGGAAGGTGAGCCAAAGAAATCATTCCTGCTTCCACGGAGGAGATAGCTTGATAGGAGTGATAGTGGGTATTTATAAATTGGTCAATTATTTCCTAAGCTCACACTCTGAGTGCACGGCACAAAGGTTCTGAGGGTGTGCAACAGGAATCCAACTCTTCAGAGAAAGCAGCGTTTGAGCTGAGTCCTGGAGGCTGCACCAGGAGTCTGGAGCAGGTATAGAGCATGAGGGAGCATGGTGGGACGTGCTGCAGACCCAGGGAGCTACACAGAGAAGCCCCATTGTAATGGAAGGAAGCCCTGAGGAGCACGAGTGTGAGAGGACTAGAGAGTCAGTCCAAGGCAGAGAATAGTGAGCTGAGGAGAAAGGTAGGTGTCAGTGTCCCTGTTCATCACTTATGGAAGTGGAGGCTCAGAGAGGGTGAGTGATTTAACGAAAGTCACACAGCAAGAGCCGTTTCAGAGCAAAAGTGTTGTTTTTAACAGTAGGAGTACAGTTACTAAAAATTTCTCTAGATGAAGATATTTTGGAAGACTGTTACCACTTGAGGAGTCACAAATAAGTGGTGATTTGTTTGTGATCACCAGCATTTAACCAACTAAGCGTACTAAGTTACATTTAGGCAGGAGCTCTAGGGAGAGAATCAAATCATTATCCATCCAGATCACTCTCGGGCAAATTTCTATTTCTTTTTATTGAGGGGCCTGTTTCTAACTTGTAACCCCAGGCCCTTCTCCCTTTCCCTTTGATTTTTAAAAGGGGTTCCTTTTCTTTTAAAACCAGGTATTGAGACACATTGAGTTGCATTACTAAGTAAGATGGATGGGACTGAGGGTTTCCCCTAGTATTTGAAAAATCTAAGTCACATTGCAGAGTAAGAAACAGGGACTAGAGCCACCCCAGTAAACATACCTTATTGTACGTGAGAGATTAGACACACTGGTTTAAGCACACAATGTTAATAGATACTTTTTTTTTTTTTAAGGAATATGTGTATCTTATTATAGAGCAGAAATGTGTTAACTCAGTACCATTTAATACCTACAGCACGCTCAGCACTGCTGTAGCAGTTGGGAACAGGAAGGTGAGCCAAAGAAATCATTCCTGCTTCCACGGAGGAGATAGCTTGATAGGAGTGATAGTGGGTATTTATAAATTGGTCAATTATTTCCTAAGCTCACACTCTGAGTGCACGGCACAAAGGTTCTGAGGGTGTGCAACAGGAATCCAACTCTTCAGAGAAAGCAGCGTTTGAGCTGAGTCCTGGAGGCTGCACCAGGAGTCTGGAGCAGGTATAGAGCATGAGGGAGCATGGTGGGACGTGCTGCAGACCCAGGGAGCTACACAGAGAAGCCCCATTGTAATGGAAGGAAGCCCTGAGGAGCACGAGTGTGAGAGGACTAGAGAGTCAGTCCAAGGCAGAGAATAGTGAGCTGAGGAGAAAGGTAGGTGTCAGTGTCCCTGTTCATCACTTATGGAAGTGGAGGCTCAGAGAGGGTGAGTGATTTAACGAAAGTCACACAGCAAGAGCCGTTTCAGAGCAAAAGTGTTGTTTTTAACAGTAGGAGTACAGTTACTAAAAATTTCTCTAGATGAAGATATTTTGGAAGACTGTTACCACTTGAGGAGTCACAAATAAGTGGTGATTTGTTTGTGATCACCAGCATTTAACCAACTAAGCGTACTAAGTTACATTTAGGCAGGAGCTCTAGGGAGAGAATCAAATCATTATCCATCCAGATCACTCTCGGGCAAATTTCTATTTCTTTTTAAACACAATCTAGTTTACCAAAAAAAAAAAAAAAAAAAAAAGCAAACCTGTTCAGAGTGAAATGGACATTTCTGTCACTTTTGTGATTTTCAGGTGCTTCAACCCAAGTGTTATGTTGCTTTCATTGTTGCTTATGTGTATAATTTAACTCTACTCTCTAGAGAAGTTCTGTCCAATCGAAATTTCGATAGTGACTGAAATGCCATCTACTATGTTGTCCAGCAACACGTGTGGTCATTGAGGCTTTTGAACTGTATCTAGTGTGACTGAGGAACTCAGTTTTCAATTTAATTTTAATTAATTTGAATTTTAACAGCTACCTGTTACCAATGGCTATTACAGATCGCCTCTCAGGAAGGTGTTTTCAGAATCTTATAAAAACCGTTTTTTTTTTTCAGAAACTCTTAGGGAGTCATCTTTCCATGGAGCGGGGTCTGGAGGCTTTCCAGATCTCTTCCTCCCTCGGGGGCGATTTCAGTTACAAGAGAGGACTGGCAGCCATATGCAAATCCACATCTCAGGATACCGTTCCTGATCCACACTGGAGTGTCTGATGGGCTTTGTTTCTCTGTCTCGCCACTTTTCAATCCAGTGACTTCAAATCCCCGCTTTAAGCTTCTTAGTCTGATTTTTTTTCCTTGAAGTTGGGAGTGAGCCCTCAAGTGGACATGCGAATGTATTATGGAAGAACTGGTGAGCCCAAAGCCACCACAGAGGAGAAGGTCTTGAGCTTACCTCCTTCAGGATATCACCAGGGTCACAACTAACTGCTGAGCAGCCGTCGGCCAAGAAGACTGGAACCTACCCTGAAGATATTTTATATTCAAAGAGAAGAAGCCACAGAAGGATCGGAGGGGTGCTCTTGTGACACAACCAAATCCTATACGCGCCAGGTGGGTGACCCACACACTGGAAAGTAATTACATCACAGAGTGAGTCCCGAGCCCCATGTCCGACGCCCCAGCATAAAGCTCCAGCGTCGGGAGGAAGGGCCCCCAGAGCCTTTGGCTTTGACGGTCAGTGGGGCTGTGCACAGGAGCTCCACGGGACGGGGGGACACAGCCCATGTTCGGAGGGTGCACACAAGGTTTACACAGGGACCCAGCCCAGAGCGGTCACTCCGCAGGAGCTGGGGCTGGACCGACCTGCCAGCCGTAGAGGATCTCCTGTGGACCCTGGGCAGAGACAGGAGCAAGGGCACCGGTGGCGGAAGCCCCCGCAGGGGACTGACCTCTCTCAGAAGTCACCATGTTGGCGTTAAGACCTGGCTCTAACCCACAGCCAGTGCTGGAACACCTCAAGCCAAGTCGCAGGTTAGGAGCAGCCCCCACCCGTCAGCCGCCACACTGAGCTCATGGCCACCTCTCCCCACACCCCTTGACACAGCGCTGACCACCTGAATGACAAGCCCCAGATCCACCCACAGGTGGCGCCTGTCCTGCCCACCAGTGAACCCGCGCCAACCTCAGGGCCAACCTCAACCAGCAGAGGGCAGACTCGAGCAAGAGAAGCGATGGTTCCCAGCCTACGCAGAGAGAAAGATGAAGAAACAAACCCACAGTCAGTAGAAGGCAAGGAATCATCAAGGTCAGAGCAGAAACAGAGAGGAGGCAAACAGTGGAAAAGACCAATGAAACTAAAAGCTTTTTCTCTGAGAAGATGAACAAGACTGATCAGCTTTCAGCCAGACCCATCAAGAATAAAAGGGAGAGGACTCAATACAATTGTTCATGAAAAAGAAGTTACCACCGACCCCACAGAAATACGAAGGATCATAAGAGACTACTACAAATAACTATATAACAATAAAATGAACAACCGTGAAGAAGTGAATAAATTCTTAGAAAGATATAACCTTCCAAGACTGAAGAAAGAAAGAAATAGAAACAGGCCAGTCACAAGTACTGACATTGAAACAGTGATTAAAATCTTCCAGCATATTAAAGTTCAGGACCAGATGGCTTCACAGGCAAATTCTATGAAACATTCAGAGAAGAGTTAACACTAATCCTTCTGAAACTCTTCTGAAAAACTGCAGAGGAAGGAATCCTAATATGTATTGCAGCACTGTTTACTGTAGCCAAGACAGGGAAGCAGCCTAAATGTGTGTCGACAGATGAATGGAAGAAGACGACATACAGTGTATGGACATATACAAAGATATATACAATGGATTATTACTCAACTGTAAAAAGAATGGAGTAATGCCATTTGGAGCAACATGGGGGGTCCAAGAGATCCTCATACCAAGTCAAAGCCGCCAAAGACAAATATCACGTGATAGCACCCACAGGTGGAATCTGATTTTTAAAAATGATACAAATGAACTTATATATGAAGCAGGCTTACAGATATTGAAAACAAACTTATGGCTACCAAAGGGGGAATGTGGGGGAAGAGAGGATAAATCAGAAGCTTGGGGTTAATGTACACACACTGCTCTATGTTAAGATGGATAACCAAGAAGGACCTACTGAATAGCACAAGGAACTCTACTTAGTATTCCATGATACCCTATATAAGGGAAGAATAAAACAGAATGAATATATGTATAACTGAATCACTTGTACACATTTGAAACACAACTGGTAAATCAACTATAAGCCAATAAAAGAAAAAGAATGAAGTTACCTTAGTTCAGGCTTCTGTGACTAAATACTGTAGACTAGGTGACTTCAACATAGACATTCACTTTTTCACAGTTGGTGGAAGCTGGGAAGGGCAAGATCAAGGTGCTAGCAGGGTTAGTTGCTGATGAGAGCTCTCTTTCTGGCGTGCAGATGGCTGTCTTCTTGCTGGGTCCTCACAGAGCAGAGAGAGATTTCCAGAGACAGGGACAGGGAAAGAGTTGGGGTGAGGCATAGTGAGAGGGACACAGACAGAGCCAGCTTGCACTCTGATTTCCCTTGATTTTCTAACAAGGGCCCTAATACTGTCATGGTGGCCCCACCCTCATGGCCTCACCTAAATCAGATCACCTCCCAAAGACTGCTTCTTCCAATATCATCACATTGGAAGTCAGGGCTTCCGCATGTGTTCAGGGAGGACAAAGACATTTAGTCCAGAGCAGAGCCCTTCTAGGAAATCATTTTCAAAAGCAAAATCTCATAAGCTGTTGTCTTTATTTAGATAACACTTGCTGAATTCAGTGTATAAGAATGTTAGAATTTGCGTAGGAGTTTTTGTCGATGGCAAAATCCTTGAGAGTAGAATTATGCCTTATTCATCTGCATGCCTAGTTTAGTCCTGACTTGCTGTATGAATGTTAACTGAGTTCTTCCATAATAAAAGACAGAATATTCTTTAACATTTGAGAGAAGTATGGAATGTCAGAATAGGTTACTAAACCTTCCTGGGAGGCGGACATTTTTTTAACCCCTTGGCTTCCAGAATATTTTGGCTATAAGTTAACAGAATTGCTACAGTGTAGATTTGACCACATGAAAAGATTCAGGCAAAAGACAAAGAACAAAGTATATTTTAAGAGAGCAAACTCTGAAAGCTGGAATTCTCTATGCCTGGGGTGGGCCTCTGAGATCCCAGTTTATACCTGCTGAGCCAGGGTGCTTTCCTGTTGAGCTGTTTTTCACTGTCCTGGTTTAAATAGTAAATCAGATGATCACTTACCCGTGGCTATTCACCCCTCTTCTAGCTAAATAACTCTTCTCTCTATACTGGTCTTCTTTTCCATTCCCCAAAGAAGGGGTGGAGTCTTTCCCTGAAATCAACTATAAGCCAATAAAAGAAAAGAATGAAGTTACCTTAGTTCAGGCTTCTGTGACTAAATACTGTAGACTAGGTGACTTCAACATAGACATTCACTTTTCACAGTTGGTGGAAGCTGGGAAGGGCAAGATCAAGGTGCTAGCAGGGTTAGTTGCTGATGAGAGCTCTCTTTCTGGCGTGCAGATGGCTGTCTTCTTGCTGGGTCCTCACAGAGCAGAGAGAGATTTCCAGAGACAGGGACAGGGAAAGAGTTGGGGTGAGGCATAGTGAGAGGGACACAGACAGAGCCAGCTTGCACTCTGATTTCCCTTGATTTTCTAACAAGGGCCCTAATACTGTCATGGTGGCCCCACCCTCATGGCCTCACCTAAATCAGATCACCTCCCAAAGACTGCTTCTTCCAATATCATCACATTGGAAGTCAGGGCTTCCGCATGTGTTCAGGGAGGACAAAGACATTTAGTCCAGAGCAGAACCCTTCTAGGAAATCATTTTCAAAAGCAAAATCTCATAAGCTGTTGTCTTTATTTAGATAACACTTGCTGAATTCAGTGTATAAGAATGTTAGAATTTGCGTAGGAGTTTTTGTCGATGGCAAAATCCTTGAGAGTAGAATTATGCCTTATTCATCTGCATGCCTAGTTTAGTCCTGACTTGCTGTATGAATGTTAACTGAGTTCTTCCATAATAAAAAGACAGAATATTCTTTAACATTTGAGAGAAGTATGGAATGTCAGAATAGGTTACTAAACCTTCCTGGGAGGCGGACATTTTTTTAACCCCTTGGCTTCCAGAATATTTTGGCTATAAGTTAACAGAATTGCTACAGTGTAGATTTGACCACATGAAAAGATTCAGGCAAAAGACAAAGAACAAAGTATATTTTAAGAGAGCAAACTCTGAAAGCTGGAATTCTCTATGCCTGGGGTGGGCCTCTGAGATCCCAGTTTATACCTGCTGAGCCAGGGTGCTTTCCTGTTGAGCTGTTTTTCACTGTCCTGGTTTAAATAGTAAATCAGATGATCACTTACCCGTGGCTATTCACCCCTCTTCTAGCTAAATAACTCTTCTCTCTATACTGGTCTTCTTTTCCATTCCCCAAAGAAGGGGTGGAGTCTTTCCCTGTTTATAGATCCTAGTTGAATACTTCCTATATTCTAGGTGGGCTTCTCAGGTAGCTCTGTGGTAAAGAATCCAGCTGCAATGCAGGGGATTTGGGTTTAGGAGATCCCCGGGTTGGGAAGATCCCTGGGAGGAGGAAATGACAACCCACTTTAGTGCTCTTGACTGAATAAATGGACAGAGGAGCCTGGTGGGCTACAGTCCATGGGGCCGCAAAGACAACTGAGCACACACAGATAGGCCCACATCCTAGGGAATAAATGCTTATTGAAAAAGAAAAGATATGTTTGCTTCTGCTGGAGCTCTTGACTATCCTGTAGACCTGCCCTTACGATCACAGAAGCTGGTAGATGAGATGGGTATCAATGGTGCATCTCCTGCCCCCTTAATGTTAGCTTCCTCTGCTCTTCAGAACGCTTTGGAGAAAGTAGTTTGGTGTTTCCAAGGGAACATAGAACAGTCGTAAAAAAGCTGTTCCTAATTACTTGCATTCATTGATGTGTACGGATGGTCCTTGTGTGAACATCCACACCGTGCCCAGTACCACACTTAGGCTCTCCGTCCACAAACCTCAAAAGCCAAACCTTTTCTAGTTTGGATGAAAACTGAGGTACAGAGTAGGCTTTGGAAATCTGGGTTTTTTGGACTCATGTGTACGAGATCCCCTGACACTAAGTGGAGCACATTGGCTGTAGTGTTAGTTGTATTTGTGTTTGGGGGACACGGGGTAGGGCTTGAATTTGAATTGCATACATCCTTAGACTTTTAATAGGTTGGGTTTCTAGCTATGGGGTTCATGCTCTTGATCTGTAACAGCAATGGGGTGTTACTACGTGTCTATCTGTGGATGTGCAGGTTGGTATACTCTCCCTAACTCTGGGGTTTTGACCTGTCCTTGGTCTGCTCACCCACTGAAGAGCATTATCTGTGGAGCGGATCAAAGCAGGTCCACCCGTGCCAAAGGATGATGTCATCGCTTTACGTGACATTTCCCACGTATATCCTCACGTGAAATACAATTTGTGTGTTTCTTCCTAGGTCGATGTACTTTTACTTACACATCATCAGTCTCCTGATCATCCTGTTCCTGCCCATTAAACCACAAGCCCGTAATCCAAGGCGGCCTCAGACTCTGAACTCTGTTAATAAGAAAACAGACTGATACCTACACACACACAAAAAAAAATGCTGAACACCTAAGACTGCAAATCGCCAGACAGACGAGATAAAGACTCAAGTGGTCCGGTGACTTAGAGGCAATGTTTACATGCACTTTTTTTTTCTTGTTTTCATTTTTTAAGTGCAGGGAGTATTTTTATAAATCTTTTTTGTACCCTTAAATCAGCCATGCCCTGTTGATTTAATATGTTATTGGACGTTTGAGTGGCATGGAGGGCTGTCAAGAAGGTGCCAGAACTTGCAGAGATTGTTTATTCTGGGCAGATGGGTCTTTGCTTGTCTGGCATGATCTCTGGCCCCTGAAATTTAAGTAATAGGAACCTGAACATCTGCTCCCCAAGTGAGAAGGGGAAACTGAGATGACTTGTCTTCCAGGACACACCCAAGATGACTGTGCCTTGGGAAGCCCCCAATCCTTTGACGGGTGATATTACTGTTTTCAAACACGTTAACTACACTCAGAAGACTGCCCGAGAGGGACCATGTGGAGAGAGGTCTGCAGAATCCTGAAAACTCGATGAGCCAAGAGGACCAACCGTGAAGAGACACCAGTATGGATTGGAAGTCAGGCATGTGCCCAGACAGCGATGGTTTTTCTTTTTCTTTGGTTGCCTCCAGGGATATAACCCTTCTTTCTTCTGAAATGAGCCAAGATTGAAAATCAGAAAGTCTCCTGTCTGGGTACCAGGAGTCTCAGAGGGGGTACGGTTCTCCATTGCACACGTGTGTGCTTTCTGCTTGCCCAGGCATGGCCCTGAGAAAACGCCCAAATTTCACACCACAAAGGCAGCAGGATGCCTTTTTATAATATTTTCAAAGTGTAATTTAAAGTTATATTGAAGTTTTGGAAGAGCAGATACTTCTGTACTTCTCAGGGGTGTTCATGATCATGGCCATGGGATTCACTTGGGCTGGTTTCCGTTTTTTAGTTTCAAAGCTGATGAAATTTGACATTGTGTGAGATGAATCATCCTGCCTGAAAGCAGAAATTGATAAATGGTTTTCTTCCCTGTCTTTATCATGAACGTGCTCTGGCTCCTTTGGGAAATTTCTACTGGGTGACATTCTACGTGGGAGAAGGAACTGCGCTATAAAATGTTGTGGAAAATAATAATAAAACATGCTGCAATGTTTTATTTTTCAATCAAAACCCTTGGAGGGAGAGAATCTGTTCATATCAGATGGTATAAAAATTATTCTTAATGAATACTGTGTTTCTATATAAAGGAAATATTTCTGAAAAGACTTGATTTTTGTGTGACTAGAGGCTTGCCATGCTGAAGCTGTGTCTACATGTTGTGCGTGTATGTGTTTTAACAAATGTGTACAAACTTAACAGCCTTACTGGCTTAAAATGTGAGCAATCTATGCTTTATGTCAGGTGCTTGGGTAGTTTCATTTTGGATGGATTTCTGATCTTCATCCCTCAGTGTAGATAGGGTTAACCTCCTTTCACAAATGAGGGAACAGTGTCAGGAAGATGGCTGCTAACTGCCCCTCAGTCACAGACCTTGTGGTTGAGCTAAGATTTGACTTAAGGGGGGTCCCAGCAAGGCCGTTGGCCATGGATCTTTCCAGGCCAGTGTTTTTCTTTGGACAATGAAGTGTGAAATGATGTGCTTTTCCCTTAAAGAGTCAGTGTGGTCCAGATGCTCAAAACCTACGGTCTCGTCCTTATGGGGGACAGTGGAAGTTAAGAAGTAGCACATTTGGCCCCGGGTAGGAGGCTCACCGCAGTTTAACCAGGTAACCTTGTGGCTACCCTACTGTGCTGCCCTGAAAGGAATTTTAGTGGATAGTGGGGAGAAAATATAGGTGCCTAGTATCTGTCAGAGTCGGCCTCCAACGGGAATACGTTGAGGTGCAAGACCAAAAAATAAAATATGTAATCTTGTACCCCCAGCAAAAATGGCATATATCACCACAGGTATGGAGTGTGTGGAATACTCCATTGTACAATGAAAGCTTTGAACTTGCCATGTGATTTATGTGCAGGTTTCACTGTATTTTAAGTCTCTTCATTTCTAAGAGAAAAACGTTGGTCTTTAAGACGGGACGTGATCATTGGGGAGACCAGCAGCTGTGCTTTGCAGGGACCCTGCCAACCTCTCATTCCTGGGCAAGTGGGGACCACCCAGAATCAATTACTTGCAATGGAATGAAGCGAGGCCTGTGGAATCTGGGCTTACAGGGTGCCTGTGTCAGTCAGTGCTACGTCCTGAGACACAGTTTTCATATTATGAGGCCTTATTGAGTACTAAAAGAATAACACCTTGAAGAGCAGTTAGAACCTTTTCCCCCAGACAACAATGTACCTATAAAAGAAAACTTCATGTTTAAAAATAAGATGGGGACTATTTCTATTGCCTTCAAGTTCCTCATTTTTAAGTGTGACCTAAATAAAATTCCTTATGATTATACAGTGGACAAATAGATTTGAGAGATGAGATCTGATGGACAGAGTGCCTGAAGAACCATGGATGGAGGTTCGTGACACCGTACAGGGGGCAGTGACCAAAACCTTCCTCACAAAAAAAAGGCAAAATGGCTGCTAACTGCCCTCAGTCACAGACCTTGTGGTTGAGCTAAGATTTGACTTAAGGGGGGTCCCAGCAAGGCCGTTGGCCATGGATCTTTCCAGGCCAGTGTTTTTCTTTGGACAATGAAGTGTGAAATGATGTGCTTTTCCCTTAAAGAGTCAGTGTGGTCCAGATGCTCAAAACCTACGGTCTCGTCCTTATGGGGGACAGTGGAAGTTAAGAAGTAGCACATTTGGCCCCGGGTAGGAGGCTCACCGCAGTTTAACCAGGTAACCTTGTGGCTACCCTACTGTGCTGCCCTGAAAGGAATTTTAGTGGATAGTGGGGAGAAAATATAGGTGCCTAGTATCTGTCAGAGTCGGCCTCCAACGGGAATACGTTGAGGTGCAAGACCAAAAAATAAAATATGTAATCTTGTACCCCCAGCAAAAATGGCATATATCACCACAGGTATGGAGTGTGTGGAATACTCCATTGTACAATGAAAGCTTTGAACTTGCCATGTGATTTATGTGCAGGTTTCACTGTATTTTAAGTCTCTTCATTTCTAAGAGAAAAACGTTGGTCTTTAAGACGGGACGTGATCATTGGGGAGACCAGCAGCTGTGCTTTGCAGGGACCCTGCCAACCTCTCATTCCTGGGCAAGTGGGGACCACCCAGAATCAATTACTTGCAATGGAATGAAGCGAGGCCTGTGGAATCTGGGCTTACAGGGTGCCTGTGTCAGTCAGTGCTACGTCCTGAGACACAGTTTTCATATTATGAGGCCTTATTGAGTACTAAAAGAATAACACCTTGAAGAGCAGTTAGAACCTTTTCCCCCAGACAACAATGTACCTATAAAAGAAAACTTCATGTTTAAAAATAAGATGGGGACTATTTCTATTGCCTTCAAGTTCCTCATTTTTAAGTGTGACCTAAATAAAATTCCTTATGATTATACAGTGGACAAATAGATTTGAGAGATGAGATCTGATGGACAGAGTGCCTGAAGAACCATGGATGGAGGTTCGTGACACCGTACAGGGGGCAGTGACCAAAACCTTCCTCACAAAAAAAAGGCAAAATGGCTGCCTGAGGAGGCCTTACAAATAGCCAAGAAAAACAAAAGGCCAAAGAGAAAGAGAAAGATATACCCATCTGAATGCAGAGTTTGAAAGAACAGCAAGGAGAGATAACAAAGTCTTCTTAAGTGAACAATGCAAAGAGAGGAGAACAACAGAATGGGAAAGGCTAGAGAGATCTACAAGAAAATTAGAGATACCAAGGGAATATTTTATGTAAAAACAGGCACAAATAAAGGACAGAAATGGTATGGACCTAACAGATGCAGAAAATACAAAGAAGACATGGCAAGAATACACAGAAGACTGTACATAAAAGGTCTTAATGACCCAGAAAACGACGATGGTGTGGTCACTCAGCCAGAGCCAGACATCCTGGAGTGTGAAATTGAGTGGGCCTTAGGAAGCATTACTTATGAACAAAGCTAATGGAAATGATGGAATCCCAGCTGAGCTATTTCAAATCCTAAAAGATGGTGCTGTTAAAGTGCTACACTCAAGATGCCAACAAATTTGGAAAACTCAGCACTGGCCACAGAACTGGAAAAGGTCAGTTTTCATTCCAATCTCAAAGAAAGACAATGCCAAAGAATGTTCTAACTACTGCATACTTGTCCTCATTTCACTTGCTAGCAAGGTAATGCTCAAAATCCTTCAAGCTAGGCTTCAACAGTACATGATCTGAGAACTTCCAGGTGTACAAGCTGGATTTAGACAAGGCAGAGGAACCAGAGATTAAATTGCCAACATCCATTGGATCATAGAAAAAGTGAGGGAATTCCAGAAAGATTTTTACTTCTTTTTTATTGGCTATGCTAAAGCCTTTGACTGTGTGGATCACAACAAACTGGAAAAATCTTAAAGAGATGGGAATACCAGACCACCTTATCTGCCTCCTGAGAAACCTGTATGCAGGTCAAGAAGCAATAGTTAGAGCCAGACATGGAACAAAATGACTGGTTCAAAATTGAGAAAGGAGTACATCAAGGCTCTGTATTGTCACCCTGCTTATTTAACTTATATGCAGGTACATCATGTGAAAGGCAGGGCTGGATGAATCACAAGCTGGATTTAAGATTGCTGGTAGAAATAGCAATAACCTCAGATATGCAAATGACCCCACTCTATTGGCAGAAAACAAAGAGTAACTAAAGAGCCCCTTGAAGGTCAAACAGGAGAGTGAAACAGTTGGTTTAATAGTCAACATTCATAAAACTAAGGTCACGGCATCTGGTCCTATCACTTCATGGCAAATAGATGGGAAGCCATGGAAACACAGACTGTATTTTCTTGGGCTCCAAAATTCCTATGGATGGTGATTGCAGCCATGAAATTAAAAGACGCTTACTCCTTGAAAGAAAAGCTATGACAAACTAAGACAACATATTAAAAAGCAGAGACCTCACTTTGCCAACAAAGGTCCGAAGAGTCAGCGCTATGGTTGTCCCAGTCGTCATGTATGGATGTGAGAGCTGGACCATACAGAAGGCTGAGCACTGAAGAATTCATGCTTTCCAAATGTGCTGGAGAAGACTCTTGAGAGTCCCTTGGACTTCAAGGAGATTAAAGCAGTCAATCCTAAAGGAACTCAACCCTGAATATTCATCAAAAGGACTAATGCTGAAGCTCCAATACTTTGGCCATATGATGTGAAGAGTCAACTTATTGGAAAAGACCCTGATGCTGAGAAAGATTGAGGGCAGGTGGAGAAAGGGGTGACAGAGGATGAGTTGATTGAATGGCATTACTGAGTCAATGGACATGAGCTTGAGCAAACTCAGGGAGATAGTGAAGGACAGGGAAGCCTGGTGTGCTGAAGTCCATGGGGTCACAAAGAGTTGGACATGACTGAGCAACGTAACGAAAAGCTCCTAGTTATCTTAAATGCAATATATGCTTAATAAACATGTGTTGAGTTGATGAGCTTTCAGTTTAAAAGAAATACATTTTACGTTTTTGAAAAGGCCAGATTTAAAATATTCTATTTTAATTCAGCATTGCTAATTATCAGAGAAATGCAAATCAAAACCCCAGTGAGATATCACCTCACACTAGTCAGAATAGCTACCATCAAAAAGCACAAATAACAAAGGTTGGTGAGAATCTGGAAAAAAAAAAAAAAGGAACCCCTCATATACTATTGGTAGGAATGTAAATTGGTGCAGCTACTGTGGAAAACAGTATGAAGATTTCTCTAAAACTTAAAAACAGAACTACCATATGACCCAACTGTTCTGCTTCTGGATATATAGTAAAAACAAAAAAAAAACCCACTAGCTCAAAAAGAAACATGCATTCCAGTGTTCATAGTAGTGTTACTTAGGTTGCTATCATACCTTGGCAATTATAAGTGTCCATCATTGGATGAATGGATAAACATATGGTGTATACACATACGCATTCAATATATATCCACACACAATGGAATACTACTCAGCCACAAAAAGGGAAATTTTCCCATTTGTAGAAGTGTGGAGGGTCTGGGCATTATGTGAAGTGATAATGTCACACAGAGGAAACAAATACTGTATGATATCCGTTATATGTGGAACTTAAGAAATACAACAAACTAGTGAATGAAACAGAATAGAAGCAGACTCAGATCCAGGAACAAAGTAGTAGTTACCAGTGGGGAGAGGGAAGGGAGGGTCAATGCAAAGGTAGGGTGGAAAAGGGGTCATTATGGAATTGTAGGAAGCTATGTGTGTGAAACTTAAGAAAACTGTAAACCGTTAAAGCATCAAAACAATTCTAGTTTAGTTTTAAGGTTCCTATACAGAAGAGAAACATTATTCAGTAGTTGGGAAAAAATCGGTAAGTATTTCAGCCTGAGATTTTGACAGGCCAAGAGAGAAAAGGGTAGAAATCAGGAGGAGGAAAGAGGAGTGAGTGGGTGGCCCCAGAGCGGGGATGATGTGCCCTCTGTGCTGTGCAGGCTCAGGGCAGAGGGCCCTTCTGGACAGCCCTTCTCCAGCCTGAGAACGAGTTTAAAATATTTAAATGCAATATATGCTTAATAAACATGTGTTGAGTTGATGAGCTTTCAGTTTAAAAGAAATACATTTTACGTTTTTGAAAAGGCCAGATTTAAAATATTCTATTTTAATTCAGCATTGCTAATTATCAGAGAAATGCAAATCAAAACCCCAGTGAGATATCACCTCACACTAGTCAGAATAGCTACCATCAAAAAGCACAAATAACAAAGGTTGGTGAGAATCTGGAAAAAAAAAAGGAACCCCTCATATACTATTGGTAGGAATGTAAATTGGTGCAGCTACTGTGGAAAACAGTATGAAGATTTCTCTAAAACTTAAAAACAGAACTACCATATGACCCAACTGTTCTGCTTCTGGATATATAGTAAAAACAAAAAAAAAACCCACTAGCTCAAAAAGAAACATGCATTCCAGTGTTCATAGTAGTGTTACTTAGGTTGCTATCATACCTTGGCAATTATAAGTGTCCATCATTGGATGAATGGATAAACATATGGTGTATACACATACGCATTCAATATATATCCACACACAATGGAATACTACTCAGCCACAAAAAGGGAAATTTTCCCATTTGTAGAAGTGTGGAGGGTCTGGGCATTATGTGAAGTGATAATGTCACACAGAGGAAACAAATACTGTATGATATCCGTTATATGTGGAACTTAAGAAATACAACAAACTAGTGAATGAAACAGAATAGAAGCAGACTCAGATCCAGGAACAAAGTAGTAGTTACCAGTGGGGAGAGGGAAGGGAGGGTCAATGCAAAGGTAGGGTGGAAAAGGGGTCATTATGGAATTGTAGGAAGCTATGTGTGTGAAACTTAAGAAAACTGTAAACCGTTAAAGCATCAAAACAATTCTAGTTTAGTTTTAAGGTTCCTATACAGAAGAGAAACATTATTCAGTAGTTGGGAAAAAATCGGTAAGTATTTCAGCCTGAGATTTTGACAGGCCAAGAGAGAAAAGGGTAGAAATCAGGAGGAGGAAAGAGGAGTGAGTGGGTGGCCCCAGAGCGGGGATGATGTGCCCTCTGTGCTGTGCAGGCTCAGGGCAGAGGGCCCTTCTGGACAGCCCTTCTCCACAATGGCCACATTTCACCACCACAGTAGGAAGTTTATAAAGAAGCGATTGACGCCCAGCTTTGCGAGAGATCACATCTTTCCTCTCATCTTGCCTCCAGCACTTGGCACAAGGCCTGGTGTGTAATGAAGATTCAGCTGAGTGTTTGTTGAATGAATGAAGGATTGAATGCATTAGTTTAATGCATCGTTGGGTCTGACAGTTTTGATGGAGTCACTTTTATGCTGGGAAACATCTTTGCTGCTTTTCAGAATTAGGTTTTGAAAGAAAGGTAGGTGTTTTCAGGGAAGTCTGAAAGCACATTATGTGAAATAATCACTCAGACAGGCAAGTTTACGTAGTCTGAAGACGCGCCCTCCCCCGCCGCCCCATCTGTCAATCCATTAACTAAGGCATTGGCTTATTTATCAAAAATGTCTTGTCTGGAGTGGGCCTGGCCTTCTGTTAGGCACGTAAAGGATGCAGGTAAAACGTCAAAGATCCATTCTCTGCCCTTAAAGAGCTCAGAGGAGGACCAGAAAGACAAGATCCAGGGCACGTGCTGCAGCGGGTGCCTGGGGGATCTCAGCATTCCGAATGACACAGGAACGGGCTGCTGGATTTTGTAAATTTGGAGCTACTTCGTCCCCTGGCACCTGGAGGCTACCCAGGAGAGCAGTATCACCACTCACCAGCCTCGTGTCTGGATGAAGTGAAGCCTGTCCTGGTCCTGCAATCAGATGCTGCCTTTGCAACAAATCAGTGCCAGCTAGTGCAGTGGCCACCCAGAGGAGCAGCCTGTGCTTCCCCCTGTTGTCCTCAGAGGTAGTGGGGTGGCTACTCCTACCCACCCACCACCCACACACAATCAAGTTCAGTGAAAGTTCCAGGCTCAGGATGAGTTGCAGGCTCCTGTGATGAGACAGGAGGAAGGGTGTTGGCTGAGAGACATCTCAGCCCACCTGAGCTTCGTCTAACTCCCTAAACCTATGTTCAGCTACAAGCTCCAGAAAGCATCACAAGCCACTTCCCTCTGTCCCTACTCCAGATGAAGTCTCAAGCTGCTGTTGACTCCATCATGTGCTCTGGGGCACATGTGAACTGCCGGTGAGAGCCTTAGGACAGGGTACCAGTCGCCTCGTCTGCACACCCCCATTAAGGGGAAGATGGCCAGCACATGCCAAGGCAAGAGGCAGCAGGCATCCATACTAAAACCAGCCCTCACACCCAAACGTTAAACCCACACAAGCTACAAAGGGGCGTTCCCACATATAAATAGCCCACCAAGACCACAGTAGATAAATGTTTCTCCTCAACTCACAGGATAAGAGAAATACATGTCAAATGAAGCAGCAGAGGGACCACTCCTAGTTAAAAGATCAAGAGAATTCCCTTGCGAGAACAAGGAAACAGACCTCTGCAGTCTAATAGACACTGATTTCCAAAAGGAAATAAGATCCTGAAGGAATCAAGAAAGACAATTGACAGAAATGCAGAGTACTGTGAATAGGAACTGGAAACTATAAAGAGGAACCATAAAAAATTAGAAAATTTGTTTGCCAAGATGAAAACTGTGCTAAAGGCAATGAATAGCAGGATGATTAGTTCAGGAGAATGAAGAAGTGACCTGGAAGACAGGATAATTGAGGTCACCCAATCAGAACAGGCGACAGAAAGCCAAATGAAAAACACAGAAAGCAAAGTGATATAAATGAGCTTAAACAGACTCACAGAGAACAGACTATGGTTACCAGAGAGGAAGGTGAAGGGGAGAGATATATTGGGAGTTTGAGACTGACACGTGCATACTGTTGTATTTAAAATAGATCACCAACAAGCACCTACTGTTCCACAGAAATCCTGTCCAATGTTCTGTAATAACCTAAATGGGAGGGGAATTTGAAAAATAATAGATGCTTGTAAATGTATAATTGAATCTCCTTGCTGTATACCTGACATTAACACAAAATTGTTAAGCAGTGGTACTCCAATATAAAAAAAATTTAGATGAAAACAATATAATACACCTGTGGACTATAATGTGCTAATCTATACACAAGAGGGATTTCAGCAGATGAAGAAAGGGAAGAGGGTATTGAGGATGCATTTGAAGAAATTATGACTGAAAACTCTCCAAACCTAAGAAAGAAAAGATATCCAGGTACAGGAAGCACAGAGTGTCCCAAACAAGATAATCCCCAACAGACCCACACCAAGACATATTATAATAAAAATGGCAAAAGTTAAAGAGAGGATTCTCAAGCAGAAGAGAAAAACAATTACAAGGGAACCTCCATAAGGCTATTAGCTTATTTCTCTACAGAAACAGTGGCAGGCCAGAAAGGGACTAGCAAGATATATTCAAAGCCCTGAAAGGGAAAAGTCTACAACCTAGGATACTCTACCTAGTAAGATCATAATTTACAAAGAAAGAATTTCTCAGATAAGCAGAAACTAAAAGAATACAGCAAGGGCTTACCCTGGTGGTTCAGTGGGTAAGGACACCGCCTTGTAGTGCAAGGGGTGCCGGTTCGATCCCTGGCCTGGGAAGATCCCACGTGCCGCGGAGCAGCTGGACTGATGTGTCCAATTACTGAGCCGGAGCTCTGGAGCGCATGTGCCCAGAGCCGGTGCTCTGCAACAAGAGAGGCCACTGCAATGGGAGGCCCACACAGGCCAAAGAACAAGGATGGATGAGTATAAATAAATGAAAGACCAATAAAAGTGGCCAAAAAAAAAAAAAAAAAAGAATACAGTAATACTGAAACTATCCTAAGAGAAATACTAAAAAGTGCTTCTTTAAATAGAAAAAAAAGTAAGCATCTATAGGAAAGTTAGGTGATTTACCTAAATAAGCCAGTGTGTGCTAAGTCACTTCAGTCACGCCCAACTCTTTGTGACCTTATGGACTGTAGCCTCTCAGGCTCCTCTGTCCGTGGGATTCTTCAGGCAAGAATACTGGAGTTGGGTAGCCATACTCTTCCTCCAGGGAATCTTCCTGACCCAGGGACTGAACCTGCATCTCTTATAAGTCTCCTGCAGGCAGGAAAAATTTTCCCTGTAATAACCTAAATGGGAGGAATTTGAAAATAATAGATGCTTGTAAATGTATAATTGAATCTCCTTGCTGTATACCTGACATTAACACAAAATTGTTAAGCAGTGGTACTCAATATAAAAAATTTAGATGAAAACAATATAATACACCTGTGGACTATAATGTGCTAATCTATACACAAGAGGGATTTCAGCAGATGAAGAAAGGGAAGAGGGTATTGAGGATGCATTTGAAGAAATTATGACTGAAAACTCTCCAAACCTAAGAAAGAAAAGATATCCAGGTACAGGAAGCACAGAGTGTCCCAAACAAGATAATCCCCAACAGACCCACACCAAGACATATTATAATAAAAATGGCAAAAGTTAAAGAGAGGATTCTCAAGCAGAAGAGAAAAACAATTACAAGGGAACCTCCATAAGGCTATTAGCTTATTTCTCTACAGAAACAGTGGCAGGCCAGAAAGGGACTAGCAAGATATATTCAAAGCCCTGAAAGGGAAAAGTCTACAACCTAGGATACTCTACCTAGTAAGATCATAATTTACAAAGAAAGAATTTCTCAGATAAGCAGAAACTAAAAGAATACAGCAAGGGCTTACCCTGGTGGTTCAGTGGGTAAGGACACCGCCTTGTAGTGCAAGGGGTGCCGGTTCGATCCCTGGCCTGGGAAGATCCCACGTGCCGCGGAGCAGCTGGACTGATGTGTCCAATTACTGAGCCGGAGCTCTGGAGCGCATGTGCCCAGAGCCGGTGCTCTGCAACAAGAGAGGCCACTGCAATGGGAGGCCCACACAGGCCAAAGAACAAGGATGGATGAGTATAAATAAATGAAAGACCAATAAAAGTGGCCAAAAAAAAAAAAAAAAAAGAATACAGTAATACTGAAACTATCCTAAGAGAAATACTAAAAAGTGCTTCTTTAAATAGAAAAAAAAGTAAGCATCTATAGGAAAGTTAGGTGATTTACCTAAATAAGCCAGTGTGTGCTAAGTCACTTCAGTCACGCCCAACTCTTTGTGACCTTATGGACTGTAGCCTCTCAGGCTCCTCTGTCCGTGGGATTCTTCAGGCAAGAATACTGGAGTTGGGTAGCCATACTCTTCCTCCAGGGAATCTTCCTGACCCAGGGACTGAACCTGCATCTCTTATAAGTCTCCTGCAGGCAGGTTCTTTACCATTAGCACCAAGTGGGAAACCCAAATAAGCCAGTACACAGATTTGAAAAAATTATATGGAAGTTATGATAACCACAATGAACAGCAAAAAAGATAAACATGAAGATGTAAAATCAAACATCAAAATCATACAGTGCGGGAGAAGAGTGTAAGAAAGTGTAGAATTTTTTTTTTTTTCATCTCATAGAATGTGTTTGAGCCTATGTGACTACCAAGTAGATATAGGAAGGGATTCACAGGCTTGAAAAACAAGGTGACCACAAATCAAAAACATACAAGAGATCCAGGAAAAAAAGAGAACCTAAGTATCATGCAAAAGAAAATCATCAAGCCACAAAAGGAAAAACAAACAAAAAAGACGTATAAAATCTAAGGGAAAACAAGGCTTAAAATGGCAATAAATACATATCTATCAATAATTACTTTAAATGGCAATGGAATAAATGTTCCAATCAAAAGATACAGAGTAGCAGATAGGATTAGGGGGAAAAAAAGCCAACAAGAGACTTGTTTAGGACACAGGGCACATATAGATTGAAAGTGAGCAGGTAGAAAAAGATATTTCATGCAAAAGGAAATGACAAGAAAGGAGGGGCTTCAATACTTACACAAAATAGACTTTAAAACAAAGGTCATAAAGATAAAGAAAGACACTATATAGTGATAAAAGGGTCAATGCAAGAAGAGGGCTTTACACTTATCAACATATATGTACCCAGTATAGGAGCACCCAATTACATAAATCAAATACTAACAGACATGAAGGGAGAGACTGACTATACTATAACAGCAGGAGACTTTAACACCCTGCTCACATCAATGGACAGATCTTCTAGACTGAAAGTAGGTAGAGAAACAGAGATCCTAAATGATACAATAGAGCAGGTAGACTTAATTGATATTTTCAGGATATTACATCCCCCCCCCCCAAAAAAAAACACCCCAGAATACATATTCTTTTCAAGTGCACATGGAACATTCTCTAAGACTGACAACATATTAGGGCAGAAAACAAGCCTCAGTAAATTAAAATTATAGAAATTATCTCCAGTGTCTTTCTCTGACAATGGCATTAAACTAAAAATTAACCACAGGAGGACAAAATGAGGGGAAAATGATTACAGGGAGACTGAGCAACATGTCACTAAAAAACCAGCGGCCAATGATGAAATCAAAGAGACAATTTAAAAATACCTTGAGACAAGTGAGAATGAAAACACAATCCTACAAAACATATGAGGTACAGTAAAAGCAATTCTTAGAGGGACGTTCACAGTGATACAGGCCTTTCTCAAAAAAAGAAAAAGAAAAAATTCAAACCTAACCTACCCTTTTAGAAGAATTATAAAACAAATAAAACCTAAAGTCAGCAGAAGGAAGGAAATAATACAGACCAGAGAGGAAATACAAATTTAAAAAGCAATAGAAAAAATAAATCCAAGAGCTAGTTCTTTCAAAGGGTAAATAAGATAGATAAATCTCTAACCACGTTTCCCAAGAAAAGAGAATCCAAATTAATAAAATAAGAAATGAAAAGGGGACATTACAACCAATACCACAGATATACAAAAATCCATAAGGGAATACTGTGAACAATTATATGCAACAAATTTGAAAGCCTAGAAGAAATGAACAAGTTTATAGAAACACAGCCCACCAAAACTGAATCAAGGAGAAATAAGGTAATTTGAGCAGACCGATCATTAGAAGTGAAATAGAATCTGTAATTTAAAAACTCCCTACAAATACAAGTTCAGGATCAGATGACTTCATAGATAAATTCTACCAAACACACAAAGAATAACTTATACTGAGACTTCTCAAATCCTTCCAAAAATTGAAGAGGAGGAAAAACTCCCAAAGATATTCTATGAATAAGTGAAAAAGCTGACTGACAACTCAGCATTTAAGAAACAAAGATCATGGCATCCGGTTCCAACACTTCATGGCCACTGGATGGGAAAACAATGGAAATAGTAACAGACTCTATTTTCTTGGGATCCACCATAAGTGTGACAGGTTGCAGCCATGAAATTAAAGATGCTTGCTCCTTGGAAGAAAATCTGTGACAAACCTAGACAGGATATTAAAAAGCAGAGACGCCACTTTGCCGACAAGCCTCAGTAAATTAAAATTATAGAAATTATCTCCAGTGTCTTTCTCTGACAATGGCATTAAACTAAAAATTAACCACAGGAGGACAAAATGAGGGGAAAATGATTACAGGGAGACTGAGCAACATGTCACTAAAAAACCAGCGGCCAATGATGAAATCAAAGAGACAATTTAAAAATACCTTGAGACAAGTGAGAATGAAAACACAATCCTACAAAACATATGAGGTACAGTAAAAGCAATTCTTAGAGGGACGTTCACAGTGATACAGGCCTTTCTCAAAAAAAGAAAAAGAAAAAATTCAAACCTAACCTACCCTTTTAGAAGAATTATAAAACAAATAAAACCTAAAGTCAGCAGAAGGAAGGAAATAATACAGACCAGAGAGGAAATACAAATTTAAAAAGCAATAGAAAAAATAAATCCAAGAGCTAGTTCTTTCAAAGGGTAAATAAGATAGATAAATCTCTAACCACGTTTCCCAAGAAAAGAGAATCCAAATTAATAAAATAAGAAATGAAAAGGGGACATTACAACCAATACCACAGATATACAAAAATCCATAAGGGAATACTGTGAACAATTATATGCAACAAATTTGAAAGCCTAGAAGAAATGAACAAGTTTATAGAAACACAGCCCACCAAAACTGAATCAAGGAGAAATAAGGTAATTTGAGCAGACCGATCATTAGAAGTGAAATAGAATCTGTAATTTAAAAACTCCCTACAAATACAAGTTCAGGATCAGATGACTTCATAGATAAATTCTACCAAACACACAAAGAATAACTTATACTGAGACTTCTCAAATCCTTCCAAAAATTGAAGAGGAGGAAAAACTCCCAAAGATATTCTATGAATAAGTGAAAAAGCTGACTGACAACTCAGCATTTAAGAAACAAAGATCATGGCATCCGGTTCCAACACTTCATGGCCACTGGATGGGAAAACAATGGAAATAGTAACAGACTCTATTTTCTTGGGATCCACCATAAGTGTGACAGGTTGCAGCCATGAAATTAAAGATGCTTGCTCCTTGGAAGAAAATCTGTGACAAACCTAGACAGGATATTAAAAAGCAGAGACGCCACTTTGCCGACAAAGGTCCTTATATGCATCACCCTGATACCAAAACCAGACAAAGACAGCAACATAAGAAAAAATCTCAGGCCAACATCTTTGATGAATATAGACTAAAAAATTCTCAACAAAATACTGTCAAACACAATCCAATAACACATAAGTGATCATATACCATGATGACCAAGTGAAATTCATCCCAGGCTCACAAGGATGGTTCAACATACACAAATCAATGTGATATACCATACACAAAAGAAGAGAAAAAACCCACATGATCACCTCAACAGAGGGAGAAAAAGCATTTGGCAAAGTTAAACATCCATTAATGATAAAACTCTTACCAAAGTGGATGCAGACAGAACATACCTCAACATAAAAGCTATTTATGACAAATCCAGAGCCAATACACTATTCAACAGTGAAAAGCTGAAAACCTTGCCACTGGTCCTAGCCACAGCAATCAGGAAAAGAAATAAAAGATATCCATACTGAAATTGTAGAGATAAAATTGTCACTATACACAGACGACATGATACTAGAAAGAAAACACTAAGACTCCACATAAAAACTACTGAAACTGAAACGAATTCAGTGAAGTAGCCGGGATACAAGGTTAACACACAGAAATCAGTTGTATTTCTTTATACTAACAATGAAATATCAGAAAGAGAATGTAAGAAAACATACCTTTTAAAAATAATCCCCCAAAAGTAAAATACTTAGGAATAAATCTGACAAACAAGGTGACTTACATGCTGAAACTACAAAGCATTAATAAAGGAAACTGAAGATTATTCAGAGAAATGGAAAGATATCCCATACTCTTGGATTGGAATCATTAGTATTGTTAAAATGGTCATACTACCCAAAGCAATCTACAGATTTAATGTGATTCCTATCAAATGACCCATGACATTTTTCACAAAACTAGGATAATCCTAAAATTAATATAAAAGTATGAAAGACACAGAGTTGCCAGAGCAATCTTGAAGAAAGTGGGAGGCATGATCCTCCCGGACTTCAGAAATTGTAAAGTTATGGTAACCAAGACAGGATAGTATTGGCACAAAAACAGACATAATGATCCACAGAAGAGAAAGCCCAGAAATAAACCCACACACCTACAGTCACTCTTAGACAAAGGAGGCAAGACAATATGATGTGAAAAAGACCATCTCTTCAGCAAGTAGTTTTGGGAAAGTTGGATAGCCACATGTAAATCTGTGGCATTAAAATACTCTTTCTCACCAGACACAAAAATAAATAAATGGCTTAATGACTTAAACATAAGACATGACACTATACAACTCCTGGAAGCGATCATAGACATTTTCTCACATAAATCATACCAGTGCTTTCATAGGTCAGTCTCCAAAGGCAACAGAGACAAAAATAAACAAATGGGACCTAATTAAACTTATAAGCTTTTGCACAGCAAAGAAAACCAAGAACAAATCAAAAGAACTTACAATATGGGAGAAAATATTTGCAAATGATACAACTGACAAGGGGCTTAATTTCCAAAATATACAAACAGGTCATACAACTCAACAACAGAAATAAAACAACCAATCAACAATAACAACAACAAGGTTTAGAAGACCTAAATAGACATTTACCCGAAGAAGAAATGCATATGGGGCTTCCCTGGTGGTCCAGTGAGTAAAGAGTCTGCCTTGCAGTGCAAGGGGCACCGGTTCAATCCCTGGCCTGGGAAGATCCCATGTGCCGTGCAGTGGCTGGACCGATGTGTCCAATTACAAGCCAGCGCTCTGGGGCACATGTGCCCAGAGCCAGTGCTCTGCAACGAGAGAGACCACTGCAATGGGAGCCCCACACAGGCTGAATAATAAAGATGGATGAAAAAATCAATCAATAAAAAGAGGCCAAAACTAAAAAAAAAAAAAGAAAGAAAAGCATATGGCGAACAGACACATGAAAAGGTGCTCAACATCTCTAGAGAAATGTAAATCAAATGACCCATGACATTTTTCACAAAACTAGGATAATCCTAAATTTTGTATGAAAGACACAGAGTTGCCAGAGCAATCTTGAAGAAAGTGGGAGGCATGATCCTCCCGGACTTCAGAAATTGTAAAGTTATGGTAACCAAGACAGGATAGTATTGGCACAAAAACAGACATAATGATCCACAGAAGAGAAAGCCCAGAAATAAACCCACACACCTACAGTCACTCTTAGACAAAGGAGGCAAGACAATATGATGTGAAAAAGACCATCTCTTCAGCAAGTAGTTTTGGGAAAGTTGGATAGCCACATGTAAATCTGTGGCATTAAAATACTCTTTCTCACCAGACACAAAAATAAATAAATGGCTTAATGACTTAAACATAAGACATGACACTATACAACTCCTGGAAGCGATCATAGACATTTTCTCACATAAATCATACCAGTGCTTTCATAGGTCAGTCTCCAAAGGCAACAGAGACAAAAATAAACAAATGGGACCTAATTAAACTTATAAGCTTTTGCACAGCAAAGAAAACCAAGAACAAATCAAAAGAACTTACAATATGGGAGAAAATATTTGCAAATGATACAACTGACAAGGGGCTTAATTTCCAAAATATACAAACAGGTCATACAACTCAACAACAGAAATAAAACAACCAATCAACAATAACAACAACAAGGTTTAGAAGACCTAAATAGACATTTACCCGAAGAAGAAATGCATATGGGGCTTCCCTGGTGGTCCAGTGAGTAAAGAGTCTGCCTTGCAGTGCAAGGGGCACCGGTTCAATCCCTGGCCTGGGAAGATCCCATGTGCCGTGCAGTGGCTGGACCGATGTGTCCAATTACAAGCCAGTGCTCTAGGGCGCATGCACCCAGAGCCGGTGCTCTGCAACGAGAGAGGCCACTGCAATGGGAGGCCCACACAGGCCGAAGAATAAAGATGGATGAAAAATAAATAAATAAATAAAATCAATAAAAAAGAGGCCAAAATTAAAAAAAAAAAAAGAAAAGAAAAGCATATGGCGAACAGACACATGAAAAGGTGCTCAACATCTCTAGAGAAATGTAAATCAAAGCTTTGTGAGGTACTGCCTCACACCAGTCAGAATGACCAACATTGAAAATTCTAGAGGGACTTCCCTGGTGGTCCACTGGTTAAGACTTTATGCTCCCATTGCAGGGGGCATGGGTTTGATCCCTGGGCAGGGAACTAAGATCCTACATGCCGCATGATCCGGCTGAAAATAAACACATTTAACCTCCCCCCACACCAAAAATCTCTACAAATAACAAGAGAGGATACGGAGAAAAGGGAACTTCCTACACTGGTGGTGGTAATGTAAGCTGATACAGCTATTACAGAGAAAGAGTATAGGGGCTGATCAGAAGACTAAAACAGAGCTACCTTAACAAGAGTGTGTCAAGGCTGTGTACTTTCACCCTGCTTATTTAGCTTATATGCAAGTACATCATGCAAAATGTTTGGCTGGATGAAGCTCAAGCTGGAATCAAGATCACTGGGAGAAATATTAGTAACCTCAGATATGCAGGTGGCACCACCCTATTGGCAAGAAATAAAGGAGAACTAATGACCCTCTTGATGTAGGTGAAAGAGGAGAATGAAAAAGTTGACTTAAAACTCAACATTGAAAAAACAAAGATCATGGGCTTCTCCTGGTGGTCCAGTGGATAAGGACACCGCCTTGCAGTACAAGGGGCGCTGGTTCGGTCCCTGGCCTGGGAAGATCCCACGTGCTGCGGAGCGGCTGGACTGATGTGTCCAATCACCGAGTCGGAGCTCCGGAGCGCATGCGCCCAGAGCCGGAGCTCTGCAACAACGGACGCCACCGCATTGGGAGGCCCGCAGGAGCCAAAGAACAAAGACGGATGAAAACAGAGAAATGAAAGACCAATAGAAGTGGCCCGCCCGCCCCCCCCCCTCCCCAACCCGACCCCTGCCCAAAAATAAAAATAAATAAATAAATCTTTAAAAAAAAAAAAACAAAAACAAAGATAATGGCATCCAGTCCCATCACTTCATGTCAAGTAAATGGGCAAACAGTGGAATTAGTGATAGACTTTATTTTCTTGGGCTCCAAAATCACTGCATGATGACTGCAGCCATGAAATTAAAAGACACTTGCTCCTTGGAAGAAAAACTATGATGGACCTAAACAGAATATTAAAAAACAGAGACCTTACTTTGGCGACAAAGGTCCGTATAGTCAAAGCTATGGTTCTTCCAGTAGTCATGTATGGATATAAAAGTTGGACCATAAAGAAGGTTGAGCACCGAAGAATTGCTACTTTCCAAATGTGCTTCTGGAGAAGACTCTGGAGGCTTCCTGGGACAATACAGAGATCGAAGCAGTCACTCCTAAAGGAAATCAACCCTGGATATTCATTGGTGCTGATGCTGAAGCTCCAATACTTTGGTCACCTGATGTGAAGAGCCAATTCATTGGAAAAGACCCTGATGCTGGGAAAGACTGAGGGCAGGAGGAGAAGGTGGCGACAGAGGATGACATGGTTGGATGGCATCACTGACTCAACGGACATGAGTTTGAGCAAACTCCGGGATGCAGTGAAGGACAGGGAGGTCTGGTGTGCTGTAGTCCATGGGGTCTTAAAGAGTCATGACTGAGTGACTGAACAACAAAAGAACCTTGTGATCCAGCAATCCCACTCCTGGACAAAACATCAAAAATGAAACTGCAACGGAGTAACCTCAGATATGCAGGTGGCACCACCCTATTGGCAAGAAATAAAGGAGAACTAATGACCCTCTTGATGTAGGTGAAAGAGGAGAATGAAAAAGTTGACTTAAAACTCAACATTGAAAAAACAAAGATCATGGGCTTCTCCTGGTGGTCCAGTGGATAAGGACACCGCCTTGCAGTACAAGGGGCGCTGGTTCGGTCCCTGGCCTGGGAAGATCCCACGTGCTGCGGAGCGGCTGGACTGATGTGTCCAATCACCGAGTCGGAGCTCCGGAGCGCATGCGCCCAGAGCCGGAGCTCTGCAACAACGGACGCCACCGCATTGGGAGGCCCGCAGGAGCCAAAGAACAAAGACGGATGAAAACAGAGAAATGAAAGACCAATAGAAGTGGCCCGCCCGCTCCCCTCCCTCCCCAACCCGACCCCTGCCCAAAAATAAAAATAAATAAATAAATCTTTAAAAAAAAAAAAACAAAAACAAAGATAATGGCATCCAGTCCCATCACTTCATGTCAAGTAAATGGGCAAACAGTGGAATTAGTGATAGACTTTATTTTCTTGGGCTCCAAAATCACTGCATGATGACTGCAGCCATGAAATTAAAAGACACTTGCTCCTTGGAAGAAAAACTATGATGGACCTAAACAGAATATTAAAAAACAGAGACCTTACTTTGGCGACAAAGGTCCGTATAGTCAAAGCTATGGTTCTTCCAGTAGTCATGTATGGATATAAAAGTTGGACCATAAAGAAGGTTGAGCACCGAAGAATTGCTACTTTCCAAATGTGCTTCTGGAGAAGACTCTGGAGGCTTCCTGGGACAATACAGAGATCGAAGCAGTCACTCCTAAAGGAAATCAACCCTGGATATTCATTGGTGCTGATGCTGAAGCTCCAATACTTTGGTCACCTGATGTGAAGAGCCAATTCATTGGAAAAGACCCTGATGCTGGGAAAGACTGAGGGCAGGAGGAGAAGGTGGCGACAGAGGATGACATGGTTGGATGGCATCACTGACTCAACGGACATGAGTTTGAGCAAACTCCGGGATGCAGTGAAGGACAGGGAGGTCTGGTGTGCTGTAGTCCATGGGGTCTTAAAGAGTCATGACTGAGTGACTGAACAACAAAAAGAACCTTGTGATCCAGCAATCCCACTCCTGAGCATATATCCAGACAAAACTAATTCAAAAAGATACATGCATCCAATAGTCATAGAAGCATTATTCATAGTACCCAAGACATAGAAACAACCTAAATGTCCACTGACAGAGGAATGGATAAAGAAGATGTGGTATACATACACAATGGAATAACTATTCAACCATAAAAAACGAAATAATGCTATAAGCAGCAACAGGATGGAACAAGAGATTATCTTACCATGTTAAGTAAATCAGAAAGAGAAAGACTGGGGGACTGCCCTGACGGCCCGGTGGCTGTGACTCTGAGCTCCCAATGCAGAGGGCCAAGGTTCAATCCCTGGTCAGGGATTTAGACCCCACATGCCACAACTAAAGATCTGCTATGCCGTAACTAAAACCTGGTGCAACCAAATAAATATATTAAAAAAAAAGAAAGAAAGAGAAAGACAAATACCAAATCATGTCACTTATATGTGGAATCTAAAATATGACACAAATGAACTTAGAGGATAGATCTGTGGTTGCTAAAGGGGAGAGGGCTGGAGAAAGGGCAGAGTAGAAGGTTGGGATTAGCAGATACAACCTTTATATAGAGAATGGATAAAGAAGGTCCTACTGTATAGCACAGAGAACTATATCCAATATCCTTTGATAAAACATAATGGAAAACAGTATTATAAAAGAATGTATAACTGAATCATTGTTGTACAGAAATTAACACAACATTATAAATCAAGTGTATTTCACTTTAAAAAAAAAAAAACAACCAAACTTATATGAGGCCTCCTCCCATATACTGAGAGGAATAAAACTAGCAGATACTGGTAATCCCTTCCTCAGGCATTACTCAATACAATCTGGGAACCTGCCATTAATATCTTGATGCTGAAGCTCCAAATTTGGACCGGAGAAGGTGATGCGGAAGCTGGGAGGGGGGTGGCGACAGAGGATGACATGGTTGGATGGCATCACTGACTCAACGGACATGAGTTTGAGCAAACTCCGGGATGCAGTGAAGGACAGGGAGGTCTGGTGTGCTGTAGTCCATGGGGTCTTAAAGAGTCATGACTGAGTGACTGAACAACAAAAAGAACCTTGTGATCCAGCAATCCCACTCCTGAGCATATATCCAGACAAAACTAATTCAAAAAGATACATGCATCCAATAGTCATAGAAGCATTATTCATAGTACCCAAGACATAGAAACAACCTAAATGTCCACTGACAGAGGAATGGATAAAGAAGATGTGGTATACATACACAATGGAATAACTATTCAACCATAAAAAACGAAATAATGCTATAAGCAGCAACAGGATGGAACAAGAGATTATCTTACCATGTTAAGTAAATCAGAAAGAGAAAGACTGGGGGACTGCCCTGACGGCCCGGTGGCTGTGACTCTGAGCTCCCAATGCAGAGGGCCAAGGTTCAATCCCTGGTCAGGGATTTAGACCCCACATGCCACAACTAAAGATCTGCTATGCCGTAACTAAAACCTGGTGCAACCAAATAAATATATTAAAAAAAAAGAAAGAAAGAGAAAGACAAATACCAAATCATGTCACTTATATGTGGAATCTAAAATATGACACAAATGAACTTAGAGGATAGATCTGTGGTTGCTAAAGGGGAGAGGGCTGGAGAAAGGGCAGAGTAGAAGGTTGGGATTAGCAGATACAACCTTTATATAGAGAATGGATAAAGAAGGTCCTACTGTATAGCACAGAGAACTATATCCAATATCCTTTGATAAAACATAATGGAAAACAGTATTATAAAAGAATGTATAACTGAATCATTGTTGTACAGAAATTAACACAACATTATAAATCAAGTGTATTTCACTTTAAAAAAAAAAAAACAACCAAACTTATATGAGGCCTCCTCCCATATACTGAGAGGAATAAAACTAGCAGATACTGGTAATCCCTTCCTCAGGCATTACTCAATACAATCTGGGAACCTGCCATTAATATCTTCTCCAAATGTGGAAGTCAGGGCTCCGAGACTAAGTAACGTGCTCCAGGTCACCTAGCTTGTTAGTGGATGAGCTGGGGCTTGGATCCTGGTCCAGGTACCTCTGAAACCATCTTGTTTTCTTGCACATAAGCTCTTTAACAAAGAATTTTAAACCAGAAAGTAATGCTGTAAGTCACTTGGTCTAGTGGTTTCCAAATGCAGGTGGGCCACCCCGTCCCTTCGGGAATCTGCTAAAGAGGTAGGGGGATAGATTTTCTGTGGACAACAAAGCACGGCACTGTCTAAGGGGAGAAACAGAAATCCTATCCATGGAGGCTGAGTGGAAACCTTGCTCTGCTCTCAGCCTCTGTGGGCTAAGAGGGGAAGGAGCAAACTGGAGGGGTGGTAACCACACCAAATTATTTCACTCTGGTCAAGAGAAGGCACACCGCCCCCACCGCCGATCCAGTGATAAAGACTGGTGCTTCCAGCGCAGGCAGCCTGAGTTCGATGCTTGGTCAGGGAAATAGATCTCACATGCCACAACTAAAAGATCCCACATACTGCACAACAATGAAGACTGAAGATCCCTCGTGCTATGACTAAGATCTGGCGTGGGGCTTCCCTGGTAGCTCAGTGGTAGAGAGTTCACCTGCCAATGCAGGAGACACGGGTTTGATCCCTGATCTGGGAAGATTCCCACATGCTGCAGAGCAACTAAGCCCATGAGCCACAACTATGGAGCCTGTGCTCTAGAGCCTCGAAGTCACAATTACGGAGCCCGTGTGCCACAACGACTGAAGTCTGCATGCCCTAGAGCCCAAGTCCCACAACAAGTGATATCACCGCAACAAGAAGCCAGCTCACCTCCACAAGAGAGTAGACCCTACTCCCGGCAACTAGAGAAGAGCCTGTGGCAGCAGTGAAAACCCAGAATAGCCAAAAGTAAATAAATAAATAAAAATTAAAAAAAAAAAGATCCGGTGGGACTATACGCTGACTGTGAGACTTAACCTTTCTGGGCTCCATGTTCCTCATCTATCAAATGGGAATAATAATCAGATATCCTTACGAGGTTATTATGCTTTCAAACTGTGGTGCTAGACAAGACTCTTGAGAGTCCCTTGGGCAGCAAAGAGAGCAAACCAGTCAATCCTAACGGAAATCAACTCAGAGTATTCATTGGAAGGACTGATGCTGAAGCTCCAATACTTTGGCCACATGATGTGAAGACCTGACTCACTGGAAAAGACCCTGATGCTGGGAAGGAATGAGGGCAGGAGGAGAAGGGGATGACAGAGGATGAAGTGGTTGGATGGCATCAACGACTCAATGGACATGAGTTTGAGCAAACTCCAGGAAGGGTGGTGAAGGGCGGGGGAGCCTGGCATGCAGCAGTTCACGGGGTCACAAAGAGTCAGACGTGACTTAGTGACTGAACAGCTGGGTTATCATGAAATAAGAGAATACATAAAATGCTCAGAATAGTGGCTGGCATTTAGTAAGCACTCAGTAAAAATTAGCTACTAGTATTAGTAACATGCATCTTTGTTAAAATAGTTTCTGAATTTTAAAAAATATTTACAATATTATAATAAATAGACTTCACCCTTAAAAAAAGAATGGTGCAGCCAAATAAATATTAGAAAGAAAGACAGAGGGAGGGAAGGCACATTGAAGCTTCTGTCTGTTTGTGCTCCTACCAGATCGGTGGTTTAACATGGTGTTCAGCACACATTTGAAATATGCAAAGGTTGGCCTAGACCTTTGGGAGCTGATGGTGCGCTGTGAAAGCAACCGCTTTGCTGGAGAAATGAACAGAGCTTTGGGAATTAGCTGTCCCTACTTGAGAGCTGAAGAACAGGCAGGAAATGTTTAGGGCCTGAGAAGGGGAATTCCAGAGGGCCAAATGATCAGGGTGATGTTTAAGCACAGGAAGGGACAGAATGGCTGGGCTGTTCTGGTAGGTGCCTCTCTTACTGCCATAGCTCGGGACAACTCTCCAACTTAAAGAAGGGGGACTCAGCTCCACTTGGGGCTGGCGTTGGCAGGAGAGGACAGACTAAGAAAGTGCAGTGGACACTAGCGACTGGAGCGAGAGAAGCCCAGACGTGCCTTATGAATTCTCCTATGAGAACCCCCTAAATTACTGGCCAACAGGGGTATGGTCGCTTCCTGTTATCCTTGTACTTAGAAATTCAAGTTTTACAAAGAGAGATTCTCAGGGATGTGTAGAAAATAGACATTTCAGCAGACACTTGGCTATAGACTCCAGGGACCCCCGGATATGAAGGTTCAGCCGGTTTGGAGCTTTGCTCAGAACCAGTACTCTTAGGTTGGGAGCTACCCTACTAGTTTATTATCATTATTATGGAATGAGGGCAGGAGGAGAAGGGGATGACAGAGGATGAAGTGGTTGGATGGCATCAACGACTCAATGGACTTTTAAAACCAGAAAGGGGGAGGCGGGGAGCTGGCATGCAGCAGTTCACGGGTCACAAAGAGTCAGACGTGACTTAGTGACTGAACAGCTGGGTTATCATGAAATAAGAGAATACATAAAATGCTCAGAATAGTGGCTGGCATTTAGTAAGCACTCAGTAAAAATTAGCTACTAGTATTAGTAACATGCATCTTTGTTAAAATAGTTTCTGAATTTTAAAAAATATTTACAATATTATAATAAATAGACTTCACCCTTAAAAAAAGAATGGTGCAGCCAAATAAATATTAGAAAGAAAGACAGAGGGAGGGAAGGCACATTGAAGCTTCTGTCTGTTTGTGCTCCTACCAGATCGGTGGTTTAACATGGTGTTCAGCACACATTTGAAATATGCAAAGGTTGGCCTAGACCTTTGGGAGCTGATGGTGCGCTGTGAAAGCAACCGCTTTGCTGGAGAAATGAACAGAGCTTTGCGGGGAATTAGCTGTCCCTACTTGAGAGCTGAAGAACAGGCAGGAAATGTTTAGGGCCTGAGAAGGGGAATTCCAGAGGGCCAAATGATCAGGGTGATGTTTAAGCACAGGAAGGGACAGAATGGCTGGGCTGTTCTGGTAGGTGCCTCTCTTACTGCCATAGCTCGGGACAACTCTCCAACTTAAAGAAGGGGGACTCAGCTCCACTTGGGGCTGGCGTTGGCAGGAGAGGACAGACTAAGAAAGTGCAGTGGACACTAGCGACTGGAGCGAGAGAAGCCCAGACGTGCCTTATGAATTCTCCTATGAGAACCCCCTAAATTACTGGCCAACAGGGGTATGGTCGCTTCCTGTTATCCTTGTACTTAGAAATTCAAGTTTTTACAAAGAGAGATTCTCAGGGATGTGTAGAAAATAGACATTTCAGCAGACACTTGGCTATAGACTCCAGGGACCCCCGGATATGAAGGTTCAGCCGGTTTGGAGCTTTGCTCAGAACCAGTACTCTTAGGTTGGGAGCTACCCTACTAGTTTATTATCATTATTATTCTGACTACGTCCGAGGTAACTCCCCCTAGGGAGTTTCACAACTTGCGCGAGGCATCATAGAGCTCTTCTACAGAAGACTTGAGAGCAGAAACAAATTCTCTTGTGCCAGCTGAGCCCGCAACTCCCACAGGAGCGCACGCCTCCTCCCTTCTAGCAGACACCCGGCTGTGCCCACCGCATGGACAGATGGGGCTAAGAGGAGCCGCCTCAGTTTTCTACAAGGATTCCTCAGACAAGTGCACCCTGGGAGGGCTAAGAGAGTACAGGTGAGCACTGGGCATGCTTCTGCGGACCTGGACACCGGCGTCCTCTGGGTACCAGTTGGCTGTCCGCATGCCATGGCCTCACGTCTGCTTCTAGGCCGCCTCACCGTCTTTCCAGAACTGCTGATTCGACCAGTGGAGGCAGAGGGGGAGCACTTTTCTGGACAGCCCAGCCCTTTTTTCTCTATGCCCTTCTCAATCTGCATAGCCCTAAGGATCCAATGGCCTCTTTTGTTCTCAAAGCAAAGTCATCGGAATAAGCACGTTTGACATTCAAATATATCCAGTCTAAGCCATGATCAGCTACAATCATCCATTCATTCCAGGCCTTCTTTTTGTCCATTGTCTTGTGTTTCACAGGCCAAATGACCTTTCAGCATTTCCAGCTGCTGTCCAGTGGTGCCACTGTGTGCGTTCTGGCCCAGAGAAACCTCAGAGCCTCGGACAAGTGTCCTGTTGGGTCATCAGCTCTTTCTCCCTGCCATCTCTCTCAAAGCTGATGCCTGAGAACCTTTCTCGATGGCCCCTCAGTCCTGTCCTCTTCATAAAAAATGTCTGTCATTTACTCCTGTGGACACCAGCTGTTGTGGATATCATCCCTTGCCTTCTGACCTGAACCACCCTGCTTCCTGCCCTGTGGTCCAGCGACCAACTCAGAGCCCTGGCCTGGCAGCTGGGGGCACTGGTGACTCTGTGCTTTTGTACCTTGTGTATTGTTACCACCTGAGGACATGTCCTTTTTGAGCGAGCACTTCCCAAAGTGAAAAACCGGTCTTTCCTGCAGAAAAAACCAGAACATGTGATTGGGCAGTCCTCCTCCACGGGCCTCTGGGTTCTGCTCAGAGTCCACCACCACCTTGTATCCCAGTGACCTGGTTTCATTTGACTACGTCCGAGGTAACTCCCCTAGGAGTTTCACAACTCTGGAGGCACCATAGAGCTCTTCTACAGAAGACTTGAGAGCAGAAACAAATTCTCTTGTGCCAGCTGAGCCCGCAACTCCCACAGGAGCGCACGCCTCCTCCCTTCTAGCAGACACCCGGCTGTGCCCACCGCATGGACAGATGGGGCTAAGAGGAGCCGCCTCAGTTTTCTACAAGGATTCCTCAGACAAGTGCACCCTGGGAGGGCTAAGAGAGTACAGGTGAGCACTGGGCATGCTTCTGCGGACCTGGACACCGGCGTCCTCTGGGTACCAGTTGGCTGTCCGCATGCCATGGCCTCACGTCTGCTTCTAGGCCGCCTCACCGTCTTTCCAGAACTGCTGATTCGACCAGTGGAGGCAGAGGGGGAGCACTTTTCTGGACAGCCCAGCCCTTTTTTCTCTATGCCCTTCTCAATCTGCATAGCCCTAAGGATCCAATGGCCTCTTTTGTTCTCAAAGCAAAGTCATCGGAATAAGCACGTTTGACATTCAAATATATCCAGTCTAAGCCATGATCAGCTACAATCATCCATTCATTCCAGGCCTTCTTTTTGTCCATTGTCTTGTGTTTCACAGGCCAAATGACCTTTCAGCATTTCCAGCTGCTGTCCAGTGGTGCCACTGTGTGCGTTCTGGCCCAGAGAAACCTCAGAGCCTCGGACAAGTGTCCTGTTGGGTCATCAGCTCTTTCTCCCTGCCATCTCTCTCAAAGCTGATGCCTGAGAACCTTTCTCGATGGCCCCTCAGTCCTGTCCTCTTCATAAAAAATGTCTGTCATTTACTCCTGTGGACACCAGCTGTTGTGGATATCATCCCTTGCCTTCTGACCTGAACCACCCTGCTTCCTGCCCTGTGGTCCAGCGACCAACTCAGAGCCCTGGCCTGGCAGCTGGGGGCACTGGTGACTCTGTGCTTTTGTACCTTGTGTATTGTTACCACCTGAGGACATGTCCTTTTTGAGCGAGCACTTCCCAAAGTGAAAAACCGGTCTTTCCTGCAGAAAAAACCAGAACATGTGATTGGGCAGTCCTCCTCCACGGGCCTCTGGGTTCTGCTCAGAGACGTCCACCACCACCTTGTATCCCAGTGACCTGGTTTCATTTGTCTGTCCCCAGCCAGACTGCCTGCTGCCTGACATGCTGTACTTATTTTTTACTGTGGTTTTTCTGTTGCTGTTGTTGTTAAATTTTGGCCTCTTTTATTGGTTATTTATTTATTTTCATCCATCTTTATTCTTTGGCCTGTGTGGGCCTCCCATTGCAGTGGCCTCTCTCCTTGCGGAGCACCAGCTCTGGGTGCATGTGCTCCAGAGCAGTGGCTCATAATTGGACACACCAGGCCAGCCGATCTGTGGCGTGCAAGATCTTCCTAGGCCAGGGATCAAACCAGTGACCCTTGCACTGCAAAGTGGACTCTCTACCCACAGGGAAACCCTGTGTTTATCTTTACACCTTCTTACCTAGCAAGGCGCTGACTCACATGGGGACTGGAGTCAACTGTTCATTGAATTTTTTTTTTTTTAAAGATTTATTTATTTATTTATTTTGGGTGGGGGTCGGGTTGGGGAGGGAGGGGAGCGGGCGGGCCACTTCTATTGGTCTTTCATTTCTCTGTTTTCATCCGTCTTTGTTCTTTGGCTCCTGTGGGCCTCCCATCGCGGTGGCGTCTGTCGCTGCAGAGCTCCGGCTCTGGGCGCACGTGCTCCAGAGCTCCGGCTCGGTAATTGGACACATCGGTCCAGCCACTCTGCGGCACATGGGACCTTTCCAGGCCAGGGATCGAACCGCCGCCCCTTGCACTGCAAGGCGGTGTCTTTACCCACTGGACCACCAGGGGAAGCCCTGTTCATTGAATTAATGAGGAAAGGGAGAGGTTCCAATCCCTCTGACAGAATTGGTTCCCTGGAATGAGGGGGCCACTTGGCTCTGGCCCCTGCATTTAGAGACCAGCCCTATAAACAGCCCTTGGTGGCTCAGATGGTAAAGGATCTGCCTGCAATGCACAAAATTGGGTTCAATTCCTGGGTCAGGAAAATCCCTGAAGGAGGGAATGACGACCTACTCCAGTGTTCTTCCCTGGGGAATCCCATGGACAGAGGAGCCTGGTAGGCTACAGTCCATGGTGTTGCACAGAGTTGGATAGGACTGAGCAACTAACACTTTCACTTTCCTATAAATGGCCCTCGTCATGACCAAAGGCAACACGTTCCCTTGTCCATGAGCCTCCAGGCCTCCCCTTGAACAGGGTGCTGGATCAGGCTCTTCTGTCCCCTGGGGCTCAGGTAGGGGAAAGTCCCTTGGCTGGAGAGGAGTCTCGGGCTTGTCCACTCACTGGTCTCCATGTTGGGGGGATCTTCATCTTCCACAGTTTCTGGGGTTAGTGCTTCTGTTGTCCGCATAAGCAAGTCTTCGTGGATCTGTCCCTTGCTGATGGACATTTTCTTCAGCTCCCGGGCTGCCATCAGAGTCCCGCAGCCTCCATGGCTTAAACAACAGAAAGTGGGTCTCATGGTCTGGAGACCAGAAGCTTGAGCTCAAGAGATGACAGAGCTGTACCTTCTGGTGTCTCCCTCTCTTCCTGGTAGACAGACGTCTTCTCCCTCTTCCTTCACAGGGACTTCTCTCCGTGCATGTCTGTGTTGTTGTTCATCGCTAAGTCATGGCTGACTCCTGGCGACCCCACGGATGGCAGCATGCCAGGCTTCCTTGTCCTTTACTACCTCCCAGGGTTTGTTCAAATTCACGTCCATGGCATCAGTGATGCCCTCCAATCATCTCATCCTCTGTCGTCCCCTTCCCTTCCTGCCCTCAATCTTTTCCCAGCATCAGGGTCTTCTCCAGTAAGTTGGCTCTGTGCATCATGTGGTCAAAGTATTGGAGCTTCAGCATGGGTTTGGGTTCTAACCTCTTTCAAGGACAGTAATCACATTGGATTAGAGCCTAGCCACATGAACTATTAACATCTCTTTAAGGATCCAATTTCCAAATACACTGAGTTACATTCTGAGATACTGGGGTTAGGACTTAAGAATATGGGGAGGCCATGATTTCAGCCCATCACAGAGCTTCTCATTCATGGTCATAAATTGGGTTCAATTCCTGGGTCAGGAAAATCCCTGAAGGAGGGAATGACGACCTACTCCAGTGTTCTTCCCTGGGGAATCCCATGGACAGAGGAGCCTGGTAGGCTACAGTCCATGGTGTTGCACAGAGTTGGATAGGACTGAGCAACTAACACTTTCACTTTCCTATAAATGGCCCTCGTCATGACCAAAGGCAACACGTTCCCTTGTCCATGAGCCTCCAGGCCTCCCCTTGAACAGGGTGCTGGATCAGGCTCTTCTGTCCCCTGGGGCTCAGGTAGGGGAAAGTCCCTTGGCTGGAGAGGAGTCTCGGGCTTGTCCACTCACTGGTCTCCATGTTGGGGGGATCTTCATCTTCCACAGTTTCTGGGGTTAGTGCTTCTGTTGTCCGTATAAGCAAGTCTTCGTGGATCTGTCCCTTGCTGATGGACATTTTCTTCAGCTCCCGGGCTGCCATCAGAGTCCCGCAGCCTCCATGGCTTAAACAACAGAAAGTGGGTCTCATGGTCTGGAGACCAGAAGCTTGAGCTCAAGAGATGACAGAGCTGTACCTTCTGGTGTCTCCCTCTCTTCCTGGTAGACAGACGTCTTCTCCCTCTTCCTTCACAGGGACTTCTCTCCGTGCATGTCTGTGTTGTTGTTCATCGCTAAGTCATGGCTGACTCCTGGCGACCCCACGGATGGCAGCATGCCAGGCTTCCTTGTCCTTTACTACCTCCCAGGGTTTGTTCAAATTCACGTCCATGGCATCAGTGATGCCCTCCAATCATCTCATCCTCTGTCGTCCCCTTCCCTTCCTGCCCTCAATCTTTTCCCAGCATCAGGGTCTTCTCCAGTAAGTTGGCTCTGTGCATCATGTGGTCAAAGTATTGGAGCTTCAGCATGGGTTTGGGTTCTAACCTCTTTCAAGGACAGTAATCACATTGGATTAGAGCCTAGCCACATGAACTATTAACATCTCTTTAAGGATCCAATTTCCAAATACACTGAGTTACATTCTGAGATACTGGGGTTAGGACTTAAGAATATGGGGAGGCCATGATTTCAGCCCATCACAGACCCTCAGGCTGTTCTCAGCGTTTCCATGGTCATAAACCAAGCTGGAGTGAACAGCTTTTTGTAGTTCTTTGCGTGCACAGGAGTGATAAGGATGATAGGGAAATGGAATTGCAGGAACAAATGAACTCAGAGCTTGCCCACATGTTATGTTCTCCAAACGGTAATAGGAATTTCCCACATTCTTTGTCCACATTCTCATCAGGCTTGGTATTACCAGACTTTAGTGCCAATCTGATCATTGTGAAAACATACGTTCCCCCTCGGTCTGTCCTCAGCATTCCCTGGAAGGGAGAGGGGCACTGTTATCTTCTTTGTATTACAGTCTTTCAAAGTAATTCTGTCCCCTACATTTTTAATGGTGCGTACTATTCCATGGGTGAATGTGTCATAGTTTTGAAGAACAGCCCCCTAATTGTTGGACAATTGGTTCCTACTCTGTTAAAAAATATTCCTTTCAGAAATTTAAAAATTCATGAAAAGAATAAAGCAGCCATAATCCCAGTACCTGCTGACATTTTATTATATTTCTAGCTTTTCTTTTGCAGTTAAAAATGCTTTTCTTATTCTTCTTCTTATAGGTTCTCATTTGTGCAAAAGCCTAAGACTTCTTATGGAGCTTGGAATTCTGTTTTTTATTTAACTTTACAGTGTGAACGTGGCCACGAGCCATTAGATCCTCCATGCCTTCCTCTTCTGTTCCAGCAAGCACTTTGAGCAATGAAAACCAGTGAGGTTTCATAATGGAGGTAGACTTGAACTTGGGCTTGTAAGTCAGTTCATTTTTTAAAAGGTAAATTAATTGCTGGGGCTTCCCTGGTAGCTCAGTGGTGAAGAGTTCGCCTGCCAATGCAGGAGACACAGGTTCGATCCCTGGTCCGGGAAGATCCCACATGCTGCAGAGCAACTAAGCCCATGAGCCACAACTATGGAGCCTGTGCTCTGGAGCCTCGGAGCCACAATTATGGAGCCCATGTGCCGCAACGACTGAAGCCCGTGTGCCCTAGAGCCCGAGTTCCACAACAAGAGACGTCACCGCAACAAGAAGTCTGCTCACCTCCAGTAGAGAGTAGCCCCCGCTCCCTGCAACTAGAGAAGAGCCTGCAGCAGTGAAAACCCAGACTAGCCAAACATAAATAAATAAATAAAAATTTAAAAAATTAATTGTTAACTTAACTCTTTTAATTTATTGCTAGTAGGAAATTACTTTGACTTATCTCACAACCCATCAGCCCAGGGAAGCTGGGGTCAGCTTCTCTGAGACTTTTAACCCACTGCCTGCTAAGTGATCCCACTGACCTCCTCAGGAAGTTGAATGTGTTTATGGAGGCCCTACGGGCCTTTCAAGCCCATCAGCTTTCTTTGTCTATCAAGTGGAACCCTCTTCTGAACAGTACCAAGCAGAAAAGGTTCACTTTTTTTTTTTTTTTTAAATAGAATGAGCTCACTATCTTCACAGGGTGAACAGACTTGAACTGCCATTAGTGAAGACTTGCTTAGTCACTGAAGTCATGTCCAACTCTTTTGTGACTCTGTGGACTGTAGACCACCAGCCATCTCTGTCCATGAAATTTTCCGGGCAAGAATACTGGAGTGGGTGACCATTCCCTTCTCCAGGGGAACTTCCCTATCCAGGGATGAAATTCACGGCTCCTGTATTGGCAGATGGCTTCTTTACCGCTAAGCCACCAAGGAAGTCCCTGTTAGTAAAGATTATTCATCTCAATTTTGGTTTAAAAAAAAAAAGGAGAGACAGGGGTTAAGAGAATCTCAGTCGAGAACACTAATAAAGTCCACAAAGTTTGGAACATGCTGGGACCTTAAAAAATCTGCAATCTGCAAGTACATTTTACATCAATAAACCTCATGAATAAAGTGCTTAAAATAGATGTAAAGGAAGTAGCATGAAAACCTATACTATCATATGTGAAAAAAAATAGCTATTGTCATTGAGCTCTGAGAAAAGGGGATCCTGCAGGGGCACTCTGCGACGGCCTGGAGGGGTGGGATATACATATGACTAATCTGGGGTCACACATATCTGTAAACAACAAAACTCTGTACAAGTAAAAAGTAAAAAAAAAAAAAAAATTAGACATAAAATTTGTCAATGCTCAATATAACTAACGAGGAAATTGTAAGCCTGGGTATCATATCTGTGGGCCTTTTAAAAACATGTAAAAACTTGAAATAATGATTTGCAAACCGGATTCTAATTAACATTGGGGGAAAACCCCTGAGCCCAGGACAGTCCTTACCTGAATTATGTTGTACGCCTAAGGATTAAGTGCAGAGATGACACAAACTCACTAGTCATTAGAACGTCAGTCTTGGTAAGGGCAACCGGGAGACGTTTTTCAAGAAGGAAGCACAATTTAAAACCCCAGTGTGCCATCTTTTGGATGTTGATGAATCACCATTTCCATGAGTGTGAAAGACTGAGGCTGGCAGAATTACAAAAAAAAAGTGCTGATTGGAACTATGCCGCTGAACTGATGAAGGCCTTGGCGCAGGGTCCCCAGCCCTGGAGCAGCCTGGGAACCCCTGACAGGGTGACTTCTTGGTTAATGAGTCTCAGCCTTGGCCCATTCAGTCTCAGGCCAGAGTTAACATCTACCTTTTTGCATACGCTCTCAGGGTAGACTTAAGAGAAAACACAGAAGCATCCAGAAGACATTAGAAATGATGGAGCATCTCTCAATTATAAGAGCTACAAAATCTTTCTCTGTCCAAAGATCAGAAATTCTTGTCTTGAATGTGGATGGCTTTTCTGAAATGGTGTGAAGTAGTGACATCTTGTGGACATTTGCAGTAATTGCAGGCAACCCGCACAGAAGATTTCAATCATCCACTCATTTGTTCTTCATTCATTCATTCGTTTGTTCACTCACTCTGTGAGTAGATATCCATTTCCACGTTAACCTCTGGTGTTTCTTTTAATCAGTAAATAACAAACTTTCAGAGTAAAGGAACATGCTGGGACCTTAAAAAATCTGCAATCTGCAAGTACATTTTACATCAATAAACCTCATGAATAAAGTGCTTAAAATAGATGTAAAGGAAGTAGCATGAAAACCTATACTATCATATGTGAAAAAAAATAGCTATTGTCATTGAGCTCTGAGAAAAGGGGATCCTGCAGGGGCACTCTGCGACGGCCTGGAGGGGTGGGATATACATATGACTAATCTGGGGTCACACATATCTGTAAACAACAAAACTCTGTACAAGTAAAAAGTAAAAAAAAAAAAAAATTAGACATAAAATTTGTCAATGCTCAATATAACTAACGAGGAAATTGTAAGCCTGGGTATCATATCTGTGGGCCTTTTAAAAACATGTAAAAACTTGAAATAATGATTTGCAAACCGGATTCTAATTAACATTGGGGGAAAACCCCTGAGCCCAGGACAGTCCTTACCTGAATTATGTTGTACGCCTAAGGATTAAGTGCAGAGATGACACAAACTCACTAGTCATTAGAACGTCAGTCTTGGTAAGGGCAACCGGGAGACGTTTTTCAAGAAGGAAGCACAATTTAAAACCCCAGTGTGCCATCTTTTGGATGTTGATGAATCACCATTTCCATGAGTGTGAAAGACTGAGGCTGGCAGAAATACAAAAAAAGTGCTGATTGGAACTATGCCGCTGAACTGATGAAGGCCTTGGCGCAGGGTCCCCAGCCCTGGAGCAGCCTGGGAACCCCTGACAGGGTGACTTCTTGGTTAATGAGTCTCAGCCTTGGCCCATTCAGTCTCAGGCCAGAGTTAACATCTACCTTTTTGCATACGCTCTCAGGGTAGACTTAAGAGAAAACACAGAAGCATCCAGAAGACATTAGAAATGATGGAGCATCTCTCAATTATAAGAGCTACAAAATCTTTCTCTGTCCAAAGATCAGAAATTCTTGTCTTGAATGTGGATGGCTTTTCTGAAATGGTGTGAAGTAGTGACATCTTGTGGACATTTGCAGTAATTGCAGGCAACCCGCACAGAAGATTTCAATCATCCACTCATTTGTTCTTCATTCATTCATTCGTTTGTTCACTCACTCTGTGAGTAGATATCCATTTCCACGTTAACCTCTGGTGTTTCTTTTAATCAGTAAATAACAAACTTTCAGAGTAAAGGTCAGATTTCTAATAACTGTTTCAGTAGGGTCAAATACTGCCTGGTCTTCTGCTTATCTTAACAAAGAAACAGGAGGCTGTGTGGACTCAAAGGAGCCTAGATGTTGTGGGCAAGAGAATTTTGTTTAATGCCTGCTTCTGCTTCTCATTTTCTATGTGAACGTGGAGAGAGTGGGCCAACTCTGGACTTTTCCTCTTACGTAGAGCACCAGTTAGATTGTGGCGGTTAAGCATGATTTCAGCTATAACGTGAATGACTAAACTGGCCAATTTCTCAATGACGATAGAGTGGAAATAAGGCACTGAGACAGGGGCTGTCTAAGCCCTCTGGATGTTATTTTCTTATCTGCAACAAGCTGACCTGGAAGGTTGCTTCTGTGTCTAACAATCTACAACTGGATATCTCACTCTCCCTCTAATGAATCTCTTTTAAGGAGGGAGCTCCCCGGCCTGTGGTTGTGCCGGTCTCAGCTAACTTTTTGGCCTATAATTTTGGAGTGTTCTGTTCACTGAGTAATAACTTCTAGGTGGCCAATTCCAATGTGAAAAGGAAAATATTAATAGTAGCATTTTATGTGTTCTCTTTCATCATTGACATTCCAGCATTAGGGCAGTTAGGCAAGTTTCTTAATTTATAAAGAAACAAGCAAATAGGGTCCCCAGCCCTGGAGCAGCCTGGGAACCCCTGACAGGGTGACTTCTTGGTTAATGAGTCTCAGCCTTGGCCCATTCAGTCTCAGGCCAGAGTTAACATCTACCTTTTTGCATACGCTCTCAGGGTAGACTTAAGAGAAAACACAGAAGCATCCAGAAGACATTAGAAATGATGGAGCATCTCTCAATTATAAGAGCTACAAAATCTTTCTCTGTCCAAAGATCAGAAATTCTTGTCTTGAATGTGGATGGCTTTTCTGAAATGGTGTGAAGTAGTGACATCTTGTGGACATTTGCAGTAATTGCAGGCAACCCGCACAGAAGATTTCAATCATCCACTCATTTGTTCTTCATTCATTCATTCGTTTGTTCACTCACTCTGTGAGTAGATATCCATTTCCACGTTAACCTCTGGTGTTTCTTTTAATCAGTAAATAACAAACTTTCAGAGTAAAGGTCAGATTTCTAATAACTGTTTCAGTAGGGTCAAATACTGCCTGGTCTTCTGCTTATCTTAACAAAGAAACAGGAGGCTGTGTGGACTCAAAGGAGCCTAGATGTTGTGGGCAAGAGAATTTTGTTTAATGCCTGCTTCTGCTTCTCATTTTCTATGTGAACGTGGAGAGAGTGGGCCAACTCTGGACTTTTCCTCTTACGTAGAGCACCAGTTAGATTGTGGCGGTTAAGCATGATTTCAGCTATAACGTGAATGACTAAACTGGCCAATTTCTCAATGACGATAGAGTGGAAATAAGGCACTGAGACAGGGGCTGTCTAAGCCCTCTGGATGTTATTTTCTTATCTGCAACAAGCTGACCTGGAAGGTTGCTTCTGTGTCTAACAATCTACAACTGGATATCTCACTCTCCCTCTAATGAATCTCTTTTAAGGAGGGAGCTCCCCGGCCTGTGGTTGTGCCGGTCTCAGCTAACTTTTTGGCCTATAATTTTGGAGTGTTCTGTTCACTGAGTAATAACTTCTAGGTGGCCAATTCCAATGTGAAAAGGAAAATATTAATAGTAGCATTTTATGTGTTCTCTTTCATCATTGACATTCCAGCATTAGGGCAGTTAGGCAAGTTTCTTAATTTATAAAGAAACAAGCAAATATGTTAGCAAATATTTAAAGCTTCCATGTGTGTCCAGTAGACCTGCTTACGCAGTTAAGTCAGTGGCATTTGCCCCCTTTTGGCCCACGATTACCAGGATGAGCAAAGCAGCAAATGCATCTTTCTTTCCAGGTTTCCCCTTTTCACCTCATTTGTCTCTCCACAGTACAAGTCACTTGGATAAAATTCCCAAATCAAGTTTATGCCTCACTACCAGAGGGAAAATATTAGGAAGCAATATATTTTGGGGGGAAAGTTTGTTTTTTTGTCCCCCCACCTCCTGCCCTCCTTTTCTTTCTCGTGATTAGTTTTGTAAACATTACCAGAACACTTTCAGTCCCTCATAGGAAGGGGCAATATTCCATTTCACTTCGTATTTATTTGGAAATGGTGTCAGATTTCATTTTATTGGGCTCCAAAATCACTGCGGACAGTGACTATAGCCACGAAATTCAAAGACACTTATTTGGAAGAATAGCTATGACAAACCTAGACAGTGTATTAAGAAGTGTATCTTGTCGACTTTGCCCACAAAAGTCTGTATAGTCAAAGCTACGGTTTTTCCAGTAGTCGTGTGTGGATGTGAGAGCTGGACCATAAAGAAGGCTGAACATCGAAGAATTGATGCCTTCGAACTGTGGTGCTGGAGAAGACTCCTGGGAGTCCCTCAGATAGTGAGGAGATCAAACCAGTTACTCCTAAAGGAAGTCAACCCTGAATCTTCATTGGAAGGACTGATGCTGAAGCTGAAGCTCCAATACTTGGGCCACCTGATGGGAAGAGATGATTCATTGGAAAAGACCCTGATGCTGGGAAGAATAGAAGGCAAAAGGAGAAGGGGACAACAGAGGATGAGATGGTTAGAGGGCATCATTGACTTGATGGACATAAGTTTCTACAACTGGATATCTCACTCTCCCTCTAATGAATCTCTTTTAAGGAGGGAGCTCCCCGGCCTGTGGTTGTGCCGGTCTCAGCTAACTTTTTGGCCTATAATTTTGGAGTGTTCTGTTCACTGAGTAATAACTTCTAGGTGGCCAATTCCAATGTGAAAAGGAAAATATTAATAGTAGCATTTTATGTGTTCTCTTTCATCATTGACATTCCAGCATTAGGGCAGTTAGGCAAGTTTCTTAATTTATAAAGAAACAAGCAAATATGTTAGCAAATATTTAAAGCTTCCATGTGTGTCCAGTAGACCTGCTTACGCAGTTAAGTCAGTGGCATTTGCCCCTTCTGGCCCACGATTACCAGGATGAGCAAAGCAGCAAATGCATCTTTCTTTCCAGGTTTCCCTTCTCACCTCATTTGTCTCTCCACAGTACAAGTCACTTGGATAAAATTCCCAAATCAAGTTTATGCCTCACTACCAGAGGGAAAATATTAGGAAGCAATATATTTTGGGGGGAAAGTTTGTTTTTTTGTCCCCCCACCTCCTGCCCTCCTTTTCTTTCTCGTGATTAGTTTTGTAAACATTACCAGAACACTTTCAGTCCCTCATAGGAAGGGGCAATATTCCATTTCACTTCGTATTTATTTGGAAATGGTGTCAGATTTCATTTTATTGGGCTCCAAAATCACTGCGGACAGTGACTATAGCCACGAAATTCAAAGACACTTATTTGGAAGAATAGCTATGACAAACCTAGACAGTGTATTAAGAAGTGTATCTTGTCGACTTTGCCCACAAAAGTCTGTATAGTCAAAGCTACGGTTTTTCCAGTAGTCGTGTGTGGATGTGAGAGCTGGACCATAAAGAAGGCTGAACATCGAAGAATTGATGCCTTCGAACTGTGGTGCTGGAGAAGACTCCTGGGAGTCCCTCAGATAGTGAGGAGATCAAACCAGTTACTCCTAAAGGAAGTCAACCCTGAATCTTCATTGGAAGGACTGATGCTGAAGCTGAAGCTCCAATACTTGGGCCACCTGATGGGAAGAGATGATTCATTGGAAAAGACCCTGATGCTGGGAAGAATAGAAGGCAAAAGGAGAAGGGGACAACAGAGGATGAGATGGTTAGAGGGCATCATTGACTTGATGGACATAAGTTTCAGAAAACTCAGGGAGGGGCTTCCCCTGGTGGTCCAGTGGGTAAGGACACCGCCTTGCAGTGCAAGGGGCGCCGGTTCGAACCCTGGCCTGGGAAGATCCCACGTGCCGCGGAGCGGCTGGACCCATGTGTCCAATTACCTAGCCAGAGCTCTGGAGCGCATGTGCCCAGAGCCGGCACTCTGCAACGACAGACGCCACCGCGATGGGAGGCCCACAGGAGCCAAAGAACAAAGATGGATGAAAATAGACAAATGAAAGTCTAATAGAAGTGGCCCGCCCGCTCCCCTCCCTCCCCAACCCGACCCCTGCCCAAAATAAATAAATAAATAAATCTTTAAAAAAAAAAAAAAAAACTAAGGGAGACAGTGAAGGATAGGGAAGCTTGGTGTGCTGCCGTTCATGGGGTCAGAAAGAGCTGGATACAACGTGGTGATAGACCAACAACAAAAACCCATTTACACACGTTCTCTCCTTTTCTTCCCAAACCAAGAATGTGAGGTTAGTGGAACCAGTTGTTACTATCTATTTTTAAGTGAGGAACCTGCGATCTGAAAAAATTGAGTAGTGTTCCTATGGGAAAACATGCAGTGAGTGAATCATGGGCATTGGAGCCCTGGGCCGTCCTCCGGGGCTTAGGTATAGCATTGCTGAAATGTGCAGGCTTAGTTCACAAGTTGTGTCAAAAACTCTTCCTGTGCAGTTAGCTTGAATTAACTGTCACTGGAATTTGTGTTTGAAGCCTTGTCAATCTGAGTGAGGATGATCCCTTTAGAAAGCCAGAAAGGTCACTGATGGCCTTGAGGTTTGTCTTCCCAGAAGCCGAGCTTTCCTTGAGACGGGGATGCCACGCTGAGCAAGTCGTTTCTTTGGGAAGTGCTACCAGGAAGAATTTGCAGTGGGGAAGTGAGACAGGGTAGGGATGTTCGCTCATGCAGGCTGCACTAATTGGCATATTACTACCGTGGACAACTGGGGCTCAGTCTGCTGGGGACCCTGGGAGACAGCGGACAGCGTAACCCTGAGTTGTCCTACCCAAGACTGAACTATTGATGGACCAACTCTCATTTATCATTGCGACCACTCCCTCGCTGCATGGCAGGCCCCGCGAACTGGTCATGCACACTCAGCAGAGAGAGAGGGGCCCCAGCAGAGCTGCAGGGGGGCTGCAACAGGCAGCTGCTGCACTTCCAGGAAAGGTGAGTCCTGAGAGCATTTGTGGGTGTCGGCCTTGCCCCCGTCGGTTACACCTGCTCTTCCTGTGTCTGGTGTTACGGGACAACTGTGAGTCACCAGTCCAGCACCATGCAAAGTGGTAAGGGAAACACAGGATACATTTACAGACCTAGAATCTCTACATATCACAATAGGCTAATTTAAAACACACACATGAAGCAACACTTACTATTTGATTATTATTATTTGATACTTATTAGCAAGTGTCAAAATGAGTAAGATGGAGATCAAATACTGTCTAACGTCAAAGAAAGGAGAGATTGGAAAACGTTGCTGAGAAAGAACTCCCAGGGCTGGGTGGGGGGTGGGTGTGAGACTGGGGGTGGGATCAAAGGGAGAGCGCTGACAGGTGCTCACATGCTTCTCTCTGTCGTCTCGGTGATGGAAAGTTGAAAGGCCCTCACTGGGCCATTTTATTCAATTACTGTATGGATACAGCTTAAAAGAAACAAAGTTTAGAGACTGATGACGTGATGTAAATAAAAGTAGATCCAACGTTATTTAAGCAAGTGATCAAATCCAGGCTTGTGCATACAAAACTACAAAGGTCCTATTGCTACTGACAGAACAGCTGAGGGGGATGCATGGAAAGCCAGGCTTAAAGTGTACGGCTTTAAGTGTGTTATTTGTAAAGAACAAGATCTGAAAATAAATGAGCTAAGCATTCATCTCGACAAGTTGGAATAAGAAAACTTAAGTAACCACCCCACCACCAGCAAAGGCAATAGTAAGAGAAAACTGATGAAATAGAAAACAATCAAAAAAAAAAGAGAGAGCTTCCTTGGTTCTTCCGTGGTAAAGAATTCACCTGCCAACGCACAGGGCATGAGTTCAACCCCTACTCTGGGAAGATTTCACACCGCAGGGCAACTAGGCCCATGGGTCACCACTGCTATCATTGTGCTCTGGGGACCCTGGGAGACAGCGGACAGCGTAACCCTGTTCCTACCCAAGACTGAACTATTGATGGACCAACTCTCATTTATCATTGCGACCACTCCCTCGCTGCATGGCAGGCCCCGAACTGGTCATGCACACTCAGCAGAGAGAGGGGCCCCAGCAGAGCTGCAGGGGGGCTGCAACAGGCAGCTGCTGCACTTCCAGGAAAGGTGAGTCCTGAGAGCATTTGTGGGTGTCGGCCTTGCCCCCGTCGGTTACACCTGCTCTTCCTGTGTCTGGTGTTACGGGACAACTGTGAGTCACCAGTCCAGCACCATGCAAAGTGGTAAGGGAAACACAGGATACATTTACAGACCTAGAATCTCTACATATCACAATAGGCTAATTTAAAACACACACATGAAGCAACACTTACTATTTGATTATTATTATTTGATACTTATTAGCAAGTGTCAAAATGAGTAAGATGGAGATCAAATACTGTCTAACGTCAAAGAAAGGAGAGATTGGAAAACGTTGCTGAGAAAGAACTCCCAGGGCTGGGTGGGGGGTGGGTGTGAGACTGGGGGTGGGATCAAAGGGAGAGCGCTGACAGGTGCTCACATGCTTCTCTCTGTCGTCTCGGTGATGGAAAGTTGAAAGGCCCTCACTGGGCCATTTTATTCAATTACTGTATGGATACAGCTTAAAAGAAACAAAGTTTAGAGACTGATGACGTGATGTAAATAAAAGTAGATCCAACGTTATTTAAGCAAGTGATCAAATCCAGGCTTGTGCATACAAAACTACAAAGGTCCTATTGCTACTGACAGAACAGCTGAGGGGGATGCATGGAAAGCCAGGCTTAAAGTGTACGGCTTTAAGTGTGTTATTTGTAAAGAACAAGATCTGAAAATAAATGAGCTAAGCATTCATCTCGACAAGTTGGAATAAGAAAAACTTAAGTAACCACCCCACCACCAGCAAAGGCAATAGTAAGAGAAAAACTGATGAAATAGAAAACAATCAAAAAAAAAAAGAGAGAGAGAGGGCTTCCTTGGTTCTTCCGTGGTAAAGAATTCACCTGCCAACGCACAGGGCATGAGTTCAACCCCTACTCTGGGAAGATTTCACACACCGCAGGGCAACTAGGCCCATGGGTCACCACTGCTATCATTGTGCTCTGGAGCCTCGGAGTCACAGCTTCTGAGTCCACATGTCACAACTACTGAGCCCCAAACGCTCTAGAGCCGGTGCTCCGCACCGAGAGAGGCCACCACAATGAGAAGCCTGCACCCTGTGACTACAGAGTCGTCCCCACAGCTACAGAGAGCCAGTGCCGCCCAAACACATACGTAAATAAAAACAGTTTAAATGTCCCCATCATTTAATCAAAGATCAGTAAAGCTAAAGGCTGATTCTTAGGAAGGACTAATACAATTCATAAACTCCAGCATAGACTGATTAAAAGAAAACAGGCAGAAAACATAAGAAATAGCAGGAATCAAAAAGAAAACAGCATTGTGGAGCCTGCTGCAAGGCTTTATGCACATTATGAACAGCTTGAAACCTATCAAAGTCAGGAAAGTTAGATCACATTGACGCAGTCCTCAATAGATTATCAGGGGTGACTGATCACAGTGGACCCAAGAAGAAAGAAGTCATCAGAACAATGCTGTAACTATTACATAAAGTGCATCTATAATTAACAAGCTTCCCATAAAGAAAACTTGAGACACAGAAGTCTTCAGTGGTAAATTCTGCCAAACATTTAAAAAAGTTAACAGCAAACTTTCAAAATTCTTAAAAAATATAAAGCTTTAAACTTTAAAAATTTCCTGATCTCTGATCTTTCAGAGATCAGGAAATGACGAAAACGTTAATTCCAAATACCCAAATAATCCTGACACCAAAACATGACAAACATTAGAGGCAATTAGAGTTGAATCCACTCAAAAAACCCTAAACATTAGAGTTGAATCCACTCAAAAAACCCTAAACAAAATATCAATAAAGCACATTGAACAATAAATAAAAATGCAATAAATGTTGCTTCTATTGTTATATTTGAAAATGTTGGCTTGGTCCTATATTCAATAACTAATCAATGCGATTAACATGCTTACAGAATAAACGAGAAAAAAAAATAGAGATCATTTTAACAGATGCATAAAAAGCAAGTGGAAACATTCTGTATCTGCTCATGATTTTAAAAAGCCTTACAATGCCACACAAATACAAAGAATCATAAGAGACTGCTATGAAAAGTATACGCCAACAAATTGGAGAATCTAGAAGAAATGAATAAGTTCCTAGAAACATACAGCCTACAAAGACTCAAACAGGAAGAAACTGAAAATCTGAACAAACTGATTACTGATTCAGTCTCCTTACTAGTATTCAAAACCTTCCAACAAACACACGTCTAGGGCCAAACAGCTTCACTGGTGAATTCTACCAAGTGTTTAAAGCAGAATGAATTCCAATCCTTCTCAACTCTTTCAGAAAGTGAAAAATGAGGCAACACTCCAAAATGCATTTTACAAGGCCAGCATTACCCTGATATCAAAACCAGAAGGGGGTTCCATGAGAAAATTACAGGCAAATGCCCTTGATGAACATGGGTACAAAAATCCTCAACAAAATATTAGCAAACCTAACTCAATAATATGTTAAAAGAATTAGACATCATGATCAAATGGGATTTATCACAGGGCTACAAGGCAGGTGTACCATCAGTAGATTAGTATGTGTGAAACACAGTGTTAACACAATGAAGGATAAAAGTCATGATCATCTATCTCTATATGTGCCAAAAAATTTTTTTGACAAAATTTAACATCCATTTATGATAAAAACTCCCAATAGAATTATAGAGGGAATGTATTTCCACATGATAAAGGCCATATATGACAAGCCCACAGCTAACATCGTACTCAGTGGTGCAAAGCTGAAAGCTTTCTTCTAATATCAGGAATAAGACAAAGATGCCCACTCTCACCACTTTCATTAAACTTCATATTAGAAGTTCTACACAGCCACTAGGCATGGAAATTAAACAAAATCAACCAAATCAGAAAGGCAGATGTGATACTGTACCTATACGCAGATAACATATTATATATAGAAAACCTTTAAGACACCATCCTAAAAGCTCTTAGCACAAAGTCAATACAGTTGCATACAAAACCAATTGTATTTCTATACACTAATAATGAGCTATCAGAGAAATTAAGAAATGACCTCCATTTGCAATTGCATCAAAAATAGTAAACTACTAAGAATAAATTTAATTAGGAAAGCAAAAGACCTATACAACGAAAACTCTAAGGCATTAATGAAAAACACTAAAGACAAATAAATGGAAAAATATTCCATGTTCATAGATTGGAAAGTCTAATACTGTTAAAATGTTCCTACCAGGCTAAGCATACAGAATCAATGCAGTCCCTATCAAAATTCCCCACAGCCTACAAAGACTCAAACAGGAAGAAACTGAAAATCTGAACAAACTGATTACTGATTCAGTCTCCTTACTAGTATTCAAAACCTTCCAACAAACACACGTCTAGGGCCAAACAGCTTCACTGGTGAATTCTACCAAGTGTTTAAAGCAGAATGAATTCCAATCCTTCTCAACTCTTTCAGAAAGTGAAAAATGAGGCAACACTCCAAAATGCATTTTACAAGGCCAGCATTACCCTGATATCAAAACCAGAAGGGGGTTCCATGAGAAAATTACAGGCAAATGCCCTTGATGAACATGGGTACAAAAATCCTCAACAAAATATTAGCAAACCTAACTCAATAATATGTTAAAAGAATTAGACATCATGATCAAATGGGATTTATCACAGGGCTACAAGGCAGGTGTACCATCAGTAGATTAGTATGTGTGAAACACAGTGTTAACACAATGAAGGATAAAAGTCATGATCATCTATCTCTATATGTGCCAAAAAATTTTTTTGACAAAATTTAACATCCATTTATGATAAAAACTCCCAATAGAATTATAGAGGGAATGTATTTCCACATGATAAAGGCCATATATGACAAGCCCACAGCTAACATCGTACTCAGTGGTGCAAAGCTGAAAGCTTTCTTCTAATATCAGGAATAAGACAAAGATGCCCACTCTCACCACTTTCATTAAACTTCATATTAGAAGTTCTACACAGCCACTAGGCATGGAAATTAAACAAAATCAACCAAATCAGAAAGGCAGATGTGATACTGTACCTATACGCAGATAACATATTATATATAGAAAACCTTTAAGACACCATCCTAAAAGCTCTTAGCACAAAGTCAATACAGTTGCATACAAAACCAATTGTATTTCTATACACTAATAATGAGCTATCAGAGAAATTAAGAAATGACCTCCATTTGCAATTGCATCAAAAATAGTAAACTACTAAGAATAAATTTAATTAGGAAAGCAAAAGACCTATACAACGAAAACTCTAAGGCATTAATGAAAAACACTAAAGACAAATAAATGGAAAAATATTCCATGTTCATAGATTGGAAAGTCTAATACTGTTAAAATGTTCCTACCAGGCTAAGCATACAGAATCAATGCAGTCCCTATCAAAATTCCAATGGCATTTTCACAAGGCACAAAAAGCTCTAAAACTTGTATGGAGCCACAGAAAACCCTAAATAGCCAAAGCAATCTTGAGAAAGAGAAACAAAGCTGGAGGCATCACACTTTCTGATTTTAAACTATATTACTGAGTTGGCCAGAAGGTTTGTTCAGGTTTTCCCCTATGATGTTATGAGACAAACCCAAAACAATTTTCTGGCCAAACCCAATACAAAGCTACAGTCATCAGAACAGCATGATATTGTCATAAAAACAAACATACAGATCAAATGAAATACAGGGTCCCTCAAGAAAAATCATGCATATACGTTCAAGAAATTTATGAGCTAAAAGTATGTAATGGAGAAAGAACTGTCTTTTCAGTTAATGGTATTGGGAAAACTGAAAAGCAACATGTAAAAGAAGGAAATTGAATGAAGAATGAAAAGAATCCCTCTCTTACACTACACACAACAGTCAGCTCATAATGCATTCCAGACTTGAATATAAGATCTGAAACCATAAATCCCTAGAAGGAGTTTAGTTTTAGAGGTATGTTCCTTGATATTGGCCTTGGTAAGAATATTTTTTTTCTTTTTCTTTTACCTACATCATGCCTCTTATATTTATTTTCATCCATCTTTTTATTCTTTGGCCTGTGTGGACCTCGCATCGCAGTGGCCTCTCTCACTGCAGAGCACTGGCTCCGGGCGCATGCACTCCAGAGAGCTGGCTTGAAATTGGACACACTGGTCCAGCTGCTCCGCGGCACATGGGATCTTCCCTGGCCAGAGATCGCACCAGTGCCTCTTGCACCTCAAGGCAAACTGTTTACCCACTGGATCACCAGAGAAGCCCCCTTGCTAAGAAATTTTTTTAAAGAATTGACACCAAAAACAAAGGCAAAGATGCAAAAATGAACAAGTAGGACTATATTAAACTAAAAAGCTTCTACACAGCAAAGAAAACCATCAACAAAATGAAAAGGCAATCTGTGGAATGGGAGAAAATATTTGCAAATCATGTATCTGGGATAATGATTAAAAGGCGTTAATATCCAGATATACAAAGGACTCAGCTTAATAGCGTAAAAACAAGCAATCTGAGTTACAAAATGGACAGAGGAACTAGACACTTCTTCAAAGACAAACAGCTGGTCAACAGGTATGTGAAGAAATGCTCAACATCACTAATCATCAAGGAAATGCCAATCAACAAAGACAACAATGAGATATCACCTCTGTTAGAATATTACCACAAATATAGGAGATAGCAAGTGTTAGCAATAATGTTAAGAGAAGGGAATCCTTGGGTACTGTTGATAGAAATGTAAATTGGTTCAGCCACTGTGGAAAACAGTATGGAGGTTCCTAAAAACCTTAAATGCACAGCTACCATAAACCAGAAATTTCCTTTCTGAGTATATAATTGAGAAAAGAAATCACTATTCCAAAGAAAATTTTTCCCTATTCTAATGGTATTGGGAAAACTGAAAAGCAACATGTAAAAGAAGGAAATTGAATGAAGAATGAAAAGAATCCCTCTCTTACACTACACACAACAGTCAGCTCATAATGCATTCCAGACTTGAATATAAGATCTGAAACCATAAATCCCTAGAAGGAGTTTAGTTTTAGAGGTATGTTCCTTGATATTGGCCTTGGTAAGAATATTTTTTTTCTTTTTCTTTTACCTACATCATGCCTCTTATATTTATTTTCATCCATCTTTTTATTCTTTGGCCTGTGTGGACCTCGCATCGCAGTGGCCTCTCTCACTGCAGAGCACTGGCTCCGGGCGCATGCACTCCAGAGAGCTGGCTTGAAATTGGACACACTGGTCCAGCTGCTCCGCGGCACATGGGATCTTCCCTGGCCAGAGATCGCACCAGTGCCTCTTGCACCTCAAGGCAAACTGTTTACCCACTGGATCACCAGAGAAGCCCCCTTGCTAAGAAATTTTTTTAAAGAATTGACACCAAAAACAAAGGCAAAGATGCAAAAATGAACAAGTAGGACTATATTAAACTAAAAAGCTTCTACACAGCAAAGAAAACCATCAACAAAATGAAAAGGCAATCTGTGGAATGGGAGAAAATATTTGCAAATCATGTATCTGGGATAATGATTAAAAGGCGTTAATATCCAGATATACAAAGGACTCAGCTTAATAGCGTAAAAACAAGCAATCTGAGTTACAAAATGGACAGAGGAACTAGACACTTCTTCAAAGACAAACAGCTGGTCAACAGGTATGTGAAGAAATGCTCAACATCACTAATCATCAAGGAAATGCCAATCAACAAAGACAACAATGAGATATCACCTCTGTTAGAATATTACCACAAATATAGGAGATAGCAAGTGTTAGCAATAATGTTAAGAGAAGGGAATCCTTGGGTACTGTTGATAGAAATGTAAATTGGTTCAGCCACTGTGGAAAACAGTATGGAGGTTCCTAAAAACCTTAAATGCACAGCTACCATAAACCAGAAATTTCCTTTCTGAGTATATAATTGAGAGAAATGAAATCACTATTCCAAAGAGATATTAAGCTATCTCTTTGGAAAGAGACAATATGCTATCCCATATTCATTGCAGCATCATTTCTAATAGTCAACACATGGAAATAACCTAAGTGTTACTGAGAGATGAATGGATAAAGAAAATGTGTGTATATATACATCGGCATGTACACATACACCCTGCAATATTATTCAGCCATAAAAAAACAAGGAAGTCTATCTGCGACAACATGGATGAGCCCTGAGGGCATTATGCTAAGTGAAATAAGTTAGAAAGACAAATACTACATGACTTCACTTATATGCAGAAACTAAAAAAGCAAACTTTGCGAATCAAAGAACAGACTGGTGGTTACCAGAGATGAGAGGTAGGGAAAGACTGAAGGTGGTTAAAACTCATAAACTTAGTTACAAACAAACAAGCTCTGGGTATGTAATGTACAACATGGTAGCTATAGTTAATATTATTGCACTGTATACTTTCAAGTTGCTAAGAGAGCAAATCTTAAAAGTTCTCATCACAAGAAAAATAACTAAGTATTTAAGGTGACGGATGGTTACTAAATTATTGTGGTGATCACCTGGCAATATATACATATTTCAAGTAATTACATTGTACACCTTAAACTAATAAATTACATGTGAATTCATTCTCATTAAAACCAGAAAAAGTTAAAAAAAAAAAAATGAATAGTAGCATTTCAGTGCTAAATCCCCTCAAAAAAAGTCTTGAAAAATTAGAAATAGAAAGGAACCAATAAACATATAAATAAACATACAGGGCTTCCCTGGTGGTCCAGTGGGTAAAGACACCGTCTTGCAGTACAGGGGGCACCGGTTCAATCCCTGGCCTGGGAAGATCCCACGTGCCGCGGAGCAGCTGGACCGATGTGTCCAATTACCGAGCCAGAGCTCTGGCGCGCGTGCGCCCAGAGCCGGTGCTCTGCGACGACAGTGGCCACCGCGATGGGAGGCCCACAGGAGCCAAAGAACAAAGATGGATGGAAATAGATAAATGAAAGACCAATAGAAGTGGCCCGCCCACCCCCTCCCTACCCAACCTGCTCCCCTCCAAAAAGATAAATAAAATAAATAAACACACAAAAATCTATAGCAATTGTCATACTTAGTAGTGACAGATTGAAGGCTTTCCTCTTAAAATTGGAGAAAATGGGTACAAGAGTTCCTAGTCCATGCAATAAGGCAGTAAGAAGAAATAAAGAATGTGTTGAAAAAGAAGAGTACATCTTTTATTAAATGCAGATGCTATAGTTTTATAAAGAGAAAAATTTTAGAAAATACGTTCAGATAAATTTTAGGATCAATAAAGAAGGTTAGCAAAGCTATGTCATACATGGTCTATATTATTTCTATGATAACAAACAGAAAAGGAAAAGAAAATCACAACAGCTAGACACAAACAGATATATGTTATAGAGTCCCATTTTGTAATAACTTCAAAAATCAGAAAAGCCCAAAGTATATTACTAGAAGTCATGCTGATTATTTTTGATGGAGGGGTTTTTACAGAGTGCTGGCAACACTATTCCTCAATTTACATGGTAGTTACATAGATATTCGCTCCATAATTCACTTCACTCCATTATTCACTTCACATATATGTTAAAATTTAATATAAAAATCCAAATGAGTCAGTTTAATAAGCAATGCTATCTAGAAATATATGTAATATAATTTTGTTGTAAGTGATTTGAACGTAACTGAAAGAAAACCAACCATGATGAATTTATAACCACAGAAATCCACCCTCTCATTATTTCAAACAAACAAGGACACAGTAATGCAAGAGTGTGTCCTTATGTGGACACAGAAGTGGTCAGTGGCAGGTGTGACCTCCCCAGGATGGTGATATACGTCATTCCAGCGTCGCTTCCCTATCACAAGAACAACTCGCAACAACAGACAAGACACCACTGAGAGAATTCCAGAATGTGGGAGTCTGAAGCAGCCCTACAATACAGAGACTAGAGCAGACTTCCTGGGGATGGTAAGAGGAATGTCAGCAAGCTGACCGCAGTGCCCCTCCTCCAGGCCACCGCAGCACCAGGCTGAGAGGTCTTCCCTGAGCCTATGGTTCCTCTACTCTGGTTTTGCCTCATAGGGATTTTGCAAGGGAATCTTTTGGGTTCAGCCACTGGGAAGGAAGGGCTTCCAACAACAGCCTTCAGATCTCAGCAAACCAAGTTCCTACCTGCGGAACCCAAGGGTAGCCCCCAGACAGTAGGTAGAACCAAGTCAGCAGCACAGGCTGACCGGGAAATTCAGCCCTGGCTGACTCAGGTCTTCACATGAGGAATTTTACCAGCCCTAGAGCCTGGTCTGCCCCCACCCAGGCAGAATTGTTCTGTCACAGCTAAACTCGTTGTAGCTAAACCTGGTTTGCACAGGGGTTTCTGGCCCCTGTTGACCAGAAACACTATTTGGAAAAACTTGGTAACTGCATGAAGTGGGCCCTCCAATCCAATCTAGGCAGGCGAGCTAAGTTTGAGCCTCATCTGTCATAAAACTTGGCTCCCAGCCCCATCTGAGGTGAAGGGCTGCAGAGAAGACCTGGAGACGCATAAGCCAGCAATGCATGAGCTGAGAGGAGGGCAGGCAGAGCTGATCTCCCTCAAAGCAAAGCCAGTACCAGGCATGGAGGTTTTGCCTGCTATACTAGGTGTACCTTCCCTGGTGACTCAGATGGTAAGGAATCTGCAATACAGGTGACCCAGGTTTAATCCCTGGGCTGGGAAGATCCCCCACAGAAGGGAATGGCTATCCACCCTGGTATTCTAGCCTGGAAAATTCCTTAAGCTATATTATTAATATTACTTTTTGGTCTTCCCCCAGTGGCTCAGATGGTAAAAAAAAAAATCTGCCTGCAATGCAGGAGACCCAGGTTTGACCCTTGGATCAGGAACATCCCTGGAGAATAACTACCTACCCCAGTATTCTTGCCTGGACAATTCCATCGACAAAGGAGCCTAGTGGGCTACAGCCTATGGTGTCTCAGAGTTGGACACAATGGAGTGATTAACATTTTCACGCTACATCCAGGTGGGGAGTTAATTCACAGCCCCGTCTACTGTGGAGCATGGTTCCCAGTTCTCTTTGACAGGAAGGGCTATGACGATACCTGGTAGCTGCTACATAGCTCAGTAACGTGTGAGCTGAGAGACAGGTGGGCAGAAGAGATTGCCCCCAGAGCCAAGCCAGTGGCCCTGTTCAGCCAAGAAACCTGGGGGCATGGATCTGCTTAGGTTAAGATCACAAACCAAGAGCCTGAATAGCTCTCGAGTTGCTTTTTCTGTTGCACCCAGGAAACTGATTCATAGCTCCATCTACTGCTGAATACGAACTTCAGTTCATCCGGCCAGAGGAAATTGCCCAGAAAGAGCACACAGATGGCTAAAGCCCACCCAAGAGCTGTGCTTACAACAGTGAACAGGCAGGGCAGCTTGTGACTTTCCCTGTCTGCAGAGCAGAACTAGTGACCTCACCTGACCAGGATATTCAATGCATGCTCCTGCACAACTCTGACCCCCTACTGAGCTGTGAGGGTTCTGGGGCTCATCCTCATCCTCTTACTCACTCAGGTCAAGAAAGCTAATTCATGGTCCCATCAGCTGCTGATTATGGTACCCAGCTCTGAATTCTGTTGAGAGAATTCAGACGACGGCCAAGTCCATTTCATAGCCACATTGGCAGAGAACTAAGCTAGCAATGCTAGACAGTTCATAGCAAGGGGCACCTCCCACCCCTGATCTCAGAGCTTGAACAGTTTCCTCCTAAAAACAGATCCTAACAGCTGGTCCCATGTGCCCAAGGACGCTAGCAGCAGACATATCTAGAAACCCAAACTGAGCTGACCAGTGAAGAACTCTCTCGATCAACGAACTATAGAAATGATCCCTGAAAGTATAGTTTCTATCAAAGCAAACCTGCACCTGCCCTCTTAAAGGAAGAGAGCAGTTAACTCAAGTGGGGTGCTAGAAATACCAAAGGGAGGGGAAGAATAACTACCTACCCCAGTATTCTTGCCTGGACAATTCCATCGACAAAGGAGCCTAGTGGGCTACAGCCTATGGTGTCTCAGAGTTGGACACAATGGAGTGATTAACATTTTCACGCTACATCCAGGTGGGGAGTTAATTCACAGCCCGTCTACTGTGGAGCATGGTTCCCAGTTCTCTTTGACAGGAAGGGCTATGACGATACCTGGTAGCTGCTACATAGCTCAGTAACGTGTGAGCTGAGAGACAGGTGGGCAGAAGAGATTGCCCCCAGAGCCAAGCCAGTGGCCCTGTTCAGCCAAGAAACCTGGGGGCATGGATCTGCTTAGGTTAAGATCACAAACCAAGAGCCTGAATAGCTCTCGAGTTGCTTTTTCTGTTGCACCCAGGAAACTGATTCATAGCTCCATCTACTGCTGAATACGAACTTCAGTTCATCCGGCCAGAGGAAATTGCCCAGAAAGAGCACACAGATGGCTAAAGCCCACCCAAGAGCTGTGCTTACAACAGTGAACAGGCAGGGCAGCTTGTGACTTTCCCTGTCTGCAGAGCAGAACTAGTGACCTCACCTGACCAGGATATTCAATGCATGCTCCTGCACAACTCTGACCCCCTACTGAGCTGTGAGGGTTCTGGGGCTCATCCTCATCCTCTTACTCACTCAGGTCAAGAAAGCTAATTCATGGTCCCATCAGCTGCTGATTATGGTACCCAGCTCTGAATTCTGTTGAGAGAATTCAGACGACGGCCAAGTCCATTTCATAGCCACATTGGCAGAGAACTAAGCTAGCAATGCTAGACAGTTCATAGCAAGGGGCACCTCCCACCCCTGATCTCAGAGCTTGAACAGTTTCCTCCTAAAAACAGATCCTAACAGCTGGTCCCATGTGCCCAAGGACGCTAGCAGCAGACATATCTAGAAACCCAAACTGAGCTGACCAGTGAAGAACTCTCTCGATCAACGAACTATAGAAATGATCCCTGAAAGTATAGTTTCTATCAAAGCAAACCTGCACCTGCCCTCTTAAAGGAAGAGAGCAGTTAACTCAAGTGTGCAGATACCACGGGAGGAAGAAAAGATCATGAAACATCAAATAAATACGACACCACCAAGGTAACTAGCAAACTTGCAATAACTGACTCTAAAGATGTGCCAATCTATAAACTGTCAAGAGGAAGAATCAGAATAATCCTCTTAAAGACGTTTAGTGAACTCTAAGAACACACAAACAATGGAAAGAAATTAGGAAAACAATGCATGAACAAAACAAGAAGTTCAACAAAGAAATAGAATCCATAAGAACAAACGAATAGGGCTTCCCCTGGTGGTCCAGTGGGTAAGGACACCGCCTTGCAGTGCAAGAGGCGCCGGTTCGATCCCTGGCCTGGGAAGATCCCACATGCTGCGGAGCGGCTGGACCAATGTGTCCAATTACTGAGCCTGAGCTCTGGAGCACATGCGCCCAGAGCCGGCGCTCTGCAATGACAGTGGCCACCGCGATGGGAGGCCCACAGGAGCCAAAGAACAAAGACGGATGAAAATAGAGAAATGAAAGACCAATAGAAGTGGCCCGCCTGCTCCCCTCCCTCCCCAACCCGACCCCCACCCCAAATAAATAAATAAATCTTTACCAAAAAAAAAAAGAACAAACAAATAGAAATACTGGAGTTAAAAGTATAATAATGGAGCTGAAGAATTCAAGAGAGAACTCTAAGAACAGACTCAACCAGGCAGAAGGAAAAATAAGCCACATCTAACACTTGAAATTATTCAGCCAGAGGAGCAAAAAGTAAAGGGAGAAAAAGAGGGGAGAGAGCCTCCAGAAGGTATGGGACAGAATTAAAAGAAATGATATTTGCATTATGGAAGTTCCAAAAGGAGAAGAGAAAGGGACAGAAAGCATATTTAAAGCAGTAATGACTGAAAATTTCACAGACATGAGAATAGAAAGAGACATCTTGATTCAAGAGGTCCAATGGACCCCACAAAATTATCAGAAATCAAAGACAAAAAATTTTGTAAGAAGCAAGAGAAAAGCAAGAAGTTACATGGAAGGGGACCACCATACAAGCATTAGAGGACTTATCAACATAACCATTTTAGGCCAGTGGAGAATGGGGTGATATATCAAAATACTGAAAGAAAAAACTTCAGGCAAAATAATATAATGAGACAAATAAAAAGGAAACACAACATACCAAAATTTATGGGATGCAAACACATTTCTAAGCAGGAAGGTTATAGAAATAAATATAAGAAACAAAACTCCCAAATAAACAACTTAATTCTATGCCTATAAGAATGAGAGAAAGAACAAATTCAGCCCAAATTTAGGAAGAAATCATATTAGAACATAAATAAATGATATAGTGAACAGGAAAAGAAACAAAAAGGATTAACCAAGCCAAGAGTTGTCTTTTCAAGATCTATCAAAAACATGACACAGTTTAACTAGACTAACCAAGGAAAAAGGAGTGAGGACCCAAATAAACAATAAATGAAAAATGAGACCTTACAACAGATACCACAGAAATATAAAGGAGCATATGAGGTTACTACAAAACACCAACAACATTATATATACTCCCACATAATGGAATACTACTCAGTCATAAAAAGAACACAATTTTCAAATTTTCAGCAACATGGATGGACTTGGAAGATATTATGCTAAATGGTGTAAGTCAGAAGAGAAAGATAAATACTATATGATATCACTTAGCTGTGGGGTATAAAACATAAAACAAACTAGTGCCTACAGTAAGAAAGTAGCAGACACAGACAGAGAATAAACTAGTGATCACCAGTTGGGGAGAAGGGGCATTCCAGGGGTGGGAGAGTGGGAGGCATGAACTATCGGATGTAGACAGGCTCAAGGATGTGCTGTACAACAGAGCCAATAGAGTCAATAATTTAATAAGTGTAAATGGAAAGAAACTTTTAAACATTGTATGAAAAGAAAACATTAAAAATAATTCATAGAAAAACTAATAAAATATGTTATTGCTAAAGAGAGCAATAATTGTCTAATAACCAGATTCAAAGGCATGGAATTCTGTGAACTAACCAATAATTCAAAATGATGGTTTGGAAGAAACTCAACGAACTACAAGAAAACTCAGAAAGATAGTTCAATGAATTCAGAAAAAACATACATGAACAAAATTAGATTTTTACCAGAGAGACGAGAATTGTAAAAACAGAGATTCTGAAGCTGAGGAATTCAATGAACTAAATGAAAAATGCAATAGAGAAAAAACTGCAGTGGAGTGGAGCAAATGGAAGACAGAATAAGTGAACTAGAGAAAAGGAATTTTAAAATAACCCAGTCAAAACAGAATAAAGAAAAAAAAAATGCAAAAGAGAAAAAAGCATAATCTAAGAGATCCCATCAAAAAGCCACAAATATTAGCGTAATAGGTTTTCCATAGGGAGAGGAGCAGGAAAATATGGCAGAAACTTTAAAGGCTCAGAAATAATAGCTCAGAACTTCCCAAACATGGGGAAAGACTTGGACATTCAAATTCACTAAGCTAGTGGCTCAGCCTATTATCTATCAAAACATGACACAGTTTAACTAGACTAACCAAGGAAAAGGGTGAGGACCCAAATAAACAATAAATGAAAAATGAGACCTTACAACAGATACCACAGAAATATAAAGGAGCATATGAGGTTACTACAAAACACCAACAACATTATATATACTCCCACATAATGGAATACTACTCAGTCATAAAAAGAACACAATTTTCAAATTTTCAGCAACATGGATGGACTTGGAAGATATTATGCTAAATGGTGTAAGTCAGAAGAGAAAGATAAATACTATATGATATCACTTAGCTGTGGGGTATAAAACATAAAACAAACTAGTGCCTACAGTAAGAAAGTAGCAGACACAGACAGAGAATAAACTAGTGATCACCAGTTGGGGAGAAGGGGCATTCCAGGGGTGGGAGAGTGGGAGGCATGAACTATCGGATGTAGACAGGCTCAAGGATGTGCTGTACAACAGAGCCAATAGAGTCAATAATTTAATAAGTGTAAATGGAAAGAAACTTTTAAACATTGTATGAAAAGAAAACATTAAAAATAATTCATAGAAAAACTAATAAAATATGTTATTGCTAAAGAGAGCAATAATTGTCTAATAACCAGATTCAAAGGCATGGAATTCTGTGAACTAACCAATAATTCAAAATGATGGTTTGGAAGAAACTCAACGAACTACAAGAAAACTCAGAAAGATAGTTCAATGAATTCAGAAAAAACATACATGAACAAAATTAGATTTTTACCAGAGAGACGAGAATTGTAAAAACAGAGATTCTGAAGCTGAGGAATTCAATGAACTAAATGAAAAATGCAATAGAGAAAAAACTGCAGTGGAGTGGAGCAAATGGAAGACAGAATAAGTGAACTAGAGAAAAGGAATTTTAAAATAACCCAGTCAAAACAGAATAAAGAAAAAAAAAATGCAAAAGAGAAAAAAGCATAATCTAAGAGATCCCATCAAAAAGCCACAAATATTAGCGTAATAGGTTTTCCATAGGGAGAGGAGCAGGAAAATATGGCAGAAACTTTAAAGGCTCAGAAATAATAGCTCAGAACTTCCCAAACATGGGGAAAGACTTGGACATTCAAATTCACTAAGCTAGTGGCTCAGCCTATTATCTCCATGCAAAAAGACTTCACATTACAACAAAATGTTCAAAAATCAAAGATAAAGTGAGAATTTTAAAAGCAGTAAAGAAAAATAAAAGATTAGAACCTAGTCAGGAGCTCCATTAGGCTGACAATGGATTTTATTTTTTAGCAGAAACTCAGGAAAGACTGAAAGGACATATTCAAAGTGTTGATGGAAAAAAAATTGCCAGCCAAGAATACTCTGGCTAAATTGCTTCTAGATATGAAGGGGAAATAAAAACTCTCTCAGACAAAGAAAAGCTGGGGCAGTTTGTCACCAACTAGACCTGCCTTGCAAAAAATATTGAAAGAAATTCAAGCTGAAACTATGGGGTTTCCCTCATAGTTTAGTCAGTAAAGAATCTGCCTGCAATGCAGGAGACCCAGGTTCAATCCCTGGGACAGGAATATCCCCTGGAGAAGGAAATGGCAAACCACTGCAGTATTCTTTTCTGGAAACTCCCATGGACAGAGGAGCCTGGCAGAGTACAGTCCATGGGCTTGTAAGAGTTGGACACAACTTAGCGACTAAACCACAAGCTGAAAAAAAGCTAATTAGTGACATGAAAAAAAATGAAAGTAGACAACACACTGGTCAAGGTAAATACACAGACTTAGAAACTAATTCTATAACAAGATGTGTTAGCCACTCACCCATTGTATAAAGATTCAAGGAGAAGAGTATTAAAAATAATTGTAACTAAATTTGTTAATGTATATATACTATAAACAGCAGTAAATAATGACATCGAAAAGTATGAGAAGTAAAAAGGTGAAGCTTTGGTAGGCAATAAAAATCAGGCTTCATAGAATTCCCTGGTGGCTCAGTGGTTAAGAATCTGTCTACCAAGAGACACAGGTTTGATCCCTGGTCCAGGAAGATCCCACTTGCCACGGGGCAACTAAACCCATGTGCCACAACTACTGAGCCCACACTCTTGATTTTGAGCTCTGCAACAAGAGAAGCCACCACAACTGAAAAGAACTTGCATGCAGCAATGAAGACCCAGGACAGACATAAATAAATAATAATGATAAACATTGGGTTTCTATCAATCAGAACTGAAAGACTTGGACATTCAAATTCACTAAGCTAGTGGCTCAGCCTATTATCTCCATGCAAAAAGACTTCACATTACAACAAAATGTTCAAAAATCAAAGATAAAGTGAGAATTTTAAAAGCAGTAAAGAAAAATAAAAGATTAGAACCTAGTCAGGAGCTCCATTAGGCTGACAATGGATTTTATTTTTTAGCAGAAACTCAGGAAAGACTGAAAGGACATATTCAAAGTGTTGATGGAAAAAAAATTGCCAGCCAAGAATACTCTGGCTAAATTGCTTCTAGATATGAAGGGGAAATAAAAACTCTCTCAGACAAAGAAAAGCTGGGGCAGTTTGTCACCAACTAGACCTGCCTTGCAAAAAATATTGAAAGAAATTCAAGCTGAAACTATGGGGTTTCCCTCATAGTTTAGTCAGTAAAGAATCTGCCTGCAATGCAGGAGACCCAGGTTCAATCCCTGGGACAGGAATATCCCCTGGAGAAGGAAATGGCAAACCACTGCAGTATTCTTTTCTGGAAACTCCCATGGACAGAGGAGCCTGGCAGAGTACAGTCCATGGGCTTGTAAGAGTTGGACACAACTTAGCGACTAAACCACAAGCTGAAAAAAAGCTAATTAGTGACATGAAAAAAAATGAAAGTAGACAACACACTGGTCAAGGTAAATACACAGACTTAGAAACTAATTCTATAACAAGATGTGTTAGCCACTCACCCATTGTATAAAGATTCAAGGAGAAGAGTATTAAAAATAATTGTAACTAAATTTGTTAATGTATATATACTATAAACAGCAGTAAATAATGACATCGAAAAGTATGAGAAGTAAAAAGGTGAAGCTTTGGTAGGCAATAAAAATCAGGCTTCATAGAATTCCCTGGTGGCTCAGTGGTTAAGAATCTGTCTACCAAGAGACACAGGTTTGATCCCTGGTCCAGGAAGATCCCACTTGCCACGGGGCAACTAAACCCATGTGCCACAACTACTGAGCCCACACTCTTGATTTTGAGCTCTGCAACAAGAGAAGCCACCACAACTGAAAAGAACTTGCATGCAGCAATGAAGACCCAGGACAGACATAAATAAATAATAATGATAAACATTGGGTTTCTATCAATCAGAACTGAAAGAGACACTTGTACCCTAATGCTCATTGCAGCACTCTATACAATAGCTAGAACATAGAACCAATCTAGATGTCCATCGGAGAATGAATGGATAAAGAAACTCTGGTACATATATACAAAGGAGTACTTCTCAACAGTAAAAAGAAATGCAGAAAAGAATCAGTCCTAATGAGGTGGATGAATCTAGAACCTATTATAGAAAGTGAAGTAAGTCAAAAAGAGAAAGACAAATACAGTATACTAACACATACACATATATATGGAATCTAGTAAGATGGCACTGATAAATACACCTGCAGAGCAGCGACAGAAAAGCAGACCTAGAGAACAGAACTATGGACACTGAGAGGAGGGAAGGGTGGTTAGAAGTATAGGAGGAGTAACATGGAAACCTATACTATCTTATGTAAAAGAGGTAATTATTGTCAATGCACTGTGGGACTAAGGGATCTTACATGGGGGCTGTGCGATGGCCTGGAGGTGTGGGATGGGGGGACTGAGAGGGGGGCACAGCAGGGAGGGCTCAGGGATACACCTACGACTGATCTGGGATTATACATATCTGTAAACAACAAAACTCTGTAAAAGTAAAAAGTAAAATAAAAATGAAAAAGTAATAATAAAAAAGACTCGTTCTTAGAACCCTAATTTGTCAATGTAAGAGCAGAATTCATTTGTATTTTTTTTCTGACATTCTTTATAAACTGAAGGAAATAAACTTCTTTCCTCTTAAAAAAAATTGGGTTTCTATCAACTGAAAATAGACGGTTTTACGAGATATTTCATGGAAGCCTCATGGCAACCACAAAGCAAAAAGCTAGAGTCACAGAAGACTTTAAAAGTGACAAGTGGGGGCTTCCCTGGTGGTCCAGTGGGTAAGGACATCGCCTTGAAGTGCAGGGGGCACCGGTTTGATCCCTGGCCTGGGACGATCCCACGTGCCGTGGGGCGGCTGGATCGATGTGTCCAACTAGTGAGCCCGGAGCTCTGGAGCGCATGCGCCCAGGCTGGCGCTCTGCGACAAGAGAAGCCACTGTGATGGGAGGCCTACACAGGCCAAAGAACAAAGATGGATGAAAATAAATGAAAAACCAACAGAAGTGGCCAAAAAAAAGTGAGAACTGGGGCTGAGAGCACCATCAGCAAGAGGGAAGGCTAGGAGGTGCCAACACTAGTCTCCCCACCTAACACACACACACACACACATCGGGAACAGTATCCAAGCAACGACAAACTAAAGTAAACAGGGAGATCTCTGGACTGCAAAGCAGCAGCAGAATCCCTGTGGAGCTCAAAAACCAAAGATGGAGACATAGAAAAGTACAGAAAGTATTTTGCCATTGTCATCCCACAGTCTAGTCAAGAGAAGCTTAGTGACAGGAGGGATCCCAGGGGCAAGGTCCCCACAGAGGGAGGGAGGAGAGCTGGAGGACCCCAGCAAGCTTCCTCCACGCAGACGCTTGCAGCCTTTGCTAGAGGTCTGCCCCCATCCTCGCTGATACTGACCCCAGCTGACTGAGCAGCTGGGAGAGCCTCCTTCCACCTCAACTCCCAGAGCACAGAACTGTGGCTGAGACGAGACTCACCCCTACGGGCTCTGGTCTCAGGTGTCCCATCCCACCTCCTCGTAGATGACACCAGAGCTGGCAAGTCTACAACTGTCACTTTGGTTAACTGGTCAACTAGGCTAACTATTCTGTTAGTGTTTCACAGTGACCTATGATCCTCTATGACCAAATATTTTTAATTTGTTTGATGTTTTCAACAAACTTCCCACCCTCACCCCTTCAAGTCCAATGCTACATGAAGTCTTTTTGACATCAAACTAATTCTGGGGTTGTTCAGAGGGTCCTTGGAACATTTCAAAAGATCTGTTCTCTCTCCTTCTAAACAGAGAGATGTTGCACTAAGGTCAGGCTTATTTGATATGTGATATCAAAAAGAAGCTATCAAATTCCCTTAGTAACTCGCTTCATTAGAAGTGGAAAAGGGACAAGTGGGGGCTTCCCTGGTGGTCCAGTGGGTAAGGACATCGCCTTGAAGTGCAGGGGGCACCGGTTTGATCCCTGGCCTGGGACGATCCCACGTGCCGTGGGGCGGCTGGATCGATGTGTCCAACTAGTGAGCCCGGAGCTCTGGAGCGCATGCGCCCAGGCTGGCGCTCTGCGACAAGAGAAGCCACTGTGATGGGAGGCCTACACAGGCCAAAGAACAAAGATGGATGAAAATAAATGAAAAACCAACAGAAGTGGCCAAAAAAAAGTGAGAACTGGGGCTGAGAGCACCATCAGCAAGAGGGAAGGCTAGGAGGTGCCAACACTAGTCTCCCCACCTAACACACACACACACACACATCGGGAACAGTATCCAAGCAACGACAAACTAAAGTAAACAGGGAGATCTCTGGACTGCAAAGCAGCAGCAGAATCCCTGTGGAGCTCAAAAACCAAAGATGGAGACATAGAAAAGTACAGAAAGTATTTTGCCATTGTCATCCCACAGTCTAGTCAAGAGAAGCTTAGTGACAGGAGGGATCCCAGGGGCAAGGTCCCACAGAGGGAGGGAGGAGGCTGGAGGACCCCAGCAAGCTTCCTCCACGCAGACGCTTGCAGCCTTTGCTAGAGGTCTCCCCCCATCCTCGCTGATACTGACCCCAGCTGACTGAGCAGCTGGGAGAGCCTCCTTCCACCTCAACTCCCAGAGCACAGAACTGTGGCTGAGACGAGACTCACCCCTACGGGCTCTGGTCTCAGGTGTCCCATCCCACCTCCTCGTAGATGACACCAGAGCTGGCAAGTCTACAACTGTCACTTTGGTTAACTGGTCAACTAGGCTAACTATTCTGTTAGTGTTTCACAGTGACCTATGATCCTCTATGACCAAATATTTTTAATTTGTTTGATGTTTTCAACAAACTTCCCACCCTCACCCCTTCAAGTCCAATGCTACATGAAGTCTTTTTGACATCAAACTAATTCTGGGGTTGTTCAGAGGGTCCTTGGAACATTTCAAAAGATCTGTTCTCTCTCCTTCTAAACAGAGAGATGTTGCACTAAGGTCAGGCTTATTTGATATGTGAAATCACAAAGGAAGCATTATCAAATAAGTAATGCTAAATTTTTCTTACATTATACTTATAAAAATTGTGTTTTTACTACAAATATTCCAGAAATTGTATGAAATTCCTAGGAATCTGGTATGTCCTGGTATGTTATTATTTGTAATTCTAGTTATTACCTCGAAGTGTTATATGTCACAGAAATAACTAAATTCTTCATCAACTACAACCGTCATTAGATCTTTTAAATTAATTAATTATTAATTTTTTAATTTGTTTTGGCTATTCTGGGTTTTCACTGCTGCCACAGGCTCTTCTCTAGTTGCAGGGAGTGGGGGCTACTCTCTAGTTGAGGTGAGCAGGCCTCTTGTTGCGGTGACTTCTCTTGTTGTGGAACTCAGGCTCTAGGGCACACGGGCTTCAGTAGTTGTGGCACATGGGCTCAATAGTTGCAGCTCTGAGGATCTAGAGCACAGGCTCAATAGTCGTGGCTCATGGGTTTAGTTGCTTCACAGCATGTGGAATCCTCCCAAATCAGGGATCCAATTCCTGTCTCCTGCATTGGTAGGCGAACTCTTAACCACTGAGCTACCAGAGAAGCCCCTCATTAGATTTTTTTTTTTAATTTTGGCCTCTTTTATTGGTCCTTCATTTATTTGTTTTCGTCCATTTTAATTCTTTTGACCTGTGTGGGCCTCCCATTGCAGCAGCCTCTCTCGCTGCAGAGCACTGGCCCTAGAGGTCTGCCCCATCCTCGCTGATACTGACCCCAGCTGACTGAGCAGCTGGGAGAGCCTCCTTCCACCTCAACTCCCAGAGCACAGAACTGTGGCTGAGACGAGACTCACCCCTACGGGCTCTGGTCTCAGGTGTCCCATCCCACCTCCTCGTAGATGACACCAGAGCTGGCAAGTCTACAACTGTCACTTTGGTTAACTGGTCAACTAGGCTAACTATTCTGTTAGTGTTTCACAGTGACCTATGATCCTCTATGACCAAATATTTTTAATTTGTTTGATGTTTTCAACAAACTTCCCACCCTCACCCCTTCAAGTCCAATGCTACATGAAGTCTTTTTGACATCAAACTAATTCTGGGGTTGTTCAGAGGGTCCTTGGAACATTTCAAAAGATCTGTTCTCTCTCCTTCTAAACAGAGAGATGTTGCACTAAGGTCAGGCTTATTTGATATGTGAAATCACAAAGGAAGCATTATCAAATAAGTAATGCTAAATTTTTCTTACATTATACTTATAAAAATTGTGTTTTTACTACAAATATTCCAGAAATTGTATGAAATTCCTAGGAATCTGGTATGTCCTGGTATGTTATTATTTGTAATTCTAGTTATTACCTCGAAGTGTTATATGTCACAGAAATAACTAAATTCTTCATCAACTACAACCGTCATTAGATCTTTTAAATTAATTAATTATTAATTTTTTAATTTGTTTTGGCTATTCTGGGTTTTCACTGCTGCCACAGGCTCTTCTCTAGTTGCAGGGAGTGGGGCTACTCTCTAGTTGAGGTGAGCAGGCCTCTTGTTGCGGTGACTTCTCTTGTTGTGGAACTCAGGCTCTAGGGCACACGGGCTTCAGTAGTTGTGGCACATGGGCTCAATAGTTGCAGCTCTGAGGATCTAGAGCACAGGCTCAATAGTCGTGGCTCATGGGTTTAGTTGCTTCACAGCATGTGGAATCCTCCCAAATCAGGGATCCAATTCCTGTCTCCTGCATTGGTAGGCGAACTCTTAACCACTGAGCTACCAGAGAAGCCCCTCATTAGATTTTTTTTTTTAATTTTGGCCTCTTTTATTGGTCCTTCATTTATTTGTTTTCGTCCATTTTAATTCTTTTGACCTGTGTGGGCCTCCCATTGCAGCAGCCTCTCTCGCTGCAGAGCACTGGCCCTGGGCACATGTGCTCCAGAGAGCAGGCTCACAATTGGATACATGGGTCCAGCCGTCACCTGGGATCTTCCTGGACCAGAGATCGAACTGGTGCCCCTTGCACTGCAAGGCAGACTCTTTGCCCACTGGACCACCAGGGAAGCCCTGATCATTATATTTTTCACTATGGCCATTTCAAAGTTTTTTGACATTTACAGTTAATATTTTATTCTAATGACTTTACAAAAGTGTTCTCACAAAAATGCATTTTTTTTAGGGATTCATGGAGGATTCTGATAAGTACTCTACAATATAGATTTCTGATAACTTTTCAGATCATAACACTGAACTAAATAACAATTTACAGCATTCTAATGGAGAAACTGAACTAAATAACAATTCACAGAATTCTAATGGAGAAACTAACTCCATAAAACTTCTAGCAAAAGATCAAGACTTCCAAGTATTAATTACATGGGACTAAATGAACTGAGGAAGATGACTGTAAATTTTATGACTTTCAAATTTAAAATATTGCTGCTTTTAAACATGTTTACATTTTCTAGATTTAAGAAAACTTTCTAAGTGATGTATCATTTACAGCAATTTGATAAACGTAACTTTGTAAACAAAGATGAACCATGTACTTTTCCTTTCTGTTTGATCCCTCCAGAATTTAAAAACTCTCAGTGACTATTATTTTCATGGCAATACAATTATCTGCATGAGTTCAATAAGAATCTGTTCTCCTTGTAAGGCGCTTACTCCTTGGAAGTAAAGCTATGACAAACGTAGAGAGTGCATTAAAAAGCGGAGACAGGGCTTCCCTGGTGGTCCAGTGGGTAAGGACACCGCCTTGCAGTGCAAGGGGCGCTGGTTCGATCCCTGGCCTGGGAAGATCCCACGTGCCACGGAGCAGCTGGACCAGTGTGTCCAGTTACCGAGATGGAGCTCTGGAGCGCATGCGCCCAGAGCCAGTGCTCTGTGACAACAGAGGCCACCGCAATGGGAGGCCCACACGGGCCAAAGAGCGAAGATGGATGAAAATTGATAAATGAAAGACCAATAGAAGTGGCCCACCACCTCCTCCCTCCCCAACCCGCCTCTCCCAAAATAAATAAATAATAAAATTAAAAAAAAAAAAAAGGCAGAGACATCACTTTGCTGGCAAAGGTCTGTATAGTCAAAGCTATGATTTTTGCATAGTCATGTACCATGAAGAAGGTCGAGCACTTAAGAATTGATGTTTCACAATTGTGGTGCTGGAAAAGACTCTTGAAAGTCCCCTGGACAGCAAGGAGATCAAACCAGTCAATACTAAAGGAAATTGACCCTGAATTTTCCTTGGATGGACTAATGCTGAAGTTCCAATGCTGTGATTACCTGATGCCAAGAACTGACTCACTGGAGAAGACCCTGATGCTGGGAATGATTGAGGGCAAGAGGAGAGGAGGCAACAGAGGCTAAGATGGTTAGGTGGCATCACCAACTCAATAGACATGAGTCTCAGCAAACTCCAGGAGATAGAGAAGGGCAGGAAAGTCTGGTGTGCTGCAGTCAAAGGGGTTGCAAACAGTTGGAGAAGATTGAACAACTCCTTGTAGCGAGACACAATGGAAAATATTGATCGTGTTACCAAAACTTTGACTGAAATGTCATACTTAAGAATATGCATTGACTTGAGTGTGACCAGACATCTTTCAGGAACTAAAATGGAGATTATGGAGCCAATAAAGCCCTTGGGGGAAAAGCCCAGTATGTTGCTTACAGGGTTTCTAACAGCCTTTCCATGTAAGGTTACTTCTTGGTAGATAAAAGAACCTCAAGATATTTAGAGGACCTTGGGAAGAGAGAGACTCACGAAGTCTTTTTACCCCTAAGAAGATTTTACAGGTTCAATCTGCAATTCTTTATGAGAAGTTCCAGGAAAGAAAATTAAAATATTCTATACAGTCAACTGCTATACTTGATGTACTTACATAAATAACCAAGTCAAGTTTAATAAAACTTGATTAAATCTGCAAACAAATGAATCCTTCCGTGGTTATCTTTCGATATAAATGGGGTAGACTGTAGAGGGAAATTAGGTTTCAGTAATACACCTTTATGGATATTGAATTCTAGCTCCCTGGTGGCTCAAATGGCAAAGAATCTACCTGCAATGCAGGAGACCCAGGTTTGATCCCTGGGTAGGGAAGATGCCCTGGAGAAGCAAATGGCAACCTACTCCAGTACTCTTGCCTGGAGAATTCCATGGACAGAGGAGCCTGGCAGGCTACAGTCGGTGGAGTCACAAAGAGTCAGACATGAATGAGGAACTAACATTTTCACTTTCTGTGAATTATCTCTGAGGTTTTGTTTTCTACCTGTAAACTGGGCTAGAACCTGAATTCTTCTAGTTTCCTTGAAATTTGGCTACAACTCTCCAAACTAGTATTTCCAATCTTTCTTCTACCCTTTTGAAGTGAAATCATTAAGAACTAAAACTACTCTTTTTCTAAGACTATACAAACTAAAGTTGGACAACTTGATAGAAACTTCAGAGAAATCACCACAACTCACGTCCAGACAATCTTCATGCCTATTGTTGTGTGGAATATTCAGAAGACCACTTGAGAGGCATGCAACTGCAAACAAGGAAAGCCTATCAAGTACTCACTGCCGGGTCTCACTCTGATGAACACTTTGAGTGCAAATCTGGACATTTTCTCTACTGTTCAGTCATTGTATCTCAGAAACTGGTTTGTACTCTGGTATAATCATTAACCATTGTTTTTCTTTTGTTTCCACAGAAATGCCCAGGTGGCACTAGTGGTAAAGAACTCAACTGCCAATGCAGAAGACATAAGAGACATGGGTTCTATCCTTGGGTTGGGAAGATCCCCTGGAGGAGGGCATGGCAACCCACCCCAGTATTCTTGCCTGGAGAATCCCATGGACAGAGGAGCCTGGTGGGCTACAGTCCATACAGTTGCAAAGAAATGAATGCAACTGAAGCAACTGAGTACACACACCTTATTAAATACCTGATTACATTTTTTTTTATGTGAACCATTTTTAAAGTCTTTGTTTGATTTGTCACAATATTGTTCTCATTATATGTTTTGGTCTTTTGGCTGTGAGGCATGTTGGATCATAGCTTCCAGACCAGGGATCAAACCCACAACCTCTGCTTTTGGCAATTAAGTCTTAACTACTGGACCACTAGGAAACTCCTGATACCTGATTTTTTGCACAAGACAGGCCTGGATTTGGGAGCCCAGTTGCATCATTATCTCCTAAAATGAAACATTCCTGTTTAACCAAACTGACTTATTATTAAGACTAGGAAATTAATTAAATGAAACAACTGAGCAATTGACCACCTCAGCTTTTAACATGTGAACTTTCCAGGGAACTATCAGAGGAGGGAACAGATGGGCTTCGAGGCTGAGCTGCCCCAACTATGCCAAAGTGGTGTATTATCATGAATAAAAGTTACCTGAGAAGCAACCAGTTTAAAAAAAACAAACAAAAAACCACTCTGACTCTCCTTTGTTCCCTGAAAACAAGAAACAAACTACCATGGAAGGTCTCCTCCCTATGCCAGAAGGATGGAGGGCGTCCTAGTCTTCAGAGATAGGGAATTGGAGAAGGCTGGATAAATAGTTACTTCTGCATTAATTTGCTATTCCAAGCAATATCCCTTGGTTTTGTCAAAACTTTACAAATACATTGATTCTTTTTTCTAAAATAGTGTAAAACATCCTTTTTCAGTCACTGTTTTGGTCTCAAATCTGTTGAACCTCCATATGTATGAAATTAAAATTTTTCCATTAATATGTCACATCAATTTGCTTATCAGATTGGCCAAAACAACTAGACAGGTAGAGAAAAATGTTCTCTCCCCTACAAAATAAACATGGAACATTCCTTCAGAATAGATCACACGTTAAACCACAAAACAGGTCTCAGTTGAAATCATATTAAGTATCTTTTCCAATCACAGCAGTATGACACTAGAAGTCGACTACAAAAAGACACCTGAAGAAAACAAACATGTGGAAACAACACAATATGCTACTAAGCAATAAATGGGTCAATAAATAAGAGGAAATTAAAAAAATACATTGAGACATATGAAAATGGAAACACAAACTTCCAAAATCTATGAAATACAGTGAGAACAATTCTAAGAGCATGAAGCAACTGAGTACACACACCTTATTAAATACCTGATTACATTTTTTTTTATGTGAACCATTTTTAAAGTCTTTGTTTGATTTGTCACAATATTGTTCTCATTATATGTTTTGGTCTTTTGGCTGTGAGGCATGTTGGATCATAGCTTCCAGACCAGGGATCAAACCCACAACCTCTGCTTTTGGCAATTAAGTCTTAACTACTGGACCACTAGGAAACTCCTGATACCTGATTTTTTGCACAAGACAGGCCTGGATTTGGGAGCCCAGTTGCATCATTATCTCCTAAAATGAAACATTCCTGTTTAACCAAACTGACTTATTATTAAGACTAGGAAATTAATTAAATGAAACAACTGAGCAATTGACCACCTCAGCTTTTAACATGTGAACTTTCCAGGGAACTATCAGAGGAGGGAACAGATGGGCTTCGAGGCTGAGCTGCCCCAACTATGCCAAAGTGGTGTATTATCATGAATAAAAGTTACCTGAGAAGCAACCAGTTTAAAAAAAACAAACAAAAAAAAACCACTCTGACTCTCCTTTGTTCCCCTGAAAACAAGAAACAAACTACCATGGGAAGGTCTCCTCCCTATGCCAGAAGGATGGAGGGCGTCCTAGTCTTCAGAGATAGGGAATTGGAGAAGGCTGGATAAATAGTTACTTCTGCATTAATTTGCTATTCCAAGCAATATCCCTTGGTTTTGTCAAAACTTTACAAATACATTGATTCTTTTTTCTAAAATAGTGTAAAACATCCTTTTTCAGTCACTGTTTTGGTCTCAAATCTGTTGAACCTCCATATGTATGAAATTAAAATTTTTCCATTAATATGTCACATCAATTTGCTTATCAGATTGGCCAAAACAACTAGACAGGTAGAGAAAAATGTTCTCTCCCCTACAAAATAAACATGGAACATTCCTTCAGAATAGATCACACGTTAAACCACAAAACAGGTCTCAGTTGAAATCATATTAAGTATCTTTTCCAATCACAGCAGTATGACACTAGAAGTCGACTACAAAAAGACACCTGAAGAAAACAAACATGTGGAAACAACACAATATGCTACTAAGCAATAAATGGGTCAATAAATAAGAGGAAATTAAAAAAATACATTGAGACATATGAAAATGGAAACACAAACTTCCAAAATCTATGAAATACAGTGAGAACAATTCTAAGAGACAGGTTTATGGCCATATAAGCCTATCTCAAGAAACAAGGCTTCAGACTATAAAGAATCCACCTGAAATGCAAGAGAACTGGGCTTGATCGCTGGGTTGGGAAGATTCCCCTGGAGAAGGGAATGGCTACCGAACCCAAGATTCTTGCCTGGAGAAGGTCCATTCCAGAGGAGCCTGGCGGGCTATAGTCCATGGAGTGGCAAATACAACTGAATGACTAACACTTTCACTTTCAAGAAATAAGAAAAATCTCAAATAAAACACTCAAACCTTACACACAGAAAATTAGAAAAAGGACAGACAAAATCCAAACTTAGTAAAAGAAAGGAAATAATAAAGATCAGAATGGAAATAAATGAAATGGAGATTCAAAAAAGAACAGAAAGGATCAATGATACAGCTCACTCTTGGAAGAGATAAGCAAAATTAACAAAACTTTAGCCAGATTCATCAAGAAAAGAATGGTATAGAGATTTCTAAAAAATACTAGGAATAGAAACACCATATGACTCAGCAATCTCACTACCAGGTATATACCCTGAGGAAATCAAAATTGATAGAGACACCTGTACCCCAATGTTCACTGCAGCACTTTTTACAACAGCTAGAACATGGAAAAAACCTAGACGTTCATTGAAGAATGAATGGATAAAGAAGCTCTGGTACATATATACAATGGAATATTTCTCAGTCGTAAAAGGAAATGCATTTGAGCCAGTCCTAATGAGGTGGATGAATCTAGAACCTATAATACAAAGTGAAGTAAGTCAAAAAGAGAAGGACGAATATAGTACACTAACACATATATATGGAACCTAGAAAGATGATACTGATAAAGGCATATGCAGAGCAGCAATGGAGAAACAGAATAGACTGTATGGATGTAGACCGAATAGATCACACGTTAACCCAAAACAGGTCTCAGTTGAAATCATATTAAGTATCTTTTCCAATCACAGCAGTATGACACTAGAAGTCGACTACAAAAAGACACCTGAAGAAAACAAACATGTGGAAACAACACAATATGCTACTAAGCAATAAATGGGTCAATAAATAAGAGGAAATTAAAAAAATACATTGAGACATATGAAAATGGAAACACAAACTTCCAAAATCTATGAAATACAGTGAGAACAATTCTAAGAGACAGGTTTATGGCCATATAAGCCTATCTCAAGAAACAAGGCTTCAGACTATAAAGAATCCACCTGAAATGCAAGAGAACTGGGCTTGATCGCTGGGTTGGGAAGATTCCCCTGGAGAAGGGAATGGCTACCGAACCCAAGATTCTTGCCTGGAGAAGGTCCATTCCAGAGGAGCCTGGCGGGCTATAGTCCATGGAGTGGCAAATACAACTGAATGACTAACACTTTCACTTTCAAGAAATAAGAAAAATCTCAAATAAAACACTCAAACCTTACACACAGAAAATTAGAAAAAGGACAGACAAAATCCAAACTTAGGAAAAGAAAGGAAATAATAAAGATCAGAATGGAAATAAATGAAATGGAGATTCAAAAAAGAACAGAAAGGATCAATGATACAGCTCACTCTTGGAAGAGATAAGCAAAATTAACAAAACTTTAGCCAGATTCATCAAGAAAAGAATGGTATAGAGATTTCTAAAAAATACTAGGAATAGAAACACCATATGACTCAGCAATCTCACTACCAGGTATATACCCTGAGGAAATCAAAATTGATAGAGACACCTGTACCCCAATGTTCACTGCAGCACTTTTTACAACAGCTAGAACATGGAAAAAACCTAGACGTTCATTGAAGAATGAATGGATAAAGAAGCTCTGGTACATATATACAATGGAATATTTCTCAGTCGTAAAAGGAAATGCATTTGAGCCAGTCCTAATGAGGTGGATGAATCTAGAACCTATAATACAAAGTGAAGTAAGTCAAAAAGAGAAGGACGAATATAGTACACTAACACATATATATGGAACCTAGAAAGATGATACTGATAAAGGCATATGCAGAGCAGCAATGGAGAAACAGAATAGACTTATGGTCATTGGCGGGAGGGAAGAGCGGATGAAAAGTTTGGAAAATGTAACATGGAAACTTACACTACCATATGTAAAAGAGACAACCATTGTGGATATGCTGTAAGACTAAGGAAACCTACATGGGGGCTATGCAACAACCTGGAGGGTAGGGTGGGGAGGACTGGGAGGGGTCAAGGGTATAGCTATGACAGGTTTGGATTCATGTATAACTGTATGTTATACAACATAGAGTTGTTATGTATAACTATAACTGTTACATATAACTGTATGTATGTACAACAAAACAAAGTAAAATAAAAATGATTATATATATATGTGTATATATATGTGTGTGTATATGTGTGTATATGTATATGTATATGTATATATATATATATATGTATATATATATATATATATATAACAGAAAGGGCCCAAGTAAATTAAATCAGAAACGAAACATAAAAGTTACAACAGATATCACAGGAGTACAAGGATCTTAAGAGACTTGCTATGAAGAATTACATGTCAAAAAATTGGAAAACCTATAAGAAGTGGATAATTTTTTAGAAACACAATCTTCTAAGACTAAATTAGGAAGAAACAGAAAAATTAGAACAAGCCAATTATTAATAATGAAATTGAACCAGTATTCCAAAAAATTGCCAACAAAAGTCCCAAACAAGATAGCTTCACAGGAGAATTCTATCACACATTTAAAGAGTTACTATCTCAAACTATTCTCAAAATAATTTTCAAGTTACTCAAAAAATTATAGAAGGCAACACTTTCAGACTCATTTGATGAAACCAAAACCGGACTAACACAATACAAAAAAGAAAATTACTAGCCAATATTCTTGCTAAAAATAGATTAAAAAGTCTTCAACCAAGTGTTAGCAAAGTGAATTCAACGGTACATTAAAGGGTCATACACCATGATCAGGATTCCAAGGATGCAAGGGTGGTAAAACATCTGTAAATCAATCAATGTGATATATCACATTAACAAAATAAAAAATAGAAGTAAATATGATCATCTTAATATATGCAGAAAAATCATTTGGCAAAATCAATAACCATTTCTTAAAAAATCTATGTGGATTTAGTGTATCTCAACATAATAAAGGACACATGTGACAAACCCACAGTTCAAATCATACTCAGTAATGAAGAGCTGAAAGCTTTTCCTGTAAGATTAGGAACACATCAAGGGTCCCCACTTTTGTTGCTTTTATTAAGCAGAGTATTTCATGTCCCAGTTGTATCAGTTACACAAGAAAGAGAAATAAAAGGAAACAAGACTGCAAAGAAGTAAAACTGTCAGATGATATGATGCTCCATATAAGAAACCCTAACACCATCACCAAAACACTGTTAGAATAAATGAATTCAGTAGAGTTGCAAGATACAAAATTAATATGTAGAAATCTGGCACATTTCCATATACTAATTACATACTACCAGAAGAAAAATTAAGAAAACAATTGCAGTTATAATTGCAATAAGAAGAAGAAAAGGAGGACTTCCCTGGTGGCCCAGTGGGTAAAGAGTCTGCCTTGCAGTGCAAGGGGCACCAGTTCGATCCCTGGCCCAGGAAGATCACACATGTGGTAGAGCAGCTGGACTGTGTGTCCAGTTGCTAGCCAGCACTCTGGAGTGCATGAGCCTGGAACTGGTGGTCTGCAGTGAGAGAGGCCACTGCAGTCCGAGGTCCACACAGGCCGAAGAATAGAGATGGATGACGACAAATGAATAAAAAAACAATAAAAGAGGCCAAAATTTAAAAAAAGAAGAAGAAAAGTAAACTTATCACAGAGGTGAAAGACATATACCCTGAAAATCAGGTGTTAATCAAAGAAGACAAAGATGACATAAATGTTGGAAAGATATATCATGCTCAGGCAATTTTGGAAGAATTAATATTGTTTAAATCCATATTATCCAAATATATAAATTCAACACAGGTCCTATCAAAATACCAATAGCATTTAATTTTCATAGAACTAGAATAATCATAAATTTTGTATAGAACCACAAAAGACCCCAAATAGGCAAAACATGTCTGAGAAAGAACAAAACTGGAGATGTCATGCTTCCTGACTTCAAACTATACTATGCTGTTGTTTACTCACTCAGTTCTGTCTTACTCTTTGGCGATCCCACCAGGCTCCTCTGTCCATGGGGTTTCCCAGGCCAGAACACTGGAGAAGGTCGCCATTTCCTTCCCAATAAATCTATGTGGATTTAGTGTATCTCAACATAATAAAGGACACATGTGACAAACCCACAGTTCAAATCATACTCAGTAATGAAGAGCTGAAAGCTTTTCCTGTAAGATTAGGAACACATCAAGGGTCCCCACTTTTGTTGCTTTTATTAAGCAGAGTATTTCATGTCCCAGTTGTATCAGTTACACAAGAAAGAGAAATAAAAGGAAACAAGACTGCAAAGAAGTAAAACTGTCAGATGATATGATGCTCCATATAAGAAACCCTAACACCATCACCAAAACACTGTTAGAATAAATGAATTCAGTAGAGTTGCAAGATACAAAATTAATATGTAGAAATCTGGCACATTTCCATATACTAATTACATACTACCAGAAGAAAAATTAAGAAAACAATTGCAGTTATAATTGCAATAAGAAGAAGAAAAGGAGGACTTCCCTGGTGGCCCAGTGGGTAAAGAGTCTGCCTTGCAGTGCAAGGGGCACCAGTTCGATCCCTGGCCCAGGAAGATCACACATGTGGTAGAGCAGCTGGACTGTGTGTCCAGTTGCTAGCCAGCACTCTGGAGTGCATGAGCCTGGAACTGGTGGTCTGCAGTGAGAGAGGCCACTGCAGTCCGAGGTCCACACAGGCCGAAGAATAGAGATGGATGACGACAAATGAATAAAAAAACAATAAAAGAGGCCAAAATTTAAAAAAAGAAGAAGAAAAGTAAACTTATCACAGAGGTGAAAGACATATACCCTGAAAATCAGGTGTTAATCAAAGAAGACAAAGATGACATAAATGTTGGAAAGATATATCATGCTCAGGCAATTTTGGAAGAATTAATATTGTTTAAATCCATATTATCCAAATATATAAATTCAACACAGGTCCTATCAAAATACCAATAGCATTTAATTTTCATAGAACTAGAATAATCATAAATTTTGTATAGAACCACAAAAGACCCCAAATAGGCAAAACATGTCTGAGAAAGAACAAAACTGGAGATGTCATGCTTCCTGACTTCAAACTATACTATGCTGTTGTTTACTCACTCAGTTCTGTCTTACTCTTTGGCGATCCCACCAGGCTCCTCTGTCCATGGGGTTTCCCAGGCCAGAACACTGGAGAAGGTCGCCATTTCCTTCCCCACCAAACTATACTATAAAGCTATTGCAGTCAAAACAGACAGATGAATGGAACAGAATAGAGAGCACACAAGTAAACTTATGCATTTATGTTCAGTTAATCTATGACGAAGGAGTCAAGAATATGCACTGGGGAAAAGAGTCTAAGCAAGAAATGAGGTTGGGAAAACTGAACAACTACATGCAAAAGACTGGATTACACCATATACAAAAATAAACACAGACTGGATTAAGGACTTGAATGTAATACATTAAACCATAAATATGTCTTTCCAGAAAAAAGCATAGGTACTCAGCTTGTTCACATTAGTCTCAGTGGCATATTTTGGATATTTCTCCTCAGGCAAGGTCACCAGAAGTAAAATATGAAGCTAGATTTTACATCAAACTAGAAAGTTTTTATGCAGTGAAGGAGAGCAACAATAAAACAAAAAGGCAGCCTACTGAATGGGAGAAGCTATTTGGAATTATATTTCCAATAAGCGGTTAATATCCACAGTATATAAAGAACTCATGAGACTTAATATAAAAATCCAAACAATCTGATAAAAATGGCAGAGGAACTCAATAGACATTTTTCCAGTAGACATACAGATGGCCAACAGAAACATTAAAAATATTCAGCATCATTAATCAGACAAATGCAAATCAAAACCATAATGATATCACCCCACACCTGTCCAAGTAGCTATTATTAAAAAGACAAAAAATGAATGTTGGCAGGATGTGGAGAAAAAGGAGTTCGCATTCAACTGTTAATGGGAATGTAAACTGGTGCAGCCATTATGAAAAAGGATAAGAAGATCCCTCCAAAAATTAAAACTGCCGTATGATTCAGCAATTTCACTTCTGGGTATTTAGCTGAAAAAAATAAAAACACTAATTTTAAAAGTTATATGCACGTCTATATTCATTGCAGCATTATTTACAATAGCCATGATATGGAAACAAAGTAACCATCTATAGAAAAATGGATAAAGATGGGGCAAGTATATATACAGTGCAATGCTACTTAGCCACAGGGGGGAAAAAAAATGAAATCTTGTCATTTGCGACAACATAGATGGACCTGGAAGGTATTATGCTAAGTGAGATGAGTCAGACAGAGAAAGACAAATGTTTAGATGTGGAATCTAAAAAACAACACAAATAAAAAACAGAATCACAGACAGAGAACAAATTGGTGGTTGTCAGAGGGGAGGAAGTTGAGGCTTAGGCAAAATAGGTGAAAGGGACTAAGAGACACAATCTTTCAGTTACAAAATAAACAGGTTATGGGGAGTAACACACAGAACAGGAAACAGAGCTAATAATATCATAACAATTTTAAATGATGACAGATAACTAGACTTACTGTGTTAATCATCTCGAAATACATATAACTATTGAATTACTGAAATATAACACTGTATGTCAATTAAACTTCAATAGAAAAAAGACAAGAATGCCCACTCTTGTCACTTTATTCAATACAGTCCTAACCAGACCAACTGGGTAAGAAATAAAAGTCGTCAGTGTTGGAATGAGAGAAGTAAAACTGTCCATTTTCAGATTATACATTATATATAGAAAACCACAGAACCACCAAAATGTTAGAACTAATCAACAAATTCAGAAAAGTTGCAAGATATAATATACAAAAATCAGTTCCATTTCTATACACTAATAATTTCTCAAAGAGAAATTAAAAAAACACAGAAAGATAAAAATGGCAGAGGAACTCAATAGACATTTTTCCAGTAGACATACAGATGGCCAACAGAAACATTAAAAATATTCAGCATCATTAATCAGACAAATGCAAATCAAAACCATAATGATATCACCCCACACCTGTCCAAGTAGCTATTATTAAAAAGACAAAAAATGAATGTTGGCAGGATGTGGAGAAAAAGGAGTTCGCATTCAACTGTTAATGGGAATGTAAACTGGTGCAGCCATTATGAAAAAGGATAAGAAGATCCCTCCAAAAATTAAAACTGCCGTATGATTCAGCAATTTCACTTCTGGGTATTTAGCTGAAAAAAATAAAAACACTAATTTTAAAAGTTATATGCACGTCTATATTCATTGCAGCATTATTTACAATAGCCATGATATGGAAACAAAGTAACCATCTATAGAAAAATGGATAAAGATGGGGCAAGTATATATACAGTGCAATGCTACTTAGCCACAGGGGGGAAAAAAAATGAAATCTTGTCATTTGCGACAACATAGATGGACCTGGAAGGTATTATGCTAAGTGAGATGAGTCAGACAGAGAAAGACAAATGTTTAGATGTGGAATCTAAAAAACAACACAAATAAAAAACAGAATCACAGACAGAGAACAAATTGGTGGTTGTCAGAGGGGAGGAAGTTGAGGCTTAGGCAAAATAGGTGAAAGGGACTAAGAGACACAATCTTTCAGTTACAAAATAAACAGGTTATGGGGAGTAACACACAGAACAGGAAACAGAGCTAATAATATCATAACAATTTTAAATGATGACAGATAACTAGACTTACTGTGTTAATCATCTCGAAATACATATAACTATTGAATTACTGAAATATAACACTGTATGTCAATTAAACTTCAATAGAAAAAAGACAAGAATGCCCACTCTTGTCACTTTATTCAATACAGTCCTAACCAGACCAACTGGGTAAGAAATAAAAGTCGTCAGTGTTGGAATGAGAGAAGTAAAACTGTCCATTTTCAGATTATACATTATATATAGAAAACCACAGAACCACCAAAAAAATGTTAGAACTAATCAACAAATTCAGAAAAGTTGCAAGATATAATATACAAAAATCAGTTCCATTTCTATACACTAATAATTTCTCAAAGAGAAATTGAGAGAAGAATCACATTTACAATTGCAATGAAAAATATTAAGGAATAAATTTAACCAGGGAGGTGAAAGACCTATATACTGAAACTTATAAACATTAAGAAATTGAAGATGACATGAATACATGGAAATACATTCTGTGATCATAGATCGGAAGAATTAATATTGCTAAAATGTCCATACTAACCAAAATGATCTACAGATTCAATGCAGTCCATGTGAAAATTCTAATGACATTTTCACAGAAACAAACAACCCCCAAATCTGTATGGAGCCACAGAAGACTCCATGTAGCCAAAAAAGTCTTGAGAAACAACAAATCCCATATCCTGATTTCACTCTATGTGTGTCAGTCGCATAGTTGTGTCCGACTCCTGTGACCCCTGGAGCCCCACCAGGCTCCTCTGTTCATGGAATTCTCCAGGCAAGAATACTGGAGTGGGTTACCCTTCTCTTCCCCAGGAGATCTTGCAGACCCAGGGATCAAACCTGGGTCTCCTGCATTGCAGGCAGACATTCTTTACCTTCTGAGCTACTTGGGAGTCCCGATTTCACGTTATATTCCAAAGCTACTCTTGTTAAGACAGTATAGTACTGGCATGAAAGCACGCCCACGGAACAGTAGAACAAAGAATTGAGAAACAGAGCTAATAATATCATAACAATTTTAAATGATGACAGATAACTAGACTTACTGTGTTAATCATCTCGAAATACATATAACTATTGAATTACTGAAATATAACACTGTATGTCAATTAAACTTCAATAGAAAAAAGACAAGAATGCCCACTCTTGTCACTTTATTCAATACAGTCCTAACCAGACCAACTGGGTAAGAAATAAAAGTCGTCAGTGTTGGAATGAGAGAAGTAAAACTGTCCATTTTCAGATTATACATTATATATAGAAAACCACAGAACCACCAAAAAAATGTTAGAACTAATCAACAAATTCAGAAAAGTTGCAAGATATAATATACAAAAATCAGTTCCATTTCTATACACTAATAATTTCTCAAAGAGAAATTGAGAGAAGAATCACATTTACAATTGCAATGAAAAAATATTAAGGAATAAATTTAACCAGGGAGGTGAAAGACCTATATACTGAAACTTATAAACATTAAGAAATTGAAGATGACATGAATACATGGAAATACATTCTGTGATCATAGATCGGAAGAATTAATATTGCTAAAATGTCCATACTAACCAAAATGATCTACAGATTCAATGCAGTCCATGTGAAAATTCTAATGACATTTTCACAGAAACAAACAACCCCCAAATCTGTATGGAGCCACAGAAGACTCCATGTAGCCAAAAAAGTCTTGAGAAACAACAAATCCCATATCCTGATTTCACTCTATGTGTGTCAGTCGCATAGTTGTGTCCGACTCCTGTGACCCCTGGAGCCCCACCAGGCTCCTCTGTTCATGGAATTCTCCAGGCAAGAATACTGGAGTGGGTTACCCTTCTCTTCCCCAGGAGATCTTGCAGACCCAGGGATCAAACCTGGGTCTCCTGCATTGCAGGCAGACATTCTTTACCTTCTGAGCTACTTGGGAGTCCCGATTTCACGTTATATTCCAAAGCTACTCTTGTTAAGACAGTATAGTACTGGCATGAAAGCACGCCCACGGAACAGTAGAACAAAGAATTGAGAAACAAACCCTCACATATATGATCAATTAGTTTACAGCAAATGAACCAAGAATATATAATGGGGAAGTGACAGTCTCTTTAGTAAATGTTACTGGGAAAACTGGACAGCTACATGCAAAAGAATGAATCTGGACCACTATCTTATACCGTACACAAAAATCAACTCAAAATGGATAAAAACCTGAATGTTAGACCTGAAATCATAAAACTCTCAGAAGAGAACACTGGGGTGTAAAATTTGACATCATCTTGTCTTGTACAGTATTTGATTTGACACCCAAAACTAAGCAATATAAAAGCAAGATAAACAAGTGGGACTACATCAGACTAAAAAGTTTCTGTACAGCGAAGGAAACTATCCAACTATCCAAAAAAGGAAGAAAAAAATTAACTCATGGAGTGAGAACATGGTTACAAATCATATCTGCTTAACAGTTAATATCAAAATACATAACAAAACTTATGAAGCTTAGGGAAAAAGTCCAATTAAAAAATGGGCAGAGGATCTGAATAAACATTTTTCCCTAAGACATAAAAATGACCAACAGGGCTTCTCTGGTGGTCCAGTGGGTAAAGAATCTGCCTTGCACTGCAAGGGGCACCAGTTCGACCCCTGGTCAGGGAAGATCCCACATGCTATGGAGAGACTGGACGGGTGTGTCCAATTGGGAGCCAGTGCTCTGGAGGGTGTGCACCCAGAGCCGGTGCTCTGCAAGGAGAGAGGCCACTGCAATGGGAGGCCCACACAGGCCAAAGAATAAAGATGGATGAAAATAGGTAAGTAAAAACAAAACAAAACAAAAAAAAACAATGAAAGAGGCCAAAATTTAAAAAAAAAAACCTTCATTAAAAAACAATGACCAACAGCTGTAAGAAAAGGTACTCAAAATCACTAATCAACAGGGAAATGCAAGTCAGAGCCTACTGAGATATCACTTAATGCCTGTTAAAGTAGCTTGTAAAAGCAAAATAAAGATAAGTAATAAATAAAAGCATAAAAAAGACAAGAAATAACAAGCGTTGGTTAAGATGTGGAGAAAGAGCAATACATGACAGCTGGGAATGTAAACTGGTGCAGCCACTATGAAAAACTATAATATAGGGGTTTCCCTGGTGGTCCGGTGGGTAAGGACACCGCCTTGCAGTGCAAGGGGCGCCGGTTCGATCCCTGGCCTGGGAAGATCCCATGTGCCATGGAGCGGCTGGACACATGTGTCCAATTACCGAGCCAGAGCTCTGGAGCGCATGCGCCCAGAGCCGGTGCTCCGCGACAACAGAGGCCACTGTGATGGGAGGCCCATATGGGCCAAAGAACAAAGATGGATGAAAATAGAGAAATGAAAGACCAATAGAAGTGGCCAGCCCGCCCCCTCCCTCCCCAATCCGCACCCTCCCCCCAAAAAAGCTATAATATAAAGTTTCCTCAAAAAATTTGTAAAAAATAGAACTATTAATACCATATGATCTAGCAGTTCCACTTCTGGGTATTTATCTGAAGGAAACAAAATCACTGTCTTGCACTCTGATGTTTATAGTAGCCTTATTCACAATAACCATAACATGGAAATAATCTGTGTCCATTAACAGAGGAATGGATAAAGAAACTGTGGTGTATATGTACAATGAAATGTTATTCAGTCACAAAACAAAGAAAATCCTGCCATTTGTAACAACATGGATGGACAGTGAAGGTATTATGTTAAGTGAAATAAATCAGAGAAAGACAAATACCATATGATCTCACTTTTATATGAATCTATAAAAGAAAAAATCAGAAGAACAAACAAAAGCCACGAACTCAAATATACAGAACACATTGGCTGTTGCCCAGAGGTGGGCTATGTGGGCTTGGGGAAGTGGGTTAAGGAGGTCAGTGGGTACAAACTTCCAGCCATGAAAGAAAGAAGTTCTGGAGATATAGTAGTCAGTATGGTGACTATAGTTACATGTACCATACTATGGGGGCTTCCCTGGTGGTCCAGTGGGTAAGGACACCACCTTGCAGTGCAAGGGGCGCTGGTCCAATCCCTGGCCTGGGAAGATCCCACGTGCCGTGGAGTTGGGCTGATGTGTCCAATCACTGAGCTGGAGCTCGGGAGCGCATGTGCCCGGAGCCGGTGCTCTGCAGCGAGAGAGGCCACTGTGATGGGAGGCCCATACAGGCCAAAGAACAAAGACTGAAATGAAAGACCAACAGAAGTGCCCCCCGAAAATGTACCATATTGTGTATCTGACAGTTGCTAAGAGCGTAGACTTTGCAAGAATAAAACTTTCTAACTACCTGTGGTGATGTTAACTTACTGTGAGGATCATTTTGTAACACTGAATTACTATGTTGTACCCTCTGAAACATAACACCTAATATGTTACATGTCGATTATATGTCAATTAAGATAACGTAAAAGAAGGCATACAAAGAGCAAGTGGATTTCCAGTTTCTGACATAAAAAATAGATTACAGAGCAAGACAGTAAACAGGTCATTGTTCTCAGTTTTCCAGTTAACTTGATTCCTTCTGTCTAACACATCAAGGTGCCTGGATCTTGTATGCTCACAATCCTGGAACGTGTAAGCAAAGAGGGCTGTTGCAGGAAAGTAGAAGGAAGACTTAATTTCCAGCCCTGGAGGATGGCGGGAAGGAAACTTAAGGGAGACAAAAGGAGGCAATTAAGACTCTGACCACTTTGTCCTGATGACCCTGGGTCAGGGCCCTGGGATGGAGAGGTGTGTCTGATAAGCGTGGGTGAAGGGCAGAAAGAGGTCCTTGTCCTGACTCCCGATTAGAAGGGACGCCCACTCCCGTCAGTAAGTCCTGACCCAGTCTGGACACATCTGCACCATTGCAAAGGTGGGTACAGTCAGACCACGGCAGGCCTCAGGTTTGCCTCCTGATCTGCACGCTTCCGACCTGGGATGGACACTGGATGGAGCTCCCGAGGGCCCGGTTTGGGAGTTCTCCTAGGGAAGGCCCAGTGACTGAGGCTGGTGGGCCTTGGGCCTGCCGAGGCTTGCAGAGTGGGTACAAACTTCCAGCCATGAAAGAAAGAAGTTCTGGAGATATAGTAGTCAGTATGGTGACTATAGTTACATGTACCATACTATGGGGGCTTCCCTGGTGGTCCAGTGGGTAAGGACACCACCTTGCAGTGCAAGGGGCGCTGGTCCAATCCCTGGCCTGGGAAGATCCCACGTGCCGTGGAGTTGGGCTGATGTGTCCAATCACTGAGCTGGAGCTCGGGAGCGCATGTGCCCGGAGCCGGTGCTCTGCAGCGAGAGAGGCCACTGTGATGGGAGGCCCATACAGGCCAAAGAACAAAGACTGAAATGAAAGACCAACAGAAGTGCCCCCCGAAAATGTACCATATTGTGTATCTGACAGTTGCTAAGAGCGTAGACTTTGCAAGAATAAAACTTTCTAACTACCTGTGGTGATGTTAACTTACTGTGAGGATCATTTTGTAACACTGAATTACTATGTTGTACCCTCTGAAACATAACACCTAATATGTTACATGTCGATTATATGTCAATTAAGATAACGTAAAAGAAGGCATACAAAGAGCAAGTGGATTTCCAGTTTCTGACATAAAAAATAGATTACAGAGCAAGACAGTAAACAGGTCATTGTTCTCAGTTTTCCAGTTAACTTGATTCCTTCTGTCTAACACATCAAGGTGCCTGGATCTTGTATGCTCACAATCCTGGAACGTGTAAGCAAAGAGGGCTGTTGCAGGAAAGTAGAAGGAAGACTTAATTTCCAGCCCTGGAGGATGGCGGGAAGGAAACTTAAGGGAGACAAAAGGAGGCAATTAAGACTCTGACCACTTTGTCCTGATGACCCTGGGTCAGGGCCCTGGGATGGAGAGGTGTGTCTGATAAGCGTGGGTGAAGGGCAGAAAGAGGTCCTTGTCCTGACTCCCGATTAGAAGGGGACGCCCCACTCCCCGTCAGTAAGTCCTGACCCAGTCTGGACACATCTGCACCATTGCAAAAGTGGGTACAGTCAGACCAAGGCAGGCCTCAGGTTTGCCTCCTGATCTGCACGCTTCCGACCTGGGATGGACACTGGATGGAGCTCCCGAGGGCCTGGTTTGGGAGTTCTCCTAGGGAAGGCCCAGTGACTGAGCTGCCGAGGCTGCGGTGGGCCTTCGGGCCTGCACACCAGATGGAGACTTTGGCAGAGACCTGGAGTCTGAGGCCCATGAAATTCAGGTGTATCTAATTTGGACAGGAAGGCACTTTGGTTCTGGGCAAGCTGAGAGAGAGAGAGACCAGCAGCCATGAGGCTGGCTTAGGATCTGGCAGGAAAGGAGGATAGGACCCCATTCTCAAAAGACCGGGTTCTTCCCTGTATCATACACACAGCCTTTAGAGCACGCACCTGGGGAAGAGAAGTAGGCAAAGGATGGTAAGGATGCTCCAGAGAAGCAGAACTAACAAGAGACATTTCTGCATCCACTCATCCAGTCAGCCACGGAATCTGCTCACATGATGAAGGAGCTGAGCAATTCCAAGGTCTACAGTTGGCAAACTGAAGGCCCAAGAGGACCCTGGGATCTGTCAAAGCAGAAGGATGCTCTGCTCAAAGACATCAAAGGGAGAATTTTCCCTTATCCAGTCTCTTTGTTCTAGTGGGGCCTTTATCAGTTTAGATGAAGCCCACCCACTGGGGAGGGCCACCTGCTTTGCTCAGCCTACAGATGAAGATGTTCACTTCATCTAGAAACACCCTCGCGGACACACCCACAGTCACATTTGACCAAGTCTCTGGGCCCCTGTGGCCCTTTCAAGTTGACACATGAAATTCTCACAGGGAGCCCTCTAGAAGTTTTCCTAAAACAGTATTAGTTAAAAGGACTGTTTACATGACCATTGGACTAAATTTAACTAAGATTAGAGATTTAGTGATTTTGTTTTCTTTTCATAGCTCTAACGACCACATGGGAGATTATGAAAGGGAATGGATGAGTTTCTAGGGAAAGTAAAAAACACATTTTCTGCATATATAAAGATATACTAAGTCACACTACTCTGTAACCTGTTTCTCCTGTAAGAAACATATATCCAGACAGCTTTCTGGATTAATAAATCTGGCCCTCCCTAAAAGTCGTATTTAATATTTTCTTTATATTTTACTGTCTAAAAAGATGATGATTGAAATACTTGACTCCTGTTGATGGACATCTACGTCATTTCTAATTTCTTACTTATAGTAAATGCTGTGATAAACAAAGGGAGTTTGAATGTACGGTTCATCCCCTAAAGCTTTCAGATTCCCAACTGGAACATCATATTATGGAGAAAAATAATTTATATTCATTTTTGCATGAAAGTATGGGAAGAAAAAACAAGAATAGGAGTTCTACTATGAGCTCGTAGAGGGCTGGGGGATGCCCAGGGATGAGACCCGGGCAGGTCCAGCTGCTTGTCTCTGCTGGATTGCGACCACATGGGCAAGTGAGCAGAGTGCAAGGTGATAACGGTTCCTGACTCTCAGGATCCTATGTACCGGCCACGCACTGGCTTCCCACCTCATGCCTGCCATCGCCGACTCACACGGGCTCTCCTGAGACCAAGCGAGGGGAAGAGGGTAAAGCTGGGTAGGAAGCAGCCTTCCTGCCGAGATAATGAACCAAAGGAGGCAGGAGAAGCCGGGCCACCTGACGGACGGCCAGCAGCCCTATCTGCACAGTCCAGAACGCGGGCTGCCGGGGGCCAGCTCTGTTTATCGGGAGCTGCTTGCTCCCGATGGCAGGCTACGCATGGCTTCAATTAGACTTTTGCTGACAGTTTTAGCCTATTTACAGAGGTCACCTGCTTTGCTCATGTGAAGTTCACTTCATCTAGAAACACCCTGGACACACCCACAGTCACATTTGACCAAGTCTCTGGGCCCCTGTGGCCCTTTCAAGTTGACACATGAAATTCTCACAGGGAGCCCTCTAGAAGTTTTCCTAAAACAGTATTAGTTAAAAGGACTGTTTACATGACCATTGGACTAAATTTAACTAAGATTAGAGATTTAGTGATTTTGTTTTCTTTTCATAGCTCTAACGACCACATGGGAGATTATGAAAGGGAATGGATGAGTTTCTAGGGAAAGTAAAAAACACATTTTCTGCATATATAAAGATATACTAAGTCACACTACTCTGTAACCTGTTTCTCCTGTAAGAAACATATATCCAGACAGCTTTCTGGATTAATAAATCTAGCCCTCCCTAAAAGTCGTATTTAATATTTTCTTTATATTTTACTGTCTAAAAAGATGATGATTGAAATACTTGACTCCTGTTGATGGACATCTACGTCATTTCTAATTTCTTACTTATAGTAAATGCTGTGATAAACAAAGGGAGTTTGAATGTACGGTTCATCCCCTAAAGCTTTCAGATTCCCAACTGGAACATCATATTATGGAGAAAATAATTTATATTCATTTTTGCATGAAAGTATGGGAAGAAAAAACAAGAATAGGAGTTCTACTATGAGCTCGTAGAGGGCTGGGGGATGCCCAGGGATGAGACCCGGGCAGGTCCAGCTGCTTGTCTCTGCTGGATTGCGACCACATGGGCAAGTGAGCAGAGTGCAAGGTGATAACGGTTCCTGACTCTCAGGATCCTATGTACCGGCCACGCACTGGCTTCCCACCTCATGCCTGCCATCGCCGACTCACACGGGCTCTCCTGAGACCAAGCGAGGGGAAGAGGGTAAAGCTGGGTAGGAAGCAGCCTTCCTGCCGAGATAATGAACCAAAGGAGGCAGGAGAAGCCGGGCCACCTGACGGACGGCCAGCAGCCCTATCTGCACAGTCCAGAACGCGGGCTGCCGGGGGCCAGCTCTGTTTATCGGGAGCTGCTTGCTCCCGATGGCAGGCTACGGCATGGCTTCAATTAGACTTTTTGACTGATGGCCAGTTTAATGAGCCTATTTACAGAGGGTCATTCAACATGGCAATTACACCTATAAATCTATTTGCAGCAGGGCTCGAATGACCTTCTGCACACAGCCCTGTATAAAACTGCTGTCTGATTAATTAACATTAATTTCCCCGCCGTATGGAAGCAGCTGCAGTTGGGGTAAATGCTTCCAGCTCCTCTCAGCAGGCCCTGGGCGAATGGCAGGGGTTCTCTGGCTGAGGGGAGCGCCTCTCCGGCTGGGAAGGAGGGAGAGGACCAAAGATGTAGTTGCCATTTGAAAAGAGCTCTTCGGGTTTCTGCTGTCCCTCTGATCTTTCTCTGGTTTCATTTGATTGATGTTTCAGGACAGTGTCATATATAGGGGCCAAAATTCAATTAATGTGGATATGAAATATTTATAACCCTGCTCTGTGTCTATTAGGGAAGAGCCCTTTAATAGATCTTCTCATTAGTATGAGCTGGTGACTCATTTCTCTGCTTTCACAGTCATTTGGAATTAAAATCCAATTAATCTAATATCCCTGTGAATGTTATTAAATTATTGGAAAAAACTGCATCCAGGAGATAGGGTGAGGGGAACAAACCAGCCTCCTAGGTTCTCATTTCCGCCCTGCAAAGCACACAATGCTCGGTGAGGGGGCTCCAGCTCCCCCCACCTATGGTATGTCTAGCTTTCCGGTTGTGTCTACGCTTGGCAAATAAAGCCCAGGACTGTGAATCAGGGGCTATCAGCTGCCAATGCTGACACAGCCGAAGCTCACAACACAACAACCACCACCATCAAGCCGAGAAAACCAGGTGATGAAACTGACAAAGCATTTGCAAGACCATAATGAAGTGAAAAGGTAAGACTGGCTTTGTCTTAAAGCAGCTCTAAATGAACTCCTGAGGCAGATGCAGAATTAAGAACAAAGGCTGAATTGGAGATGGTAAAGAATCTGCCTGCAACGTAGGAGACCTGGGTTTGATCCCTGGGTCAGGAAGATCCCCTGGAGAAGGGAATGGCTACCCACTCCAGTACCTTTGCCAGGAGAAGCCTATGGACAGAGGAGCCTGGCGGGCTATATTGTCCACAGGGTGGCAAAGAGTCAGATGCCACTGAGTGATTAACACTTTCACTTTCAGGCTCCTTGGAGTTCAAATACGCTGTGGCTTTCTGAACTCAAAAGTCACGAAATGAGATCATCTCTACTGTTTTCCTAGATCCCACATACATGCGTGAATATGTCATTATTTGTTCTCCTCCGACTTGCCTCACTCTTCATGACACTCCCTAGGTCCATCCATGGCTCTGTGAATGACCCAATTTTGTTTCTTTTTATTTTAGGTGATCTTATTTGCAAGGCAGAGAGAGAGAAACACAGACATAGAGAACACATATATGGCCACCGAGGAGGAGGTACAGGGGTGGAAGGAATCAGGAGAGTGGAATAGACACGTATATACTGTTAATAGTGTGTATAGAACAGACAATGAATGAGAACACGCTGCACAGCACAGGGGGCTCTGCGTGATGCACTGGGGTGACCTGAAAGGGAAGGAAGTCCAAAGGGAGGGGCCAGATGTACATGCATGGCCGATTCATTTTTCTGTACGGTAGAAATGAACACAGCATTGTAAAGCAACTATACTCCAGTAAAAACTAATTTTAACAAGTCAGCAATAAGGGTCTAGGCTTTCATAGGAATAAGAGAAAGACAGGGACTGCCTCTGCCTGCATTTGGAAAGACAGGAACTATCACTAAAATTAAACCACTTTTCACATCACAGGGCATTTCATGTGCCCAGTGGCCTATGGAGACACTTGAAGGGTTTGCCTTTGTGGGGCAGGGGAGAGGGAAAAGATGTTGCAAGAATGGTGAGCAGTGATGTAAAATTTTGCCAACTGACTGAAATTATAAAATTTGGAGGCAGTTCCAGACTTCTGTTATAGTTAAATGACTTAATGAAATAATAGGGACATAATCCTTGTAGATATTGGTGACAAAGATTCCCCCAAGAATTTTCCTCCCTCTTTGCCAAATCCAAAACTGCAGTTCAACCAACACTGAGTTCCTACTGCATGCCAGGCATTATAGTGTTAAGTATTACTTGCTGCTTCATCACTAAGTCTTATCTGACTCTTTGCGACCCCATGGACTGTAGCCCGCCCAGCTCCTCTGTCTATGGGATTTCCCAGGCAAGAATCTGGGAGTGGGTTGCCATTTTCTTCTCCAGGGGATCCTCCTGACCCGGGACTGGGCCTGCATCTCCTACACTGACAGGTGAGTTCTTTACCATTGAGCCACCAGTGAAGCCCACAGGTATTACTCACATATGCGTTTATCACCTGAAGTGTTGCTCAGGGGATACACTTGGCCTCTGACTGTGACAAGCTTCTAGATATAAAGACAGATCATTAAAAGTATGATGAGCTGAAAGACTCTGCCACAGGAGCACAATAAGGAGACCTGGAAGTCAGGGAGAGCTTCCCGGAGGGGGTGAGCGAGGGGGCTGTGGTCCTGCACTGGCTTAGGCTGTTCCGAGTTACCACATCTTCCCTCTCTTTCTCACCTTCCATCCTATTCAAGTATCATCTTTTTAAGACCGTCTTCCTTGTTAGGGTAGATCTGTACTGAATCTGGCCTTCACTCGTCTTTGTCACTCACTCTGCCAGTAAATCAGATTGCATCTATTGCTAACGCATTTCTAGGTGTACTCATTGGCCCTACATGATAAATTGCTTGAGAGATGGGACTGTTTCTTACATTGTAGATTGCATCTACTGAGAATATACTTGACACTCAAAATTTGTTGAACAAAAGGTTACCTAGCATTTAGTTTCTGTTGTAAGTTCTTTTCCAAATGTAATGCGATTGTTCTATGGTTTTCCATTTCTTTGTTCTCAAAAATTCCTGCTCTGATTGTAAACACTACTGGTGGGAGTATAAATCCATTTAACTTCCTTGGAGTACAAGTTGGCCTTTTCTCAAATTTATGGATCTGCAAATTTACCCCTTTGGGCCAGCAATTTAATTTTGGGACTTACTCTATAGATAAATTTTCATGTACATGAGATGGTATACATACAAAATTATTCAATGCATTAATGTTGTTAGTACAAAAGATGAAAAATAAACCAGATGTCTATCATTAAGGGACTAAATGAATTGTGGTACCTCCATACAACAAAATATTTAATAGTTTTTAAAAAGTGAGGGCTTCTCTGGTGGTCCAGTGGGTAAAGAGTCCATCTTGCAATGCAGAGGGCACTGGTTCAATCTCTGGCCCCGGAAAGATCTCATGTGCCGCGGAGTGGCTGGGCCAGTATGTCCAATCACAAGCCAGTGCTCTGGAGTGCATGCACCCAGAGCTGGGCTCTGCAACGAGAGAGGCCACTGCAATGGGGGGCCCACACAGACCAAAGAATAAAGATGAATGGAAATAAATAAATTTAAAAAAATAATAAAAGAGGCCAAAATTTAAAAATGCTTTAAAAAAAAGGATGAGAATGTTCTCCATGCAGAGATATGAAAAGCTCTTTGCGATTAAATGATCAAGTGAGAAAAACAAGGTTTGGAATGGGAGGTATTACAGGCTACCTCTTATATTAAAAGAGAGAAGAAAAATAAACTTACTGGTTTTATAAAGAAACTCTTTTGAAAGAGTAACTAGTCATAGTAGTTTATCCTCTGGTCCAAGATGTGGGGTTCAGCAGAGGTCCAAAATGATAAATGCATTTTTCATTCTTTTTTGTATTTAAAAGTTAGACAGGAAAGTTGATCCTTGGAGGTATATGACTCTATGAATTTTAACATGTGCCCATCATGTATCCAGGATATAGAATAATTTCAGGATCCCCCAAATTCCCTTTGCAATCATACTCTCCTGTCCTCAACCCCTGGCAATACTCATGTTATCTGTCACTCCACTTTACAAAGGTCTTACCAATGGAATACTGTCTGTCATCTTCTGAAGTTGACCTTTCCCTGATGGCTCAGTGGTAAAGAGTCTGCCTGCAAGGAAGGAGACTCCGGAGACACAGGTTCAATCCCTGGGTCGGGAAGATCCCTGGAGAAGGAAATGGCAACCCACTCCAGTATTCCTGCCTAGAAAATCCCATGGACAGAGGAGCCTGGTGGGCTACAGTCCATGGGGTTGCCACGAGTCAGACACGACTGAGCGAGTAACACTTCTTTTACCATATCTGATGCCTTAGAGATTCATTTAAGTTGTATCAAGAGTTTGTCCCCTTTTACTACTAAGTAGAATTTCATGGTATGGATGGTCCATAGTTTGTTTACCCACTTAAGCATATTTGGACTATTTTCATTTTTTTGGCAATTGTGATAGAGCTGCTGCTATAAATATTCATGTGCCTGTTTCGGTATGGACCTATTTTCAGTTCTGTAGGGTACATACTCAGAAGCTGGATGACGGGGTTGCATGGCGAGTGTATGTGTACCTTTATTATTGTTCCTCAGTCGCTAGGTTGTGTCCGACTCTTTGTGATCCCGTGGACTGGAGTGCTCCAGGCTCCTCTGTCCATGGGGCTCTCCAGGCACGAATACCAGAGTGGGCTGCCGTGTCCTTCTCCAGGGGATCACTATTAGAGCTGTCAGACTGTCTTCCATAGTGACTGTACCTTTTCCATTCCCTCCAGTTAATGTCTGAAAATTCCAGGGGCTTCACAGTCTCAACAATACTTGGTGTTATACTTTAAATTTTAACCATTTTAACTGATTGTAGTAGTTTATCATGGTTTCAATTTTAATTTCCCTAATGGCCTATGCTGTGTTTGCTTATTTGCCATGTTTATATCCTCTTTGGTGAGGTGTCTGTTTACATTTATGTGTGTGCTACAGTAAGAGTGAGAATTAAATAGCTTTTAACAATGTGAATGTATTACTTGTTTGAAAACTAAATTTTAAAAATGGCTCCCTTGGGGTTTCCCTGGTGGTCCAGCGGGTAAAAAGTCCGCCTTGCAGTGCGGGGCACTGGTTCGATCCATAGCCTGGGAAGATCCCACACGCCAAGGAGTGGCTGGACTGGTATGTCCAATTATGAGCCAGCACTCTGGACTGCATGCACCCAGAGCCAGTGCTCTGCAAGGAGAGAGGCCACTGCAATGGGAGGCCCGCACAGGCCAAAGAATAAAGATGGATGAAAATAAATAAATAAAAAACCAATAAAAGAGGCCAAAATTAAAAACATAAAAATAAAAAGGCTGCCTTGTCCCCAAGGCTACGAAGCCCTATCTCACACTTCAGGAAGAGGTTCTGTGCATGCCACATCATTTCACAATAATCTGGCTTTCCCCATTTTGAAAATAAGAGTAACAAGCCTTACTCTATTGACCCAGAGATGCCTCTCATGGGAAAGCTAAGTGATGAGATTACGTGACCTCGCCGTGGTCTCACAGGGGTTGAGGCGCTGAAAGGATTTCATGGTATGGATGGTCCATAGTTTGTTTACCCACTTAGAGCTATTCATGGCAATTGTGATAGAGCTGCTGCTATAAATATTCATGTGCCTGTTTCGGTATGGACCTATTTTCAGTTCTGTAGGGTACATACTCAGAAGCTGGATGACGGGGTTGCATGGCGAGTGTATGTGTACCTTTATTATTGTTCCTCAGTCGCTAGGTTGTGTCCGACTCTTTGTGATCCCGTGGACTGGAGTGCTCCAGGCTCCTCTGTCCATGGGGCTCTCCAGGCACGAATACCAGAGTGGGCTGCCGTGTCCTTCTCCAGGGGATCACTATTAGAGCTGTCAGACTGTCTTCCATAGTGACTGTACCTTTTCCATTCCCTCCAGTTAATGTCTGAAAATTCCAGGGGCTTCACAGTCTCAACAATACTTGGTGTTATACTTTAAATTTTAACCATTTTAACTGATTGTAGTAGTTTATCATGGTTTCAATTTTAATTTCCCTAATGGCCTATGCTGTGTTTGCTTATTTGCCATGTTTATATCCTCTTTGGTGAGGTGTCTGTTTACATTTATGTGTGTGCTACAGTAAGAGTGAGAATTAAATAGCTTTTAACAATGTGAATGTATTACTTGTTTGAAAACTAAATTTTAAAAATGGCTCCCTTGGGGTTTCCCTGGTGGTCCAGCGGGTAAAAAGTCCGCCTTGCAGTGCGGGGCACTGGTTCGATCCATAGCCTGGGAAGATCCCACACGCCAAGGAGTGGCTGGACTGGTATGTCCAATTATGAGCCAGCACTCTGGACTGCATGCACCCAGAGCCAGTGCTCTGCAAGGAGAGAGGCCACTGCAATGGGAGGCCCGCACAGGCCAAAGAATAAAGATGGATGAAAATAAATAAATAAAAAACCAATAAAAGAGGCCAAAATTAAAAACATAAAAATAAAAAGGCTGCCTTGTCCCCAAGGCTACGAAGCCCTATCTCACACTTCAGGAAGAGGTTCTGTGCATGCCACATCATTTCACAATAATCTGGCTTTCCCCATTTTGAAAATAAGAGTAACAAGCCTTACTCTATTGACCCAGAGATGCCTCTCATGGGAAAGCTAAGTGATGAGATTACGTGACCTCGCCGTGGTCTCACAGGGGTTGAGGCGCTGACACCAGGACTGAAATCTCAGGCTTCTCCAATGCCATCGGGGCAAAAGGTCCTGGGCTCCTTCCTCCCTCCTGATTGTAGTGCCCAAACCCTGACCGGCCAAGTGGAACTTATGTTCACCTACACATAGCCCTTCCCAAGATGCATTTCTGGGGTTAAAAGCCCAGTTGGCAAAGGTTTATGTAAACCAACAAACCTAACGTTTACGCAGCCATTTGGAATTACTTCTGGATCATCCTGAGGTGCCTCTCTGGAGCCCTGCTTCTTCTCTTTTGCTGGTGGGAGCCTGGATTCCAGTGTGCTGTAAAGTCTACTTGGTAGGAAAATCTGCCACTACCACCTGGAGGAGATTAATTTACAGCCTCCCAGCAGTTCTCCGAATTAATCCAAGTCAGCAAATATTTTGAACCCGTACTCTATGCCTGGCCTGCCCTAGGAAAGTCATTCTGGTCTCCGGTCTTGAGACATCTGCAAACATAGTGTCCTTCATTATAAGGAATATCACAGCGATAAACTGGGAGGTGTAGAGAAGGCCTGCCCCCTAATTTTACAGATGAGAAGACCGATGCCCAGAGGGTTCAGGTAACAGATGGGAGATCTGGGGTTTAGACTAAAGCCCATGTTCTTCCCAGTACACGAGTGATTTATTTCATTATCAAAATGCTTTGTGCTTATTCATAAACATATACACGCCAAGGAGTGGCTGGACTGGTATGTCCAATTATGAGCCAGCACTCTGGACTGCATGCACCCAGAGCCAGTGCTCTGCAAGGAGAGAGGCCACTGCAATGGGAGGCCCGCACAGGCCAAAGAATAAAGATGGATGAAAATAAATAAATAAAAAACCAATAAAAGAGGCCAAAATTAAAAACATAAAAATAAAAAGGCTGCCTTGTCCCCAAGGCTACGAAGCCCTATCTCACACTTCAGGAAGAGGTTCTGTGCATGCCACATCATTTCACAATAATCTGGCTTTCCCCATTTTGAAAATAAGAGTAACAAGCCTTACTCTATTGACCCAGAGATGCCTCTCATGGGAAAGCTAAGTGATGAGATTACGTGACCTCGCCGTGGTCTCACAGGGGTTGAGGCGCTGACACCAGGACTGAAATCTCAGGCTTCTCCAATGCCATCGGGGCAAAAGGTCCTGGGCTCCTTCCTCCCTCCTGATTGTAGTGCCCAAACCCTGACCGGCCAAGTGGAACTTATGTTCACCTACACATAGCCCTTCCCAAGATGCATTTCTGGGGTTAAAAGCCCAGTTGGCAAAGGTTTATGTAAACCAACAAACCTAACGTTTACGCAGCCATTTGGAATTACTTCTGGATCATCCTGAGGTGCCTCTCTGGAGCCCTGCTTCTTCTCTTTTGCTGGTGGGAGCCTGGATTCCAGTGTGCTGTAAAGTCTACTTGGTAGGAAAATCTGCCACTACCACCTGGAGGAGATTAATTTACAGCCTCCCAGCAGTTCTCCGAATTAATCCAAGTCAGCAAATATTTTGAACCCGTACTCTATGCCTGGCCTGCCCTAGGAAAGTCATTCTGGTCTCCGGTCTTGAGACATCTGCAAACATAGTGTCCTTCATTATAAGGAATATCACAGCGATAAACTGGGAGGTGTAGAGAAGGCCTGCCCCCTAATTTTACAGATGAGAAGACCGATGCCCAGAGGGTTCAGGTAACAGATGGGAGATCTGGGGTTTAGACTAAAGCCCATGTTCTTCCCAGTACACGAGTGATTTATTTCATTATCAAAATGCTTTGTGCTTATTCATAAACATATACTTTTATTTTCCATATTCATGAGAAACTTAGCCATTCAACTTTAAGCTACTAAAACACAGGTCGCCTAAAAAAAGTATAGAAGAAATGAACTTACAGTTTCTGGTGGTGGGGGAGAACAGGGGGAAGGGATAGTTACAGAGTTTGGGATGGACATGCACACCCTGCTATATTCAAAAAGAATAATCAACGAGAACCTACTGCGTAGCACAGGGAACTCTGCTCCATGCTCTGTGGCAGCCTGGACGGGAGGGGCGTCTGGGGGAGAATGGGCACAGGTATGTGTGGGGCGGAGTCCCTTTGCTGTCCACCCGAAACTATCACAGCCCTGTGAACTGGCTATACCTCAATAGAAAATAAAACGTTAAAAAAGAAGTAAAGTTTAAGTATTCTAGCCCTTTCTTGGCACAAACGTGAATCAAGTCTTAACATCTTAAACCACACACACACAAGCTGATCGCAGTAAGGCATAAATCAAGCCAGTGCTAAGTGGCTAAGCAGCTTCCCCCAATGACCGAGAAGTGACGCCTTTCTAGTGGGCTCTGCGAGGTGGGAAAGGCCAGCCTGTTGCTAACCCTGCGAAAGCCCTGGGATCAATAGAAAGGACTTTGATCAACTGTTTGTACCAACATTTAATAACTTAGAATGGACCTTACAACAAGGAGGCAGTGAGTCCTAGACGCCCTGAGAATCTGGTTGAAAGGTCATGGCACAGGCTACAGGTCTCAGGAAGCGTCTGCAACCAACAGAAGGCAGCAGCCCCGAGGGCAGTGCGTTCCTCCTCCCTGAGATAGCCGGGCTGGAGGCACAGGGACTTTGCTCATTCCAGACACGCCCTTCAGACGCCAGCATTTTCCCCTACCACCGGAATGAAATAGGGTGGGTGGGTGTGGGTGTGGAGGTGTGTGTGTGTAAGCGTTTAAAAGAATGCTGTAGTTCCAACATCACATCAGATTAACAGTCTGCAGGTTTTGTGGTTTATCTCAATCATCCCTGCCAATAAGAGAGAACTGTGTGGTAATACAAAGAAAATAAAGGAGTAGGTAAGAGAGGGAGAGATGGACATCAGCTTGCTGAATGTTCTATGTCATCCAGATCTGAAAGTCAAAAAACTGGTTTAAAAAAAAAAGCCATCTCCTCCTGCTGCAGACATGATCACTATCAAATGACGACAAAGCCATTTGCCAGAAGGCAGCTTCCACCACTATCCTGTTTATGGAATGAATGAAGCAAGATGTTTCCTTTGCTTTAAGTTCTTTATCAGAATCATTCCAAGATATATCAGTATCTTTTTGAGAAAAATATTATATATTAATGCATATGTATGGAATCTAAAACAATGGCACTGATGAACCTATCTGCAGGGCAGCAAATGGAGACACAGACGTAGGGAACAGATTCATGGACATGTGGGAGGGGGAAAGGAGAGGGTGAGACAAACGGAGAGAGTAGCATGGAAATATATGCACTCCCATATGTAAAACAAACAGCCAGAGGGCATCTGCTGTGTGACTCGGAATGCAAATCGGGGCTCTGTGACAACCTAGAGGGGTGGGATGGGGTGAGAGGGAGGTTCAGAAGGGAGGGGACACATGGACACCTACGGCTGATTCATGTTAATGTACGGCAGAAACACAATATTGCTTTAATATTGTAAAACAGCTATCCATTAAAAATTTAAAGAGACAACTCAGTATCTTCTAGGCATTTCTAAGAAGTAAAAGCATTCAGAAACCTATCCACACATGGAACAAAACAAAGTTCTGTTGATCCCTTGCCAATTTTGAGAGACATGATAAAAGCTGAATGTGTGAGTGACATTGTACTATGTCAGAGAAAATGACACATGATTATATATATCATGAGGAAAATTTTTCTTTCACTCAAGTGGTTAACTCCATAATCAATAGGAACCATCATTGTCAAAGATCCCCTTTCTCTCAGGGATTCATCTCTTAGGCTGACAGGGGTAGTCGCCTAGGTAGTTACTAAAGTTTTAGGTGGCTTAACTATGTTTTACCATACTTGTGCTCATTTACGGAGGGTATTGGAACAAAAGGAGCTCTTCCATATAGGGAAAGATCTAAAAGGAATGCCTTCATGTAAAAAGCAGGACAGCCATTTGGTGGGATATACTCGAGACAGGGATCAAGTGCTTCCCCAGTCAGTATGACACCATCTGAGAGCAATAATGACTCTATTACACGTGAAAATAAATGCTGTGGGCTTCCCTGGTGGTCCAATGAGTAAAGAGTCCACCTTGCACTGCAAGGGGCGCCGGTTCAATCCCTGGCCTGGGAAGATCCCACGTGCCACGGAGCGACTGGACCAATGTGTCCAATCACCGAGCCAGCACTCTGGAGCGCGTGCGCCCAGAGCCGGCGCTCTGCAGTGACAGAGGCCACTGCGATGGGAGGCCCACACGGGCCAAAGAACAAAGATGGAAATAAATGAAAGACCAATAGAAGTGGCCAAAATAAATAAATATATGCCATGTTTATATCTAACAAGTAGAGGTCTATTTAGTGGAAAAGAATTAGGCAGTTGCTTCTAAATCTATACATGCTGAATTGGGTGCCTGGCCTTTAGGACAAATGCTTATTGAAGTCAAGGGCTGATTCAGTTAATTTGACAAATGCAGCTTTGCTCTAAGCACAGTAACTGGAAAGAAATTTAATAAACTCTTCTCCAGGCATGTATTGCCATGACTTCTTCAGTACTTATGTAACTAATGCCTTTACCTTTCTTTCTTTGCCGTCATCATTGATAATCACACTCAAATCCCCAAAGACTTTGGGTGTCCACTGGGGAGTGGGTTTTTTCAATGACGAGACACAATGTAGCCTCACTTTTTCACATCTTTGCTTGGCCAGGGGCATGGGATGGCAGTGTGTCCTCTCCATCCCTCTGTGTGGCAGCCTCCTGTCCACTGTGAACAGTTGGCTCCAATCTGGTGGGAAATATGATAGTGATTTGTTACTCTGATGCCCTGAGATCAGTACGTCTTCATTCAGAGGCATTTCTGGGAGGAGCTCCTCAAACATCTGTGCTGAATACACATTAAGAACTTCCTGTTTCCAAGAAAAAAACCCTAGTATGACCTTAAATACCGCTTTTATAATTCTTCAATATGACAAGAGTGTTAAGGAGAAAAGGTCTTAATACTGCAAGAAACCCCGTATTTAATTTTAATTAATTCACTGATAATTGTCATGTCCACCATGGCAGAAAAGGCAAGCAGGCTAACAGCTTCTGAGGGTCGTCCAGAGGCTGGCATGCTGGACCACCTTCAGGCCTGCCCTTGGGGTGTGTCCCCACGATGTATTTTCTACTCACTTGGCCTTCAGGTTGGTCCTGCTGAGGCCAGCAGGGAGAAAGGGGCTGCCTTTCTTCCAGTCTCGGAATCCTTTACCAGGTACATTTTTCCTCCTTCGTCAACTCAGCCCCTTCTCACCTTCTTCCACGGAAACCCTGGAGCCTTTCTGGGTACCTGTCTTGCCCCTCAGCTTCCAAAAATTGCCTTGGAAGTTATCTGGCCACACTCTGCTTTTTTCCCCCTCTTTCTCTTCTGGTTAGCATTTCCCCATCCCTCATGAGAAGGTACCCCTTGCCCCACCTTCCACCCTGCTGCACAGGGAGTGGGCCGGACCTCTCTGCAGCCTAGGCGCACTCTAGTTAGCCTGTGATTTAAACCTGCCTCAGGTGTTCTGCTTCTTATGCTATGAGTCTTAATTGACCTTATTCTGGAGCCTTAAAAATGACTTTTGTGGTTCATTTATTATACCGATTGATAAAAAAGAAACTAAGTCAGACAGAGAAAGACAAATATACAGTATCACTTGTGTGGAGCCTAAAAAACGTGATACGAAGAAGCTTATTTACAAAACAGAGAGACTCACCAGCACAGAAGATGAGTTACGGTTTCCAAAGGGGAATGGAGGTAGGAGAGGGGTAATTTGGGAGTTTAGGACTAGCAGATACAAACCACTACGTATAAAATAGATAAGCAACAGCTCCACCTATATAGCACAGGGAACTATATTCAGTATTTTGTAATAAGTCATCACGGAAAAGAATCTTAAAAAGTTTATATAGAACGAAGTCACTTTGCTGTACACCAGAAACATTGTAAATCAATTATATTTCAATAAAAATTAAAATGACCATTATCAATGCAACACACATGTCTGTAGTGTATAAAAAGATCATATGAAACACGTTTTCTTTGTAACTGCTCTTTCACATAGTAATAGATACATGTTTTCCCAGGTTACCAGATATATTAGCCATCTGTTGCTGTGCCATCAATTAGCCCAAACTTAGCAGCTTCCAACAATAAGCACTTGCTAGCTCCGTGTCTGAGGATCAGAAAAACACCTTCACTGGGGGTTCTCACTCCTGGTTTCTCCTGAGGTTGCAGTCAAGACTAACCAGGGCTACAATCATCGAATGACTGATTTGGGGCATTTGCTCCCAAGCTCTCAGACTATTGTCACCTGGACATCAGGGCTGTTTGAAGGCATGGCAGCTGGTTTACCCCAGGGCCATGCCCTAAGAAGCAAAGCTGCCATGTCTTAGAGCCTACCCTCAGAAGTAACAGGGCATGACTTCTGGCACATTCGTGGATCACACAGAGCCATTCTGGCCCAGTGTATGAACCATTAGGCCAAAGAATGAATCCTGGGAAGCAGCCATCCCGTGTATTTCATCTATAGGAACGCTGGCTGGAAGATCTCCCACCCCCTGAGCCCTCCTTGGTCTGCACAGCGCCCAGGGCTGCACCCGCGCCTGCCGTCACAGCCTCTCCTTGCCCTCTCCCGCCACCGCCCAGCCTTCCGCGATGGCTCTGCAGAATGGCTTGCACTTTTAGGCCTTTGTGCACCCTGCATCCACACCTCCCTCTTTCCCTGACTTTTCCCCTAGGCATCAGCTCCTCTTAAAGTCTCTCCTGAACCCCCAGTCTGCATTCAGCACCCTCTTTAGTGTTCTCCTAGCACTCCTTTCTTCCTCTGAATACTTGCACAGAGAAGCTAATAATTATGTGTTGACATTCCCACCTCTGCTTTCAGACTGGCAGCTTCAACAACATGGGGTCTAATGTTGTATTATGGATGGCGCCAGTTCACACCGTGTGGTCCTCAGCTTGTGCTGAGTGAATACGTGAACACACGGCGAGCGAGCCTAGGGGAACTGCGGTCCACGGGAGTTGACCAGGACGTCTCTCCTTCCCCCTCCCCATCACCACTGCTACCACAACTGGATATTGTCCATCCCCGAGCCGGCTTCAGCCAACCGTCTAGAACTGGGCTGCGTGAGCTCTTGCAGATGCAGAGAGGCCAGGCAGCACAGCCACGGAGCTTTGTTTTCATTATGCAGGCTCCCTAGGAAGTTTCAAATTAATCTTCATCCTCTCCTCACTTTTAAGGCCTCTAAAAACGGCTGTGAGCGTTCCTACCTTTCCTGATGAACCGAGGCCCTTCCTGTTCCTTAAGACAGCGCGGAGCCTGTCTGGGGTCTGCATGCCCACACGTCCCTGGGCCTTCCCTCACCAGGAGGGGGGCTTCTAGGCTGGAGGCTGCTCTTCACGTGGGCCCTGGGAAAGCTGGCCCCATTCATGGCGACCAGGCCAGCTCCTGCTTAGATCTGTCAGAGCCTAAGTTTTTTAAAAAACTCACTCCACAATATGCACTGTTCTATTGTTTGCAAAACCCCTTGTGAAAAGTAGACAAGATAAAAACAAGGATTGGATTGAATTTTAAGCTTGAAAAACAACAACAACCATGTTTGCTCTGAAGTGGACTATGGTACTGAGAAATACATATACTGCTATCTTTTCTCTGCCCTCCTGATGTCGATTTCCATTGCTTGCCTAGAACCACTCAGGTCATCCATAGACCCACTCAGGAAAATAAGTACGGAAAACGGTAGCTACTCACCGACTCCCGTTCCGGCCTTGGTGTTTGGAAGTCTTCACATCCTTGGTCTTGCGGTTACCTCTCACGATGCTATGTGGTCGATGTCAACACCCCCATTTTGCAGAGGTTCAGGGGGTTGGCGCAGTGTGCCCAAGGGCACAGAGCTCATCGCATGATGGCACTGAGATCTGGCCTTTTGTCTGCCCATTCCAGGGCTCCTTCACCACCTTCTCCCCAACCCTTCCCCCTTCCTCAGCTGTTTCCAACTATCCATCTGTAGGAAACGCCTAAAGACTCATTTGTTTCCACCAGGGCTGAAGAGGTTATCTATGTGGGAAGTTTGAGCAAGTGATCGCGGTAGAATGTTGGTGCCCATTTGCTGTTGAGCTTTAAAGGGAGAAGTCAGCAAAGCGGGCTGCCCACGCTTGGAGCCACGCCCTGGGAAGGCGTTTCTGTGATGTGGGGTAGCAGCCAGGGGCAAGGCCCGAGGCGGAGGACCGTCCCTTCCCCTGTGCGAGGAATTCTCCTCCTCTGCCCATTCGAAGGCGCTCTATAATTTTTTCCCCAACAATATTTCTAGCATCCAGAGAGGAGTGAGTGGTAGGGACAATGGATTCTCACACTGATGTTGATGCTGCTAACACTGTAAACGTCAGGGTGCCTCAGTTTCCCCAATCAGCAGGCTGTTTGAAGAATTGGGGCGAGATCTAGGAGGGTCTTTCCAGGTAACCATTGCCAGGTTCCTGCCGTCAGCTGCTCACGGGAGTCCTCCATTAATCTCGGTCTTGGGCCTCCCGTGCGGCAGCTGAGCCATCAGGCTGGCTGTGAAACGCCTTATTTTATTTTCTGCCGAACATCAGGCTGCAAATGAAAATACCTTTCCAACCCTAGTATTATTACCCCTATGGATGGCACCTTTAATGCGTGCTATTCATTGTTATAATGGCCGCACCTGTGAAGCGCGCGCACATTGGAACCGCAGCAGCTGTGGGCCGTAATTGCTAAACATTATTTTCTGTTTCTCCCTGAAAGCTTTTGTGCATGCGTGCACGTGTGTGTGCGCGCGCACGCGCACGTCTCTGACCGGGTGTGTTTGTTTCATCGGTAACAACTCTGGTCCAAAGAGTCTACCCTCCTCCTTTTTGGAAACATAAAGCTACATGTACATATGTTTATTTCTAAATGCATGTTTCAGAGAAAGTCAGAGAGAACCCACACCCTCCCCCCAGCCACCCCGTTCCCGCCCCCACAGCCTCAGTAATGACGCTTCAGAGAGCCACTTGGGGGCGCGCAGTGTGTGGGGAGGTCCCCGCGCTCGCCGCGGCGGGGAGCGGGGTCTTTATGCGCCTTGGCACACAGGCCCTGCGGTGATGAATGCATTTGTTCCTCGATACTCAGCCCCCCTGGGCGTTTGCAGGACACTGCATCAATATACCACGTGCAGGCCCAGACCGTCATCAGCCCCAAAGACATTTCTGCACCAGAAACTTCCCAATTCAAACCAAGAACCCTTCTAGGAACCCCACCCCACCCGCTTTCCTTCTCTTGTGCTTTTCTGAGCAGTCGCTCGAGGCCCCCACCCCGTCACCCCTCTATAAGACGCTGCAGCCCCTGCAAGGCTGCACGTCGCCCCGTGAGGCAGCCTTTTAAAGTCAGCGGTGCAGCTAGTCATTTGAGAGTTACACGAGGCAGGCGGCGGCCGCGTCCCCCTCTCTGCGTGACCCACGACCTGGGGACCTGCCGTGACGCGCAACCTGAGCCCTGGCCTCGTAGGTAGTGTCGCTGGTCGTTCTCTCAGGCAGGGTCTGGTGGGCAACAAACAGAATCAGAAATTCTCCGTCTCTCCTCCTGTTGCACTTACCTCCACAAAGGGAGCTCTGCTGTTGCCTCCAGTCCGAGGGCGAGTGGAGAAGGCACAGGCGGTGGTGGTAACACAGGAATGTCGCTTTGGGGTGCGGAGATGGGGCCCTGGTCACCTTCCCAGAGCGTCAGGGAAGAGAGAACCGGAGGACGCTGTCCGCAGCCTTCGGGACGCACTCGGGGAGTGAGCACCGGCCTCCCCCCAGGTGTTCCCCTGATAGAAGGGCGGGGCATCGTTTAGGCAGGCGTGTGGGGCTGTCCATCACCAGGGGCTCACAGGTGTGAGCAGTTTCTCCAGAAATGGCATCTCGTTTCCCTAACCCCTCTGGCAGTTTCTGCACAAAGATACTGGCCTTACCATAGAAGCCTGCAGTTAGAGGATTTAGACGAGCAAGAAGGTGGGTCCTCTTGGCTGTGGTCACTCAGCTGAGAAATAAGCTTCCTAGGCTTACGGGCTTCTTCTCCTTAAGAGACTTGAGCAGGGGAAAGATGACTTCCGGCTTGTGGGGTGGTGGCGTGTCCTGGTCAGAGTGCTGGTTCCTTCACTGATCTTTCTTTCGGGAGACAAACACATAGGTGTTCAAATGCACAACAAGTGCATTCAATGACCTTGTTTATTGACAACACATGAGCTAGTGAGCCGTGACTACCAGGAGGGGTGCACTCTATAGGTACAGGCATAAACCTCTTCTAACCCAGGTCAGGATTTATAAACATACCTCAGGACAGTGGCATTTCATGTTTTTATGTTTCAAATATATAATTTTAGTATTTTAAAATACTAACATCTATTGAAAAAGATCAAATTCAAGATGATTTAGCCAGGCAAACCTGAACCCATTTCTTTTCACCTTTTAAAGGTTGACACAGAGTTGATTTACAATGTCATATTAGTTTCAGGTGCACAGCAAAGTGATTCAGTTATACATACACATATATATCCGTTCTTTTTTCAGCTTCTTTCCCCTGATAAGTTATTACCAAATACTGAGCAGAGGTCTCTGTGCTACACAGTAGGTCTTTGTTGGTTATCTCTTACATATATAGTAGTATATATGTATTAATCCTGAACATCAAATTTGAACCCATTTTTGAAAGAGAATGAGTATTAATTAAAAACTAAATAATAAAAAATAAAAACTTGATTAACAATCCATCTGACTCTCTTCAGGTCCTATAGGAGGTAAGGGGTCTGAGAAGAAGATTGAGAAAGTCTGGTGACATTGGTCATTGTGACTGATCATTCCTTCTTTGAAGAATCTGCTTAATCGGTGAGACGGGCTTTCTGTTCTATTAGGCGTGTGATTCGCGCTTGTGTAGTGTCCTTTTTTTTTAAGTAAATCAGTGCCATGCAGGCAGAGTGGCAGAAAAGGGAAGGCACCAGGGCAAAAGCCTTCCTGATGGGCGTCAACGAGCTTGTAAACAAGCTGGACGGCGAGGCTGTAGGGATTGCCTACTCACTCTTGTCCAGAAGGGGAACCAGGATCTGTAAGAAAACGGCATCTCGTTTCCCTAACCCCTCTGGCAGTTTCTGCACAAAGATACTCATAGAAGCCTGCAGTTAGAGGATTTAGACGAGCAAGAAGGTGGGTCCTCTTGGCTGTGGTCACTCAGCTGAGAAATAAGCTTCCTAGGCTTACGGGCTTCTTCTCCTTAAGAGACTTGAGCAGGGGAAAGATGACTTCCGGCTTGTGGGGTGGTGGCGTGTCCTGGTCAGAGTGCTGGTTCCTTCACTGATCTTTCTTTCGGGAGACAAACACATAGGTGTTCAAATGCACAACAAGTGCATTCAATGACCTTGTTTATTGACAACACATGAGCTAGTGAGCCGTGACTACCAGGAGGGGTGCACTCTATAGGTACAGGCATAAACCTCTTCTAACCCAGGTCAGGATTTATAAACATACCTCAGGACAGTGGCATTTCATGTTTTTATGTTTCAAATATATAATTTTAGTATTTTAAAATACTAACATCTATTGAAAAAGATCAAATTCAAGATGATTTAGCCAGGCAAACCTGAACCCATTTCTTTTCACCTTTTAAAGGTTGACACAGAGTTGATTTACAATGTCATATTAGTTTCAGGTGCACAGCAAAGTGATTCAGTTATACATACACATATATATCCGTTCTTTTTTCAGCTTCTTTCCCCTGATAAGTTATTACCAAATACTGAGCAGAGGTCTCTGTGCTACACAGTAGGTCTTTGTTGGTTATCTCTTACATATATAGTAGTATATATGTATTAATCCTGAACATCAAATTTGAACCCATTTTTGAAAGAGAATGAGTATTAATTAAAAACTAAATAATAAAAAATAAAAACTTGATTAACAATCCATCTGACTCTCTTCAGGTCCTATAGGAGGTAAGGGGTCTGAGAAGAAGATTGAGAAAGTCTGGTGACATTGGTCATTGTGACTGATCATTCCTTCTTTGAAGAATCTGCTTAATCGGTGAGACGGGCTTTCTGTTCTATTAGGCGTGTGATTCGCGCTTGTGTAGTGTCCTTTTTTTTTAAGTAAATCAGTGCCATGCAGGCAGAGTGGCAGAAAAGGGAAGGCACCAGGGCAAAAGCCTTCCTGATGGGCGTCAACGAGCTTGTAAACAAGCTGGACGGCGAGGCTGTAGGGATTGCCTACTCACTCTTGTCCAGAAGGGGGCAACGTTTCCTTAAGGATCTGTAAGAAAACGGCAGCTTCAGAAAACGACAGTTTATCTCTGGACATTGTGTTTGTTCTCTTTTCAAAAGCACAGCACAAAACGCATGGTCCCTCTCCCCATCCTCCCCGATTATTCTCACCAGATTAAAGAGAAGAATATTGTTTCTCTCTCTCCCCCACTGGAGAACAGATTTGCCTTGTCGAGATATTCAGGCTGAAATGAGTGAAGGCTGAAAAGAAATTACATAGCTGACTTTGTTGGATGGCTAGTCTTCCTACTCCACTTCACGTTCCAGAGAGGGGGTGTCCTTCTGGAGTGGACGTTCTGTGGGAAGAACCGCCTTCCATGGTAGCAGTTAAATCAGAGGTCCACTCACCACCACAAGCATCCCTTACCTTCTGACAACCCCAGTGAGCCCCACAATAACTCTTCGCGATGGTAGCACCTTGCTCCGTTTGGCTGCTTGCTTGTCTCTTGATACGTGTTCACGCAGAGATGGAGGAGGAAGAAGAAAGGCAGTGGACACGTTTGTTTGGGTAAAGGTAGCAAAATCAAACAATGGAGAGGGTTGTCCAGACCCAAGCATTCATCCTGCATGGGGTCCAGCGCCTCACTGGAGAGCTGAGGGGGATTGTTCAGGAGTTGGAAATGTTGCCCGATTCTTCTCACCCCACCCGACTCCCTACTCTCCCATTTCCAGTGTATTTTACTTTGGGGGAGTATGGCAGTCGAAACACACACATCCACGCACACAAAGCCTGGGTCTGGTTTAAAGTCACACTGAAAATGGTTACTGCTTTGTAACAGTTACTGACCAGCAGTACCTTTGTGGGATATACCGTGTTTCCCTATTAGAAAAGAAACTTGGAGGTCAATATTACTTAGCTACAGGAATTGCTCCAAATTATCATGAAAGATTAACATTTTAAAATGCATTCACAGCGATGCTTTGTGTTGTGTAACCTTGTGACTTTGCCTTTCTGGTTGGGAAGAGGGACCGCATATCCTTTCCCAGGAAATACCTGACTAGTCAATCTTACTGTTTCTCTCTCTCCACACACACACACACACACACACAGCATTTGGAATAGGCTTCTGGAACATGTAGGTGGCTTCTCCCACTCCCTGTTCCACCCCCCACCCCCACATACTTTCACTCTTTCTTCTGCAGTCACCAGCCCGGCCACCTCCCTCCCGGATCTCAGGAGGAGATTCTTCATCCTGGAGAGGCTCCCTCTTTCCTCCCCTCGCCCACCCGCAGCTCGAGTCCCCAGTCCTCTCGGTGGCCCCGTCTTACCAGGGGCTCTATTCCTGTTTCTTCCCGGGGAGACGAGGAGAGCTCCTTGGACCGGCCCCAGAGGGTACACCTGTCTGGATGCCCTAGATCTGGCGGGAGGACGGAGGAGACAGTATGTCCTGCCGCATATGTTCATCAACCTGAACATTTCTGAAATGTAAAACTGGATAAATGATACATGAACATATAACACAGGATAAAACGAATCCAATACAAAATCACATTGTTAAAGAATGAAATGTTATGCTCTTGAAATCAGAAACACCCCCTTTTCCCTAAACTCAGAAACGTCCACTTTTACGTGTAGCTGATTTTGACTGTTTTTGAAACCACTGAAACCAAATCTCAAATTGCGGCGCTTGTACGACACTCCTCTCGGGAGAGGCGACCTCTTTACTGTCCTAGAAGAGGCCCTGTCTGCTGGTGGGTGTAGGCAGAGAGAGCACGGAGCTCTCCTTTTAGGAAGATTCTCTGTGTGATGCTCAGGTGCCCCTCTGCCTCTTGGGTCCCTGGGAGTTCCCATCCCTGACTCGGCGCCTCCTCCAGAGGGCACGCGACCTCCTGGAGGTGAGGTGGTCTGTAGCCCGAGAGAGAGCGGCTGGCCTTCCCTGCTCCCGGTTTGACCCCTCGTGAGGCGTGGCTGATTGCAGCCTCTCTTGGAGGACTGGTGTGCTAGCACCTGCCACTGGTTTGGGTCATTTTTGCTCCTTTTCTTAAGGCCTCAGCTGAGAACCTCTGCTGGTCCCCTCCGCACTCTCGCACAGGCTCGGGGGTCCTCTGGAATCCCCGCGTCTACCGCCGGGAAGGGGGACGTCAGAGGACCTGTCCTGCCCTTTCCACTGGTGACGCTGTCCCCTCGCCGTGGGCTACGGGGAGAGTCACTGCCTGCGACAGCCTGGGAAGTGACCACTAGTTCCCTCACCTTTCTTATTTCAAGTGATTTCCCCCATCCTACGGACAATGAGTGGGATCCTGATGTTGGAACCTGCTTTCTCCGGATCTCTCAACAATTCCCATGATTCACTCCGAGAAAATTCAACCTCCCTGTTTTTCTTAAAAGCTCAGAATCTTCCATCTGCATGTTTTCCTCTCTGGCATACCCTCCTTTCTACTTAGGGCAACAAATGTCATGGCCGGATGATCATAAGCAAAGCGGGGGTGGGAATCTTATCTACATTGTGAGAAAAAACTGTGAGTTCTGAGCCCTTGGGCTTGGTTCCTCCTATACTGACACAATTTAGAAAATTTGCTTTCTCTCTCTCCCTTCTCGGCAAAGTCCATTTTTCACTCTATTGTGCTTCTTAATGTTGAATGCCAAAGGCTAAATACGCTTTCTCTTTGAATTTCTGCTTGAATACACTTCATGTTTTCTACCTTACCTCTACCCTTTGATAAAAACGTCAGAAGGGAAGTATGTATACAGACATGCAGAAGAGAAAAGCACATTANTAAGTACAGTCCCCTCCGCACTAATTTCACTCACGCCCATAGAGGAGACAGTTCCTCCTTACCCTCTCCCAGCACCATGCGGGGGAAACACTGCTTCTTTCTGGAAGTCCTGTCTGTGCACACTCCTGGGCTGATCTGTTTGGGTGGACGGTGATGAAGGGTCCTGTGGCAAAATGTGGGTTTGGGTTTATTGATTTTTAAAGTTGCTGCCGGACTTACTCTAACTCCCTCACAAAGAGTGTCCTAGAAATCATTTCCATCTGGTACATGATGGCATAGTTTACGTGTGTGTGTTTGAAGGAGGGGGTGGGCGTGCTGGGCATGGCCTAGTGTTTCAAGGAGACCTGTTTGTACCTCCATTCAGTCTTCCACTTCCGACTGAACATGAGGAAGATATATATCTGGATTGAAAGCAAACACAGCTCAGCTCACTTCAGTTCTCACCAGTTCTGGCTGTCGTCTAGACCAATATTTTTGGTCTTTCTGGAGACAAGAGAATCTCCCACAGAAAAAGCGACATGGGCCTACCGGAATGAGTGGGTTCCTGCCACTGCCTGCGACAGCCTGGGAAGTGACCACTAGTTCCCTCACCTTTCTTATTTCAAGTGATTTCCCCCATCCTACGGACAATGAGTGGGATCCTGATGTTGGAACCTGCTTTCTCCGGATCTCTCAACAATTCCCATGATTCACTCCGAGAAAATTCAACCTCCCTGTTTTTCTTAAAAGCTCAGAATCTTCCATCTGCATGTTTTCCTCTCTGGCATACCCTCCTTTCTACTTAGGGCAACAAATGTCATGGCCGGATGATCATAAGCAAAGCGGGGGTGGGAATCTTATCTACATTGTGAGAAAAAACTGTGAGTTCTGAGCCCTTGGGCTTGGTTCCTCCTATACTGACACAATTTAGAAAATTTGCTTTCTCTCTCTCCCTTCTCGGCAAAGTCCATTTTTCACTCTATTGTGCTTCTTAATGTTGAATGCCAAAGGCTAAATACGCTTTCTCTTTGAATTTCTGCTTGAATACACTTCATGTTTTCTACCTTACCTCTACCCTTTGATAAAAACGTCAGAAGGGAAGTATGTATACAGACATGCAGAAGAGAAAAGCACATTAATAAGTACAGTCCCCTCCGCACTAATTTCACTCACGCCCATAGAGGAGACAGTTCCTCCTTACCCTCTCCCAGCACCATGCGGGGGAAACACTGCTTCTTTCTGGAAGTCCTGTCTGTGCACACTCCTGGGCTGATCTGTTTGGGTGGACGGTGATGAAGGGTCCTGTGGCAAAATGTGGGTTTGGGTTTATTGATTTTTAAAGTTGCTGCCGGACTTACTCTAACTCCCTCACAAAGAGTGTCCTAGAAATCATTTCCATCTGGTACATGATGGCATAGTTTACGTGTGTGTGTTTGAAGGAGGGGGTGGGCGTGCTGGGCATGGCCTAGTGTTTCAAGGAGACCTGTTTGTACCTCCATTCAGTCTTCCACTTCCGACTGAACATGAGGAAGATATATATCTGGATTGAAAGCAAACACAGCTCAGCTCACTTCAGTTCTCACCAGTTCTGGCTGTCGTCTAGACCAATATTTTTTTGGTCTTTCTGGAGACAAGAGAATCTCCCACAGAAAAAGCGACAACTTCCCAGGAGTGCTCGTGGCAAAGAATGCACCTACAAATGTAGGCGACATCTGGGTTCAATCCTTGGGTCAGGAAGATCCCCTGGAGGACGGGTATGGCAAGTGACTCCAGGGTTCTTGCCTGGAGTGTCCCACGGACAGAGGAGCCTGACGGGCTATAGTCCCCGGGTCGCAAAGATTCAGACATGATTGAAGGGACTCAGCACGCATGCATTGCCTCTTTACTTTTAGGGACATTCCAAGAGGTGGCACTGGAGAGCCACAGGCCCATGGAAACTTCCAGGATCTCTGGGCCTCCTAATCTCCTCCTGGTGCTTCCTGAGGCTGAATCAGGGAGAGGACGTTCCCCACCACAAGTCCTGAAAGTCACTGAGTGATGAAGAAATACCAGCAGTCTCGTGCAAAACACCCAGATTGTCTGTAGAATGTAGGAAAAAGATGACAAGATGTACTGATCAAGGAGCACATCTACACTTCCGCCATCAATGCAGATAGCTGTCTTTGGACCGAGAGGTCCCAGCTCAGCTCATGACTGTTGGTTAGTGGGAGATTATAAACTTAAATTTCCATGGCATACACGAGGCTCAGCCTTAGTCAATATTTACACATAATGATAGTTCTCATCAGGCCACAAGGACTTAGATAGGTATGAAATGATTACACATCACAACCCATCTATGAACAGGATTTTAATGATCATTGGCAGCAGCGACAACAAACATTTGTTGAGGTGCTACCCTGTGCCTTCATTGAATTAATGAATTTGTTCCTTGCAGTCTCCTGTTCCCATAAATACTTGCTTAAGTTCAATCTCAGTCAGATCGTACAGGCACCAGATCAAAATATCGGGTCATTTAAGAAGATTAACCGTTTATTTTGTTTGTTTGTTTGTTTCACACTACGAAGAGGTTTTGACTTGTGCTCGAAAGTGTTAACTGTGATTTTATTGGCCACACCATACTGACAGGACCCAATCTGGGAAGACTGTTCCCAGCGACCAATGCAGCACATGTGGGCTTTTCTAGAACCTCCAGCGGTGGGGTCCCTGGATGTCCCTGGCTTGTCCTCCTGTTCCACTGCCCTGCCCTCTGTGTGTCTACTGGAGGGCTCTAGGCAGCCTGGAAAAAACCTGGTTTCTTCTGTTCTGCCTGGTTCTCAGGGCCCCTTCAAGCGGTCTCTGTGCAGGACTGAGCTCTGGGCCATTCTGAGCCCACCGTTTCTCCTCCTGAGCACCCCTCTTGGCATGGAAGGGGTCATTCATTTGGCCACTGAGGCAGTGACCACCTTCCAACTATCCAGTTGAATTTCAGGCTCCAAAGTAGGATAGCCTTGTGTTTGCAGAGGCCTGCCATGCTTTTGGAATGAGGACTCCTTCATGTCATCTTCCCTTGAATCCACTCCTGTTTCTAACACGTGTGACCCTCGCCCAGGATCCCTGGAGGGATGGGAGGGAAGTGCACAGGAACCCTGTCCTGAAACACCCATGAGTATTTCTCGCTCTCACCCTCAGCCCGTGTCGCTGGAGCTGGTGCGTGTAATTGTAGCTCCAACTACTTTTCCATCAGGAACCTTCCTCCTTTACCCCGTTGCCAGGCCAAGCAGTCGAGGGTTCGCTCTTGTCCGCTGCGTGTGTATGAGGCCGACCGGACAGGATCATATTCTGAGGTTTCGGTTTTGGTCCCCTTTCCAGGTCACTTCTGCCCTTCCTGTTCTGAACAGACACCTGAAGGTTGTTCTCTCACCTCAGCCGTAGAGGCGCTTCCTGATTTTTGTCAAAAGCCCCCTCTCAGGTGCAATGAGGTATCCTCAGAGAAGACGGGGTGCTGCCGCAGTGCCTATGGAGCTCTGGCAGGGCGGAGGGAGACGGTTCAGCTGGACAGCGCGGAGGCTGGTGAGCTTCAGTGGTAACGGGGGGCACCGGCCCCAGCAGCAGCTGCCCGGGCAAGGGGTGCTCTCAGAAGGCGGCCGCGGCACACAGCAAGAACTCGGGGGCTTCCAGGTCATCAGAGACGTCCTGAGCCCCGCAAGTGGACCAGAAGCAAGGAAGTGGCCATGTCCCGAGAGGGCTGGGACCACGGAGCCCCCATTCATATTGTGTCTCCCAGTGTCTCCTGACCGGTGGGGCCTCAGGTTTATTCCTACGAAAGAGCCCCTGGGGCTTCCCAGGTGGTGCGCGTGGTCAGGAAACCAGTCACCAATGCGAGAGACTCAAAAGACGTGGGATGGATCCCTGAGCTGGGAAGACCCTCGGAGTAGGAAATGGCAACCCATTCCCGTATTCTTGCCTGCGAAATTCCGTGGATGGAGGAGCCTGGTAGGCTACAGTCCATGCAGTTGCAAAGAGGTGGGTATGACTGAGTCGCTAAGCAAACACCCAAGATTCACAGACCTTTGTGTGGCCTGAGCGTGGGGCGCTCCCAGAGTGACTGAGTTTGACTTGTCTATTCACCAGCGTCTGGACCTCAGGATTTGACTTAGGTTGATTTAAAGGGAAAGGAGGAAATTCAGGATTTTTTGCATTCTCTGTCCTGATGATTGGTTATTCGCTACATGCTAGCCAATCCTCGCACCCCCGCAGGAAGGAAGCCTTGTCAGAAGCAAAACCACTGCTGTTGCACCCTGACAGGTGTGATTTCCTGCTGTGCGCATCCTCCATGGACCACCTCGGGGGACCCTCGCAACATAAGAATTGCCAGCTACTCAGGATCTGGGCTCTACAGTCTCACTACAGAAGAATTTCTAATTGTGATGCCAAGACTAGGTGAGACGATGAAGCAGGTTGAACCTGTTATGTGTGATAGGTGTGCTTAATGGTTTAGCAGCTTGTGAATAGAAAAATAGGACAGACAGTAAGGAGCAGTGGGTGAACAATAGCTTGGATTGTGAAATCAAGGTAGACTTTCCATCGGATGGTCTGGTTTGGGAGTAAACCTTTATTCATTATTCATTAGGATCCACTAATTTTATGCTACATTCTAAAGGCTGCCCACGTCACCCCGGACTAAATAAATAGAATTGCCACAATGAGAATTCGGTGTTCCCTTAAAATGCCAATTTTGATCAGGGAACTTCAGCGCAGTGGTGGCAGGTCTCTGTTTTCTACCTGGAGGTTTTCTCTACATAATAGAGATGATTATTGTCACTGAAAATACAGAAGGTGTGGAGTCTCTAATAGGAGAGGCATGAATGAGGAAATCCTACGGGCACAGTGGGAATTTAATCCCCACCCATTTCTTTCTCTACTAAGAAAATGTAGGTGATAAAATATGATGGAGAATAGCACGTATGTTCTCTGATGCGTGCATTTCGGTTCTATGCTGTCCTCTATATTATTTATCCTCTTAGGAGGGTATGGAGTTCCACTGACCACCACCCGTCCCAGTAATGATGCTCACACTTACGTAACAATAAAAATATACAATAATCTTCCTCTCCGGTGATCAGCTAAGCACATTTGCAGGCTTCATCCCCCACCCCTTTTACTAATTAGCCTTTGTAGAAATGAAAGACATAAATTTTCTGCTTCGGCACTGTGCTTTGACCATCTGAATTAATGAGCCACAGTCTGGTAAATGAAACAAACAAACAACACTAACACAACACTATTCTCAATGCAGAGAAAACAAGTGATCCCATTTGAGGGCAGGAAACATCACAGTCATGAATTAAGCGGCCTGCCCGTACCAGGCGTTTATACATGCTATTTCATGTTCGCCACGATTTTACAAGAGGGCTTCCCAGGTGGTGCTAGTGGTAAAGAACCTGCCCGCCCATGCAGGAGACACAAGAGATATGGGTTCAATCCCTGGGTGGGTCAGATCCCCTGGAGAAGGAAATGGCAACCCACTCCAGTATTCTTGCCTGGCAAATCCCAAGGACAGAGGAGCCTGGCGGGCTACAGTCCATGGGGTCACAAAGAGTCGGATGTGACTGAAGTGACTCAGCCTGCACACACACAACTTTACAAGATAGGCATTAGTGTAGCCATTTTACAGATAAAGAAACTGAGTCTTAAGGGGGTTAACATACAGTTTAGGAACTCATACAGGCAATTTGATGGAACTGGAATTCAAATGTGGTTCTATTTGTACTGAAAATCCACGTGCATATAATTTCTACCACACTGCTTTCTAGACTCAGAAGTTACCACAGAAAGCAGAGTTGCGCAGAAAGAGAAGGGCTGGAAACCTGGAGCTACGAGGTTGAACAGAATCAGGAAGGAAATGGAAACTACCGAGTAACTGGCCAATTATCCGATCACATTTTAAGACAGAGATCTGACAGCTCATCCTGAGCCTGGTCTAAATTGTTGGGTTTAAAGTGTTTGAGAAATTCACAAGAGGGTTAAAGTATAATCACTTTCATTGCTTTATTTAAGTCATAAAAAAGATTAACATGTACTGAGCTGCACTGAAATTACAGGGGCAAAGCTAACAAGAAGTAATTTTGCTTTTGACAGATTCCCTTCCTTATTCCTCTACTTGCTCCAGATGGAGGATAATGTAAACTTTATATCACAGGAATAAATGCCTATTGATTGATTAAACATTGATGATGGCACTCTGTCTCCATCTGTATAGGAAAGTGGCTGTTTTCAAAATTAACCCTTTTATGGGTCTGACACACGCTATCAAGATGCATCCTGAATTTTGGAAGCCAGACTGCCCACAGCTGTGCAATTATGTAAACTAGGCTAGTTTCCAGACATCATTTGCATGCAATGGTAAAAAGCTACTTTTGTAGTTTAGTTTAGATACAACACACATTGGAATACTGTTCCCATTTGAGGGCAGTCAGTGAATTAAGCGGCCTGCCCGTACCAGGCGTTTATACATGCTATTTCATGTTCGCCACGATTTTACAAGAGGGCTTCCCAGGTGGTGCTAGTGGTAAAGAACCTGCCCGCCCATGCAGGAGACACAAGAGATATGGGTTCAATCCCTGGGTGGGTCAGATCCCCTGGAGAAGGAAATGGCAACCCACTCCAGTATTCTTGCCTGGCAAATCCCAAGGACAGAGGAGCCTGGCGGGCTACAGTCCATGGGGTCACAAAGAGTCGGATGTGACTGAAGTGACTCAGCCTGCACACACACAACTTTACAAGATAGGCATTAGTGTAGCCATTTTACAGATAAAGAAACTGAGTCTTAAGGGGGTTAACATACAGTTTAGGAACTCATACAGGCAATTTGATGGAACTGGAATTCAAATGTGGTTCTATTTGTACTGAAAATCCACGTGCATATAATTTCTACCACACTGCTTTCTAGACTCAGAAGTTACCACAGAAAGCAGAGTTGCGCAGAAAGAGAAGGGCTGGAAACCTGGAGCTACGAGGTTGAACAGAATCAGGAAGGAAATGGAAACTACCGAGTAACTGGCCAATTATCCGATCACATTTTAAGACAGAGATCTGACAGCTCATCCTGAGCCTGGTCTAAATTGTTGGGTTTAAAGTGTTTGAGAAATTCACAAGAGGGTTAAAGTATAATCACTTTCATTGCTTTATTTAAGTCATAAAAAAGATTAACATGTACTGAGCTGCACTGAAATTACAGGGGCAAAGCTAACAAGAAGTAATTTTGCTTTTGACAGATTCCCTTCCTTATTCCTCTACTTGCTCCAGATGGAGGATAATGTAAACTTTATATCACAGGAATAAATGCCTATTGATTGATTAAACATTGATGATGGCACTCTGTCTCCATCTGTATAGGAAAGTGGCTGTTTTCAAAATTAACCCTTTTATGGGTCTGACACACGCTATCAAGATGCATCCTGAATTTTGGAAGCCAGACTGCCCACAGCTGTGCAATTATGTAAACTAGGCTAGTTTCCAGACATCATTTGCATGCAATGGTAAAAAGCTACTTTTGTAGTTTAGTTTAGATACAACACACATTGGAATACTGTTATTGACTTCCTTCTCTTCCCCTGTGCAGGATGCTTCCTAATTATTTGGGGCTTTCATTTACTTTACAATAAACAGATTTTCCCAGCGTGCAAGTTCACCACCAAGGAGTTCCCTGTATAGCTGAAATAAACATTCTTCCCTCAAGATTTGTATTTTTTACCTAGGTAGTCTTTTGGGCTTGATGAGAAATACACCCATCCTCCAACTTGCAGTCAGAATAGGAACTAACTGAAGAATTTGTATCTATTTTCTTTTCAAGTTCCAACAGCAGCTTTTCTCTCAGGCACAATCGCTCCTTTGACCTGTGATTTCAGAGGATGGGAACTGTTCCTGGTTTCGATCAAGGTGCAATTTCTCCCACCCAGGGCACTAGCATTTAGCCAATGGGGTAGGTCTGGTTCTGCAGGACATGAATCTTAGGCTACTGATGTAATTCCAAGTATTCCTTTTGTTTTGTTTTGTTTTTCATTTAGCAACATCTTATGATCTGCTACCATGAGCAAGGCAGTGTTAAGTACCATGGAAGACAAACAACACACGAGACACAATCCCTGCCTTAGAGTTTAGTAGGGAAAAGGAAACATATATGTTTGTGTGTGCTCAGTTGCATCTGACTCTACAATGCTATGGACTATACCCTGCCAGGCTCCTCTGTCCGTGGGATTTTTTCCAGCAAGAATGCTGGAAATTCATTGCTTTATTTAAGTCATAAAAAAGATTAACATGTACTGAGCTGCACTGAAATTACAGGGGCAAAGCTAACAAGAAGTAATTTTGCTTTTGACAGATTCCCTTCCTTATTCCTCTACTTGCTCCAGATGGAGGATAATGTAAACTTTATATCACAGGAATAAATGCCTATTGATTGATTAAACATTGATGATGGCACTCTGTCTCCATCTGTATAGGAAAGTGGCTGTTTTCAAAATTAACCCTTTTATGGGTCTGACACACGCTATCAAGATGCATCCTGAATTTTGGAAGCCAGACTGCCCACAGCTGTGCAATTATGTAAACTAGGCTAGTTTCCAGACATCATTTGCATGCAATGGTAAAAAGCTACTTTTGTAGTTTAGTTTAGATACAACACACATTGGAATACTGTTATTGACTTCCTTCTCTTCCCCTGTGCAGGATGCTTCCTAATTATTTGGGGCTTTCATTTACTTTACAATAAACAGATTTTCCCAGCGTGCAAGTTCACCACCAAGGAGTTCCCTGTATAGCTGAAATAAACATTCTTCCCTCAAGATTTGTATTTTTTACCTAGGTAGTCTTTTGGGCTTGATGAGAAATACACCCATCCTCCAACTTGCAGTCAGAATAGGAACTAACTGAAGAATTTGTATCTATTTTCTTTTCAAGTTCCAACAGCAGCTTTTCTCTCAGGCACAATCGCTCCTTTGACCTGTGATTTCAGAGGATGGGAACTGTTCCTGGTTTCGATCAAGGTGCAATTTCTCCCACCCAGGGCACTAGCATTTAGCCAATGGGGTAGGTCTGGTTCTGCAGGACATGAATCTTAGGCTACTGATGTAATTCCAAGTATTCCTTTTGTTTTGTTTTGTTTTTCATTTAGCAACATCTTATGATCTGCTACCATGAGCAAGGCAGTGTTAAGTACCATGGAAGACAAACAACACACGAGACACAATCCCTGCCTTAGAGTTTAGTAGGGAAAAGGAAACATATATGTTTGTGTGTGCTCAGTTGCATCTGACTCTACAATGCTATGGACTATACCCTGCCAGGCTCCTCTGTCCGTGGGATTTTTTCCAGCAAGAATGCTGGAGTGGGTTTCCACTGCTGCCTCCAGGGTATCATAGACCTAAATGTAAGGTAGTCAATTATAGTTGCTATGAGAAAAGACAAATTAAAGTGCGGGAGGGATAGTGAATGGAGATTTTTAATATAAGGCCATAAATTATGAATCTATTGTGCATGAATTTCATCTAAACCTTGGACATTTTCCTTTCCACCCCTTCTAAACCAGGCTGTCCTTTTATTGGCATGGGGTCCAGTGGATGACAGGTCATAACTTATTTTGTCCTCAAAGATAAAGGTTCAAGTCTGATTCCCCCTTTTTTCTGTAATGAAATTATTTAACAGAACCTAATACATAGCTTGGTGCTGACCTACGACAGAATCTAAAGAGGTCGGCATATAGGATGTCACCAGCCAGGAATCGGAAGTAGGTGAGTGTGCCGACAGGCAGCTCTAGGTGAGCAGGAGGTGTGTTTCCACAGGTGGAATGAATTGCGGGTACCAGTTCCAATCCTGCCCCTTGGCCACTGGGTGTCACTTAACTGCTCTCTATTTTTGTTTCCTTAGCAGTACAGTGCAGATAATAAGATTTCAGCCAGTATAGGAAATTAACAGTAGAAAGGGTCTTTGAAATTCAAGTATTTATAATAAGAAAGCACCGTTTGGCAAGGGGCTCTGGTTTGATCCCTGGCCTGGGAAGATCCACGTGCCATGGAGCGGCTGGACCGGTGTGTCCAATTATGAGCCAGCGCTCTGGAGCGCATGTGCCTGGAGCTGGTGCTCTGCAACGAGAGGCCACTGCAGTGGGAGGCCCACATAGGCCAAAGAATAAAGATGGATGAAAATAAAAAATAAAAAACTAATAAAAGAGGCCAAAATTTAAAAGAAAAAAAGAGAAAGCGCCATTTGGTCAAGGTTCAGGTATAATATACAGAGAGAGAACGTCAAGTTCCTTTAAAGCAACATTATGAACACATTACAAGTGTATAAGAATATTTTTAAAGGTAGATGACTGGTGTTTGGTCATTGCTGTGTGATTTAATTCATGTTGTCCTTCTTTTTTCAAGCATTTCACTTTCTTTGAAAGTTCATACTATTTTAAGATGAAAAAGAAAATGCTCTCTGGACATCCCACCTTCAGCTGGCCCTGTCTCTGTTGGCCACTGATGTCATCTGAACTCTGACTGCCTCTAAGGCAGGAGAAGACCCACCTGCAATGAAGCCCAGGAGTCTCTGTGATGAACAGATTGTTCTAAAGGTGACCTGCTTTCAACACTCCTAGGACTCCTGAGCCAAAGGCAGGTCTAACAGCCCTCTGGCTTTGAAGCAGAGTGTACCGTGTACCTTTCCTTCCCCCTTCTCATTCATGCTTTTGTCCTCAAAGATAAAGGTTCAAGTCTGATTCCCCCTTTTTTCTGTAATGAAATTATTTAACAGAACCTAATACATAGCTTGGTGCTGACCTACGACAGAATCTAAAGAGGTCGGCATATAGGATGTCACCAGCCAGGAATCGGAAGTAGGTGAGTGTGCCGACAGGCAGCTCTAGGTGAGCAGGAGGTGTGTTTCCACAGGTGGAATGAATTGCGGTACCAGTTCCAATCCTGCCCCTTGGCCACTGGGTGTCACTTAACTGCTCTCTATTTTTGTTTCCTTAGCAGTACAGTGCAGATAATAAGATTTCAGCCAGTATAGGAAATTAACAGTAGAAAGGGTCTTTGAAATTCAAGTATTTATAATAAGAAAGCACCGTTTGGCAAGGGGCTCTGGTTTGATCCCTGGCCTGGGAAGATCCACGTGCCATGGAGCGGCTGGACCGGTGTGTCCAATTATGAGCCAGCGCTCTGGAGCGCATGTGCCTGGAGCTGGTGCTCTGCAACGAGAGGCCACTGCAGTGGGAGGCCCACATAGGCCAAAGAATAAAGATGGATGAAAATAAAAAATAAAAAACTAATAAAAGAGGCCAAAATTTAAAAGAAAAAAAGAGAAAGCGCCATTTGGTCAAGGTTCAGGTATAATATACAGAGAGAGAACGTCAAGTTCCTTTAAAGCAACATTATGAACACATTACAAGTGTATAAGAATATTTTTAAAGGTAGATGACTGGTGTTTGGTCATTGCTGTGTGATTTAATTCATGTTGTCCTTCTTTTTTCAAGCATTTCACTTTCTTTGAAAGTTCATACTATTTTAAGATGAAAAAGAAAATGCTCTCTGGACATCCCACCTTCAGCTGGCCCTGTCTCTGTTGGCCACTGATGTCATCTGAACTCTGACTGCCTCTAAGGCAGGAGAAGACCCACCTGCAATGAAGCCCAGGAGTCTCTGTGATGAACAGATTGTTCTAAAGGTGACCTGCTTTCAACACTCCTAGGACTCCTGAGCCAAAGGCAGGTCTAACAGCCCTCTGGCTTTGAAGCAGAGTGTACCGTGTACCTTTCCTTCCCCCTTCTCATTCATGCTTTTGTCACAAAGCAAAATTTATGGGCTGATTGAGATGGGCAGGTCAGAGGAAAAACATCTACCCAAGCGAATGCCTATAAACTAGAACAGCTTAGGGACTGTAATTGATATTTGATTGCCTGGAACATGGTCCTTCCTCAAGCTAAGAGACACATTCTCATGGCAGACTGCTTAGATTCTTATGTTTTCCAAGAGTTAAAAGAACCGAACAGTCGAGGTGGCCTAGACTTCTTTAGGGGAGTCACCCAACCTGTCGCAGCAAATAACCTTGGCTCTTTTGTGTTTCACCAAGAAAACGGAGGCACCCAGATTGTTCTACCCATAGATCTGGGCAAGAGAGTGCCTGGTCTGCACCTGCATTTTAAAGAGCACCATACTGGCCTCTGCCCCCAGGCTCCTCCCTCTAGGACAAAGGGTGTGTGAAGCTAAGGGAACATGTCCATCCAGAGCCCACACTATACTCTTCAGCTTCACCTCTGCCATCTCCTCGCAGAGGCTGACCCTAAAACTCACCATCGAAACTGGTTTTCTGTTTTGATCTCTGATGTGTCACTTACTGTTTGACCTTGGCAGATGACTCAACCTCTCTGGGTTTCAGTTGTCCTTTTCTTAAAAATGAAGGCATTGATACTCAAAATAGCTTAAAGACTTAAACAGAAGACATGACACCATAAAACTCCTAGAAGAGAATACAGGCAAAACATTCTCTGACGTAAATTGTGCCAATGTTTTGTTAGGTTAGTCTCCGTAGGCAATGGAAATAAAAGCAAAAACAAACACATAGAACCTAATGAAACTTTTAATTTGGAAACCATAAACAAAACAAAAAGACAACCTGTGGACTGGGGGCTAATATTTGCAAATGACACGACCAACAGGTGCTTAATTTCCAAAATATACAATCAGCTCATATAACTCAATAACAACAACAAAAAAACAGCAAATCAAAATATAAGCAGAAGACCTAAATAGACATTTCTCCAAGAAGAAACACAGATGACCCATAAGAGCATGAAAAGATGCTCAACATCACTAATTATTAGAGAAAGCAGAGTGTACCGTGTACCTTTCCTTCCCCTTCTCATTCATGCTTTTGTCACAAAGCAAAATTTATGGGCTGATTGAGATGGGCAGGTCAGAGGAAAAACATCTACCCAAGCGAATGCCTATAAACTAGAACAGCTTAGGGACTGTAATTGATATTTGATTGCCTGGAACATGGTCCTTCCTCAAGCTAAGAGACACATTCTCATGGCAGACTGCTTAGATTCTTATGTTTTCCAAGAGTTAAAAGAACCGAACAGTCGAGGTGGCCTAGACTTCTTTAGGGGAGTCACCCAACCTGTCGCAGCAAATAACCTTGGCTCTTTTGTGTTTCACCAAGAAAACGGAGGCACCCAGATTGTTCTACCCATAGATCTGGGCAAGAGAGTGCCTGGTCTGCACCTGCATTTTAAAGAGCACCATACTGGCCTCTGCCCCCAGGCTCCTCCCTCTAGGACAAAGGGTGTGTGAAGCTAAGGGAACATGTCCATCCAGAGCCCACACTATACTCTTCAGCTTCACCTCTGCCATCTCCTCGCAGAGGCTGACCCTAAAACTCACCATCGAAACTGGTTTTCTGTTTTGATCTCTGATGTGTCACTTACTGTTTGACCTTGGCAGATGACTCAACCTCTCTGGGTTTCAGTTGTCCTTTTCTTAAAAATGAAGGCATTGATACTCAAAATAGCTTAAAGACTTAAACAGAAGACATGACACCATAAAACTCCTAGAAGAGAATACAGGCAAAACATTCTCTGACGTAAATTGTGCCAATGTTTTGTTAGGTTAGTCTCCGTAGGCAATGGAAATAAAAGCAAAAACAAACACATAGAACCTAATGAAACTTTTAATTTGGAAACCATAAACAAAACAAAAAGACAACCTGTGGACTGGGGGCTAATATTTGCAAATGACACGACCAACAGGTGCTTAATTTCCAAAATATACAATCAGCTCATATAACTCAATAACAACAACAAAAAAACAGCAAATCAAAATATAAGCAGAAGACCTAAATAGACATTTCTCCAAGAAGAAACACAGATGACCCATAAGAGCATGAAAAGATGCTCAACATCACTAATTATTAGAGAAAGGCAAATCAAAATGATAATGAGGTACCCCCTCACATTGGTCAGAAAGACCATCATTTAAGTCTACAAATACCAAATACTGGAGAGGGTATGGAGAAAAGGAACCCCCTACACTGTTAGTAGGAATGTAAACGGATACAGCCCCTATTGAAAACAGTACGGAGAGGCCTCAAGAAACTAAAACTAGAGTTACTATATGATCCAGCAATCCCACTTCTGCACATACATCCTGAGAAAATTCTAATTAGAGAAGATAAATATATCCCACTGTTCACTGCAGCACTATTGACAATTAAGACTTAGAAACAACCATGTCCACTGACAGATGAATGGATAAAGAAGAGGCAGTGTATACATGTACCCACAAACACACACACAATGGAATACTACTCAGTCACGAAAATGAACGAAATGATGCCATCTGCAGCAACGTGGATGCAACCAGAGATGATCCTACTGAGTGAAGGAGGTCAGAGAGAGAAAGACAAACACCACGTGACCGCACTTCCATGTGGAATCTAAAATCTGACCCAAATGAGCTTATTTATGGAATAGACACAAAGACAGCACACAAGCTTATGGTTACCAAAGGGGAAAAGGCATTGGGGGAGGAATAAATTAGGAGTCTGGGATTAGCAGACAGAAACTACTACATTTAAAATAACAACAAGATCCTACTAAATAGCACAGTACATGCAATATACTCAATAGCACAGTATCTTCAATTATATTCAATATCCAGCAATAAACCAGAATGAAGAAAGAATATATATAGATAACATTATATATATATATATATATATATGTATATATGTATATATGTATATGTATATATAGAGAGAGGAATCATTTTGCTGTACTCCAGAAATGAACACAACATTGTAAATCAGCTATACGTCAATTAGACCAATGAGGGGTATTGATAATACCCACCTCCTAGGCTGTGGATGAGGTTAATGAAATAATGCGTGTGAAGTACTTAGCACATGCCTAGATAATAACGTGCTTCGTAAAGAGCGTGGTCGCTCTTAGGCTGAGAATCACCTCTGGCCTGGCGTTCAGCTTCTGGGCTTCAGGGAAACACTGAGGCACTGACGCCCACCTGCAGGAAAGAGCCGTGAGTGAGTCCTCTGGGACTAACCACCCCATCACGAGGACAGCTCAGCATCATTTACACTGACGGTCTTCAGGCCTTCCAGTGGATTTGGGTCTGGAATGAAAATGGCTCTTCTTATTAGGAGGCCCTGGTCTGGTGTGGGGTTATAATTCTACCATTACAGGCCTGGTCATCTCCTTCTATTTGCGCGATTCTTGTCCTACACTGAACAGGAGAGCCCGGGGAAGATAATGATCCTCATTTGTATCAGTTAGGGTCTCAACCTGCTCTGAAATGTTCTTCATTAGGCTCATAAGCTGTATTTATTTTCATTACTCTTGTACTTGCAGATCTGTTTGCCGCTGCCTTTTTCTGGACGTTTCTCCCTGCAGTCCTCTTTCTCTCTGAGAGGAATGCATCTATTTCTTCCTGTGCCACTTGTTCCGTTTGTAGAATGCATGTGGCTTTTCTTGTGGCTGACACACGTATCCTGTGGATCCATGTCTATCCGTAAAAAGGCTGGGCCAGGACTTACCTAAGACCCCTGTGACCCTAGAAATTCCCTCTACCCAGCATCTTCCCACCTGTTCCAGTGCGCTGACCTCGCTGGCATCTTCCCTGAGTGCTTGGATCTTGGGACGTGGATTCCTGGGATTAGCAGACAGAAACTACTACATTTAAAATAACAACAAGATCCTACTAAATAGCACAGTACATGCAATATACTCAATAGCACAGTATCTTCAATTATATTCAATATCCAGCAATAAACCAGAATGAAGAAAGAATATATATAGATAACATTATATATATATATATATATATGTATATATGTATATATGTATATGTATATATAGAGAGAGGAATCATTTTGCTGTACTCCAGAAATGAACACAACATTGTAAATCAGCTATACGTCAATTAGACCAATGAGGGGTATTGATAATACCCACCTCCTAGGCTGTGGATGAGGTTAATGAAATAATGCGTGTGAAGTACTTAGCACATGCCTAGATAATAACGTGCTTCGTAAAGAGCGTGGTCGCTCTTAGGCTGAGAATCACCTCTGGCCTGGCGTTCAGCTTCTGGGCTTCAGGGAAACACTGAGGCACTGACGCCCACCTGCAGGAAAGAGCCGTGAGTGAGTCCTCTGGGACTAACCACCCCATCACGAGGACAGCTCAGCATCATTTACACTGACGGTCTTCAGGCCTTCCAGTGGATTTGGGTCTGGAATGAAAATGGCTCTTCTTATTAGGAGGCCCTGGTCTGGTGTGGGGTTATAATTCTACCATTACAGGCCTGGTCATCTCCTTCTATTTGCGCGATTCTTGTCCTACACTGAACAGGAGAGCCCGGGGAAGATAATGATCCTCATTTGTATCAGTTAGGGTCTCAACCTGCTCTGAAATGTTCTTCATTAGGCTCATAAGCTGTATTTATTTTCATTACTCTTGTACTTGCAGATCTGTTTGCCGCTGCCTTTTTCTGGACGTTTCTCCCTGCAGTCCTCTTTCTCTCTGAGAGGAATGCATCTATTTCTTCCTGTGCCACTTGTTCCGTTTGTAGAATGCATGTGGCTTTTCTTGTGGCTGACACACGTATCCTGTGGATCCATGTCTATCCGTAAAAAGGCTGGGCCAGGACTTACCTAAGACCCCTGTGACCCTAGAAATTCCCTCTACCCAGCATCTTCCCACCTGTTCCAGTGCGCTGACCTCGCTGGCATCTTCCCTGAGTTGTGCACACAAATCACTGAAGGCTTGGATCTTTATTTTTTGGTGGGGGAGAGAGGACATACAGGGGTAATCAAGAATTTTCCATTAAATTCTATTAATGTCTATTAAATTCCTCAGGTGTAACTGGGCTCCAAACCCAGAGATTGGGTGCTATCTTTGCAGGGACAGGAAAGGCGACCTGTTTTCTTCTTCTTCTTTTTTATTGAAATCCAGTTGATTTATAAGGGTTTAAATCATTCAAGGGTTCTGTGCTATGGGGTGGAGCATCCAGCCAAGCACAGCGGAGTTACAAGAGAAAACACCCAAATGGAAAAACACTGGCTTTCCCTTCTCAGACCAATCAACCAATCGACCATAAGGCAGGTCTGCTAACTTCTAAGTTTGCGTGGAATCTCTAAGGAGAGAGACATCTGCACCAAAGACCTGTAGAACCATGACTTCACATGGCCAAAGGAAGATGTGTGAGACCCAGACAGGGCTGAGTGCTGGCCGGGAACGTGAGACTTTTCCGAGGCCCTGGTTGGGAGCAGGGACGCTGGCCTCTCTCACCTCTGCAGAAGATCTCTGCGTTCTGCTGGTTGCCCCGCTCAGGGCAACAGTGTCCCAGAAAATCGCAGATGAGGAAACAAAGCTCTTTTCCAAGGTGCCACTGCCAAAAGTAGAAATATTGCTTGGTATTGACTACAGCCCTCGCTCCCACGTGGTCTTCTCACAGTAACAAATGTAATTCTGCTAGTAACTGTTTTGGTAAATGAGTCATATTGTAGCAATCTTCATGAATCAAAGCTAATTATATTTTTACTCAGCTAGCACTGGTTAAGAAAACTCCCTCATTCTTCAATTAGCTGTCTTTTCACTCTGCTATTTATCGAGAGGGTCTTCCGCATAATTTTAACCTAGTTCTGTGCTCCCTCTTCCCTATCAGTGAACGGTCTTTTTGATTTCCGTGCCTCCCCATGTTTTCTTGTATATTCTTTGTCATTGTTCTTCTTTTTCACATTTGTAGGAAACCACTGCCGGTGAATTAAACTAGCCTTGCCTGGAGGAGACAGAGATAATAGTCTTTTATAGCCAGGGGAGTTATTTATAAACCACAACATTCATTTTTCCCTCTGTAAAGAGAGGATTATTGTTCACATTTCATCTGTCTTTGACTAGCTTAAATTCTATTAATGTCTATTAAATTCCTCAGGTGTAACTGGGCTCCAAACCCAGAGATTGGGTGCTATCTTTGCAGGGACAGGAAAGGCGACCTGTTTTCTTCTTCTTCTTTTTTATTGAAATCCAGTTGATTTATAAGGGTTTAAATCATTCAAGGGTTCTGTGCTATGGGGTGGAGCATCCAGCCAAGCACAGCGGAGTTACAAGAGAAAACACCCAAATGGAAAAACACTGGCTTTCCCTTCTCAGACCAATCAACCAATCGACCATAAGGCAGGTCTGCTAACTTCTAAGTTTGCGTGGAATCTCTAAGGAGAGAGACATCTGCACCAAAGACCTGTAGAACCATGACTTCACATGGCCAAAGGAAGATGTGTGAGACCCAGACAGGGCTGAGTGCTGGCCGGGAACGTGAGACTTTTCCGAGGCCCTGGTTGGGAGCAGGGACGCTGGCCTCTCTCACCTCTGCAGAAGATCTCTGCGTTCTGCTGGTTGCCCCGCTCAGGGCAACAGTGTCCCAGAAAATCGCAGATGAGGAAACAAAGCTCTTTTCCAAGGTGCCACTGCCAAAAGTAGAAATATTGCTTGGTATTGACTACAGCCCTCGCTCCCACGTGGTCTTCTCACAGTAACAAATGTAATTCTGCTAGTAACTGTTTTGGTAAATGAGTCATATTGTAGCAATCTTCATGAATCAAAGCTAATTATATTTTTACTCAGCTAGCACTGGTTAAGAAAACTCCCTCATTCTTCAATTAGCTGTCTTTTCACTCTGCTATTTATCGAGAGGGTCTTCCGCATAATTTTAACCTAGTTCTGTGCTCCCTCTTCCCTATCAGTGAACGGTCTTTTTGATTTCCGTGCCTCCCCATGTTTTCTTGTATATTCTTTGTCATTGTTCTTCTTTTTCACATTTGTAGGAAACCACTGCCGGTGAATTAAACTAGCCTTGCCTGGAGGAGACAGAGATAATAGTCTTTTATAGCCAGGGGAGTTATTTATAAACCACAACATTCATTTTTCCCTCTGTAAAGAGAGGATTATTGTTCACATTTCATCTGTCTTTGACTAGCTTAACATCTTCCTCAAAATGACCATGGAGCTGAAATTGAATTTCCACTCGTGACAGCTATTGTTTTTGCACATGAGTGCTGCAAACTGTCAATAGCTTTAACGATTGAGCCCCGGACAGGTCACAATGGCTTCATGAATGAATGATTGGTTATTTTCTCCATTTTATAGATGATCAAACTGAGGCTTTGCGGTGAACCGATCTGCCCAAGGCCGCGCACGGAGCCGCAGGGAGCTAGTGCTGATTCCAGCAACTCTTCCATCCTGCCCACCGCCTTCCCCTCCCTCACATATCCAGCGTGGAGGGCGGAGACTTCAGAGCCATCCTGCGGCTCCTGTCCTGTTTCAAAGTGAACCCAGAACCATCGGCCTTGCCGTCTAGATCTCTGGCGTCCTCTATGACTGGCTGCGGGTCATCAAGTTGCCAGAGGTTGATATGGCTAGATAGCATCGCCGACTCAATGGACGTGAATTTGAGCCAACTCGGGGAGACGGTGGAGGACAGAAGAGCTGCAGTCCACGGGTCGCAAAGTGTCCGACACGACTTAGTGACTGCACACCAATATAAAGTTAAGCTGCGCTGGACCCCCTCTCTCTCCGGGCTCCACTTCCTCACCCACATTTCCTTTCCCTGAAGATGGCATACAGATGAACACATCTGTGAGGGCTCTGAGCTGACATTTGGGGCCCTGCTGTCCTCTCTGTCCGTGGTCCTCTCCTCTCTTCTCCCCCCTTGGAGATGACACTCTCTTAGCTTGGTCTGGGGCCTGGGCATCAGGGGGTTCCCTTGTCTACCCCAAGCACGCTTCTCAAACCTTTGCAGTATCAACTACAGATTGCCATTTACGAATTACATTGCCAGTGCATGGACAAGGGCATTTGCCATTTGCCTCAGTGGAGACTGACCCTTGTGCTCGAACAGCTGCTGACTTTCAACGCCCCCTGAGGCTGTTCAGGGTGAGGTAGGCACTCTGTGCTGCAGGGAATCTGGTGGGGCAGGTCTTTAGATAGGTGGATGCTTTGCACCTCCTCGTATTTACATGAGTACTAAATCTCTTCATGGTGACATCAGATCCTTGTGACTAACCAAAAACCCTTTGTAAAAAGACTGCTTATTGGTATGGAACTCTCTCTTCCTCAAAATGTTATATATTGATTTTCCTCCTGCTATGTCTTTGGAGCAGTCTCTCAGAGCTATCTGGGGTGCTGCCTCCCGGAGTGCCATCCTAATTATGCCCCCAATAAATCTTAACCCACAACTCTCAAGTTGCTCAGGCACTGGGAATCAACCAGATACTGATGCCTGTGGATAAGGGGTTGGGAGTGGTGTTGACAGTCTGCATTTCTAAGAAGGGGCTGAGAGGCCTAAGAGATTAGGATTCACATTGTCAGAGGTGTGGTGCAGTCATCAGCATTTTAAAAAAACCTTCAAAGAACTATAATGAGCAGCCCAAGTTGGGCCCCTCCTTTGCGGGAATGCTGCTCTCTTTCCACATCAGAACTTGTTCTCAAGTGTGTGACGTTTCCAGGTCAAGATCTCCAACAACCTGCGTTAGGAGGAGTTTTCTGGGTATCTCATGGGTTTTTAGACAACCTCCTGCTCCACTCACACGGCTGTCGAAGATTCCCCGTCCGCCAGACCTTGACCACAGTATGGACCAAAACAGCTCAGCTACTTTCCTGCTGGGTGACCTTGGCCAAGTCTGCCTACCCCTCTGGGCCTCCCTTTATTCTTTGGTGATAAGAAAGCATTGAGCCAAACGTGCATGAAAATGTGTGATTTCCCCAAGACACTGAGTTATACTAGTGCAGGTTGTCATTCATCTCAGGAGAAGATCTGGGATTGACAGGCCTTTGGAAGAGGAAGTGGGGGCTGTGGAGGCTCCTAGGGAGGGTGGGAAGGCAGGTGGGAGAGGAGGCGGCTGGTGGCTGATGAGAAGCTTTGCCTCCAGCACACGGCCACTCCCAGGCCAATCATTTGGGCCTCAAGGAATATCTACCTTGTAATATGACCACTGAAAAGGGCCCGTGGGCCCTCAGCCGTTTTCAAGGTGCTATTAACACTGCGGTGGGGTGAGGGACGCCTGCTTTGCACTTTAGATAGGTGGACTCCCCCGTATTTACATGAGTACTAAATCTCTTCATGGTGACATCAGATCCTTGTGACTAACCAAAACCCTTTGTAAAAGACTGTTTATTGGTATGGAACTCTCTCTTCCTCAAAATGTTATATATTGATTTTCCTCCTGCTATGTCTTTGGAGCAGTCTCTCAGAGCTATCTGGGGTGCTGCCTCCCGGAGTGCCATCCTAATTATGCCCCCAATAAATCTTAACCCACAACTCTCAAGTTGCTCAGGCACTGGGAATCAACCAGATACTGATGCCTGTGGATAAGGGGTTGGGAGTGGTGTTGACAGTCTGCATTTCTAAGAAGGGGCTGAGAGGCCTAAGAGATTAGGATTCACATTGTCAGAGGTGTGGTGCAGTCATCAGCATTTTAAAAAAACCTTCAAAGAACTATAATGAGCAGCCCAAGTTGGGCCCCTCCTTTGCGGGAATGCTGCTCTCTTTCCACATCAGAACTTGTTCTCAAGTGTGTGACGTTTCCAGGTCAAGATCTCCAACAACCTGCGTTAGGAGGAGTTTTCTGGGTATCTCATGGGTTTTTAGACAACCTCCTGCTCCACTCACACGGCTGTCGAAGATTCCCCGTCCGCCAGACCTTGACCACAGTATGGACCAAAACAGCTCAGCTACTTTCCTGCTGGGTGACCTTGGCCAAGTCTGCCTACCCCTCTGGGCCTCCCTTTATTCTTTGGTGATAAGAAAGCATTGAGCCAAACGTGCATGAAAATGTGTGATTTCCCCAAGACACTGAGTTATACTAGTGCAGGTTGTCATTCATCTCAGGAGAAGATCTGGGATTGACAGGCCTTTGGAAGAGGAAGTGGGGGCTGTGGAGGCTCCTAGGGAGGGTGGGAAGGCAGGTGGGAGAGGAGGCGGCTGGTGGCTGATGAGAAGCTTTTGCCTCCAGCACACGGCCACTCCCAGGCCAATCATTTGGGCCTCAAGGAATATCTACCTTGTAATATGACCACTGAAAAGGGCCCGTGGGCCCCTCAGCCGTTTTCCAAGGTGCTATTAACACTGCGGTGGGGGTGAGGGACGCCTGCAAAGACCTTGCTTGAGTGGGTTCTCTGAGAGCTGGACCACATTGATCGCTCGGCGTGAACAGAGCGCCCGCGGAGGGATGCGACTGCTCGCTTTTCCAGGGAATTCGTTCAGTGTCTTTCATGTCAGTGATATCAGCGAGAAACAGGAAACTGTTTTTCCCATCTCATTCACGTAATAGATAAGATGAGAAATTAGCTGCTGGATGAGCAACCTGGGGGCTGTTCATTTTATCACAATAAATAAGACCGCCGCTGCCGGCGCTGCCTGTGAGCGTCCGTCTGGGAGCCACATGAACGCGCCACACTTTCTCATTGGGGGTCCCCCCCTCACCCCCTCGGATGCCTCCTTTTGTTTGTTCCCCTCTTACCCTACTGAAGGTTTTTCCAGCCCAGAGACATCGCAGTCTGCAGAGGTCTATGGCTACTTAAAGCTGTGCTTCTGGGCCACCGAAGTTTGCCTGTGGGCTACCCTCTTCCGAGCCCCCTTCCCACGCCTCCACCTTGTGAGGGTCCCAGCCCTGCACCTCGGGCGTGGTCCGCGTGCCGGCAGCGTGGGCATCACCCGGGCGCTGGCTGGAAAAGCAGCCTGTGCGGGCCCCACCCCGCACGCACCGAGTCAGAGATGGCATTTCAACAGGAGTCCCCGGGTGAGCCACTCCTATGCACGTTCAAGCTGGAAGATCACGGGTCTTCCAAGTAGACATTGTAAACCCAGGAGCTGATGAGCAGGAGATAACAGCGTCCTGGCTGACGTTCAGGGCTTCCGAGCAGGTCACTCTCGAGGATGGGCCCTGGGTGGCTGCTCTGAGCTCCCGGCAACCAGAGACAAGAGAGGGGAAGCCGCCGCCCGCGTGTGCAGATGCAAGAGCCCTGCTCTGGGCACCGCCGATGCCCATAAATGCCCTGGAGTGCTAGGTGGTAGGGCTCTGATCCTCCCTTCCCTCAGAAGGAGGGTTGGCCATGTGCCTTCAGCCTTTCCATGCTGCCTCAAGGAATATCTACCTTGTAATATGACCACTGAAAAGGGCCCGTGGGCCCCTCAGCCGTTTTCCAAGGTGCTATTAACACTGCGGTGGGGGTGAGGGACGCCTGCAAAGACCTTGCTTGAGTGGGTTCTCTGAGAGCTGGACCACATTGATCGCTCGGCGTGAACAGAGCGCCCGCGGAGGGATGCGACTGCTCGCTTTTCCAGGGAATTCGTTCAGTGTCTTTCATGTCAGTGATATCAGCGAGAAACAGGAAACTGTTTTTCCCATCTCATTCACGTAATAGATAAGATGAGAAATTAGCTGCTGGATGAGCAACCTGGGGGCTGTTCATTTTATCACAATAAATAAGACCGCCGCTGCCGGCGCTGCCTGTGAGCGTCCGTCTGGGAGCCACATGAACGCGCCACACTTTCTCATTGGGGGTCCCCCCCTCACCCCCTCGGATGCCTCCTTTTGTTTGTTCCCCTCTTACCCTACTGAAGGTTTTTCCAGCCCAGAGACATCGCAGTCTGCAGAGGTCTATGGCTACTTAAAGCTGTGCTTCTGGGCCACCGAAGTTTGCCTGTGGGCTACCCTCTTCCGAGCCCCCTTCCCACGCCTCCACCTTGTGAGGGTCCCAGCCCTGCACCTCGGGCGTGGTCCGCGTGCCGGCAGCGTGGGCATCACCCGGGCGCTGGCTGGAAAAGCAGCCTGTGCGGGCCCCACCCCGCACGCACCGAGTCAGAGATGGCATTTCAACAGGAGTCCCCGGGTGAGCCACTCCTATGCACGTTCAAGCTGGAAGATCACGGGTCTTCCAAGTAGACATTGTAAACCCAGGAGCTGATGAGCAGGAGATAACAGCGTCCTGGCTGACGTTCAGGGCTTCCGAGCAGGTCACTCTCGAGGATGGGCCCTGGGTGGCTGCTCTGAGCTCCCGGCAACCAGAGACAAGAGAGGGGAAGCCGCCGCCCGCGTGTGCAGATGCAAGAGCCCTGCTCTGGGCACCGCCGATGCCCATAAATGCCCTGGAGTGCTAGGTGGTAGGGCTCTGATCCTCCCTTCCCCTCAGAAGGAGGGGTTGGCCATGTGCCTTCAGGTTCTCCTTTCCCATGACTGCCTTCCTTACGATGGTGCCTGAAGCTTTGAGGAAACCGCTGGAGGGGTGAAGATGTGAAGATTCTGAGGGGAACTGGATTAAGGAGACATTCACGTTAGCATCTTAGCAGCGAGGGTTCCTTGTTGCCTGCGCATATTGGAAGGAGAAGCTGTGTTTTGCTAGGACTGTCCTAACAAAGGCCCACCAGCCGGGTGGGTTAAACACCGAAGCTATCTGCTGGCAGTCGTGGAGGCCAGAAGTCTGAGATCCGGGTGTTGATGGAGTTGGTTCCTTCTGGAGACTGCAGGGGGAGCTGCTTCTTGCCTGTCTCCTAGCTGCCGCCGTTTGTCCCTTATCTTTGGAGATTCCTGGCACGTGGATGCAGCACACCGGATCTGTGCTTTCATCTCCAGGTGGCACTCTCCCTGTGGACCTGCGTGGGGGCCCAACGTTCCCTTTTTATAAGGATACAGGCAGATGGGTTTAGGGGGCACCCTAAGTTTACCTTGGTTACCTCTGCAAAGATGCTCTTTCCAAATAAGGTCACCTTCTGAGGTACCGAGGGTAAGACGGCAGCATCTTTTCTGGGAGGACCAGCCCAATTCCGTCCCTGATGGACGTGAGGGTGAGGATTCCACATAAATGGCACCTCATGTCCCCGGGCAAGGGGAACTTCTGCTGCTCCCTCCTGCCCTCTCTGTGGACGCTTTTCGGATGAAGAAGGTGGACCTGGTCCTGAGGACGGCATTGGCGGTGCAGCTGCAAGAAAGAAAGTGTAGCCAAGTCAGGCTTGTTGTTGTTGTTTAATGTTTAGAAAACTAAAGAAAGGGAAATCAATTATGGGCCCTACCTGAATTTTATTTCCTCACCAAAAACCAAATTACTCAGCAAACTTATCGCTTGCTATTGCAGGCTTTGGTATTAAGGAAAACAATCAGGCGGGCAGGATTAATCTCTGACAGCTGCCTTATCTTTAACTTGCACCTTTGTTATTTTCTGATGAGCTTCTCCTTTTCTGCTGCCACGTTGTACCATACCTCACTGGTTCCTTTCATTTTATCATCAGGCAAGAGCGGAGGACCTTTCAGTTTATTAAAAAACCTTTATTTGTGAAGAACAAAGATGGGGGGGAAAAGGCAAACAATGAGGTCAGACAATCTCCTCGGTGCCAGGAGTCACTCACCTGTTATTTAGAGTGTTATCAGTTCGAGGAGACTTGCCTCGTGGAAAATGAGGCTGTGACAGGCTATACGGTTACACACACACACACACCCACACACACACAGATCCACACCCACCCCACACACAAATCTGACTGACATATATCAACCTCCACAAAAAGTCCTTGACGGGCGAAGCAGCAATACTTTCTTTTGTTTCTAAGCTCCTAGAAAAAAATACAAACAGGCCCCTCTGTGACCGTCCCCACTTTCTCCTTCAATGCAGCCGAGGCATCCTGCAAAGGATAAAGCCCTCGGCATTTTAATAACCATTTAACGGTATCCTGTGTGTGAGAGCTGGAGCAGTGTGGTTGTCAGGGGCGCTTCAGTATCTCTTCTGCGTCTTATTTGTTGCTATTAATTTGGGGATCGATTGTTGGCACTGACTTCTGTTTGGAAGGGCACTGTCACACGGGCCATTACTTGTTAGGCAGCAGAACCTGCGCTTTGTCACAGCTTTGTGAATTGGAAAGAACGTTGCAAAACCCCTAATCACTCCGTGTCTCGGTTTCCTCCTGTCTGAAATGCAGGGGCTTTGACAAGGTGATGTTCAAGACTCTTGCAGTTTCTAATATCCTGCATTCCCAGGTAAGGGCCTGTTGAAGTCTGACCCCTGCACTTGCCCCTTATCAGCAGCGTGGCCTTGAGCAGGTCATGGAAGCCTCTCTGGGGCTGAGGATGAGGCTCTCTACGGCGTCACGGGAAGCTGTGTCTATGGAGTGAGTAGTGACATGTTGTTCTGCCTAACAGAGAGCAGATCAGACACTCAGGATTCTGGTTACACCTGCCACTTCTGTCCTCCATCCCATCGGTGAGGTGCCTTCAGCTGTTGCTGCTGCGAATTCTGACGAGGGTTTCTCCGGGTCAGAAGCCCGGGCATGGGTTAGCTGGGTCCTCCGCTTCGGGGGAAGTCAGCCAGGACTGTGATCTCATCTGAGCCTTGGGGTGTCCTCCAAGCTTGTCCAGGTGGTTGGGAGCATTGACTCCTTTGGGACGTAAGACAGAGAGGCTCCTGTGTTCTTGTTGGTTCTCAGTGCCCAGAGACTGCCTGTCGTGCCTGGTGGTGTGGCCCCGGGCAGTTCCCTGGTGCTCACTTTTCTCCAGGCTATACGGTTACACACACACACACCCACACACACACAGATCCACACCCACCCCACACACAAATCTGACTGACATATATCAACCTCCACAAAAAGTCCTTGACGGGCGAAGCAGCAATACTTTCTTTTGTTTCTAAGCTCCTAGAAAAAAATACAAACAGGCCCCTCTGTGACCGTCCCCACTTTCTCCTTCAATGCAGCCGAGGCATCCTGCAAAGGATAAAGCCCTCGGCATTTTAATAACCATTTAACGGTATCCTGTGTGTGAGAGCTGGAGCAGTGTGGTTGTCAGGGGCGCTTCAGTATCTCTTCTGCGTCTTATTTGTTGCTATTAATTTGGGGATCGATTGTTGGCACTGACTTCTGTTTGGAAGGGCACTGTCACACGGGCCATTACTTGTTAGGCAGCAGAACCTGCGCTTTGTCACAGCTTTGTGAATTGGAAAGAACGTTGCAAAACCCCTAATCACTCCGTGTCTCGGTTTCCTCCTGTCTGAAATGCAGGGGCTTTGACAAGGTGATGTTCAAGACTCTTGCAGTTTCTAATATCCTGCATTCCCAGGTAAGGGCCTGTTGAAGTCTGACCCCTGCACTTGCCCCTTATCAGCAGCGTGGCCTTGAGCAGGTCATGGAAGCCTCTCTGGGGCTGAGGATGAGGCTCTCTACGGCGTCACGGGAAGCTGTGTCTATGGAGTGAGTAGTGACATGTTGTTCTGCCTAACAGAGAGCAGATCAGACACTCAGGATTCTGGTTACACCTGCCACTTCTGTCCTCCATCCCATCGGTGAGGTGCCTTCAGCTGTTGCTGCTGCGAATTCTGACGAGGGTTTCTCCGGGTCAGAAGCCCGGGCATGGGTTAGCTGGGTCCTCCGCTTCGGGGGAAGTCAGCCAGGACTGTGATCTCATCTGAGCCTTGGGGTGTCCTCCAAGCTTGTCCAGGTGGTTGGGAGCATTGACTCCTTTGGGACGTAAGACAGAGAGGCTCCTGTGTTCTTGTTGGTTCTCAGTGCCCAGAGACTGCCTGTCGTGCCTGGTGGTGTGGCCCCCGGGGCAGTTCACAGCATGGTGCTCACTTTTCTCCAGGCCACCTCAAGAAGATCTCTCTGATGCGTCATCTTCTTGAAAAGGCTCCTCAGAGTAGGGCAGGCCCACCCTGACATCCCCCGCTTGTACTAGGGTGACAGCCCGTCCTGTTCCCTGGCCTCACCCCTGCCCAAGGGGAGAGGCTTATACATGCATGCCAGGAGGTGGGCATCTTAGGACCATACCTACCACCCACGTCTCCAGATTCTCTATTGACTTTTCTCTAGGATCCATCAACATCATAATGTTTCCCTCCTGTGTGTGTGGCATGAGGGTGGATCCTTTTTTTTTTTAAGATTTATTTATTTATTCATTTATTTATTGGGCGGGGGTCAGGTTGGGGAGGGAGGGGGCGGGCCACTTCTATTGGTCTTTCATTTATCTGTTTTCATCCATCTTTGTTCTTTGGCTCCTTTGGGCCTCCCATCGCGGTGGCCACTGTTGTCGCAGAGCGCCGGCTCTGGGCGCACGCACGCCAGAGCTCCGGCTTGGTAATTGGACACATCGGTCCAGCCGCTCCGCAGCACGTGGGATCTTCCCAGGCGAGGGATCAAACCGGCGCCCCTTGCATGGCCAGGCGGTGTCCTTACCCACTGGACCACCAGGGGAAGCCCGAGGGTGGATCCATTTTGACCGGGGCAGAACTCTTCTGTTTGCTCTGCTGCTCCATTGAAGAAATGGGAAATATGTTATGGCTTTTTCAGTAGCTCCTTGGAACGACCCCAAGGGTATCACTGCCCTCCGGCGAGGTAGAAGCTTCCCAGGTGACGCAGTGGTGAAGAATCCACTGGCCAGTGCAGGAGACAGGAACAGTCCCTGGGTTGGGAAGATCCCGGGCATGGGTTAGCTGGGTCCTCCGCTGGAAGTCAGCCAGGACTGTGATCTCATCTGAGCCTTGGGGTGTCCTCCAAGCTTGTCCAGGTGGTTGGGAGCATTGACTCCTTTGGGACGTAAGACAGAGAGGCTCCTGTGTTCTTGTTGGTTCTCAGTGCCCAGAGACTGCCTGTCGTGCCTGGTGGTGTGGCCCCCGGGGCAGTTCACAGCATGGTGCTCACTTTTCTCCAGGCCACCTCAAGAAGATCTCTCTGATGCGTCATCTTCTTGAAAAGGCTCCTCAGAGTAGGGCAGGCCCACCCTGACATCCCCCGCTTGTACTAGGGTGACAGCCCGTCCTGTTCCCTGGCCTCACCCCTGCCCAAGGGGAGAGGCTTATACATGCATGCCAGGAGGTGGGCATCTTAGGACCATACCTACCACCCACGTCTCCAGATTCTCTATTGACTTTTCTCTAGGATCCATCAACATCATAATGTTTCCCTCCTGTGTGTGTGGCATGAGGGTGGATCCTTTTTTTTTTTAAGATTTATTTATTTATTCATTTATTTATTGGGCGGGGGTCAGGTTGGGGAGGGAGGGGAGCGGGCGGGCCACTTCTATTGGTCTTTCATTTATCTGTTTTCATCCATCTTTGTTCTTTGGCTCCTTTGGGCCTCCCATCGCGGTGGCCACTGTTGTCGCAGAGCGCCGGCTCTGGGCGCACGCACGCCAGAGCTCCGGCTTGGTAATTGGACACATCGGTCCAGCCGCTCTGCAGCACGTGGGATCTTCCCAGGCCAGGGATCAAACCGGCGCCCCTTGCATGGCAAGGCGGTGTCCTTACCCACTGGACCACCAGGGGAAGCCCGAGGGTGGATCCATTTTGACCGGGGCAGAACTCTTCTGTTTGCTCTGCTGCTCCATTGAAGAAATGGGAAATATGTTATGGCTTTTTCAGTAGCTCCTTGGAACGACCCCAAGGGTATCACTGCCCTCCGGCGAGGGTAGAAGCTTCCCAGGTGACGCAGTGGTGAAGAATCCACTGGCCAGTGCAGGAGACAGGAACAGTCCCTGGGTTGGGAAGATCCCCTGCAGTGGGAAATAGACACCTGCTCCAGTATTCTTGCCTGGCAAATCCCAAAGACAGAAGGGTCTGACAGGCTGCTGTTCATGGGGTCGCAAGGAGTCAGGCACGCTTGAGGTACTGAGCACAATGACAGTGGATGAGCCCGCAAGAATGGCTGCCAACTGGGGCGAAGACACTCCACCGCACACAGCCAGGGAGTTGGGGGACCTCAACGCTATGCTGGAAATCTGCATCTCTGCACTTGTAGTCAGTGACCTTGAACCCTACTGCCTCTCTGTATTTTTCTGCCTCTAATTTCCTGTGTAACAGATCCCAGTTTAGAAGCTCACATTGGACCTTCTGGGTTTTTGACCTTGTTTCCTGTTATGTTGCCTCTATATTAGCACAGACCCTAATCTCTGAGGTTTTGACCTCTCCGGCAACCTTACCCGGATTCTTGATTTCTCCCCTGTTGTTTATTTGGTTCTATCTTTGAGTTTGAGCTGGACCCTGACCGTCCTATAATTAGCTCCAGCAACTGGGTGAGAGGACCCCAATCCCTTGTCCTAGTAAAGACTCTCATGGGCCTGTGTGTCCCTCTGTGTGGCCATAATGGGCTCTGAGGTATGATCTCAATCCTTCTGTCTCCTCTTCCCTATACCCGGCTCCCTCTCCTCAGTTCCACTCCCTCGCCCTTCAAGGTTCTGAAGAACCTTCAGGAAGTGAATTTGAAAAGATATGGAAAAAAAGGAAAAGATATGGAAAGAGGCCAGTTCCTCAGCCTAACATGCTTGTGAACTTGCTCAGCCTCTGGGCGGAGATCAAGAGTTATGTCCTTTCTCTGGGGACTGACGTCCTGGCCTTACCGAGAGCATGGGGTTCAGAATCCAATGACAGAGGTCTTTTTCAGCCTCGAGAGAGGAAGCTACTCTTCTATCTTTAGCGAGGCATGCACACACACACACAGAAGCAATGAAACCTTGCAGTGAGATACACAGCACTTCATACCCATTAAGATAATTATTAAAAACAAAAAGCCAAAGAAAATATTAAAACAAAATGGAGTATGCCAGATGTTGGTGAGGATGTGGAGAAAGTAGAACTTTTGCACCTCAGTGAGGACGTGAAATGGTGCAGTCGCTGTGAAAAGTAGAATGGAGGCCCCTCAAGAAGGTAAACACGGAATTTTCACATGCCCAGCAGTTCCCACTTCTGGGTGTACCTCCAAATGAACTGAAAGCACAGATTTAAGATCCTTGGACTTCAATAGTCATAGCATTACTCACAATAGCCCCAAAGTGGAAGCAACCCAGGTGTCCATCCACAGAGGAATGGATACACAAAATGTAGTCCATACATACAATGGAACATTGCCCAAGTTTTAAAAAGGAAGGAAATTCAGACACATGCTACACCGTGGTTGAACCTTATGGTAAGCCAAATAAGCTACACATGAAGGATGGACCCTGTGTGAAGTCCCTAAGTAGTTAGACTGATGGAGACAGAAGGTAGATTTGATTAGCACAGATCCTAATCTCTGATTTGGAAGCACTCCCTGTTGTTTATTTGGTTCTATCTTTGAGTTTGAGCTGGACCCTGACCGTCCTATAATTAGCTCCAGCAACTGGGTGAGAGGACCCCAATCCCTTGTCCTAGTAAAGACTCTCATGGGCCTGTGTGTCCCTCTGTGTGGCCATAATGGGCTCTGAGGTATGATCTCAATCCTTCTGTCTCCTCTTCCCTATACCCGGCTCCCTCTCCTCAGTTCCACTCCCTCGCCCTTCAAGGTTCTGAAGAACCTTCAGGAAGTGAATTTGAAAAGATATGGAAAAAAAGGAAAAGATATGGAAAGAGGCCAGTTCCTCAGCCTAACATGCTTGTGAACTTGCTCAGCCTCTGGGCGGAGATCAAGAGTTATGTCCTTTCTCTGGGGACTGACGTCCTGGCCTTACCGAGAGCATGGGGTTCAGAATCCAATGACAGAGGTCTTTTTCAGCCTCGAGAGAGGAAGCTACTCTTCTATCTTTAGCGAGGCATGCACACACACACACAGAAGCAATGAAACCTTGCAGTGAGATACACAGCACTTCATACCCATTAAGATAATTATTAAAAACAAAAAGCCAAAGAAAATATTAAAACAAAATGGAGTATGCCAGATGTTGGTGAGGATGTGGAGAAAGTAGAACTTTTGCACCTCAGTGAGGACGTGAAATGGTGCAGTCGCTGTGAAAAGTAGAATGGAGGCCCCTCAAGAAGGTAAACACGGAATTTTCACATGCCCAGCAGTTCCCACTTCTGGGTGTACCTCCAAATGAACTGAAAGCACAGATTTAAGATCCTTGGACTTCAATAGTCATAGCATTACTCACAATAGCCCCAAAGTGGAAGCAACCCAGGTGTCCATCCACAGAGGAATGGATACACAAAATGTAGTCCATACATACAATGGAACATTGCCCAAGTTTTAAAAAGGAAGGAAATTCAGACACATGCTACACCGTGGTTGAACCTTATGGTAAGCCAAATAAGCTACACATGAAGGATGGACCCTGTGTGAAGTCCCTAAGTAGTTAGACTGATGGAGACAGAAGGTAGAATGGTGGTAGCCAGGGCTGAGGGGAGGAGGCAATGGGGAATTACTGTTCACTGGATACAGAGTTTCTATTTGGGGCAAATGAAAAAATGTTCTGGAGGTGGGGGGTCGTGTGGTGGTATACTATTGTCTTGTCCGTGTATTTAGGGCCTTTGAATTGTACATTTTAAAATGGATAAAATGCTACCTTTTATGTGTGTGTGCATGCATGCTAAGTCGCTTTGGTCTGGTCTGACTCTTTGCGACCCCATGGACGGCAGCCCGCCAGGCTCCTCTCTCCACGGGATTCTCCAGGCAAGGAGACTGGAGTGGGCTGTCATTCCTTCCTCCAGGGGATCTTCCTGATCCAGGGATCGAACCAGGATCTCCTGCATTGCAGGTGGATTTCTTAACCATTGAGCCACAGGGGAACCCCCTACACTGTATGTATACTTGATCACAATGAAAATAAACACCACACAGCCATATTTGCTTTCTCTGAAAGTTCACTGTATGCAGATTATGTAGTATATTAGAGATATAGAATTATTCTGGAGAAATGCCATAATTTTAGTTCATGAGACCTTGCCAAAAGGGTAAAAATCAACAGGAGAGCATCAGTGTGTGTACATTCTTTCCAGCAAGGTGACACCACATGCAGCTCTATGCATTTTTTCTTTTTTAAAGATTTATTTATTTATTCATTTTGGTGGGGGTGGGGTGGGGAGGGAGGGGAGCAGGCGGGCCACTTCTATTGGTCTTTCATTTCTCTATTTTCACCCATCTTTGTTCTTTGACCTGTGTGGGCCTCCCACCGCGGTGGCCTCTGTTGTTGCAGAGCACCGGCTCTGGGCGCATGCGCTCCAGAACTCTGGCTTGGTAATTGGACACATCGGTCCAGCCGCTCTGCGGCACGTGGGATCTTCCCAGGCCAGGGATCGAACTGGCGCCCCTTGCACTGCGAGGCGGTGTCCTTACCCACTGGACTACCAGGGAAGCCCCAGTTCTAAGCATTTTAAATCTAATACTTTAACATACCAGCAACATCCTAAGTAAAGCATGGTGTTCATATGATCTATTATTTAGAACATGGGAAAAGTTTATGTTGAATTGCCTACCCTCCTCTCATGTTAGAGAAGATAGTTAAAAGGATACAAAAATGACCCTGAAAGGAAAGAGAAAGCAAATTGGCTCCATCAGCTCAGAGAGGAAAAGGCCAAGTTTAGCCATGCAGATGAACGAGCCCTGTCTCGGGGCAGATGTGAGGTTAGTCAAAGGCTAATCAATTTTATGACTTTTTTAATAACTCATTTAACCTCTGGGGGCCTCAGTTTCCTCTGATAGAACACAAGAGGGTTGTATGAGAGTCACTTGGGCTTCCCAGGCGGTGCAGTGGTCAAAAATCTGTCTGTCAGGTCAGGAGATGCAAGAGCATGGGTTCGATTCCTGGCTCAGGAAGAGCCCCTAGAGGAGGAATTGGCAACCCACATCCGTGTTCTTTCTGGGAAAATCCCATGGACAGAGGAGTCAGCTGGGCTATAGTCCACGAGGTCACAAAGAGTAGGACATGGCCAACAATGAAGCACTAAGCACACTCTAGAGTCAGTTACTCAGCCCTCGTGTGTTAACTGAGCGTCTGCTTTGGGCCAGAAAATCTGCTTGGGTCTCAGAGCCACTGGGGAACCAGAGCACGCCATGCTGGGCTCACCGTCTAGCGCTCTGGTCTCTGAGACCCCTTTACCGCCCTCTGGTTTACTCATCCTTGTATCTACCATGTTCATGGGCATTGCTTACTTCCCTCCTCACGGTGCCCACCACCTTTCAGTTGTACACTCTGTACAACTGGTCCCTCACCCCCACTAGACTGTGAGGCCCACAGTGCTGGTGGAGCCCTCTCTCGCACCATCTTGTCTGGTCGCTAGAGCCTGACAGTACCTTGCACAGAATACATGCTCAATCTATGTTTTCACGACTGACTTTTCTAATTATGAAAATCACCTACTGAGCAGTTGGGCAAGGGTGGAGACAGGAGAAGTCAGGCCAGTGAGGAGGGGAGGACCATAGTCCTGGAGAAATGATGGGGTTTCCACCAAGGGAGTGGCTGTGGGAGAAGAGGAAGCTGGTGGAATGACATGTGGCAGGTGAAACTGGCCAGACGTGGAGCACCTTTGAATTGCAGGATGAGGACTCCTCTGGCCAAATTCCTGGCTGCACGCCCCAGTGCCAGGCTAAGGGGAGCGTGCAGGCTAGAGGGTGGGGCCAGCTGTGCCGGAATCCAGAGGCAGGTGGCATGTGGAAGCAGAAGCAGGCGGTGGGCGTCCGGAAGGGGCAGGGCTGGGATGGGTGGGGCAAAGCCCAGGAAGCGAGGGGGCAGCAGATGGGGGGGCGTGGGGAAAACTTGGGTTCCCAATAACTCATTTAACCTCTGGGGCCTCAGTTTCCTCTGATAGAACACAAGAGGGTTGTATGAGAGTCACTTGGGCTTCCCAGGCGGTGCAGTGGTCAAAAATCTGTCTGTCAGGTCAGGAGATGCAAGAGCATGGGTTCGATTCCTGGCTCAGGAAGAGCCCCTAGAGGAGGAATTGGCAACCCACATCCGTGTTCTTTCTGGGAAAATCCCATGGACAGAGGAGTCAGCTGGGCTATAGTCCACGAGGTCACAAAGAGTAGGACATGGCCAACAATGAAGCACTAAGCACACTCTAGAGTCAGTTACTCAGCCCTCGTGTGTTAACTGAGCGTCTGCTTTGGGCCAGAAAATCTGCTTGGGTCTCAGAGCCACTGGGGAACCAGAGCACGCCATGCTGGGCTCACCGTCTAGCGCTCTGGTCTCTGAGACCCCTTTACCGCCCTCTGGTTTACTCATCCTTGTATCTACCATGTTCATGGGCATTGCTTACTTCCCTCCTCACGGTGCCCACCACCTTTCAGTTGTACACTCTGTACAACTGGTCCCTCACCCCCACTAGACTGTGAGGCCCACAGTGCTGGTGGAGCCCTCTCTCGCACCATCTTGTCTGGTCGCTAGAGCCTGACAGTACCTTGCACAGAATACATGCTCAATCTATGTTTTCACGACTGACTTTTCTAATTATGAAAATCACCTACTGAGCAGTTGGGCAAGGGTGGAGACAGGAGAAGTCAGGCCAGTGAGGAGGGGAGGACCATAGTCCTGGAGAAATGATGGGGTTTCCACCAAGGGAGTGGCTGTGGGAGAAGAGGAAGCTGGTGGAATGACATGTGGCAGGTGAAACTGGCCAGACGTGGAGCACCTTTGAATTGCAGGATGAGGACTCCTCTGGCCAAATTCCTGGCTGCACGCCCCAGTGCCAGGCTAAGGGGAGCGTGCAGGCTAGAGGGTGGGGCCAGCTGTGCCGGAATCCAGAGGCAGGTGGCATGTGGAAGCAGAAGCAGGCGGTGGGCGTCCGGAAGGGGCAGGGCTGGGATGGGTGGGGCAAAGCCCAGGAAGCGAGGGGCAGCTCCCTGGGGACTGGCAGCAGATGGGAGGCGCACCCAGGAGGGCCTGGTAGGAGTGAGGTAAGGACCAGGCTTGAGAGAACCGGGTAGGTCTGTAAGGCAGAGAGCCAGATGTGGAGGTGTCAGACAATGAGCGGGGTGCAGGGTGGCGACTTGATGACAGAGAAGAGGCAGAGGCAAGCATAAAACAGAGCCTGATGTTTACCCAGTCGTTCCCTCATTCCATAAATGGGAGCCGGGTACCCAGTATGTGGCAGACACACTGCCAGGCCACAGGGGAGGTGTGGGGAAGTGCTGATAACACAAGGAGGACCTCCCCCAACTTCAGGAACATTCTAGCAAAAGGAGGCTGATGATACACAACCACTGAGAAAATACCAGCTATATCAAAACGTCACACTGTACACCTAAAACACCGACAATTTCTATTTGCTAATTGTACCCCAATAGAGCTGAAAGAAAAAAAAATATCAGATAGTGGTGAGCACTGTTAAAAAATGAACACCGAGTGGTGAACTTGGCCATCAGGGATGGCTAAGAGAGGCCCAACAGGAGAAGTGCCCTAGGTGTTGCCCCTGGAAGGATAGGGCTTGGCCGTGAGTTCAGAGATCTGGGGTCCAGACAGAGGAAGCCGCAAGGAGGCCAGTGAGGAACACAGTGGAGGCGAAGTGGGGAGGAGGGCCAGGTGTCCAGGACAGCAAGAGGAAGCAGGGAGCGAGAGCCAGGTCTCACAGAGCCCGAGGGACGGGGCCAGGGATTTGATTTTCATTCCAGGAAAATCAGAACGTCATTGAAAGGGACGGGGTATCTTTTGGTACCAAGAGTGATTCTAAAGGAAGAGAAATTTCATTCTCACAGTTATGGAAGCTGGAAACCTGAGATCAGAGTGCCAGAATGTCTGGGTTCCGGTGAGGACTCTCCTGCCTGGCATGTCGACAGCTGTGTTCTTATCTTGTCTCCACATCACAGGGTCTGTGATCTCCTTTCCTCTTACAAGGACACTGATCGCATCTCAATAGAATGACCTCCTGAGAGCCCTACCTCCGAATAGCATCCTGTCGGGGGTGAGAGCTTCAGCCCAGGAGTCTGAGGGGAGACAGACCTCTGAGTCCACAGCCGAGGACGTGATGCTGGGAGCTGTCCACGTGGGTGCCGTGTGTGTGACTGGGGTGTGGGGGTGTCTGACAGGGAGGGCGGCAGGAGACGCTGAGGCTCTGAGGTATGGAGTCACTTAAATGTTTGCAATACATTCTCTCGGCAAGGACAGGAAAATCTTTCATAGGATGAGTTTCAGCCAATGAGAGCTCGAGACGAGTGAGATCGTTGTGGAAATAGGTGGCGGACAAGCCGTGACAGTGAGCAATGGCAAGGCCTGTGTGTGTGTGTGCGTGTGCACCTGCATGTGCACACTTCTGCAGGGATGCAGTCAGAAAGGAAGGAGAAAGGAGAGGAGGGAGGGAGAAAAAGTGCAAAGGGACCTCCAGACCCGGGCGTTTGCATCACAGACATCCTAGAAGAGGAACGGGGCCATGTCCAGTCTCAGCACGGTTTCCACAGAGCCTGAAAAATGAAAACACCGAGTGGTGAACTTGGCCATCAGGGATGGCTAAGAGAGGCCCAACAGGAGAAGTGCCCTAGGTGTTGCCCCTGGAAGGATAGGGCTTGGCCGTGAGTTCAGAGATCTGGGGTCCAGACAGAGGAAGCCGCAAGGAGGCCAGTGAGGAACACAGTGGAGGCGAAGTGGGGAGGAGGGCCAGGTGTCCAGGACAGCAAGAGGAAGCAGGGAGCGAGAGCCAGGTCTCACAGAGCCCGAGGGACGGGGCCAGGGATTTGATTTTCATTCCAGGAAAATCAGAACGTCATTGAAAGGGACGGGGTATCTTTTGGTACCAAGAGTGATTCTAAAGGAAGAGAAATTTCATTCTCACAGTTATGGAAGCTGGAAACCTGAGATCAGAGTGCCAGAATGTCTGGGTTCCGGTGAGGACTCTCCTGCCTGGCATGTCGACAGCTGTGTTCTTATCTTGTCTCCACATCACAGGGTCTGTGATCTCCTTTCCTCTTACAAGGACACTGATCGCATCTCAATAGAATGACCTCCTGAGAGCCCTACCTCCGAATAGCATCCTGTCGGGGGTGAGAGCTTCAGCCCAGGAGTCTGAGGGGAGACAGACCTCTGAGTCCACAGCCGAGGACGTGATGCTGGGAGCTGTCCACGTGGGTGCCGTGTGTGTGACTGGGGTGTGGGGGTGTCTGACAGGGAGGGCGGCAGGAGACGCTGAGGCTCTGAGGTATGGAGTCACTTAAATGTTTGCAATACATTCTCTCGGCAAGGACAGGAAAATCTTTCATAGGATGAGTTTCAGCCAATGAGAGCTCGAGACGAGTGAGATCGTTGTGGAAATAGGTGGCGGACAAGCCGTGACAGTGAGCAATGGCAAGGCCTGTGTGTGTGTGTGCGTGTGCACCTGCATGTGCACACTTCTGCAGGGATGCAGTCAGAAAGGAAGGAGAAAGGAGAGGAGGGAGGGAGAAAAGTGCAAAGGGACCTCCAGACACGGGCGATTGCATCACAGACATCCTAGAAGAGGAACGGGGCCATGTCCAGTCTCAGCACGGTTTCCACAGAGCCTGAATAAAACATGACCTGCACACAGAAAAGTGTGTACGTCACATGAGTGCAGTTCAACGGGTTTTCGCAAGGTAAACACACCTGGGTAACCAGCGTGAGATCAATACACAGAACCTTCCGGCACCCTTCATGTTCCCTTTCAGTCACCGCCCCTCCCCCAGAGGTCACGGCTGCCCTCACTTCTGACAGCCTGGATTGATTTTGCCTGTTTATGTACTTACATGAAATCGCTGGATGCTATTTTAAAGTTGCTTCCAAAGCTATTTTGAAGCTTTTCCCAAAATGACGCACTAACTTGGAAAGAGGGAAACCAAGAGTGAATGAGACATGCTGTTGAAATCCACAAGAGTTACCCATACAAAAAGCTCCTGGTTCCAAAGTGTCTATTTTTGTTTTAATTTGTTTTGGCCACGTTTTTATTGGTCTTACATTTATTTATTTTCATCCATCTTTGTTCTTTGGCCTGTGTGTGCTCTCCTGTAGCAGAGCACTGGCTCTGGGTGCATGTGCTCCAGAGTGCTGGCTCATAATTGGACACATTGGTTCAGTTGCTCTGCGGCATGTGGGATCCTCCCGAGCCAGGGATCAAACCGGCGCCCCTTGCAGTACAAGGCAGATTCTGTACCCACTGAACCACCAGGGAAGCCCCCAAAGTGTCTTTAATTGGAGACAGTAGTCCAACATGGACCTCTAACTCCTAAAGCCTGCTTTGGCTTGAGAAATGCCGTGTGTGTGACTGGGGTGTGGGGTGTCTGACAGGGAGGGCGGCAGGAGACGCTGAGGCTCTGAGGTATGGAGTCACTTAAATGTTTGCAATACATTCTCTCGGCAAGGACAGGAAAATCTTTCATAGGATGAGTTTCAGCCAATGAGAGCTCGAGACGAGTGAGATCGTTGTGGAAATAGGTGGCGGACAAGCCGTGACAGTGAGCAATGGCAAGGCCTGTGTGTGTGTGTGCGTGTGCACCTGCATGTGCACACTTCTGCAGGGATGCAGTCAGAAAGGAAGGAGAAAGGAGAGGAGGGAGGGAGAAAAAGTGCAAAGGGACCTCCAGACCCGGGCGTTTGCATCACAGACATCCTAGAAGAGGAACGGGGCCATGTCCAGTCTCAGCACGGTTTCCACAGAGCCTGAATAAAACATGACCTGCACACAGAAAAGTGTGTACGTCACATGAGTGCAGTTCAACGGGTTTTCGCAAGGTAAACACACCTGGGTAACCAGCGTGAGATCAATACACAGAACCTTCCGGCACCCTTCATGTTCCCTTTCAGTCACCGCCCCTCCCCCAGAGGTCACGGCTGCCCTCACTTCTGACAGCCTGGATTGATTTTGCCTGTTTATGTACTTACATGAAATCGCTGGATGCTATTTTAAAGTTGCTTCCAAAGCTATTTTGAAGCTTTTCCCAAAATGACGCACTAACTTGGAAAGAGGGAAACCAAGAGTGAATGAGACATGCTGTTGAAATCCACAAGAGTTACCCATACAAAAAGCTCCTGGTTCCAAAGTGTCTATTTTTGTTTTAATTTGTTTTGGCCACTTTTTTATTGGTCTTACATTTATTTATTTTCATCCATCTTTGTTCTTTGGCCTGTGTGTGCTCTCCTGTAGCAGAGCACTGGCTCTGGGTGCATGTGCTCCAGAGTGCTGGCTCATAATTGGACACATTGGTTCAGTTGCTCTGCGGCATGTGGGATCCTCCCGAGCCAGGGATCAAACCGGCGCCCCTTGCAGTACAAGGCAGATTCTGTACCCACTGAACCACCAGGGAAGCCCCCAAAGTGTCTTTAATTGGAGACAGTAGTCCAACATGGACCTCTAACTCCTAAAGCCTGCTTTGGCTTGAGAAATCCCATTCTTTGCTTTGCTATTGCTATTGCTATTTGCTTTGCTTTGCTATTAAGTGTGACGTCCCTTGGAGTTAATGTTATTTGTTTCCTTTGGGGAAATATGTTCATCCCACAGTGCTCCTCAAAGCCAAATTAAAAATAAATAGCTAAACCAAGTTTGGCTACCTAGGAATACTGATACTAAGAGCCAAACTGAGACCAAGCTGAGATGCTGAGTTTGTGTCTGGATAACATCACCATGAATCTACTGATAATTTATCATATTTAATTTTTAATAATGCTTCTGGGTACCTTAGTTACAAAGGCTTGCATTACTTGCATTGGACATTTAGGGAGGCAGCAGGCTGTCCTTAAAGGCTTGGTCCCTTGGGATGGACACTTTTGTATTACGTATGTAAATGTTGTTTGGTCGTATTTAGTCTTAGTCAGTAGAAAGTGACAGTAATAACTACTTTACTCAAGGTGGTCCTTGTAAACTGTTGACATTTAGAAGGTGGCCTCATGCTCACAGGGCTTCCAAGGTGGCTCACTGATAAAGAACACACCTTCAATGAAGGAGACGCAAGGGATGCAGGTTCGATCCCCGGGTTGGGAAGACCACCTGGCGGAGGAAATGCCCAGTATTCTTGCCTGGAGAGTCCCATGGACAAAGGAGCTGGGCAGGCTACAGTCCATGGGGTCACAAAGAGTCAGACGTTGACTGAGCACACGCACACGCTCGTGCTCAGAGAGTATGTGCAGCCCTTGCCTGTTTATGGAATTGGTATATTTGTATTTGGCCAATATTTTGTGAGCAACTAGATTCCTTATCCTCACAAGAGCTCTTGGATGTTGGTCTCAGGGACCTGCAAACTGATTTGGGATGTAGCCATGGTGGCCAGCGGTAGATGCGGTAGAACTGTTAGTAGAGATCTGGTTAAGAGAGGTGTTTCTTTAAAAAAAAAAAAACAACTTTTATTTTACTTTTAACTACAGAGTTTTCTTGTTTACAGATATGTATGTTCCCAGATTATTCATATGTATATCCCCTCCATCCCACCCCTCCAGACCATCACACAGCACCCCTGCAGGATCTCCTTTTCTCACAGAGCAATGACTGTAGCTATTTTCTTCACATATGATAGTACAGGCAAGAGAGGTGTCTCTACAACTCAATCATGGCTAAGAAAGCTGTGCAGTGGGAGTGCCTTCACCCATGGCTAAGCCCCTGTCTTAATGCACATGTGAAAACACACATTCACACGTGCGCAGAGTTGACCGGGAGGCTGAACTTGGGTAACCTGGTTACAAGATCACCCAGAGGTAGGTCGAAGTCAAACTCTAAATTCATTTTCTGCCAAAACACCTCTCAGACCCTAGATAGAAAGCTTAAGATCTGCGTTGTCTTCCTCCTCCTTGGGGTGGGGTGGTGTAAGTAGCCTGTGGGGTCAGTGGGTGCCCCTCAACTGGAAAAGGACTAATCATGTATATGTTGCACTAAGCCATTGCTTTTTTTGTTTTTCAAAAATTTTTTTATTTATTTATTTACTTTGGGCGGGGGTTGGGTTGGGGAAGGAGGGGAGTGGGCGGGCCACTTCTATTGGTTTTTCATTTCTCTATTTTCACCCGTCTTCGTTCTTTGGCTCCTGTGGGCCTCCCATCGTGGTGGCCTCTGTCGTTGCAGAGCACCGGCTCTGGGCGCATGCGCTCCACAGCTCTGGCTCGGTGATTGGACACATCAGTCCAGCCACTCCGCGCACGTGGGATCTTCCCAGGCCAGGGATCGAACCGGCGGCCATTGCACTGCAAGGCGGTGTCCTTACCCACTGGACTACCAGGGGAAGCCCTAAGCCATTGCTTTTTATAAGAAAGACTGATTTCCACCTTCCTTGCCTGGCAAAGCAGAATCCAGAGAGTTCACTTCTATTTTCAGGGACCTGCAAACTGAAAGGTGGCCAGCGGTAGATGCGGTAGAACTGTTAGTAGAGATCTGGTTAAGAGAGGTGTTTCTTTAAAAAAAAAAAAACAACTTTTATTTTACTTTTAACTACAGAGTTTTCTTGTTTACAGATATGTATGTTCCCAGATTATTCATATGTATATCCCCTCCATCCCACCCCTCCAGACCATCACACAGCACCCCTGCAGGATCTCCTTTTCTCACAGAGCAATGACTGTAGCTATTTTCTTCACATATGATAGTACAGGCAAGAGAGGTGTCTCTACAACTCAATCATGGCTAAGAAAGCTGTGCAGTGGGAGTGCCTTCACCCATGGCTAAGCCCCTGTCTTAATGCACATGTGAAAACACACATTCACACGTGCGCAGAGTTGACCGGGAGGCTGAACTTGGGTAACCTGGTTACAAGATCACCCAGAGGTAGGTCGAAGTCAAACTCTAAATTCATTTTCTGCCAAAACACCTCTCAGACCCTAGATAGAAAGCTTAAGATCTGCGTTGTCTTCCTCCTCCTTGGGGTGGGGTGGTGTAAGTAGCCTGTGGGGTCAGTGGGTGCCCCTCAACTGGAAAAGGACTAATCATGTATATGTTGCACTAAGCCATTGCTTTTTTTGTTTTTCAAAAATTTATTTATTTATTTATTTACTTTGGGCGGGGGTTGGGTTGGGGAAGGAGGGGAGTGGGCGGGCCACTTCTATTGGTTTTTCATTTCTCTATTTTCACCCGTCTTCGTTCTTTGGCTCCTGTGGGCCTCCCATCGTGGTGGCCTCTGTCGTTGCAGAGCACCGGCTCTGGGCGCATGCGCTCCACAGCTCTGGCTCGGTGATTGGACACATCAGTCCAGCCACTCCGCGGCACGTGGGATCTTCCCAGGCCAGGGATCGAACCGGCGGCCATTGCACTGCAAGGCGGTGTCCTTACCCACTGGACTACCAGGGGAAGCCCTAAGCCATTGCTTTTTATAAGAAAGACTGATTTCCACCTTCCTTGCCTGGCAAAGCAGAATCCAGAGAGTTCACTTCTATTTTCAGGAGGCAAATGAAGAAAGAACCCAGGGTCATGAGGACACTGCTGCCTACTCAGGTCGTCCCCACAGCAGGGCCACCCCAGTGGTAACTTAATAGAAGTTGGGGAGGGTCAAGAAGAGTAGCGAATGTTTGAGAGTCCTCTGCCTACTTGGCTTTTCCTATGCTTGGCCTCATGCCACGCTCACACCTCAACAAGGCTTGTGCCATCTTCCCATTTTACAGCTGAAAAGACTGTGGCTCAGAGACACACCGTTATTTGCTCAAGGTCTTACAGCAGAAAGAAAGAGCAGGGATCTGAAGCTGGGTCGGCCCAGCCCTGATCTGGGCTCTTCCCTGAATGCCGTGCTACAAGGGAAATCTGGAAATTTCTGTCCCCAAAGCTCCAGTCTGAATGTTTCAACTTAGGCACAAGAATGTGTTGGGACATCCTTATCTCAAATGTCCTTCCCCCCACCAAGCCCGCCTGCCCCATCAGCCAGACTGTGGTGGTGGAACCCTAGCTGGGTCACTCGCGACAAAATTAGTTTCAATTCCCATTAATTTTAATGTGTGTATACATATGTCTTTTTTCCCCTTGGGTGATATTCAAAACTCTGTCACAAAACCAAACAAAAACAAGGAATGACAAGCCCAGACAGGTTGAGAATCCCCGGGGTACTGATGAAATCAGGTTTCCTTATTGGCAATCTTAATGTCTCCTGCTTCAGCATAGACTTATTTCTCTTTTATAATTTCTAGCTTATTTTCTGGTCGGTAGAAATGGAGACTTAGCTCCTGGGGTACTGACGACTATTACTATGCCATTTCACCACCATTTCTTTCTTGGATACAAAAATCCACTTAATCTTTCCTCCAAGGTCCAGTTTTCACCACTCTAATCAATGTCAGGAAGGCTCTGTGGACTCATATAAATCTTCTGGCAGACGACAGTCTTTAGGTATTTGGCGGCCATGTGTGGGCTGGCCTTTTCCCATTTGTACTTTTTAGAGCTTCTTTTCCTTACTGCCTCTTCATTTCCTCCCAAATCATCTTAGGAATTTGAAATCGATCAGAAATATCCCCAGCAAGGATTTTGTTCATTTCTGGGCTTGACCGTGACACTAACAAGGCCTCAGAGGTTCAGAAAGGCAAATACCCTGAAACCATACTGGTTTCAGAGTAGCTACAATGCTGGTGGGGCCATCAGCATCTCTTCTTCTAAGTCTATTCACAGAACATGCAACAGCCCCTATAACAGTGCCCATTACTTTGGCTTCTCACATGGTGCTAGCAGTAAAGAATCCCCCTGCTAATGCAGGAGCTGCAGGGCTTTTTGGCCTCATGCCACGCTCACACCTCAACAAGGCTTGTGCCATCTTCCCATTTTACAGCTGAAAAGACTGTGGCTCAGAGACACACCGTTATTTGCTCAAGGTCTTACAGCAGAAAGAAAGAGCAGGGATCTGAAGCTGGGTCGGCCCAGCCCTGATCTGGGCTCTTCCCTGAATGCCGTGCTACAAGGGAAATCTGGAAATTTCTGTCCCCAAAGCTCCAGTCTGAATGTTTCAACTTAGGCACAAGAATGTGTTGGGACATCCTTATCTCAAATGTCCTTCCCCCCACCAAGCCCGCCTGCCCCATCAGCCAGACTGTGGTGGTGGAACCCTAGCTGGGTCACTCGCGACAAAATTAGTTTCAATTCCCATTAATTTTAATGTGTGTATACATATGTCTTTTTTCCCCTTGGGTGATATTCAAAACTCTGTCACAAAACCAAACAAAAACAAGGAATGACAAGCCCAGACAGGTTGAGAATCCCCGGGGTACTGATGAAATCAGGTTTCCTTATTGGCAATCTTAATGTCTCCTGCTTCAGCATAGACTTATTTCTCTTTTATAATTTCTAGCTTATTTTCTGGTCGGTAGAAATGGAGACTTAGCTCCTGGGGTACTGACGACTATTACTATGCCATTTCACCACCATTTCTTTCTTGGATACAAAAATCCACTTAATCTTTCCTCCAAGGTCCAGTTTTCACCACTCTAATCAATGTCAGGAAGGCTCTGTGGACTCATATAAATCTTCTGGCAGACGACAGTCTTTAGGTATTTGGCGGCCATGTGTGGGCTGGCCTTTTCCCATTTGTACTTTTTAGAGCTTCTTTTCCTTACTGCCTCTTCATTTCCTCCCAAATCATCTTAGGAATTTGAAATCGATCAGAAATATCCCCAGCAAGGATTTTGTTCATTTCTGGGCTTGACCGTGACACTAACAAGGCCTCAGAGGTTCAGAAAGGCAAATACCCTGAAACCATACTGGTTTCAGAGTAGCTACAATGCTGGTGGGGCCATCAGCATCTCTTCTTCTAAGTCTATTCACAGAACATGCAACAGCCCCTATAACAGTGCCCATTACTTTGGCTTCTCACATGGTGCTAGCAGTAAAGAATCCCCCTGCTAATGCAGGAGCTGCAGGGTTCAATCCCTGGATTGGAAAGATCCCATGGAGGAGGAAATGGCACCTCGCTCCAGTATTCTTCCCTATAAAAGTGCATGGACAGAAAAGCTTGGTGGGCTACAGTCCACGGGGCCACAGAGAGTCAGACACACTGAGCAACAAAGCACACCCATGGTACGTTTGGGTATTAATAGTAATTCCCACCAAGGCAAGTGTCGCATTATATTGAGGACCATTCATGGGAACTTTGGCATTTTGAAGAAGGATTGTCACATGTGTCAACTAGTTACTTTTTGGAGGGCTGCTTTTGTTTTAGGTTGCTGTAAGCAGGGCTGCTCTTACTGTGGAGTGTGGGCTACGGACACATGGGCTCCAGTAGTTGTAGCACAGGCTCAGGAGTTGTGGCACACAGGCTCAGCTGCCCCAAGGCATGTGAGATCTTCCCAGATCAGGGATCAAACCCGTGTCCCCTGCATTGGCAGGCAGATTTTCACCCTCTGTACTGTTAGGGAAGCCCATGTCACTAGTTACTAACTGGGTGTGTGACTAGTTACATCTACCTGTTTTGAACCTGTGTCTTTATCTATAAAATGAAGATTAGACACCTACTTAAAGACTTATGAGCGGGAGATGAAATAAACAATTACCGACCTCCTGGCAGAGTGATGGGTTCTCTAACATCCGACCAGGGGTTGGATCTGCCAAGCTGGCCCCCAGCTTCATGAGGCAGGCAGGCTAGAGGGGACTCCAGTGAGCACACACCTGGTCTAAGGCAGCTGTTTCACATGTGCTTCTAAAATTAGACATCACGGTTTTAACGTCAAACCAACAATAACTGTAAAATGAAAATTTATCAGTCAACATTGTTAAAAAGTTGTAAACCTGAGCATGCTGTATACGTTCAGTGTTAGGATCCTTTTTGGGCTGACTGAAAGGTTATAGAATGTTCTTATCTCGTTTTTAGTATTTTAATGAGTATAATTTCACTCTGGAGATTGGTGCAAAATACTTGGTTTTAGTACATTCTAAGTTGCTAAGTCATGTCCGAGTCTCTGAGACCACACAGACTCTAGCCCACCAAGCTCCTCAGTCCATGAATGGATTCTCCAGGCAAGAATGCTGGAGTAGGTTGCCATTTCCTTCTCCAGGGGTTCTTCCCAACCCAGGGATTGAACCTAGGTGGGTTCTTTACTACTACTGCTGCCTGGGAAGTCATTAAACACACATATACGCACCCCCCCAACCGCATATTTCTTACTAACAGGAAACAGAAAATCACTGTGATAAAAAGACGTGACTATCTGCAGCCGGTGATAGTTTATCCAGTGCCTACCTGGTTCCATTTCAGAGTCTGACCTCCTTGCAGAGTCGTGTGTATCAGTAAAGCAAATGCCCAGTGCCTTTGCAGTTCTAACTGGATGGAGAGGGTCAAGGGCGCTGGCAGGATGCTTGGGCTTGAAAGAGCCCAGGCACTGCTCATTCGGATGCTGGCTGGGCCTTTTGGGGTAAATAGAGTTCCTTCTTTTGCTGGAGCCAGGAACCAGACAGCTGGAAAACAGGTGTTTTACTTCCTCTCTGATCTATTCCATGCTTCCCAAAAGACTTGGTTGGGCAGCTACACTTTCCCTCGAGTCCTGTTTCACCTATGACTTTCAGAGGGTGGCTTAGGGAATATTTAATGCTCGTTAACTTCATGTCCTGGGCAGAGTTTACATCCTACAGATTCAGCTCAAAGCCTGCTGTCACACTGCTTACACTTTCTGTTTTCCACATCTTATTTTTGTTTTTGTCCAAACCCTTCATTTTAATGATTTTCACCACAACTCATGTTAGATATTTCCATTTCCTTACTCTGCTTCAAATTCCAGGTCTCTCTTCAGAAATTTAATCTTGATTTGGGGAAATATTTTAGTTTTGGATACTGAACACAGAGTTTTAGGCAAAACTGTTTTAAGAGTGATAAAGATCTGTGTATGTTCTCATGAGTTTCTTATAAAGATACAAGATACCTCAACATCCTCTTTGGCATCTAGATTTATAAGAACAGTATGGCAAAGGAAAAATGGTAGTTTTCTTCATTTTAAAACTTTAATAAAGTAAATAAGTGAATGAATAATGAATACGTATGCCATTTGTCTCTGTTTAAAAATTAACGAATTGTTTTAGTGACTATTTCTATATGTATATGTCTGATAAATGAACTTAATAAATATTGCATTGATCTACTATGAGCTGGATTTCCATAAATACAAGGGCATGATAGTTATTAAAAATTTTTCACTAACTTAAAAAAAAAACAAAAAAGTAGGAAAGGAGTATGATTTATTCAGTCTCCTTCTACTTGGTATTGGTAGGAATGTTCCTATCTAATAAACTCAAAATCCAGCAGGTGGGCCCCTAGTCACTGTTACGGTGCTCCTGTGTGATTGTTGGGCCACAGGCCTGAAGCAGGACAGTGAATCCAGGTCAGCAGGCAGGGGTTCTGGGCCTTGCAGACCACTGCTGCTCATGCCTTGCACCAAAAAGGAGCGAAAGAAGATCAAGTTGCTGTCCTTTTATCTAGGCACTCCTTTGATCCCAGGTCCAAACCAACCACTCTTTCTCGGGGTCCCTATTACTACAGGGGCCGCACCTGCAAACCCTCATCCCAGCTGTTTCTTACCTGTTCCCTCACTTGACTCGCGGGCTCCCTGATGGCAGGTGATCTCTCTTAGTCATCTTTCCCTACCAGCACGAACTTAGCACCTGGCACACAAATCAAAGCTGTTGAACAAATGCACTCAGTTGCATAAAGTGTTAGGCTTCTCCAGAGAAACAGTCCACAGCGGAGAGGCTGGGGGCGGGGGCAGGGTCTGGAATTGGCTTATGTGATTGTGAGGCTTAGCAAGTGCAAAATATGGTGGACTCTTCAGCCATAGGCCTGAGACTCAGGAAAGACTTGCAGGTCACGTCCAAGGCAGTTGCCTGGCAGAGTTCTCTTTAGCTTGGGGGAGGCTGTTCTCTTTGTCCTATTTAGGATGCCCACCATCATAATGGAGGGTAGTCTGCCTTACTCAAAGTCCATTGGCTTAAATGTAGATCTCATTCAAAAACATCCTTGGAGTGATAAAGATCTTTTCTCATGAGCTTCTTATAAAGACACAAGATACCTCAACATCCTCTTTGGCATCTAGATTTATAAGAACAGTATGGCAAAGGAAAAATGGTAGTTTTCTTCATTTTAAAACTTTAATAAAGTAAATAAGTGAATGAATAATGAATACGTATGCCATTTGTCTCTGTTTAAAAATTAACGAATTGTTTTAGTGACTATTTCTATATGTATATGTCTGATAAATGAACTTTATAAATATTGCATTGATCTACTATGAGCTGGATTTCCATAAATACAAGGGCATGATAGTTATTAAAAATTTTTCACTAACTTAAAAAAAAACAGAAAAAAGTAGGAAAGGAGTATGATTTATTCAGTCTCCTTCTACTTGGTATTGGTAGGAATGTTCCTATCTAATAAACTCAAAATCCAGCAGGTGGGCCCCTAGTCACTGTTACGGTGCTCCTATGTGATTGTTGGGCCACAGGCCTGAAGCAGGACAGTGAATCCAGGTCAGCAGGCAGGGGTTCTGGGCCTTGCAGACCACTGCTGCTCATGCCTTGCACCAAAAAGGAGCGAAAGAAGATCAAGTTGCTGTCCTTTTATCTAGGCACTCCTTTGATCCCAGGTCCAAACCAACCGCTCTTTCTCGGGGTCCCTATTACTACAGGGGCCGCACCTGCAAACTCTCATCCCAGCTGTTTCTTACCTGTTCCCTAACTTGACTCGCGGGCTCCCTGATGGCAGGTGATCTCTCTTAGTCATCTTTCCCTACCAGCACGAACTCAGCACCTGGCACACAAATCAAAGCTGTTGAACAAATGCACTCAGTTGCATAAAGTGTTAGGCTTCTCCAGAGAAACAGTCCACAGCAGAGAGGCTGGGGGCGGGGGCGGGGTCTGGAATTGGCTTATGTGATTGTGAGGCTTAGCAAGTGCAAAATATGGTGGACTCTTCAGCCATAGGCCTGAGACTCAGGAAAGACTTGCAGGTCACGTCCAAGGCAGTTGCCTGGCAGAGTTCTCTTTAGCTTGGGGGAGGCTGTTCTCTTTGTCCTATTTAGGATGCCCACCATCATAATGGAGGGTAGTCTGCCTTACTCAAAGTCCATTGGCTTAAATGTAGATCTCATTCAAAAACATCCTTGGAGGGACTTTCCTGGTGGCCCACTGGTTAAGATGCCACACTCCCAGTGCAGGGGGCCTAGCTTTGATCCCTGGTCAGGGGACTATATCCCACATGCTGCTACAAAGATCCCAAGAGCCACACTTAAGACTTGGTGCAGAAAAAAATGTTATAAAAACATCCAGAACAATGTTTGACCAACTGTCTAAGCACTGTGGCCCAGATAACTTGACACATAAAATTAAATCATCACATGTGATTTGACTATAGTTTAATAGGCAATGACTGATTACTTCCTAGGCAACTTTATAAAATATTGCTTCCACTCAGGAAATATTTATCCAGCTGTAATATATTTTACCTAGGTAAATATTCTAGCAAAAATAACCTAAGACTGGCAAATTTTGATATCAGGGAAATAATAGATTCCTTTTCTCTTTCAACTCTAATTCTAAAAAAGACACATTACATAAAATCAGAATGTATTTAAGAAGTAGGAAATTATTTTATTTGGGGTGTTCCATAATGACAAGAGGAAAAATTCAGTGTGGTTACTTAGTCTGACACTTCTTTTTTTTTTTTTTTTAATACATTTACATAGGTTGATAATTAAATATTATAAGGAAGTCAGTGCAGTTTATCTACTGGTGCCATAGTGGATAAGAATCTGCCTGCTAATACAGGAGACATGAGTTTGATTCCTGGTCTGGGAAGATTCCACATGCTGCGGAGCAACTAAGCCTGGGTGCCACAACTACTGAGCCCACATGCTGCAACTGCTGAAGCCCGCGTGCCTAGAGTCTGTGCTCCCTAGCAAGAGAAGCCACTGCAATGAGAAACCCTCGCACCCCAACTAGAGAGTACTCCCCACCCTCTACAACTAGAGAAAGGCCAGTGCAACAATTAAGACCCAGCACAGCCAAAAAATAAATGAATTTATTTTTAAAAAATTTAGTGGACACTCTTGTGCCCATTTCTCTCCCCACAACTGCTTAGTTTTCCATCCTGCCCACCATACGTGGATTCCAGATCAAATTTTAAGGTATATTTATAGAGCTTCTTTGTGCCATTATAAAGAAATACAAATATAAACCCATGATTTTATTTTTAACCCTTTAAACATTTAACTTCTTTTTTAAAAAATTTTATTTTATTTATTATTTATTTATTTTTGTTGGGGGGTGGATTGGGGAGGGAGGGGTGCGGGCGGGCCACTTCTATTGGTCTTTCATTTATCTATTTTCATTCATCTTTGTTCCTTGGCCCGTGTGGGCCTCCCATTGCAGTGGCCTCTGTTGTCATAGAGCACCGGCTCTGGGCGCATGCGCTCCAGAGCTCTGGCTCAGTAATTGGACACGTGTCCAGTCGCTCCGCGGCACATGGGATCTTCCCAGGCCAGGGATCAAACCAGCGCCCATTGCACTGCAAGGCGGTGTCCTTACCCACTGGACCACCAGGGAAGCCCTTAACTTCTTAATTTAAAGAAGAAAATCACTCATACATTAAGATCAGACTATGTAAATTCTAGTCACTAAGTGCAGTTAATTAAATTTTAAGTTCCAATTTTCCTGAAAAATTCAAGATTGAAGAAAGGAAAAGAAGAAAATGGAGTAGAGAAGGTGAATGTCTCAGGACAAACAGAGACAGGGAAAGAGAGAGCTTGAGGCACAGGGAAGGTATTAGAGCCTGCCTTTATAACCACCCCAGAGCAAAGCAATCCAGCAGAGTCACCCCCGAGACAAATGCAGGTTTTATAGATCCTTGTGGACCTTCATGGACCTCTGTGAACTTTCTATTCATCTTCGTGTACTACTAGTCTTGTGTTCTGTTCTTCTAAGACATTACTACGTAACTTTAAAGAAGCCCACTGAATTGTTTTCAACATTAGGTATAAAAGCTGGTAGCCTCTTTTGTTACTACTTATGCCAGCTCTTGGTCTTCCCCGGTGGTTTGGTGGATAAAGAACCTACCTGCAGTGCAGGAGACCCAGGTGACTAGTTCGATCTGGGTCAAAAATAAATGAATTTATTTTTTAAAAATTTAGTGGACACTCTTGTGCCCATTTCTCTCCCCACAGCTGCTTAGTTTTCCATCCTGCCCACCATACGTGGATTCCAGATCAAATTTTAAGGTATATTTATAGAACTTCTTTGTGCCATTATAAAGAAATACAAATATAAACCCATGATTTTATTTTTAACCCTTTAAACATTTAACTTCTTTTTAAAAAATTTTTATTTTATTATTTATTTATTTTTGTTGGGGGGTGGATTGGGGAGGGAGGGGTGCGGGCGGGCCACTTCTATTGGTCTTTCATTTATCTATTTTCATTCATCTTTGTTCCTTGGCCCGTGTGGGCCTCCCATTGCAGTGGCCTCTGTTGTCATAGAGCACCGGCTCTGGGCGCATGCGCTCCAGAGCTCTGGCTCAGTAATTGGACACGTGTCCAGTCGCTCCGCGGCACATGGGATCTTCCCAGGCCAGGGATCAAACCAGCGCCCGTTGCACTGCAAGGCGGTGTCCTTACCCACTGGACCACCAGGGAAGCCCTTAACTTCTTAATTTAAAGAAGAAAATCACTCATACATTAAGATCAGACTATGTAAATTCTAGTCACTAAGTGCAGTGAATTAAATTTTAAGTTCCAATTTTCCTGAAAAATTCAAGATTGAAGAAAGGAAAAGAAGAAAATGGAGTAGAGAAGGTGAATGTCTCAGGACAAACAGAGACAGGGAAAGAGAGAGCTTGAGGCACAGGGAAGGTATTAGAGCCTGCCTTTATAACCACCCCAGAGCAAAGCAATCCAGCAGAGTCACCCCCGAGACAAATTCAGGTTTTATAGATCCTTGTGGACCTTCATGGACCTCTGTGAACTTTCTGTTCATCTTCGTGTACTACTAGTCTTGTGTTCTGTTCTTCTAAGACATTACTACGTAACTTTAAAGAAGCCCACTGAATTGTTTTCAACATTAGGTATAAAAGCTGGTAGCCTCTTTTGTTACTACTTATGCCAGCTCTTGGTCTTCCCCGGTGGTTTGGTGGATAAAGAACCTACCTGCAATGCAGGAGACCCAGGTGACATAGGTTCGATCCCTGGGTCAGGAAGATCCCCTGGGGGAGGGCATGGTAACCCACTTCAGTATTCTTGCCTGGAAAATTCCATGGACAGAGGAACCTGGCGGGCTACAGTCCACGGCGTTGCAAAGAGTTGGACACAACCTAGCGACTGAACAGGCACAGGGATACAAAAAGGTAAAGAGCAGGGCTTCCCTGGTGGCCCAGTGGGTAAAGACCCCACCTTGCACTGCAAGGGGCGCCGGTTCAATCCCTGGCCTGGGAAGATCCCATGTGCAGAGGAACGGCTGGACTGGTGTGTCCAATTACCAGCCAGCCCTCTGGAGCGCACGTGCCTAGAGCCGGTGCTCTGCCGCAGGAGAGGCTGCTTCAATGGGAGGCCCACACAGGCCAAAGAATGAAGATGAATGAAAATAAAAATAAAGAAAAAAAACAATAAAAGCAGCCAAAATTTAAAAAAAAAGAAAGTAAAGAATAACTCAGTAATGGTGGTAAATAACAAAGCAGTAAATTCTCTGTCACTAGAAGAATTCAAGTCAACCTGAAGAGAAGACCATCTCTTCAAAATTCTATAGAGGGGGTTTCAGGATCAGAAGGGAGAATGGATTCCATCAAGAAAGCAGTCATTCATTCACCTCAGTTTCTGGTATGAAACATAACACTTAAAAATCAAACAAGAAATGTAAACAACAATGCCATTTTCTAAAGGCCTGTGACTATAAACTAGCAATTTTATTGGTTTGGTTATTGCTGATTATTACCATACCAAGCCATTATTTTGCTAATTTTAAGGTGCACGAGCATGTATACTTAGCCTTAACAGAAATTTAAAAATAATAGGTCTAGAGCTTTCCTGGTGACTCAGTGGTAAAGAATTTGCCTGCCAGTGCAGGAGACACAGGTTCAGTCCCTGGTCCACAGGCTGCACCCGCAGAGCAGCTAAGGCTGCATGCCACATCTGCCTGAGCCTGTCCTCCAGAGCCTGGGAGCTGCAACTACTAAAGCCTGTGCGTCCTAGAGCCCAGGTTCTGCAACAGGAGAAGCCACTGCAATGGGAAGCCCACCCACTGCAACTAGAGAGGACTCCTGCTCTCCCTGACTAGAGAAAGCCTGTGAAGCAACAAAGACCCAGCAGAGCCAAAAATACGTAAGTCAATAAAATTATATGTAGAAAAGAAAGTATGTCTAGAAAAGAATATTCCCTTGAATGTCTGTGACAATTACATAGAGAAGGCCTAGAAAGGTGGAAGGGTCATATTCATGAACAAGTCAGGCATCTCCTTTCTGATTAGCCCCAGATGTAAAGCCATGGGGCCATTACGCAATGGAGTGGGATTTTTTTTTTTCTTTTTTAAAACTAAGGGAGTCCATACTGCATGCAGACAATATAAGTCCAAGGTTTCAGTTTTGACTTTCATTTGACTATCGGCTTTCATTCCAAACTTGTGACAACTGTTGGAATTAGTTCAGAACAGCGGAACTTTTGGATGTGAAAATATGGGTATACATTTCAGTTTGTTAAAATTCGCAGTGTAGAACCATTTACTGTGCTTCCATTGGGAATTTTCAGATATTTGTTTATGCATTTTTGCGTAAGACTCTAGGATAAGTAGAAAACAAAAGGACATTTAGTGATAAAAAGATGTGAAAACTACTCTACTTGTGCTTATGAGATTTTGAAAAATACAAATGCCTCATGATTGCACACATTTATAGAAATTAACTCTTCAATACTCGTTATTCATGAAGAGTAACTTCTTAAAAGACTCAGTAATTTTTACAAAATTATCTTAGCTACCTAAGTATTAAAGAAATTCAGATTATGCATTGTATACTTAAATAATTTTGGTTTGGTTTATTGCTGATTATTACCATACCAAGCCATTATTTTGCTAATTTTAAGGTGCACGAGCATGTATACTTAGCCTTAACAGAAATTTAAAAATAATAGGTCTAGAGCTTTCCTGGTGACTCAGTGGTAAAGAATTTGCCTGCCAGTGCAGGAGACACAGGTTCAGTCCCTGGTCCACAGGCTGTACCCGCAGAGTAGCTAAGGCTGCATGCCACATCTGCCTGAGCCTGTCCTCCAGAGCCTGGGAGCTGCAACTACTAAAGCCTGTGCGTCCTAGAGCCCAGGTTCTGCAACAGGAGAAGCCACTGCAATGGGAAGCCCACCCACTGCAACTAGAGAGGACTCCTGCTCTCCCTGACTAGAGAAAGCCTGTGAAGCAACAAAGACCCAGCAGAGCCAAAAATACGTAAGTCAATAAAATTATATGTAGAAAAGAAAGTATGTCTAGAAAAGAATATTCCCTTGAATGTCTGTGACAATTACATAGAGAAGGCCTAGAAAGGTGGAAGGGTCATATTCATGAACAAGTCAGGCATCTCCTTTCTGATTAGCCCCAGATGTAAAGCCATGGGGCCATTACGCAATGGAGTGGTATTTTTTTTCTTTTTTAAAACTAAGGGAGTCCATACTGCATGCAGACAATATAAGTCCAAGGTTTCAGTTTTGACTTTCATTTGACTATCGGCTTTCATTCCAAACTTGTGACAACTGTTGGAATTAGTTCTGAACAGCGGAACTTTTGGATGTGATAATATGGGTATACATTTCAGTTTGTTAAAATTCGCAGTGTAGAACCATTTACTGTGCTTCCATTGGGAATTTTCAGATATTTGTTTATGCATTTTTGCGTAAGACTCTAGGATAAGTAGAAAACAAAAGGACATTTAGTGATAAAAAGATGTGAAAACTACTCTACTTGTGCTTATGAGATTTTGAAAAATACAAATGCCTCATGATTGCACACATTTATAGAAATTAACTCTTCAATACTTGTTATTCATGAAGAGTAACTTCTTAAAAGACTCAGTAATTTTTACAAAATTATCTTAGCTACCTAAGTATTAAAGAAATTCAGATTATGCATTGTCTTATCCAGGTAAGACTTCATCCTCCAGATTTGCCACTTGCAAAATAAAATGTTTTCTGGGAAATCAGTGCCAGAGATGAGATAGTAGAGTGCATTTGCCTAAGGAGCCACCAGGAGAAATGAATAAATATAACCTAGTCACACAGCACAGTCATTCTCAAAAACCTTTCTCAGATGCCCGCATGGAAGGGTAGCTTTTGACCATGCAGGGCAGATGTACCACGCTCTGGGACCGAAGTTTTAGCCCTGTGGAAGGAGAGGAAGCAGCAGCTGTGGGGTTTCATGGCATATGGGCTGTGTGAGTTGGAGACAGGGAGGCAGTGAGCATTGCTGGAGTCATCCAAGGTCTCCTGCTTGGGAAACAGATGAGGGCGCAATGCTTTTCCCTAGGGGGAGGAAGCTGGTTGACCAGAAGGACACATCTCTGCTTTTCCCAAGTTCCTTTTAGGGACTAATCAGAGCATTCTCTAGCTTTGTCAGTTAGGGAGTGTAGAGTCCTGGCTCAGAGTAGGTTTTGGAATCAGGCCGACTTAGGGTTGAATTTTTTTCCTTCCACTTATTGACTGGGTATCCCTGAGACTATATCTGGGTCTTGGGTTTCTTAGCTGAAAGATGGAGGTAACAGTAGTGCTTACCTGATAGGGATGTTGTGAGCATAAAATACTTGGAAAGGACTGGCTGAGGCAAGGCACATGGTAGGTTCTCAGCAAATAGCAAAAAGCAACTCATGACACAGGTAACATACACACAGGAAAAACTGTGCATACAGCCATGTCAGTTGCAGCCCCTGGGGACAAGTGGAAGAGCAGGGTGTCCAGACCTGGGCCAGCTGGAAAGGAAGAAAGTGGTTGATTCCAAGTAAAAACTGTGGAAGAGGCAGGTGACAGAGAAGTGAAGATTCCGGAACCCCACTGCCTGAGTTCAAGTCTCTGTTGCACTGTTTAACAGATGTGTCCCTGAGAGAAGTTGCTTTGCCTTCCACACCGCAGTTTCTATCTACCTCACTGAGCTATTGTGAGAATTAAAGGTTACCCATCTCCTGGGTTTTTGTGCATTTATAATAGTGCCTGGCACTAACTGCTTTAAAAGAAGAGATGAGCATATATAAGATTACCTTTACGCCTAAGACAGAAGAAAGGCAAGTGATAAATTACATGCTGTGAAAAACATAGCATAGGGTTAACAACTAACATATATAAGTGCTCATGCTCACTTGTGAAAAATGAATATTTCAACAGAAAAATGGACAAAGGGCATGAGTGAACAATTTATAAGGAGAAAGTCCAATTGACCAATAACCTGTGAAAAGATAAGCCATCTTCCTAGTCATCAGGAAAACTGAGCAACTGAACTGACTGACTGATTGCAATTACACGTATTTAAACATATATTCTTTTAAATATATCTACGATAACCACTTTTACCTTAAAATACATGTAACTGGCCTAGGAATGCCACTCCTAGGAAGCTATTCTACAGAAACCCAAGTTCAACCTTTAAGGACACAAGAACAAGGATTTTTCAGCATCACTGTTCATGGTGGTAGTTTTTGTATTGCTGACTCAGTCGTGTCCAATTCTTTGAGGCCCCATGGATTGTAGCCTGTCCATATGATTCTCCAGGCAAGTACCCTGGAGTGGGTTGCCATAGCTTCCTCCAGGGGACCTTTCTGACCCATGGATCAATCCATATCTTTCTGTCTCCTGCACTGGCAGGCTGGTTCTGAGTCACTGAATAAGCCCTTTTGCAGTATAAACAACTTCAATGATCGTTGATAGAGAAATGATTGAATGAGTTGAGGAACACATAGCCATGGAATATAATGCATCTATGGAAAAGAATGCAAACTATATCCATTCACTGAGGGGAGTGTTTATCATGCATTGCTAAGTGAGAAATCAAATAGCAAGGAAATTCATATCTAGTATGAATTTGTTTTTATAAAAAAACTCAAAATAAAATTTATTGTGTACCCTTACAAATATTTGGATGTGTTCATATGATTATGAATCAAGATACGTCTTGAACACTGAAAATTGGGAGGGAGAGATGCTAGGGAGAAGAGAGGGTGAGAGGGGATAGAAGTCAGAAGAGAGACTTCATCAAATTTGAAACAAGCAAATAAACAGCAGGTGGAGTCTCAGGAGTTCTCAAGTGTACATACTGGAGAGACTAGGTGGCCAAAACAGTTTCCCCGTGGGGTGTAGGCAGAAGACCCCCTTCAGAGAGATGCCTGCTGGTGGTCCCTGGTGATTATATTATTTCATCTACACAAGATTTCTGAACGTTGCTATTTGGAAATCCTACCAAGACTCAGAATTCCCCTTCTCTTTATTCTGTTGCTCTCAGGACTCAGCACAGCACTGTGCACAGGTGGATTTCTGTAAATGCACCCCCAGTGTGACAAAGGACAAGGACACAAAGCAAGAGTGCTAAATGCCGATGTAGGGGGTCCCTGTGTGTCTCAGCACTCCCCTGCCTGGGGCTCAGCTCACCAAACAGAGTCTGCTGGGCTTTCTGCCTGGAGGCACCAGAAAAGGGCAGAAAAAGGGACATTTCTGGACAGGCACTCAATAGGTGTATTGAGTCTTTGCAGAAAAAGTGAGTTTGGAGCTGGCAAGTACCGAGACCAGTGGCCTCACTGGCAGGCTGGTTCTGAGTCACTGATTTTAGGCCCCATGGATTGTAGCCTGTCCATATGATTCTCCAGGCAAGTACCCTGGAGTGGGTTGCCATAGCTTCCTCCAGGGGACCTTTCTGACCCATGGATCAATCCATATCTTTCTGTCTCCTGCACTGGCAGGCTGGTTCTGAGTCACTGAATAAGCCCTTTTGCAGTATAAACAACTTCAATGATCGTTGGTAGAGAAATGATTGAATGAGTTGAGGAACACATAGCCATGGAATATAATGCATCTATGGAAAAGAATGCAAACTATATCCATTCACTGAGGGGAGTGTTTATCATGCATTGCTAAGTGAGAAATCAAATAGCAAGGAAATTCATATCTAGTATGAATTTGTTTTTATAAAAAAACTCAAAATAAAATTTATTGTGTACCCTTACAAATATTTGGATGTGTTCATATGATTATGAATCAAGATACGTCTTGAACACTGAAAATTGGGAGGGAGAGATGCTAGGGAGAAGAGAGAGGGTGAGAGGGGATAGAAGTCAGTAAGAAGAGAGACTTCATCAAATTTGAAACAAGCAAATAAACAGCAGGTGGAGTCTCAGGAGTTCTCAAGTGTACATACTGGAGAGACTAGGTGGCCAAAACAGTTTCCCCGTGGGGTGTAGGCAGAAGACCCCCTTCAGAGAGATGCCTGCTGGTGGTCCCTGGTGATTATATTATTTCATCTACACAAGATTTCTGGACGTTGCTATTTGGAAATCCTACCAAGACTCAGAATTCCCCTTCTCTTTATTCTGTTGCTCTCAGGACTCAGCACAGCACTGTGCACAGGTGGATTTCTGTAAATGCACCCCTAGTGTGACAAAGGACAAGGACACAAAGCAAGAGTGCTAAATGCCGATGTAGGGGGTCCCTGTGTGTCTCAGCACTCCCCTGCCTGGGGCTCAGCTCACCAAACAGAGTCTGCTGGGCTTTCTGCCTGGAGGCACCAGAAAGGGGCAGAGGAAGGGGCATTTCTGGACAGGCACTCAATAGGTGTATTGAGTCTTTGCAGAAAAAGTGAGTTTGGAGCTGGCAAGTACTGAGACCAGTGGCCTGAAGAGAATGAGAGGTGACCAGGCAGCCGTTTTTCAGGCTCTCGCCACACGATGCAACAGGCTTGGCTTTGTTTCCAGGATGGGGACTCCTCGAATCCTGGTATGCCTTTTATGTGCTCTGTGGGATTCAGCCCCAGGCTTGAGACGGAGGGCTGACAAGAAAGTCTATCAGGTGAAGCAACCACCTTTGTGAGGACTGCAGCTCTGCTGGGAGAACCTCAGCCTATGGCACCAAAGCTGGAGCCTCGCCCTCCCTTGTCTGTAGTGTGGTCCCTACAGAGACCCCTCTCCCTTCGTGCCCCTCCTGCACTCCCTTCTTTGCGCAGTGGTCTGAGTTCATTTGCTTGGATTCTTTCCATTGCAGATTTCAATCCAGCCATCAAACTGAGCACTACCTGAAGAGGAGGGAAGGGAGAATGCTTCCATTTCTTATGGTCGAGCTGGGGAACTAAGACCTGTGTAAAAAAGCACTCCTCCCCTACAATTAGGGATTCTCTTTAAATTTTTTAATAAGCTTTTAATTTTATATTGGAATATAGCTGATTAATGGGCTTCTCAGTGGCGCTAGTGGTGAAGAATCCACCTGCGAATGTAGGAGATGTGGGTTTGATCCCTGGGTTGGGGAGATCCCCTGAAGGAGAGCATGGCAACCCTGTCCAGTATTCTTGCCTGAAGAATCCCAAGGACAGAAGAGTTCCTTCCTGAAGTCACAAAGAGTTGGACATGACTGAGTGACTTAGCATGCACAGAAGCACTGTCCTTCCCGAGGACCATGTATAGTTCTTGGGACCTAATGCATGCTAGGCCACTCAGCACAGCACTGTGCACAGGTGGATTTCTGTAAATGCACCCCCAGTGTGACAAAGGACAAGGACACAAAGCAAGAGTGCTAAATGCCGATGTAGGGGGTCCCTGTGTGTCTCAGCACTCCCCTGCCTGGGGCTCAGCTCACCAAACAGAGTCTGCTGGGCTTTCTGCCTGGAGGCACCAGAAAAGGGCAGAAAAAGGGACATTTCTGGACAGGCACTCAATAGGTGTATTGAGTCTTTGCAGAAAAAGTGAGTTTGGAGCTGGCAAGTACCGAGACCAGTGGCCTGAAGAGAATGAGAGCAGGTGACCAGGCAGCCGGTTTTCAGGCTCTCGCCACACGATGCAACAGGCTTGGCTTTGTTTCCAGGATGGGGACTCCTCGAATCCTGGTATGCCTTTTATGTGCTCTGTGGGATCCAGCCCCAGGCTTGAGACGGAGGGCTGACAAGAAAGTCTATCAGGTGAAGCAACCACCTTTGTGAGGACTGCAGCTCTGCTGGGAGAACCTCAGCCTATGGCACCAAAGCTGGAGCCTCGCCCTCCCTGTCTATAGTGTGGTCCCTACAGAGACCCCTCTCCCCTCGTGCCCCTCCTGCGCTCTCTCCTTTGCGCAGTGGTCTGAGCTCATTTGCTTGGATTCTTTTCATTGCGGATTTCAATCCAGCCATCAAACTGAGCACTGCCTGAAGAGGAGAGAAGGGAGAATGCTTCCATTTCTTATGGTCGAGCTGGGGAACTAAGACCTGTGTACAAAAGCACTCCTCCCCCACAATTAGGGATTCTCTTTAAATTTTTTAATAAACTTTTAATTTTATATTGGAATATAGCTGATTAATGGGCTTCTCAGTGGCGCTAGCGGTGAAGAATCCACCTGCAAATGTAGGAGATGTGGGTTTGATCCCTGGGTTGGGGAGATCCCCTGAAGGAGAGCATGGCAACCCTGTCCAGTATTCTTGCCTGAAGAATCCCAAGGACAGAAGAGCTCCTTCCTGAAGTCACAAAGAGTTGGACATGACTGAGTGACTTAGCATGCACAGAAGCACTGTCCTTCCCGAGGACCATGTATAGTTCTTGGGACCTAATGCATGCTAGGAACCTGAGGGACAGGTGGGAGGATTTCTGGGGACTGTCCAAGACGAAAGTTTGTTTTTGATCATATTTGTGAAACAGCCAGGGATGGACTTGCATCACATCGAGATGGCTGGGCCATCTAGACTTCAAAGAGCTGAAGGAGGGCTTCCCCTGGTGGTCCAGTGGGTAAGGACACCGCCTTGCAGTGCAAGGGGCGCCGGTTCGTGCCCTGGCCTGGGAAGATCCCACGTGCCGCGGAGTGGCTGGACCGATGTGTCCAATCACCGAGCCAGAGCTCTGGAGCGCATGCGCCAAGAGCCGGTGCTCTGCAACAACAGACGCCACGGTGATAGGAGGCCCACACGGGCCAAGGAACAAAGACGGATGACAATAGAGAAATGAAAGACCAATAGAAGTGGCCCACTTGCTCCCCTCCCTCCCCAACCCGACCCCCCGCCCAAAATAAATAAATAAATAAATCTTTGAAAAAAAAAAAAAAGAGCTGAGGGAAAGGAGAAGAGCAGATAGCTAGGGGAGGTGTGCTGGTCTCCAGGCAGCCTGGATGGGGGCAGGAGTGTTCTGCCTGGGGGATCTCAACTCTGTACCAGTGTGACCTTAGGCAGCTTGCTTCTCCTAATTGGGCTTCAGTTTCCTTATCTGCAAACTGAGGAGGTTGGATCTTTCCTTTCCAAGGTCCCTTCTTAATTTTATGAACCTGTGATTCTGTGAGATCATAGGAACTGTTTAGAGTAAGGAAGGAGCAGAGACAAAGAACGAGCAAAATATGCAAAGCAAAGAGGAGCTAAAAAACTTAGTTTTTGCCTTTCTTGCTTCATTCCTATTCCTTCCTCCAGAAACAATCTCCAAAGAAAGAGCAGATGTGTGCCTATTTGGACAACTTGTAGCAGAAGACAGTGGAGCAAAAGAAACTTAAACTGAAAATAATCTTGCCATTCAACACAAGATTCGTGATACCCAGGAGCTCATGCGTTTGTGGCATCTTCAAGGAGACCCAGCATGCTTGGAAAACTGTCTGATAAATATGCCACATCTCTCTGCACAGGTTCAAATGCATCCCTAGTCATGTCAGCTTTTTGATGCTTCCTGGGGCCCTTCTCTTTCTCATTAGCATTTTCAGAAGGTTACAGGACTCAGATCCATTAGTCAGGTACTCCCTACCCTCACCAAGTCGTGAGGGGCCAGAGAGAGAGAAGACAGGGCAATGAACTTGAAGGAGACTCACACCCCCGCCCCACATTCTTCTGGGAGTTGGAAAAGTCTGTGTTTTCTGTGGTGAGAGAATGGGTTATGACCCTTTCAGACAGTGTCTCGGAAGAGCCAAGGTTCATGGGCTGCTGAGTAGGGGGCCCTTGTTCTGAGGGCTGTTGACTCCATCTCTGTCCTTGAAGAGACTTTTTTGCTTCTCTAGACACTTGCAGGCACCCTGGTGAGTTGACCCCAGGGACACACATCTCATTTCGAGACCAGCCCTCTGCCTGTCACATTCACTTCAACTTAACCCCCTCCTTTCATGAGAATGACCTAGAGATGACCCTCTGAAGGAGACAGTATATCTCTGGTGTTTGGCAGAACAGATAACTATGGTGTGTACTCAAGAGCAGTGAGGAGCGGTGACGGGGAAACACAGACCCATGGGCGCCTCTGACTAGCTACTCAGGAGCTGAACTGAAATACTGATTTAAGAAAAGAGTAGCTCGGAGCAGAGCAAGGCTCCCATGCTGTGTGAGGGAAAGTGATCAGGAAACAAAAGGTTTTATGTGCTCAGTTGCATCTGACTCTTTGCAACACCAAGGGACTTGCAGCCCTTCAGGCTCCTCTGTCCATGAGACCTCCCGGGCAAGAACACTGGAGTGGGTTGCCATGTCCTTCTCCAGGGAACCTTCCTGAGCCGGGGGTTGAACCTGCATCTCAGGCAGATTCTTTACCCATCAGCCACCACAGAAGCCTAAAAGGTTTTAAGTCAGGAGCAAATTTGACTTGATCAGACCTGGTAACTTCTTTGGACCAATCAACAGTGGATTTGGAAATAAAGACAGAATTAAAAAAAAAAAAATCCGCTTAGAACAACCCTGGGAGGAGAATAGCCTGGGCCTGCGTTCTTACTAGAAGTATCCGAAGGAAATTAAGTAATCATCATCTCCTGATCTGGATAAGGCTAGAAAGGGTATTGATTCTCTCTGTAGGCAAATACAGGTTCACCAACATGAACTCATTTACACTGTATGCATGCAAGCTCTCTCCTTTCACATGTAAAATGATTCAGAACAAGTTTTAGGATGGGAAGCCTGGTGTTGTCCAGCAGGACAGGTTTGGGAGGGAAGGTGTCGAAGAGGAGGTCACTAGAAGACTCTTGCGATTTAACATTAAGAGCATGAGAGCCTGGACTTGCCACAGTAGCTCTGGAAGGGGAGAAGAATTTGCTATAGATCAAAAGGTATCGCATTGCTGGCCTTGCAGAAAACCTCCTCAACGAAAAAGACAAAATCAGGCAAAATGTGGGGAAAAGACTTGCCACAAATGAGATGGACAAAAGTGAATATTCTATACATCTGTAGATGTACTTTTACAGATTTAGAAAAACAGATCTAAAATCTTGCTACGCGAAGTGTTCCCTAAATCAACGGCACCAGCAGTCCCTTAGAGCTTTTCACACATGCAGAGCCTCAGAGCCCACCCCAGACCCCCATGCCTGCAGCTGTGTGACTGTTAGCATAACTGTCGCCATCTTGGATCACCACACTCCCTCCTGTCCTTCCACTGACCCTACACAGGACTATACTGTGGAGCAAATCACTTCTCTGTCCTTCAGGGCTTTGAAGTTAATAGATATTATTTAATAATCATTAGGGCCAGGTGGCCTCTATGCGCTGTTAGTCCCTGAATGATGATGAAGAATTTTGCTAAGACATTCCCGGCACCCCAGAGACTAGTTATCCATTCATAAATCTTGACTGAGGAATGCACACACTGTTTCCAAGCACATACCCCATACCTTACACTTTAACTATAATACTGGCCCCATGGGCCCTTGTTGGTGTGGGGTGAAGCTATGGGGTGCTTTTGGACCCTTGTTCCCCCGCTTTCTCACCCTGTGAATGATTTGCTCTACAATAAACAGATCCATTGATTACATGGAATGGTCTCCCTTGTTTCTGGTCTCAAGATAACTTCTCAGTTTGGTAAGTACTTTCATTCCCTGTGTCCTCTAACAGCAATTTATAACACCTTCCTAGACAATGTTAATGTTTAAGAGGTGCTGGTCTAGAAAATAATCTTGTTTGTTAGGTAAAGATATATTTTGTTTTGTTTTTTTCTGCATCAATCCAAAGAAATGAAGAACTAAATGATGGTGGGTCAGTGATGAACCACTATCATGTAGTTCTGCATTTCTCTGTATTGACTGTCACTTTTGTTTGCTCCAGGACTCTCGCCAAGGAAATCCCATGGACAGAGCAGCCTGGCGGGCTACAGTCCATAGGGTCACAAAGAGTTGGACATGACTAAAGTGACTAAGCACGAGCATAAGTCACTGGATCAGGGTCCACTCTAATAACCTAATTTTGCTTTAATTACCTGTTTAAAGATCCTATCTTCAAATGCATTTATATTCTGAGGTACGGGGCGTTAGGACTTTAACACATGAAATTTGGAAGGACACAGTTCAGCCCATAACAGAAGGCATTCTGGGAAGGGCTGTGAACGGGGAGGCAGATCACAGAGTTAATCCCAGCTTTGTCACTTGCTGTGTTCCTTGCTTTTAGTCTTAGCTCTCCTGGCTTCTGTCCCAGCATGGTGTCTTTCACTTCATACTAAGACTTAAAGGCTAACATCAGCCTTATTAGTGAGCTGCATCCCAGACATCTCCAATTTCTGCAAAATTCTGTGATCATTCTTTAATATCCAGACGAGATGCTTTGAGCCTTTACCTTACGTGGTACTGGAAGGATTCTCTGCTAGGCTTGCCTTTTCTGAGGGCTTCACTCTCCGGGGCTCGCAGGGCTGCAGCTGGTCAGTGGTCTTGGTTCTGAGATCTCTCCTCTTGGGTCAGCTTGCTCATGCAGGACCCAACCTCAGTCCTTTCTCTCCAATGTGTCCCAGCAAGGACAGTGGAGGAGAGCAGATTCGGACCCAAGGTTTGAAAGGGAAGCGATGGGGCGGGTGATTTAATATTAGAGGGCACTGCAAGGAAAACCTTGAAAGTGCAGTGTGGACTTCCCTGACTTAAAGTTCTGTGGTCTTTCCTTTTCTTTTTTTTAAATGTTGGCCTCTTTTATTGTTTTTATTTATTTATTTATTTATTTTCATCCATCTTTATTCTTTGGCCTGTGTGGGCCTCCCATTGCAGTGGCCTCTCTAGTTGTAGAGCACCGGCTCTGGGTGCATGCGCTCCAGAGCGCTGGCTCACGACTGGACACACCAGCCCAGCCGCTCTGCGGCACGTGGGTCCTTCCCGGGCCAGGGATTGAACCAGCGCCCCCTGCACTGCAAGGTGGACTCCCCACCCATGGATCACCAGGGAAGTCCCTGTGCTCTTAATTTAATTCAGGATGTTTCTTTTTTTTTTTCCCTTTTTTCAGGGTATTTCTTACTGAGCCATGGTCTCCCATTTTGACTCCTGCTTATGGACGCCACTCAGACCTTTTGTCTTTCTCAGACCCCCCCTTTTGGGTCCATATATACCTCACCCCAGTTTCTTTCAAGTCATCAATGAACAACATGTTTTTGGAAAAAAAGGGTACGGGGTTAGGACTTTAACACATGAAATTTGGAAGGACACAGTTCAGCCCATAACAGAAGGCATTCTGGAAAGGGCTGTGAACGGGGAGGCAGATCACAGAGTTAATCCCAGCTTTGTCACTTGCTGTGTTCCTTGCTTTTAGTCTTAGCTCTCCTGGCTTCTGTCCCAGCATGGTGTCTTTCACTTCATACTAAGACTTAAAGGCTAACATCAGCCTTATTAGTGAGCTACATCCCAGACATCTCCAACTTCTGCAAAATTCTGTGATCATTCTTTAATACCCAGACGAGATGCTTTGAGCCTTTACCTTACATGGTACTGGAAGGATTCTCTACTAGGCTTGCCTTTTCTGAGGGCTTCACTCTCCGGGGCTCCCAGGGCTGCAGCTGGTCACTGGTCTTGGTTCTGAGATCTCTCCTCTTGGGTCAGCTTGCTCATGCAGGACCCAACCTCAGTCCCTTCTCTCCAATGTGTCCCAGCAAGGACTATGGAGGAGAGCAGATTCAGACCCAAGGTTTGAAAGGGAAGTGATGGGGCGGGTGATTTAATATTAGAGGGTACTGCAAGGAAAACCTTGAAAGCGCAGTGTGGACTTCCCTGACTTAAAGTTCTGTGGTCTTTCCTTTTCTTTTTTTTAAATGTTGGCCTCTTTTATTGTTTTTATTTATTTATTTATTTATTTTCATCCATCTTTATTCTTTGGCCTGTGTGGGCCTCCCATTGCAGTGGCCTCTCTAGTTGCAGAGCACCGGCTCTGGGTGCATGCGCTCCAGAGCACTGGCTCACGACTGGACACACCAGCCCAGCCACTCTGCGGCACGTGGGTCCCTCCCGGGCCAGGGATTGAACCAGCGCCCCCTGCACTGCAAGGTGGACTCCCCACCCATGGATCACCAGGGAAGTCCCTGTGCTCTTAATTTAATTCAGAATGTTTCTTTTTTTTTTCCAGGGAATTTCTTACTGAGCCATGGTCTCCCATTTTGACTCCTGCTTATGGACGCCACTCAGACCTTTTGTCTTTCTCAGACCTTCCTTCTGTTTCTCCTCCTTCTGCCTTCCTGGGTCCCACATATACCTCACCCCAGTTTCTTTCAAGTCATCAATGAACAACTCCTAATTGTATTATTTTCTTACCAAGAAATGGAGCTCTTTTCCAGTTCCATCTTTCCTTTTAGTTGGCTCCTGGGAGCAGCAGGTGCGATAGGGCTCACTTTCCTCAACCAAAGACACGTCGAGAAATATTTATGGCAGAGAGTCATCACCTCTGCTGTGAATTATGCCTCTAGTGGGTGAGAGCTCTTCAGTCTCTTTAAGGTCAGATCCTCGTCTTTTTCTATCTCCCCTCTTACAATTCTCTACAGCAGCTTTGGGAATCACTCTTTCATCTGAAATGTAGAAGAATTGATACGATAACCACTCAGAGTAAACTCTGTTTTTGTACAATATGAATATCAATGGTAAGAGAAAAGAAGACACACCTCCTTGTCCTGGGTATATAGTACTGATGGTTATTTCAAATAGAAAGCATTATGAGGTCAGCTACTTGATTCCCTTCTCATCAAGAATTAAGTGGGTCAAGGAAGAAATGGTCTATTTCATATTTACTATTGGCACAAGGTGCCAACTCTTTTTCTATCTGCCTAAAACAAACAAAACCACAGCCCTGAAACCTCTCAGCAACGGTGCTCTTGTTTTAGCATCTTGCCCTCGCCCACTCTTCTCTAACCAGCACTTTCTATCTCAATGGATTGAAGGGCCGCAGAGCACAGATTCAGGAGACAGAAAGTTTGGGTTTCAGCACTTAGTCTGTGACCTTTAGATTCCATGACTGTGGGGAAGTCGCTGAAGATTTCTGAATCCAGTTTCCTTGTCTGTAACGTAGGGAAGAAGCCTCCTCATAAACTCACAGGATTGAATGAGATTTTAGTACTCAGAAATGCTTCTTTGGCTAGAAAGACCAGAAGCCAAGTATCTGAGCTGGGTAGTGGCTGTGACTTCAGACATGTTTGGGCAAACCTGGAGGGTTAATTGGCATGCTGGTCAGGTTTGGGATTGCCTGATGGCTCAAGAGGAGACACAGTGACTGGTTTTATTAAATCTGACAATTGGCCCCCGAGAGCATCACCGGGCACTGTGTCTGATGGGAGCTAGAACACAGCGCTCCTGCTGCATCCAGGAACGCTGGTTGGAAGGGAGGGAGAGATCCCTGTGAGCAAAGATGAAAAGATGCCTCCACACTGGCTTCCTGTCCTGCCTCGGAGAACCTGCCTCGTGTCACCTGAGAGATGGAAAGGGAAAAAGGTCTCTCCCTAGAATTGCCCTAGGCCACCGAGATCTACAGCAGATCCCCCTGTGAGACAGAGCAGCGGGCGTGGCCTTGAAGGTGTGTCAAAAGAAGAGTGCTAGATGCCAGGTCAGGGTGGGCGTGGTGGGGCCCAAGGATATAAAAGGGTGGGGGCACTTTAACAAAAGAATACACAGTCCCAAACACAAAACCTGGCACAAAAGGGATTGTTTTTTAGAATAATTGGGTCAATCCCAATAATTTACACTTTTAAGAAGGTTATTTCCAAAACAGAAAGCATTATGAGGTCAGCTACTTGATTCCCTTCTCATCAAGAATTAAGTGGGTCAAGGAAGAAACGGTCTATTTCATATTTACTATTGGCACAAGGTGCCAACTCTTTTTCTATCTGCCTAAAACAAACAAAACCACAGCCCTGAAACCTCTCAGCAATGGTGCTCTTGTTTTAGCATCTTGCCCTCGCCCACTCTTCTCTAACCAGCACTTTTTATCTCAATGGATTGAAGGGCCGCAGAGCACAGATTCAGGAGACAGAAGGTTTGGGTTTCAGTACTTAGTCTGCGACCTTTAGATTCCATGATTGTGGGGAAGTTGCTGAAGATTTCCGAATCCAGTTTCCTTGTCTGTAACATAGGGAAGAAGCCTCCTCATAAACTCACAGGATTGAATGAGATTTTAGTACTCAGAAATGCTTCTTTGGCTAGAAAGACCAGAAGCCAAGTATCTGAGCTGGGTAGTGGCTGTGACTTCAGACATGTTTGGGCAAGCCTGGAAGGTTAATTGGCATGCTGGTCAGGTTTGGGATTGCCTGATGGCTCAAGAGGAGACACAGTGACTGGTTTTATTAAATCTGACAATTGGCCCCCGAGAGCATCACCGGGCACTGTGTCTGATGGGAGCTAGAACACAGCGCTCCTGCTGCATCCAGGAACGCTGGTTGGAAGGGAGGGAGAGATCCCTGTGAGCAGAGATGAAAAGATGCCTCCACACTGGCTTCCTGTCCTGCCTCAGAGAACCTGCCTCGTGTCACCTGAGAGACGGAACTGGTATGACAGTGGGCCAAGGGAAAAAGGTCTCTCCCTAGAATTGCCCTAGGCCACCGAGATCGACAGCAGATCCCACTGTGAGACAGAGCAGCGGGCGTGGCCTTGAAGGTGTGTCAAAAGAAGAGTGCTAGATGCCAGGTCAGGGTGGGCGTGGTGGGGCCCAAGGATATAAAAGGGTGAGGGCACTTTAACAAACGAATACACAGTTCCAAACACAAAACCTGGCACAAAAGGGATTGTTTTTTAGAATAATTGGGTCAATCCCAATAATTTACACTTTTAAGAAGGTTATTTCCAAAACAGAAATAGTTATAGATGTAGAAAACAAACTTGTGGCAACCATGGGGAAAGGGAGGCATAAACTGGGGGACTGGGACCGCTATATAGATGCACTGTTAATATAGATTACACTATATATAAAATGGGGCTTCCCACGTGGCTCAGTGGTAAAGAATCTGCCTGTCAGTGCAGGAGATGCAAGAGAAGTAGGTTCAATCCCTACACTGGGAAGATCCCCTGGAGGAGGAAATGGCAACTCACTCCAGTATTCTTCCCTAGAGAATCCCATGGACAGAGGAGCCTGGCGGGCTACGGTCCATGGGGTCACAAAGAGTTAGACATGACTTAATGATTAAAACAACAAATATATAAAATAGGTAATAAGGGCCTCCTCTATAGCACAGGGAACTCTACTCAATACTCTGTAATGACTTATATGGGAACAGAATCTAAAATAGGTGGATGGGCTTCCCCTGGTGGTCCAGTGGGTAAGGACACTGCCTTGCAGTGCAAGGGGCGCCGGTTCGATCCCTGGCCTGGGAAGATCCCACGTGCCGCGGAGCGGCTGGACCGATGTGTCCAATCACTGAGCCGGAGCTCTGGGGCGCATGCGCCCAGAGCCGGCGCTCTGTGACGACGGACGCCACCGCGATGGGAGGCCCACATGAGCCAAGGAACAAAGACGGATGAAAATAAGAGGGATGAAAGACCAATGGAAGTGGCCCGCCCGCTCCCCTCCCTCCCCAGCCCGACCCCAGTCCAAAAATAAATAAATCTTTAAAAATAAATAAATAAATAAATAAAATAGGTGGATATATGTATATGGATAAATGATTCACTTTCCTATACAGCATAAACTACCACAAAACTGTAAGTCAGCTCTACTTCAAAAAATAATCATTTTTAAAAAGCCGATAAATCGTACAATGCCCAGAAATACAACAATGTATTTTCACGAGTTCTCGGACACATCTCTTTAAGATGTTTTTCCCTCGCTCTCTTGGGTGGCCTACTTTTTATTTATTTATTTATTTATTTATTTATTTTGGGCGGGGGTCGGGTTGGGGAGGAAGGGGAGCGGGCGGGCCACTTCTATCGGTCTTTCATTTCTCTGTTTTCATCCATCTTTGTTCTTTGGCTCCTGTGGGCCTCCCATCGCGGTGGCCTCTGCAGTCGCAGAGCACCCGCTCTGGGCGCATGCGCTCCAGAGCTCCGGCTTGGTGATTGGACACATCAGTCCAGCTGCTCCGCGGCACGTGGGATCTTCCCAGGCCAGGACTCGAACTGGCGCCCCTTGTACTGCAAGGCAGTGTCCTTACCCACTGGACCACCAGGGGAAGCCCTATGGCCTACTTTTTGATCACTTTTTCATCTGACAATGATTTTGTAATATCACTTTCTACAGAGAGAATGAAAACATAATTTGGTCTTTCTTCTAGGATAGTTAATCAGAATTAATTCTCAATTATTGATTGTTAGGGAGAATAAAAGAATCAAGACAATGCAGATGATGCACTCTTTGTAATATTCCTACAGCTTCTGTCCAACAAACACAAGAATTGTGAAAGATTTTCTTTTGAGTGATTTCTATAATCAAAGGGGGAAAATGTATGGCACATTTATAATTGTATACACTCACAAAAGACAATCTCTGTTTTGACTAGGTGTTGATGAGAACTACATTGTCTGCTTGCACATTTACATGCCTACTGATTAGAAGGGATTCCCACAGAGAAACTTCTGATAGGGCACTTGCCAAACCTTTAGCTCTATCGCCCACTCAGACGCCAGGAGCCACAGAACCTGTGGGTATGTTGAATTAGAGCCTCTGGTCCTGCTCCCTGATGCTCTGACAGCAGGTAAGCTGGCACAGAGGGCACTAGGAGAATTCTTGGAAAGCCAATTCTATACTGGGGCAGCCAGCAATAACTTTGATATACCTGGAAGTGACTTTGAAGCAGACAAATGATTTCTTTAAATCCAAAATAAACCTCCCTTAATCAGATTGCAAAAATGCCCCTGGACACTCCAATGCCACTGGAGACAAAGGGAAGTATAATGGTGGAGAAATTCAAGAGGAAAAGGAATGTGGACTTCACCATGTGTAACTGAAATATTTCATTTCTGCAACTTTGGGGAAAACACCAGAACAACCACGGCCACATGACATCATTAACAAGGAAGGAGCGGGCGCCACTTCTATCGGTCTTTCATTTCTCTGTTTTCATCCGTTTTTGTTCTTTGGCTCCTGTGGGCCTCCCATCACAGTGGCCTCTGTTGCAGAGCACCCGCTCTGGGCGCATGTGCTCCAGAGCTCCGGCTTGGTGATTGGACACATCAGTCCAGCTGCTCCGCGGCACGTGGGATCTTCCCAGGCCAGGGATCGAACCGGCGCCCCTTGCACTGCAAGGCGGTGTCCTTATCCACTGGACCACCAGGGGAAGCCCTATGGCCTACTTTTTGATCACTTTTTCATCTGACAATGATTTTGTAATATCACTTTCTACAGAGAGAATGAAAACATAATTTGGTCTTTCTTCTAGGATGGTTAATCAGAATTAATTCTCAATTATTGATTGTTAGGGAGAATAAAAGAATCAAGACAATGCAGATGATGCACTCATTGTAATATTCCTACAGCTTCTGTCCAACAAACACAAGAATTGTGAAAGATTTTCTTTTGAGTGATTTCTATAATCAAAGGGGGAAAATGTATGGCACACTTATAATTGTATACACTCACAAAAGACAATCTCTGTTTTGACTAGGTGTTGATGAGAACTACATTGTCTGCTTGCACATTTACATGCCTACTGATTAGAAGGGATTCCCATAGAGAAACTTCTGATAGGGCACTCGCCAAACCTTTAGCTCTATCGCCCACTCAGACGCCAGGAGCCACAGAACCTGTGGGTATGTTGAATTAGAGCCTCTGGTCCTGCTCCCTGATGCTCTGACAGCAGGTAAGCTGGCACAGAGGGCACTAGGAGAATTCTTGGAAAGCCAATTCTATACTGGGGCAGCCAGCAATAACTTTGATATACCTGGAATGACTTTGAAGCAGACAAATGATTTCTTTAAATCCAAAATAAACCTCCCTTAATCAGATTGCAAAAATGCCCCTGGACACTCCCATGCCACTGGAGACAAAGGGAAGTATAATGGTGGAGAAATTCAAGAGGAAAAGGAATGTGGACTTCACCATGTGTAACTGAAATATTTCATTTCTGCAACTTTGGGGAAAACACCAGAACAACCACGGCCACATGACATCATTAACAGGGACTAGTCTTGGTTCTTTGAAGGGGGCCATGAGAGTGAGGGGTCCTCAGTTTTCATTGCCTTTTCAGGAAATATACCCCTGACTGAAACAGAAAATAATTCTGAATCTCATGGCTTCCTGTACTAATTAATGATTTGTTGACATAACGACGAGCTGGTAGGTGGTGGCACTGAGTTAGACTGGAGTGGTGTGTAGAGGGAAGAGGTCGGGAAAACCTTAGTCCATGCAGTCATTCAGCAATCCAGGCCACCAGAAGCTCTGGCATTTTCAACATGCTCTGTGGGCATTAATAACTAGCTTCCAGACAGGGGAAGAGAGACAGAGAGCAGGACATCATCAGGGAGGTCTTACTGGTCAGTGCTGGAAGTGGTACTTCACTTCTTCCCATAATCCACTGGCTGGAACTCAGTCCCAGGGTCATGCACCTGCAAAGGAGGCTGGGAAACGTGGTATACCTTTGCAAGGGAAAGAGGAAACACATTTTGGTAAATCACTGTATTTTCTGACACAAGAAGAGACAGGATGTGCCCTCAGTTGGGATTGGAATGAGGCAAGTATAGGAAGACCACGACGCTGGAGTCACACGAGGCCCTGGGAAGCCAGCAGGAGCTTCTGGGAAATCCCAATGTCCTCATTTTTCCTTATTCCTTAGGTGTCATGGACATGAACTTGGGCAAACTCCAGGAGACAGTGAGGGAGAGGGAGGCCTGGTGTCCTGTGGTCCATAGGGTCGCAGAGAGTGGGACACGACTGGGTGATGGAGCAACAACAGGTCTCGTGGTAGCAGGATGGAAGCAATGGCTACTTTTCCTACGCATTTATTTCCATAGTCGTGAAGTCTCGGCTTCTTCTATTACACATGCTGCCCAGTTTTTGATATAAGATAGATGAGCTCTACTTCCTTCCTTTTTATCCCACCCCCAGTATCCTCATTTTATTGGTTTTCATTTATTTATTTATTTTTGGTTCTTCTGGGTTTTCACAGCTGCCACAGGTTTTCTATTTATCTATTGACTTCACCATGTGTAACTGAAATATTTCATTTCTGCAACTTTGGGGAAAACACCAGAACAACCACGGCCACATGACATCATTAACAAGGACTAGTCTTGGCTCTTTGAAGGGGGCCATGAGAGTGAGGGGTCCTCAGTTTTCATTGCCTTTTCAGGAAATATACCCCTGACTGAAACAGAAAATAATTCTGAATCTCATGGCTTCCTGTACTAATTAATGATTTGTTGACATAACGACGAGCTGATAGGTGGTGGCACTGAGTTAGACTGGAGTGGTGTGTAGAGGGAAGAGGTCGGGAAAACCTTAGTCCATGCGGTCATTCAGCAATCCAGGCCACCAGAAGCTCTGGCATTTTCAACATGCTCTGTGGGCATTAATAACTAGCTTCCAGACAGGGGAAGAGAGACAGAGAGCAGGACATCATCAGGGAGGTCTTACTGGTCAGTGCTGGAAGTGGTACTTCACTTCTTCCCATAATCCACTGGCTGGAACTCAGTCCCAGGGTCATGCACCTGCAAAGGAGGCTGGGAAACGTGGTATACCTTTGCAAGGGAAAGAGGAAACACATTTTGGTAAATCACTGTATTTTCTGACACAAGAAGAGACAGGACGTGCCCTCAGTTGGGATTGGAATGAGGCAAGTATGGGAAGACCACGACGCTGGAGTCACACGAGGCCCTGGGAAGCCAGCAGGAGCTTCTGGGAAATCCCAATGTCCTCATTTTTCCTTATTCCTTAGGTGTCATGGACATGAACTTGGGCAAACTCCAGGAGACAGTGAGGGAGAGGGAGGCCTGGTGTCCTGTGGTCCATAGGGTCGCAGAGAGTGGGACACGACTGGGTGATGGAGCAACAACAGGTCTCGTGGTAGCAGGATGGAAGCAATGGCTACTTTTCCTACGCATTTATTTCCACAGTCGTGAAGTCTCGGCTTCTTCTATTACACATGCTGCCCAGTTTTTGATATAAGATAGATGAGCTCTACTTCCTTCCTTTTTATCCCACCCCCAGTATCCTCTTTTTTTTTTTTTTTAATTTTTATTTATCTATTTATTTTTGGTTCTTCTGGGTTTTCACAGCTGCCACAGGCTCTTCTCTAGTTGCGGGGAGTGGGGGCTACTCTCAGCTGAGGTGAGCAGACTTCTTGGTGCAGTGACTTCTCTTGTTGTGGAACTCAGGCTCTAGGGCACATGGACTTCAGCAGTTGCGGAACATGGGCTCAGCAGTTGTGGCTCTGAGGCTCTAGAGCACAGGCTCAGTAGTTGTGGCTCATGGGATTCGTTGCTCCACAGCATATGAGATCTTCCCGGATGAGGGATCGAACTCATGTCTCCTACATTGGCAGGTGAACTCTTCACCACTTGAGCTATCAGGGAAACCTCCCCAGTATCCTCTTGAGCCAGGCAAGATGTTTGGGGCTGTTGCATGAGACACGTATGGTGGGTGTTCACAAAAACTACTGCTTCATTACTAGTATTTTTACTCTTTCTACCTCCCATATCACTATGATTTAATGAAAGCTGCCTGGATATCAGTCTAAGGGATGAGGATGATATTGTTGACTGTGAGTAAAAAGAAATTTTTCGGGAGAAGTCAGATCTCCCAGTTCTACCTACCACTGTTCACTGAAGGAGTCACCAATGCCTGATTTATTAGACTGTCTGCTCCAGGAGTAAACGTGTTTTGTTTACATTTGGGCTCCAGTGCCTGGCTGGGTGCTATACTGGACTGTCAGAATTCTCCTTGCACTCTCCTAAATACAAGGATTAAAACATTTTTTGATATGTAGCATTGTTACGAGCCTTAAAACCCGAAAAATTTGACAGATCGGGCCTAGTCGCCAGTAGGTGTCATGGACATGAACTTGGGCAAACTCCAGGAGACAGTGAGGGAGAGGGAGGCCTGGTGTCCTGTGGTCCATAGGGTCGCAAAGAGTGGGACACGACTGGGTGACGGAGCAACAACAGGTCTCGTGGTAGCAGGATGGAAGCAATGGCTACTTTTCCTACGCATTTATTTCCATAGTCGTGAAGTCTCGGCTTCTTCTATTACACATGCTGCCCAGTTTTTGATATAAGATAGATGAGCTCTACTTCCTTCCTTTTTATCCCACCCCCAGTATCCTCTTTTTTTTTTTTTAATTTTTATTTATCTATTTATTTTTGGCTCTTCTGGGTTTTCACAGCTGCCACAGGCTCTTCTCTAGTTGTGGGGAGTGGGGGCTACTCTCAGCTGAGGTGAGCAGACTTCTTGGTGCAGTGACTTCTCTTGTTGTGGAACTCAGGCTCTAGGACACATGGACTTCAGCAGTTGCGGAACATGGGCTCAGCAGTTGTGGCTCTGAGGCTCTAGAGCACAGGCTCAGTAGTTGTGGCTCATGGGATTAGTTGCTCCACAGCATATGAGATCTTCCCGGATGAGGGATCGAACTCATGTCTCCTGCATTGGCAGGCGAACTCTTCACCACTTGAGCTATCAGGGAAACCTCCCCAGTATCCTCTTGAGCCAGGCAAGATGTTTGGGGCTGTTGCATGAGACACGTATGGTGGGTGTTCACAAAAACTACTGCTTCATTACTAGTATTTTTACTCTTTCTACCTCCCATATCACTATGATTTAATGAAAGCTGCCTGGATATCAGTCTAAGGGATGAGGATGATATTGTTGACTGTGAGTAAAAAGAAATTTTTCGGGAGAAGTCAGATCTCCCAGTTCTACCTACCACTGTTCACTGAAGTAGTCACCAATGCCTGATTTATTAGACTGTCTGCTCCAGGAGTAAACGTGTTTTGTTTACCTTTGGGCTCCAGTGCCTGGCTGGGTGCTATACTGGACTGTCAGAATTCTCCTTGCACTCTCCTAAATACAAGGATTAAAACATTTTTTGATATGTAGCATTGTTACGAGCCTTATCAGAATAGACACGAATGCCCAGGTTCAACAAATATGCTTATTTTGACCCACAATTCCTGGATATTCCATAATTAATTGAACGTGGGGTCTTGCTTTGAGATTCTTTCCCTTTGACCATTTTCTACAATAATTAAAGAAAACACAAGGTTTAGGTATGAAATCTCTAAATGCGTTGGAAAAGGTAGGTTCTTCATTTCTTCTGGCAAATGGAAAATTACTTCTCTCTTGAAGCGTTTCTCTCCACGTAAGTTAAAAATCCATTAGTGAATTAGGCTTAGCTGGGTCCATTCATTGATATTTGATTCCTGAAACCTCTCAAGGAAAATCAATGTGTGGCTTTTCAGTTAATTAACATAATGTTACCAGAACGTATCATACTAGCATAGCCGGGATCCTCATACTTAGTCTCTGGCTGAGTGAGCAGAAACGGTTGATCGATATTTATCTGAAGACAGCATATCTGGACCCCTCCAGGCACGACAAGCACAAGGAGACTCATAGGTTAAAATAGTACCTGTCGGCATGGCCCTAGGTACTTGCTTGAACAGGTGTGCTACAGCAGGAAGAAAGAGCTAGAATAAAGCTAAAATGAAAAGGCTTAAAATTCTGTCCATATCCGGTCAGTTAGCATCAGCAATGGAATCTGAACAACAAAATTCAAACTCAGCCTTCTGAGACTTCAAGTTTGAAGAAGGGTGTGATGAGAACGTGGGGGCTACTGGATGAATTTCTTACATGGTTTCTCGTAGGGTGAAAAAAAAGCACAAATCGAAAAATATGGTTTAAAATGTTAAAGTTTTTTACCTCCAAAAGCCTGGATATCAGTCTAAGGGATGAGGATGATATTGTTGACTGTGAGTAAAAAGAAATTTTTCGGGAGAAGTCAGATCTCCCAGTTCTACCTACCACTGTTCACTGAAGGAGTCACCAATGCCTGATTTATTAGACTGTCTGCTCCAGGAGTAAACGTGTTTTGTTTACATTTGGGCTCCAGTGCCTGGCTGGGTGCTATACTGGACTGTCAGAATTCTCCTTGCACTCTCCTAAATACAAGGATTAAAACATTTTTTGATATGTAGTATTGTTACGAGCCTTATCAGAATAGACACGAATGCCCAGGTTCAACAAATATGTTTATTTTGACCCACAATTCCTGGATATTCCATAATTAATTGAACCTGGGGTCTTGCTTTGAGATTCTTTCCCTTTGACCATTTTCTACAATAATTAAAGAAAACATAAGGTTTAGGTATGAAATCTCTAAATGGGTTGGAAAAGGTAGGTTCTTCATTTCTTCTGGCAAATGGAAAATTACTTCTCTCTTGAAGCATTTCTCTCCACGTAAGTTAAAAATCCATTAGTGAATTAGGCTTAGCTGGGTCCATTCATTGATATTTGATTCTTGAAACCTCTCAAGGAAAATCAATGTGTGGCTTTTCAGTTAATTAACATAATGTTACCAGAACGTATCATACTAGCATAGCCGGGATCCTCATACTTAGTCTCTGGCTGAGTGAGCAGAAACGGTTGATCGATATTTATCTGAAGACAGCATATCTGGACCCCTCCAGGCACGACAAGCACAAGGAGACTCATAGGTTAAAATAGTACCTGTCGGCATGGCCCTAGGTACTTGCTTGAACAGGTGTGCTACAGCAGGAAGAAAGAGCTAGAATAAAGCTAAAATGAAAAGGCTTAAAATTCTGTCCATATCCGGTCAGTTAGCATCAGCAATGGAATCTGAACAACAAAATTCAAACTCAGCCTTCTGAGACTTCAAGTTTGAAGAAGGGTGTGATGAGAACGTGGGGGCTACTGGATGAATTTCTTACATGGTTTCTCTGGTTAGAGAGGGGGACCATGAAAAACAACCTAATAGCACAAATCGAAAACACAGCCCTGACCCCAAGGTATTCGGATACTTCCCTACTTTTCCTGCCCCCATTTAAAACAATTAAATTGTGATGAAATGCACATAAAACTTACCATTTTAGCTAGTCTTTTTTTGGGAGAGAGGTGTTTTCAACTTATTATTATTAATCGGAAGACACCATTCAGAGAGAGGAAAGCATTGAAAAGAGAAAAACTCCGCTCTGATCACTTTTTAACTGGTATTCCTGCAGTGATAAAAATATCAGCTGTGATACAGCAGTCTTCATAAAATCATTTAGACACACTGGGGTTTGGATGGAGTTCTGGGTCAGCATGCAGCTTCTAAGAGGCCCTAGACTGGATCCCCTGGGCTGCCCTTTAACCAGTTTGAAGTGTAATAAGAACATTCTTTGTTGTGCAGCCATCACTATCATCCATCTCCAGAGCTCTAGGTTGCAACCTGGAAACTCTGAACCTGTTAAACACCTCTCCTTTCCCTCTACCTCTGGCCCCCAGAAACCATCTCTCTACTTCCTGTCTCCATGAATTTGACTACTCTAAATTAGGCTCTGTGAAGTTAGCCAATTACAAAGACACTGTATTACGCTACTTACATAAGAATAATATAGTATTTTTGTAGTTGGCCAACTTCACAGAGCCCAGTGTCCTTAAGGTTTATCCTTATTGTAGCGCGTGGCAGTATTTCTTCCTTTTTTTTTTTTGGCCTCTAAGTCATCGTTTATTTTTCATCCATCTTTATTCTTTGGCCTGTGTGGGCCTCCCATCGCAGTGGCCTCTCTCATGGCAGAGCAGCAGCTCTGGGCACAGGCGCTCCAGAATGCTGGCTCACAACTGGACACAGTGGCCCAGCTGCTCCTTGGCACATGGTATCTTCCTGGGCCAGAGCTCAAACTTGTGCTCCTTGCACTGCAAGGTGGACTCTTTACCCACTGGACCAACAGGGAAGCCCTATTTCCCCCATTTTTAATGCTAAGTAATCTTTCCACGGGGTGTATACATACCACATTTTGTTTATCCATTCATCTGTCAAGGGACATGGGCTGTTTCCACTTTCCGGGTACTGTGAATAATGCGGCTATGAATGTGGATGTACCAATGTCCCTTTGAGTCCCTATTGTCATTCTTTTTGGTGTATGCTCAGAGGTAGAATTGCTCGATCGTAGGATAATTTGATTCTTAAGTTCTGAGAAACCACCATCCTATTTTCCAGAGGGGCTGAACCATTTTACGTTCTCATCAGTAGTGCCTAAGACTTCCAGTGTGTCCACATCCACACAAGCTCTTTTTTTTTACATTTTTTCCCTTTCTTAAAAACATTTTATAGTAGCCATCCGTATGGGTAGGAGGGTGGTACCGCACTGTAGTCTCAAGGTCAAAGGCTCTACCCAGAGCCCGTTCGCTGGCCATTTTCTCTCCCCACTATCTCTCCTCCTGAGCCCCGTCTGTCTCCTGCACCCCACAGCCTTCCCTTTCCCCCGCTCTCCTCTCCAGATCTCCCCCACCATCTGTGGTGCCTCGTGTTCTCATTCACCTTCCTCTGCTTACCTCCTCTTCAGCAGGAATGTGCTTCCGAGGCCGACAGCCTCATCGCTCCACGGATCCCTTCTTTCTGAATCCATCCTCTCGCCTCTCAGGCTGCTGCCCAGGCCAGGCAGGAGGAGGGCAGAGGAGGCTGGACCAGATAGGAAAAAAAAAAAATGAATGTGGGGAAGTCATCCGAGTACAAGGAAGGATGCTGTTGAACCCCTGAAGGCCCCATGGTTCTGACAGGGGCTTTTCTTTCTTCTTCTTTGAGTCATTGCAGATTGGTTACTAAAACATAAAACAATGGGCAGTGAAACACACCCTGGTCTATTTTCCCACTTTTGGGGGGCATGTGGTGGGGCATGGTGGAGGTCGTGATGGATGGAGGCAGAAGGGAAGACAGTTCTGTGTGCTCCCAGCTGCTTTCCTCCACAGCTATGTTCAAAGCCCTCACTCGCTCCTCAGGGCAAGTTGGTTTGGCCCTTGAAGTGAGAGGATGGGACTCTGGAGCAAGAGCTCCAAGGACTCCTGAGAAGGTGACGCTGTTCTCCAGACCTGGTACCAAGTAAAGCAGCCAGCCCCATCGGAAGGTGGGGTTGGGGGGCTGCTGCTGGTTTCCTGACGAGCCAGGTTAGGTCCACAGAGAGGCTGCCCCGAGCGCTGCACAGGCAGCTGTTCCTAGCTTGGGAGAATGTGGTGGAAGGAAAATCCAAGGAGAGATTTTCACCCAGGGTCAACGTTCCCTTCCTTCCCTGAATCAAATATGACACACCGGGGAGAAGAGGAGTCAAGAATGTTTCATCCCTGGACTGGCTGCTGTGTCTCTCCCTGCCACTTCTTTCCTCCCACCTGGCGACTTCTCTTGGTTCCTGACAACTGTGGCTTGAACAGATGAAAAGTGCACTTCGGTTTGTTCTTGTTTTTCCTCACATTGAAATAAAACCCCGAAGCTCACAGTGGAGGTGAGATCAGAGTTCTGCTTCTCTCAGCACTGTCTGTCCCCATCTTGACATCTGAGGTATTATGTGAGGTGTACCATGTGATTGGCAATGTATACATTAATTATATATTGTATATGTTATTTCCTATCTATACATATTACTTTATTACATATTTTCTCTCTGCTTCCAGGAAAGAAGCTGCTCACGGCTACTGCAGATCTGAGACCTGCCCTTTTCTGCTCTGCAATTCATACCTTGAGCAAGGTCACCTGATGAGTGGCCTTTCTCAATTGCTCTCCAGAAGCATGCTGTAAGCAATTTTTAATTTTTCTCTTAACGACAAGATGAGACTTATCACTTAGAGACAAGGGCAGAAAACTCAACTGCACAAAGCTACCTTAAAACATTCAAGTATATGGAGCTACTACACATTCTCCTTAGATGCTCAGTTTTTGGTCTCTATTCTACTTCATTCACACCCCTTCTCCCGCTGCCCCTGCCCCAGGCTCTGCCTCTTACACGACTGTTACTAACACCTCATGATGAGAAGATCTTTCACTATTTCCATAACATTCTTTTATTTTCTCTTTGACATGTATCCACAAAAGTCTTCCTATATGCCTCCTTCTCTTCCAAATCTGGTGGAAGGGCTGGACCTTTTTTTTTTTTTGGCTCGTGTGAGTAGGCTGTAGTGTAAAACAAGTATGTTTCCAGCACAATGCTGAGGCGTGCACTTCGGGGAAGTGAAGCTCAGGTAATGTGTCCATTCTCTGGGAAGGGGGATTATGATAAAGTGCTGGAAGTCCATCACTGTTACTCAGCCAGCAGGGTTTGAAAAGAAGTCATTTTCATTATCATCGCCGTTTCTCTTCTGGCTCCTCTTCCCGACCCTAACATATCATGTAATGAAATATATTTCCGGGACAAGTTAAAAAACCTGTGCTTGGGGAGTAGAAACTGAAGCTGATAAAACAATGAAATTAAAGTAGATCTCTTGCTATCTTTTTCAAAAAGTTACTTGCTCCAGCTGCTAATACATATCACTTATTTCAGTTTCAAAAATTTCCCTTCATAAGGACCCTGTCCTCTGTTATGGTAAGTCATTTGTCCACTGACAGTGCAAAGCCTGATTTTATAGCATTGGGGTTTTAGGATTATTCTTATTGTTTGTGACCAGGTACATTTCACTCATGAATCACAGGATGTTGCAGCTGCCAGAAAGGGTCTTTAAAAATCTCATGTGTAAATCTCATGCCATGATCAGTAAACAACAGCCTTACAACTCTGACTGGGAAAGTCTTAGTTCTTGTTTAGATTCGTTTCTGGGGGTTAATAATAGTAATGTGATCTTTGGTCAAAGGGACAAGTTGTACGGTCTACAGAACAACTCAAATTTCGATACCAAGAAGATGGGCAGTTTCTTATGAAGTTAGACCTGTATCTTCCCTATGAAGTCACTTCTGTCATGTCTGACTCTTTGTGATCCATGGAATGTAGCCTGTCAGACTCCTCTGATCAGATTCTCCAGGGAAGAATACTGGAGTGGGTTGCCATGCCCTCCTCCAGGGAATCTTTCTGACCCAGGTATCGAATCCACATCTCTTAGTCTCTTGGATCGGCAGGCTGGTTCTTTTCCACTAACGCCACCAGGGAAACCATATCTTCCCTGTGACTCACGAAATCCACTTAAAAGTATTGATTCAAGATAAACAAAGAGAGTATGTTCATAAAAACACTCTTATAAGAATCTCCATAATGGTTTTACTCCTAAAGCTGGAAATGTCCACATGTCCATCAACAAGAGAACAGATAAATAAATTACGATGTATCTGTGTAATGGAATACTACTCAACAATATACAATGAGTTACATATATACTAAGGACATGCATAACTCTTACAGAAATTATGTTGTATGAAAGAAGCCAAACATGCCAGCTAAGTTCTAAAACAGGCAAAACTAATCATTAAGGATCAAACTCAGAAGAGAGCCGACTCTGGGTAGCAGAGAGTAGGGACCAACTAAGAAGCTGCATGAGGGAAATTTCTAGGCCAATGGAACTGTTGATGGAGTGTGGGTGACATGGGGTCTATATTTGTGAAAAGTTGTCAAAATGTGAATCAACAACTTCAGATTTTCACATTGCATGGAATACAAATTTTCGCTCAAAATTTAAAATGAACTATAAATATATAATATAATATATATATATTAGTAACTTATGTGACTGGAGGACCTTCTGTGAATTCCTGGAGCTCTGGTTGTGATTCCCAAACCTGGCTGCACATCAGCCTTCCCGCGGAGCGTGCAGTCTGCAGGAGGCCGGGGCCTGGCTTACCACCTGAGTCTGAATCTGTGGGTAAGGCTTTGGAATCTGCATTTCGGGGCTTCTAAGAAGCACCATGCAGGGAGAGGCTTCTAAAGTTTAGACAGTAGTAGATGATTTTCAGTATCTGCCATTCTTGAATTATGACATTAATGAATGAAAAGGTAGGTGTTCTGATTCAAGCCTATGTTTGTCTTTAGAGCAGAAGTAGGTGTGAAGCGAAGATAGAGGGAAAGAACTAACATATATGCAGGGTCTAGGATGTGCCAGGGAAATTGTTAGGCCTTTGAGATGGATAACTGCATTTAAATTCTCTAAGAAGCACATTTATTCATTATCTATTTTTATTGCAATCACCAGAGTCCAGGCATCAATCAAACCAACTTTCTTGCAAATCTCTTAATAGGATGGGCTATTTCAGTGCCCGAGGCATGGTAAAGGCATTTCCCCTTAGTCTGTTGGGGGTATTTCTGCTCACCTTCTAAGATCCAGCTTAAGGATCCCACATTATACACAGTCCTTCCTGCTCCTTTCCTTACCCTGTTGGAGGAATTTCATTCCTCTCCAAGCAGAAACGATCTGCTGTCCTAGGATTCCTACCAGAGTGTGATCTGGAGTTCTTTTACATGAGTTAGGAACACTCATTGGTAAGTGAGTTAATCTACTTAAATAGAGAATATACTATAAATAAAACTTTTGACAGTCCGACATAGGTTTGCATTTGACTGATTCCTACTTTTAGTATTACATCTATTACATGGCAGTGTACTCTTTAATGCACGTTTCTCTCTCACCCACTAGACAAAGATCTCCTTGATGACAGGACCATACCTTATTGATCTTTGTAGTTCCAGGACCTGGCACAAAACCTGGCACGTAATGCCCAGTAAGTTATTGTTGAATTAACGAGTGGGTGAATGGAATAGATGAACTTCTTCTTAAATCTAGCCTGTAGCAAGTGAGTTTTCAGTAATAACCCACTGACCTCCAAATAAAACATATACTCTCAAAATGAATTTTAAGGTTTCCATAATTACCATCTGCCCTACCCAGCTCTAACTGTAACTTAACTGGTAGGCTATTGATGACTAAATTAAATCTTCTGGTCAAGATATATCAACTCATTCCTTGAGTATCATACACTCATTTTTTCCCCTCAATGCCCTTGGTTAAATTGCCTTCTCTTCTGGGACCTCCCTGATGGTCCAGTGGCTAGGACTCTGTGTTCCCAATGCAGGGGGCCTGGGTTTGATCCTTCGTTAGGAAACTAGGCTCCTACATGCTTCACAGCCAAAAAAAAAAAAAAGCTTTCCCTTCCATGGTATAATGCAAAATTATATGATGTCTGAAGGGCTGAGAATGATGCTCAGTTCCCACCATATTAGCTGTGTAATTTTGGCCAAATGATTTAACATCTCTGAACCTTATTTTTTTCTCATTCATAAAATGGAATAATATCTGCCATAACCTTTATAGATGTTTGGGAAGTTGTACAAATGATTATTATTATATTACATTATGATACTCATGTTATTATATTATTATTACAGCTATAAAAAAACAGAATAATAATTATTATTCACTATTGTCATCCTGCATATTCTTCAGTATGACACTTAAGGCCCAAGTTCTTTTTAAGTCGGGAGAGCCTACATTTTTTCATGAACTGTCTGAACCACTAACTGAGGCACTTCACCATATACTATCATATTATTATTAAACTGTTTCATGTATCTGTGGTCTCTCTTTCCAATCTGATTCAGAATCTCACAAAGGCAAGTGCTGGGAACTTGTGTTATCCTTATTTTTATGTCTCCCAATCCTTCAGTGGAGCATAAAATATCTTAATATTAATAAATATTAAATTGCCTTAAATAAGGAAAATATATTTAGAATCATAGAGTTTTAGAGTGATAAGTTCTTAAACACTGTTTAATACAACATTTTCTTTCTACTGAAACTGTAACTGATGTGCGTCATTCCCAAAGCCAGTGATAAGTTTGGCTAATGATTCTTGAGAACATCCTGGCATGGTGCCCAGCAATCTAAATTAATGATACAATTTGATGACATTGGAGTTATCATTATCCCTATTTTATAGATTGAAAAAAACAATGCTTAGAAGTTGGGATTCAAGCACAGGCATCTTCTCTCCTGATCCCCAACCTGTAAACTTGCCTTTGACATTGGCATTCCCTCATTCTCACATCAGTGGCCTACCTGCTACAGGGACCACCATTGTCTTCTGTGTAGGGCAGTGGTTCTTCAGTGTGACCCCAGCCAACAACATCAGCATCATCTGGGAACTTACTGGAAATGTGAATTCTTGGGCCCCACCCAGGCTTGATAAATCAGAAACTCTGGGGGTGGCGTTTAAGAGTCTGTGCCTTGCCAAGCTCCCTAGGTGATCCAGATGCACACTCATGTTTGAGAACCACGGCTTTTGAGTGAATATTGAACTTGTCTTTTTGCTTCATATATTGCTCATGCTATTGTTTAACAGAGTTTTATGTTATGGGTTTATATAACAAGGGTGAGAAAGCCTACAACTCCCCTTCAATATTCAATGATTCCTACGTCCTCTATATGAAATTCCACTCTAGCAAAGACAACTAACAAACCTGAAATTTGCTTCCATGTATCTTATAAATTTAAGAACCTTAATGGGTTCTGTTCCTTTACTTGCTTTTACATTTATTTTTGTATTTTTACTTTACTCAGTTATAAGGAACAATTAGAATTTTACCTGCACAGTGACTGGAATTTTTAACAAAAGTTGCATCTTTATCACCTCCTTTCAGAAAGTCTCTGTTCTGACTGGAATTCTTAATAGGGCTTGGAAACTGTTAAAGAGAGAGCAAAGATGTTTTTTTTTTTATTAAAAGTCTGGCTAGATTTCACCATGAAAGTGATATATACAATACAGACCAATTAGGAAAGAAATTCAGACTTGGTTTTTACATAACATATAGACTGCTTAAAAATAACAAGTTACTTTAGCTAATATTCATATACTTAGATTACAGGAAAATATCTAGAAGAGGTTAAATGACATAGGTAGTTTCTTCAGAGAAGCTTGATCTCTTCAGAGTCTTTAAAATTTCATGCAGTGATTTTTCTAGAATGCAGTACTCTGCAAATCTAAACACATGACTTCCATAAGACTTGTATGTGTTGTTTGTCATTCATGTACTTTTAATATTAAAACAATTGCCAGTTATTTACTTAGAATGAGTGGTAACTTACGGAAAAGTCTATCTGGTTTTCGATAATTATCTTAGAAGGGCAACAGCTTAACATCCCTACCACTGACAACTTTATGACAGTCAAAAAATTGCATCAAAGGACCTCAGGCCCATTGGGACATGTTAAACATTCAAAATTTTTATTTTGGAATTCTAAAGAATAGGAGGTTAATGACTCCAGTTTCTAAATAAGTAAAAAGGGAAAAGTTAAAAAAAAAAAAAGGCTACTGGAATGTCATCATTAAGATTTCAGATCACTCAAACTTCACGTGTTATAAGATTTTCTTGGCTTGACGTAAGGATGGCTACTTCTTAAAACAATCAAAATTAGCCCTCTCTCTGAGCTGAGCAGTATTTCTGTAGAAACCATGGAACAAATAAGTCCTTAATAGATCATCATTATTCACAAAACAACTTGTTCTGTGCTTTTAATAAATAAAGCTAACGCAAATATTGTTCTTATTTAAAAGTAGTCATTATTAATGCAATGAAGACTTAATTTGGAATAATAAATGTATTTTTTGTCTTCAAAGGGAAAAATCACGATTGCTTGCCAGGAAGTGTGCCTTAGTGTAAAGCAATCCATTCTGAAGGAATACTAAGAATGGAGCATGAGAAATAAAATGGGACTTCAGGTAAATTTCACAGAATTTTAGCATTGTAAGGGATATTAGCTGACATCTAGCCTAACCTCCCATTTTACTCCATATCTTTTTGGTAAAATCTCTGATGGAATGTTATACAGCTACTATCTGAACAACTTCCCCCTTATCTACAGAAAGAGATTCCCTTGTAGCTCAGCTGGTAGAGAATCTGCCTGCAATGCAGAAGATCCCAGTTCGATTTCTGGGTCAAGAAGTTCCCTGAGAGAAGGGATATGCTGCTGACTCCAGTATTCTTGAGCTTCCTTGGTGGTTCAGATGGTAAAGAATTTGCCTGAAATGTGGGAGACTTGGGTTCAATCCCTGGGTTGAGAACATCCCCCAAGGAAGGGAACAACTACTCATTCCAGTGTTCTTGTCTGGAGAATTCCATGGCTTGTCCGTGGGTTGCAAAGAGTTGGACATGACTGAGTGACTTTCAGATTTTAATAAAATCTAAAGAATGAGTGCTTACGGAACAGTCTATCTGGTTTTCGATAATTATCTTAGAAGGGCAACAGCTTAACATCCCTACCACTGACAACTTTATGACAGTCAAAAAATTGCATCAAAGGACCTCAGGCCCATTGGGACATGTTAAACATTCAAAATTTTTATTTTGGAATTCTAAAGAATAGGAGGTTAATGACTCCAGTTTCTAAATAAGTAAAAAGGGAAAAGTTAAAAAAAAAAAAAGGCTACTGGAATGTCATCATTAAGATTTCAGATCACTCAAACTTCACGTGTTATAAGATTTTCTTGGCTTGACGTAAGGATGGCTACTTCTTAAAACAATCAAAATTAGCCCTCTCTCTGAGCTGAGCAGTATTTCTGTAGAAACCATGGAACAAATAAGTCCTTAATAGATCATCATTATTCACAAAACAACTTGTTCTGTGCTTTTAATAAATAAAGCTAACGCAAATATTGTTCTTATTTAAAAGTAGTCATTATTAATGCAATGAAGACTTAATTTGGAATAATAAATGTATTTTTTGTCTTCAAAGGGAAAAATCACGATTGCTTGCCAGGAAGTGTGCCTTAGTGTAAAGCAATCCATTCTGAAGGAATACTAAGAATGGAGCATGAGAAATAAAATGGGACTTCAGGTAAATTTCACAGAATTTTAGCATTGTAAGGGATATTAGCTGACATCTAGCCTAACCTCCCATTTTACTCCATATCTTTTTGGTAAAATCTCTGATGGAATGTTATACAGCTACTATCTGAACAACTTCCCCCTTATCTACAGAAAGAGATTCCCTTGTAGCTCAGCTGGTAGAGAATCTGCCTGCAATGCAGAAGATCCCAGTTCGATTTCTGGGTCAAGAAGTTCCCTGAGAGAAGGGATATGCTGCTGACTCCAGTATTCTTGAGCTTCCTTGGTGGTTCAGATGGTAAAGAATTTGCCTGAAATGTGGGAGACTTGGGTTCAATCCCTGGGTTGAGAACATCCCCCAAGGAAGGGAACAACTACTCATTCCAGTGTTCTTGTCTGGAGAATTCCATGGCTTGTCCGTGGGTTGCAAAGAGTTGGACATGACTGAGTGACTTTCACTTTATCTATAGAAAGGCAACCCATTCTATTCTTGGGTAAGTCAATTCCATGTTCTTTTCAGTTCCACTCGTTGGAACAAGTTCTGCCTTCTGGAGACACAAGGTCATGCCCAGCTCACCAACACCTGGATTGTTTTTACTTCATGAATCCCTCTCTTAATGAAGTTTCCAGAGCAAGCATAATTAATTCAATTCAGCTGATGCTTTCATGCAAGGCAGCCAGTGGGCAAGATGGACTGACCATGATCTGCCCTGAAGTTATCAAACAGCTGTCACTCTTAACTCTGATGTCCTTTTCTTTAATTCTCTAGTGTACTGCTGTGCCATTTACATGCAGTATAGTTATAATGCACAGTCCTGTGACTTTTGATGGATGTGTACTGCTGTGCCACCACCACCTCAATCAAATATGGAAGAGTTTCATCCCTTCCTTCCTCTGTAGCTAACCCCACCCTTCAGCCTCAGTCCCCGGCAACCACGAACCTGTTGTCTGTTTCTAAGGTCTTGCCTTTATATCTTCTATACCATCTTGATCACTTAAGGGCAATATTGGTTTAGTTATGAGGGTCAACATTAGGATTGTGCAAGGTACACGACAAGGGATAGAATGAAGAATTTTTTAAAAAGAAGAAAGGATGGAGAAAAAACAAACAAGTAAAAGTCTTATTTATTCAAAATAAATAGATAGTAAGAGAATTTGAAAAAAAAATGTAGCAAAGGGTCTGGAGAAAGGCAAAGACATAAAAAGAAGGGCGTATGGTTGTGATAGAAGGTACCTTGGATGTTGATGCCAATATTTCTTTGAAAACGTTATCTGCCACAGTGGTGAGCCAACCCATTATACTGATTGGAAATGAGAGAGAACATGTAGCTGGCTACACAGAGAGAACAGCTAATTTCCAAAGTCACAGTATCAAGAAGGCAATGAGAAAGTCTCCTTTATGACCATCACAACCACTGTCCATGGTGCTGAATATTTATCCCACGAGAGCCCGTATTTCTACTTCCTACCTTTGGGTTCTGGTCACCTCTCTGATCGGACTTCTCCCAGGAATTCAGATCTAAGCGAAGCTCAACGTTTTGTAAATAGAGTCTAATCTGGGTTGGACATGACTGAGTCACTTTATCTATAGAAAGGCAACCCATTCTATTCTTGGGTAAGTCAATTCCATGTTCTTTTCAGTTCCACTCGTTGGAACAAGTTCTGCCTTCTGGAGACACAAGGTCATGCCCAGCTCACCAACACCTGGATTGTTTTTACTTCATGAATCCCTCTCTTAATGAAGTTTCCAGAGCAAGCATAATTAATTCAATTCAGCTGATGCTTTCATGCAAGGCAGCCAGTGGGCAAGATGGACTGACCATGATCTGCCCTGAAGTTATCAAACAGCTGTCACTCTTAACTCTGATGTCCTTTTCTTTAATTCTCTAGTGTACTGCTGTGCCATTTACATGCAGTATAGTTATAATGCACAGTCCTGTGACTTTTGATGGATGTGTACTGCTGTGCCACCACCACCTCAATCAAATATGGAAGAGTTTCATCCCTTCCTTCCTCTGTAGCTAACCCCACCCTTCAGCCTCAGTCCCCGGCAACCACGAACCTGTTGTCTGTTTCTAAGGTCTTGCCTTTATATCTTCTATACCATCTTGATCACTTAAGGGCAATATTGGTTTAGTTATGAGGGTCAACATTAGGATTGTGCAAGGTACACGACAAGGGATAGAATGAAGAATTTTTTAAAAAGAAGAAAGGATGGAGAAAAAACAAACAAGTAAAAGTCTTATTTATTCAAAATAAATAGATAGTAAGAGAATTTGAAAAAAAAATGTAGCAAAGGGTCTGGAGAAAGGCAAAGACATAAAAAGAAGGGCGTATGGTTGTGATAGAAGGTACCTTGGATGTTGATGCCAATATTTCTTTGAAAACGTTATCTGCCACAGTGGTGAGCCAACCCATTATACTGATTGGAAATGAGAGAGAACATGTAGCTGGCTACACAGAGAGAACAGCTAATTTCCAAAGTCACAGTATCAAGAAGGCAATGAGAAAGTCTCCTTTATGACCATCACAACCACTGTCCATGGTGCTGAATATTTATCCCACGAGAGCCCGTATTTCTACTTCCTACCTTTGGGTTCTGGTCACCTCTCTGATCGGACTTCTCCCAGGAATTCAGATCTAAGCGAAGCTCAACGTTTTTGTAAATAGAGTCTAATCTGGGTTTCAGAGACTGACTTTTAGAGAGACATTTTCAGAAAATGAGACATTTGTTGTTTTAAAATAATTTTCAAACAGTTGCAGCTGCCTTGCGATTTTTCCCCCTGGCCAGTTGGTAAGATATATTTCCTCTCCTTCTCTTTCTGACTCGTTCAGTTTTGTAGTTAATGATTAGCATCTCAGATTGGGTTAGCTGCAACTTTCCTCCTAGGTTAACTCCTTTTTGGTGCTCAAGGTTAAGTCTAGAGATCTGAGTTCTGATCTCAGCTCTGCACCAATTACCTGACGAACAGTTCTGCTTCCTTTCTGGGCTTAGGGATAGGGTTGTCAGACTTAGAAAGTAAAAATGCAGGATATTCGGTTAAATTTGAATTTCAGATAAGTAACAAAGGCACTTCAAATTATAAGTATGCTGCATTCTGAGATATTGTTAAAACTTCCTGAAATATGCAAATACTATAAAACATTAAATAACTGCTTTGTTTAAAAAGGTGTTCTTGACTTGTGGGTGACCCCAACTGATTTGGGAGAACAAATAGTACACACATGCTCAGTCGTGCCTGACTCATTGTGACCCTGTGGACTGTAGCCAACCAGGCACCTCTGTCCATGTGCTTTCCCAGCAGGAATAAGGAGTGGGTTGCCATTCCTCCCCCAGGGGATCTTTCCAACCCAGGGATCGAACCCACATCTCCTGTATTGGCAGGCAGATGCTTTATCACTGAGCCATCTTGTAATAGTATATACTCTTTGTCAAGAGGTGAGTTTTGAATTCTAAGTATTGAAGATAGCATTCATCAAATTGTACTAGTCCTTGCAGTTCAGAGTTGAGGGCAGGGGAAGAGGGTGTGTAAAAGAAAGTGTCTGCTTGGGTAAATGGTAAAGAAACTTCTAGGGTTATTACTATTTAAGATGATGACTCTGTTCCTAGTTTAGGTGGATTATATTTTCTGTAATTAAAAAAAAATGTCTTCTTTTTTTCTGTTTGCTCATCAGCTCATTTTAGTCTTCCATTTGTGTTTTAAATCTTTGCTGTTTACTTTAATTGAAGATGTCAACCCATGAAAAACAGTTTTTAAGACAATTCCGTGCCCTGGACATAGTCTTGCTGATTTTTATTTATTTATCCATCTTTATTCTGCCTGAGGAAAAACAAGTATTTAAAATGCATTGTTGTCTGCATCTGTGAGTAGAAAAGTTAGCAGTTACTTGCTATAGAGCCAGAGTGCACTTTCTTACTCCTAACTTTGCCACCAGCAACTATTTGGCCCCAATCTTAAGTAGCTTGTCTATACTCTGAACGTCTGCAGAGGCTTAGTAGCTATTTAGTCCTGGTAAGATGGGGAAGAGCAGAACAAACTATGGAAATGGACATTAGATCAGGATGGTTAATTCTTCATGCACGGAATTCATGCAGAGCTTCTCAGGTGGCGCTAGTGATAAAATACTGCCAGCCAATGCCAGTGAATGGAAGACATGCAGGTTCCACCCCTGGGTCGGGAAGATTCCCTGGAGAAGGAAATGGCAACGCACTCCAGTCTTCTTGCTTGGTGATGGACACTATATAATGGAAATGGACATTATATAATGATGATTAATTCTTATCAACGAGTAAATCTGGTTTCAAGTTTTAGCTTTTGAGCAAATGACTGTATTAAAATTTTCCTAGGTTCATCTGTCCATCAAAACTCTAGTGAGTACAGATAGGAATAACAGATCAATGTGAAACATGATTTCTGAGTGGCAGGAAATTTCGTTCTAGATGGAGCTGATGTCTCATCCGTATGTGACTGACAGGTTCATAATGGCACAATACGTTCACGCTCCCACTCCTCTTGTGCACAGATTTTAAAAAATCATTTACAAGAAAGATAGTCACATTTCCAATAACTTACTGTTAACTCATCATGTAATGGGAAGTTCTTTCCGAGAGTACTCAAGCAATATATTTTATATTGATTTTCTCTTGGTGATGCCTCTGGCTCCCCATATCATTAGGTAGTAACTAAAAGAGGGAAGTTACAAAAATGAGATTATGCTTTCTTGAGCATTTAATGTCTTCTTTTTTCTGTTTGCTCATCAGCTCATTTTAGTCTTCCATTTGTGTTTTAAATCTTTGCTGTTTACTTTAATTGAAGATGTCAACCCATGAAAAACAGTTTTTAAGACAATTCCGTGCCCTGGACATAGTCTTGCTGATTTTTATTTATTTATCCATCTTTATTCTGCCTGAGGAAAAACAAGTATTTAAAATGCATTGTTGTCTGCATCTGTGAGTAGAAAAGTTAGCAGTTACTTGCTATAGAGCCAGAGTGCACTTTCTTACTCCTAACTTTGCCACCAGCAACTATTTGGCCCCAATCTTAAGTAGCTTGTCTATACTCTGAACGTCTGCAGAGGCTTAGTAGCTATTTAGTCCTGGTAAGATGGGGAAGAGCAGAACAAACTATGGAAATGGACATTAGATCAGGATGGTTAATTCTTCATGCACGGAATTCATGCAGAGCTTCTCAGGTGGCGCTAGTGATAAAATACTGCCAGCCAATGCCAGTGAATGGAAGACATGCAGGTTCCACCCCTGGGTCGGGAAGATTCCCTGGAGAAGGAAATGGCAACGCACTCCAGTCTTCTTGCTTGGTGATGGACACTATATAATGGAAATGGACATTATATAATGATGATTAATTCTTATCAACGAGTAAATCTGGTTTCAAGTTTTAGCTTTTGAGCAAATGACTGTATTAAAATTTTCCTAGGTTCATCTGTCCATCAAAACTCTAGTGAGTACAGATAGGAATAACAGATCAATGTGAAACATGATTTCTGAGTGGCAGGAAATTTCGTTCTAGATGGAGCTGATGTCTCATCCGTATGTGACTGACAGGTTCATAATGGCACAATACGTTCACGCTCCCACTCCTCTTGTGCACAGATTTTAAAAAATCATTTACAAGAAAGATAGTCACATTTCCAATAACTTACTGTTAACTCATCATGTAATGGGAAGTTCTTTCCGAGAGTACTCAAGCAATATATTTTATATTGATTTTCTCTTGGTGATGCCTCTGGCTCCCCATATCATTAGGTAGTAACTAAAAGAGGGAAGTTACAAAAATGAGATTATGCTTTCTTGAGCATGGGCAACTCAATAGTTTGGTGAGTAGAACCTACTAATAAAACTCAGCTCTTTCAAGGTCACCTGATATTGATAGTTTCCACAGCTGGGCATTGCTAGATCTGGCAGGGGACTGTCCCTGAAGAGGAATCTTGTGCTATGGGAGACTTTAGCAACACCCAACTCTGAACCACTTCATTGTGTTCACGAAGAACCTAATATCCAGATGTGTTAATTGAGCTACTTGGTGGCACAGATAATCCCAGTATGCTAGGGTCAGAATTCAGTTCTCAGATTCTTACTCTAATACACTTGAAAATGTAGTTGAAAGGAATGAGCTTGGAGTCCAGTTTTGAGTTTCAGGAACTGAATGACCTTTTCAGGTAACAAAGTCCTTGAACTCAGTTTCCCATCTGTAAAATGGGGCTCATAACACCTGCTGTGTTTCCCTCTCAAGGATACTATGTGTTTCTGAGGGTGTGCATGCTAATTCACGCCAGTCGTGTTTGACTCTGCATGACTCCATGGACTTGTAGCGCATCAGACTCCTCTGTCCGTGGGTTTCTCCAGGCAAGAATACTTGAGTGGGTTGCCATGTCCTCCCCAAGGGAATCTTCCCAACTCAGGGATGGAACCGCCTCTCTTACGTCTCCTAGATTGGCAGGTGGGTTCTTGACCACTTGGCACCTGGGAAGCCATTGTATGTTTCTATTAAAAGTACCAAAAAAGGGTACTGTATTATGTATTATTGCTGTGTAATGAATTACCCCAAACTGTGCAGCTTAAACAACAAGCATGTGTTATCTCATAGCTTCTGTGCATGCAGAATCTGGGCCCAGCTTAGCTGGGGGACTCTGGCTCAGTGCCTCTCATAAGGTTGTTGGCAGTCTATCAGCTAGAGCTCTGGTCTCATTGGAAGACTTGACTCAGGAGCCGGGTGAAGTCTCCTTCTGAAAGAGCTCACTCATGTGACTGCTGTTAGGATTCAGTTCCTTGCAGGCTGTTCACTGGGGCCTCTATCAATGACAGGTGAACCTCTCTTTAGAACTGCTCACAGTGGGGTAGCTAGCTTCATCAGAGCAAGGGAGGGAGACAGCAAGGGCGCGAGAGCAGGATGGAACAGGTCTTTCTGTAACCTGATCTTGGAAGCAACATCCCATCCCCTTTGCTATCCTCTGTTCAGTAGAAGCCACTAGGTCCAGTCCACACGCAAGGGCAGAGATCTCAGAGGCATGAAGACCAGGATATGAGGATCACAGCAGGCCCCAGACGCTCCTATCACATGCAGTAGTCTCATTTTTACGAGTAGTTACAAGTATAAGGTATTCAATGCTCACCTGATTTAATAAATTCAAATCTTTCACCAAAAGGACGTGGCATCAATACTTTAATTTGGGTGGGGGTCGGGTTGGGAAGGGAGTGGGGGCGGGTGGGCCACTTCTGTTGGTCTTTCATATCTCTATTTTCATCCATCTTTGTTCTTTGGCCCCTGTGGGCCTCGCATCGCAGTGGCGTCTGTGGTCGCAGAGCACCAGCTCTGGGCACATGTGCTCCAGAGCTCCGGCTCGGTAATCAGACACATCAGTCCAGCCGTTCCGCGGCACGTGGGATCTTCCCAGGCCAGGGATTGAACCAGCGCCCCTTGCACTGCAAGGCGGTGTCCTTACCCACTGGACTACCAGGGAAGCCCAATACTTTAATTTTTGATTGACTTTCTGCTTCAAAGAAAAAGATCTGAGGTTACATCCACATCCACCTATGTTGCATGTGCTAGTCTTCCTATTAGAAAACCTTCCTTCTCAGTCCTTGTTCACTTGAGAGTTGCTAAATCATCTGCAAAAACACCTAAATATGACTTCCTGGGTTTGATCCCTGGGTTGGGAAGATCCCCTGGAGGAGGGCACGGCAACACACTCTAGTACTCTTGCCTGGAGACTCCCCATGGACAGAGAAGCCTGGTGGACTGCAGTCCATGGGGTTCAAAGAGTCAGACAGGACGTAAGGACTAAGCATGCAATGTTACTGTGGCTCAGCTAGGCTCATAACCGGGACTTCTTCAGGAAGTCCGGCTGGGCACCGTTTACGTGCTCCTTCCCTTAGCTCCACACAGACACAGGTATGCACAGCACTTCACTCTTCTCGAATCGACAGACATCTGCAACGCCCAGCCACTGACCCTCTAAAGAGGGTGGCTGACATATTGGTCAGAAAGAAACAGTGAGGGGAAAGGAGAGCCTTTCCTCCTTGGCAAACCCAGCGTTTCTGAATGGGCCTCCATGCCGTTGCCTGGTCTCCCTTCTCTCAGCATGCTCTGGGCCTGAATTCCCCTTTTACTTCTTGGCTTACTGCTGCGGTTTGCTTTATTCTGAGTGGAACTTAATACCCTGAGTCATCAATGTCATTCTGAGATGGATTCTTTACAATCCTTAATGTGACAGACTGGATGGATCCCCTGCCCACTGCCTGCCAGCTCACTGCAATTTCTCCTTAAATCTGCTCCTCTCCGTCCCTGTCACTCCTGCAGTGAAGGCGAGGCATTTTCCCCACAAGCGCCCCAAGACAGGTGCCGAGTCCATGAGGCTCTCCTTGCCCTCATTTTCCTTTTCCTGCTAATGTGACGAGATGGAATTCTACAGCTCGGTCAGTGACCTGCACGTGCTTCCATCTTTATTCTGTGAGAATTTCTGAATCATTCTAGGTGTCATCCGGCAGCCTAAAACAAACGCTATTGTGAAAATGCTTATCACGGAGCAGCAATTTGAATACCCCCGCCCCTCCCCGCCTCCCCCAACCCCCCACACAGAAGGAAAGCAGATCCGTTGTCTCTGGGAGATTTAAAATGAAAGGTACTTTTCATCTTAAAAATGGAATTCAGGATGCTGTTTAACTAAATGTGCTGTGCCTTCAGTATTCACAGGGTAAAACATGAAAGAACGTGGGTTTTTAAAAAGATATTATTTTTCTGCTGTGTGCTGCTTCTATCAAACCACCTGAGAGGTGATTTGAGAAGGGCATTTTAGAATAAAGACATTGCTCTGACAGCAAATACAAATGAAATAAAATTGGCCCAAGGCTTTGATGCTGGGACCCACATGGAGAGCCAGGACACAGCAACACGCTGGCAGAATGCACTCAAGGGACAGAACGAGCATAATCTGTGGTAGTGTGTGAAGCAAAGATGAAAGAGGAAAATATTAAAAAAAAATTTAAAATATGCATGCTGATTAAAACAGACTCTTCTGGTTGCATTCCAACGCCCAGCCACTGACCCTCTAAAGAGGGTGGCTGACATATTGGTCAGAAAGAAACAGTGAGGGGAAAGGAGAGCCTTTCCTCCTTGGCAAACCCAGCGTTTCTGAATGGGCCTCCATGCCGTTGCCTGGTCTCCCTTCTCTCAGCATGCTCTGGGCCTGAATTCCCTTTTACTTCTTGGCTTACTGCTGCGGTTTGCTTTATTCTGAGTGGAACTTAATACCCTGAGTCATCAATGTCATTCTGAGATGGATTCTTTACAATCCTTAATGTGACAGACTGGATGGATCCCCTGCCCACTGCCTGCCAGCTCACTGCAATTTCTCCTTAAATCTGCTCCTCTCCGTCCCTGTCACTCCTGCAGTGAAGGCGAGGCATTTTCCCCACAAGCGCCCCAAGACAGGTGCCGAGTCCATGAGGCTCTCCTTGCCCTCATTTTCCTTTTCCTGCTAATGTGACGAGATGGAATTCTACAGCTCGGTCAGTGACCTGCACGTGCTTCCATCTTTATTCTGTGAGAATTTCTGAATCATTCTAGGTGTCATCCGGCAGCCTAAAACAAACGCTATTGTGAAAATGCTTATCACGGAGCAGCAATTTGAATACCCCCGCCCCTCCCCGCCTCCCCCAACCCCCCACACAGAAGGAAAGCAGATCCGTTGTCTCTGGGAGATTTAAAATGAAAGGTACTTTTCATCTTAAAAATGGAATTCAGGATGCTGTTTAACTAAATGTGCTGTGCCTTCAGTATTCACAGGGTAAAACATGAAAGAACGTGGGTTTTTAAAAAGATATTATTTTTCTGCTGTGTGCTGCTTCTATCAAACCACCTGAGAGGTGATTTGAGAAGGGCATTTTAGAATAAAGACATTGCTCTGACAGCAAATACAAATGAAATAAAATTGGCCCAAGGCTTTGATGCTGGGACCCACATGGAGAGCCAGGACACAGCAACACGCTGGCAGAATGCACTCAAGGGACAGAACGAGCATAATCTGTGGTAGTGTGTGAAGCAAAGATGAAAGAGGAAAATATTAAAAAAAAATTTAAAATATGCATGCTGATTAAAACAGACTCTTCTGGTTGCATTCATTCCTTGATGATACGAGCTTATCCATAAATTCCATAAATACAACAAGAATCTGGACGTTCAGCCATAACTTCTTTGTCCCCAGGGTCAAGGGAAGATATGTGGGTTGAGAAGAGTCATCTATGTTCCTCTGATTCTTGAGAGTCAACAGAAGAGGGTGACATCCTTGAGGGGGCATCGATGAGATTCTGGCTTCTGGCTCAAGCACGTGACGTGCTTGGAAACAAAGCTGAACCATCCTGGTGAATGGTGATTTCACTCATTGTGAGCTCTGCCGTCAGCGTGAGGAAGGTATTAATGCTCCGAATAGTCATTTGTAGTCAGTGAGGTATAAATTAAGTAACAAAGGAACCAAAGCAGCAAGAACACAAGAGGAAAGCTAACATCTCAGACTTCCCAGGTGAACTACGTCCATGAGTTGTTTCTGGTGCACAGATGTGCAAGAAGCTGAAGAAGAAACAGGAACTCAGTCACGTAACACAGAACTGAAGGCAGTCTCAGACTTTTGAGGGGGGGGACGGGTTGGGGAGGGAGGGGGTTGGGTGGGCCACTTCTATTGATCTTTCATTTATTTATCTTTGTTCTTTGGCCTGTGTGGGCCTTCCATTGGCAGTGGCCTCTCGCTGCAGAGCACCGGATCTGGGCGCATGCACTCCAGAGTTCCGGCTGGGTCATTGGACACATCAGTCCAGCCGCTCCGTGGCACGTGGGATTTTCCCAGGCCAGGGATCGAACTGGCGCCCCTTGCACTGCAAGGCGGTGTCCTTACCCACTGGACCACCAGGGAAGCCCAGTCCCAGACTTTTTTTTTTTAAACCATAGAGTATCACAGAAAAGGTCTGTGGGAAAGATTCTGAGTGGCCTTATGGTTTTATTAGTGAAGGATGTATTTTACAGCCAGAGGTGGTGTGGCCACAGGACGCACGAGAAGGGGACACAACAGTTCCTACAGGCTGATCATTGTTTTGCTCTCATTGGAAAAGCTAAACCAACACTGCCTGATTTTAGAAAAGACATTTCTTGAAGTCTCTTTCTGCTCATTAAATCTCTAAACAAAACAAACCAAGGCAATGCAAACTCTCCAATTAAAAGTTCATTTTAATCTCATTCCTTAAATAATTAAATTTGTAATTATTTTCTTCCTAATAAATGATTTAGCCTGGAAGCTCACTTTAGGTGTGTCTAGCATTGGTAATACTGTGGAAATAATACGGCATTAAAAGACTAGCTCTAGTACTTACGACCTTGGGCAAGATACTTACATGTTTTGAGTCTCAAGGGTTCTTCGTACACATAAAAGGGATGAATATCTATTTTCAGGATTACCGTAAAGATTAAATGGAAAACCTTTAAAACTGTTCCAAACAGAAAAATAATGACTATCAGAAATATGTTTTGTTGTAGTGTGTTACTGTTACTGTATTTTTTATAAAAGTGGACATTTAGTATTCAGTGGACTTTTTAAGAAAAAGTAATATTAATAAAAGAGAGTCTTCCTGGTGGTCCAATGAGTAAGGACATCGCCTTGCAGTGCAAGAAGCTGAAGAAGAAACAGGAACTCAGTCACGTAACACAGAACTGAAGGCAGTCTCAGACTTTTGAGGGGACGGGTTGGGGAGGGTGGGGGTGGGTGGGCCACTTCTATTGATCTTTCATTTATTTATCTTTGTTCTTTGGCCTGTGTGGGCCTTCCATTGGCAGTGGCCTCTCGCTGCAGAGCACCGGATCTGGGCGCATGCACTCCAGAGTTCCGGCTGGGTCATTGGACACATCAGTCCAGCCGCTCCGTGGCACGTGGGATTTTCCCAGGCCAGGGATCGAACTGGCGCCCCTTGCACTGCAAGGCGGTGTCCTTACCCACTGGACCACCAGGGAAGCCCAGTCCCAGACTTTTTTTTTTTAAACCATAGAGTATCACAGAAAAGGTCTGTGGGAAAGATTCTGAGTGGCCTTATGGTTTTATTAGTGAAGGATGTATTTTACAGCCAGAGGTGGTGTGGCCACAGGACGCACGAGAAGGGGACACAACAGTTCCTACAGGCTGATCATTGTTTTGCTCTCATTGGAAAAGCTAAACCAACACTGCCTGATTTTAGAAAAGACATTTCTTGAAGTCTCTTTCTGCTCATTAAATCTCTAAACAAAACAAACCAAGGCAATGCAAACTCTCCAATTAAAAGTTCATTTTAATCTCATTCCTTAAATAATTAAATTTGTAATTATTTTCTTCCTAATAAATGATTTAGCCTGGAAGCTCACTTTAGGTGTGTCTAGCATTGGTAATACTGTGGAAATAATACGGCATTAAAAGACTAGCTCTAGTACTTACGACCTTGGGCAAGATACTTACATGTTTTGAGTCTCAAGGGTTCTTCGTACACATAAAAGGGATGAATATCTATTTTCAGGATTACCGTAAAGATTAAATGGAAAACCTTTAAAACTGTTCCAAACAGAAAAATAATGACTATCAGAAATATGTTTTGTTGTAGTGTGTTACTGTTACTGTATTTTTTATAAAAGTGGACATTTAGTATTCAGTGGACTTTTTAAGAAAAAGTAATATTAATAAAAAAAGAGAGTCTTCCCTGGTGGTCCAATGAGTAAGGACATCGCCTTGCAGTGCAAGGGGCGCTGGTTCGATCCCTGGCCTGGGAAGATCCCACGTACTGCGGAGCGGCTGGACCCATGTGTCCAACTACCAAGCCAGAGCTCTGCAGCGCGTGCACCCAGAGCTGGTGCTCTGCAGCAAGAGAGGCCACTGCGATGGGAGGCCCACACAGGCCAAAGAACAAAGATAAACAAATGAAAGATCAATAGAAGTGGCCCAAAAAAATATTAAAAAAAAAAAAAGATTAAATGAGATCTGTCCAAGTGCTTTGCATAGTGCCTGACAAATACAGGTTACAGATAATTTGCCTACTAAGGATTAATATTTAGATAATTTCATTAATCACGGAAAATATAAAGTAGGAAAAGTAAAAAATTCCAGCTTTCTGTAAGTTTTTAAAACTCATTTCCCCTTCAATTGTGAAGGTAGCACACATTCTTATAAAAAATTAAAATACAAAATATTAAAAAAATTATTGTCATAATCTTACCACTAGATATTTGTCTGTTAACAATTTATTGCATTTATAATAGTCTTTTAAAGGTATATTTTACCTTAGATGTTATCTACACATATGATTAAAGCAGGAAAGCATCGTTTCTAAAATCAGCCAAATGAGAGTAAAATATTTCCAACACTATATTTGATTTCTCTTTCTTTGAATATAATGCCATTAGCATTCCTTACATTATGAAAAAACTTCTGGCATATATAATATTTTTATTGGTTGTATATTCCATTTTTGTATATGTATGTCATAAACTTGATATTTTCAATGTATTGAAATTCACATTAAGATAAATATTTTACATAGTTTTTCAAGCTTAGTTAATTTCCAAATATTTTCCATGAAGGAATTTCAGGGTGAATAAATATGATCATTTTTAGAAGTTTTATAACACTGACAAACTAATTTCCTATAAACTGGATCAACTGACATACCATCAGGTATGTGAGAATCTCAGTTTCCCCTTAACTTCATTAACAATGAGTAGTATTATACAAAAAATTTTGCAAAAGAATGATATTTTGCCCTATTAAGTTTCATTTTTAAAAATTTATTTATTTATTTATTTTTGGCTGTTCTGGGTTTTCACAGCTGGCATAGGCTCTTCTCTAGTTGCAGGGAGTGGGGGCTCCTCTCTAGTTGAGGTGAGCAGGCTCCTTGGTGCGGTGACTTCTCTTGTTGTGGAACTCGGGCTCTAGGGCAAACAGGCTTCAGTAGTTGTGGCTCATGGGCTCCACAGCTGTGGCTCCGAGGCTCTAGAGCACAGGCTCCATCGTTGTGGCTCACAGACTTAGTTGCTCTGCAGCATGTGGGATCTTCTCGGATCGGGGATCGAACTCGTCTCCCACATTGGCAGGCAAACTCTTTACCACTTACCACTGAGCTACCAGGGAAGCCCTGCATATTTTATTATTGTGTTTGAATGCTTTCTTCTTCTGAACTGTCTGTCCACACCCTGTGCCCATTTGACTCTCGGGACCCCAAGATTTTCCCATCCATTTAAGTGTACTTTCTCCATAGACAAGATGAACACTTAGCCACACGTGCTGATGGTACCTCTCTACCTTATCTGTTACCTTGTTTATATGTATGGGATTTGCTTTGAGTTTTTAAAGTTGCATTTATTCTTTTCTCACGAGTGTCTCTTTTCTCTTAAGGTTACCTTTTAAAAGAAGGTCTTTAGGTTATTATTTTGTTTTCTTTTAAAAATTTGGCTGACCAAAGGGTTTCTATACTGGGCCCCTAAAAGTCCATTCTTTCTTTCTTCTTTTTATTTGGTGATGCCAGTCATAGGAACTAAAGGCAGAATGAGAGCAAAGATCACAAAGGGGAACTTCAAACATGGTAGAATAGATTTGCATGTTTTTTTTTTTTTTCTTCTAAATCCAAACGCAAATGAAATTCCTTGTGCCGTTCCAAGGATTGGAGAGAATAAGATGAGTTGCCGACAATAAAATGGAAGATTAAAACCAGCAGGCTCAGCAGATGAGGAGCTATCTGAGATGTCAAGAGACAGTATAGTCAGTGGCAGAATCTACCAGACTTAGCAACTTGAAAACACGTTTCCTGTTGGCATTTGCCTGAGCCTGCCTGTGACAGATCTAGCTGAAGCTGGCCCCAGGAATTTGTGAACAGCTCAAGAGAGACAAGTGATTTCCCCATGGAGAATCATCTATAAGAATGTGACTCTTCCTCAGCTAACAGGAACACAGAATGAAAAGTTTTTCTCAGATTATGGTCCCAATTAAGCTATCTCAACAGATTTTGTAGCAAATTCTGTAACTCCCAGCAAACAGAGTTGGCTACAATGTGCACACTTCAATAAGCAAGACATTTTTCTGTCTGAAAGTTTCTCTATTTTCAAGTTTTCTTTTCAAACATTAGTGCTAATGAAAGAGAAATAAAACCAGGAATCCTATACTTTTCAAATATCGGATTATAATCAAATACAGTCAAGGATTCGGCATGCAAAATGAGCAAAGGAAATTACATGGACAGCATACCTGGCTACCAGGCACTCCCAGAGAAGGAGACCAAATGGACATCAGTGCTTCTGAGCTGTTTAAAACAAAAAGAAAAATGGTGCAGGTGCTGAAGTGAGAAAGAAAAATAATAAAAATCTCAAGCACATTTTTCCACATGCGCTGGTGTACACTGTATTTTATAATTCAAAGACACAGGTGGGGTTGTAATTGGTCAGCTTGTCCTAAGTTGTCTTCATGATTTTGAGCTGTGACCTCATTTTTTGGTGCTGCAGGTGAGGGTCACGCACGTCCTGCACCCTTTTGAAATCTGATGGAAAGACTGCATTTGTTGAAGCTCTCTCAACCATTGGTAAAGAAAGGTTTCTTTCCATTGTCTCTGAAAAGGAACTCTAAATTATAATATATGGTAACTTACTATTGGAACTATAACTAGTCTCAAAAGATTAAGATCCCTAAGACTTAAATCTCAGGGGAACAGTTTCACATTCTGAACTTTTTCCTTTGTGCTTTCGATTCTTTGTGTCAAATGTGAAATAACAGCAGTGTACGAAGAGACTAGGGGGTGAAAAATGCCTTTGCTTTCAGGAAAGCGTGCTGTTTTTCCTTTTTTATTCCTGTTCATTTGGGAGTAGATATTAGCCCTTCTTGTTCTGCGGCTTTTATGTGGAGGATGGGGGTGGGGGATACAAACAGAAGCCAAGAGGATATTTTAAAAATTGAAGAGCACCAAGACATCACAGCCTGAGTTGGCCATAAAGATTTACAATTACATTTCCATCACAAAGACCCTGGCCCATCATCTTTGGCCATGACCATTTATGTTTTGATTTCTATTTCTTTGGCGGGACAACACCCCAATTAGACAGATGAGCGTTCAGTTGGGATTTTGGAGCACATCCTTGCTGGCCTAGGTTACTCTGGGGCTCAAATGGCTACACTTCCCCACTGTGCCTCGGTCGCTATAATCCTGCTGCTATCTGCGAATTCTTAGCCCATAAGAAAACCATGTCAGTTAATACCCTCGTGGTCATTTGACCTTGGTCATGCCTGAACTACCTGGATAATGGACCAGAATGGTTCTGGAATCCTCTCGGTTCTTGCCTCTGAGACCTTTTCACCCCATGCCATCTAAATGGAGTGGTGGTGACCGAGGGCGGAAGAGGAAGAGGCGGAGAATTCATTTTTCTCTCCCGAAGCCTAGTAGTGGGGTCAGACGGTCTATTTCAACCTCCTGGTAGCAAACAGTGTTCCTTTAAAAACGTATCACACCAAAGTTATAGCTGGAGAATTATTATAAAAGCTGAGTTGTTACAGCAGATTGTAACTTCCATGGAAAAAGAACCATTTCCACCCAGAACTCATATGTTACTAACACAATAGATAGCTCATCCTGTCACAATTATATATTGTGCGATATGTAAGTTCACCGTTCGTCTTCAGCCAAGGAGATATAAAAGGAGAAACCACAGACTTCTGCTTGCAAAGAGGGATACCCACTCTTACAGAGCCTTTTCCAACCCAAGAAGGGGGAAGAAAGGCGAGTCTGTGGACAGATTTTCCTTTCATTAGGATAAGAGCCGCATTTCATTACTTTAAGAATCTGCGTTCATTTAAACAACACTAAATGCTTCCTGGTCTGGATATATAAAATTATCGGATGGCCGCTGCCGGCCATTCATCTGACACCCTGATGTGCCACAGTCGATTTTTGAGAACCGCTCTGCCACTTAATGTGACAAACACCCAGCCTTGCAGTTTAAGAGATCTTTGAGAAGGGCCATCCCCACATGAAGTGAATTTAACAGCAGCAATTTGTCATGTTGCCCTTCCTTTGCTGGGGGAAAAAAATGCTGGTGATTTCTTTTGACTTAAACCGGGCATTCAAAAAGCTGTTTTTATTAATGAATCATATTAAGCCACTAGAGAAAGGCTCCCTGACTCTGTTTAAATAACAGGCTATGATTCCTCTCCCCTCAAGCTCCCACCCCCCCACCATTTGGCTCTGCTGCTATTAATTGAGGAGTTTCTTTGTTTCTTCCTAATGAAGCTAACAGAACACATCTGTCAGGTGCTTGTATTCTTCGCCTGTCTATAGTATGTAATAGACCAGCTGGAGGCTGTAACGCCACACAATACCCCTGGCCGTTGCAGCAACTATTTATTCCTGGGCTTTTCCTCCGAAAGGGATTCGAAACAAAGTCTGAAATTTGGGCCTAATTGCTATTTACCCAGCGATAGACACCTGTTCTAGCGGAGACACTGGCTCATGAATCCTACACCTGAGACCTTAGGGAGAGGCGAGGGGAAATTTCAAGCAGCTGCCAGTCCATTTAGCTATAAAGAGCTTTAACTTATGGGGTTTCTGTGCTTAGAGGTATAGGCATATATTTTAAAATACTGTATGTTTAGTATGCGCACCCATCACCAGAGGGTATATATTAAAAGCCATGTACTATGATTTCACGGTCAATTGCTCATCTGACAGCTCTGCACATGCTGGCACACGGCTACGACTGTGGCGGCTTTAAAAAGAGTGCACGGAGGCTGGATTCAATGTCAGTGACAGACACGTGTCCTTCAGAAGCCCATTCCACGCTGTGGGGAGGAGCAACCTCTTAGGATGCATCAGAGGAAAAAGTTTCATCAAACGTAACTCTTTCTGGAGAGATTCAAATTCGCCATCCCCTCAGCCAAACAGCCATGACTTCTTTCTTTTGTGACAATGTAGGTCTGGATATATAAAATTATCGGATGGCCGCTGCCGGCCATTCATCTGACACCCTGATGTGCCACAGTCGATTTTTGAGAACCGCTCTGCCACTTAATGTGACAAACACCCAGCCTTGCAGTTTAAGAGATCTTTGAGAAGGGCCATCCCCACATGAAGTGAATTTAACAGCAGCAATTTGTCATGTTGCCCTTCCTTTGCTGGGGGAAAAAAATGCTGGTGATTTCTTTTGACTTAAACCGGGCATTCAAAAAGCTGTTTTTATTAATGAATCATATTAAGCCACTAGAGAAAGGCTCCCTGACTCTGTTTAAATAACAGGCTATGATTCCTCTCCCCTCAAGCTCCCACCCCCCCACCATTTGGCTCTGCTGCTATTAATTGAGGAGTTTCTTTGTTTCTTCCCTAATGAAGCTAACAGAACACATCTGTCAGGTGCTTGTATTCTTCGCCTGTCTATAGTATGTAATAGACCAGCTGGAGGCTGTAACGCCACACAATACCCCTGGCCGTTGCAGCAACTATTTATTCCTGGGCTTTTCCTCCGAAAGGGATTCGAAAAAAAAAAAGTCTGAAATTTGGGCCTAATTGCTATTTACCCAGCGATAGACACCTGTTCTAGCGGAGACACTGGCTCATGAATCCTACACCTGAGACCTTAGGGAGAGGCGAGGGGAAATTTCAAGCAGCTGCCAGTCCATTTAGCTATAAAGAGCTTTAACTTATGGGGTTTCTGTGCTTAGAGGTATAGGCATATATTTTAAAATACTGTATGTTTAGTATGCGCACCCATCACCAGAGGGTATATATTAAAAGCCATGTACTATGATTTCACGGTCAATTGCTCATCTGACAGCTCTGCACATGCTGGCACACGGCTACGACTGTGGCGGCTTTAAAAAGAGTGCACGGAGGCTGGATTCAATGTCAGTGACAGACACGTGTCCTTCAGAAGCCCATTCCACGCTGTGGGGAGGAGCAACCTCTTAGGATGCATCAGAGGAAAAAGTTTCATCAAACGTAACTCTTTCTGGAGAGATTCAAATTCGCCATCCCCTCAGCCAAACAGCCATGACTTCTTTCTTTTGTGACACTGTACTCGTTTTTGTTTTCTGTCTCAATCAGGGGAGCACCGTGTTCTGCTTGTTTTTTTTTTTTGAAATTAATAGAGAGTGATCCTCCTTTTCTCAGTCGGCCGTTCTGAGGCCTGTAAAGCTGAAAGGAGAGTCCACGATCGTAAAACACTTATTTCCTGGGGGGGTGGGGGAAACCAAAATACGAAACTGATAAAGTTTAAAGGGGATTCCATGTAACCTACGTAATAATGGAGCCTAATGTTTAGTTACTGGTTTAATTCAAGATTATTTTTAAAAGTATTAGAGCACAAAATACTATCTTGCACGAGTAAAACAATGACAATGAGAGGAACAGCATCTGTATATGTACATATATGTCTGCGTGTTTACCCTGACTTCACACACTCGAATCCCGCTGCCCTGTTTTGGCTTGAGTTGTTTACGTGGCGAGAGGAGATGAGCGAGACGCAGGGCAAGCTCACTGGCAACAGAACAGAAATAAAACGTTATGGCCCTCCTATTTTATCTGGTCTCTAATCAGAGGACATTCCTGTTGCAAAGGGCTTGCGGGGAGCGGGGAGCGGGGAGAAGGAGAAAGGAGACACGGGGATTTTTTTCTTCCTTTTCTTATCTTCTGTCTTTGCTGTGATTTCTGAGCTGTTTGCTGTGGCCTCTTCTTGGTGTGGCTGAAATAGCCTCCTGCTGACATACTTTTTTGGGAAATCTGACCTTTCTGAACAAATCAAATACTGCTGCCAAATGACACCTACTTTGTTACACAACTAGAAAATTATTATTTCTCCCAAAGGGTACACGAGCCATAGTAGATACTGGTATGAGAATTCATGAGATGAAATGAAAAGGGTGAAAGGAGATATAGGTAAAATGCAGAAATACAAGTCATAAATGAAATAAAAATGATGTGAGAGATATTACACACTCTCTCTCTCATGCTGGCTAAGAAATTCCCCTTGGTCTCATCTGCAGCCAGAGAGGACCGAAAAGTCGGAGCCTTGGGAGGTAGCTGGCGACGACAGGAGAGATGCACAGCACTCCCATACAAATGAGCGCTTCGCCTCAGGGCTCACAGGGTGGGACAGACTTCTTTCTTTTGACTGTACTCGTTTTTGTTTTCTGTCTCAATCAGGGGAGCACCGTGTTCTGCTTGTTTTTTTGAAATTAATAGAGAGTGATCCTCCTTTTCTCAGTCGGCCGTTCTGAGGCCTGTAAAGCTGAAAGGAGAGTCCACGATCGTAAAACACTTATTTCCTGGGGGGGTGGGGGAAACCAAAATACGAAACTGATAAAGTTTAAAGGGGATTCCATGTAACCTACGTAATAATGGAGCCTAATGTTTAGTTACTGGTTTAATTCAAGATTATTTTTAAAAGTATTAGAGCACAAAATACTATCTTGCACGAGTAAAACAATGACAATGAGAGGAACAGCATCTGTATATGTACATATATGTCTGCGTGTTTACCCTGACTTCACACACTCGAATCCCGCTGCCCTGTTTTGGCTTGAGTTGTTTACGTGGCGAGAGGAGATGAGCGAGACGCAGGGCAAGCTCACTGGCAACAGAACAGAAATAAAACGTTATGGCCCTCCTATTTTATCTGGTCTCTAATCAGAGGACATTCCTGTTGCAAAGGGCTTGCGGGGAGCGGGGAGCGGGGAGAAGGAGAAAGGAGACACGGGGATTTTTTTCTTCCTTTTCTTATCTTCTGTCTTTGCTGTGATTTCTGAGCTGTTTGCTGTGGCCTCTTCTTGGTGTGGCTGAAATAGCCTCCTGCTGACATACTTTTTTGGGAAATCTGACCTTTCTGAACAAATCAAATACTGCTGCCAAATGACACCTACTTTGTTACACAACTAGAAAATTATTATTTCTCCCAAAGGGTACACGAGCCATAGTAGATACTGGTATGAGAATTCATGAGATGAAATGAAAAGGGTGAAAGGAGATATAGGTAAAATGCAGAAATACAAGTCATAAATGAAATAAAAATGATGTGAGAGATATTACACACTCTCTCTCTCATGCTGGCTAAGAAATTCCCCTTGGTCTCATCTGCAGCCAGAGAGGACCGAAAAGTCGGAGCCTTGGGAGGTAGCTGGCGACGACAGGAGAGATGCACAGCACTCCCATACAAATGAGCGCTTCGCCTCAGGGCTCACAGGGTGGGACAGAGAGCTGACGCCGAGACAGAAATCCATTTCCCAGGAGAAAGCAGAGACGTGCGGGGGAACTCATGGTCACACCAGAACAGGTGATAATGAAATTAGAGTTAATGAAGGCCGGAAGAAACCAAGGCCAGATGGGTTGGCGAAACTGTCATCTGAGACACAGGCTAAAGCCAGACATGGTATCTCAGGACGAGAGGAAACGATTGCTGAAGGCACACGTCAGCAAAGCTCCTGGAAATACAAGAATCCCACTCTCCTCTCTGAGGCCGGCCGTCGCTGTGTTTCCATGTGACGATATTTTGAAAGCAGATGATGCTCGGGGGCAGATGGTGTGACTGAGAGTAGGAGAGAAAATGTCTCGAAGCCTCAGTTTCCTCTCTGGTAAGTGGGGATAATAATACCTACATTCTTCTTGTTGGGAAGATTAAATGAGATACTGTTTGTAGAATGGTTAACACAGGTACTCATGATTGGTGTCAATTATATGATAACATAATTCTTTATAAGTGACTAGGTCATTCTCACAAAAATACCAGGAACAATTCCGGTTAGCTTGTCCATGTGGCCACCCACTTTCAAGCAACTTAAGAGTGAACATGCCACGTCAGAAAAAAGAAATGATCCCTAAATGTATCTTACTGTTCCTAGTAGGTTCTTATACCTGCAATATATTATGAAAGATGAGGATTTTGTCAGAAAGAATTGAGAGACTAAGTGATGTAGATAAAATACAGGGGAAGTCGTTAAAATTGAGTGTTTGAGTCACGTCAGGGATCAGCGTTGGTCCTACACATTTTAAGCTGGCTGGCCGACCCAGGCTAAAATTTCTGGGAAGATTTTCTTCCTTAGCACTCTGTTCATAATGCCACCTTACTGTCTGTGTTTTGTGAGTGTTTTTTGAGTCATTTAATAAACACATCCTTCTTTCTCTGGGGCCGTGACTGATATGCCTTACAATCTCCTGAGGGCTTTCCAAGCGGCACTAGAGGTAACGAACCTGCCTGTCAATGTAGCAGGTGTGGGTTCAATTCCTGGGTCGGGAAGATGCCCTGGAGCAGGGCATGACAACCCACTCCAGTATTTTTGCCTGGAAAATCCCATGGACAGAGGAGTCTGGAGGGCTACAGTCCCTAAGGTTGCAAAGAGTTGGACACACTTGAAGTGACTTAGCATGCACGCACACACATTCTCCGGCATCTCAGTGAGCAGGGAGTGGTGTTGCATGCCGTGGTACCACTGTGGTTGTCCACGGTCTTCTGGATGCTTTTCTCCTCTTCCTCTCTCCCCACGTGGAATTCTACCAGACACCCTGTCACAATACTTTCTTGGAAGCTAGAGTTTAGGCACATGGCCTGGGCTCTGCTCATCAGACTTCCACAGGTAAGATTTGAGGGCACATGAAGGCATCATTAGAGATTAACCTCTTGGCAAACACTGGTGGCAAAAGTGATCTGTTTCCTGGTGTAGGTGCTGCAGAGTTTCTGGTACCCAGCTCTGAATGCCACAGTGCTCAGTGGTATTTACCACGTGTTTCCATAGCAAAAAAGCATGCATGTCTGCCTAGCTCTCTGGTCAGATCTCTGATCCTTTGTAGATTCCTGGAGTTACCTAACACCTTTTAATGAAATCCTTTTCCCACTAGACAGACTGGATTTTGTTATTTGCTGTTAAGAATCCTAACCACTGCACAGGTGTAATATGCTTTCTAATACAATTTTAAAAAATGGAGGGCTTTCCTGGTTGTCCAGTGGGTAAAGAGTCCACCTTACAGGGCAAGGGGTGCTGGTTCGATCCCTCACCCGGGAAGGTCCCATGGTGCTCTGCTACAAGAGAGGCCAGTGCAATGGGAAGCCCACACAGGCCAAAGAACAAAGATGGATGAAAAATAAATAAATGAAAGACCAATAAAACAGGCCAAAAAAAGAATCATGGAAACATTTTAGTTAAGCAGTATTACAGAGGCACTACTTACCTCCCAAGCATCCATTTGCCATTTTCTTGGTGAAACAGCTCTTTCTCTCACCGTGCATATCGGAGAGAGAGAATTCAAGGAGTTCTTTGCTGCCTTATTGCAGCCACAAAAATGGAGTCTGCTCCAGAGTGAAGATGATACAGTGGAAAATACAGCACAGAGCCAGAAAGAGATCATACTCTTGATGACACGCTTGGGCTACCATGCCAACCCAACTCTGAAGTCCGCCTAGATACAGACTTACTTGCCATAGAAAGCACCCTAATGTACTGAACACTCTCTCTCTCCTCTCTTTTTTAAAGAGCACCAATGTGAAGGACAAGGGAAGCCTGGCATACTACAATCCATGGGGTCACAAAGAGTCAGACACGACAATGAACACAACAATGATGCTACCGACATGACTCACCAGTATTTTATCAACTATGAGGAAAGTAAGAAGGCTTCCAGTGAAGCTGACATGATGTTTTTGTTACTTAGAATCTGTGGTTTATACACTTTTGCAAAACCTCTTTTATACATATTTATAGACTTTTGTGTTTGTCATTTATGACTTCAGTGCTTAGATTCTTGAAAAGGAAAATGTCAGTGAGATAAATCTGTCAAGTATTCTAGCACTCCTTCCCACTCTCTGTTTGGCCCTCTTGATCTGTTTATCTGCCTTCCTCTGCTTGGCTCTGCAGTCTATAGGGCTGGCCCCTGGGCACTGGATCTTAGTGCCAACTGGATGCTGGCTGGTTCCACCAATGGACGGAACCATCTGGAGCCCAGAGGACATGAGCAGAGGGAGGCTGGGGCTCTTCTTCTGGTGGTGGCAGTCTCTCTGGCAGCAGCTGTGACCCTCTAGGACCACAGCTTCTCCAGTTCTCACTGAGCTCCTATTAAAGTTTCCTTCCCATATTTCCTCAGTCTTAGGGGTAGTCATGGCTTCGTGGTGGGACCACGTTTTTGTAAGTAGTCTGTTCATCAGCATCTTTTTACTTGGCTCACAGAAAGGGAAATCTGATTCCTAACAGTTCCCCGAAGGGCACAGAATCCAATCTATTTGGTGTCTTTATCTTTCGTGTTTTCTTTCTCCCTTACTTTTACCCCCTGTGCCAATACAGACATTGATGATGCAGCATTACTGGAGGGCTGGTCACTCTTTACTACAGTAATATCACTGAGATTTAACTTGAAGAGGCAGCCCCCTTCCTCTTAAGGACCTAATAATGTGGCCTGCATGCCTGCCTGCTCGTTCACTTCAGTCGTGCCTGACTCTTTGTGACACTATGGACTATAGCCTGCCAAGCTCCTTTATCCATGGGGTTTTCCAGGCCAGGATACTGGCATGGGGTGCCATTTCCGCCTCCAGGGGATCTTCCCAACTCAGGCATCGAACCCACGTTTCCTGCATCTCCTGCACTGCAGGCAGATTCTTTACCGTTTAGCCACTGGGAAGCCCACATTGTTGTCTGTGTAATAACACATCCTGTGCTCTGAGCATGTCTTTGCTATCTCTCCTGTAGCTCCCCTGTTCAGATTCACGCCTGGCAAGTGTTCTGAAATAGCTCTGCCTCCAACCTTTCTGTTCTGCTCATTTACATCCCGCGGTCACCACGTTTCCTCTGGCCAGTGCTACTCAGAGGGTCGTCTAGGCACCGTTCCTGGTCTGCAAACTATTAGTAGCCTAAAAGGTTAATTTGGCTGCTAATCAAAGTCCTCCACACTTTGGAAGTCAGGGGAGGCTTGTGGAGGAAGGCCCTATCAAGCCGGGGTCCAAAGAGATGGTTCCTGTCGAATGTGGGTGGAGGCAAACGTGTGTTCTTCTGGTGGAAGAGGACTGTGTTGGGTCCCAGGCCAGAGTGTGAGGCCAGGAGGGGTAGACCATTCCCTCTAGCTATCTGTTTTACACATGGCGGCATTATGTGAGTAGTTAGCAATCAGAACGTGTGGAAGGTGGTATAGCGGGCAGTGACAAGTACAGACCACTCATTCCCAAACGTTGCTGATCAGATCCACAGCTCAGAGAAATGGGGAATCAGGATTTATGGACTGGGAGGTTGGGACTGACATACATGCCCTGCCATGTGTGAAACAGACAGCTAGTAGGACCTGCTGTCTAGCACAGGGAGCTCAGCTCAGTGCTCCGTGGTGACCTAGAGGGGTGGGACGGAGGGGTTCGATGGGGGAAGGAGGCCCCATACATAGAGCTGACTCACTTTGTTGTACAGCAGAAACTAACACAACTTGGTAAAGCAATTATGCTCCAATTAAAAAAAAAAAAAAGTACAATAACTTTGGTAAGACTTGAGAATTAAGTTTAGATACTTTTAGAAATCCATATTAAAGAGAGATCAAAGCAACAAACTCTGAATTGTGGCTATATATACATTATAAAAAATAGGATGTAACAATATAACACAAAGTTTATGGAGCCAGTCAAAAAGTGTTAAAAACTTCAGCCACATTTATTGAGTTTATGAGTTACTGTACTAATCCTACAGTCATAGTGTTGATGAGCATAATGAAACATATTTTTGTTTTCTTGGTTAAACTTGCAAACTCAACGAAGTGGGATTTTTGGAGTGTTGACTGGTTTACTTCTGATCGGCCAGATTTAAAAAAAATATTTATTTGGCTGTGCTAGGCTTCACTTGTGACACACGGGTTCTTCAGTCTTCATTAAGGCATGCAGGGTCTTAATTGTGGCATGTGGGACCTACTTCCCGGCTAGGAATTGAACCCAGGCTAGCTGTATCAGGAGTGCAGAGTCTTAGCCACAGGACCAGGGAAGTTAGCCAGATTGTTTGTAACTCATTAAAATAGTTTTCTGACCTTAATTATTTTCAATTTTTAAGTCTTTTCTCTATTATGGATCTGTTAGTTTGTAGGTGAGCAAATTGCAAACGGAAAGAGTTGTTATTTTAGATTTTGCCCTTTTTCTACCAGGTCTCATATGTCAGATGTTATGGGACCTCTCCTTTTGAGTGCTCTCTTAGTTTTCTGAGGCCGCTGTAACAAATTATCAGACGCCCAGAAACAAAATGAATGTATCGTCTCACGTTCTGGAGGTCAGAAGCCCAAAGTGGGTTGGCAGGGCTGCTCTGCCGCTGAAGGTTCTATGGGAGAATCCACTTCCTAGCTTCTTCCAGTCTCTAGACATCGCCTGCATCCCTTGGCTTCCCGCGGCACAGCTTAGGACTCCAACCATGGCCTCTGTCTTCACGTGTTTTTCTGTCTCTGACCCTCTTGTGTTCCCTCTGACAAAGATCTTCATGATTACATTGGGCCTGCCCAGACAATCCACAATTATCTTCCATTCTCAAAGTCCTTAACTAAATCACACTGCAAGGCTCCCTTTGCCACGTAAGGTTAACACAGTCACAGGATCTTGGGATGAGGGCATGTGCATATTTTGTGGGGGCCTCCCTGATGGCTCAGTGGCAAAGAATCTGCCTGCCAATATAGGAGATGTGGGTTTATGGGGAAGATCCAGTTCAGGAAGATCCCCTGGAGGAGGGCATGGGAACCCACTCCAGGATTCTTGCCTAGGAAACCCCACGGACAGAGGAGCCCCAACAGGCTACAGTCCATGGAGTTGAAAGAATTGGACATGATTGAACAATGAACAACAACAGTCTTTGGTAGGGGAGAACATCATTCGGCTGAATCAACCAGAAGTCTATTATTTTTCTTACTTGAAAGCTTGGAAATACAGCAAAAAGTTAGAGGGCATGTTCTTTTCATGTTGAGCTTAGGCTTTTTAAAAAAACAAAAAAAAAAAACAAAAAAAATCCAGGTTTTCTGTACTATCGTATGTGAAGAAAATAGCTATAGTCATTGCTTTGTGAGAAAAGGGGATCCTGCAGGGGTGCTGTGCGACAGCCTGGAGGGGTAGGATGGGGGGTATATACATATGACTAATCTGGGAACATACATATCTGTAAACAACAAAACTCTGTAAAAGTTAAAAGTAAAATAAAAGTTGAAAAAAAAAAAAAAAAACAGGTTTACCCTAATATGCTTTAGCTATCTAAGGTGTAGGCCTATGCTTGACTCAGTAGTTATTATTAATTAAAGGTTCAGAAGCGGACAGTACATGCTAGCTTGTAAACTTTTTCAGGGAGAGATGCAAATAGCTGTCACCCAGTAGAAAAGATAATTCCAAAGGTTATGATTTTATAACCACAGGAAGACGTCCCTGGTGGTCCAGTGGCTAAGAACTCTGTGCTTCCAATGCAGGGGACCCTGGTTTGATCCCTGGTCAAGGAACTAGATCCCACATGCCACAACTAAGAGTTCAAATGCTGCAACTAAAGATCCCACATGCCGCAACAAAAACAGTTAAGACCTAGCACAGCCAACTCAATATTTATAACTCTATAGAACATTAACCAGTTTTTTCTCTATTTCAGTAAACTAAATCACACTGCAAGGCTCCCTTTGCCACGTAAGGTTAACACAGTCACAGGATCTTGGGATGAGGGCATGTGCATATTTTGTGGGGGCCTCCCTGATGGCTCAGTGGCAAAGAATCTGCCTGCCAATATAGGAGATGTGGGTTTATGGGGAAGATCCAGTTCAGGAAGATCCCCTGGAGGAGGGCATGGGAACCCACTCCAGGATTCTTGCCTAGGAAACCCCACGGACAGAGGAGCCCCAACAGGCTACAGTCCATGGAGTTGAAAGAATTGGACATGATTGAACAATGAACAACAACAGTCTTTGGTAGGGGAGAACATCATTCGGCTGAATCAACCAGAAGTCTATTATTTTTCTTACTTGAAAGCTTGTAAATACAGCAAAAGTTAGAGGGCATGTTCTTTTCATGTTGAGCTTAGGCTTTTAAAAAACAAAAAAAAACAAAAAGAATCCAGGTTTTCTGTACTATCGTATGTGAAGCAACTAGCTATAGTCATTGCTTTGTGAGGAAAGTGGATCCTGCAGGGGTGCTGTGCGACAGCCTGGAGGGGTAGGATGGGGGGTATATACATATGACTAATCTGGGAACATACATATCTGTAAACAACAAAACTCTGTAAAAGTTAAAAGTAAAATAAAAGTTGAAAAAAAAAAAAAAAACAGGTTTACCCTAATATGCTTTAGCTATCTAAGGTGTAGGCCTATGCTTGACTCAGTAGTTATTATTAATTAAAGGTTCAGAAGCGGACAGTACATGCTAGCTTGTAAACTTTTTCAGGGAGAGATGCAAATAGCTGTCACCCAGTAGAAAAGATAATTCCAAAGGTTATGATTTTATAACCACAGGAAGACGTCCCTGGTGGTCCAGTGGCTAAGAACTCTGTGCTTCCAATGCAGGGGACCCTGGTTTGATCCCTGGTCAAGGAACTAGATCCCACATGCCACAACTAAGAGTTCAAATGCTGCAACTAAAGATCCCACATGCCGCAACAAAAACAGTTAAGACCTAGCACAGCCAACTCAATATTTATAACTCTATAGAACATTAACCAGTTTTTTCTCTATTTCAGTAAACTTATTTAATTTTTTTTCCTAGCAATATATCTGTTCCTCTCATTTCCACTTGGATCTGTTTTACCATTTTAATGGTTAAACTCAATCAGCTGGGTACCTTTTAATACAGATTTATGTTGCATTTGTACAAGAGTCATGGTGGCTCAGACATGAAAAATCCACCTGCAATGCAGAAGACATGGGTTCCATCCCTGGGTTGGGAAGATCTCCTGCAGAATGGCGACCTGCTACAGTGTTCTTGCCTGGAGAATTCCATGGACAGAGGAGCCCAGAGGGCTACGGCCCATGGGGTCACAAGGAGTCGGACACGACCGAGCCACTCTCGCTTCGTTTCATGGTTTTAACTTTCTGACAATTATACTTAGTGAATTTGTCTGCTAGACTAGATTAGGTGGCCCGTAGAAAACTATGTATTAGAAGATACTCACTAGGCCCTCCCAACTCGAAGAGTCTAGAAACATGTCTCCCTTTGATTGGTACTCCCAGACCAATATTCCACTCCCCGGGAAATCTAATATAGACTGAATTTTCTTTCTACCTGTTGATGTTTCCATTTTCTTCTGCCTCAAACACAATTATTTTTCTGTACATCACCATTTTTCTGACTGATCTATGGAGTTGTTGGCAATTGTGATGAATGGCTGATCTGGCATGTTCTGATATTTACATAATAATAACTTACTTAATGGAGCCTGACAATCAGCACAACTAGAAGGTGGGTAAGAAAGAGAAGCTAGCAGGCTGGGAGCTAGGGAGCTGACACGTCTGAGTTGAATCTGAGGAGTAAAGGGAAGCTGATGGGACTGCTGAAACCAGCCTGCCATGGGAGAGATGCAGGTAGATGACCATCAAAAACAGTTGGGGGAAAAAAAGATTAAATACTCTTGGTTTAAAAATAAAGAGGGGAAATCACTACCGCTGACCTTCCTCTGAAAAGCAATTGGAGATAAAAACATAAATTGTCACGTGCTACTGTGTGTGCTTGGTCACTCAGTTGTGTCCGACTCCTTGCAACTCCATGGACTGTAGCGTACCAGACTTCCCTGTCCATGCGGATTCTCCAGGCAAGAATACTGGAGTGGACTGTCATTCCCTCCTCCCAAGGATTGAACCCAGACCTTCTGCACTGCAGGTGGATTCTTTACCATCTGAGCCACCAGGGAACTCACTATCACATAGAAACAATTTAAAAGAGGTATGTTTGGGCTTCCCCTGGTGGTCCAGTGGGTAAGGACACCGCCTTGCAGTACAAGGGGTGCCGGTTCAATCCCTGGCCTGGGAAGATCCCATGTGCCGTGGAGCAGCTGGACTGATGTGTCCAATTACCGAGCCGGAGCTCTGGAGTGCATGTGCCCAGAGCCAGTGCTCTGCAACGACAGAGGCCACCGCGATGGGAGGCCCACAGGAGCCAAAGAACAAAGACGGATGAAAAACAGAGAAATGAAAGACCAATAGAAGTGGCCTGCCCGTCCCCCTCCCTCCCCACCCCACTCCCCAAAAAAGATAAATAAATTAAAAAAAATAAAAAATAAACAAATAAAAGAGGTATGTTATTTGTTCCCACAAGTGCGGCATTTTTAAAATAATAAGAATATGTGAATAACTGCAGAAGGACACGAAAGGGTATTGTATTAGAATTCTATGGACAAACTTGCACCTGCTCAGCCACGCAGACAAAGTTAACACATTCCTAAAGCAATAGGATGCAGCAATATGATGTTAAGAAGGCACAGAGTCAGGCTTCCCTGGTGGTCCAGTGGGTGAGGACACCGCCTTGCAGTGCAAGGGGCGCCGGTTCCATCCCTGGCCTGGGAAGATCCCACGTGCCGCGGAGCGGCTGGACTGATGTGTCCAATTACCGAGCCAGAGCTCTGGAGTGCATGCGCCCAGAGCGGGTGCTCTGCAACGACAGACGCCACCGTGATGGGAGGCCCACAAGGGCCAAAGAACAAAGATGGATGAAAATAGACAAATGAAAAACCAATAGAAGTAGCCTGCCTGCTCCCCTCCCTTCCCACCCCTCCCCACCAAAATAAATAAATAAACAAATCTTTAAAAAGAAAAAAAAGAAGGCACAGAGTCCACGTGGTTCCATGTTATTGCTGTCTGATATTATTTACCAGAGCATATTCATAAGAAGAAAAAAACCCTGATACTCAGGAAACACTAGAAGGCTATAAGAGTTGTACTCTCTCTGTATAACATTTTTCTTTCTGTTTAATTTGGCGAGAAGCATAGAGAAAGGGAAGAAATGCCTCAGTAAAGAGGCAGGATGAGTGACGAGAGGAGATGTTTGAGGAACTGGATGTGAAGACCCCTGGCCTGCCAACTGCATTTGATATTTCTGTTCTCACTCTATCCCTCAGTCACTTTCAAATTCACAGTTACTTTTGATTTATGTGGCATATGTTGATCTTCCTATATTTCAATCCGATCTGTATTGTTTATTTCTTACTAAAAGAAATACTTTTCTAGTAATACTTTTCCAGTAAGGCCTATACCAGGTAAGCAGCTGTCCCTGTGCATTGCTGGGCCCTGAGAAGAGAGTCATAGGCCCTGGGTGGCGATAACGAGAGGTGAGAAATCCTAACCAGACAGACCATCTCCGGGAGCTTTGGGAGGAAGAACAGCTGTTGCTTCCCAGTTACCTTAAGGCAAAAGTCTAAGAAAGAAAACGTTCTAGAAGTAGGCACAATGTTCAAGGGACTACCAGTGGTGGATCATTTCCTTTCTTTCTTTTTTTTTTTTTTTATGCCAAAGAAAGCCGAGTCGAGTAAAAGCGTTCAAGATGATGATGGTATTAGAAAATGATTTCTGAGAGCTAGGGAGAATTTAAATTAGGCTGCTGCAGATACCTACAGATAGCATCAAACAACTTCCATTTGGCTGCCTAGGTAGCGACTGACGGCCCCCGGATGTGATCAAAGCCCCCTCCGTTCTCCAGGGCTCCCCCATGAATCCAACCCATCGGAGCTCATTCAGATGCCGCTCAGCGTTTGGCAGGGCGAAGGAGTTGCTTTTCCTCCCAGTGCTTAACCTCTTTTCCCCAGATACAAATGTCAATATTGGATTTAGTCTGGCTGAATGAATGTGTCAGAGGGGAGATTAGCGACTGGCAGCCACAAAAGGGTTTTTCAATTGGCAAAAGTAAATTTCTCACAAATGAATCAAAACAGTTTGAGGTGGAACAGAAAAAGCCTCGCCGAGTTGAGTCATGATGCCTCATTAAATGGATTTGAAAACTTCAGCCTGGGCATTTTCTCTAGCAGCTCTGGCCTCACCCAGCAGGGAGCAAGGGGTGAGGGAAAGAGGACACACATACCTTCCTATCCTCAACAGGGCCCTTCTGGGAAAAGTCTCAGTCTATTTATAGCACGAAACCACCCAGGAAAACTGTTAACTTCAGATAACTGGAGTGCCTAGCTTATTACAATTGTTCTTAGACTGTTGAATGTGATCAACTAAAACGATAGAAGTTTTCATTTTTACCTGTGGTTCCATTCATGCCTTTTGAAATTGGTTTATACTGTTTGCTTGATTGTGCGCCTTCAATGCCTTTTTTAAAAAAAAAAAAAAAAACAATCTTGTGTCTCTGTGTTGATCGGCTGAGAATAAATGCAGGTGGCTCCCACCACAAATTCCTTTCCTGAACAATTCACACTTCTGGCATAACTGCATTGTGTCTGTGCACACATTAATGCTCCGAATTGTTTTCAGTATTATGGACATGTTTATCTCAGGGAACCTGTATTCTGGGTTGGAAGGAAAACAAACAGACAGTCTTTGGGATGCACTTATTGAGTTACCAATCAAAAGCAGTTCTGAATTATCCCTTTTATATTTAGCAAAACATGTTACCAGTTTTAAACTTAGACATCTCAAGAAGGGACCTTGAAGGTCATGGGAGAAGGGCAGAAGTATTGACTTACCTCCTGGTCCATTCTGTATATTCATCAAACAACTTCCATTTGGCTGCCTAGGTAGCGACTGACGGCCCCCGGATGTGATCAAAGCCCCCTCCGTTCTCCAGGGCTCCCCCATGAATCCAACCCATCGGAGCTCATTCAGATGCCGCTCAGCGTTTGGCAGGGCGAAGGAGTTGCTTTTCCTCCCAGTGCTTAACCTCTTTTCCCCAGATACAAATGTCAATATTGGATTTAGTCTGGCTGAATGAATGTGTCAGAGGGGAGATTAGCGACTGGCAGCCACAAAAGGGTTTTTCAATTGGCAAAAGTAAATTTCTCACAAATGAATCAAAACAGTTTGAGGTGGAACAGAAAAAGCCTCGCCGAGTTGAGTCATGATGCCTCATTAAATGGATTTGAAAACTTCAGCCTGGGCATTTTCTCTAGCAGCTCTGGCCTCACCCAGCAGGGAGCAAGGGGTGAGGGAAAGAGGACACACATACCTTCCTATCCTCAACAGGGCCCTTCTGGGAAAAGTCTCAGTCTATTTATAGCACGAAACCACCCAGGAAAACTGTTAACTTCAGATAACTGGAGTGCCTAGCTTATTACAATTGTTCTTAGACTGTTGAATGTGATCAACTAAAACGATAGAAGTTTTCATTTTTACCTGTGGTTCCATTCATGCCTTTTGAAATTGGTTTATACTGTTTGCTTGATTGTGCGCCTTCAATGCCTTTTTTAAAAAAAAAAAAAAAACAATCTTGTGTCTCTGTGTTGATCGGCTGAGAATAAATGCAGGTGGCTCCCACCACAAATTCCTTTCCTGAACAATTCACACTTCTGGCATAACTGCATTGTGTCTGTGCACACATTAATGCTCCGAATTGTTTTCAGTATTATGGACATGTTTATCTCAGGGAACCTGTATTCTGGGTTGGAAGGAAAACAAACAGACAGTCTTTGGGATGCACTTATTGAGTTACCAATCAAAAGCAGTTCTGAATTATCCCTTTTATATTTAGCAAAACATGTTACCAGTTTTAAACTTAGACATCTCAAGAAGGGACCTTGAAGGTCATGGGAGAAGGGCAGAAGTATTGACTTACCTCCTGGTCCATTCTGTATATTCACTGAGAGTTGATAACAGAATGTTTACACACACACACACACACACACACACACACACACAGAGGCAGAGCCTATGGCCAGCCCTTGTTTTTCTAATAATAAAGAATAATCAGGCTGCATGAGTGAGACAGATCTGTACCAAAATGAGTGTGATTGCACATACCAAAATCAACGTCTTAATCAGACCAGGTTCATTCTCTCACGTGGAGCAGATTCAGAGGATGGCAGTGGAAGACGGGCACAGCAGCTGCTCATTTAACTGGGATTCTTGTTGCTTAGTTTTCCACCATGCTTGGCCTTGCTCCTCCACAAGATAGAAGGTATTTGCAATTCTAAAAGCTCGGAGAGGCTCTTCTGTAACAGAGACATAGAAATTTAATTATTATAAATAAATAAAATTACACTTCTTTACATACCCTAAAGATTGAAAGCAGGTACATTAAGAGGTGTCTGTAAATCCATATTCACAGCAGCATCATTTACAATAGCCAACAGGTGGGAGCAACCCAAATGTCCTTCCAGGGCTAAATGGACAAACAAAACATGGGATATATACATATTAGAATATTATTCAGCTTTAAATAGAGGAGAAATTCTGATACATGTGATAACCTCGATGAACCTTGAGGACATTATGCTAAGTGAAATGAAGCAGTCACAAAAGGACAAACTCTGTATGATTCCACTTACATGACGTACCCGGAGTAGTCTAGTTCATGAAGACAGAAAATGGAATTGTGGCTGCCAGGGACAGATGTGTGCTCTGGCTAGAAATGCTGGGAGGCGTAGAGTACAGAAGTGACCCACCTCTCCTTCTCAGCCCTTATGTTTCCCTAACAGGGACTGCTGCAGAGACTTGGGTCATCTGGAAGCTCTCCTTTATCCTGGACCACATTTGAAAGCTCAGAGAGAACCTCCCAGAACGCTCAACCTACCCCTCTATCAGGGTTATGAAGTATTATGGACATGTTTATCTCAGGGAACCTGTATTCTGGGTTGGAAGGAAAACAAACAGACAGTCTTTGGGATGCACTTATTGAGTTACCAATCAAAAGCAGTTCTGAATTATCCCTTTTATATTTAGCAAAACATGTTACCAGTTTTAAACTTAGACATCTCAAGAAGGGACCTTGAAGGTCATGGGAGAAGGGCAGAAGTATTGACTTACCTCCTGGTCCATTCTGTATATTCACTGAGAGTTGATAACAGAATGTTTACACACACACACACACACACACACACACACACACAGAGGCAGAGCCTATGGCCAGCCCTTGTTTTTCTAATAATAAAGAATAATCAGGCTGCATGAGTGAGACAGATCTGTACCAAAATGAGTGTGATTGCACATACCAAAATCAACGTCTTAATCAGACCAGGTTCATTCTCTCACGTGGAGCAGATTCAGAGGATGGCAGTGGAAGACGGGCACAGCAGCTGCTCATTTAACTGGGATTCTTGTTGCTTAGTTTTCCACCATGCTTGGCCTTGCTCCTCCACAAGATAGAAGGTATTTGCAATTCTAAAAGCTCGGAGAGGCTCTTCTGTAACAGAGACATAGAAATTTAATTATTATAAATAAATAAAATTACACTTCTTTACATACCCTAAAGATTGAAAGCAGGTACATTAAGAGGTGTCTGTAAATCCATATTCACAGCAGCATCATTTACAATAGCCAACAGGTGGGAGCAACCCAAATGTCCTTCCAGGGCTAAATGGACAAACAAAACATGGGATATATACATATTAGAATATTATTCAGCTTTAAATAGAGGAGAAATTCTGATACATGTGATAACCTCGATGAACCTTGAGGACATTATGCTAAGTGAAATGAAGCAGTCACAAAAGGACAAACTCTGTATGATTCCACTTACATGACGTACCCGGAGTAGTCTAGTTCATGAAGACAGAAAATGGAATTGTGGCTGCCAGGGACAGATGTGTGCTCTGGCTAGAAATGCTGGGAGGCGTAGAGTACAGAAGTGACCCACCTCTCCTTCTCAGCCCTTATGTTTCCCTAACAGGGACTGCTGCAGAGACTTGGGTCATCTGGAAGCTCTCCTTTATCCTGGACCACATTTGAAAGCTCAGAGAGAACCTCCCAGAACGCTCAACCTACCCCTCTATCAGGGTTATGAACCCAGAGTGGCAGCCAACGGGTACTGCCTTTTGGTTCTTAAGCAAAAGTGACTGGGAATTCCTAATTCACAGCTGTTTTGCTGTGACAGGCTCCACCCTGGTAAGTGGAGGCATATGGCCTCAACTATCTTTAAATGCCAATGTCCCCCAGAAATCCCCTAGAATGAAGTAATTAGAGTACATCTTGGCCAGCTGTCTTGGAGGACCAGTTAAGTTTAGAAAATTCTCATTAGCTTTGACTGGGTTGCCCTCTCTCATTATGAATCGGCTGAGGTGTCCACTACCCCAGGCTATTACCTAATTATTGCTAAACAACTCCATTATCTAATAATTTTCACTAGGACAAATGAAGCTAGTGACTTACTAGTTACTCTCTTTGCTTCTTTGCATTCTTTATGAGTTTCCAAAGCATCTAGCGAACTGCTCACTCAGCTGTAGCTGAGATGATCTCATTTATTGGGGGCAGAGATCAGAGCTAATATCAGCTATATCGATGTTTGTGTCAAATATATTTGCACAGTTCAGGACACTCTGCTTTGATTAGGTGCAGCTGGTTGTGTGTAAGAGCATATAGAAGCCAGAGTGACAACAGAAAACCATCTTCGTGTAACAGGTAACAGGTAGTGTGTGCTAGTAACTTCACTCACTCAGTCGTGTCTGGCTCTTTGTGACCCCATAGAATATAGCCTGCCAGGCTCCTCTGTCCATGGGATTCTCCAGGCAAGAGTCCTGGAGTGGGTTACCATTTCCTTCTCCAGGGGATCTGACCCACCCAGGGATCAAGCCAAGCCTCCCTCATTGCAGGTGCATTCTTTACCGTCTGCGCCACTAGGGGCGTGTGTGCCAGGGACCACCGAAAGTGCTCAGTCCTCTGACAACTCTAGCAGGCAGGTGCTGTTATTTTCTCCATTTCCCACATGATTTAGGCAGCATACTTAGGTTCATAAAGCCAGGAAATGGCAGAGGTAGGGTTTGAGCAGAGGCAGTCTGGCTTCACAGTTAGCAGTCTCTAGCCAAAGTCTACCTTTCCATTATAGAACTGGATGGGTCTCCATGGTGAAGCTGAACCCACTTCAACCTCACTTTTTGGTAACTTAGTTTTCTATTGGTCAGGATTAGTATTGAAGTATATAAAAGTGGCTAGACCTAAGATCAGGAACAAGACAAGGGGTGCCCACTCTCACCACTACTATCCAACATTGTCTTAGAAGTGCTAACTACAGCAATCAGAGAAGAAAAAGAAATAAAAGGAATCCAGACTGGAAAATAAGAAGTAAAGCTCTGTTTGCAGATGACATGATACTATATGCAGAAAATCCTAAAGACACTATTAGAAGATTACTAGAGCTAATCAGCAAATTTAGCATAGTCTCAGGATATAAAATCAATGCACAGAAATCACTTGCATTCCTATATACAAACAATGAAAAATCAGAAAGAGCAATCAGGGAAGCAATCCCATTCACCACTGCAACAAAAAGAATAAAATATCTAGGAATAAGCCTACCTAAAGAAACAGAAGAACTGTATACAGAAAATTATAAGACACCAATGAAAGAAATCAAAGATGACAAAACAGATGGAGAGATATTCCATGCTCCTGGGTTGGAAGAATCAATATTGTGAGAAGATCATGCTACCAAATATCATCTACAGATTCAAGAGCATATAGAAGCCAGAGTGACAACAGAAACCATCTTCGTGTAACAGGTAACAGGTAGTGTGTGCTAGTAACTTCACTCACTCAGTCGTGTCTGGCTCTTTGTGACCCCATAGAATATAGCCTGCCAGGCTCCTCTGTCCATGGGATTCTCCAGGCAAGAGTCCTGGAGTGGGTTACCATTTCCTTCTCCAGGGGATCTGACCCACCCAGGGATCAAGCCAAGCCTCCCTCATTGCAGGTGCATTCTTTACCGTCTGCGCCACTAGGGGCGTGTGTGCCAGGGACCACCGAAAGTGCTCAGTCCTCTGACAACTCTAGCAGGCAGGTGCTGTTATTTTCTCCATTTCCCACATGATTTAGGCAGCATACTTAGGTTCATAAAGCCAGGAAATGGCAGAGGTAGGGTTTGAGCAGAGGCAGTCTGGCTTCACAGTTAGCAGTCTCTAGCCAAAGTCTACCTTTCCATTATAGAACTGGATGGGTCTCCATGGTGAAGCTGAACCCACTTCAACCTCACTTTTTGGTAACTTAGTTTTCTATTGGTCAGGATTAGTATTGAAGTATATAAAAGTGGCTAGACCTAAGATCAGGAACAAGACAAGGGGTGCCCACTCTCACCACTACTATCCAACATTGTCTTAGAAGTGCTAACTACAGCAATCAGAGAAGAAAAAGAAATAAAAGGAATCCAGACTGGAAAATAAGAAGTAAAGCTCTGTTTGCAGATGACATGATACTATATGCAGAAAATCCTAAAGACACTATTAGAAGATTACTAGAGCTAATCAGCAAATTTAGCATAGTCTCAGGATATAAAATCAATGCACAGAAATCACTTGCATTCCTATATACAAACAATGAAAAATCAGAAAGAGCAATCAGGGAAGCAATCCCATTCACCACTGCAACAAAAAGAATAAAATATCTAGGAATAAGCCTACCTAAAGAAACAGAAGAACTGTATACAGAAAATTATAAGACACCAATGAAAGAAATCAAAGATGACAAAACAGATGGAGAGATATTCCATGCTCCTGGGTTGGAAGAATCAATATTGTGAGAAGATCATGCTACCAAATATCATCTACAGATTCAATGCAATCTACATCATATTACCAATGCCATTTTTCACAGAACTAGATTAAAAAATTGCACAGTTCGTATGGAAACACAAAAGACCCTGAATAGCCAAAATAGTCTTGAGAAATAAAAATGGAGCTGGAGGGATCAACCTGCCAAACTTCAGACTATACTACAAAGCAACAGTCATCAAGACAGTATGGTACTGGCACAGAAACAGAAATATAGACCAATGGAACAAGATAGAGAACCCAGAGATAAACCCACACACCTATGGGTATTTTTGACAAAGGAGGCAGGAATATATAATGGGGTAAAGACAGCCTCTTCAACAAATGGTGCTGGGAAAACTGGACAGCTACATGTAAAAGAATGAAGTTGGAACACTTCCTAACACCATACACAAAGATAAACTCAAAATGGATTAAAGAAAGACCAGAAACCGTAAAAGTCTTAGAGGAAAACATAGGCAGAGTGCTCAATGACATAAATCAAAGCAAGATCTTTTATGACCCATCTCCTAGAGTAATGGAAATAAAAACAAAAATAAACAAGTGGGACCTAATGAAACTTAAAAGCTTTTGCACATCAAAGGAAACTATAAACAAGGTGAAAAGACAACCCTCAGAATGGGAGAAAAACAATAGCAAATGAAACAACTGACAAAGAATTTCCAAACTATACAAGCAGCTCATACAACTCAACACCAAAAAAACAAACAACTCAATCAAAAAAATGGGGAAAAGATCTAAACAGACATCTCTCCTAAGAAGACATACTCATGGCCAAAAATACATGAGAAGATGCTCAATGTCGCTCATTATTAGAGAAATGCAAATCAAAACTACAATGAGGTATCACCTCACACCAGACAGAATGGCCATCATCAAAAAATCTATAGACAATATACACTGGAGAAGGTGTGGAGAAAAGGGAACACTCTTGCACTGTTTGTGGGAATGTAAGTAGATACAGCCACTATAAAAGACAGTATGGAGATTCCTTAAAAAACTAGGAATAGAACCTCCATATGACCCAGCAATTTCACTATTAGGCATATACACTGAGGAAATCAAAATTGAAAGAGACACATGTACCTCAATGCTCACTGCAGCACTTTTTACAATAGCTAGAGCATGGAGACAATCTAGATGTCCATCAACTAATGAGTGGATAAAGAAGCGGTGGTACATATATACAATGAAATATTACTCAGCCATAAAAAAGAAATGCATTTGAATTAGTCCTAATGAGGTGGATGAACCTAGAATCTATTATACAAAGTGAAGTAAGTCAGAAAGAAAAGGATAAATACAGTATACTAACACATATATATGGGATCTAGAAAGATGGTACTGATAAATATATAATGCAGAGAAGCAATGAAGAATCAGAGTCAGACAGACAACAGACTTGTGGACATTAGGGGGAGGGAGGAGTAGGCGAGAGGTATGGAAAGAGTAACATGGAAACTTACATCACCATATGTAAAAGAGACAACCAATGTGAATGTGCTGTAAGACTAAGGGAACTTACACAGGGGCTATGCAACGCCCTGGAGCGGGGGGATGAGGAGGGAGACGGGAGGGAAGTTCAAGTGGGAGGGGTCAAGCGAATACCTGTGACTGATTTGGGTTTATGCAAAGCAGTAGACAACAAAACTCTGTAAAAGGAAAAATAAAATTTTAAAAAGTGGTTAGAAATCAATAATAAATAAACCACTCAACTCAATAGAAAAAAAGTAAAACAAGCAATGCTGTTCAGTCGCTCAGTGGTGTCTGACTCTTTGCCTACTGGGAAAACCATAGCTTTGATTGTATGGACCTTTGTCGGCAAAGTGATGTCTTCATGAAAACTCAACTCATGATAAATGAATCCGTCAGTCGCATGGCCAAAAATACATGAGAAATCTAATGATTTAAAACAAATCAAAACTACAATGAGGTATCACCTCACACCAGACAGAATGGCCATCATCAAAAAATCTATAGACAATATACACTGGAGAAGGTGTGGAGAAAAGGGAACACTCTTGCACTGTTTGTGGGAATGTAAGTAGATACAGCCACTATAAAAGACAGTATGGAGATTCCTTAAAAAACTAGGAATAGAACCTCCATATGACCCAGCAATTTCACTATTAGGCATATACACTGAGGAAATCAAAATTGAAAGAGACACATGTACCTCAATGCTCACTGCAGCACTTTTTACAATAGCTAGAGCATGGAGACAATCTAGATGTCCATCAACTAATGAGTGGATAAAGAAGCGGTGGTACATATATACAATGAAATATTACTCAGCCATAAAAAAGAAATGCATTTGAATTAGTCCTAATGAGGTGGATGAACCTAGAATCTATTATACAAAGTGAAGTAAGTCAGAAAGAAAAGGATAAATACAGTATACTAACACATATATATGGGATCTAGAAAGATGGTACTGATAAATATATAATGCAGAGAAGCAATGAAGAATCAGAGTCAGACAGACAACAGACTTGTGGACATTAGGGGGAGGGAGGAGTAGGCGAGAGGTATGGAAAGAGTAACATGGAAACTTACATCACCATATGTAAAAGAGACAACCAATGTGAATGTGCTGTAAGACTAAGGGAACTTACACAGGGGCTATGCAACGCCCTGGAGCGGGGGGATGAGGAGGGAGACGGGAGGGAAGTTCAAGTGGGAGGGGTCAAGCGAATACCTGTGACTGATTTGGGTTTATGCAAAGCAGTAGACAACAAAACTCTGTAAAAGGAAAAATAAAATTTTAAAAAGTGGTTAGAAATCAATAATAAATAAACCACTCAACTCAATAGAAAAAAAGTAAAACAAGCAATGCTGTTCAGTCGCTCAGTGGTGTCTGACTCTTTGCCTACTGGGAAAACCATAGCTTTGATTGTATGGACCTTTGTCGGCAAAGTGATGTCTCTGCTTTTTACGGTAATGTAATAAGAGCTAGGCAGCTGTGGTGACAGCTCAGTCATACCTCCTGCCACTCAAAAACTCCTGAAACATTCATCTGCCGTTCCAGTGAGAACACTGTCCCCACCTTCTCAGCACGTGGAGGAGACCGCCTCCCCAGTACGTTCACGCCCTCTTCCCTCACCTTTCCGTTAACTGCCCAGATGCTTTCACCTAATTCATGAATTGCTTTCATTGAATTATTTTAATTGCATATTCTCCATATACTAGCAGCCACATGATTGACAAGTCAGTCTTCCATCTGCTCTACTCATTCTTTCAAAGCATTTCTCACAAATTCTCCTTCAGCATCTGCTTGCATACTTCTGCTGAAAAGGGTCTCATTACCTGATTGCCACATAAAGGTATGGAAGCTTTCTATTAGAACGATTCTTTATTTTAGAAACGTGACACAGAGAGCGATCTTATGAGATATATGACGACATTGTAGCAGCCTGGATTAGTCATCTCAGGTTTCCATAACAAAACAACAGAGACTAGGTGGCTTAACCAGCAGACATTTATCTTCTCAAAGTTCTGAAGACTGGAAAGTCCAAGATCGAAGTCCGGCAGGATTCAGTTTCTGATGAGGGCTTTCTTACTGACTTATAGAACTCCTGAAACATTCGTCTGTTGATCCAGTGAGAACATTGTCCCCACCTTCTCAGCACGTGGAGGAGACCACCTCCCCCGTACAGCTCATGCCCTCTTCCCTCACCTTTCCGTTAACTGCCCAGATGCTTTCACCTAATTCATGAATTGCTTTCATTGAATTATTTTAATTGCATATTCTCCATATACTAGCAGCCACATGATTGACAAGTCAGTCTTCCATCTGCTCTACTCATTCTTTCAAAGCATTTCTCACAAATTCTCCTTCAGCATCTGCTTGCATACTTCTGCTGAAAAGGGTCTCATTACCTGATTGCCACATAAAGGTATGGAAGCTTTCTATTAGAACGATTCTTTATTTTAGAAACGTGACACAGAGAGCGATCTTATGAGATATATGACGACATTGTAGCAGCCTGGATTAGTCATCTCAGGTTTCCATAACAAAACAACAGAGACTAGGTGGCTTAACCAGCAGACATTTATCTTCTCAAAGTTCTGAAGACTGGAAAGTCCAAGATCGAAGTCCGGCAGGATTCAGTTTCTGATGAGGGCTTTCTTACTGACTTATAGAACTCCTGAAACATTCGTCTGTTGATCCAGTGAGAACATTGTCCCCACCTTCTCAGCACGTGGAGGAGACCACCTCCCCCGTACAGCTCATGCCCTCTTCCCTCACCTTCCCGTTAACTGCCCAGATGCTTTCACCTAATTTATGAATTGCTTTCATTGAATTATTTTAATTGCATATTCTCCATATACTAGCAGCCACAAAGAGAAGGCCGCCTTCTCTTTGCCTCCTCACGTGGCAGGGAATTGTCCAGCGTCTCTTCTTAGAAGGGTGCTGCTCCATCGTGAGGGTCCCACTTTGTGACCTCATAAACAACTATCTCCCAAAGGCCCCGTCTCCTGAGACTGTCACATCAAGGGTTAGGATTTTAACATATGAATTTTAGAAGGACACGACTAAGTCGTCAATAGCACAACTTATGACTCAGAACTGCTTTTTATATTTGAAATCAGAGATTTTTGCTCTTAGTCCTTTGGGAGCTCATCTCTGATGCCTTATTAGCTACTTTTGACAAGAAGTGATCATGAAAATTCTTTCTCCTGTCTTCCCCAACTTCAGCACTGATGGTATACCCCGGGACAACCTTCTCTTCTGCAAAATACAGAGAAAGTAGGAACATTCTCATTCTGGATGTTGGCCCTGATTCTTCAGCATATGAGCAATGAGTTAGTACTATTTACCTAGAAGGTTTATAATGATTATTTCATGTTTTAAATTCAATCCTGATTTTTCTGCAAATGTAGCATTCAGAGGAAAAGAAAGAACTCAGCTGTCTGTACACACATATGGAAATCAATGATAAATGGGCAGAGATTGCACAGTATACTTATTAACCAAGCTTGTATAAATCATACATTTTCAACCATTTATTAAACTAATAGGATTGTTTTGGGAACATCAAAGAATTCTTTATTAGGTCAATAATCATGTTTATCCACTCAGTTACAGGAAAAGCAAATCATTCACACTGCATTTACTCTGCCTCATCAGATTTCATTTCTCTTAAATGTCAGCCATTGATAATTTTTACCAAACAACCTAGGAAAAAAGCCAAAATTTCTATCACCTCTTCTGGCCAGAAAAAGGATTGCTGTTTGTTTCTCAGATTTCCATTTATTTCTTAATGGTTCTCCCATACTAACCTCAAATTTTGGTTGTTGGCTTTGCTGGCCAACCCCTTTTTTTTTGCTCCTATGCCCTCTTCCCTCACCTTCCCGTTAACTGCCCAGATGCTTTCACCTAATTTATGAATTGCTTTCATTGAATTATTTTAATTGCATATTCTCCATATACTAGCAGCCACAAAGAGAAGGCCGCCTTCTCTTTGCCTCCTCACGTGGCAGGAATTGTCCAGCGTCTCTTCTTAGAAGGGTGCTGCTCCATCGTGAGGGTCCCACTTTGTGACCTCATAAACAACTATCTCCCAAAGGCCCCGTCTCCTGAGACTGTCACATCAAGGGTTAGGATTTTAACATATGAATTTTAGAAGGACACGACTAAGTCGTCAATAGCACAACTTATGACTCAGAACTGCTTTTTATATTTGAAATCAGAGATTTTTGCTCTTAGTCCTTTGGGAGCTCATCTCTGATGCCTTATTAGCTACTTTTGACAAGAAGTGATCATGAAAATTCTTTCTCCTGTCTTCCCCAACTTCAGCACTGATGGTATACCCCGGGACAACCTTCTCTTCTGCAAAATACAGAGAAAGTAGGAACATTCTCATTCTGGATGTTGGCCCTGATTCTTCAGCATATGAGCAATGAGTTAGTACTATTTACCTAGAAGGTTTATAATGATTATTTCATGTTTTAAATTCAATCCTGATTTTTCTGCAAATGTAGCATTCAGAGGAAAAGAAAGAACTCAGCTGTCTGTACACACATATGGAAATCAATGATAAATGGGCAGAGATTGCACAGTATACTTATTAACCAAGCTTGTATAAATCATACATTTTCAACCATTTATTAAACTAATAGGATTGTTTTGGGAACATCAAAGAATTCTTTATTAGGTCAATAATCATGTTTATCCACTCAGTTACAGGGAAAAGCAAATCATTCACACTGCATTTACTCTGCCTCATCAGATTTCATTTCTCTTAAATGTCAGCCATTGATAATTTTTACCAAACAACCTAGGAAAAAAGCCAAAATTTCTATCACCTCTTCTGGCCAGAAAAAGGATTGCTGTTTGTTTCTCAGATTTCCATTTATTTCTTAATGGTTCTCCCATACTAACCTCAAATTTAGGTAGTTGGCTTTGCTGGCCAACTCATTCTTTCTTCCTTCTTTCTTGATTCATCCTATGCCAGTCTTTATATCATCTAACCGCCCAGGTGCATCTCAGAGGCTGCTTTGTTAATTAAGCATGTGACAGATCCCTCCCGCACCTGAGACAGTTCCCTCTGTTTCCACTCTTCTTCTCCACCACACAACCAGCTGATGTGGGCTGAGAGAACACTGACTTTTTCCAGTGTTAATAGGAACAAAACATAATTAGGAAGTTAAGTCAGCTGCCTGACAGGGAGGAAATACTCCAGTTGTTATTTTGACTTGTAATATCAATGTTGTCCTGCAAAATGATTTTTATAAATCACAATTTTAAAAATAAAAATGTACTTTAGCCATATTAGCCTGTACTGGAGGAGTTAGACATTTCATTCATTTAGGAAACAGTTACTGATCCTTCTAAGGTCAGTCATTAGACACAGTGGGAAATGTGAAAATTCATTGATTTATACAATAAGCCTTTACTGAGTATCAGCTATGTGTCACACACTGCTTGAGCCACCCAGAGATAAGAAACACAAGACTTCTGATCTCAAGAAGCTGCCACTCCAGTGGGAAAAGACAGCTGATAAACAATAGGCAAATAAAAATAACTACCCAGTAGCAATGAGTATTATAAAGAAAATTCAACAAAATAATATAAAGTAACTGGTAGCAGTGAGGAGAGCACTCACGTAGATGGAATAGTCTATAAAGGCATTGGAAAGATGACATTTGGTCTAATACAGTATGGATAGTCAAAATTATTACAACCATTTATTCAAACAACCTTAAAAAGGATTGTTTTGGGAACATCAAAGAATTCTTTATTAGGTCAATAATCATGTTTATCCACTCAGTTACAGGAAAAGCAAATCATTCACACTGCATTTACTCTGCCTCATCAGATTTCATTTCTCTTAAATGTCAGCCATTGATAATTTTTACCAAACAACCTAGGAAAAAAGCCAAAATTTCTATCACCTCTTCTGGCCAGAAAAAGGATTGCTGTTTGTTTCTCAGATTTCCATTTATTTCTTAATGGTTCTCCCATACTAACCTCAAATTTAGGTAGTTGGCTTTGCTGGCCAACTCATTCTTTCTTCCTTCTTTCTTGATTCATCCTATGCCAGTCTTTATATCATCTAACCGCCCAGGTGCATCTCAGAGGCTGCTTTGTTAATTAAGCATGTGACAGATCCCTCCCGCACCTGAGACAGTTCCCTCTGTTTCCACTCTTCTTCTCCACCACACAACCAGCTGATGTGGGCTGAGAGAACACTGACTTTTTCCAGTGTTAATAGGAACAAAACATAATTAGGAAGTTAAGTCAGCTGCCTGACAGGGAGGAAATACTCCAGTTGTTATTTTGACTTGTAATATCAATGTTGTCCTGCAAAATGATTTTATAAATCACAATTTTAAAAATAAAATGTACTTTAGCCATATTAGCCTGTACTGGAGGAGTTAGACATTTCATTCATTTAGGAAACAGTTACTGATCCTTCTAAGGTCAGTCATTAGACACAGTGGGAAATGTGAAAATTCATTGATTTATACAATAAGCCTTTACTGAGTATCAGCTATGTGTCACACACTGCTTGAGCCACCCAGAGATAAGAAACACAAGACTTCTGATCTCAAGAAGCTGCCACTCCAGTGGGAAAAGACAGCTGATAAACAATAGGCAAATAAAAATAACTACCCAGTAGCAATGAGTATTATAAAGAAAATTCAACAAAATAATATAAAGTAACTGGTAGCAGTGAGGAGAGCACTCACGTAGATGGAATAGTCTATAAAGGCATTGGAAAGATGACATTTGGTCTAATACAGATGATGGATAGAGTGGGGCACACCCCTTTTCTTGGAAGACTTTAGTCAAGAGAGACTCTAAGAGCTTCCCCTGGTGGTCCAGTGGGTAAGGACACCGTCTTGCAGTGCAAGGGGCACTGGTTTGATCCCTGGCCTGGGAAGATCCCACGTGCCACGGAGCGGCTGGACTGATGTGTCCAATTGTTAAGCCGGAGCTCTGGCGTGCATGCGCCCAGAGCCAGCGCTCTGCGACGACAGAGACCACGCAATGGGAGGCCCACATGGGCCAAAGAACAAAGATGGATGAAAATAGAGAAATGAAAGACCATTAGAAAGTGGCCTGCCCATCCCCTCCCTCTCCACCTCACCCCCCAAAAAAAAGATAAATAAAAAAAAATAAATGTTTAAATAAATAAATAAAAAAGAGAGAGACCCTAAGAGTGTGTTGAGTCTGGTCTACAGCCCCAAGCACGCGACTATGAGTGAGGGGTGAGTCCTGTTGACTCTGGGCAGCCCCATGGACTCTATAACCTGCCAGGCTCGTCTCTCCAGGGCATTCTCCGGGCAAGAATACTCGAATGGGTAGTCATTTCCTTCTCCAGCAGATTTTCCCAACCCAGAGACTGAACCCAGGTCTCCTGCATTGCAGGCAGATTCTTTACCATCTGACCCACCAGGGAAGACTAATATTAAGAGACATTTCTAAGTATAAAGACAGGTCAATTAAAAAAGTATCAGAAGACACATGCTTGAATTTATCTTATAATCTATAGAAAATACATTAGAATGTATAATGAACCCATTACACATTCCAAAGGAATACCCAAGGCAGAAGTAACATAAAGTTTTAAATGATAATCATCAATCAAATGAAATAATTTAGACGAAGCTTGTCTTTCTTGAAGAGGCAGGGACTGGGCAAGTGTTCAGGAAGGAAATACAATGTGCTTTTAACTTTGTATGAGAAGTTACGTTCAGTTCCATGTTGCTGAACATAGTTCTGTTTTTGCCACATAAATCCTCTACTTCAGATTACTGTCCAAATGCTTTATTAAATCTCCACTTTTGGCCTTTGTTTTGGAATCTGTTACTTTTTTCACCACCTCCTGGTTGCTGTCTTCTGAAACCTCTACAGTGAAACTATAAGACATTGATTAAAAAAACTGAAGAAGACACAAATAAATGGGAAAATATCCCATGTCCACAAATTGGAAGAATTATATTGTTGAAGTGTGCATCCTATCTGAAGCCATCTATAGATTCAAAGCAATATGTATTAAAATTCTAACGGAAAATTTTACAGAAATAGAACAAGCAAACCTAAAATTTATATGAGATCACAAAAGAACCAGTGTAGCCAAAGCAAATTTAAGAACACAGTTAGAAATCACACTTACTGATTTCAAAGTATACTAGGAATACTGTAAAGCATTAATAAAGTGATGTAGTAACTGCATAAAAACAGACACATAGGCCAATGGAAAATAATTTAGAATCCAGAAATAAACCCACTCGTGTATGGTCAACTAGTATTTGACAAGGGAGTCTAGAATATTCAGTGGGGAAAGAATAGGTTCTTCAATGGATTACATTTGGAAAATTGGATTTTCACTTACAAAAGAATGAATTTGGACTCCTGTCTTAAGCCACTGTTCTATATCCCGCATGTGCATGTGTGCTAACTTGCTTCAGTCATGTCTGACTCTTTGTGACCCTACGGACTGCAGTGCTCCAGGCTCCTCTGTCCATGGGATTCTCCAAGTAAGAATACTGGAGTGGGTTGCCCTACCCTCCTCCAGGGAATCTTTCAGACCCAGGGATCAAACCCACATCTCTTTCCCTGCCTGCATTGGCACGTTCTTTACCACTAGTGCCACCTGAGGAGCCTCGTTCTATGTCCCAGCAACACCAAATAGAGAGAAAATCATGGAGATAACAAAGCTGCTTTTTACTGACTCAGCCTAGAGATGACATGTATTACCTCCTCTTATCTCCTATTGCCAAGAATTAGTTATACGGTCATACCAAAATCCGAGAAGGATAGGAAATGGATTGTAGCAGTATATCGAGCAAGAAGCAGAGAATATACATACTGATGAATCCTCCTAGCCTGTTATAGTTTTTGTTTTTTGTTCTTAAATCGACTGTTCATTTTTTGCATATATGGAGTCCTATTAATGACACTGTAGGCTCTGTGAGAGTAAGGATTGGTTTTTTAATATCTGCTACAGGGACTTGTCTTTTTATACAGACATCATTGGTGCAATGGACATGAACTTGAGCAAACTCCGAGAGATTGTGAGGGACAAGGAGCCCTGGCGTGCCGCTCTCCACAGGGGTTCCAAGAGTCAGACACAACTGGGTGACTGAGCAACAACGGACATCTGAATGGTAGCTCCAAGATGGCTCCCAATGTTCACTGCATCCTCTACTGAAACTTTTGAGTGATATTTTTCCATGTTGAACAGGCTTCATCTGTACAACCAATAATATATTGAAGAAAGGATAGGGTGTAATTTCTGAGGCCAGATGATAAAAATCATTATGGCTTTTGCCTTGTGCTCACCTGGATCACAGACTCAGGGGAGAGCCAGCTGCCAAGCTTTAAGGATGCATAAACAGCCTTATGAAGAGGTCTATCTACATACAAACAGCCAGCACTAAGTTGCAAGCATGTGAATAAGCCTCCAAGAAATGGATTTTCCCTTCATCCTCAGTCAAGGTTTAGAAGCCCGCACTTTAGAGCTTTCAAAACACTTTTACTACAAGATTCACACCCATCTACCCATCTGCCCATTCATCCAATATCTTTCATCTATTCCTTAAGTCCTTGCCCAAGAAGAGATGGTGAATTGGATTCTTTTCACACTTAAGTTCCCATTAGAGTATTTTTGTTTAATGGATAAGTAAGAATACTGGAGTGGGCTGCCGTGCCCTCCTCCAGGGAATCTTTCAGACCCAAGGATCAAACCCACATCTCTTTCCCTGCCTGCATTGGCACGTTCTTTACCACTAGTGCCACCTGAGGAGCCTCGTTCTATGTCCCAGCAACACCAAATAGAGAGAAAATCATGGAGATAACAAAGCTGCTTTTTACTGACTCAGCCTAGAGATGACATGTATTACCTCCTCTTATCTCCTATTGCCAAGAATTAGTTATACGGTCATACCAAAATCCGAGAAGGATAGGAAATGGATTGTAGCAGTATATCGAGCAAGAAGCAGAGAATATACATACTGATGAATCCTCCTAGCCTGTTATAGTTTTTGTTTTTTGTTCTTAAATCGACTGTTCATTTTTTGCATATATGGAGTCCTATTAATGACACTGTAGGCTCTGTGAGAGTAAGGATTGGTTTTTTAATATCTGCTACAGGGACTTGTCTTTTTATACAGACATCATTGGTGCAATGGACATGAACTTGAGCAAACTCCGAGAGATTGTGAGGGACAAGGAGCCCTGGCGTGCCGCTCTCCACAGGGGTTCCAAGAGTCAGACACAACTGGGTGACTGAGCAACAACGGACATCTGAATGGTAGCTCCAAGATGGCTCCCAATGTTCACTGCATCCTCTACTGAAACTTTTGAGTGATATTTTTCCATGTTGAACAGGCTTCATCTGTACAACCAATAATATATTGAAGAAAGGATAGGGTGTAATTTCTGAGGCCAGATGATAAAAATCATTATGGCTTTTGCCTTGTGCTCACCTGGATCACAGACTCAGGGGAGAGCCAGCTGCCAAGCTTTAAGGATGCATAAACAGCCTTATGAAGAGGTCTATCTACATACAAACAGCCAGCACTAAGTTGCAAGCATGTGAATAAGCCTCCAAGAAATGGATTTTCCCTTCATCCTCAGTCAAGGTTTAGAAGCCCGCACTTTAGAGCTTTCAAAACACTTTTACTACAAGATTCACACCCATCTACCCATCTGCCCATTCATCCAATATCTTTCATCTATTCCTTAAGTCCTTGCCCAAGAAGAGATGGTGAATTGGATTCTTTTCACACTTAAGTTCCCATTGGTTGGCAGTGACTGCTAATGTTGTTTCTAAGCTTTGAAATTTGTTTCCAAGAATAAAGGGTACAAACCTTTATTTATCAGCAATACTTGCTAGGGAAATGGAAGTAGTAGTAGGTGGTTCATGAACGACCTATGTATTTGCTATCTATGGTCTAGGTAGTTTGACTCGCATTTTTCAAACCTATATCCTCAATTAGGAGCCCATAGATGGATTAAATACCACTTGGCCTGGACAAGGGTCCAGAGCTACAGGCAGGCTTGATAAATGGCATAAGGAGAAAGCTGAAGCTCAATGCTTTTTGGCTATAAGTCAGTCAATTAATCTGGTTTTATTTATTGTATAACATGTTTCTTATGCTACACAGGGATTCAAATTGGTGTCTGAGAAACATATGGTTCTTGACTCTTGCAAAAGTTCCCACTTCTCAGCTCTAACCTCATATTCTCGTGATTAGATTTTCCTAGCACCAGAGTCAAGGGCAAAAATATATGTTAAATAATTGCTGCCACTTGAAAGAAGCATGAGCTACATTCTATCCTATGAGGGCTCATTTATATTCTGAGCAGAGTCTAGTGGGCTATGTTTCCTAAATGCATAAATTTTCAGGTACTTGCAAAATGCCAGGGTATATACATCTTTTAAAAAAACAAAACTTATTTATTTTCCTTGAGAATGAAGCATTTTATTTTTGTGGAAAATGGAGAAACTCTCAAAGAAAATGAGTAACCACCTATCCACTGTGCTTCCACCTGTCAGAGCCAAGCAACTGTTGTATAAGTCAGAAAACACCTAGAATTGGGATAATGTCATAAATACAATTTTGTTCTGATTTCTTCATTTAGCACCATTAAAAAAAAAAACTTAAAGCATTGCTATGAAGTCTTCTCAAGGATCGTTTTTAAAATTGTTGTCTATTTTATATTCTCTGATCAAAATTTGCTCTGTTTTCCTAATGCTAAGTTCTTTTTAGGGGGGGAAGGAAAGCACTAAATTGCTATAAATCTTCAATAAGCCAAGACAGTACTCTTTCAAAGTGAGACTGCGGGTTAACTTGTCTTCAACCTGCAAGCCCGCCTTGAGTGAATGGGTTACAATGCGTTTCTTTTGTGGAAGAGGAACTTGAGGTACAGAGTCTCTCTAGGATGACCTGGCCAGCCAATACTGGAACCGGGTTTACAGCCGCTCTGCTCCTAGCAGTTCTACAAATATCAAAAGGAGAAAGCACTTTCCTTTAGCAGATATTCAGCTCACTATCTGACCTTTGACATAACTGTTACCAGCAGCATAGCTCAATCAGGAAGTTAAAAAAAAAAAAAAAGTGACCTGCCTATTCACCTGAGCATGACTTGTCAGTAGGAAGGGCTTGAGCCCACATGTGTGGTGGAAAGAGCCCTCCCCGGGAACACGAGACCCAGCTGTGATTTTGTCTATGTAGTTTGAGCAAGTTCAGCCCAAGCTGAGACCCAGGACCTCAGCCTTCTCCCTTTTCAGTGATTCAGTTACACTAGTTGATATTCATGCTCTGACATTTCTGTTGCTTAGCATGACTCTTTGTGTCAGTTTCAAACTCAATGGGCATTTTGAACCTCGTGAGTGGAAGTTAGCATGAAGATGCAACAGAATCTACAAAGCAGATGAGAATCTTACCCAGCAGCTCAGCTAGGGTTGTGAGTAAATTTAATAAGTGTATGTGGAATCCAAAGCTATTTTCTTAAATAAAATATTTCTGTCACTATCACATTGTGCCTATCTTTACAGAGCATGGTGGTAGATCAACCGCTTGAAGTTACCTCGACCTCAAGGCAGGACAAGCCAGTGAGTGGTTATGCCATCTGTGGAAAAGACTATCACTGAGCTATGTTCAGCTTTCTCCATGCTTTAGCTCTCCAGATGCTTTTCCAGTTGCCTCTGATGTTACAGCTTCTCGTATGTTTGATTTGAATGTATTCTAAATATATTTTTGGAAAGCAGAGCAGAGTATTTGCATGTCTGAGGGCTTCTGAATTCTCTGGGGTCACAGCAGTGGTACAGGGCGACCCTCACCTAGACAGCTTTCTTTGCCACCCCACGGGTCCCACAGGCTTGGACTCTTTTCTCACTGACCTCTGAAACACCTCTCTTGGACTGAAGCGGCCATCTTTAAAGAGAAAAAGAGAGGGGTACCAACTAATGTTAAGGATATTAGCAATAAAGCTACCTGGGCTTTGAGGATGGCAAGAAAGTACAGCCTCTACTGCCATTTCCACTGCCATTTGGTTGTATATTTCTGAGGTTCCTTGTTATATCTTATTTAAAAAAACATAAAGTTGGCATGGCAGGAACTGGGATAGCGGGAAAGTAACACTCTGCATAAAACCCTACAAATTCACCCATCTAAATACTAGAAAGGTACAGGAAGTGATTTTGGAAGAATGATGAGGCATTTCTGCAAAGGTTATCCTCTCCATTGTTGGGTTCTTTTATTTATTCAATAAATATTTATTGAACCCCTGATGTATCTCTGGCAATGTTTAAAATTTTGACAGTTTAGCAGTAAACAAAGAAGAGAAGCCACTAAAGGGAATCCTTAAACATCACTGGTGGAAGTGTAAATTGGTGCAGCCACTATGGAGGTTCCTCAGAAACCTAAACGCAGGACTGCTGTATCATCTAGAAATTCCACTCTGCATATATATCCAAAGGAAACAAACAACTAATTCAAAAACATACGTGCACCACAATGACCATAGCCACATTATTTACAGTAGCCAAGATATGGAAGCAACTTTAGTATCCATCAAGAGATGAATGGATAAAGATGTGTACATACATATACAATGGAATACTAGTCATCCATTCAAAGAATGAAATTTAATCCTTTGCAACAACATGGATAGACCTAAAGAGTATTGTGCTTGACAAATCCTCTGTTATCCATTATATGTGGAATATAAAAAATAAACAAATGTACATAACCAAACAGAAATAGACTTACAGATACACAAGAAAAACTAGTGGTTACCAGTTGGAGAGAGGAAAGAGAGAGGGGAAAAATAGGGATAGGTGATTAAGAGATACAAACTACTATACAATAAATAAGCAACAATGATATACTGTAAAGCATAGGGAAAGATAGTCATTATTTTGCAGTAACTTTAAATGGAGCATAATCTATAAAAGTACTGAATCACTATGTTGTATACCTGAAACTAATACAATATTGTAAATGAATTGCACTTTGTGCATGAGTGCTAAGTCACTTCAGTCATGTCAGAGGACAGTAGTCCACTAGGCTCCTTTGTCCATGGGATTCTCCAGGCAAGAATACTGGAGAGGTACCCTGATGAAATCAAAATTGAAAGAGACACCTGTACCCCAATATTCATTGCAGTACTATACAGAATAGCTAGAACATGGAAGCAATCTAGATGTCCATCAAAGAATGAGTGGATAAAGCAGCTCTGGTACATATATACAATGGAGGACTTCTCAAGTTGCAAAAAGAAATGCATTTGAATCAGTCCTAATGAGATGAATGAATCTAGAACCTCTTATACAAAGTGAAGTAAGTCAAAAAGAGAAGGACTAGTATATTAACACACATATATGGAATCTAGTAAGATCATACTGATAAATACACACGCAGAGCATTGATGGAAAAACAGTCATAGAGAACAGACTTATGGACATTGGGGAGAGGGAAGAGTGGGTGAGAGATACGGAAAGAGTAACATGGAGCCCTGCACTAGCACATGTAAAAGAGAGAACTATTGTCAATGGGCTGTGGGTTAAGGGATCTTACACGGGGGTGATGCGATGGCCTGGAGGGGTGGGATTGGGGGGACAAGATATGCATAGGACTAATCTGGGAGTGTACATATCTGTAAACAACAAAACTCTGTAGAAGCAAAAAAGCAAAACTAAAAAATGGTGGGAAAAAAAAATACTGGAGAGGGTTGCCATGCCCTCCTCCAGGGGAGCGCCCCAACCTAGGGACCAAGCCCACAATTTCGTCTGTCTCCTGCATAGGCAGGTAGGCTCTTTACCTCTAGCACCACCTGGAAAGCCCCAACTATATTTAACAACAAAAAGAGAAAGAGAAACTCCTTCTCTTAGAAAGAAAATTCTCTTGGTCCAGTGGTCTTAACGTTGGCGGGTAGAAGAGGTGCTTGGACAGGGGAGCCTGGCAGGGTCCAGTCTGTGGGGTTGTAAGGAGTAGGACACAATGGAGCAACTCTCACTTCACTTCAACCACCCCCAAACTTGCTCCATTTTCCAGCTGTTCAGAATTAGCTTTGATCTGCTCATCACCCCTTCTCTCTCGTTCTGCCTCCATACTGTCAGAAAGTCCTGTTGACTCTTCAAATCTAACCAGAACCAACCATCTGACCACTCTGTCTCTATCGCTGATTAAAACCACCGTCACTGCAATAAGGACATCATTTCCCACTGCCCCACACCTTGTTTACTTTCTCCAGCACATTGGCCCAATTTAGGACTTTTACACTGGATTTTTCCTTTCACAGAATATTTTTCCGGCAGTCAGACCCTTGCCTACTCCATTCACTTCCTTCAAGTCTTTGTTCAAACTTACTTTCTCAATGACAGCTTATCTGGATGATTCTATTTCAGGCTGTAAAGAGGATCCCGTCGAGTTGTCTCTATTCCTCTTAGCCTGCACTATTTTTTATTGCATAAAACTTGCCTCCTTCTAACATAATAAACTTTCATTATTGATTACATTCATTTTTTTATTATCTATTTTCTCTCACTCATGTAAGATCAAACAGGGTAGGAATCTTTGTGTACTTTATTCACTGATGTTTCCTAAGTGCCTAGGGCAGTGTCTGGCCTATTGAAGGTGATAAAGAAATAGTTCTTTCATTCAGAGGCCAATAAACACCTTGAAATTGATTGCAAAATATATGTATGAAATTTTCCAGGAAGTAGTATCATAGCTTTTATTAGATAATCAGAGGAACTGTGATCAAAACCAGTTCTAGAACCACTATGTTATGCTTACCTATAATGTGGTTGATTTGAGGATTTCTTTGAAATAATTTAATCAGGAAAAAAATCCCATGTGAAATTGTTAACAATGTGTCTTATTGGATAATTTCTTGACTCATGTACTGGCGTACCTAAAAACACCTGTCAGAAACAATTATAGAAGAAGAGCGGATACAAAAAGTATCAGGAGTCTCTTAGCAAAAAAAAAAAAATCTAGAGCATGAATGATAATGAAGCTGGTAATGCATGCTGCAAGTTAATAATAATGGTAATACTCATAATTATTATATGTGGAATTTTACATTCAAAAGTCTCTTGGTGCTTTATAAACATTAGTTAGTGACATTTCATAACACCTTATTAGACAATGAAATATTATTATACCTATACTCTACCTTTGAGGGCTTTCCTGGTCCATCATTCTTCGTTCTGCCTCCATCACTTTGTTCTGCCTCCATACTGTCAGAAAGTCCTGTTGACTCTTCAAATCTAACCAGAACCAACCATCTGACCACTCTGTCTCTATCGCTGATTAAAACCACCGTCACTGCAATAAGGACATCATTTCCACTGCCCCACACCTTGTTTACTTTCTCCAGCACATTGGCCCAATTTAGGACTTTTACACTGGATTTTTCCTTTCACAGAATATTTTTCCGGCAGTCAGACCCTTGCCTACTCCATTCACTTCCTTCAAGTCTTTGTTCAAACTTACTTTCTCAATGACAGCTTATCTGGATGATTCTATTTCAGGCTGTAAAGAGGATCCCGTCGAGTTGTCTCTATTCCTCTTAGCCTGCACTATTTTTTATTGCATAAAACTTGCCTCCTTCTAACATAATAAACTTTCATTATTGATTACATTCATTTTTTTATTATCTATTTTCTCTCACTCATGTAAGATCAAACAGGGTAGGAATCTTTGTGTACTTTATTCACTGATGTTTCCTAAGTGCCTAGGGCAGTGTCTGGCCTATTGAAGGTGATAAAGAAATAGTTCTTTCATTCAGAGGCCAATAAACACCTTGAAATTGATTGCAAAATATATGTATGAAATTTTCCAGGAAGTAGTATCATAGCTTTTATTAGATAATCAGAGGGAACTGTGATCAAAACCAGTTCTAGAACCACTATGTTATGCTTACCTATAATGTGGTTGATTTGAGGATTTCTTTGAAATAATTTAATCAGGAAAAAAATCCCATGTGAAATTGTTAACAATGTGTCTTATTGGATAATTTCTTGACTCATGTACTGGCGTACCTAAAAACACCTGTCAGAAACAATTATAGAAGAAGAGCGGATACAAAAAGTATCAGGAGTCTCTTAGCAAAAAAAAAAAAATCTAGAGCATGAATGATAATGAAGCTGGTAATGCATGCTGCAAGTTAATAATAATGGTAATACTCATAATTATTATATGTGGAATTTTACATTCAAAAGTCTCTTGGTGCTTTATAAACATTAGTTAGTGACATTTCATAACACCTTATTAGACAATGAAATATTATTATACCTATACTCTACCTTTGAGGGCTTTCCTGGTGGCTCAGAAGGGAAAGAATCTGCCTGGAATGCAGAAGACCCAGTGACATCATCAGTCCAATTCTCGGTCTAGGAAGAACCCACATGCCATGCAGCAATTGAGCCTGTAAGCCGCAATTACTCTGTCCATATGCAGCAACTACTGAAGCCCACGTGCCCTAGAGTCCACGCTGTACATGAGAAGCCACTGTGATGAGAAATAATCTGGGCACCATAACTAGAGAGTAGCCGCTTCTCAGCGCAACTAGAGAAAGCCTGAGCGCGACAGCAAAGACCCAGCACAGCCAAAAGTCAATAAAGTAAAATTAAAAACATGGTCTAGAACAGGTTTTAGGTCACTTTTCATCACTTCTCCGACCTTCTTATCAATGGTCACAAGCTTTGCTTTTCTTGTGAGCAGGGTCTAGAAAAATAAGGTTGGTTCCTAGTTTTCTGGGGGTCTTTGAGAGAAGCGTATTTTTTTCCTTGGGAACGGCTCTTTCTCTTGTACTTCACTCACTTCTGTTTCTGCTTCTTTAGCAACCTCTTTGTCTCTCACAGAAGTGTCAATTCACATCTTAATCACTCTGAGTGTAATCTTATTTAAGATAATCCCATTTGCCAAAGTGTCAGTATCTTTCCTTCGTACAGAGGAAGGATTCCTATCATTTGTTTTGGAAACCCAATCCAGTTAAAAGTGGAGTGATCATGGCTGAACTCTTCCTCAGACTTTTGACTGACACCGAAATGCATGAGGTGCATTCTTTAAACCTGTCACAGTAAATTTCTATCAGTCTTGACTTTAGACAGAAAGGCCATGATAATAATAATAATAACAATAATAAAATGGTTTTGTTGGCAAGCATTTTGTTCACTAATGAAAAATCTGAAGAATGTTAATAAATTAGGCTTCCCAGGTGGTGCTCGTGGTAAAGAATCCGCCTGCTAATGCAGAAGAAGACGTACAAGACGGGAAGAGCCCCTAGAAAAGGAAATGGCAACCCACTCCCAGTATTTTTGTCAATGGAAAAATTCCATTGATAGTGGAACAGGCTACAGTCCATGGGGTTGCAAAGAGCTGGACAAACCAAGCGACTAACACTTTAACTTCCTTAATAAATTAATCTAGTAATTATGTCTTCTTGTGACTATTCTGCTTTTCTTTGTGGGGATAAATGTACTTACAATAAGCAAACAAAAGAACAAACACACGTAGAACACACATATGCATGGGTATAAAAGACCTCCTTCTCCTTTTTACTTTGAACACTTGCCTTAGAGTGGTTTCCATCAGGCAGTGCTGAGATGCTAAAATTCCAGATCCTTCAAGCAAGCACATTTGGGTAGTTGAAACCTTGTTTCCAGGAGACCCAGAACTGAGTATATGTAAAGCTGGATGATGGAAACAGGGATCCATTTTTGCAGGAAGTGCCAATCCATATAGCTCCTTGTTTGTCATAATACACATTGCATTAAACGTGTGGAACTCACTTTTATGGCAACCCCTTCTCTCTCTGTGGTCCCCCCTTCCCCAGTATGCAGCAAATTTAAATCCTCATATTCTTAAAGCGGGGAGGGCGGGGGTGGGGCAGTGGTAAACAGCAGTCATTCTCATTTGATGGTCTGAAAAAAGAAAAGATGTTGGTACCACTCGCTGACTGGCTAATGAATAATCAGATTTCACAGCGTGAGTGCTGGGGCGGTAATTTGGTTGCACGCCATGCTGCAAACCCATGGAATAGTGCTTCATTAATGTGAGGACCTGTATAATCAAACAATTAGCAGTCTCTCTGCAACGAAAGCAGCTTTTCATCAGCACACACCCTTCGTTGAAAGATGAGTCCCACATCAGTGGGTCTGATGGCAACTAGTTCTTAACACTAACTCTGCAACAGTACCATGGAGGGGGCCTTGTGTGGTTTTCACCCTTAACCTCTAGTGAAGGAACCCACAGCAACTTGGGCTTCAGCATCACTGGACAGCAGTACACATGTAGAAAATAAAGAGGTCAGGAGAATGAATGTTGTTTTTATTTCCATAATCTTCTATTTTATAGCTTCTGTGTTTTTCCTCACTTTGGCGTTTATACTTCTTAGGGTTAAGAAGCTTGGGAGGATCCTTTGAATTATTATAGGGATAGAGAAAGCTTTTTTTTTTTTTAAAAAAAAAGGAAACCTGCTTCTTTCATTTTTCTTATTTACATCAACAATTTGTGTCATCTTCATTTTAATATAGCTGATTAGCCTCTTTGGAGACTTTCTCTTGGTAACCATGGAGAAAGGGTGCTGTTTTGTGGGAAAATCTCTCTCTTTTGCTTTGTTGACTAATTCACATCAAATGAATGCCCAATAGGAGGGCTCATAGAACCAGGAGGCAGAAACCTCAGGTTCCTGATGCCTTATGGTTTCAAGTCTCTTTCTACCCCTTAAACAAGCCCTGAATATATTGGGTCATTTTCATCATATTGCACAGTGGTAAGCAGATGAGAAGTGCTAGCTCACTTTTATCTTTAACTGGATGATGGAAACAGGGATCCATTTTGCAGGAAGTGAAAGCTCCTTGTTTGTCATATTACACATTGCATTAAACGTGTGGAACTCACTTTTATGGCAACCCCTTCTCTCTCTGTGGTCCCCCCTTCCCCAGTATGCAGCAAATTTAAATCCTCATATTCTTAAAGCGGGGTGGGCGGTGGTCGGTCAGTGGTAAACAGCAGTCATTCTCATTTGATGGTCTGAAAAAAGAAAAGATGTTGGTACCACTCGCTGACTGGCTAATGAATAATCAGATTTCACAGCGTGAGTGCTGGGGCGGTAATTTGGTTGCACGCCATGCTGCAAACCCATGGAATAGTGCTTCATTAATGTGAGGACCTGTATAATCAAACAATTAGCAGTCTCTCTGCAACGAAAGCAGCTTTTCATCAGCACACACCCTTCGTTGAAAGATGAGTCCCACATCAGTGGGTCTGATGGCAACTAGTTCTTAACACTAACTCTGCAACAGTACCATGGAGGGGGCCTTGTGTGGTTTTCACCCTTAACCTCTAGTGAAGGAACCCACAGCAACTTGGGCTTCAGCATCACTGGACAGCAGTACACATGTAGAAAATAAAGAGGTCAGGAGAATGAATGTTGTTTTTATTTCCATAATCTTCTATTTTATAGCTTCTGTGTTTTTCCTCACTTTGGCGTTTATACTTCTTAGGGTTAAGAAGCTTGGGAGGATCCTTTGAATTATTATAGGGTCAGAGAACGTTTTTTTTTTTTTTAAAAAAAAAGTAAACCTTCTTCTTTCTTTTTTCTTCTTTTCATCAACAATTTGTGTCATCTTCATTTTAATATAGCTGATTAGCCTCTTTGGAGACTTTCTCTTGGTAACCATGGAGAAAGGGTGCTGTTTTGTGGGAAAATCTCTCTCTTTTGCTTTGTTGACTAATTCACATCAAATGAATGCCCAATAGGAGGGCTCATAGAACCAGGAGGCAGAAACCTCAGGTTCCTGATGCCTTATGGTTTCAAGTCTCTTTCTACCCCTTAAACAAGCCCTGAATATATTGGGTCATTTTCATCATATTGCACAGTGGTAAGCAGATGAGAAGTGCTAGCTCACTTTTATCTTTAATATAAATTATCAGTAAACTTCAGTATATGTGTGACAGTTGAATGATTAGTTAGGCTCTTCTAAATCAGGCACAGCACTTTTTTTTTCTGCAAATGGCCTAATATTTAGACTTGCAGGCTAAGAAAAGAAATCAGAATTATTGCATAAGAAAGAACCCTCAGAATTATTAACTAAATGATAACTATTTAGCTTTGGAGGCTAAGAAAAATAATCAGATAAAAACCAAGATTATACAAATTATTATAGATTTCAGATATAGCAACTGTGTGTGTGTGGAGGGGTGTTCAGTCACATCTGACTCTTTGTCACCCTATGGACTATAGCCCTCTGGGCTTCTGGGTCCATGGAATTTTCTAGGCCAGAATGTAGAAGTGGGTTGCCATTTCCTACTCAAGGGAATTTTCTCCATCCAGAGATATAACCCATGTCTCTTGTGCCTCTTGCACTGGCAGGTGGGTTCTTTATCACTGCACCACCTGGGAAGCCCCATATGACACTATCTGAAAGCTATTCTTAGTTTATGAACTGTACAAAAATGGACTATGGGCTAAATCTGACCAGTAATCCAAATATTTGGTCTAAATCACAGTCTTAAAAAGTCTGTTTCTGTTGTTAACAAGTCAATAATCTCTGCATATCTTAATTTCCTTTCATACATATTGAATTTTTATTGAGGATAATGAAAAGTTTGCCAATAGTGTGTGTTTGTGTGATAGAAATGTTCAGCAATCATCAACAAAAATGGAAGGAATGGTGAGGAGTCCTTTCATTTTTCTTATTTACATCAACAATTTGTGTCATCTTCATTTTAATATAGCTGATTAGCCTCTTTGGAGACTTTCTCTTGGTAACCATGGAGAAAGGGTGCTGTTTTGTGGGAAAATCTCTCTCTTTTGCTTTGTTGACTAATTCACATCAAATGAATGCCCAATAGGAGGGCTCATAGAACCAGGAGGCAGAAACCTCAGGTTCCTGATGCCTTATGGTTTCAAGTCTCTTTCTACCCCTTAAACAAGCCCTGAATATATTGGGTCATTTTCATCATATTGCACAGTGGTAAGCAGATGAGAAGTGCTAGCTCACTTTTATCTTTAATATAAATTATCAGTAAACTTCAGTATATGTGTGACAGTTGAATGATTAGTTAGGCTCTTCTAAATCAGGCACAGCACTTTTTTTTTCTGCAAATGGCCTAATATTTAGACTTGCAGGCTAAGAAAAGAAATCAGAATTATTGCATAAGAAAGAACCCTCAGAATTATTAACTAAATGATAACTATTTAGCTTTGGAGGCTAAGAAAAATAATCAGATAAAAACCAAGATTATACAAATTATTATAGATTTCAGATATAGCAACTGTGTGTGTGTGGAGGGGTGTTCAGTCACATCTGACTCTTTGTCACCCTATGGACTATAGCCCTCTGGGCTTCTGGGTCCATGGAATTTTCTAGGCCAGAATGTAGAAGTGGGTTGCCATTTCCTACTCAAGGGAATTTTCTCCATCCAGAGATATAACCCATGTCTCTTGTGCCTCTTGCACTGGCAGGTGGGTTCTTTATCACTGCACCACCTGGGAAGCCCCATATGACACTATCTGAAAGCTATTCTTAGTTTATGAACTGTACAAAAATGGACTATGGGCTAAATCTGACCAGTAATCCAAATATTTGGTCTAAATCACAGTCTTAAAAAGTCTGTTTCTGTTGTTAACAAGTCAATAATCTCTGCATATCTTAATTTCCTTTCATACATATTGAATTTTTATTGAGGATAATGAAAAGTTTGCCAATAGTGTGTGTTTGTGTGATAGAAATGTTCAGCAATCATCAACAAAAATGGAAGGAATGGTGAGGAGTTCCTTGCGGTGAGAGGTAAGACTCAATAAACCTGGAATACTTTCTAAGCATCTTTTCATGGACACACACTGGCAGTGGCGCAAGACACCCAGGTTGGTTAAGTCTTTTGCTTCCAGAGATGAATTCCAGCTCAAGTGATGGAGCATGGCACTGACCAGGTCAAGGTTGGGGAGTTTGATCTGTGGACAGGTGTGATGGTTTCACACAAAGGAAAGGCACTGTTGGGTGGCCACAATCTGTATCTTTACTCAAGTCAACGCTCAAAACAGCTGGATGGACTATCAGTGAAAACATGGTTGAACTAGAGACAAAGAGCCCCAATCCTGGAAAGAGCATGCTCTTTCTGCCTGAAGTCTTAGATTCTAGATTTAAAGACAATTATTGGCAAACATAATTACCTGCAGAAGAGCAAGAATTCTCCAAGTGTGAGCTATCTACTAACTCCAAGGTAGATTATCTAGTAGAAGGTTAGATTTCAAAGAGTGCTGGCTATTTAAAAGGCTTGATACAGTCCTAGACAAAGCTTTGTAGAGACATGCCCATTTGATGATGTTCTCCATCCTGTTCTCTTCCACAGTTTTTAAATTAAAAGCCTGCGTGAGGACAAAGAAAGAATTTTTATCAAGTCTGCAGATGAAAAGTCTGCTGAGCTCACAAATTCAATGGATAGCAGGGAGAATCAACGAAACCACCACAATATACCTAAGTAAAATCTAACACAATACAATTTAGCTGTGGTAAATGTACAATTTGTTATCCGAATCATAATAACAGCAACTGTAACAACAGCAAAACTAACTAATAATGCAAGCCCTTGGTGGGAAAGTCCTTAGCCAAAGCAAAAATGAGAACCTGATTTCAGTTTTCAGTAGATTCAGAGGATTCACATGGTTTTTGATTATAAAACAGTTACCTAAAGTGCAAGTTGGACTGACCAGTAATCCAAATATTTGGTCTAAATCACAGTCTTAAAAGTCTGTTTCTGTTGTTAACAAGTCAATAATCTCTGCATATCTTAATTTCCTTTCATACATATTGAATTTTTATTGAGGATAATGAAAAGTTTGCCAATAGTGTGTGTTTGTGTGATAGAAATGTTCAGCAATCATCAACAAAAATGGAAGGAATGGTGAGGAGTTCCTTGCGGTGAGAGGTAAGACTCAATAAACCTGGAATACTTTCTAAGCATCTTTTCATGGACACACACTGGCAGTGGCGCAAGACACCCAGGTTGGTTAAGTCTTTTGCTTCCAGAGATGAATTCCAGCTCAAGTGATGGAGCATGGCACTGACCAGGTCAAGGTTGGGGAGTTTGATCTGTGGACAGGTGTGATGGTTTCACACAAAGGAAAGGCACTGTTGGGTGGCCACAATCTGTATCTTTACTCAAGTCAACGCTCAAAACAGCTGGATGGACTATCAGTGAAAACATGGTTGAACTAGAGACAAAGAGCCCCAATCCTGGAAAGAGCATGCTCTTTCTGCCTGAAGTCTTAGATTCTAGATTTAAAGACAATTATTGGCAAACATAATTACCTGCAGAAGAGCAAGAATTCTCCAAGTGTGAGCTATCTACTAACTCCAAGGTAGATTATCTAGTAGAAGGTTAGATTTCAAAGAGTGCTGGCTATTTAAAAGGCTTGATACAGTCCTAGACAAAGCTTTGTAGAGACATGCCCATTTGATGATGTTCTCCATCCTGTTCTCTTCCACAGTTTTTAAATTAAAAGCCTGCGTGAGGACAAAGAAAGAATTTTTATCAAGTCTGCAGATGAAAAGTCTGCTGAGCTCACAAATTCAATGGATAGCAGGGAGAATCAACGAAACCACCACAATATACCTAAGTAAAATCTAACACAATACAATTTAGCTGTGGTAAATGTACAATTTGTTATCCGAATCATAATAACAGCAACTGTAACAACAGCAAAACTAACTAATAATGCAAGCCCTTGGTGGGAAAGTCCTTAGCCAAAGCAAAAATGAGAACCTGATTTCAGTTTTCAGTAGATTCAGAGGATTCACATGGTAATTAACATTACCTGTGACTTCATACACAAAATTCAGTTACCTAAAAAAGTTGGCCTATAGTGTTGAGTTTTACTGTATTTCATTCAGAGCATATTAAGACCATGACCATGAGTGCAAACAAAAGTACATCTGATAAAGAATTACTGCCAAATTAAGTATGTATGCAAATTTAACTCATATTACTATGTTGAATGAAGGACTGTTGAAGAAATTGCCTCTTCTATCAGATTGCCTTTTTGGACAGCAAGGAGATCAGACTGGTCAATCCTAAAGGAAATCAACCCTGAATATTCATTGAAAGGACTGATGCTGAAGCTGAAGCTCCAATGCTTTGGCCACCTGATGCGAAGAGCTCTTGGAAAAAGACCCTGATGCTGGAAAAGATTGAGAGCAAGAGAAGAGGGTGACAGAGGATGAGACGGTTGGATAGATATTCATGCACATGAATTGGAGCAAATTCTGGCAGAGAGTGAAGGACAGGGAAGCTTGGCGTGCTGCAACTCATGGGGCCACAAGCAGTCGGATATGACTGAGTGACTGAACAACATCAGACTCCTGGGTTCTATTTGGGCCCACTGAATCAGAATTCCCAAGAGTGGTGCCAGGGAAACTATAGTTCTAAAAATCCTCCCAGATAATTTTGATGAGAAATCAGATTAGAGCAGCCAAATCATCAGAAAAATCTATCAAACTAGGTGAAATAATTAGTTAACAGCTTAGATTTGATTCAGTTAAGTTTCAGTAACTTCTTTTACAGTTTTTAAATTAAAAGCCTGCGTGAGGACAAAGAAAGAATTTTTATCAAGTCTGCAGATGAAAAGTCTGCTGAGCTCACAAATTCAATGGATAGCAGGGAGAATCAACGAAACCACCACAATATACCTAAGTAAAATCTAACACAATACAATTTAGCTGTGGTAAATGTACAATTTGTTATCCGAATCATAATAACAGCAACTGTAACAACAGCAAAACTAACTAATAATGCAAGCCCTTGGTGGGAAAGTCCTTAGCCAAAGCAAAAATGAGAACCTGATTTCAGTTTTCAGTAGATTCAGAGGATTCACATGGTAATTAACATTACCTGTGACTTCATACACAAAATTCAGTTACCTAAAAAAGTTGGCCTATAGTGTTGAGTTTTACTGTATTTCATTCAGAGCATATTAAGACCATGACCATGAGTGCAAACAAAAGTACATCTGATAAAGAATTACTGCCAAATTAAGTATGTATGCAAATTTAACTCATATTACTATGTTGAATGAAGGACTGTTGAAGAAATTGCCTCTTCTATCAGATTGCCTTTTTGGACAGCAAGGAGATCAGACTGGTCAATCCTAAAGGAAATCAACCCTGAATATTCATTGAAAGGACTGATGCTGAAGCTGAAGCTCCAATGCTTTGGCCACCTGATGCGAAGAGCTCTTGGAAAAAGACCCTGATGCTGGAAAAGATTGAGAGCAAGAGAAGAGGGTGACAGAGGATGAGACGGTTGGATAGATATTCATGCACATGAATTGGAGCAAATTCTGGCAGAGAGTGAAGGACAGGGAAGCTTGGCGTGCTGCAACTCATGGGGCCACAAGCAGTCGGATATGACTGAGTGACTGAACAACATCAGACTCCTGGGTTCTATTTGGGCCCACTGAATCAGAATTCCCAAGAGTGGTGCCAGGGAAACTATAGTTCTAAAAATCCTCCCAGATAATTTTGATGAGAAATCAGATTAGAGCAGCCAAATCATCAGAAAAATCTATCAAACTAGGTGAAATAATTAGTTAACAGCTTAGATTTGATTCAGTTAAGTTTCAGTAACTTCTCACTTTCCTTTCATTTGTTTTTGAAGCCTTAACACTAGACGGTGGCTTGCCTATTTGGGGACAAAGAAGTTAGAATCAGAATTTTTCTCTACGTGGGCTAATTAACTCTGCTTGTTGATAGGCTCAGACTATATCCCAAATTCAAGTTATTTTGAATTGTAAGTATACAGGAATCACTGGATAAATCAATGTAAACCTATATGTTTCTTCTGGGAGAACAAAGTTACTTTTCCCATAGACAGTTAATCAGAATTAATACAGGGAAGGGAATATATGAAGAATCACAGTGTTGTACAACTTCACCATTCTGTGTTTCTATGTATATGCACAACCATATTCCATATATGATGTCTAAACTGTCAAACTGAATTCTCCAATGGGAATTTATAAGAGTCCCTTTGTGATCCCATGGGCTGTAGCATGCCGGGCCTCCCTGTCCCCCACCACCTCTCAGACTTCGACCAGGTTCATGAACTACTATACTAGCCTTCAACTCCCTAATTCTCTCTCTTTCTTTCTCATGGCTGCCTAAATTACTTTCATAAAGCCTGATTCTGGTCCTACTGCTATACCAAAAAACCTACAGGATAGTTTGAGCACCTAAGCCTGCCATGAATGATACCCTCGGGTCAGGTTTCAAACTTTTGCTCATTATTTCATTCAAAAATAATTTATCATGTGCCTATTGGTTGCCAGGCATTGAAGTACCAAAAATGAAAAAGAAATTTTGCATCTCATAACAGTAATTCCATGCTTTTGGTCTAATTATTTTGGCAATGTGAATTCTCCCTTACCTCTCAACCTTTGACTGTTAAATACCTTCCAACCATAATGGTTCCAGTACCTAACGAAGTCTTTCCTGATCTCAAAGTTGAGAAATAACCTACTCTTTGAATCTTTACAGTGCAGTGTTTATGGCAATTATTATGTTTTAATATTTTGGATATTTAAATGTATCTTTTTGGCTAGAATATAACTATCATTAAGTGTAGAAACTAAAGCTTGTTTATGTTTGCTGCCCAATAGTTAAGACATGCCCAGTGCATATTTGCTAAAAAAGCAAAGACAATAAAAGCAAAAAGAAGCAAATGGGACTACATCAGACTGAAAAACTTTTACACAGCAAAAGACATGATCAAAAAAATGAAAAGTCAATCTATCTTATATCTGATAAGGGGTTAATATTCAAAATATATAAGGATGTCATATAACTCAATAGCAAAATAACAAGTAATCCAGTTAAAAATGGGTAAAGACCTGAACAGACATTCTTCCAAAGAAGACATCCAACTGGACAATAGGTACATGAAAAGTCGCCCAACATCACTAATCATCAGGGAAATGCAAATGAAAACCTCACTCGTCATAGAATGGCTACTATAAAAAAGACAAATGATAACAGATCTGGAGAAAATGTGGAGAAAAAGAAACCTTGTACACTGCTGGTGGGAAAATAAATTGGTTCAGTCATTATGGAAAACAGTATGGAGATTCCCTAAAATATTGAAAATAGAACCCCTATCGGATTTAGGAATCTTCTGAAAGAAAATGAAAAACTTATAGTGAAACAATATCTGCCCCCTCATGGTCACTAAAGCATTATTTACACTAGCCACGACATGAAAATAGCCCAAGCGCCTTCAACTCTAATTCTCTCTCTTTCTTTCTCATGGCTGCCTAAATTACTTTCATAAAGCCTGATTCTGGTCCTACTGCTATACCAAAAAACCTACAGGATAGTTTGAGCACCTAAGCCTGCCATGAATGATACCCTCGGGTCAGGTTTCAAACTTTTGCTCATTATTTCATTCAAAAATAATTTATCATGTGCCTATTGGTTGCCAGGCATTGAAGTACCAAAAATGAAAAAGAAATTTTGCATCTCATAACAGTAATTCCATGCTTTTGGTCTAATTATTTTGGCAATGTGAATTCTCCCTTACCTCTCAACCTTTGACTGTTAAATACCTTCCAACCATAATGGTTCCAGTACCTAACGAAGTCTTTCCTGATCTCAAAGTTGAGAAATAACCTACTCTTTGAATCTTTACAGTGCAGTGTTTATGGCAATTATTATGTTTTAATATTTTGGATATTTAAATGTATCTTTTTGGCTAGAATATAACTATCATTAAGTGTAGAAACTAAAGCTTGTTTATGTTTGCTGCCCAATAGTTAAGACATGCCCAGTGCATATTTGCTAAAAAAGCAAAGACAATAAAAGCAAAAAGAAGCAAATGGGACTACATCAGACTGAAAAACTTTTACACAGCAAAAGACATGATCAAAAAAATGAAAAGTCAATCTATCTTATATCTGATAAGGGGTTAATATTCAAAATATATAAGGATGTCATATAACTCAATAGCAAAATAACAAGTAATCCAGTTAAAAATGGGTAAAGACCTGAACAGACATTCTTCCAAAGAAGACATCCAACTGGACAATAGGTACATGAAAAGTCGCCCAACATCACTAATCATCAGGAAATGCAAATGAAAACCTCACTCGTCATAGAATGGCTACTATAAAAAAGACAAATGATAACAGATCTGGAGAAAATGTGGAGAAAAAGAAACCTTGTACACTGCTGGTGGGAAAATAAATTGGTTCAGTCATTATGGAAAACAGTATGGAGATTCCCTAAAATATTGAAAATAGAACCCCTATCGGATTTAGGAATCTTCTGAAAGAAAATGAAAAACTTATAGTGAAACAATATCTGCCCCCTCATGGTCACTAAAGCATTATTTACACTAGCCACGACATGAAAATAGCCCAAGCGTCCACTGACAGATGAACCCACTAAGAACATGTGATAGATCTGTATGTGTAGATAATGGAGCATTATAATACACAATTAAGTATCACCTAACCATTAAAAAAGGAGGACATCATGCCGCTTGCAACAGCAAGATGAAACTTGAGCATATTTTGTTAAGTGAAATAAATCAGAAAATGACAAATACCCTGTGATCTCACTTACATGTAAAATCTAAAACAACGGAACTCATAGAAACAGAATAGACTGAGGCTGCTGGGCGCAGAAGCTGGGCAGTAGGGGATGACGGAAATGGGTAAATGTGGTCCAAAGGTACCAACTCCTAGTTGTAAGATGGATTTGGGCGTCTAACATATAGCATGGTGACATTATTAACAATATTGTATTGTATACGTAAATCTTGCTAAGAGAGATCATCTTGAATATCTTCATCACACACACATATACAAAATGATAACTATGTGAGGTGATGAGTGGATTAATGAGCTGATTGCATAGTGATTTTCAATATATCCATGTAACAAATTATCACAGTGCTATATGTCAATTAAATCACAATGAATAAAAGAAATAAAAATAACTTTCTTGGTACCAAAATACAAACACAGAGAGGTATCTGTTGAAATAACAAATGTTTCAGCTGGGTTAAAGCCAGGAACTTTCGATTTATGACATAGGGTAAACACAAGAGAAGAAATATAACATATAAACCCTTAATTATTTAAATAGACATGTGCCAGAGTTCACACTATGAACAGACATTCTTCCAAAGAAGACATCCAACTGGACAATAGGTACATGAAAAGTCGCCCAACATCACTAATCATCAGGGAAATGCAAATGAAAACCTCACTCGTCATAGAATGGCTACTATAAAAAAGACAAATGATAACAGATCTGGAGAAAATGTGGAGAAAAAGAAACCTTGTACACTGCTGGTGGGAAAATAAATTGGTTCAGTCATTATGGAAAACAGTATGGAGATTCCCTAAAATATTGAAAATAGAACCCCTATCGGATTTAGGAATCTTCTGAAAGAAAATGAAAAACTTATAGTGAAACAATATCTGCCCCCTCATGGTCACTAAAGCATTATTTACACTAGCCACGACATGAAAATAGCCCAAGCGTCCACTGACAGATGAACCCACTAAGAACATGTGATAGATCTGTATGTGTAGATAATGGAGCATTATAATACACAATTAAGTATCACCTAACCATTAAAAAAGGAGGACATCATGCCGCTTGCAACAGCAAGATGAAACTTGAGCATATTTTGTTAAGTGAAATAAATCAGAAAATGACAAATACCCTGTGATCTCACTTACATGTAAAATCTAAAACAACGGAACTCATAGAAACAGAATAGACTGGAGGCTGCTGGGCGCAGAAGCTGGGCAGTAGGGGATGACGGAAATGGGTAAATGTGGTCCAAAGGTACCAACTCCTAGTTGTAAGATGGATTTGGGCGTCTAACATATAGCATGGTGACATTATTAACAATATTGTATTGTATACGTAAATCTTGCTAAGAGAGATCATCTTGAATATCTTCATCACACACACATATACAAAATGATAACTATGTGAGGTGATGAGTGGATTAATGAGCTGATTGCATAGTGATTTTCAATATATCCATGTAACAAATTATCACAGTGCTATATGTCAATTAAATCACAATGAATAAAAGAAATAAAAATAACTTTCTTGGTACCAAAATACAAACACAGAGAGGTATCTGTTGAAATAACAAATGTTTCAGCTGGGTTAAAGCCAGGAACTTTCGATTTATGACATAGGGTAAACACAAGAGAAGAAATATAACATATAAACCCTTAATTATTTAAATAGACATGTGCCAGAGTTCACACTATGAAAACCAGCCTGCTTGCCAAGACCACATCATAGTCAAAGTGTCATTCTCCTGTCCTGCCTTCCCTGAGCACAGTTAGCTGCTTGTGTTGCCAATGGCCACTTTCAGGAAGGAATTGACGTTGACCACTCTATAGGCTATGGGCTTCCCTGGAGGCTCAGGTGGTAAAGAATCTGCCTGCAATACAGGAGACCAGGTTGGATCCTGGATTGGGAGGATCCCCTGGAGAAAGGAATGGCCACCCACTTCAGTATTCTTGCCTGGAGAATCCCATGGACAGAGGAGCCTGGTGGGCTACAGGCCATGGCATCACAAGAGTCAGACACGACTGAGCAACTAACACTTTCACTAACACTTTCTTCCTCCGTAAGTTTCTGCTTCCTTCACCCTAGGGTCAGCAGGGCATGAATGTGGGAGAATTTGCGCTCCATTTAACAACTGACGTCCTTCATTTTCCACCCGGCTCAGAGCTATTTGAATGTGTCAGATTTTACAGCCAGTTTAAGGATATGAAAAGGGTTACACTGTAATAAGAGAAACAATGTAGAACAGACACTGAACATTCCTGTTCTTAAGGGTCCTTTAGACACCTTTCTCCCCAGGCTCCAGGCTCCTGACAAGTTACCAGTCTAGTGTTTCCATTATTTCCAACCCAATTCCTGACCATCCCTCATGCATGTGCTGGTTTTCTGTCTTTTATCATTGCATGCTAGCTTTTTCCTTGCCTGTACAAAGCAGTAAAAGACAATTTCTTCTCTCAGAGCTATCTTTGGTAGCCAGTCAATGACATTTTATTGCCCCATTACAAGGAAACTGAATAGAACTGAGTCTCTGGAAGACCCTAAAGCACTACAGGGCTGGTCTTTTTGATTCCATGGTTTTCAGATGGGTGCGTTTCCTCAGTGACTCAGTCAGTAAAGAATCCGCCTGCAACGCATCAAACACAGAGAGGTATCTGTTGAAATAACAAATGTTTCAGCTGGGTTAAAGCCAGGAACTTTCGATTTATGACATAGGGTAAACACAAGAGAAGAAATATAACATATAAACCCTTAATTATTTAAATAGACATGTGCCAGAGTTCACACTATGAAAACCAGCCTGCTTGCCAAGACCACATCATAGTCAAAGTGTCATTCTCCTGTCCTGCCTTCCCTGAGCACAGTTAGCTGCTTGTGTTGCCAATGGCCACTTTCAGGAAGGAATTGACGTTGACCACTCTATAGGCTATGGGCTTCCCTGGAGGCTCAGGTGGTAAAGAATCTGCCTGCAATACAGGAGACCAGGTTGGATCCTGGATTGGGAGGATCCCCTGGAGAAAGGAATGGCCACCCACTTCAGTATTCTTGCCTGGAGAATCCCATGGACAGAGGAGCCTGGTGGGCTACAGGCCATGGCATCACAAGAGTCAGACACGACTGAGCAACTAACACTTTCACTAACACTTTCTTCCTCCGTAAGTTTCTGCTTCCTTCACCCTAGGGTCAGCAGGGCATGAATGTGGGAGAATTTGCGCTCCATTTAACAACTGACGTCCTTCATTTTCCACCCGGCTCAGAGCTATTTGAATGTGTCAGATTTTACAGCCAGTTTAAGGATATGAAAAGGGTTACACTGTAATAAGAGAAACAATGTAGAACAGACACTGAACATTCCTGTTCTTAAGGGTCCTTTAGACACCTTTCTCCCCAGGCTCCAGGCTCCTGACAAGTTACCAGTCTAGTGTTTCCATTATTTCCAACCCAATTCCTGACCATCCCTCATGCATGTGCTGGTTTTCTGTCTTTTATCATTGCATGCTAGCTTTTTCCTTGCCTGTACAAAGCAGTAAAAGACAATTTCTTCTCTCAGAGCTATCTTTGGTAGCCAGTCAATGACATTTTATTGCCCCATTACAAGGAAACTGAATAGAACTGAGTCTCTGGAAGACCCTAAAGCACTACAGGGCTGGTCTTTTTGATTCCATGGTTTTCAGATGGGTGCGTTTCCTCAGTGACTCAGTCAGTAAAGAATCCGCCTGCAACGCAGGAGACCTGGGGTCAATCACTGGGCTTGGAAGCTCCCCCAGAAAAGGGAATGGCAACCCACTCCAGTATTCTTGCCTGGGAAATCCCATGGACAGTGGTGCCTGGGGTGCTATAGACCATGGGGTTGCAAGTGTCGGACACAACTTAGCAACTAAACTACCACCCCTACCACCATATAACCCAGTTGTCGGATGAGCAGTCATGCAATTCTTCATTTGAGTTCTTCCAGTTGGAATAGAATAAAAAATACCAGCATATTCCTTTCTATTGGAATGGGAAATAATGTGTTCAGGTTCACATTTTTCTGTTGTGTTGTCCTGAGCTGCAATATGAAAAGTGTCTTTTAGATTTTAAAAGACATTTCTTTGACCTCCTGAGTCTCAGTTTCCTCATCTTTTGACTACTAAGGAGAAGGGAAGGTGAACAGGAACTTGGGAACACTCTTGCCATCTCTGAATTCTTCTAGGTCAGTTTCTTTCCTCTTACTGGTCCAAACTGTGTTTGGACACAGTTATGTTGCTGATCACTTCTAGTATCTAGTTTGAAGGTGAAAACCATGTAGGTCTAAAAGCCATTAAATAGCTCTTCAGGATTTTGCAGAACTTTAAGAGAGCACTGACCATTGCGTATCTGGGGGTGGGGGCGGTGCTTGAGCTCGGGCATAGACACGCACACGCAGGACTCCTGGAAACCTGTGCATCCTCCTAAACAGAGGCGTGTTTAAGAACCACCCTCATTAGTGGCAGTAAAGGAGGACTAGTTACCAACACACTGATGACACATAAAGGCCAACTCTTCCTCCTTTTCTTCTCTCCATTGAAACCTCTCTTCTGCTCTCCTCTTCCATCCCCAGCTCTACTCTGGAAACAGGGACACTGAGGCTAGAGATCCCAGGTCACTTACTGGGTTAAATCCAGGCACATGAAGCCAGGAACAGGCAGTCTTCTGATCGGTGTCTTTCTCCCTCCCAGTCTCCTGTCCACTGAAAGAATATATCCTATTCTCAGAGCCTTGTCACTGATGTGTGTGCTCAGTCACTTCAGTGGTGTCTGACTCTGCGACCCCCTGGACTGTAACCTGCCAGGCTCTTCCGTCCATGGGATTCTCCAGGCCATGGGATTCTCCAGGCAAGAAGACTGGAGTGGGCTGCTATGCCCTCCTCCAGGAAATCTTCTAGACCCAGGGATCCAGAAAGCCAACTTGCAGTCTCTTGTGTCTCCTTCATTGGTAGGTGGGTTCTTTTTTTTTTTTAAAGACTTATTTATTTATTTTTGGGGGGTGGGTGGGGAGGGAGGGGAGCAGGCGGGCCACTTCTGTTGGTCTTTCATTGATCTATTTTCATCCGTGTTTGTTTTTTGGCCCATGTGGGCCTCCCATCGCGGTGGCCTCTGTTGTCGCAGAGCGCCGGCTCTGGGCGCATGCGCTCCAGAGCTCTGGCTAGGTAATTGGACACATCGGTCCAGCACGTGGGATCTTCCCAGGCCAGGGATCAAACCGACGCGCCTTGTACTGCAAGGCAGTGTCCTTACCCACTGGACCACCAGGGAAGCCCGGTAGGCGGGTTCTTTAACATCACTGCCACGGCAGCCCCACCATTGATGGAGACGGACGCAAGGCTGTGGGCCTGGGAGACACCCTCACCGACGGGGCAGTGTTTCAGAGGTTCTGAGAGAGAAGCTGCCACGATTTCCTGATCGTTTTCACCCCTAGTGGGTCCCTCTTCTCCTGTCATTTCCTCAGCACCCTGGGGAGAAGCAGGTATGTGTCCTTGGCCCCAGTCACCCCAGCCACTGGGAAGAAATCAGGAAGGGAAGAGCGAGGGCGGCTGCCCACATCTCCTGCCCCTCAGGCCTCTTGCCCTGCCCTCCCAGAGCAGCAAGAAAGGAAAAATGCGGCCCTCATTTAAAGAGACCGTTTCTGTGTCACAGGGATGTGCCCACAGGGCTGAAAATTAAAGAGAGATTCTAATACTAGGACACTCCTTTCAGGGCACCATACTAAAGTAAAAGGGATATTTTTAGGGCTCAGAAGAAATGGACAGTGGGCCCTTCAAAAACCCAGTTTTAAGTAGGAAGCAGAAAAAGATGGAACGGCAAGGCTCACTGTTTTTGAAATGCCACCACAGAAGAGTCAGTCTTTCATACTGACAAAGGCTCTGTCTTCTCACTAAAGAGTGAGGGGAGGCACCCTGGACAACCCCAGTGCATGGAGACACCTTGACATTTCCAACAGAGGCACCAGCCATAGCTCACATGGAGGCTAACCCACTGCCAGCACAGAGCAGTGGATAATAGACATGGATCACAAGAGCAAAAGGACAGGTGACATGATCTCCCTCTGGAGATTCAAGAAAATTAGACTTGACTTATTTCTAGAAGCAGCTGCTAGGGTACTCATGTTTAAACTTATTTTTGTTACATTCTTTTAAAAATAATTCCAGAAGTAACTGAGAGGAAAATGTAAATACTGGGAAATCTAAGCATTTAATATATGTCTGCCAGGCTTAAAATATACTCAACCTCTCTAAACTGAATGATTTCACATTGACATGCTCATGAATATAATGCTATATGAAGGTAAGAAAACAATGGGTTTTGATCGTTAAGCATATCACCAGAGGGAAATGTATTATAATTCATTTATAGTTAATAAATATTAAAAACTAGAATAAAGTCAAAGCTACTGTTTTATCATAAAATCCAGCATTTTTCTTCTCCCACCTCTAAACCTAGTAGAAATGTTCTTCTTTTTTTGTATTTCATAACCCAAAGAAATACTCTTTTTTTTTTTTTTTTTACAAAAAACTTAGAGTTAACAAATCATTGGCATGAGCTGGCCTAGATCTGAATCAAGAAAATGCACTTGGTATTATCCTTTTCTGTTCATATATATTTGAAGTAAATTACATCAAATTGTATTTGAAATACCAAACTGGCATTAATGGAAGCTTTTTTTGCTCCAGGCACCATTTTAAAATAGATGAGCATAAAAATGCAGTCTGCATCATTAAGTTTATATGAAACTAGTGAGAATAAAAATCACCATGTAAGTTCTAATAAGATGTGTTTTTCATTCCAGTTTAATAACCCAAGACTATATTCATCTTCCTATATAATAAATACACCGAGAAGAATGCATTCTTTGTGGGCTTACCATGTGGAGGTAAGAAATGGACAGTGGGCCCTTCAAAACCCAGTTTTAAGTGGGAAGCAGAAACAGATGGAACGGCAAGGCTCACTGTTTTTGAAATGCCACCACAGAAGAGTCAGTCTTTCATACTGACAAAGGCTCTGTCTTCTCACTAAAGAGTGAGGGGAGGCACCCTGGACAACCCCAGTGCATGGAGACACCTTGACATTTCCAACAGAGGCACCAGCCATAGCTCACATGGAGGCTAACCCACTGCCAGCACAGAGCAGTGGATAATAGACATGGATCACAAGAGCAAAAGGACAGGTGACATGATCTCCCCTCTGGAGATTCAAGAAAATTAGACTTGACTTATTTCTAGAAGCAGCTGCTAGGGTACTCATGTTTAAACTTATTTTTGTTACATTCTTTTAAAAATAATTCCAGAAGTAACTGAGAGGAAAATGTAAATACTGGGAAATCTAAGCATTTAATATATGTCTGCCAGGCTTAAAATATACTCAACCTCTCTAAACTGAATGATTTCACATTGACATGCTCATGAATATAATGCTATATGAAGGTAAGAAAACAATGGGTTTTGATCGTTAAGCATATCACCAGAGGGAAATGTATTATAATTCATTTATAGTTAATAAATATTAAAAACTAGAATAAAGTCAAAGCTACTGTTTTATCATAAAATCCAGCATTTTTCTTCTCCCACCTCTAAACCTAGTAGAAATGTTCTTCTTTTTTTGTATTTCATAACCCAAAGAAATACTCTTTTTTTTTTTTTTTTTACAAAAAACTTAGAGTTAACAAATCATTGGCATGAGCTGGCCTAGATCTGAATCAAGAAAATGCACTTGGTATTATCCTTTTCTGTTCATATATATTTGAAGTAAATTACATCAAATTGTATTTGAAATACCAAACTGGCATTAATGGAAGCTTTTTTTGCTCCAGGCACCATTTTAAAATAGATGAGCATAAAAATGCAGTCTGCATCATTAAGTTTATATGAAACTAGTGAGAATAAAAATCACCATGTAAGTTCTAATAAGATGTGTTTTTCATTCCAGTTTAATAACCCAAGACTATATTCATCTTCCTATATAATAAATACACCGAGAAGAATGTATTCTTTTGTGGGCTTACCATGTGGAGGTTCCGTTATTTTTTTTTTCCCCAAGAAGACAGAGTTTTCTGGGAAGCTGGGTGAAGAAAATTCTTTAATATGGCAGTGTGGAGTATTATTACCATAAATAATTAATGTGCACAGCAGAAGAAAGCCGAGCTTCATTAATAATTCTTATTTTTAGTTGGCGTAAGCTCGAGGTGCTGTGTCTTCTTTCATCCTATCTGTGTCAATTTCCTTGATTTTAATTTAATAGATGTTAAAAATTTTAAAGATACGGTGCATTATGCAGTGGGTTTTTGTTTTTGACTAAATAACATCCTTCCGCTGATTCTTACCTGTTCAGATATTTTTAGAAACAGGCCAAAGGAAGGAGGAAACAAGCCAGGGAGAGCTGTGACGAGGCAAGCTGTAGTGGGCATCCCTGTCAGCGCCTTTCATCTTCCTTGTCCCTCGGGGACCAGTTAAGATGCTCCTTTGATTAGAATCTCAGGAAATATTAAGAAGCCCTGCCATGAATTTCAGTTCATCCAACCTGCCTGTTTATTTTTCAGATGCAGGGCTCATCTACCTCCTATATATCCCGAAAACAAAGGTTCTCCCTAACACAACGTTGCATTTGTGATCAACTGAATCACTCGTCAGAAATTCCAAATCTTTGATAACAGGCGTTGGTAATTTATTAATTCCGCATCTGAGCAGGAAAGCAGCTAAGCATTTCTGATGAGCACAAGGGAGGAAAAATTACAGAGGGCAGCGTTTGCATGTTACAAGGAAGAATAAGGAACGTGCATGACATTCCAACCTAGGAGGATGGGCGCTAACCCAAACTAGAGTTAACAAATCATTGGCATGAAAATGCACTTGGTATTATCCTTTTTTTTGAGAATTACATCAAATTGTATTTGAAATACCAAACTGGCATTAATGGAAGCTTTTTTTGCTCCAGGCACCATTTTAAAATAGATGAGCATAAAAATGCAGTCTGCATCATTAAGTTTATATGAAACTAGTGAGAATAAAAATCACCATGTAAGTTCTAATAAGATGTGTTTTTCATTCCAGTTTAATAACCCAAGACTATATTCATCTTCCTATATAATAAATACACCGAGAAGAATGTATTCTTTTGTGGGCTTACCATGTGGAGGTTCCGTTATTTTTTTTTTCCCCAAGAAGACAGAGTTTTCTGGGAAGCTGGGTGAAGAAAATTCTTTAATATGGCAGTGTGGAGTATTATTACCATAAATAATTAATGTGCACAGCAGAAGAAAGCCGAGCTTCATTAATAATTCTTATTTTTAGTTGGCGTAAGCTCGAGGTGCTGTGTCTTCTTTCATCCTATCTGTGTCAATTTCCTTGATTTTAATTTAATAGATGTTAAAAATTTTAAAGATACGGTGCATTATGCAGTGGGTTTTTGTTTTTGACTAAATAACATCCTTCCGCTGATTCTTACCTGTTCAGATATTTTTAGAAACAGGCCAAAGGAAGGAGGAAACAAGCCAGGGAGAGCTGTGACGAGGCAAGCTGTAGTGGGCATCCCTGTCAGCGCCTTTCATCTTCCTTGTCCCTCGGGGACCAGTTAAGATGCTCCTTTGATTAGAATCTCAGGAAATATTAAGAAGCCCTGCCATGAATTTCAGTTCATCCAACCTGCCTGTTTATTTTTCAGATGCAGGGCTCATCTACCTCCTATATATCCCGAAAACAAAGGTTCTCCCTAACACAACGTTGCATTTGTGATCAACTGAATCACTCGTCAGAAATTCCAAATCTTTGATAACAGGCGTTGGTAATTTATTAATTCCGCATCTGAGCAGGAAAGCAGCTAAGCATTTCTGATGAGCACAAGGGGAGGAAATAAAGAGCCTGCTACAGAGGGCCGCGCGTTTGCATGTTACAAGGAAGAATAAGGAACGTGCATGACATTCCAACCTAGGAGGATGGAGCGCTAACCCAAACAGCTGTGAGAGAACTGTGGAGTGTCCCTTCACATGGGGAAGAAAGCCCGGAAGCGTGGGTAACTGCAACAAAAAGAATTCTGACCTAAAAACCCCCCAGTCCTGGGTTTATGCATCTCTGTAGCCCTCCTTGCTCACTGGGCTGAGATTCTTATTTGCAGCTGCACCCTTTACCTAGCGAGTCTTCACCTCACAGGTAACAAGAGTTCTCCATACAGGTCAGCCAAGGTGAAGGTGGAAATCCAAGGAGCACCTACTTGGATAGGCTAGGAGATCCTCCTGCACCTACTCTCTTGTGTCTGGATAATTCAAGTGCTCAGTTTAATACCATTCGCCTGGGTGTGTACTGTCAGTCCTTGAATTCACTGCCACTACCAGATGAGCACAGCAATCCACATGCTTTCCCCAGACCCCCAGGTCACAGCTGGCACCTGGCCTCATCCTTAGAGCGGCCCCGTAGATGCCAGAAGAACCTGGGGTTAAGCAGAGTCCTCTGGCTTCTAAGATGGATTTACATGGATCAGTCGGAGGCAGCTGACCTGCAAGTGTGGGTCCATCTTCAAGGTCTTGGGAGCCTTGACTGCCCCACGGCAGGAACTCAGTCTGGGCTGATTGTACACAATCTGTTCTCGGAGCAGCCTCTGCTGTTGGTGGCAGGCCAGCTATTTTGAACGTAACTGTCTTTGGCCTGCAGACTCTGAGCCTTACCAGCAGTCTTCTTATCTGTGCAGACCTCCCTGCAAACACAGATCCTGACTGAACGTGCTGTGACCTCTTCCCACCCTACATGGTTCACCTTGTCCATCTCGCTGTCACTCTCCCCCACTTCTCCCAGGTCGGCTTGCTGCTTGGAAGCTGGTTTCCGGGCCCAAACTAGGCTCCGGAGCTAGACAACACGTTCACTGAAAGCAGGAGACAGCTCCTGTGGGGCTCAGTACTTGGAATATAGTTGGCCTTTAATAACAACATGTTTTTATGAATAAATAAGGGATCAGATAAAGAGTTCACTGTGGAAGATGTACAGTCCTTTCAGGCTAGGGGATTTCCTGCTTCCATCCCTGTCTCACCAGCTTGGTGCAACTACTGCCTGAATTGTAGTGTTTTTATTTTCTTTTCTCCATCTCGCCTCTTTTATTTATGTTTATTTTCATCCATCTTTTTATTCTTTGGCCTGTGTGGGCCTCCTGTTGCAGTGGCCTCTCTCGGTGCAGAGCACCAGCTCTGGGTGTGTGTGATCCACCGGCCAGCTGCTCTGTACTGGGCTGAGATTCTTATTTGCAGCTGCACCCTTTACCTAGCGAGTCTTCACCTCACAGGTAACAAGAGTTCTCCATACAGGTCAGCCAAGGTGAAGGTGGAAATCCAAGGAGCACCTACTTGGATAGGCTAGGAGATCCTCCTGCACCTACTCTCTTGTGTCTGGATAATTCAAGTGCTCAGTTTAATACCATTCGCCTGGGTGTGTACTGTCAGTCCTTGAATTCACTGCCACTACCAGATGAGCACAGCAATCCACATGCTTTCCCCAGACCCCCAGGTCACAGCTGGCACCTGGCCTCATCCTTAGAGCGGCCCCGTAGATGCCAGAAGAACCTGGGGTTAAGCAGAGTCCTCTGGCTTCTAAGATGGATTTACATGGATCAGTCGGAGGCAGCTGACCTGCAAGTGTGGGTCCATCTTCAAGGTCTTGGGAGCCTTGACTGCCCCACGGCAGGAACTCAGTCTGGGCTGATTGTACACAATCTGTTCTCGGAGCAGCCTCTGCTGTTGGTGGCAGGCCAGCTATTTTGAACGTAACTGTCTTTGGCCTGCAGACTCTGAGCCTTACCAGCAGTCTTCTTATCTGTGCAGACCTCCCTGCAAACACAGATCCTGACTGAACGTGCTGTGACCTCTTCCCACCCTACATGGTTCACCTTGTCCATCTCGCTGTCACTCTCTCCCCACTTCTCCCAGGTCGGCTTGCTGCTTGGAAGCTGGTTTCCGGCCAAGCTAGGCTCCGGAGCTAGACAACACGTTCACTGAAAGCAGGAGACAGCTCCTGTGGGGCTCAGTACTTGGAATATAGTTGGCCTTTAATAACAACATGTTTTTATGAATAAATAAGGGATCAGATAAAGAGTTCACTGTGGAAGATGTACAGTCCTTTCAGGCTAGGGGATTTCCTGCTTCCATCCCTGTCTCACCAGCTTGGTGCAACTACTGCCTGAATTGTAGTGTTTTTTTTTTCTTTTCTCCATCACGCCTCTTTTATTTATGTTTATTTTCATCCATCTTTTTATTCTTTGGCCTGTGTGGGCCTCCTGTTGCAGTGGCCTCTCTCGGTGCAGAGCACCAGCTCTGGGTGTGTGTGATCCAGAGCTCTGGCTCATACTTGGACACACCGGTCCAGCTGCTCTGTGGCACATGGGATCTTCCTGGGCCAGGGATCGAACCAGTGCCCCTTGCACTGCAAGGCGGACTCTTTACCCAATGGACCACCAGGGAAGTCCTACATCCTCGAGTTATTTTTGCTGTTGTTTAGTGAGTCAGTTGTGTCCGACTCTTTGCAACCGCATGGACTACAACACCCCAGGCTTCCTTGTTTTTTTACTATCTCCCAGAGTTTGCTCAAGCTCATGCCTATTGATTGTGTGATGTCCCCAACAATCTTCTTCTCCTGCCTTCAATCTTTCCCAGCATCAGGGTCTTCTTAACAGAATCAAATTGGGGTCACCGCTGTCTTAGCTTGGCCCCATGGCCTCAGTTCTCTTCATTGCAAATGTCGACCCTGTAGGCAATGCCTATGGTTGGAGCACCTGTTTCATGCCCTTTACTGTGCAGGTGCTTCTGGCAAGCCATGCAGAACACATTGTCCAGGTCACGCTATGAGATTAGTGCGTCTCTTTGGAGCTCTCCAGCTCTCTCGCTCAGTGACACAGTGAGGTTACCTTATTCTCCCTGGGCAGTATCTTAGAATTTCCATGGCAAAGATTCCAAGTGAGACAAACACACCTGTGTTTTAATTGTGTGTTTGCTTCAAGAACAGCAAGGAAGCAAAGTTTTTGTTTAACACTCCCAGGGTCAATAATGGGCCAACGAGAAAAATGATACAAGGTGAAAGTTGCTGACTGTGTATCCATATCCACACTGAAAAACAAACAAGAATTGTAGCCGGGTCCGGCCCTTGTCCACCTTTCTCTGACCCAACCATAATCTTTGCATTGCAAGGTATTTAATTACTCATAGTAAACTTGCGGTTGGGAGTCAAGGGGTTGACCTGGCAAGGAGTATTTGTATCACATGTCCAAATTCTGACCTCAGACACGTCAGAGGTGTGAAGAAAAGATACATTTCTGAATACCAAAGTCAAAATATGGTGCAAAATGCTAGAGAACACTATTACACACGGGGAATTCTTACCTCACTTAGTAAAACTTTTGTCTGGCTTGGCTGGAAAATGACAATGAAACATTTACTTAATAGACAGATGTTGTCTAGTGGTTACGAGAATGGACTGAAGATTTTAAGTGGCAGGGTTAAAATCTTGACCATGCCTTGGGCTAGCTGTGTGACCCTGGGTAATTTATTAAACCTGTCTTTGGCTCCATTGTCTGATCTTTAAAATAAGCATGAGGCATGTGATGAGAATTTTAAAAAATAATATACACAAAAATCATAAAAGAGTGCATGATCCAAATCAATAACTAGGGTAATAATGAACTTAATAACTATTAGATATTAGTATTATTTTAATCATGATTTTCAGGGAATTACAAATGTAACATGATTTGCATTTAACATGATTTACCCTTTCTTGAAAAACTCACTCAGAGCCTTGCAACACTTTGGCAGCAACATGAGAATTCTGTTAGGGAGTCAACATCGGTTTACGGCTGCACCTCATTGCATGGTAGGACTCAGAGCTCTAAGCCTCTCCAGCACTCAGTGGTTGTCTAACCAGCATGATGTGAACCTGTACCTGAGCATCAATCTACTAACGTACAGTGAGTCATAATTTGCCACCAAATTGAACCTATTTGCTTGAATCAATCAATATATTCCCTTCCTTTATCAAGAAGTCAAATTAAGATTCTATGGCTGTTTCTGGTGGCTCACTGGTAAAGAATCTGTCTGCCAATGCAGGAGACACAGGTGCAATCCCTGGTCTAGGAAGATCCCATGTGTGGCAGAATGACTAAGCCCATGTACAACTATTGAGCCTACTCTAGAGCCTGGGAACCCAAAGCCTCCTTGCCCTAGAGACTGTGCTCTACCATAAGAGAAGCCCCCACAGTGAGAAGCCCATCCACCATAACTAGACAAGAGCCCATGTAGCAGTGAGGACCCAGCACAGCCAAAAATAAAGACAAAAAAACTAAATTAATAAAAGAAGATTATATGGCTGGTTTACAGAACCTAAGGAGCTGAGTGATTCCTGGGTCATTTCCATGAAGTGGTAGCAACTTTCTGAATTACCTGTATGCACTTAGCCCACATCACAACACTTTCAGCATTCCAGTGAGCTTTATCTTTGCACTGAAAAGAAACAGTTAAAATTTTCTTATACTCTTCGTTATTCGATTCTGTTGAGAGCCATGCCTTTCACATATGTTTGCCATGAGAGTTCCTCATCACATGTCTCTCAAACAGCCTATCGTTTCAAGTGCACACTGACTAAATTTTCACTTGCCGATAACATCAAAAGGGGCCTCTTCATATTAAAAAAAACACCCCAGAATGACACCTGAAGCTCTGCAATAAAAAGACCTTTCTTCTTTTCAATGAGTGTCCCTTTTGGATATTTCCTGTCTCAGAGGACCACCTTGGTTGCTGTTGGACTTTTTGAATTCCGGCCGACTGCTCTCTATTGTCTTTGTAAGTATCAACTATCATCTTGCTGGTAAACTCAGAAGGGCCATTTAGTAGATAATTTTGGTCAATAAAATGTCAGATAGACTAGATATACTATGTCTTTTAAACTAATAGTCAATAAAATAAAATCCTCTAAGGCAGACCAGAAAATGGCATACTAAAGAAAGAGATCTATGAAAGAAACAAGGGGTAATGTGTCGTTCCTAAGGTAACTTGGGCCTGTTTATTATTCCATTTACATTGATTTCAGCAAAAATAAAAATCATAAACACTGTACCACTCCCCTCTTTTTAAAAATGTCTTGTTCCAGAAGATTTTTTTCCAAAAAAGAATACAGCCAAACTTGGTATTATTTACAATATTTGTTCCAGAAGGTAATTCATTTTTGATTAAAACAGATCACACTTGAGAAATGATTGAACTGGTTGAAAGTCACAAAAATCTAAATGATAATGAGCTGATTTAAATAGAGACAGACACGCAACTCCACTAGTTGTCAGAAGTTTTCAAAGACAGGGTCCTACAGACCACATTCATCTGCCTTCACCAAAGAACCTCTTATATGTTAAGGAGGAAGCGGTCCATGTGAAAAGACTGGAATTACTGAGCTCTTGATCACTTGCAGATCTCAGTGGGAAATCAGAACAGCAATGGTCTCAGATGGGACACACCAATATGAAGAACATTTTTAAAAAGCTTCAATTAATAGGTGGCTGGAATGAAAATAAAAGCACATTTATTAAGGAGGGAACATGTTTCGCTCTTCTCTTTGGATCGTGTAATGGGATTGTTCTGGTTTTCTCAAGTCCTCCTTGGTCTTCCCTCATCATAGTAAAAGAATCAGAAATGTAAACTGTACTCCTTATGTCAGCTCTAGTGCCTAAATTCCTGGTCTGTTTCTGAAGATGCCTATTCTAAACTAAACACATAGTGGGGCTCTAAGATGTAAAAGTGATGTTCTTGCTTAATTGTCACTGGTGAATGAGAAAAACCATTATGACCCTCAAGGGCATTTATAAGATGTTTGAAGACACTATGCTTGTTTAATCCGTCTCAGGGACCAGGGGAAAATGCTCTCTATTGTCTTTGTAAGTATCAACTATCATCTTGCTGGTAAACTCAGAAGGGCCATTTAGTAGATAATTTTGGTCAATAAAATGTCAGATAGACTAGATATACTATGTCTTTTAAACTAATAGTCAATAAAATAAAATCCTCTAAGGCAGACCAGAAAATGGCATACTAAAGAAAGAGATCTATGAAAGAAACAAGGGGTAATGTGTCGTTCCTAAGGTAACTTGGGCCTGTTTATTATTCCATTTACATTGATTTCAGCAAAAATAAAAATCATAAACACTGTACCACTCCCCTCTTTTTAAAAATGTCTTGTTCCAGAAGATTTTTTTCCAAAAAAGAATACAGCCAAACTTGGTATTATTTACAATATTTGTTCCAGAAGGTAATTCATTTTTGATTAAAACAGATCACACTTGAGAAATGATTGAACTGGTTGAAAGTCACAAAAATCTAAATGATAATGAGCTGATTTAAATAGAGACAGACACGCAACTCCACTAGTTGTCAGAAGTTTTCAAAGACAGGGTCCTACAGACCACATTCATCTGCCTTCACCAAAGAACCTCTTATATGTTAAGGAGGAAGCGGTCCATGTGAAAAGACTGGAATTACTGAGCTCTTGATCACTTGCAGATCTCAGTGGGAAATCAGAACAGCAATGGTCTCAGATGGGACACACCAATATGAAGAACATTTTTAAAAAGCTTCAATTAATAGGTGGCTGGAATGAAAATAAAAGCACATTTATTAAGGAGGGAACATGTTTCGCTCTTCTCTTTGGATCGTGTAATGGGATTGTTCTGGTTTTCTCAAGTCCTCCTTGGTCTTCCCTCATCATAGTAAAAGAATCAGAAATGTAAACTGTACTCCTTATGTCAGCTCTAGTGCCTAAATTCCTGGTCTGTTTCTGAAGATGCCTATTCTAAACTAAACACATAGTGGGGCTCTAAGATGTAAAAGTGATGTTCTTGCTTAATTGTCACTGGTGAATGAGAAAAACCATTATGACCCTCAAGGGCATTTATAAGATGTTTGAAGACACTATGCTTGTTATAGTCCTACTATTTCCTTAAACCCATACTGTACAATTTCAGTGAAAAAAGGGAGACTAAATTTACCCCTTCCTCATTTTGCATAGAAGTGAAAACCCAGACAAGTGAAATGAGATTTTGTACTTTATGCTCACTTCTTCTTTAGGGAAAAAATGTCTCAATTTAGTAATGTGGAAATCTGACTTCGTAAAATAAAAGTGTAAAGGGACTGGTATTAGGACTACTGAAAAACAACCCAGTGTGTTGCTTTCAGAATCTCCTCTGTGGTTATAGATAGGTTTCCAGTGTCTAGGGGCACTCATAAATATTTGATGAGTAATTAAACAAATGAAAGAATGTGTCCTATATCAGTATTACAAATAAGTTCATGGATAATGTTGACATCGTTCATGAAAATGTGTAACATAATGTTAAATTTTGAAGAAAAAGACAAAGTTGTCTATCCAACAATTGTAACTGTGTACAAATGTATGTTTGAATGTTACTGAAGCCCTGAGAAGAATGTGATGTATGATTTGAGGTTTTCTGAGATGTAATTTTTAAAAAAACATTTGTATTTATTCATTTGGCTGTGCTGGAGCTTAGTTGTAGCATACAGCTCTTCAGTCTTCCTTGGGGGAGGTAGCATATGAACACTTAGTTGCGGCATATTTTGAGTTGGGACACATTTTTAGTTGGTTAATTCCATGACCAGGGGTAGAACCTGGGCCCTCTGCATTAGGAGTTCAGAGTCTTAGCCACCGGACCACCAGAGAAGTCCCCTGAAATGTTATTTAAATCTATGTTAAAATGAATTTGGTTTCAGGATTAAGTTCTTCCTTTGCTTAATTGTATGACTCTTTTTTTTTTTTTTTCCCACATCTTGCTTTAGAGGTGTGTGAGGAGGGGCAATGAACTAACCGGGAGAAACATTACTCATGTTACTTTGGAAGCGTGTAGGAGAAATTCTTGTGCAGAACACAAGTTCCAAGTTCATCTCATGTCCATCGTGCCTGCCAAGGACATACACGGTTTAGCTTCCTATGTGATCCTCTGCCCTGTGAGACTCCCAGGAATGCTTCCTCCACAAGGCATGTCAACACACCATTTCCCCTGGGTCAGCTCAGGGCTGGAAGGAAACAGTGTGTGGATAAGAGTGCCATCTGCCATAAACACAATCAGCACCTTCATCAACCCAGACCACTTTCTGGGTGCGGTCTGCAGGGGGGCCCCGTCCCTGCTTACTTCTCATCCCAGGTACTGTTTATCTCACCTGTTCAAAGCCACTGCCAAGGCCAGCTCTCTTCCCCATTCAGATGCTAATCCAGCACGAAAAATAAAATGAGCCGCTGCTAAGAAGGCTTGTTAAACAAAGCAAAAAGCACTTTGGAAAAAAAAAAAGAAAGAAAGAAAATTGGTAGAGAGGAAAGAAATGTTCAGCTTCTATTTTTCTCATTTTTCTGCTTGGCAGAGAACTGTCTGTGTAATAAGGACCAAATGGATTGTAGAGGGTAAGGACCCAACAATGCTCGAGAGGCTGGCTGGGCGAACAGCCTTTAAGGCAGAGCCATTCAACTGCCTTCAGTCACTTCCTATTTTTAATATTAAAGGAATATGGAGAGAAACAGGATAGAACATAGCGTTCTGGGAAACCAGTAATCAAATGGCCTAAGGCTAATGTTTACTTTTTGGAATGTTTTACAAAGGCAATACTTGGAGATGCAGAAAAGAGAGCGAGCACCTAATAATAGCCTTTCAGTGGCGGAAATAGAAAAGCAGCACAGACATGGTAATTGAATTTGGTTTGGATGGTCAAAATCTGTGTGATCCTACAGCTGTATTTTCTAAACCATCGGCTTGACTTTTAATACATGTTCTACGTTTTGTTTCCTTTGCCCATTGCTGCATTTGAAAATTGCTAATTACCTTAAAGCCTGTTCAGTTCTCCTTTGCTACTATTTTTTTTCTTTCCCTCTTTCAAATGGAGATGCTCTGCCTTCATGTTCTCTCACCCGGCCCTCAAACTAACCGGGAGAAACATTACTCATGTTACTTTGGAAGCGTGTAGGAGAAATTCTTGTGCAGAACACAAGTTCCAAGTTCATCTCATGTCCATCGTGCCTGCCAAGGACATACACGGTTTAGCTTCCTATGTGATCCTCTGCCCTGTGAGACTCCCAGGAATGCTTCCTCCACAAGGCATGTCAACACACCATTTCCCCTGGGTCAGCTCAGGGCTGGAAGGAAACAGTGTGTGGATAAGAGTGCCATCTGCCATAAACACAATCAGCACCTTCATCAACCCAGACCACTTTCTGGGTGCGGTCTGCGGGGGGCCACGTCCCTGCTTACTTCTCATCCCAGGTACTGTTTATCTCACCTGTTCAAAGCCACTGCCAAGGCCAGCTCTCTTCCCCATTCAGATGCTAATCCAGCACGAAAAATAAAATGAGCCGCTGCTAAGAAGGCTTGTTAAACAAAGCAAAAAGCACTTTGGAAAAAAAAAAAGAAAGAAAGAAAATTGGTAGAGAGGAAAGAAATGTTCAGCTTCTATTTTTCTCATTTTTCTGCTTGGCAGAGAACTGTCTGTGTAATAAGGACCAAATGGATTGTAGAGGGTAAGGACCCAACAATGCTCGAGAGGCTGGCTGGGCGAACAGCCTTTAAGGCAGAGCCATTCAACTGCCTTCAGTCACTTCCTATTTTTAATATTAAAGGAATATGGAGAGAAACAGGATAGAACATAGCGTTCTGGGAAACCAGTAATCAAATGGCCTAAGGCTAATGTTTACTTTTTGGAATGTTTTACAAAGGCAATACTTGGAGATGCAGAAAAGAGAGCGAGCACCTAATAATAGCCTTTCAGTGGCGGAAATAGAAAAGCAGCACAGACATGGTAATTGAATTTGGTTTGGATGGTCAAAATCTGTGTGATCCTACAGCTGTATTTTCTAAACCATCGGCTTGACTTTTAATACATGTTCTACGTTTTGTTTCCTTTGCCCATTGCTGCATTTGAAAATTGCTAATTACCTTAAAGCCTGTTCAGTTCTCCTTTGCTACTATTTTTTTTCTTTCCCTCTTTCAAATGGAGATGCTCTGCCTTCATGACTCCTTAGTCCTCCGTTCTCTCACCCGGCCCTCAAAGCAGGTTAACAGGGGATTTGGGTCAAAGCAGAGTCTGAAATTATTTTCATGGGAAAAAATATGTGAGAAAAATCAGTAAGTCCAGTTCCATCCCTCAGAAATATGGCTTGATGTCTACTTGCACGCTACCCCACACAATTCAACATGGTGCACACAACAGGCAAACAAAGGAATGGGAGAGTTTCTGTTGCACTTACTTCAAGATTAAATATCATTTGAGTAATGAAAAGTAATAATTTCCAAAGTAGTAATACAATCCTGCTTATATATTTCAAGTCCTTATTCTGTTCTGTATAAACATTTATGTCCCCCAAACTCTTTTTGGAATCACCCAAGAGAGAATCTCCCTGTGCTTCAGTATATGTTTATTTGACCTTGGGCTGCTATTAAGAGAAGTGCCATGTCTGTGCTATACCTTAATATGACTCACCAATGCTTTTATTATGAATTCTGGACATCTGGGAGCGCTTAGGATGATGCTGGAAGTTGAACAGAAGTCCCATATGTGTGGACTTGCATTGACTTGCAGTATTAAGAAAATAAAAGATTGATTAGAGTTGGGTTCAGAAAAATTATGAGACCATGTTTGTCTTCTTTACTCTTTGTTTCCTGGTAGCCCAGATTAATAACCTTTGACATCTGAATATAATATTCATACAGTATTTCCAAGTATCTTCGCCCATTTGTTCTACACAATGCATTATCTTCAAGGATTTCTGAGGCTCCAGTAGGGGAAGTGAGCTGCTCAAGGTAAAATTGCTAAGAAGAGGTAGAGCTGGGACAAAGTGCCATTCCTTCCTTCCTTCACTCACGTGTTCACCGATACGTATTGAGCTATTATTATGTGCCAGGTGTGATGTTAGGTGCTGAAAATTCAACCCAATTCTGGCCATCAAGGAGTTTATCATCCAGTGGAGATGCAGATAGACACTAAAACAAAACAATTAGGTAATGGCAGTTGTGAGATATACCAGGAAGGAGCATAGTGAACAACAAGGGTAGAGAACAGGAGACTTGCGTTACTCAGTTAGCTGCAAAAAACAGTATCTGTCCTTCCTAGCTTAAGAAGACAAGAATTTTTAGAGGAGAATTAGAAGTTTACAGAAACTTCTGATGGGACAAGTCAACTAGCTAGGATAGAAGCATCAGGAATTAGAGAAGCTGGAAGAAGCAGCCAGCCTCGTCTAGATGGCGCTAGTAGGAATCTCATTGCTGCCTCCTCTTGCTACTTAAAACAAGGTTCCTAGATGTTAGAGATACTCGAACACTGACCAGAACTTCAACCACAAATAGACCGAGGGTCTTTGCAGTCGTGCTAGGTCGTGCAGCTATGGAAGAGCTAAGAAGCCCAGTGCCTTTCATCTGCCTTTCCCCAGCCCCCGCCAGCGCTGCTTTTCATGGCTTCTGCCAAGTCTGCTGCTGATGCATCTACTCGGCAGAACACGGACCATGTCCAGATAGTGTGGCAAGAGCTCAGAGAGTATATTTTCATTTGTTTAGCTTTCTAATATTTATAACATTTTTAATATTACTGTGACACCAAAACCAGACAAAGACACTACAAAGAGAAAAAAATAGAGGTCAATATCTCTCATCAACATAGATATAAAAATCCTCAAGAAAACATTTGCAACTGAATTCTAAATATTTAAAAAGGATTATAAACCATGATCAGATGAGACTTATTCCAGGGATGCAAAGATGGCTCAATATTCACGAATCTGGGCTTCCCATCTTCAAGGTTTTATCCATAGAGTATTCAAGTATACGCCCATTTGTTCTAAAATGCATTATCTTCAAGGTTTCTGAGGCTCCAGTAGGGAAGTGAGCTGCTCAAGGTAAAATTGCTAAGAAGAGGTAGAGCTGGGACAAAGTGCCATTCCTTCCTTCCTTCACTCACGTGTTCACCGATACGTATTGAGCTATTATTATGTGCCAGGTGTGATGTTAGGTGCTGAAAATTCAACCCAATTCTGGCCATCAAGGAGTTTATCATCCAGTGGAGATGCAGATAGACACTAAAACAAAACAATTAGGTAATGGCAGTTGTGAGATATACCAGGAAGGAGCATAGTGAACAACAAGGGTAGAGAACAGGAGACTTGCGTTACTCAGTTAGCTGCAAAAAACAGTATCTGTCCTTCCTAGCTTAAGAAGACAAGAATTTTTAGAGGAGAATTAGAAGTTTACAGAAACTTCTGATGGGACAAGTCAACTAGCTAGGATAGAAGCATCAGGAATTAGAGAAGCTGGAAGAAGCAGCCAGCCTCGTCTAGATGGCGCTAGTAGGAATCTCATTGCTGCCTCCTCTTGCTACTTAAAACAAGGTTCCTAGATGTTAGAGATACTCGAACACTGACCAGAACTTCAACCACAAATAGACCGAGGGTCTTTGCAGTCGTGCTAGGTCGTGCAGCTATGGAAGAGCTAAGAAGCCCAGTGCCTTTCATCTGCCTTTCCCCAGCCCCCGCCAGCGCTGCTTTTCATGGCTTCTGCCAAGTCTGCTGCTGATGCATCTACTCGGCAGAACACGGACCATGTCCAGATAGTGTGGCAAGAGCTCAGAGAGTATATTTTCATTTGTTTAGCTTTCTAATATTTATAACATTTTTAATATTACTGTGACACCAAAACCAGACAAAGACACTACAAAGAGAAAAAAATAGAGGTCAATATCTCTCATCAACATAGATATAAAAATCCTCAAGAAAACATTTGCAACTGAATTCTAAATATTTAAAAAGGATTATAAACCATGATCAGATGAGACTTATTCCAGGGATGCAAAGATGGCTCAATATTCACGAATCTGGGCTTCCCCTGGTGGTCCAGTGGGTAAGGACACCGCCTTGCAGTGCAAGGGGCGCCGGTTCCATCCCTGGCCTGGGAAGATCCCACGTGCCGTGGAGCGCCTGGACCGATGCGTCCAATTACCGAGCGGAGCTCTGGCGCGCATGCGCCCAGAGCCAGCGCTCAGCGACGACAGACGCCACCGCGATGGGAGGCCCACAGGAGCCAAAGAACAAAGACGGATGAAAACAGAGAAATGAAAGACCAATAGAAGTTGCCCGCCCGCTCCCCTCCCTCCCCAACCCGACCCCCGCCCAAAATAAATAAATAAATCTTAAAAAAAAAAAAAAAAATGATAAAAAAAAAAAAGCTTCAGGACTGGATGAGGAATCTTAGTAGTGTTTAAAAAAAAAAAAATATTCACGAATCAATTAATGTGATACCTCACATTAACAAAAGGAAGAATAAAAATCACATTATTATCTCAATAGACACAGAGCAAGCATTTGGCAAAATTCAGCACTCATTGATGATAAAAATTCTCATTGAAGTTGATATAGAAGGAACATATCTCAATATAATAAAACCATTTATGACAAACCCACAGCTAATAGCATACTCCTTACCTTGCTCCTAAATTTAAAGGAAAGGCTTTTAACTGTTCACCATTGAGCATCACTCCTGGGAGGTTAAACTGCCAGATGTGGAAGTCAGCCCCTTACTTTCCCTCAGCCTCACCCAAAGGGGTAATAGCATACTCCTTACCTTGTAAATATGAGCTAAGAAGCCCATTTTGCCTTTCCCCAGCCCCGCCAGCGCTGCTTTTCATGGCTTCTGCCAAGTCTGCTGCTGATGCATCTACGGCAGAACACGGACCATGTCCAGATAGTGTGGCAAGAGCTCAGAGTATATTTTCATTTGTTTAGCTTTCTAATATTTATAACATTTTTAATATTACTGTGACACCAAAACCAGACAAAGACACTACAAAGAGAAAAAAATAGAGGTCAATATCTCTCATCAACATAGATATAAAAATCCTCAAGAAAACATTTGCAACTGAATTCTAAATATTTAAAAAGGATTATAAACCATGATCAGATGAGACTTATTCCAGGGATGCAAAGATGGCTCAATATTCACGAATCTGGGCTTCCCCTGGTGGTCCAGTGGGTAAGGACACCGCCTTGCAGTGCAAGGGGCGCCGGTTCCATCCCTGGCCTGGGAAGATCCCACGTGCCGTGGAGCGCCTGGACCGATGCGTCCAATTACCGAGCGGAGCTCTGGCGCGCATGCGCCCAGAGCCAGCGCTCAGCGACGACAGACGCCACCGCGATGGGAGGCCCACAGGAGCCAAAGAACAAAGACGGATGAAAACAGAGAAATGAAAGACCAATAGAAGTTGCCCGCCCGCTCCCCTCCCTCCCCAACCCGACCCCCGCCCAAAATAAATAAATAAATCTTAAAAAAAAAAAAAAAAATGATAAAAAAAAAAAAGCTTCAGGACTGGATGAGGAATCTTAGTAGTGTTTAAAAAAAAAAAAATATTCACGAATCAATTAATGTGATACCTCACATTAACAAAAGGAAGAATAAAAATCACATTATTATCTCAATAGACACAGAGCAAGCATTTGGCAAAATTCAGCACTCATTGATGATAAAAATTCTCATTGAAGTTGATATAGAAGGAACATATCTCAATATAATAAAAACCATTTATGACAAACCCACAGCTAATAGCATACTCCTTACCTTGCTCCTAAATTTAAAGGAAAGGCTTTTAACTGTTCACCATTGAGCATCACTCCTGGGAGGTTAAACTGCCAGATGTGGAAGTCAGCCCCTTACTTTCCCTCAGCCTACAGCTCTCTAAGATAGCTGGTCAAATTAAATTTTAGAATAGCTCACTTTCTCTGAAAAGAATCTAGTAATGAATTTAGAGATTACTGATACCCTAAGATTATAAAGCCTATGAGAAGAATGGAGGAAATCAACCTTCAATATTCTTTGGAAGGACTGGTGCTGAGGCTGAAGCTCCAATACTTTGGCCACTGGATGAGAAGACCTGACTTACTGGGAAAGACCCTGATGCTGGGAAAGACTGAGGGGAAGAAAAGAAGGGGGTGACAGAGGATGAGATGGTTGGATGGCATCACTGACTCAAAGGACATAAATTTGAGCAAGCTCCAGGAGATAATGAAGGACAGGGAAGCCTGGTGTGCTGCAGTTCTTGGGGTCACAAGGAGTCTGACATGATTTGGGGGCTGAACAACAACATAAGGACCCGGGTCATTCTCATTGTTAGCATCCACTAATGGTTTTCCATTGACTAGGGAGCAATTCTAATTACTTAATCTGTTCCCAAAGTCCTTTTTGACCCCTGTCTACTGGGCTTCTTTCACTAACTTCACTGCATAAAGTTCTATCCTGCACTGGGACTGTCCAACAGGCTGTCCCCAGCTCATGAAATGGTTTTCCCTCCAGACCTTCCTCCATTCACCCACACGTCTCAAATCCCCCCCATCCTTCCAGGTTCAGCTGAACTCAGGTCTCAGGTCCAACTGTAACCTCCAAATTAGATTAGGGTTTTGAAGTGGTATACTGGATTCGCTTCTTAGCAATCACCCCAAGCCCCACTTAAGGGTCTCTCCTATATACAAATTTATAATCTTATTCACCTTTTAAAGAATTATGGCATATGTTAATATTGGGAGAAATTCTACGGCAAAAAAATAAAAACACCAACAACAGCAAACATGAGCTTTAGTAGTTCTCAAACCTGATAAAATTGGAATTCTGTAATTCATAGAACATGTAATGATTAACATCTACTGGATACATTTTAATAAATGCTAATTTATAGTAGGATAACATTTTACCACAAAATCGTAGTGAGAAGAATCTCAGGAAGTCATCTTGTTTTTTCAACAAGATAGGTTCCTCTGTCCATGGGGATTCTCCAGGCAAGAATACTGGAGTGGGTAGCCTATCCCTTCTCCAGGGGATCTTCCCAACCCAGGAATCAAACTGGGGTCTCCTGCACTGCAGGTGGATTCTTTACCAGCTGAGCTACCAGAGAAGCCACAACAGAATTACAACTTAGCCATTTTTTAAAAAGAATATATCCCATTTCCGAGAATGATCAATTCATATTTTTATAGTTCGTTTTTTCTGGAGGGGAGGGATACATTCCTTAGGGCTTCCCAGGTGGCATAAGTGGTAAAGAACCTGCCTGCTAATGCAGGAGGCATTAGAGTTGGATCCCAGGGTCAGGAAGACCCCCTGGAGGAGGGCATGGTGACTCACCAGTATTCTTGCCGGAGAATCCTATGGATAGAGGAACCTGGTAGGCTACGGTCCATGAGGTCACAAAGAGTCCAACACAACTGAAGCAACTTATCACGCACAAACACATGCATCCTATCTTTAACAATTTTCTTTATCATAATATTCTCTGTTGGAGAATGCTTCTTCCTCTGATATACACCCTTCTTTTCTCTCTCTTTCTCTCTCCCTACCCTCAACTCAAGGAGTTTAGAAACAAGCCTTCACCATGTGCTCCTCTGGTAGGGAGCAGTAGACATCTCTAGGAATAGCTTACAGGGTTCCCCTCTTCTCTGACAACTACTCTTAAAATATAGGAGATGATGCCCAGGTGCCATGTCACTATTGTGTCCCTGTTCCCACTCTTGGTCTCACAATCAAGGCAGGGCTGCTGGTAGACCTCTCCCTGGGGCAAGGAGACATGCTTCAGAATGGAAGACTTGAATCACCTTGATGTCAAGGCCTTGGAAAGAGAGTTTATGGGTTTTTTCCTTCCCCCAAATTGTTTTATTTGGTTTGATAACTTTAGCTTTCTTTTGCATTCAATAAGTCACTCCAGGGTTTCCCAGGTGGTCCAGTGGGTAAAGAGTCCACGTTGCAATGCAAGGGCACCGGTTTGGTCCCTGGTCTGGGAAGATCCCATGTGCTGTGGACCGGCTGGACTGGTGTGTCCAATTATGAGCCAGCGCTCTGGCGCACATGCACCGAGAGCCAGTGCTCTCCAACATGAGAGGCCACAGCAATGGGAGGCCCACATAGGCCAAATAACAAAGATGGATGAAAATAAATAAATGAAAGACCAATTTAAAAAGTGGCCAAAAATTTTAAAAAAAAAAGTCACCCCAGTTCCTTCAAGTAAGTTCCCTTTCAGCTAAAGTCAGTTTTGCCATTTTTAAAAAGAATATATCCCATTTCCGAGAATGATCAATTCATATTTTTATAGTTCGTTTTTTCTGGAGGGGAGGGATACATTCCTTAGGGCTTCCCAGGTGGCATAAGTGGTAAAGAACCTGCCTGCTAATGCAGGAGGCATTAGAGTTGGATCCCAGGGTCAGGAAGACCCCCTGGAGGAGGGCATGGTGACTCACCAGTATTCTTGCCGGAGAATCCTATGGATAGAGGAACCTGGTAGGCTACGGTCCATGAGGTCACAAAGAGTCCAACACAACTGAAGCAACTTATCACGCACAAACACATGCATCCTATCTTTAACAATTTTCTTTATCATAATATTCTCTGTTGGAGAATGCTTCTTCCTCTGATATACACCCTTCTTTTCTCTCTCTTCTCTCTCCCTACCCTCAACTCAAGGAGTTTAGAAACAAGCCTTCACCATGTGCTCCTCTGGTAGGGAGCAGTAGACATCTCTAGGAATAGCTTACAGGGTTCCCCTCTTCTCTGACAACTACTCTTAAAATATAGGAGATGATGCCCAGGTGCCATGTCACTATTGTGTCCCTGTTCCCACTCTTGGTCTCACAATCAAGGCAGGGCTGCTGGTAGACCTCTCCCTGGGGCAAGGAGACATGCTTCAGAATGGAAGACTTGAATCACCTTGATGTCAAGGCCTTGGAAAGAGAGTTTATGGGTTTTTTCCTTCCCCCAAATTGTTTTATTTGGTTTGATAACTTTAGCTTTCTTTTGCATTCAATAAGTCACTCCAGGGTTTCCCAGGTGGTCCAGTGGGTAAAGAGTCCACGTTGCAATGCAAGGGGCACCGGTTTGGTCCCTGGTCTGGGAAGATCCCATGTGCTGTGGACCGGCTGGACTGGTGTGTCCAATTATGAGCCAGCGCTCTGGAGCACACGCACCCAGAGCCAGTTCTCTGCAATGAGAGAGGCGACTGCAATGGGAGGCCCACATAGGCCAAATAACAAAGATGGATGAAAATAAATAAATGAAAGACCAATTTAAAAAGTGGCCAAAAATTTTAAAAAAAAAAGTCACCCCAGTTCCTTCAAGTAAGTTCCCTTTCAGCTAAAGTCAGTTTTTGATACTTGCATCCCAGAGAACTTGAAGTAGTATGCTGAGGAGAGACCCAATATCTTATCCGCCTTCTGGCATTGGACCGTGGCAAAATGGAGCAAATATTAGCCAAATTCCCCAGATTTCTGGAGAAAAGTACTAAGGATTTGACGATCCATTCCAATTTACCAGGAGATTAAGTACAAAATTGGATTCAAGCTCTGGTTCTTCCCACCAGCTCACTTCAAGTTACTTATTCCTTCACCCACTTTCCTCTAGCTTCTAGGGGACTTGTGGAGGTTTGAGTTTAAATCCACCCGGGAAGAGATTTTATTTTCACTTAACTCTCTTCTATAAGTAGAATGGTCTTATCTAGTCATTTTTTTCTTATAATACTTCTTTTCTAACTTCTTAGCAGTTCCCAACTTCTCTGAAATTCTCTCCCAGGCACTTCATATCACACTGAACACTTTAGAAAGTGACTCAGTCACGTGAAGGTGTGATGGAGTTCTCTAGCATGGAGTCCAAGAAAGGCCTTAATTTTATCTCAACATCTGGATAGGCGCATTTAACTCAACTATGCATTTTGGAACGGTTCCAAAGCACCTGAGGGTAGTTGCAGTACCTTCGAGGTTTGCAGTAATGCAAAGATTTATATGCAGCATTTACCCCATGCTGGTTCGGAGTGTTATTCTTTTTCATCATTTGATTTATTATACCTGCTCAAAGCTTTTCCAGTTGTCGGTAAGATCTCGTGTCAGTCATCTTTTGCATTCAATAAGTCACTCCAGGGTTTCCCAGGTGGTCCAGTGGGTAAAGAGTCCACGTTGCAATGCAAGGGCACCGGTTTGGTCCCTGGTCTGGGAAGATCCCATGTGCTGTGGACCGGCTGGACTGGTGTGTCCAATTATGAGCCAGCGCTCTGGAGCACACGCACCCAGAGCCAGTTCTCTGCAATGAGAGAGGCGACTGCAATGGGAGGCCCACATAGGCCAAATAACAAAGATGGATGAAAATAAATAAATGAAAGACCAATTTAAAAAGTGGCCAAAAATTTTAAAAAAAAAAGTCACCCCAGTTCCTTCAAGTAAGTTCCCTTTCAGCTAAAGTCAGTTTTTGATACTTGCATCCCAGAGAACTTGAAGTAGTATGCTGAGGAGAGACCCAATATCTTATCCGCCTTCTGGCATTGGACCGTGGCAAAATGGAGCAAATATTAGCCAAATTCCCCAGATTTCTGGAGAAAAGTACTAAGGATTTGACGATCCATTCCAATTTACCAGGAGATTAAGTACAAAATTGGATTCAAGCTCTGGTTCTTCCCACCAGCTCACTTCAAGTTACTTATTCCTTCACCCACTTTCCTCTAGCTTCTAGGGGACTTGTGGAGGTTTGAGTTTAAATCCACCCGGGAAGAGATTTTATTTTCACTTAACTCTCTTCTATAAGTAGAATGGTCTTATCTAGTCATTTTTTTTTTCTTATAATACTTCTTTTCTAACTTCTTAGCAGTTCCCAACTTCTCTGAAATTCTCTCCCAGGCACTTCATATCACACTGAACACTTTAGAAAGTGACTCAGTCACGTGAAGGTGTGATGGAGTTCTCTAGCATGGAGTCCAAGAAAGGCCTTAATTTTATCTCAACATCTGGATAGGCGCATTTAACTCAACTATGCATTTTGGAACGGTTCCAAAGCACCTGAGGGTAGTTGCAGTACCTTCGAGGTTTGCAGTAATGCAAAGATTTATATGCAGCATTTACCCCATGCTGGTTCGGAGTGTTATTCTTTTTCATCATTTGATTTATATACCTGCTCAAAGCTTTTCCAGTTGTCGGTAAGATCTCCGTGTCAGTACAGAAGCCATCCAGAAGACACATATCGTCTCCCATAGCCCCGCAGGATTCAGCACAAAATCAAGCACAGAACTAAGTGTAAGGAACTGCCTCCAAAGTAGTCATTGTATTGCAAAGTCTAAAACATGGCAGCCAAGTATCACTTCCTAAGGGTCTTGATGCATTATTATCAAGCATTTAGGTATTTTATAATTCTCAAAAGAAACACACATATATCTACACACTTAACTTCTTTACACACGACCAAAGTTTTATAAGACGAAATTTTTAAAAAATCTAAATAATGTTGATGTAAGGTTTTCTAGGCTCAGGTTTTCCTGTCTGTCCTGGAATGCATCTTCTTCCTCGAGCCACTCCCATAGTTAGGTGAGGTGGCTTTGTGAGTTTGGCGCGAAGGAGGTTAGGAAGTCCTGGGCCTGAATACCCCACTATGCCTCTTCCTCAGATTTTCACCTTTGATCTTCCACCAGCAAACAACAACAGCAACAACAAAAAGAGAAAGCCTCACAATCCAGTCAAGGATTTCATAATTTGAAACTGTGTGGGAAATTACCAACATCATTTATCAACATCCCTGTATTCTTGCTTAGAGAATTTCACAGACAGGGATCCCTGGTGGAATAAAGTCCATGGGGTCACGAAGAGCTGGACATCATTGAGTGACTAACACACACACACACACACACACACACACACACACACACACACAGAGTTTGCTACATATGTACATGGGAAAAAATATGAATAGATGAAAACGAATGGTTAAGGACAGTTGAGGAAATATTCACTCTTGATATGAATGGAGCTCAATCTTGGAATGGCTTGAACTAGAGGCCTGGCCAGGGCTCACAAGGACTGCTCATGTGCTGTCCACACACCATCCTGGTTGCTGCAGAGGGGCTCTTGCAGCCTCCGCTTGCAGCTCTCTGTGCAAGGCTGGTCCCTGTGCCCTAAACAGACCTTGTGTTCTTATCTGTCTTCCTGTGTTGACTCTGTGCCCTGTCGACTTTCCGTGCTCACAGAATCTGATGAAAAGAACACGTATCCTCAAGAACTCCTTGCCCTGACAGGGCTGTGAATCCTTTGTATGACTAGTATTACCCTAGGTAGGCATTTAATATTCATGGGTTGAGGGTTGTAGGCCTTTTCAGGTATACACGGCTGGCTCCACCATTTGGCTTTATGTATTATTTGGAATTGGATTACTGTCTGTGCCACTCGGTAAAGAGAAAGCACCCTTACATGCTATGTGTGCCCCAGAATAGCTGCTCTTTTTATCCTTGGGGGCCACTAGGGACTAAGCTGCAGAAGGAGAGAGAGGATTGGACCAAGAGTAACAAGCATCCCAGCTGGTGGCTCATACCTGAAAGCTGCTCTTTCATGGTCCATTAGGCTTTGCCCTTGAACTGGTGACACTTCTTTGATATTGAGGTTGGAGCAGAAAAACATGGAAAAAGGAAATTCACCGAGGTCTCCTATGGAAGCATTGTAGTGGAAACAGACCTAGACTCCCAATATAACCAATGTTAGGACAGCTATTATATAGTAAGTGCTCACTACCTACCAGGCACAGAGTTAATCACATTAAGACCACTGTCTCATTTAATCCTCATAATCTCCTGAAATTAGTATTGGCTTTATTTTACAGATAAAGAAACTGAAGCTAAGGAAGAGTGAGAAAATTTTCCAAGGTGCCCCAGCATCGTATCTCTATCCCAGAGCTAGGATACAGATGTAAGCATGAACTCCAGCATGCGTAGCTTAGACCCTGATCCATAAACCTTTTATGACAAAGGATGGTATAACCTGTAAGTCATATGATGTTGGCCAGGTAATTTAACCCCTCTGAGACTTGGTTTACTGGAAAGGAATTTAGAAATGGCAATGTCTGTCTTATGGAATTATGAGATTTAAATGAGATGACAATACATGAAGGCAGAAGCACAATTCTGGCACATAGAAAGCATTAGATAAATCATATATTTTTCTCTTCCTTAGGGTTGAACACAACTTAGACACTCAGAAAACTGACTGAGAGATACATACACTGGCATGCAGACAGATCGAGAGGTGGCGTGACGATCTGAGTCCCTGTGGAACTGACACGGGCATGGAACTGGCCCTTCCTGATCTGTGGGGGCAGGGGGCTGGGTGCACTCACAGGCAGGTCAGAGGCTCCATGGCCTTCTCAGGAGTGATTTGATGATGTACCATGATTACAGAGCCATCACTCCACACCGGCTTCTTCCACTCACACAACTGCCACTAGGCTAGAATGGATGTGTAACTAAATACATGCTTGTGCATGTATGTGTATATGTAAAACATGGCCTTCCATCCTCATCACCAAGACTCCCTCACTGAGAATATTTGATAGCTTCGAGACCACTGACTCATTACTACCTTTGGCTAAACATGAATTTTGTAAAGTATTAAAAAATTAATTCACATTCAAACAGAGGAAAATCCCAATTTCATTTTTACCTTCACCTAGGGGCTATGAATGTGTAGACAGGACAAGTTAACCCACTGTTTGCTCACTGCCATACTGCTGTCACCTAGAACTCATTTGTGAAAGTTCTTCCCCAGTAAAATAAGGGATTCTTATTTCTTCTGCCTCTGGGGCACTCTATACCTGCCTCTCTTCCTTTATCAATACTTGGTTCAGTTATTGATGATATGTGATGCTCTTATGTTGGTTTCTTCCACTTGACCATCACCTCGTAAAGGGCAAAGAGTCTCTTTGTTCCATTTTTTAACAGAAACTTGTTGGACTGAATGTAAAAGGATGAGAAATGCCAATGTTTTGTCTTAAATGGCATGCGTAGCTTAGACCCTGATCCATAAACCTTTATGACAAAGGATGGTATAACCTGTAAGTCATATGATGTTGGCCAGGTAATTTAACCCCTCTGAGACTTGGTTTACTGGAAAGGAATTTAGAAATGGCAATGTCTGTCTTATGGAATTATGAGATTTAAATGAGATGACAATACATGAAGGCAGAAGCACAATTCTGGCACATAGAAAGCATTAGATAAATCATATATTTTTCTCTTCCTTAGGGTTGAACACAACTTAGACACTCAGAAAACTGACTGAGAGATACATACACTGGCATGCAGACAGATCGAGAGGTGGCGTGCGATCTGAGTCCCTGTGGAACTGACACGGGCATGGAACTGGCCCTTCCTGATCTGTGGGGGCAGGGGGCTGGGTGCACTCACAGGCAGGTCAGAGGCTCCATGGCCTTCTCAGGAGTGATTTGATGATGTACCATGATTACAGAGCCATCACTCCACACCGGCTTCTTCCACTCACACAACTGCCACTAGGCTAGAATGGATGTGTAACTAAATACATGCTTGTGCATGTATGTGTATATGTAAAACATGGCCTTCCATCCTCATCACCAAGACTCCCTCACTGAGAATATTTGATAGCTTCGAGACCACTGACTCATTACTACCTTTGGCTAAACATGAATTTTGTAAAGTATTAAAAAATTAATTCACATTCAAACAGAGGAAAATCCCAATTTCATTTTTACCTTCACCTAGGGGCTATGAATGTGTAGACAGGACAAGTTAACCCACTGTTTGCTCACTGCCATACTGCTGTCACCTAGAACTCATTTGTGAAAGTTCTTCCCCAGTAAAATAAGGGATTCTTATTTCTTCTGCCTCTGGGGCACTCTATACCTGCCTCTCTTCCTTTATCAATACTTGGTTCAGTTATTGATGATATGTGATGCTCTTATGTTGGTTTCTTCCACTTGACCATCACCTCGTAAAGGGCAAAGAGTCTCTTTGTTCCATTTTTCAGGGCAATGCCTACAGACACTAACAGAAACTGTTGGTTGAATGACTGAATGAAAAAAAGATAGCTCAAAGAAGTTAATGAAATTCAACTGAATATATAAAGGATAGGGAATATGATCTAAGAAAAGATATGGAATTAGATAGGCCAAGTGGAAACCTCTACTGACTTTCTGTGCTCACTGAATCTGCTGAAAAAAAACACGTATCCGAAAGAAAAATTCCTCTTTGCTCTGTACATAAAATGCCAAGTTATAGTCCAGTCACAGAAACGGTCATGGTTTATAATTCAGACTCATTCTAAAAGAAGAGATAGAGGAGAGGGAAATTCAACTTGGAGCCTCTGTCTGGCTGTCAGGGAAGAAAATGGCTGAAATGTTGGTAAATACAGAGGATCTGTGGAGAGTGGCAAATAAGTTGAATAAAGAGATCAACTCCTATTCAGGATTTTCTGAGCCATGTGTAGACAGACAATTGTAATGTTTAAAGCTGTGTGAGGTACACAGGACCTGGTACTATGCCCATCGACCTCCTTCTTCTTCCCAGACTTTACACCTCAATAGTGGTGCTAGTTTCTTGAGAGGCCAGTACCTGGAATGAACGTGAGCTGACTCGAGTCTCTGGAGCCTTGGAAGCTGCGGTGTTTTATTCACACCTGTTCAGAAACCCAGGTTGAAGATTCCTTAGATCCCAGGCAGGGCCCTCTAGAACCAAAGGAAGACAAGTGGCAGGCCAAATGTCAAGACATCCGTGCAGATCGGATGTGGGATTGAAAACTCACATCAGAGACAAATTCTGAAAGGCAGCTCAAAATTTCCTTAGATGTAGACAGGACAAGTTAACCCACTGTTTGCTCACTGCCATACTGCTGTCACCTAGAACTCATTTGTGAAAGTTCTTCCCCAGTAAAATAAGGGATTCTTATTTCTTCTGCCTCTGGGGCACTCTATACCTGCCTCTCTTCCTTTATCAATACTTGGTTCAGTTATTGATGATATGTGATGCTCTTATGTTGGTTTCTTCCACTTGACCATCACCTCGTAAAGGGCAAAGAGTCTCTTTGTTCCATTTTTCAGGGCAATGCCTACAGACACTAACAGAAACTGTTGGTTGAATGACTGAATGAAAAAAAGATAGCTCAAAGAAGTTAATGAAATTCAACTGAATATATAAAGGATAGGGAATATGATCTAAGAAAAGATATGGAATTAGATAGGCCAAGTGGAAACCTCTACTGACTTTCTGTGCTCACTGAATCTGCTGAAAAAAAACACGTATCCGAAAGAAAAATTCCTCTTTGCTCTGTACATAAAATGCCAAGTTATAGTCCAGTCACAGAAACGGTCATGGTTTATAATTCAGACTCATTCTAAAAAGAAGAGATAGAGGAGAGGGAAATTCAACTTGGAGCCTCTGTCTGGCTGTCAGGGAAGAAAATGGCTGAAATGTTGGTAAATACAGAGGATCTGTGGAGAGTGGCAAATAAGTTGAATAAAGAGATCAACTCCTATTCAGGATTTTCTGAGCCATGTGTATGTAGACAGACAATTGTAATGTTTAAAGCTGTGTGAGGTACACAGGACCTGGTACTATGCCCATCGACCTCCTTCTTCTTCCCAGACTTTACACCTCAATAGTGGTGCTAGTTTCTTGAGAGGCCAGTACCTGGAATGAACGTGAGCTGACTCGAGTCTCTGGAGCCTTGGAAGCTGCGGTGTTTTATTCACACCTGTTCAGAAACCCAGGTTGAAGGGGGATTCCTTAGATCCCAGGCAGGGCCCTCTAGAACCAAAGGAAGACAAGTGGCAGGCCAAATGTCAAGACATCCGTACACGCAGATCGGATGTGGGATTGACTAAGTCGTCCCATGGACTCACATCAGAGACAAATTCTGAAAGGCAGCTCAAAGCTGAGTGGATCCAAATTTGTCCATGTATCTTTGAGATGTGACTCTTCCTCAGCTTTCTGGCAGTTTTCCCAGTGCTCTGAGGAAAACTCTGTTGGCCAGAGTTCACCTGGGTTTATCAGTCCCCCAGGGGAATCTGTTTTCTCTGTGTGCTTCTTTTGTTATTCTGCGGGAACTGGGTCAGCTTTTCAAGAGTGGAAATGTCAGAGGAATAAAGAGGCTCCCTTGAAAAGATCTTTTCCACCGCAGAAAGGAACCATCTCAGCATACCCCTTAAATAACAACATACAGCATGACATCCTTGCTTCCGACCAGAAGAAAGAAAAAAGGCCAAGAACACTGGGTAACATTTACACACACACCCCTTCCTCGCTCGGGAGACAGCTGGGCCCGGGCCGTGTCATCCCAAACACTGAATTAAAGGAACGGAAACATCAACTCTGTGGAATCTTTTGGATGGCAAACGAGGCTAGAAAGCAGACAAAGGAAGGCTTTCAGTAAATGCCCGATCTTTTTTTTTTTTTTTATCTTGTAGCACACTTGGACTGTGAGACTGCTGCCCTGAGAAGCTGAATTTGTGACTCCTGGGGAGAAGCCCCATCCAGGCGGCTGTCTCCCACAGACCCTAGCACAAACAGAAGGTCCCCGTGGAGGGCAGCCAGCTGTGGCTCCACGGGTCCCTTCAGTTGTTCTCGAAAGATGCCACCATGGGTGAAACAGATTTTCCCATGTTTGCTGGGCTGTTAGGAAGATAAATATTGCCGCAGGTTGGCTGAAAGAATCCCAGGAAACACTGACCGTGAGCCCACTTGCGTCGTGGGAGCCGGCAGGAAAAAGACTTGAGCCTGACTCCCAAACATATGAATGCCGAGCACCTTCCAAATGTCAAGACGGATCTTTATTCACACCTGTTCAGAAACCCAGGTTGAAGATTCCTTAGATCCCAGGCAGGGCCCTCTAGGACCAAAGGAAGACAAGTGGCAGGCCAAATGTCAAGACATCCGTACACGCAGATCGGATGTGGGATTGACTAAGTCGTCCCATGGACTCACATCAGAGACAAATTCTGAAAGGCAGCTCAAAGCTGAGTGGATCCAAATTTGTCCATGTATCTTTGAGATGTGACTCTTCCTCAGCTTTCTGGCAGTTTTCCCAGTGCTCTGAGGAAAACTCTGTTGGCCAGAGTTCACCTGGGTTTATCAGTCCCCCAGGGGAATCTGTTTTCTCTGTGTGCTTCTTTTGTTATTCTGCGGGAACTGGGTCAGCTTTTCAAGAGTGGAAATGTCAGAGGAATAAAGAGGCTCCCTTGAAAAGATCTTTTCCACCGCAGAAAGGAACCATCTCAGCATACCCCTTAAATAACAACATACAGCATGACATCCTTGCTTCCGACCAGAAGAAAGAAAAAAGGCCAAGAACACTGGGTAACATTTACACACACACCCCTTCCTCGCTCGGGAGACAGCTGGGCCCGGGCCGTGTCATCCCAAACACTGAATTAAAGGAACGGAAACATCAACTCTGTGGAATCTTTTGGATGGCAAACGAGGCTAGAAAGCAGACAAAGGAAGGCTTTCAGTAAATGCCCGATCTTTTTTTTTTTTTTTATCTTGTAGCACACTTGGACTGTGAGACTGCTGCCCTGAGAAGCTGAATTTGTGACTCCTGGGGAGAAGCCCCATCCAGGCGGCTGTCTCCCACAGACCCTAGCACAAACAGAAGGTCCCCGTGGAGGGCAGCCAGCTGTGGCTCCACGGGTCCCTTCAGTTGTTCTCGAAAGATGCCACCATGGGTGAAACAGATTTTCCCATGTTTGCTGGGCTGTTAGGAAGATAAATATTGCCGCAGGTTGGCTGAAAGAATCCCAGGAAACACTGACCGTGAGCCCACTTGCGTCGTGGGAGCCGGCAGGAAAAAGACTTGAGCCTGACTCCCAAACATATGAATGCCGAGCACCTTCCAAATTACAAGACCATTCACTGTGCCCCAAGTGCAGCCGCACCCTCGGCCAAGCATACCATCACCCACAACAAGCAGACACTCCCATGACAAGCAGAACTGACGATTATGAAGAAACGAGGGGAGGGCATGCTGGTGGTGGTGCTCTCGGGGTCTCAGCCAGCGTTTGTTTTTCCTCTTAGGAACTCTGATACGACAATGAAATACACTATCAGCAAGTTCATGAAGTCTGTATGTCAGGATTCTTCCGAAGCTCTGGCAGCTGGAGCTGTGCTCAAAATGCCCACCCGCAACGGTGTAAATACAGTGGAAACATGCACAAGGATTTCAAGATAGAGCAATCTGAAGGAATTTGAATGCCAACTGTATTCTATGGGGCAACAAGGACTTCACGGAGGTCTTACCAAATCCTGGTCAGACCCGGGAGGCAGATCTGGGATGGCTGTGACAGGCCTGTGCCTCCCCAGTTCTCGTATTTACCTCTTTTCAAGACCCTCTGTCACTGCCTGTCCTGAACCAAAGTCTTATTAATGATGCATGATGTGCAACTCCCTCAAAAGCCAGTCAGCTAAGCATCTAGTATCTCTCAAACCTAGATTCACGTAAGAATTAGCTGAGGAGTTTTTTAAAAGCAAAGATTCTGGGCTACAACCTCACGATGGGGTAGCATCCGCACGTTTCAGATCTGGAAGTTTGGGAACTTCTGCTGAGCAGCAAGGATGCATGAGAATCGTATCAGATCCCTGGACAACCTGCGGGGTGGGACGTGAAACAGGGCAGAGGTGGCAGTACGGGTGGTGATGGCCATTCTTCAGAAAAGAACTCCCTGTGCTCCGGACACACCATCCTTCTCCTGCAGCTCCCCTCTACCGGAGAACAGCTGGCATTCTACTTGGGTTAGACATGAGTTAGACTAATCTGGACTCTGCCGCTCGTGAGCTCCCCTGGCCTTGTGTCCATCTCTTGAGTGGCCTGGATGTCTCTGTTTGTAAAATAGGAGCAATTGTCCCTTTTGGGGAGGTGACTGTCACTGAGCCTCAGGGTCACCTGGGGAGTGTGGATAACACACCAGGGCCTGGGCCCCGCTCACCCAGCCCGACTTGTCGCCTCCCAGGGGTCTGGCTTTGGGTGTCTAAAGCACCCAAGGTGACGCTGCTGTGGGCACAGCTCCGCTTGCCTGGAACCCTCCGCCACTGTGAGCAACTCTCCCTGCCACGGGTCTGCAAGGCGCTCTTAAAGGCCACGTGAAGAAGCAATTAAGCAGCCAGTGGTTTGGCCAACATTTTTTTTTTGGCAGGGAGGCGGTGGGGAGGGTGGGTTGGGGAGGGAGGGGAGCGGTCGGGCCACTTCTATTGGTCTTTCATTTATCGTTTTTCATCCATCTTTGTTCTTTGGCCCATTTGGGCCTCCCATTGCAGTAGCCTCTGCTGTCGCAGAGCACTGGCTCTGGGCGCACGCTCTCCAGAGCTCCAGCTTGGTAGTAGGACACATTGGTCCAGCCACTCTGCGGCACGTGGGATCTTCCCAGGGCAGGGATTGAACCGGCGCCCCTTGCACTGCAAGGCGGTGTCCTTACCCACTGGACCACCAGGGAAGCCCGGTTTGGCCAACATTTGAGAAGTGACTGTCCACAGGGTCTAGAGGAGTGGCTTTCCTGGACGAGGGAGGCAGCAGCAAGGTGCTGCATGGGGCTTTCTGATCCACTTTAACATATTAAACATTCACAGAGCAGTATGGCTCTCCCCAGGCATTTCTCATAGGATAACTAAGTCATTCTGATTTTAACTCTGCTCCTTCTCAGAGAGCAAGTAGCACCACTAAGCTTTGTAAGTGTATGTGTGTGTGTGTGTGTGTGAGAGAGAGAGAGAGATTCTTGATGTAAATTGGCTCCCAGGGACTAGAGTTCTCTCAGGGTCTTCGTGTCCTGCGCAGCCATGGTTTCCCGCTAGGACACTAATGGAGAATTCCTGAGATTTTAGTACAAACTATGAATGACTCTTAGCTTTTTGACAGCCTCACTGATCCTCACCATGACTCTATATGGTATATACCACTCATATTCCCACTTTGCAGATAAGGAAACTGAGGAACCGCACAATTAAATAATTTCCCTTAAGTTATTTGTCAATTCTAGAGGCAGGACTTGTCCCCAGGCATTTTGGCTCCTGGCACTTTCTTCCGAAAAAGAACAAAGATGAAGATTACCTCCCATGTAACCGGTAGTCCAGTGTTTGTAATAAAGAACTGGTAACAAATCCACAATGTGTCATCACTTTTTATGTATTCCTGACTCTTAGCTGTTCTCAGTAGATGGAAATTGCAAGGTTTTTGAACCACTAGTGCTGTCTGTCCTTGATTTTGTGAAGAGTGGAACGAGATGCACCAGCTGCGGCAGAGAACCTTTTGTGCCTTTGTACTTGCAAATTCATCATCGCTCTCCTGTTTCTGTATGAAACCTGACCCAGACTGCAGAACAGCTGATCCGCTCGCCACAGCCTCCTTCACGAATCACACCTGTCTGGAGGCTGCCGGTCCCTGCCTTGAACCCTATCCAACCCAGCACGACCGCTGGGTGGCCCAGCCTTTCTGAAATCTGAGTCTTACTGCATTTCTCTGTACTTCCATGGCTAGAAAGCCAAGGCAAACAGGTTCACACACCTCTGTTCACTGATGGAAGCTGTGCTTTTACATTATTTTTCAACTCAGACAATGTTAGCATTTAAGGAGTAAAGGGATGATACATGCACATTCCTTGTTTTACAAGGTTTTGCTCCATTTTTGCACTGTTCACAATCGGCAGCAACACTAGGTGTCCAAGAAGGCCTTTTCTTCTTCTACTATTTGTTCATGACACTATTCCCTGTATGTCCCATTGAGTTAAAATCTCCATTCTACGCATATTCTAATTTTATAAGCTGCATACTTTTCTTATTTTTTATTGCACCAGTCATAAAATGTGAAGGTGGGTTCTCCCTCATACTGAATACTTCTACAGTGAGTTCAGCTGAGCCAGGGTAAGCTGGTTAATGGATGATGTGAGCACAGGATCGTTCTGTGAAAGGGGAAAGCTGGAAGAATTTTACACCCTAAATGTTAACGACAGAAAGTCAAGAGTTAGGTGTATGTGCAGTGTAAATCTTGATGAACTGTACATTAATTTCTCTTTTGAGTTTAAGCATCATTTGGTCTAGAGAATAAATTCACTTCCTATTGCCTCCAAATTTGCCACTTTTCTTCCTGAATGTGGATCTGCCTCCTTGTCAATATCCTCAAATGCAGACTGAGAATTTACTAGTTTGGGTAAACTTATTAGATGTTGAGGAGACTCCACTTGAGAAAGAAAAAGTGTATGAACATGCAATCAGGCCAGATATTCCTCAGCGCATTAAAGTCTTTTGTATATTCTTTATAGATACATTAGGTATTCCATGTGAAGTTATAGCACACCATTCCTTTCTGCAGGGGATCTCCAGGGGACTATAGCCCACCAGGCTTCTCTGCCCATGGGATTCTCCAGGAAAGAATACTGGAGTCGGTTGCCATGCCCTCCTCCAGGGGATCTTCCCAACTCAGGGCTTGAATCCAGGTCTCCTGCATTGCAAGTGGATTCTTTACCATCTGAGTCACCAGGGAAGCCCATACAAGCAATAGAGGAAAAGATTACACTTTGCCAATTTGTCTTTATCTTAGGGATTTTGAGTTAGTGATTGGCATTTATTGGAATGCATCTACTCTATAGAAGCTCAGATTCCTCCGGTTCACACACCTCTGTTCACTGATGGAAGCTGTGCTTTTACATTATTTTCAAGACAATGTTAGCATTTAAGGAGTAAAGGGATGATACATGCACATTCCTTGTTTTACAAGGTTTTGCTCCATTTTTGCACTGTCCACAATCGGCAGCAACACTAGGTGTCCAAGAAGGCCTTTTCTTCTTCTACTATTTGTTCACGACACTATTCCCTGTATGTCCCATTGAGTTAAAATCTCCATTCTACGCATATTCTAATTTTATAAGCTGCATATTTTTCTTATTTTTTATTGCACCAGTCATAAAATGTGAAGGTGGGTTCTCCCTCATACTGAATACTTTTACAGTGAGTTCAGCTGAGCCAGGGTAAGCTGGTTAATGGATGATGTGAGCACAGGATCGTTCTGTGAAAGGGGAAAGCTGGAAGAATTTTACACCCTAAACGTTAACGACAGAAAGTCAAGAGTTAGGTGTATGTGCAGTGTAAATCTTGATGAACTGTACATTAATTTCTCTTTTGAGTTTAAGCATCAGTTGGTCTAGAGAATAAATTCACTTCCTATTGCCTCCAAATTTGCCACTTTTCTTCCTGAATGTGGATCTGCCTCCTTGTCAATATCCTCAAATGCAGACTGAGAATTTACTAGTTTGGGTAAACTTATTAGATGTTGAGGAGACTCCACTTGAGAAAGAAAAAGTGTATGAACATGCAATCAGGCCAGATATTCCTCAGCGCATTAAAGTCTTTTGTATATTCTTTATAGATACATTAGGTATTCCATGTGAAGTTATAGCACACCATTCCTTTCTGCAGGGGATCTCCAGGGGACTATAGCCCACCAGGCTTCTCTGCCCATGGGATTCTCCAGGAAAGAATACTGGAGTCGGTTGCCATGCCCTCCTCCAGGGGATCTTCCCAACTCAGGGCTTGAATCCAGGTCTCCTGCATTGCAAGTGGATTCTTTACCATCTGAGTCACCAGGGAAGCCCATACAAGCAATAGAGGAAAAGATTACACTTTGCCAATTTGTCTTTATCTTAGGGATTTTGAGTTAGTGATTGGCATTTATTGGAATGCATCTACTCTATAGAAGCTCAGATTCCTCCGTTTGCCACTTAGATCATAGATTAAATGTTATGTCCTCACAGAGACCTTCCCTATCACCATTTGAAGTACTGGCCTATAGTATACACAAAACCTGAGGTTGCTTTCAAAATCTTGTCAGCTCCTTTAGGAACCAGGGGCAGCAGTAGGGACTTGCCATGTGGGCGTCCCTGGCGGCTCAGACAGTAAAGAATCTGCCTGCAGTGTGGGAGACCCAGGTTTGATCCCTGGGTTGGGAAGATGCCCTGGAGAAGCAAACGGCAACCCACTCCAGTACCCTTGCCTGGAGAATCCCATGGACAGAGGAGCCTGGCGGGCTACAGTCCCTGGGGTCACAATGAGTCACACTTGCCTGAGCGACTAACACACATTAGAATTAAGAAGTACACGCTCACAGAGGGGTTTTAAAGAAGTGAACCTCCATCCTGCTGGCTCTTATCTTCAAACAAGACTTAGCTATTGACCTCTTATCCATGAAAGAGAGCCCCCTCTCTTAATCTCTTTCATCCTGTTTACTTTCCGGGCAACTTGTCTTCTCTATTGGATTCTGAATGGCGCTCTATATTAGTTCCTTGCCCCAACTAGTTTCTACTTTATCTGAAACATGAATCTGCCCTTCATTCAGCTACCAGCAGCTCAGATATCTTCTGCAGAATCTCCTCCATGTGGACCCTGACTTGGTTCTTCACCGAAACGAAGCAGTTGAGATAATCTCACCTATCAATTCCTTCACACATTTCTTCAACCCAGTTACTCAGGTTCCCGCCATTTACAGAAGCCATACTTGTTTCAGCTGTCGCACTCCCGGATCTCCAGGGACTATAGCCCACCAGGCTTCTCTGCCCATGGGATTCTCCAGGAAAGAATACTGGAGTCGGTTGCCATGCCCTCCTCCAGGGGATCTTCCCAACTCAGGGCTTGAATCCAGGTCTCCTGCATTGCAAGTGGATTCTTTACCATCTGAGTCACCAGGGAAGCCCATACAAGCAATAGAGGAAAAGATTACACTTTGCCAATTTGTCTTTATCTTAGGGATTTTGAGTTAGTGATTGGCATTTATTGGAATGCATCTACTCTATAGAAGCTCAGATTCCTCCGTTTGCCACTTAGATCATAGATTAAATGTTATGTCCTCACAGAGACCTTCCCTATCACCATTTGAAGTACTGGCCTATAGTATACACAAAACCTGAGGTTGCTTTCAAAATCTTGTCAGCTCCTTTAGGAACCAGGGCAGCAGTAGGGACTTGCCATGTGGGCGTCCTGGCGGCTCAGACAGTAAAGAATCTGCCTGCAGTGTGGGAGACCCCGGTTTGATCCCTGGGTCAGGAAGATCCCCTGGAGAAGCAAACGGCAACCCACTCCAGTATTCTCGCCTGAAGAGTCCCATGGACAGAGGAGCCTGGCGGGCTACAGTCCCTGGGGTCACAATGAGTCACACTTGCCTGAGCGACTAACACACATTAGAATTAAGAAGTACACGCTCACAGAGGGGTTTTAAAGAAGTGAACCTCCATCCTGCTGGCTCTTATCTTCAAACAAGACTTAGCTATTGACCTCTTATCCATGAAAGAGAGCCCCCTCTCTTAATCTCTTTCATCCTGTTTACTTTCCGGGCAACTTGTCTTCTCTATTGGATTCTGAATGGCGCTCTATATTAGTTCCTTGCCCCAACTAGTTTCTACTTTATCTGAAACATGAATCTGCCCTTCATTCAGCTACCAGCAGCTCAGATATCTTCTGCAGAATCTCCTCCATGTGGACCCTGACTTGGTTCTTCACCGAAACGGAGCAGTTGAGATAATCTCACCTGACTATCAATTCCTTCACACATTTCTTCAACCCAGTTACTCAGGTTCCCGCCATTTACAGAAGCCATACTTGTTTCAGCTGTCGCACTCCCCCGGATGCACAGGAGGCCTCTCTTGTTAACAATAGCAAATACCAGTGCTGTTTCCTGAACTGATCTAGCCCTCTGTTTTTCCCTGCTGGGCAAACTCAGGAAGAAAAAGAGGGAAAAACCCTTTCAAGAAATTCATTCTCACGTAGCAGTTTCTTGTCCTTTTTGCTCTAACTTTGAAGTGGCAGCTACCTCACCTAGATTAGAATCAATTTATTTACATTAGCTATGTTATAGCTTCCAGATGAGGCAATGGTAAATGTCATTTGTGACACAAAAAATGTCGTCATCTTCTGAAGCTATCTGGCCTGCTAACCACTGTGCAGGGTGCCACTGGCATGGGCTCTGGGTGCGGGGAGGGCAGCCGTGCCGCCTCCCACTCGGGGGTCCTTGGCAGGTTGCACAGTGGTGTGCACAAGGAAACCGAACCTCGTCTGCATGGCTCACTGCTTATCAGGAGCTCACACTGGCTGCCATGCTGTAGGGCAGCAAAGGAAAACAAAACAACAATAAAGGGAGGCCTTTGTCATGGATTAAAAGGGTTTAGAAACATCTGAGCCATGCAGTTTTCAAACACGAACACTGCCAATGACTTCATGACAGGATGTTAGGAAATGTGCTAACTGGGTTAGATAGAGTTGGTGGGGCCGCCAACACTCATGCTTTGTTAATGGCTTCTTATCTGAGTGAGTGTGTGGATGCACAATTCACGAATACAGTGACCTTTTGCAGAGGGAGAGGAATAAGGTTAATGACAGTTACACATTGCTGCTTGTGATTGCAGCTAAGGGTGTCCCTCAAGACTGTCATGACAGGACAAATTCTCTTCTCAAGTTGGTTAGTTCCATGAATGTTCTCAACTGGTTTCATTAGAAAATTCATCATCACTGGCACAAAGAGAAGGGTCCAGTCTTTATGCAGAAGTCGAGCAGCTGGTTGGGTGAGCGTGCTTCAGGGCTCAGGACTCCTCCTGCGCCTTCAATTCTACACATAGGGATTCACTCCTCTGTGTTAACTGATGCCCCACCCCCACCTTGCTCTCTCTAAAAGTATAATTATGTGGTCCTCTTCTTTAATTTTGTTACTCAATTTGCCTCTGTCTTTGACTAGATTTATTTCCAAACAGTCAGAGATGTCAATGTATGCCTCTCCATAATTCATAAAACAATGAGAATCAGTAGAAATACTAAAAATCTGAGCAACACTATCAATAAGCTTGATCTAACTGACTCAGAAAAGTCTCAACAACAGCAGAATAAACATTCTTTTCAAGCACACATGTAACATTTACCACAATGGACTACATTCTGGGCCATAAAACAAGTCTCTGTAAATAGAAAAGAATTCACATCATGTCTATTTTCAACATGTAAACAGAATCATAACAAAATCCCTTTAAAGTTTTTTTTGAAGCTATCTGGCCTGCTAACCACTGTGCAGGGTGCCACTGGCATGGGCTCTGGGTGCGGGGAGGGCAGCCGTGCCGCCTCCCACTCGGGGGTCCTTGGCAGGTTGCACAGTGGTGTGCACAAGGAAACCGAACCTCGTCTGCATGGCTCACTGCTTATCAGGAGCTCACACTGGCTGCCATGCTGTAGGGCAGCAAAGGAAAACAAAACAACAATAAAGGGAGGCCTTTGTCATGGATTAAAAGGGTTTAGAAACATCTGAGCCATGCAGTTTTCAAACACGAACACTGCCAATGACTTCATGACAGGATGTTAGGAAATGTGCTAACTGGGTTAGATAGAGTTGGTGGGGCCGCCAACACTCATGCTTTGTTAATGGCTTCTTATCTGAGTGAGTGTGTGGATGCACAATTCACGAATACAGTGACCTTTTGCAGAGGGAGAGGAATAAGGTTAATGACAGTTACACATTGCTGCTTGTGATTGCAGCTAAGGGTGTCCCTCAAGACTGTCATGACAGGACAAATTCTCTTCTCAAGTTGGTTAGTTCCATGAATGTTCTCAACTGGTTTCATTAGAAAATTCATCATCACTGGCACAAAGAGAAGGGTCCAGTCTTTATGCAGAAGTCGAGCAGCTGGTTGGGTGAGCGTGCTTCAGGGCTCAGGACTCCTCCTGCGCCTTCAATTCTACACATAGGGATTCACTCCTCTGTGTTAACTGATGCCCCACCCCCACCTTGCTCTCTCTAAAAGTATAATTATGTGGTCCTCTTCTTTAATTTTGTTACTCAATTTGCCTCTGTCTTTGACTAGATTTATTTCCAGTCAGAGATGTCAATGTACGCCTCTCCATAATTCATAAAACAATGAGAATCAGTAGAAATATTAAAAATCTGAGCAACACTATCAATAAGCTTGATCTAACTGACTCAGAAAAGTCTCAACAACAGCAGAATAAACATTCTTTTCAAGCACACATGTAACATTTACCACAATGGACTACATTCTGGGCCATAAAACAAGTCTCTGTAAATAGAAAAGAATTCACATCATACTATGTCTATTTTCTAATTGCAATGGAATTAAATCAGAAATCATTAAACGGGAAGATCTCTAGAAAATCCCTAAGTATTTGGAAACAAGGTAGTTTATCTCTAAATAATATAACTAGTCAAAGGAGAAATCACAAAAGAAACTAGTAATCATTTGAACCAGAAAAGGCAAATATACAAAGTATCAAAATCTGTGAGATGTCACTAATTAGGGGGAGATTTATAACACTAAATGCCTGTGTTAGACAATGAAGAAAGGTTTCAAATAAATTATCTTGGTTTCTATCTTTAACAAGAAGAAAGAGAAGAGCCTCTGAAACCCAGAGTAGAGAAAAGGAAATAATAAAGATCAAAGTAGAAATAAAGAAATAGAAAATACAAGTGAATCTAGTTTGATTCATCTCCAAAATAGATCTTTGAATGAATTTTTAAAATTGAGAAAGGTCTAGGTAGATATATTGGGGGGAAAAAGAATAAAAACACAAATCATCCATAACAGGAATTGAGAAAAGTCAACATCTATACAGAGTCTACACATATTAAAAGGATAATAAGGGAATTTTATAAACTACTTTATGCCAATACATTCAACAACTTCAGTAAAATGAATAAATTTCTTGAAAGACATTAACTACCAAAGTTCATTCAAGAAAAAAAAAATAGGCAACTCAACTAGCTCTATATGTACTAAATATACAGAATTTGCAGTTAAAAACCAACTTTCAAGGGAATTATACTATGACTTGAGTAGTGATTTTACCAAACACTTAAGGAAGAAATTCCAGAAAAGTTTTACGGAAAGTTGAGGAGAAAGAAGTACTTTTCAACTCATCCTGTGAGGCCAGCATCACATCATGTCAAAATCAGACAGACATGCAAGGGCAGAATTGGTTAATTGCAAATTGTTGTAGCCACTACAGAAAACAGTTTTCTCAAAAAAATTAAAGACAGAACTACCATTGCAAAGGGCTGAGCAACACTATCAATAAGCCTACAGAAAAGTCTCAACAACAGCAGAATAAACATTCTTTTCAAGCACACATGTAACATTTACCACAATGGACTACATTCTGGGCCATAAAACAAGTCTCTGTAAATAGAAAAGAATTCACATCATACTATGTCTATTTTCTAATTGCAATGGAATTAAATCAGAAATCATTAAACGGGAAGATCTCTAGAAAATCCCTAAGTATTTGGAAACAAGGTAGTTTATCTCTAAATAATATAACTAGTCAAAGGAGAAATCACAAAAGAAACTAGTAATCATTTGAACCAGAAAAGGCAAATATACAAAGTATCAAAATCTGTGAGATGTCACTAATTAGGGGGAGATTTATAACACTAAATGCCTGTGTTAGACAATGAAGAAAGGTTTCAAATAAATTATCTTGGTTTCTATCTTTAACAAGAAGAAAGAGAAGAGCCTCTGAAACCCAGAGTAGAGAAAAGGAAATAATAAAGATCAAAGTAGAAATAAAGAAATAGAAAATACAAGTGAATCTAGTTTGATTCATCTCCAAAATAGATCTTTGAATGAATTTTTCAAATTGAGAAAGGTCTAGGTAGATATATTGGGGGGAAAAAGAATAAAAACACAAATCATCCATAACAGGAATTGAGAAAAGTCAACATCTATACAGAGTCTACACATATTAAAAGGATAATAAGGGAATTTTATAAACTACTTTATGCCAATACATTCAACAACTTCAGTAAAATGAATAAATTTCTTGAAAGACATTAACTACCAAAGTTCATTCAAGAAAAAAAAATAGGCAACTCAACTAGCTCTATATGTACTAAATATACAGAATTTGCAGTTAAAAACCAACTTTCAAGGGAATTATACTATGACTTGAGTAGTGATTTTACCAAACACTTAAGGAAGAAATTCCAGAAAAGTTTTACGGAAAGTTGAGGAGAAAGAAGTACTTTTCAACTCATCCTGTGAGGCCAGCATCACATCATGTCAAAATCAGACAGACATGCAAGGGCAGAATTGGTTAATTGCAAATTGTTGTAGCCACTACAGAAAACAGTTTTCTCAAAAAAATTAAAGACAGAACTACCATTCGATCTAGAAATCCCACTTCTGGATAGTTTTTCAAAGAAAACAAAAACATTAATTAAGAAAGATATATGCACCCCTGTGCTCATTGCAGATTTATAAGCAATAGCCAAGATATGAAGCAAGCGAGTGTCCTTTAAAAATGAACGGATAGGACTTCCCTGGTGGTCCAGTGGGTAAGGACACCACCTTGCAGTGCAAGGGGTGCCAGTTGGATCCCTGGCCTGGGAAGATCCCACGTGCCACGGAGCGGCTGGACCTATGTGTCCAATTGCTGAGCCGGAGCTCTGGCGTGCATGCACCCAGAGCCGGTGCTCTGCGATAATAGAGGCCACTGCGATGGGAGGCCCACAAGGACCAAAGAACAAAGATGAATAAATGAAAGACCAATAGAAGTGGCTCCCAAAAAAAATAATGAATAAGGAAAGTGTACAATGGAATGTTACGCAGCTATGGAGGAGAATGAAATCTTGCCATTTGTAACAACACTGATGGACCTAGAGGGTGTGATGCTAAATGTAATAATCAGGGAAAGACAAATACTGCATGATTTCACTTATATGTGGAATCTAAAACACAAAGCAAATGAACAAACACAACAAAGAAGAACAAAGTCATAGATACTGAGAACAAAGAGGTTGTTCCTGTGATGCTATGTGAGGGGGGTGGAGGTGGGGATGAGTAAAATAGGTGAGGGAGATTCAGAGGCGCAAACTTCTCCTTACACCAGAAACGGGCCACGAGGATGGCATGTGGGGAATATGGTCTATAATAATAATGTCATGTCATTGCCCAGTCACAAAGGTGATCAAGAGGTACAAGCTTTCAGTTATAAGATAAATAAGTACTGGGGATGTAATGTACAACATGATTAATATAATTAATGTTATGATATGTTACTTCTGAAAGTTAAAAGAGTAATTCCTGAGTTATCATCAAAGGAAATTTTTTTTCTTTTCTCTCTTTTTAACCATTTCTCATTTTTTAAAATTGGAGTATAATTGCTTTACAACATCATTTTAGTTTTTGTTGTTCAACAAAGTGAACCAGCTATACGTACACATATACCCCTCCAGCTTGGACTTCCCTCCAAGGCCACCCCTATCCCACGCATCTAGGTCATCACAGAGTGCCAAGTTGAGCTCTCTGTGCTATAAAGCAGCTTCTCATTATCTATCTATTTCACATATGGTAGTGTATATATGTCAATCCCTATATTCAAACCACCATACAACTGTGTTCATTTCATATGCTAGCAAGGTAATGTTCAAGACCTACAAGTTATACTTCAGCAGTACATGAACTGAGAACTTCCAGATGCACATGCTGGATTCAGAAAAGGCTGAAGAACCAGAGATCAAATTTCCAACATCTGTTGGATCACAGAAAAAGCAAAGAAATTGCAGAATAACATCTGCTTCTGCTTCACTGACTATGCTAAAGCCTTTGACTGTGTGGATCACACCAAACTGTGGGAAATTCTTAAGGAGATGGGAATACCAGACCACCCTACCTGCCTCCTGAGAAACCTGTATGCAGGTCAAGAAGCAGCAGTTAGAACCAGACATGGAACAATAGACTGGTTCCAAATTGGGAAAGGAGTCCGTCAAGGTTCTGTAAATTAACTTATTTAACTTATTTAAATTTATATGCTTATTTAACTTATATGCAGAGCACATCACACAAAATGCCAGGCTGGATGACTGCTTATTTAACTTATATGCAGAGCACATCATGCAAAATGCCAGGCTGATGACTCACAAGCTGGAATCAAGATTGCCAGGAGAAATATCAGATCTGCAAATGTGAAGAGGAACCAAAGAGCCTCTTGGTGAGAGTGAAAAGCTGGCTTAAAACTCAACATTCAAAAAACTAAGATCATGGCATCTGATCCCATCACGTCATGGCAAATAGATGTGGGAAAAAATGGAAACAGTGACAGACTTAATTTTCTTGGGCTCCAAAATCACTGCAGATAGTGACTACAGCCATGAAATTAAAAGATACTTACTCCTTAGAAGAAAAGCTATGACAAACCTAGACAGTGCATTTAAAAAGAGACATCATTTTGCTGACAAAAGTCCATATAGTCAAATCTATGGTTTTTTCCCAAAAGTCATGTAGATGTGAGAGTTGGACCATAAAGAAGGCTGAGAGCTGAAGAATTGATGCTTTTAACTGTGGTGATGGAGAAGACCCTTGAGAGGTTGTTGGATTGCAAGGAGATCAAAGCAGTCAATCCTAAAGGAAATCAACCCTAAATAAAACTCTAGACTTTACTTTTATGTGGACAAAAATATTAAATATTGGAAGGACTGATGCTGAAGCTTAAGCTCCAATACTTTCACATAATGTTAAAGAGCCAGTTCATTAAAAAAGACCCTGATGAAGGGTAAAATTGAAGGCAGGAGAAGAAGGAGGTAACAGGGTGAAATGGTTGGATGCATCATCAACTCAGTGGATATGAGTGAGCAATTTTTACAGTCTCTATTGAATTTTTTTTTCCAACATCTGTTGGATCACAGAAAAAGCAAAGAAATTGCAGAATAACATCTGCTTCTGCTTCACTGACTATGCTAAAGCCTTTGACTGTGTGGATCACACCAAACTGTGGGAAATTCTTAAGGAGATGGGAATACCAGACCACCCTACCTGCCTCCTGAGAAACCTGTATGCAGGTCAAGAAGCAGCAGTTAGAACCAGACATGGAACAATAGACTGGTTCCAAATTGGGAAAGGAGTCCGTCAAGGTTCTGTAAATTAACTTATTTAACTTATTTAAATTTATATGCTTATTTAACTTATATGCAGAGCACATCACACAAAATGCCAGGCTGGATGACTGCTTATTTAACTTATATGCAGAGCACATCATGCAAAATGCCAGGCTGGATGACTCACAAGCTGGAATCAAGATTGCCAGGAGAAATATCAGATCTGCAAATGTGAAGAGGAACCAAAGAGCCTCTTGGTGAGAGTGAAAAAGCTGGCTTAAAACGCAACATTCAAAAAACTAAGATCATGGCATCTGATCCCATCACGTCATGGCAAATAGATGTGGGAAAAAATGGAAACAGTGACAGACTTAATTTTCTTGGGCTCCAAAATCACTGCAGATAGTGACTACAGCCATGAAATTAAAAGATACTTACTCCTTAGAAGAAAAGCTATGACAAACCTAGACAGTGCATTTAAAAAGAGACATCATTTTGCTGACAAAAGTCCATATAGTCAAATCTATGGTTTTTCCAATAGTCATGTAGATGTGAGAGTTGGACCATAAAGAAGGCTGAGAGCTGAAGAATTGATGCTTTTAACTGTGGTGATGGAGAAGACCCTTGAGAGGTTGTTGGATTGCAAGGAGATCAAAGCAGTCAATCCTAAAGGAAATCAACCCTAAATAAAACTCTAGACTTTACTTTTATGTGGACAAAAATATTAAATATTGGAAGGACTGATGCTGAAGCTTAAGCTCCAATACTTTCACATAATGTTAAAGAGCCAGTTCATTAAAAAAGACCCTGATGAAGGGTAAAATTGAAGGCAGGAGAAGAAGGAGGTAACAGGGTGAAATGGTTGGATGCATCATCAACTCAGTGGATATGAGTGAGCAATTTTTACAGTCTCTATTGAATTTGTTACAACATTGTTTCTGTCCTTCTGCCCTTTTTTTTGGTCAGGAGGCATATGGGATCCTAGCTCCAGATACCAACCAGGGATCAAACCTGTAGCCCCTCCATTTGAAGGCAAAATCCCAACCACTGGACCACCAGAGAAGTCCCAGACAATTTTAAATACAACCCTGTATCTACAAAGAAATTTAATCATCAGTCATTTCAGTGAGGAGGAACAACTAAGGTACAGATAATCAAATAGGACAATAATATAAGCCAGTTACAAAGGGACCACAATACTGACGATGGGTTGCTGGAACTTGTGCCTAATCCAGACTGAGAGCATAGCACTACACTGACACCTGTGATGCTGAAAGTCAGAAAGCAGACTAGCAGGTCAAAGATCAATGATTCTATTTCTCACCAGGACAGGACTAAAGCCCAAAATATTTATCTAAATAGTGCAGACCAGCTGAATACATGGCAGAAGATCCACAGCAATATATGGTTGTCATGTGGCCACTACACACTTCTCCCCTTAGTAGGGCTGTTTTCCTTGGAACTTTGTAAACATTTGAGCTCTTGGTTACATGTTTCAGAAACTAAACAAGAAAGACTAGGAATACTTGGCTTAGAAACTTTCAAATGTAGACTGGTATAGCTATTTAGTATGATGGTTTCAAATTAAAGGGAAAATGGGTGGAAGAGTGAATCACTCAGTCACTTGGATTTGCTTCAAGAGTTTAATTAGACGAAGGCAGCGGGAGCTCTCACCATACTTTCAGCATTAGTAACCTATCACTAGGTTAAAACCAGCTAGTTCACTCATTCTCAAGTGTCTCTAGCTATCCATATATGTATGCACATTTATCTTTACATCTATATCTACACTAATAGTATGGAGAGGGACCCTGAGAGCTGAAGAATTGATGCTTTTAACTGTGGTGATGGAGAAGACCCTTGAGAGGTTGTTGGATTGCAAGGAGATCAAAGCAGTCAATCCTAAAGGAAATCAACCCTAAATAAAACTCTAGACTTTACTTTTATGTGGACAAAAATATTAAATATTGGAAGGACTGATGCTGAAGCTTAAGCTCCAATACTTTCACATAATGTTAAAGAGCCAGTTCATTAAAAAAGACCCTGATGAAGGGTAAAATTGAAGGCAGGAGAAGAAGGAGGTAACAGGGTGAAATGGTTGGATGCATCATCAACTCAGTGGATATGAGTGAGCAATTTTTACAGTCTCTATTGAATTTGTTACAACATTGTTTCTGTCCTTCTGCCCTTTTTTTTGGTCAGGAGGCATATGGGATCCTAGCTCCAGATACCAACCAGGGATCAAACCTGTAGCCCCTCCATTTGAAGGCAAAATCCCAACCACTGGACCACCAGGGAAGTCCCAGACAATTTTAAATACAACCCTGTATCTACAAAGAAATTTAATCATCAGTCATTTCAGTGAGGAGGAACAACTAAGGTACAGATAATCAAATAGGACAATAATATAAGCCAGTTACAAAGGGACCACAATACTGACGATGGGTTGCTGGAACTTGTGCCTAATCCAGACTGAGAGCATAGCACTACACTGACACCTGTGATGCTGAAAGTCAGAAAGCAGACTAGCAGGTCAAAGATCAATGATTCTATTTCTCACCAGGACAGGACTAAAGCCCAAAATATTTATCTAAATAGTGCAGACCAGCTGAATACATGGCAGAAGATCCACAGCAATATATGGTTGTCATGTGGCCACTACACACTTCTCCCCTTAGTAGGGCTGTTTTCCTTGGAACTTTGTAAACATTTGAGCTCTTGGTTACATGTTTCAGAAACTAAACAAGAAAGACTAGGAATACTTGGCTTAGAAACTTTCAAATGTAGACTGGTATAGCTATTTAGTATGATGGTTTCAAATTAAAGGGAAAATGGGTGGAAGAGTGAATCACTCAGTCACTTGGATTTGCTTCAAGAGTTTAATTAGACGAAGGCAGCGGGAGCTCTCACCATACTTTCAGCATTAGTAACCTATCACTAGGTTAAAACCAGCTAGTTCACTCATTCTCAAGTGTCTCTAGCTATCCATATATGTATGCACATTTATCTTTACATCTATATCTACACATAAATATGCATATATGTTTAATTAAATCAATTCAGTAGAAAAAGAAAATTTATCTCAGTGCTTGGTTAGTACCTTGTAGAGAAAGCAAATGATTAGCTAAATATTTCACTGTTCAACTAGCATTGAAGATACAGGAGAGAGGTAAATAAACAGAAAGACATACAGACAGACAATCAGAATTTTCTACTTATCAAGCAGCCCAAGATGTCTTGATAAATCTAGCAGTTCCATTAAGCTTTGGATAAAAAATAGTTGGAGAAAGGAAACTGTTGGTTTGCTATTCCAAGCCTCTTGTTTTCTCACTTGCTGGCCGCTCTGTCTGGAGTTTCGTCTTTAAACTCCTACTTCAATATCTGTCTTGTGCTCTCCTTTCCCTGACTACTTCAGGGAGATTTCAAGGACCCCTTTTTCTATTTCTGTCCTTTGTATATCACCTTCATGATTTCTTCCATACTGTATATCACACATGCTATTACATTTATTGTCTTTCCTAAGAAAAAATATTAATTAAAATAAATTCCATAAAAACAAAATCATGCTGTGACATTTAAAAATTAAAGCAAATAAAAACAGAATATAAGCTATAATAACATGGATCTTTAAAAATATGTAACCAATAGGGCTTCCCTGGTGGTCCAGTGGGTAAAGAGTCTGCCTTGCAGTGCAAGGGGCACCAGTTCAATTCCTGGCACAGGAAAATCCCATATGCCACAGAGCGGCTGGACCGGTGAGTCCAATTACAAGCCAGCGCTCTGGAGCACATGTACCCAGAGCTGGTGCTCTGCCACCAGAGAAGCCACTGCAATGGGAGGTCCACACAGGCCAAAGAATTAAGATGGATGAAAATAAGTGAAGGATCAATAAAAGAGGCCAAAATTTTAAAAAGAACAAAATGTAACAAATAATCATGAAAAGTACAAACTTGTTTCTATTTAGTCAGTAATAAGGGGTACTGGATTGCACATGTCTTTGTTTAAGGTAAAGCTGAGATGAATAAGGGAACTCTGGACTTCAGTTTTTTGTTAAGCATATCCCAGCTCCCATGTGCGGGAAAAAAAAAAAGAGAGGAATAGTTAATTGATGTGAATGGTACAGGGTATTAGTTGCAAACAACAGAATTCACTGTGGCTATTCTAAGTAGGCAAGGAATTTACTAAAGGGTTTTGAGTAACTCACAGAAGGCTTATGAGGCAGAAAACCCAGACTTTGGGGCTATACAGTTGTGACTAAATATCCAGCCCCACTGAGGCATCTTTTGTAGAAAATATCACTGATGCTGAGCAAATGTGACTCTTAGCATGGGGCACCGGTGCCTCAGAAGCCACAGTGTTCCTTGCCCCGAAGTTGGGCTGAAGATGGATCCGACTATCCAGCCACTTCTTCATGATGTTTGCTTCTGAACCCAGGTCTCTCACTGATGTTCTAATTGGCTGAAACCAGGTCAATCATTCTACCCTAGCTACAGGGCATTCTGGGAATGTGAATTCTACAGAGCTTCTGCCTATGTAGAAAATTAACAAACTATGAAAAGGGCTCAAAAATGATAAACATTTGCAGCACTAATCAAATGTTTCCAGGTGACTTTTGCTTCACAAGCAAACACTATTAGTTATATTGAGTGCAAAGTGATCTCCAGCATCTATTCTTCTGGAAGATATTAGATTATGTGGTAAGATCTATGAAATCGTAGTGAAAGTGTTGGTTATTTAATTTTCTCTGCTATTAGACTGAATAGGGAAAATACTCATTAAGATCTTTCATCTGATCCTACAAGACTTTCTTAACAAGGTTGAACACAGTTAGTCATATCCCTTAGCTCCAGGTTAGAACCACTGTGTTTTCTTTGACTTACATTTGGATTACTGAAGTGACCTTGCTTTGTAAGGACAGCAAGGATGCTAACTTGAAAAGCCATTTTTAGTCATGCCTGCCACCCCCAGATTGAAGGCTTCATCCAAAAACACTTGAAGCTTTTACTGTGACTCAGAAAAGTAAATGAGAAATTTTCTTGGCAATGAGTATCAATATGAGATCATATGTTTTTACAGACACTGTTCATCTCTCCACCTAGCTGAAAAAAACAATTTCAACAGGTCAGCTGGTTGCCCAAAATTGATGAACAGTTTTAACAGTGTTAAAATTGTATTTTTTTTTGGTTCTGCTTTTATTAGTATTATTTTACCATTTTTTAATTTGTTGTTTACTGCCACACATCAACCTGAAATGTCTCAGGTGACAAGGGCTTCCCTGTTCATTCAAGATTTTCTTCTGGGACACATCTGTAATGCCTGAAACAAATCCTCATTTAGAACCAACCTAGCATGAGTCATGTTTCTCTAGTTATTTTTTTCCTGTGCTATTATTCTGTCCACACGATTTTTCACCAAGTTATCAATATCACTCAGTTTAAATTTCTCCTAAAGCTATCACTTTTATATAACCATAATATGTTTGTCAAAACTAAGGCTTCCCTGGTGGCTCAGTTAGTAAAGAAGCTACCTACAATGCAGGAGACCTGGGTTTGATCCCTGGGTTGGGAAGATTCACTGGAGAAAGCAATGGCTACCCACTCCAGTATTCTTGCCCGGGAAAACCCATGAACAGAGGAGCCTGGTGGTTTACAATTCATGAGGCTGCAAAGAGTCAGATGTGACTGAGCACTCAAAAAGAAGGGAGCTGTCAAACCAGGAAAAGACATGGAGGAAACTTAAATGCATATCCTCTGTCCATGAAATTTTGCAGGAAGAATACCAGAGTGGGTAGCCATTCTCTTCTCCAAGGCATCTTCCCAACTCAGGGATCAACCTGGGTCTCCTGCACTGGCAGACAGATTCTTTACCATCTAAGCCACCAGGGAAGCCCACACTATAAAGTCAAAGAAGTCAAATGGAAAAGGCTAAATATCATATGATTCTACCTACATGCCATTCTAGAAAAGGCCAAAAAAATTATGGAGACCATAAGATAACCAGTTGTCACCAGGAATTAGGGGGCAGGCAGGGATGGCTAGATGGACACAGTGAAACTATTCTGTATGTGAATTTGTGTCACTAAAGATTTGATGACAGAAAAAAAAAAAATTTTGATGACAGACATGGCTGGATGGCATCATCGACTTAATGGACATGAGTTTGAGCAAGCTCTGGGAGATGGGGAAGGGCAGGAAAGCCAGGTGTGCTATGGTTAATGGAATCACAAAGAGTCGGACGCAACTGAACAACATTTGCCAAAACCTGTATACTCAACACCACCAAGAGTGAACCTTAAGTTAACTAGGTGTTTTATTAGTATTATTTTACCATTTTTTAATTTGTTGTTTACTGCCACACATCAACCTGAAATGTCTCAGGTGACAAGGGCTTCCCTGTTCATTCAAGATTTTCTTCTGGGACACATCTGTAATGCCTGAAACAAATCCTCATTTAGAACCAACCTAGCATGAGTCATGTTTCTCTAGTTATTTTTTTCCTGTGCTATTATTCTGTCCACACGATTTTTCACCAAGTTATCAATATCACTCAGTTTAAATTTCTCCTAAAGCTATCACTTTTATATAACCATAATATGTTTGTCGAAACTAAGGCTTCCCTGGTGGCTCAGTTAGTAAAGAAGCTACCTACAATGCAGGAGACCTGGGTTTGATCCCTGGGTTGGGAAGATTCACTGGAGAAAGCAATGGCTACCCACTCCAGTATTCTTGCCCGGGAAAACCCATGAACAGAGGAGCCTGGTGGTTTACAATTCATGAGGCTGCAAAGAGTCAGATGTGACTGAGCACTCAAAAAGAAGGGAGCTGTCAAACCAGGAAAAGACATGGAGGAAACTTAAATGCATATCCTCTGTCCATGAAATTTTGCAGGAAGAATACCAGAGTGGGTAGCCATTCTCTTCTCCAAGGCATCTTCCCAACTCAGGGATCAACCTGGGTCTCCTGCACTGGCAGACAGATTCTTTACCATCTAAGCCACCAGGGAAGCCCACACTATAAAGTCAAAGAAGTCAAATGGAAAAGGCTAAATATCATATGATTCTACCTACATGCCATTCTAGAAAAGGCCAAAAAAATTATGGAGACCATAAGATAACCAGTTGTCACCAGGAATTAGGGGGCAGGCAGGGATGGCTAGATGGACACAGTGAAACTATTCTGTATGTGAATTTGTGTCACTAAAGATTTGATGACAGAAAAAAAAAAAAATTTTGATGACAGACATGGCTGGATGGCATCATCGACTTAATGGACATGAGTTTGAGCAAGCTCTGGGAGATGGGGAAGGGCAGGAAAGCCAGGTGTGCTATGGTTAATGGAATCACAAAGAGTCGGACGCAACTGAACACATTTGCCAAAACCTGTATACTCAACACCACCAAGAGTGAACCTTAAGTTAACTAGGGACTTTGGGTGATAATGATGTATCAATTTAGGTTCATCTACTGATACAAGTGCCATTCTGGTGGGAGATGTTGATAAAGGGGAAGCAGTGAGGCAGGGAAATTTCTATACTTTCTACTTAAGTTTGTTATGAATACAAAAATGCTAAATATAAAATCTAGTGGCTTCCTGGTAGTCCAATGGTTAAGACTCTGCCTTCTGATTCAGGGGTTACAGGTTTGATTCTTGGTCAGGGAACTAAGACACATGGCACGATCAAAAGAAACACTATACCTATAAAACCTATTTTTTAAAAAAAATCATATACATATATCCCAAATTTCCTTTTTAACAAGAGTCTTTGTATTTTATCTTTCCCTTAGGCCATGAAGTACAAAGTTGTGTGAATAGTGATGAAGAGAGGAAGACAGCAAGGAGATCTTAAAGCCAATTCCTTCCTCTTTATTGGGAGGCTGGTGTATTACAAGTGAATAAACATCTTTTAAAAGAAGAATTATTTTACCATTGAGTTCTTTATTAATATTCCTTATTGGGTTTCCCAGGTGGCTCAGTGGTAAAGAATGCACCTATCAATGCAAGAGATGTAGGTTTGGTCCCTGGGTCAGGAAGATTCTCTGCAGTAGGAAATGGCAATCTACTCTAGTATTCTCATCTGGAAGATCCATGGACAGAGGAGCCTGGCGAGATACAGTTCGTGGAGTTGCAAAGAGTTGGACACGGCTGAGCAACAAAGTACGTACACACACACACGCACATACATTCGTTATTCAGAGCAGCAAACAGAAGACTGGGGTAAATCAACACTTCTTTGTATAATCTGGTTACAGAAACCCCAGGTTTTTGCTTGTTTCATAATCATTTAATGTAATTTTAAAATACCTGGAAGAGAGAGTAGATAGGAAAGTCACCAGCTATGCACATAAGCAAATCAATAATAGCAATAGAGAGCCTGACATGCTATTATAGGACAGGTGTTGGGAGAGCTCCTGGGGGCCCTGAACTGAGCCAGGAGAGACGTCTTGAGGCTGACAAGGTGCCACAAAGAGTCGGACGCAACTGAACAACATTTGCCAAAACCTGTATACTCAACACCACCAAGAGTGAACCTTAAGTTAACTAGGGACTTTGGGTGATAATGATGTATCAATTTAGGTTCATCTACTGATACAAGTGCCATTCTGGTGGGAGATGTTGATAAAGGGGAAGCAGTGAGGCAGGGAAATTTCTATACTTTCTACTTAAGTTTGTTATGAATACAAAAATGCTAAATATAAAATCTAGTGGCTTCCTGGTAGTCCAGTGGTTAAGACTCTGCCTTCTGATTCAGGGGTTACAGGTTTGATTCTTGGTCAGGGAACTAAGACACATGGCACGATCAAAAGAAACACTATATCTATAAAACCTATTTTTTTTAAAAAATCATATACATATATCCCAAATTTCCTTTTTAACAAGAGTCTTTGTATTTTATCTTTCATCTCTCCCTTAGGCCATGAAGTACAAAGTTGTGTGAATAGTGATGAAGAGAGGAAGACAGCAAGGAGATCTTAAAGCCAATTCCTTCCTCTTTATTGGGAGGCTGGTGTATTACAAGTGAATAAACATCTTTTAAAAGAAGAATTATTTTACCATTGAGTTCTTTATTAATATTCCTTATTGGGTTTCCCAGGTGGCTCAGTGGTAAAGAATGCACCTATCAATGCAAGAGATGTAGGTTTGGTCCCTGGGTCAGGAAGATTCTCTGCAGTAGGAAATGGCAATCTACTCTAGTATTCTCATCTGGAAGATCCATGGACAGAGGAGCCTGGCGAGATACAGTTCGTGGCGTTGCAAAGAGTTGGACACGGCTGAGCAACAAAGTACGTACACACACACACGCACATACATTCGTTATTCAGAGCAGCAAACAGAATACTGGGGTAAATCAACACTTCTTTGTATAATCTGGTTACAGAAACCCCAGGTTTTTGCTTGTTTCATAATCATTTAATGTAATTTTAAAATACCTGGAAGAGAGAGTAGATAGGAAAGTCACCAGCTATGCACATAAGCAAATCAATAATAGCAATAGAGAGCCTGACATGCTATTATAGGACAGGTGTTGGGAGAGCTCCTGGGGGCCCTGAACTGAGCCAGGAGAGACGTCTTGAGAGGCCTCTTGGGGGCGATGGCGCCTGCCATGGACCTTTGCACAAGAGTAATTGTAGACTGTTATCTCAAAACACCAGAAAAGAGTCTCTAGTGACATTGTATGCATGCAGTGGATCAGAAAGCAGACCAGCCAACATCTCTATGTCCCCTGTGTGCAATTCTCATTGGCACAAGAAAGATACAGAAAAGTTGGAGATGTTTCAGAGAAGAGTAATTCAAGTAACAAAAGAGATGAACTTCCATGTGGAGAGTATTTCCATGTATTTCAATGCACGAATCAATATCACAAATATGTCTGTTGTTATCTGGCCACTACTTTTTTCTGTCCCCACCCCAGTCACTAGCTGTTTCTGCTTCAATTACTGATGGTTACAAATGGACAAGTGGCAGTTGTTTATGCAGCACTCTGGAAGGAGACATCCATGCCTTAGTAGCAAGACCACTATTGATCTAAGTAGTGAATAGAAGCTAAAACCTAAAGGTTCAGCTTTGAGAATTTATATCTATGTAAATATACCTTCTGTTTTATGATGTTGTAATAGAGTAAAAGGAAATTCAGACTGTTCTTAATCTGAAGCATTTAAAATAAATGAGAAGAGGACTTGCTTAAATTTTATAAAATTCATGAAAAACAGAACCGGCCAGTCTTTCCATGTTGCATACCTGCAGAGGGGCCATGCATCATTTGAATTGTGTTCATTAACCCTTGGGGCTCTGCAGGGTGCTGGCCCTGAAGGTAACATACATTTCTATGGCAAATCTGAGAGTCTGAGAACTATGGGGCAACCATTGAAGCTGGAAAATGTAAATTTAAGACAAATTAAACAATGTTTATGTAACATAGCTGATAAGAAAATCCCAAGTTTTAATTTCTCAAAGAATTGTATAGGCTGAAAATATCAATAGCACAAACTAAATAATATGGTGATCCAGTAGATAGGAAAGTCACCAGCTATGCACATAAGCAAATCAATAATAGCAATAGAGAGCCTGACATGCTATTATAGGACAGGTGTTGGGAGAGCTCCTGGGGGCCCTGAACTGAGCCAGGAGAGACGTCTTGAGAGGCCTCTTGGGGGCGATGGCGCCTGCCATGGACCTTTGCACAAGAGTAATTGTAGACTGTTATCTCAAAACACCAGAAAAGAGTCTCTAGTGACATTGTATGCATGCAGTGGATCAGAAAGCAGACCAGCCAACATCTCTATGTCCCCTGTGTGCAATTCTCATTGGCACAAGAAAGATACAGAAAAGTTGGAGATGTTTCAGAGAAGAGTAATTCAAGTAACAAAAGAGATGAACTTCCATGTGGAGAGTATTTCCATGTATTTCAATGCACGAATCAATATCACAAATATGTCTGTTGTTATCTGGCCACTACTTTTTTCTGTCCCCACCCCAGTCACTAGCTGTTTCTGCTTCAATTACTGATGGTTACAAATGGACAAGTGGCAGTTGTTTATGCAGCACTCTGGAAGGAGACATCCATGCCTTAGTAGCAAGACCACTATTGATCTAAGTAGTGAATAGAAGCTAAAACCTAAAGGTTCAGCTTTGAGAATTTATATCTATGTAAATATACCTTCTGTTTTATGATGTTGTAATAGAGTAAAAGGAAATTCAGACTGTTCTTAATCTGAAGCATTTAAAATAAATGAGAAGAGGACTTGCTTAAATTTTATAAAATTCATGAAAAACAGAACCGGCCAGTCTTTCCATGTTGCATACCTGCAGAGGGGCCATGCATCATTTGAATTGTGTTCATTAACCCTTGGGGCTCTGCAGGGTGCTGGCCCTGGAGGTGACATACATTTCTATGGCAAATCTGAGAGTCTGAGAACTATGGGGCAACCATTGAAGCTGGAAAATGTAAATTTAAGACAAATTAAACAATGTTTATGTAACATAGCTGATAAGAAAATCCCAAGTTTTAATTTCTCAAAGAATTGTATAGGCTGAAAATATCAATAGCACAAACTAAATAATATGGTATTGGATCACAGTCCAAAGCATAAAATGAATATCCATGAATCTATAATGCTAATAATAAATGATGGATTAGATAAATAAATAGGAGGAAAGAGACAAATTTTCCTCACAGAAGAATTCCTATTTGTATATAATACTTTCCCTCCAGAAAAGGGAGCTTAATTCTCCTTTTTCTAAAGTGTGGCAGACTTAGTGAGTCACATCCAAAGACTTGAATATGGGGAGCGAAAAAGAGAAACTTGACCATGACAAAATCTGGCATACACAATCTTTAAGTGGTCAAGGTCCACATCAGCAACAATAAGCCATATTGGCCCTATGTACCCCCAACATCATGTGAGGAAATGGGTACCTTAGTCCTTGGATTTTCTTTCCAAAAACTCACACCCCTAGTCTAATTATGAGAGAAATATCTGACAAACTCAAAATTCAGGATAATTCTACAAAATACCTGACTCACACTCTTCAAAATGGCCAAAGTCACGGAAAATAAGGCCAGTCTCAGAAACTCACCAACCAGAGGAGTCTATGATGGCATGACAACTCAGTGCAATGGCATTCTGGGATAGGAGAAAGGCATTAGTAGAAAAACTGGTGAAATCCAGGTAAAGTCTGGATTACATAATAGTTTTGTAGCAACGTTAATTTACTAATTTTGACAAATATACTTTAGTTAAGATATTAAAATTAATGTATCATTGCTGAATGAGTTATACAGGAACACTCTATGCTATCTTTACAACTTTTCTATAAATCTAAAATTATTCCACAATAAAAAGAGTCTTTAAAAATACAGAGAGAAGCTCTAGAAATATTTATTTAGGTTAATAAATGATAGATCCCATGATGCAACATTACAGGAAGCTAGAGACACATGAAATAAATCTTTAGGGTATTTGGCCTGGAATAAAATCAACCTCGTCCATCACTTATGAACTATAAGGTCTTTCAAAACTTACACTGTCTTTCCTAAACTATAATTTCTACATCTTTAAAAACTGGGATGCCACGATCCATTTTACAGGATTATTAAGTGAATCAAATGAGATAAGATATATAACATGCAGAATGTCTGGCACATAGTAGGCACTTAATAATTAATTTTTGTAATACCTATCTTAAATGGTCACCAGCAGGCAGGGGCTTTTCTGGTGGCTCAAATGGTAAAGAATCCGCTTGCAATGTATGAGACCAGAGTTTGATCCCTGAGTCTGGAAGATCCCTGGAGAAGGGAACAGCTACCCATGTCAGTATTCTTGCTTAGGGAATTCCATGAACAGAGGAGCCTAGTGGGTTACACCGTCCATGGAGTCACAGAGTCAGACACTGAGCAACAAACAGACATCAGGTATTGTTTTTTATATCATGAAACTAACCCCAAATGACTATTTTTTTATAGAAGAATATTTTAACTCTAAGAAGAAAGATCAATACAAACAAAATCTAGTCCTTGAAGCAACTGTTTTAGTAAGACAGACTGACTACTCACAAAAATTTCATTTAAAACATAAACTGAAAAGAAAACCTTTCAAGTAAGTAGAAATGAATACAATACCAACTGAGTGATTATATGTCAAGGACATGCAGTGAAAAGTAGCATAAGTCAAAGAAGACTTCCTAGAGGAGGTCAGACTGGAAAAGAGAAAAGAGGGATGCGTTTCAGGTTCAGGGAGAATGATATTGGAGGAGAAGTGGGCGATAGAGGATGAGATGGTTGGATGGCATCACTGTCTGGACATGAGCTTGAACAAACTCTGGGAGAAAGCGAAGGACCCGAAAGCCTGGTGCGCTGCAGTCCATGGGGTTACAAATCATCAGACATGACTGAGAGGCTGAATAGCAGCAACAACCTGCTCGAAGAGGGAAACTGTTTCTGAAGTAACAGAGCACAGAGGCTTGGGCTAAAAACACAAAGGCAAACCTGTGACAAGTTCAGTGTGACCTCAGTTTTCTCTTTCTCGCCTTTGAGAAGGGCTCTTCTGAGCCCCTCCTGGTTTGTTTTTCTCTCTTGCTTTAGCTTAAAGGTCCCTCATGCCCTGTGGGATGCTACCTAGTCTCATTCTCTGACTTCCCAGACCTCTGGCTATTGATCCCAAGTTACCAGCCGGGATCTCGGGACGTCTAGACTTTAAAGCTAATCTTCATCATGAATGTCTGAGACGGGATCACCACACTTTCCTTCCCATAGAGTGTTTACTTTTACGTTTCTTTACCTCAAAGAATCACTGTGAGATAGCCCGAGAAAGAAACAGTTGCATGCAGGGACCAACTACGTCAGTATATAGCTTGCTGGAGCCTGGATCAGAGAGCAGAAAAGCAATACAACAAGAGAAGCCAGAAAGTGAGGAGGGTAGGAAGGTACCGGAAATGTTAAAAGTTAGGCATTGTAATTCATCCAGACAAGGCTTTCTCGACCTCAGCATTATGGACAGACTCTCTTCTGCAGAGGGACAGGATGGGACATTACAGGCAGATGGACGCATGCCACAGGGTCCTTTTGCAGGTTTTTCTCTTGCCAAGTATCATCTCTTTTTTCTTCTGTTCCCATCCATATGCAGTGGCACAGAGTTAAAAAATCCACCTGCCAATGTCGGAGACACAAAAGACATGGGTTTGATCCCTGGGTCAGGAAGAGGAGGGGGAAATGGAAGCCCACTCCAGTATTCTTGCCTGGAAAACCCATGAACAGAGGAGCCTGGCTGGCTACAGTCCATGGAATCGGAAAAAGTTGGACATGATTGAGCAACTGAGCACACAACATATGTGGGAAACTTGTCTTTGAGGTAGAGAATGAAAAAGTAGCATGACATTTTGAGATGTAGGGGAGAATTTTCCATTCTCATTCTTAGCAGGTAATAACTGGGACTCCCCTGACTCCATCTCCTAATGACCTTGGTCCACATTTTATTCCTTTTCTTCTTCCCATTCCCTATCTCTTTTCTTTTATATATCAACACATTATTTATTCTAGAGATAATTATTACAAATGTGTTAGTGCAGAGCCTCTCAGACCAAAGGCTGCCAGCACCTAGAGACTCCGTGTTGCCCTCAGGCCACCAGGTGGTTCAAGCAAACCGGGGCAGATAGCAACAGCTGGAGAGGGAGGAGTCCAGGAGAGGCGGGTGAGAGGTGGAGAGGAGGCTGGCGACTGGGAGAGGGCAGAGTTCGCAGCCTCACTTCTACAGCCCGAACCAGGGCCGAGAATCTAGTCCTCTGTTGAAAAAGGGACCTGACAGGGAAGGCTCCTGAAAGAAATGGGGTTCGAGGCAGCTTATCCACACAGACACTGAGAAGAACGAGCACACAGACAGGGACTGGATGGGCGCCAGTCTCCAACTGGCCAAGACCCCAGCTTCTCGATAAAGGCAGGGACCCTCTGATCAGAGGTAAGCACTCTGGCTGCCTCGGCCACCGCTCACTAGCTGTAAAGCTAAGACTGACGGATATGGAGCTGGCTCAGCTTCTGGCCTCTGTTCCCTGCAATCCAGCGGTCTAGGAGCAGGGCTGGCAAGTCTTCCCAAGCTGACCTCAGCATTATGGACAGGCTCTCTTCTGCAGAGGGACAGGATGGGACATTACAGGCAGATGGACGCATGCCACAGGGTCCTTTTGCAGGTTTTTCTCTTGCCAAGTATCATCTCTTTTTTCTTCTGTTCCCATCCATATGCAGTGTGGCACAGGGTTAAAAAAATCCACCTGCCAATGCAGGAGACACAAAAGACATGGGTTTGATCCCTGGGTCAGGAAGAGGAGGGGGAAATGGCAGCCCACTCCAGTATTCTTGCCTGGAAAACCCATGAACAGAGGAGCCTGGCTGGCTACAGTCCATGGAATCGGAAAAAGTTGGACACGATTGAGCAACTGAGCACACAACATATGTGGGAAACTTGTCTTTGAGGTAGAGAATGAAAAAGTAGCATGACATTTTGAGATGTAGGGGAGAATTTTCCATTCTCATTCTTAGCAGGTAATAACTGGGACTCCCCTGACTCCATCTCCTAATGACCTTGGTCCACATTTTATTCCTTTTTTTCTTCCCATTCCCTGTCTCTTTTCTTTTATATATCAACACATTATTTATTCTAGAGATAATTATTACAAATGTGTTAGTGCAGAGCCTCTCAGACCAAAGGCTGCCAGCACCTAGAGACTCTGTGTTGCCCTCAGGCCACCAGGTGGTTCAAGCAAACCGGGGCAGATAGCAACAGCTGGAGAGGGAGGAGTCCAGGAGAGGCGGGTGAGAGGCGGAGAGGAGGCTGGCGACTGGGAGAGGGCAGAGTTCGCAGCCTCACTTCTACAGCCCGAACCGGGGCCGAGAATCTAGTCCCCTGTTGAAAAAAGGACCTGACAGGGAAGGCTCCTGAAAGAAATGGGCTTCGAGGCAGCTTATCCACACAGACACTGAGAAGAACGAGCACACAGACAGGGACTGGATGGGCGCCAGTCTCCACCTGGCCAAGACCCCAGCTTCTCGATAAAGGCAGGGACCCTCTGATCAGAGGTAAGCACTCTGGCTGCCTCGGCCACCGCTCACTAGCTGTAAAGCTAAGACTGACGGATACGGAGCTGGCTCAGCTTCTGGCCTCTGTTCCCTGCAATCCAGCGGTCTAGGAGCAGGGCTGGCCGCAAGTCTTCCCCAAGCCCTCTGGAGCCCAACATCCAATTATATTCCGTCCTGAATGCAGAAGAGGGAGTGATAGTATTGGACAGAATAGCAAACAGATGGGAGAATGCTAATGGCTTGTGATGCTCAGAACTCGACTTTCTCCATCACCTTTGTCCTTAATAAGAGAGTTTGGGTTATCGTGTGTGTGTGTGTGTGTCTGTCTGTCTGTCTGTCTGTCTGTCTGTCTGTCAAAGAAGAACAAGTGATTTCTTTTCTGGCACCACATAAAATCTCACAATATATCCATTCTTTGAAACAAGTGTACTTGACCTGAGTTCCACAACTGGGTTTGGGGAAATCTGTGATTCTGCAACTGAAAGCACTAGTAAGTGTTTTCTTCTTAGCAGGGAGGTCCTCAGCTTTCTTTAGCTTTCCAACAAATCTGTGACCCACGTAGCTCGAAAATAGCTGTGCTGCGAGTATGACGATCTCGGGTGACAAAGACCTCCCTATTCATTTCACCCCTTCTTATCTTCATTTCCTCTCTTTTTAAAAGCCCTTGTACAGTGCATATTCTCTCAAAAATCCATTTTAGAACACAGAGGAGTATAAATCAATCATATAGGGTCTGATTCCATCCAAACAACTTTGAACACTGGCTAACCATACCAATGACTTTCATTTACATTATCTTAATTTTCCAAACTATTCTAAAAACTAGAAGTTTTCCTTCTCTTTTTTACTGACAAAGAAATGGGGGCTCAGAGACGTAAAGACATAGAGCAAGTCAATAGTGTGCTGAGACATAGAAACCTTTCCTCTGATCTTAGGAACAGCAAGCTCCCTTTCCAACTGTCCCATCATCCTGCCAGGCTGTAGTATGAAGACAAAGATCACTGTGATCAGAGATTTACCAGGGTCTGCTACACACCATTAATAATTCTTCATCACCACGTAAGTTTCTACATCATACCATGTAGATGCATTTAACTAGTACCAAAACCAAGGTCAAGAAGAGCCTTCATCAGTAAAGTCAAAAACACAGGAGATTAGATTCACTGATCATTGTTTTCCCTGAGGCCTTTAAACATATAAGACGAATGGAGAATAGTCACTAAAAGTTCGGTGTACAAAAATCCATGCTGATCATCTCAGAGTTGGACTGTCTTAAATCTCTTGGGGCTTGTAGGGTTCCAAACAGACAGGTCTACTCAACCGAGAATTAGGGCCATTAATTAGATTACTTGAGGTGAAAAACAAAAAAACTCACGACCGCTTCCATTACCTGGAGTCTTCAGGCATTTTGTTTTTCTTAAGAGCAGGTTTCTTTGGTCTGGCTTATCTGGATAATCCCCTGCCTCCCAGCTTTGTTTTGTTTGATGCCACTCTGATCATAAAGGAGTTGATATTTTGGCTGCAAAACCATTTGCAAACTTTATTTATTTATTTTTTTTAATACCAAAAACATTATTATTGGAGTATAGCCAATTAACAATTTTGTGATAGTTTCAGGTGAACAGTGAAGGGGCTTGGGCAAAAATTTTATGGAAAGAAGCTGTGAGACACCATTTTCAGCAGGGCAAGGGCTTCTGTTAAATAGGCTCCTCAAACACACACACACACAATTAGGGATACTTTTGCTGTGTGCAAAGAACGCCTTTCTTTTATCTACAGCCTTCTAAGGCTCCCTTCACCTCACACGGCAATTCTGCATAATATAAACATAGATCATGTTTCTGATCAGCTAATTTTGCCCTTCTTCAGTGCCCCCCCCAATTTTTCCTGCTTTCCCTCTGAACACTGGCTAACCATACCAATGACTTTCATTTACATTATCTTAATTTTCCAAACTATTCTAAAAACTAGAAGTTTTCCTTCTCTTTTTTACTGACAAAGAAATGGGGGCTCAGAGAGGTAAAGACATAGAGCAAGTCAATAGTGTGCTGAGACATAGAAACCTTTCCTCTGATCTTAGGAACAGCAAGCTCCCTTTCCAACTGTCCCATCATCCTGCCAGGCTGTAGTATGAAGACAAAGATCACTGTGATCAGAGATTTACCAGGGTCTGCTACACACCATTAATAATTCTTCATCACCACGTAAGTTTCTACATCATACCATGTAGATGCATTTAACTAGTACCAAAACCAAGGTCAAGAAGAGCCTTCATCAGTAAAGTCAAAAACACAGGAGATTAGATTCACTGATCATTGTTTTCCCTGAGGCCTTTAAACATATAAGACGAATGGAGAATAGTCACTAAAAGTTCGGTGTACAAAAATCCATGCTGATCATCTCAGAGTTGGACTGTCTTAAATCTCTTGGGGCTTGTAGGGTTCCAAACAGACAGGTCTACTCAACCGAGAATTAGGGCCATTAATTAGATTACTTGAGGTGAAAAACAAAAAAACTCACGACCGCTTCCATTACCTGGAGTCTTCAGGCATTTTGTTTTTCTTAAGAGCAGGTTTCTTTGGTCTGGCTTATCTGGATAATCCCCTGCCTCCCAGCTTTGTTTTGTTTGATGCCACTCTGATCATAAAGGAGTTGATATTTTGGCTGCAAAACCATTTGCAAACTTTATTTATTTAATTTTTTTAATACCAAAAACATTATTATTGGAGTATAGCCAACTAACAATTTTGTGATAGTTTCAGGTGAACAGTGAAGGGGCTTGGGCAAAAATTTTATGGAAAGAAGCTGTGAGACACCATTTTCAGCAGGGCAAGGGCTTCTGTTAAATAGGCTCCTCAAACACACACACACACAATTAGGGATACTTTTGCTGTGTGCAAAGAACGCCTTTCTTTTATCTACAGCCTTCTAAGGCTCCCTTCACCTCACACGGCAATTCTGCATAATATAAACATAGATCATGTTTCTGATCAGCTAATTTTGCCCTTCTTCGGTGATCTTCCTCTCTCTTTCTCTCTCTCTCCCCACCTTTATTTCTTCCTGCTGTTCAGTGCTTCTGAAAGCCCCAACAAACATCTGAAGAGCTACGATCCTCAGGTCCTCGGTTCTGTTATGAGCTCGCGAGACACACAATGCCAGCCCCGCTCAGTAATCTCCTCGTCAAGCCTGCCTCTCCACCTTCCCATCCTCATTCCAGGAGCCTATTAAATTAATGAGATAGAAGGCCGCGCGACAGCGGCCGACGTGTTCCTGGTGTAGCGCGCCGGTGCTGTTACAGTGTGCCTGTTTTCTCTCCTGGGACGTTTAATTTCCGCTTCTCAAATGAGCTGCGAAGCTGTGAGGCCTGGCAGCGTTCGCTCTCGGCACTCCGTGATGCAGATAATGAGGGTACTGATAGGTGCCTAGGAGACTGTGATGGCTCCGAGCGCAGCCATGGTCTGATAATGCTTGACGCCAGCAGTGTCGCAGCGGAGCCACTATCCTCCCGCAAGGAATGGTTCATCTTTATGTGTAATACAGCAGCTGTCACCTAAATGGCTAATGGGGAAGCAACGTAGAACCAGAGTGCTAGTCATCTTTGTCACTTAATAATTTTAAAGGTATCAGACGTCCGTGGCTCCCGCAACTTCCCATAAAAGCGCGCTTGCCGATTTGCCGCTGTGTTTGTGGTGGCTTTAAACGTCAGTGGAGAAATCCGTGGGGCTCTTCTGTGCGGATCTAATTTAGTGTCATTTGAATCGCCGAGTAATTAAAATGTATTATAGGTATAAGATGCTGAGATGGTGGAGTGCCTGCATTTAAGAGGAAGATTTATTGGGCTCGCAGCCTCCACTGTGAACCTTCTACCACCACATTAGCTAACATCTGTTGGAAAATGTCGACATGCCGGGCAGAAGACACGCGCGCGGAATGCATGCTTTCCTGAGTTGGAACAACAAACCCGAAACATGGCGTAGCACTTGCAATTTAAATTAATTAGTAAGGGGAGTTGTGTCTGCATGGGCCCCGGCAGGCGTGCCTGTGGGGTAAATGGTTGTGTGTAGGGGCACGCCTGTGTACAGGCAGGTACACACAAACACACATCCTTTCTAATGAACATCCAACCCCCGCAGCGGCGGAAGGGGCCTCTGATTGGATTTAAGGAGCAGGGTTATAGGAAGGGGACAGTTAATACAAGCCATGTCTGTGTTGACACGGCCCCATTAGTATTTCCTGGCAGATTATTTTGTTTGCTTTGCCTAAGTGCACAAGATTATAGGGGATGATTTAGTAGGCCAGGGCACTGGATGCTGAAGGCAAGCCAAGCTAATTTCAGTCACACCTACAACCAGACCGTTAATCTTTGGGGAGTTACTGCACCTGTGCTGGCAGAGGTGAGGAGGCGAGAGATGCTAGAAGGCACAGACAGGGCTGCGCTCCAGGGAGAGGGGTATCCATAGAACTAACCCAGAATTCTCTGAGAGGGTCTATCAATGGGCATTTCGAAATCTGAAAACTAGGCTCATAGATAAGTGCGAGAAGTACTTCCCAAACAAACACACAACATGTTCCTAGGAAATATTGGTTAGGAAACAGTCAAGAGCGCTTGCTAACAGATGAGAGGGAGTCACAGGCCTGGGAAATGTGTCTAGGCAGCACCGCACACTGCGTTCTGCTCGTTTCATCATGGCGTGGTTTGGGCCTATTGTCAAATGTGTGTCCTGCTAGGAGAGAACTAACCGGCTGGACGGGAACTGAGGTTCCGAATGATGTCAAATATTTTCACTTTCTCTCTGCCTTCCTAACCATTCTGCTATTCTCTTTCTAAGTCTCTGGTCAAGGTTAAAGTGAAAATTTTTAATACGGTAATCAACTTCCCTCTAAAGACTGCGCTTCTCCCGCTGAACTCACTCGCTGGAGGATCTTCGGTAATCATAAAGGGGGGTCCACAGGTAGAAATGTTTAGCTCAGGTCCCTCAAGTCTCCACCTTATTTACACCACGTCTCAGTGGATGCAGTCATAGTTGGCTGTTTTGGATACGTAGATTTTAAACAAGGCTTTTAAAAGCCCTCTCAGGTTTGTGAAGCCTGAGCCAAAAACAGGTATTGACACAAGTGCTGGAAACATTTACTAACACCTGCAGTCAGGCTCCTCAGTCCTGTGTCTCTTGGCAAGTAAGAAAACAAACACAGACATCACAGAGTCATCAAGAAGATCAGACTGGTAATGCAAAAGTGGAAAAAGTGTACTTTTGCATGATAGAATAGTAACACCATGTTCAACATATATTAAAATTGGTAAAAATTTCTTCAGTATTGATGAGAAAATTATTAATCACCATGAGCTCTTTGGGAATCTTTATGGATGTGATTAATAAGCTCTATAAAAAAATCCATTCAAATGTTGCCTTCCTTAAAGTCTACTTACTATAAAATGTTATATTTTAGGTCAGGTCTTCATTTCACTGCCTTTTCAATGGGAAGCACTGTCTTTGTGCTTTGAAAATCACAGAAAAGATGATTTTTCTTGAGACAGGAGTCTGAAAGTCAATATTACCAGCATTTTTTAAAAAGGAAGCTAACACATCAAATGTCTTACTTTTCTCATTTATTCAAACCAAAGGTTTTGCTACACACAGAGCGCAGAGGTAATGATTGTGCATCTGTTGCTATAATACAGCGAACTGGGAAGAACTAACTACATGCAATTCAATAAAGTATATTTAGCATATTTTCATTGCACCAAATATCAGCTGATCCACCTCTTATTAGTATAAATGGCATAGATTAGTGTCAGGCATTTTCAACAGTGAAGAAATTACAGGAGTCTGCAAGGCTCATTAGGCTCTGGCTGCATGTTAACGAGGGGCCAGGCCTTATTAATAAGAGGAGGAAAAGATAAAGCTAAGCTGAGAGGGAAAAAAGGAACAAAATTCTCCTTTAAAAATTCACCGGCATTTAAAACGGAAGTGGGCTGCGCTGGGTGATTTTTTTTCTACCTGATTTTCAAGGCATTTGTGAAAATCTGCACTGCGCTTTATTTATTTTTCACCACATGTCAAAATCATTATTCTATTTCAGTTAATGTCAGATGCACAACAGAAACAATGTTACTGTAAATGAGCGAGATGGCTGTCAACTATGGTTTCCACTACCCTTCCGGAGTCAAGCCCAGGTTGTGTGTTTACACCTCTCCTTTCTCTCACCACAATCATTGACAGAAGACAGGAAATGACCTGCCTCAGCCCTCAGAAATACACGCCTCTCCACTCCTCCCAGCGTCCACACCTCACTGTGCTTGAATATCTCCGTGGCAATATTACAAGAGCAATAGTCCTTGGAAAGGATGGTAAAGGAGAGGCTTCAGTGTCACATCCAATGAGGACTTTTTCTGTTAGCCCAAAGGTCAGTGTGATGAATTCTGATGGGAGAAAAACAACTCCATAATCGGCATTTTGCTTAAAGTTTGAGTAATTAATCAAGAAAGCCTGACACCAAAATACAAGCAAGATACAAGCTACAACAAAAGAGTAAAAATAAGGATCTTGGCTAGAGGCCATGTTGATTTCAGAATTGCATCAAAAGGCAAAGAACTGAAAGCGAAAGAAAAGCTTCCAGGTTCAGTACATGCTACGAGATTTGAAAACACAAGGAAAAAAAAAAGTTATGTATCTGTCAGCATCTTTAAAACACATACACATTCACAGACACTCACATGCACATACTTACATGGAACTATTTTATTGCACAGCTTTTCAAAAGCAACACCAGAATCAATGTAAATGACCAATTTTTAATGCAAAACTTAAAACCCCTCACACTTTGCACTTCTGCTGAGCTATTCATCTAAGAAAGCGTCAACGTTTCTTTTAGGATACTTTGTTATAAAAACAATACGAGATTCCCAGGTGGTGTTCGTGGTAAAAAACCCACCTCCCAAAGCGGGACACCTAAGGGCCATGGGTTTGATCCCTGAGTGGGGAAGATCCCCTAGCGGAGGGCATGACAGCTCACTGCAGTGTTCTCGCCTGGAGAATCCCCACAGACCGAGGAGCCTGGCGGGCGACAGTCCATGGGGTCCCAGAGAGTTGGACACAACTGAAGCAACTTAATGTGCATGCATATTATAAACAGATAAGCTTTACATTAAAGGGAAAATGACTGTGCTAAAGCAATAGTCTATTATTGAACAGCCAGCGGTGATTAGAGTTTCAGGATGTTTCGTATCATCCTTCATTATGTGTAGAATGTCATCCCAAAAGCTGAAAAATCATGTTTGTTTTCTACCCATTTCCCTCCATTCTGGTTCACCTATTGATTTCGCCCACTGTGCTCCAAAGGAAAGTTAAATAACCACGACTCCCGAGGCGTGCTTTGAGCCAACATGATCTCTGACGTCCTTATAGTTTCAAAACACGCCATTTGGGGTAGGGAAGGATTGTCGGGGGAGATGGGGAGATGGACGGATCTCAGCGCCATGCCCGTTTTGTGACTGCAGCGTGCCAGCACGCTGTGTGCCAACGTGGACGTGAGTGGCATCTGGGAGGGAGAGCACTAAGCACTCACTACCCTCCAACTCCCACTGCCTCCGACTGCTTGGGTGATGGAGGCCGTGGCAACTGGTGTCTTACTCTGCATTAATTTTCTTAAAAAGCTTCTTTTCTTTCCTTACTTCACATAGCCTGTCTTCACAGACCAATCACTGGTTGCACATTATTGCAGATATGCAATAATACATTTAGAAGTATTTCCTCCTAGTCAAATTGTGTGTACATACAGAATTATACCCTCACATATTTGAATCTATGCTTATATCAACACTGTGGTTTTTAGGTACTGGATAAGGCAATTTCTGAGACAGTTAAAGCAAGTTTCTAGAAGGCAGATTTTCAAAAAATTAAGAATTACGTGATTGTGTCCATTTTAGCCATATCAGTTTCATCAAGGCTACGTCTGTGGAAATAATTTCACAAAAGTTTCTCACAGAATCCATGTGAAGGAAGTAGTTGTCTCTATATTCTTTTTAATTTTTAATGTGGAGACATAGAAATATTTTCTGACTGTCACCTTTCAAAGCAGGTTTTTACCAGTAGTATTGGAATCTAGTTCACGGAAACACTGAGAAGTTCAAACCTCCCAAATCCCTGTCATGAAAGATCATGTGTATTACTTGATTTTCTAAAGTGACAAGACATACATTAAAAAAAAAAATTCTTATTGTTACATTTCAGGCACGTTTGCTGTTAGCTGCTTGGCTTCATTATGTATCATAGCCTGAATCTACAAATCAAGTATAATTAGACTTAGCGAACTGATTGGATTTCTAATTAAGCTACATTGGAAACAATGCACAATCAGTAAATACTCTGACTAGGTACATTTTAAAGAGCAACTCTTGGGCTTTTCGCTGATGACTAGACACCAGTGTCATTAAATTTGTTGGTGGCAAGCAAATTTTAAAGCTAAAATAGAGGCAATTAGTAAAGATCTTGAAATATTTAATCACGTTTGTCCAATTAGTGTGCAATTAGGCAGTGGTGTGGCGTGGGACAGGCATTCTGCTTCCGTGCTTGGTGCAGAAGGATCCCTTTGAAATTTTGCTGTTTAGTTTATTGATATATAAAAAGGAAGTTATGGTTGTAATTTCCAATTTAAAAAAAATACTGTGCAGATGGTCTGACTATATATTTAACAATGTTAAACAAATCCAAACAAGGGAAGCATGTTACCTGAAATTACACAGCTGTGATCTGTGAATAAGCTCTGGATCGTGGTAGATTACAGCTGTGCTTATCTCGATCCTTGAAACTGCCAGGCATTTCTGGAGAAATTGGGAACCTGATAAACTTCCCCAACAGCTCTAAGAACAACTGGCAGCTCCTTACCTGACCAGAGGCACCCTTCCTGGTGGTTAGCTTAGCTCCTGGCTCCGCACCTCTGAGTTCCAGTGGGTTAAATCTGATGCCGAGGGAGAGATGGGAAGAGATCCTGTAAGAAGTTGATTTGGGAGGTGTCCGTAAGCTGGACAGCAACGTTACCTGGTGTTCGCACTGCAAACCAACAGCTCCCGTCTACTGAGCTCTGCCCTTGGGAAGGGGCTATGTTAGTAGCAGATTTGGTTTGCCCATCGCAAAAGGAAAGAAAAATGTCCCTTGTTTTGAACACTTAATTTGCATTGCCCTACCACAAAACTCTTTAGTTTTGCTAGAAAGCAAAGGGTGTTTTCTGATCTTTGGAAAGGCAATACCATTTCCCTTTTAAGAGAAGGCTATAGAAAGGTCACAAGGACATGTGCGTCTCAGACAGCAGACATGCCAGAGTTGACTGACCTCAAAGGCCTGGGAAGTGTCATTCCATGAAGTTGTCAGATAAGACCATGAGGTGATGGGAAGAGAAAGGGAGAACATAAACATTGGGAGGTGGTCCTTGGGAGTAGGAAGAGGAGGGAACGGGAAGGAGGGGAAGGAGGTACTAAGGGATCCCCAAACTCCAGGATCTAACGCCTGATGATCTGAGGTGGAGCTGATGTAATAATAATAGAAACAAAGTGCCCAGTAAGTGTAATGCACTCGAATCATCCCAAACCATCTCCCTCACCACTCCCCACTCTGGTCTGTGGAAAACCTGTCTTCCATGAAACTGGTCCCTGGTGTCAAGAAGGTTGGGAACTGCTGCTGTAGTAAGAGCTCATTATGTACCCAGGGATTCTGTGGAACGTGCTTTGAGACAAAGGAACGTCTTCCCTTTTCTTCTGGGATATTGACTTTATGCTCAGTCAGATGTAACAACCTGAATACTTTCTTAATTAGGAAATGAAGAACTGTGCATAGACAAATACACTTGTCTTTCTAAATCCTGATAACGTGATAGGGTAATATGATAAATCTCAGGAATCTAAGGAGGGATTTCTGGATGGAGATCCAGTTTTCCTAGGTGCACCAACATTTCATGTTACTAGATGTAAGTACACTGTTTGGATAACTTGGAAACCAGTGATAGGAAACCCCCTGGGTACCCACAAATGTAAAGGGAAGAGTTCAAAAGAGAAGCAAAATCAAACATGTCCTTGAAAAAATATGACAGGTGAATTTTTGTGGAGGTTGGGATTAGAGTACATAGAATACACAAGTTTATAATACATTTATTGGAAATTTAGGAAGCCTTTATCATATTTATTTACGTATCTACCTTCTTTCTCTGGGCTTCCCTTGTGGCTCAGATGGTAAAGAATATGCCTGCAGTGCAGAAGACCTGGGTTTGATCTCTGGGCCAGGAAGGTCTCCTGGAAAAGGAAATGGCAAACCACTCCAGTATTCTTGCCTGGAGAATTTCATGGACAGAAGACCCCGATGGGCTACAGTTCATGGGGTCACAAAGAGTCAGACATGACTGAGTAACAAACACTTGCACCTTCTTTCTCTAATTCAGAAGGCATTGTTTTTTCTGCCTAACTTTCTGAAAGCAGGTTACAATTATCATAAGTCAAACCTAGACATTTGGAAAGCTTTGAATATAATTAAATTTTATACTGAGATTTAATTACATCCTTAATTGAATTCTATATTTAGAATTTTCATAAATGTGTAATTCTAAATATAGTGAATTCTAAATTTAAAAATTTAGAACATCAGTAAATGTATTAGCCATAGCTTACATGTCTGCTGTGTTGGTCATACAGTTCATCTGGGTTTTTCCATAGGACGTTACCAAAGACCCAAAAGAATCATTTGGCCAGCCCAGTACCTTGGTCTTGTGTGAGCAAGAGAGAGATTCTAGATGGAAGACATCTGCCGCGATGCACAGTCACAGTCAAGTCTTGAGTGGTAATGTACACTCTGCCACCTAAGCTTGTGAGGCAGAGAAGATTATGTTTATTTTTTACAAAGATGTGGCAGAATGGTACTCGAGGGAGTTTGACGAGACATGTGATTTTGGGCTTTGCATGGCCCTTCTTTGCTTTATGGTCTTTCTACCGTATTCTACAGTATTCCTTGTGCCCCCTACTCAGGGCTTTTTCCCGATTCCCTGCACCAACATTTCATGTTACTAGATGTAAGTACACTGTTTGGATAACTTGGAAACCAGTGATAGGAAACCCCCTGGGTACCCACAAATGTAAAGGGAAGAGTTCAAAAGAGAAGCAAAATCAAACATGTCCTTGAAAAAATATGACAGGTGAATTTTTGTGGAGGTTGGGATTAGAGTACATAGAATACACAAGTTTATAATACATTTATTGGAAATTTAGGAAGCCTTTATCATATTTATTTACGTATCTACCTTCTTTCTCTGGGCTTCCCTTGTGGCTCAGATGGTAAAGAATATGCCTGCAGTGCAGAAGACCTGGGTTTGATCTCTGGGCCAGGAAGGTCTCCTGGAAAAGGAAATGGCAAACCACTCCAGTATTCTTGCCTGGAGAATTTCATGGACAGAAGACCCCGATGGGCTACAGTTCATGGGGTCACAAAGAGTCAGACATGACTGAGTAACAAACACTTGCACCTTCTTTCTCTAATTCAGAAGGCATTGTTTTTTCTGCCTAACTTTCTGAAAGCAGGTTACAATTATCATAAGTCAAACCTAGACATTTGGAAAGCTTTGAATATAATTAAATTTTATACTGAGATTTAATTACATCCTTAATTGAATTCTATATTTAGAATTTTCATAAATGTGTAATTCTAAATATAGTGAATTCTAAATTTAAAAATTTAGAACATCAGTAAATGTATTAGCCATAGCTTACATGTCTGCTGTGTTGGTCATACAGTTCATCTGGGTTTTTCCATAGGACGTTACCAAAGACCCAAAAGAATCATTTGGCCAGCCCAGTACCTTGGTCTTGTGTGAGCAAGAGAGAGATTCTAGATGGAAGACATCTGCCGCGATGCACAGTCACAGTCAAGTCTTGAGTGGTAATGTACACTCTGCCACCTAAGCTTGTGAGGCAGAGAAGATTATGTTTATTTTTTACAAAGATGTGGCAGAATGGTACTCGAGGGAGTTTGACGAGACATGTGATTTTGGGCTTTGCATGGCCCTTCTTTGCTTTATGGTCTTTCTACCGTATTCTACAGTATTCCTTGTGCCCCCTACTCAGGGTCTTCATGTTTCTCTCTGATTTTCCCATGCCCCACTCCTACAACCTGTCTCTCCTACCTTGGAAAGCTTTCTGAATAGGACTGACCATATTTAACAAATAAAAATACAGGATGCCCCGGTAAATTTGAATTTCAGATAAGCCATGAATAATTTTTTTAGCATGAGTATGCCCACATATTAGATGGAATATACTTATACTAAAAATTATGTGTTTATCTGAAATTCAAGTTTAGCCAGGCGTCTTGTACTCAATCTGGAACACATTTACACTAAGATATAAGCAGTTAAGAAAAGCATCATCCTTCACCCAATGATAAGCCTTCTTTGTGTATGTCAGTCAGAAAGGGAAGTGATAAGTGGATAGCCTAATGCTGAAATTTTAAGCATCCATTAAGGTGCTGGTTTTCAATTTTGGTTGCATATTGTAGTCACCTGGGGAGTTTTTAGAAACTTAGGCCCAAACCCCAAACAATTAAATCAAAATCTCCAAGGATGAAACCCAGGCATCAGTATTGTTTAAAGCTCCCTAGTGATTCCAAGGTACAGTCAAGTTTATAAACTATTGAACTAAGGAAGGGTTCTCAACTAAGACTGCACATTAGAATTAAAAACAAAAACAAAAACCTATGTCTGGATGATAACCCCAGAGGGTCTGACTTAACTAGACTCTGGCATCCATAGTTTTTAAAGCTCCCCGTGAGATAATCGCTAAGTCAGAACATACATAAAACGATCTTTGGAGGAGCAGTGGATCATTCTAGCAGTTTATAAATCACACCAGAGTCCTAACATGCCCATATATAAAGCAATATGAGATGTTTGGTTTCTAAGAGAAAAGATCCCATCTTTCCCTACAGGAGCAAATTTATTTGCTACCCAATGTTAATCAGATCCTTTTTTTTTTTTTTTTGGCTGTGACCTGTGTCGTGTGAGATCTTACTTTCTGGACCAGGGATGAAACCCATGCCCTCTACAATAGAAGCATGGAGTCTTAACCACTGGACCACCAGGGAAGTCCCACATCAGGGTCTTATGTTCGGGGACACTTTGCCTCTGACAATTGCCCTGGGAAAAAAATCAGATGTGACTGTACAGTATTGAAGGCAATTTAAAAAAAATTAAAAAGAATAAAACAAACTGTATCTTGCTGGGTCAGATGGGTAGATGAGGGACTTGCCATGAAATAAATGATTATTAGGATATCTAGACAATCAAAGCGAGAAAGAAGCTGGACGTGAAAAAAATGGTCAAATGGAACACACACACACAAAGCGGAATGGCAGTGAAACTATTATGAAGGATTCATTGAATCCACATGAAACTTAGCTTGGTGGGAGATATTTTTGTTTTGTTGCATTTTACTTTTGCCACAAACCAAAACAGACCCTAAGGATTTGATGGGTGTGAGTGACAAGTAGCAACCAGGAGTGACCAGTGACACAACTGGCTGAAATCATACTAACATCAGCGGTTGAGTAAACTGACTCTAGACAGTTGATAGACATCAGCTCTGTATCACTCATGACCGAAGATGCCCTTATAGCAAAAGGTATTTGTCCATCTGTCACAAGCTGTGCAGTTAAGAAAATGGAAATTTCTTTGAGGTACCGGCCCTGGTAAGAGAGTGAAAAGTGAACGTGTCAGTCACTCAGTTGTGTCTGACTCTGAGACCCCATGGCCTGTAGCCCACCAGGCTCCTCTGTCCATGGGATTCTCCGGGCAAGAAAATTGGAGTGGGTTGCCATGGAAGTCCTGACAACTGAGTAGCTAAACAGGTTTTCTGAAGTCAGATCCAAGGGAGGCCCTCGAGCAGGTAGCAACGCCCTCCCGGCAGAAGAAGAGTGAGAGCAGATCCAGAGCTGGGAGGTCAGGGACTGATGGAGAACAGGACAGGCTTACCCCGATGTGAGGGGCTTCCCTGGTGGCTCAGACCGTAAAGAATCCGCCTGCAATGCGGGAGACCTGGGTCTGATCCCTGGGTTCGGAAGATTCCCTGGAGGAGGGCATGCAAACCACTCCAGTGTGCTTGCCTGGAGGAGAATCCCCATAAGCAGAGGAACCTGGCGGGCTGCAGTCCATGAAGTCGAAAAGAGTCGCACAGGACTGACTGACTAAGCACAGCATTCTGATGAGTGGGGCTTCCCAGGTGGCGCAGTGGGTAAAGAATCTGCCTGCAATGCAGGAGATGTAGGTCCAGTCCCTGAGTTGGGAAGATCCCCTGGAGAAGGGAATGAATACCCACGCCACTATTCTTGCCTGGGAAATCCCATGGACAGAGAAGCGTGGCAGGCTACCGTCCATAGGGTCGCAGAGAGTCGGACATGTCTGAAGCGACACACACACACACACACACACACACACACACACACACACACACACACACACACACACACACACACACACACACACACAGCAGGTGCAGTGTGCTCAGTAGCAGGGCTCTGCGCGTCTTCTCAGCACTGCTAGCTCTCCAGCTCTTCAGAGCTCCTCCCCCAACCCCGCCCACCACCATCCTCCTGGCTGGGGAATGTTCTACCAGCTTTCTCCAAGCTTTCCAACTAGAGGCAGCTGTAATGTATACCCTGTCAATGATATTGTAAGCCATTACTCATTTCAGCCCCAGTCGGAGCAGAACACCTATCTTGATGGTCTTTGTAGCTGCTGACCTGTCTCTTAGGTTGACAGGAGAAAGGAAGCTCTTCCTGTGGGCTTAACCCTCTCAGTGCCTCATGTTTCCTGTTCGTAAAATGGGGGCTGTGACCGCAATTAGGAGAAACTAAATGAATGAACACATGCAAAGCATTTAGGAGGGCATCCAGGAAATATTCAACTCAATACACACAAGTCATGTTCTAAATTCCTCTATGCTCTCAGGGTCGTCCCTCCCTTCTTGCCCAGAACTCTCTTGGTTGTCGTTGTCCTCGAGTCGCTCACTCGTGTTTGACTCACGACCCCATAGGCTGTTGCCTGCCAGGCTCCCCTGTCCAGAGGCTTTTCTAGGCAAAAATACCGGCGCGGGTTGCCCTTTTCTTCTCCAGGGAATCTTCCCCGCCCAGGGATGGAGCCCTGGCCTCCCGCCTCTCCTGCATCGGCAGGCGGATTCTTTACCACCGAGCTCTCCTCCCTGACCTGGAAGCCCATCGAAGCTGAAGCTGTCCGCGCACGGCTGTCCTGGGCAAAGCCCTTGAACAATCCCCCAGAAAATAAAAGTCGACTCTGGATAATAGTCTAACCTACTTTTCTCTTTTCCTTTGTCCTTTTAGTTTCACTTGCCGACTGGGAGCCGAGCACAGAGGCCTCGCAGCGGGCACTTCAGAGCAGGATTCCTCGTGTAAGTTGGTTGCTCCCGGCACCGCGCCCCAGCGGGCCGTGTGCATAAGAATGAGCGGCGCCGGAACCTCCATCCGCGATGACGGCGGCGGGCCGTGTGCAGAGGCAGCGCCAGGTGCTGCCATCTGGCAGCTCAGCTGTGTCTGGTCAACAACAACCCTCCTCTGCCCTCGCCCCTCCCCCTGCTGGGCTCAGCAGCCCGGCCCAAGACCCGTGAAGTACTTCAGATCAGCCAGGGCATCAGACACCGGTTCGGTGGAAGACAATTTCTCCATGAACTCAGAGGGGTGGTGGGGAAGGCTTCAGGGTGCCTCAAGCGCATTACATTTATTGTGCACTTTATTTCTATTATTATTACATCACTCACTTCTGTTCTAGAGCTAGTGCTTAAACCTCTCCATTCTTAAAGAATGACACTTTCCCAACTGGGTCTCCTTCTGTTGGCTTCAGCAGCACCAAGTGGAAGGAGCCTTGCTGGGGACCCACTGCTGAGGGTGGATAGCTGAATGCCTTTGAGTAACTCCGCCTTAGGCTGTCTACTTCCTCCTTCCCTTGCAGAACTTGCTTTGTATTGTGTCTCAGGTCCAGAAAGCACTTTAATATGCTAATGAGACGATATCCCCTCCCACACACCTTTGTTAAGCAACCCATTTGGAATTCCAGTGAGGGAAGTTCAGGCTACTCCGTGTCTATTACTTTAGGTGTGGTTATTTGAAACGGTCCCGCCTACCGCCCCCCATTTAACCTGATGGGGCACTAGGAAGCATGGCTATTGTGGCAGCATCCCAGCTCAGAGGAACGCAATGTTGATCAGTGTCTCCTCTGGTTATTATCCCGGCTGCAAGAAAGAGCAAAAAGCTAAACATAACAAAATGACTAATCATGGCTGAATAACATCAACAGAATTGTAATGACCACTTACCATTGACGCCCACCAAAAACAAGGCATTAGGCTGACTAATGTATGCAAATAATCTCCCTTAGACCTTCAACAAGCCTGTGAGGTGCTTGTGTTCTCAGCTTTATTTTTATTGATGGGGAAACGAAACCCTCAGGGGATTACATGACCTTTCCAGTCCTTTGGGAGCTTCTCTGGCAATCTGCCTGTGATGCAAGAACCATCGGAGACTGGAGTTCGATCCCTGCCTCAGGAAGATCCCTGGCGAAGGAAATAGTAACGGACTCCAGCATTCTTGCCTGGAGAATCCCACAGACAGAGAAGCCTGGTGGGCTGCAATCCGTGGGGTGGCAAAGAATCAGACAAGACCGAAGCGACTGAGTGTGCACGCACCTAGCAAGGCACAAAGCCAAAGTCTGAATCTTAGTCTGCGCCCCTGTTCTTGTCCCCTTAATTGCACAGGACGTGATCACCTAGGTGGTTAGGACTTGGTGCAGCCTCTCTACCTGGCATGTGTTCTAGTCTCATTCTGGGCGCCTTAGAATCCATAGTAAAGAGAAAAACAGACTTTAGGAATAAACAGACGCATGTTGAGCACATCTGCACTTTTCTTTTTATGTTCTCGTTTTTAAGGACAGCAATAAAACGTTGAGCAGATTTTCCTTTCTGAACAGACTGATTTTAAGCCAGACCCTTATGTATATTTTGGGGAAATCCAAAAGGTTGAGAGCAGAGATTTAAAAACAAAGCAAGTCATTGATCAGAAATATACTTAGACACATTTCATGTGAATTTTCTTTGGCATCGAGAATTCTCTGAATTTACAGAGGGCCCTTCAAGTAAATAATGGATCCTTGGAGGGTCATGAAAACAGTCAGGAAATCTTGGTTGGTACTCTTGGTTTTGCTACACATTTTTGGAAGGGAGAGGGTGATCACATACAGCTTAGATTTTATTCATGGAAGAGTCGTAGGTAGGCCATAGGAAGCTTCCCTTCTAAGACTGAGGCTTGAATGTAGCTCTGTGGTTTATTCACCATGCTTCCTATGTGAGAACTTCCCAGGAGACTGAATGTGGAACTCACAATTTAGAGCTTTGTCATATTTGCTGGTCCAAAACATTTTGGCGGGGAGATTTTTGTGCATCAAAGTCAGTCTTTCCTACAGCCTACAGTAGCCTCCCAGTCTGTGCAGATGGTCAGGACTCAGCTACTTTGAAGAAGAGGAGCGATGGCTTTTTTCCCTTCACTCTTGCCCCACCCCAGCCTTCCACTCCTCCTGATAATACTTCTTCCCCCATATTGTATAAAACCAAGTGGATTTGGGGCCCCGAACCATGATTGTAAATTCAGGAGACTGGAGTTCGATCCCTGCCTCAGGAAGATCCCTGGCGAAGGAAATAGTAACGGACTCCAGCATTCTTGCCTGGAGAATCCCACAGACAGAGAAGCCTGGTGGGCTGCAATCCGTGGGGTGGCAAAGAATCAGACAAGACCGAAGCGACTGAGTGTGCACGCACCTAGCAAGGCACAAAGCCAAAGTCTGAATCTTAGTCTGCGCCCCTGTTCTTGTCCCCTTAATTGCACAGGACGTGATCACCTAGGTGGTTAGGACTTGGTGCAGCCTCTCTACCTGGCATGTGTTCTAGTCTCATTCTGGGCGCCTTAGAATCCATAGTAAAGAGAAAAACAGACTTTAGGAATAAACAGACGCATGTTGAGCACATCTGCACTTTTCTTTTTATGTTCTCGTTTTTAAGGACAGCAATAAAACGTTGAGCAGATTTTCCTTTCTGAACAGACTGATTTTAAGCCAGACCCTTATGTATATTTTGGGGAAATCCAAAAGGTTGAGAGCAGAGATTTAAAAACAAAGCAAGTCATTGATCAGAAATATACTTAGACACATTTCATGTGAATTTTCTTTGGCATCGAGAATTCTCTGAATTTACAGAGGGCCCTTCAAGTAAATAATGGATCCTTGGAGGGTCATGAAAACAGTCAGGAAATCTTGGTTGGTACTCTTGGTTTTGCTACACATTTTTGGAAGGGAGAGGGTGATCACATACAGCTTAGATTTTATTCATGGAAGAGTCGTAGGTAGGCCATAGGAAGCTTCCCTTCTAAGACTGAGGCTTGAATGTAGCTCTGTGGTTTATTCACCATGCTTCCTATGTGAGAACTTCCCAGGAGACTGAATGTGGAACTCACAATTTAGAGCTTTGTCATATTTGCTGGTCCAAAACATTTTGGCGGGGAGATTTTTGTGCATCAAAGTCAGTCTTTCCTACAGCCTACAGTAGCCTCCCAGTCTGTGCAGATGGTCAGGACTCAGCTACTTTGAAGAAGAGGAGCGATGGCTTTTTTCCCTTCACTCTTGCCCCACCCCAGCCTTCCACTCCTCCTGATAATACTTCTTCCCCCATATTGTATAAAACCATGTGGATTTGCTGAACAGGTCTGTAAAATTAATTATACTGTGAGTGCTTGGTAACCAATGAATTGTAAATTCTGCATTATTAAAACAGCATCAGAGCTCTGACTGATCTATTATTCTTCGGGGAATGAACAAAGATAAGAGCTCTATGTGCTTTAGACGTCTTTCTTGCCACCATCCAGCAGGCACAGAGAGGAAATATCAAGTAGTTGTTGTTGCTGCTTTTTCTTTTTTTTGGCTTTTGGTTTGTTTTTCTGCAAGCTGAATTAAATAGAGAGTGTATCTTTTTCATCCCTATTATTAAATTGTTCTATGTGCCCTCACAGTTCTGTCGGTAGCATTTAATAAGGTAGTGGGCACTCAATAAATACTATTCCCCAGTGACTGCGATAATACGTATCCATATATGCTTGTACACAAACGCAGGGGCATGTCAACCTACTGTGAACAGAAGATGTCTGATGCGACATGGCATCGCAATGAAATCAGTTATGTTGATGCAGTGCTTCTCTGCCATGCTCAAGAAGGATTCCGAGTAAACAGGAGGAGACATAAAAAACATCAGCTGAAGATGTGCCAGGGTCCTTGTGGCTTCAGTTGAAAAGGAAGAATCTGGAAGAAACGGTTTTTCGTGTCTCTTTCTTCTAGACAAGCCCTGGAAGTTGTTTGTGAACCTCTGTTTTTTCCCGAGCTATCTCCCGGCTGCAGAATTTCTCAGTATCTTTCTTCATGCCAAAACGATTCCTTTCAGGCGCATGACCTAGTTCTCCAAGGAAACTTTCTCTCTCCATAAGCGACCGAGCTTGCTGGCCCTGGGAATGGACCCACCCATCAGCCACACAGCATTTGCCTCACAAGTGGGCGTTTCATCTAAGAGAACCCATGCAGGTAGAAGGCATAACTCACATCATTCTTCTCCCCTCAAATACAGAAATGTTTTTCAACCCACCATTTCCAGCCTGTTGAAGAAGAGGAGCCCCGGGATGGTCAGGACTCAGCTACTTTGAAGAAGAGGAGCGATGGCTTTCCTTCACTCTTGCCCCACCCCAGCCTTCCACTCCTCCTGATAATACTTCTTCCCCCATATTGTATAAAACCATGTGGATTTGCTGAACAGGTCTGTAAAATTAATTATACTGTGAGTGCTTGGTAACCAATGAATTGTAAATTCTGCATTATTAAAACAGCATCAGAGCTCTGACTGATCTATTATTCTTCGGGGAATGAACAAAGATAAGAGCTCTATGTGCTTTAGACGTCTTTCTTGCCACCATCCAGCAGGCACAGAGAGGAAATATCAAGTAGTTGTTGTTGCTGCTTTTTCTTTTTTTTGGCTTTTGGTTTGTTTTTCTGCAAGCTGAATTAAATAGAGAGTGTATCTTTTTTTTCCTCCCTATTATTAAATTGTTCTATGTGCCCTCACAGTTCTGTCGGTAGCATTTAATAAGGTAGTGGGCACTCAATAAATACTATTCCCCAGTGACTGCGATAATACGTATCCATATATGCTTGTACACAAACGCAGGGGCATGTCAACCTACTGTGAACAGAAGATGTCTGATGCGACATGGCATCGCAATGAAATCAGTTATGTTGATGCAGTGCTTCTCTGCCATGCTCAAGAAGGATTCCGAGTAAACAGGAGGAGACATAAAAAACATCAGCTGAAGATGTGCCAGGGTCCTTGTGGCTTCAGTTGAAAAGGAAGAATCTGGAAGAAACGGTTTTTCGTGTCTCTTTCTTCTAGACAAGCCCTGGAAGTTGTTTGTGAACCTCTGTTTTTCCTGAGCTATCTCCCGGCTGCAGAATTTCTCAGTATCTTTCTTCATGCCAAAACGATTCCTTTCAGGCGCATGACCTAGTTCTCCAAGGAAACTTTCTCTCTCCATAAGCGACCGAGCTTGCTGGCCCTGGGAATGGACCCACCCATCAGCCACACAGCATTTGCCTCACAAGTGGGCGTTTCATCTAAGAGAACCCATGCAGGTAGAAGGCATAACTCACATCATTCTTCTCCCCTCAAATACAGAAATGTTTTTCAACCCACCATTTCAGGAGGAAACAGCAAGCCTCAGAACTAGGCTGCGGAAGACCACATATGCACCTTGTAGGGCCCAGTGCCTAAAGAATATGCGGGCCCAGTGGTGGAAAATTCTGGGGAATTTCAAGACAGTGATATGGCAAAGCATTAAATTAAGTGTGGGCTCTTCTAAGGGCAGGATCCTGAACAACCCCACAGGCTGTACATCCAGGAAGCCAGCCCTGGTGCAGAGCGACATGTGCACAATGGTTTGTTTGTGAGGGCTTATGAATGTTTGTTGCACTTTTATCTTCTAGGGACCTGACTGGGCCACCAGATGAATTCAAGGTTTCTTCCAGCTGGGGGAAGACAGTACCATCCATTCTTTTTCCCACCTGGAGCTATAGTCGGGTCACTTCTGCACCTCCGTGGTCAGAAGACGGCCATTCTCAATACGAGACTGCCATGCTGAAGACACAGGCCAAAGGGACAGAATGTTTCATGATCAGATCTGAAAAGATGATGGGGGTTGGGTCGAGCTCAAAGAAGCACAAGAGAAACACACAGAGAGATTGCCATAGAAGAGGAGACAGAAATCAACTTTCTGATAGACCTTTGTCCTTAGATACAGTTTCTCGTGATTTTTCCGAGGACTACATTGTTGCATCTTCTCATTCTCCAAAGAAACCCTGTGATTTTTTAGGCAAAGATGCAAATGTTTCTTTCATTTTACTTTTTTCTTTAATGAATCATAACTTATTTCAAAATGTCAACGAAAGGCACTGAAGATGTGCCGGTCTTGGCTAGTTGAAAAGGAAGAATCTGGAAGAAACGGTTTCGTGTCTCTTTCTTCTAGACAAGCCCTGGAAGTTGTTTGTGAACCTCTGTTTTTCCTGAGCTATCTCCCGGCTGCAGAATTTCTCAGTATCTTTCTTCATGCCAAAACGATTCCTTTCAGGCGCATGACCTAGTTCTCCAAGGAAACTTTCTCTCTCCATAAGCGACCGAGCTTGCTGGCCCTGGGAATGGACCCACCCATCAGCCACACAGCATTTGCCTCACAAGTGGGCGTTTCATCTAAGAGAACCCATGCAGGTAGAAGGCATAACTCACATCATTCTTCTCCCCTCAAATACAGAAATGTTTTTCAACCCACCATTTCAGGAGGAAACAGCAAGCCTCAGAACTAGGCTGCGGAAGACCACATATGCACCTTGTAGGGCCCAGTGCCTAAAGAATATACGGGCCCAGTGGTGGAAAATTCTGGGGAATTTCAAGACAGTGATATGGCAAAGCATTAAATTAAGTGTGGGCTCTTCTAAGGGCAGGATCCTGAACAACCCCACAGGCTGTACATCCAGGAAGCCAGCCCTGGTGCAGAGCGACATGTGCACAATGGTTTGTTTGTGAGGGCTTATGAATGTTTGTTGCACTTTTATCTTCTAGGGACCTGACTGGGCCACCAGATGAATTCAAGGTTTCTTCCAGCTGGGGGAAGACAGTACCATCCATTCTTTTTCCCACCTGGAGCTATAGTCGGGTCACTTCTGCACCTCCGTGGTCAGAAGACGGCCATTCTCAATACGAGACTGCCATGCTGAAGACACAGGCCAAAGGGACAGAATGTTTCATGATCAGATCTGAAAAGATGATGGGGGTTGGGTCGAGCTCAAAGAAGCACAAGAGAAACACACAGAGAGATTGCCATAGAAGAGGAGACAGAAATCAACTTTCTGATAGACCTTTGTCCTTAGATACAGTTTCTCGTGATTTTTCCGAGGACTACATTGTTGCATCTTCTCATTCTCCAAAGAAACCCTGTGATTTTTTAGGCAAAGATGCAAATGTTTCTTTCATTTTACTTTTTTCTTTAATGAATCATAACTTATTTCAAAATGTCAACGTCACTCAACATGCATACCTGTTAAAACAATAAAATTTACCACTTGTTCATCTTATTTTCTTTTTTGCCTAGGACATCATTACACTATAGAAGGTAGGCCTTACAAAATACAGACCAAGTTTTATCTGAGTAAGCCAAGGCAAGATTGGGAACTGTACAACTGGGATACTTCACTGTAGGGATCTGGGAAAGATGAAATGTGGCCTTGACCGTATTCTCACCTATTCCTTCACAGTTTCATTTGCTACAAGCCAGCCAACTTGAAGATAGAGTGACGAGATGCTTCCAGGAAGGTCTTGGGGAAGAAACCGTTATGTAAATGGTTTGTGGAAATGAGATAACCACAGCAAAGAGCCGCTGGTAGACAGGTAGAAGGCGGAGGGGACAAAGGAGGCATTAATGAGTTGTACCCAGCCCAGCAGTTCTATCTTCCTGGAAGACATTCTGAGTTCTCTGTGACCCTGTCCCCTCTGTGAGGACCTCAACCTGGCTATTGTCCTAGAAGGACAGATCTGTTCACCTAGAGGGGCACAGAGAATGTATTCAGGCACGCGTGTGCCTTCCTTTCAGAGAGACAGAAATGTATCGTGAGTACTTTAAGGGAATGAATAGATCAGCCCCCAGGGGCACTGGTCCAGGTGATAAATTGGGTTAAGAAAAGAGAAGAAAACGAACCGTGGCCGTGTCTTATCATTCATCGGCTGCTTGGTTGCTGTAGGAAATGGTTTTTGCTGTGGCCCCTGAAGAAAACCAGCAGACGTGCCTAAAGGACGGTTCTCCTAGCACGCTGGAGTAGCCCTAACTGGTCATCAGAAAACTAAGCTAGAAGCTTGACCCGCCCCCTGACAGGCAGAAGCGGTGCCTGACGGCAACAGGCGCTATTTGTGGGTGCAGTGCGCCGCAGCGTTCAAAAGAGGGCAGCAGATCGCTGACACTGCCTGGAGGACTGGGAAAGCCTGCCACCTGAGGAATGTCATTAGGAAAATCTGCCTGCCGATTGATCAAAACTCGCAGGTCCTGCAAGGGTTAGCTAAGGCAGAAGGGTGTGTTTCTGGAGCAGGGCGTTTAATGTGAAAGCAGATCTTTGATTCATGGGATCTAATGAGCTTTGGTGATATGGAGGGCAAGGGGGTGCCTCTTGCCCACCACGGCCGCCTCATGCCTCGTGATTTAGGGACTGGTGTCAGCAGCAAAGTCAAGGCCAAAGCTCAAGAGCGGTGGTCTTGAGGGTGGGGTGGAGAGACTGCACCCCGGCCGCCTCAAAGCTCTAACTCAGGACCGATCTGGGAAAGATGAAATGTGGCCTTGACCGTATTCTCACCTATTCCTTCACAGTTTCATTTGCTACAAGCCAGCCAACTTGAAGATAGAGTGACGAGATGCTTCCAGGAAGGTCTTGGGGAAGAAACCGTTATGTAAATGGTTTGTGGAAATGAGATAACCACAGCAAAGAGCCGCTGGTAGACAGGTAGAAGGCGGAGGGGACAAAGGAGGCATTAATGAGTTGTACCCAGCCCAGCAGTTCTATCTTCCTGGAAGACATTCTGAGTTCTCTGTGACCCTGTCCCCTCTGTGAGGACCTCAACCTGGCTATTGTCCTAGAAGGACAGATCTGTTCACCTAGAGGGGCACAGAGAATGTATTCAGGCACGCGTGTGCCTTCCTTTCAGAGAGACAGAAATGTATCGTGAGTACTTTAAGGGAATGAATAGATCAGCCCCCAGGGGCACTGGTCCAGGTGATAAATTGGGTTAAGAAAAGAGAAGAAAACGAACCGTGGCCGTGTCTTATCATTCATCGGCTGCTTGGTTGCTGTAGGAAATGGTTTTTGCTGTGGCCCCTGAAGAAAACCAGCAGACGTGCCTAAAGGACGGTTCTCCTAGCACGCTGGAGTAGCCCTAACTGGTCATCAGAAAACTAAGCTAGAAGCTTGACCCGCCCCCTGACAGGCAGAAGCGGTGCCTGACGGCAACAGGCGCTATTTGTGGGTGCAGTGCGCCGCAGCGTTCAAAAGAGGGCAGCAGATCGCTGACACTGCCTGGAGGACTGGGAAAGCCTGCCACCTGAGGAATGTCATTAGGAAAATCTGCCTGCCGATTGATCAAAACTCGCAGGTCCTGCAAGGGTTAGCTAAGGCAGAAGGGTGTGTTTCTGGAGCAGGGCGTTTAATGTGAAAGCAGATCTTTGATTCATGGGATCTAATGAGCTTTGGTGATATGGAGGGCAAGGGGGTGCCTCTTGCCCACCACGGCCGCCTCATGCCTCGTGATTTAGGGACTGGTGTCAGCAGCAAAGTCAAGGCCAAAGCTCAAGAGCGGTGGTCTTGAGGGGTGGGGTGGAGAGACTGCCTGGATGCCTTGGCTGTCTTGTAAGCGCTTGGGCTGATACTCTGAAATGAACAGGGCAGTCTCTCTCTACCTGGTAAATGCCACAGGGACTCAATTTCACAGGGTGTAAGAGAAAGAGATTCTCTTGTCCTCTTTGAGGTTTTTCAGGGTTTGCTGAAAAGAAAAGTTTGTGATGGGAAAACAGGCCCCAGCTCCCCGGTGACGGGGGTTTCAGGGAGGCTGGGGGCAGGTCCGGTGCAGGAGGAGGAGGAGAAAACATTGCCGGAGGGGAAGAGGTGTGAAACTCTCCTGCAGTCAAAGTACTCGGATTTCATCCCAGGGGTCATCATTTTGTGATCCTGTTTCCTAAAAAGACTGATGATCAGGTGTTGATCCCAAACACAGCCTCCCAAAGACGTTCTTCTGTGTCATTTGGCAGGGACAAACCAGGAACAGAACGGAATCTGATGTTTTAAATCAAACCTGAAATGGTATTGCAAGGCTCATAAAAATCCTTTTAAAACCTTTGACCTGGTTTTAAGTAATTATGGTCACTCTTGTTCTTCTTGTACTAAAAACATTTTTAAATCGTGTCAAGCTACCCAGAAAGCCTCAAATACATAAAGAATCTAGACAATACTGCCTTTTAAAAGTTGAACCTTGTTAGTTTGAGCGTAGTTTTGATTTCTAGGAAGAATTGAAGTTTTTTTGTACTTCGTCAACATGTGACGTTACACTGTGACGAATTTCCCTAAAGACCTGGGAAAATACAAGTGGGTTTTTTTTTTTTTTTTCTGTAACCTAAAATTAACAACTGCTATCTTGTCTAGAGCCACACCTAATGCTAGACAAAGGGGTTCGTACCCTAAATTTGACGATGGGGGGCGGGAAATGGGATTCAAAACTCGCAGGTCCTGCAAGGGTTAGCTAATGCAGAAGGGTGTGTTTCTGGAGCAGGGCGTTTAATGTGAAAGCAGATCTTTGATTCATGGGATCTAATGAGCTTTGGTGATATGGAGGGCAAGGGGGTGCCTCTTGCCCACCACGGCCGCCTCATGCCTCGTGATTTAGGGACTGGTGTCAGCAGCAAAGTCAAGGCCAAAGCTCAAGAGCGGTGGTCTTGAGGGGTGGGGTGGAGAGACTGCCTGGATGCCTTGGCTGTCTTGTAAGCGCTTGGGCTGATACTCTGAAATGAACAGGGCAGTCTCTCTCTACCTGGTAAATGCCACAGGGACTCAATTTCACAGGGTGTAAGAGAAAGAGATTCTCTTGTCCTCTTTGAGGTTTTTCAGGGTTTGCTGAAAAGAAAAGTTTGTGATGGGAAAACAGGCCCCAGCTCCCCGGTGACGGGGGTTTCAGGGAGGCTGGGGGCAGGTCCGGTGCAGGAGGAGGAGGAGAAAACATTGCCGGAGGGGAAGAGGTGTGAAACTCTCCTGCAGTCAAAGTACTCGGATTTCATCCCAGGGGTCATCATTTTGTGATCCTGTTTCCTAAAAAGACTGATGATCAGGTGTTGATCCCAAACACAGCCTCCCAAAGACGTTCTTCTGTGTCATTTGGCAGGGACAAACCAGGAACAGAACGGAATCTGATGTTTTAAATCAAACCTGAAATGGTATTGCAAGGCTCATAAAAATCCTTTTAAAACCTTTGACCTGGTTTTAAGTAATTATGGTCACTCTTGTTCTTCTTGTACTAAAAACATTTTTAAATCGTGTCAAGCTACCCAGAAAGCCTCAAATACATAAAGAATCTAGACAATACTGCCTTTTAAAAGTTGAACCTTGTTAGTTTGAGCGTAGTTTTGATTTCTAGGAAGAATTGAAGTTTTTTTGTACTTCGTCAACATGTGACGTTACACTGTGACGAATTTCCCTAAAGACCTGGGAAAATACAAGTGGGTTTTTTTTTTTTTTTTCTGTAACCTAAAATTAACAACTGCTATCTTGTCTAGAGCCACACCTAATGCTAGACAAAGGGTTTCTGAGAAACATACCCTGAAATTTTGGACTGATTTAATATTGAACAGTTACTATGAAACTGAGGACATCAGTTCCTTTATGGATGTTGGTGAACAGAGGATTCTCTTCACATGTATCGTATTAAAAACCAGACTTGGCAAAAAACTAACTGGTCTACAGTGGTAGTGTATGTCTCTGTATTCTCCAAAATATTGAGGCAGGAGATTCAAGAAATTATTTTTTGCTATTTCACATGTCATGAAATTAGAGCTGCAAATCGATAAACAAATTGACAGAGTCTCTGTTACCCCATAGGATCATTAAGGACACCTGGAGCTTTCTTCAGGTGTCCTTGGAGGCTACGTGTGGTCTCCCCAGGGGGCACTAGTGGTAAAGAACCTGCCTGTCAATGCAGGAGACATAATATGAGATGTGGGTTGGATCCCTGTGTCAGGAAGATCCCCTGGAGGAGGGCGTGGCAATCCACTCTAGTATTCTTGCCTGGAGAATTCCAGGGACAGAGTACCCAGGCAGACTACAGCCCATAGGGTAACAGAGTCAAACATGACTGAAGTGTCTTAGCATGCACACAAGGAATCTACTTGTAGAGTAATAGAATCCAGAGTCATCCTGAGATCTTTGTGATACATGATATACTTCTCTTTTCTAGAGCAATCGTCTCCAGAATTTAAGAAAACATAGTTTTGTTCTCTGAACATAGCTCTCTCATGAATGATCCCAGTCAATCCTCAAATTATAAATGCCAAAAAAAGAAGAAGATGAGAACAGATACATCAGTCACTCTTGTTCTTCTTGTACTAAAACATTTTTAAATCGTGTCAAGCTACCCAGAAAGCCTCAAATACATAAAGAATCTAGACAATACTGCCTTTTAAAAGTTGAACCTTGTTAGTTTGAGCGTAGTTTTGATTTCTAGGAAGAATTGAAGTTTTTTTGTACTTCGTCAACATGTGACGTTACACTGTGACGAATTTCCCTAAAGACCTGGGAAAATACAAGTGGGTTTTTTTTTTTTTTTCTGTAACCTAAAATTAACAACTGCTATCTTGTCTAGAGCCACACCTAATGCTAGACAAAGGGTTTCTGAGAAACATACCCTGAAATTTTGGACTGATTTAATATTGAACAGTTACTATGAAACTGAGGACATCAGTTCCTTTATGGATGTTGGTGAACAGAGGATTCTCTTCACATGTATCGTATTAAAAACCAGACTTGGCAAAAAACTAACTGGTCTACAGTGGTAGTGTATGTCTCTGTATTCTCCAAAATATTGAGGCAGGAGATTCAAGAAATTATTTTTTGCTATTTCACATGTCATGAAATTAGAGCTGCAAATCGATAAACAAATTGACAGAGTCTCTGTTACCCCATAGGATCATTAAGGACACCTGGAGCTTTCTTCAGGTGTCCTTGGAGGCTACGTGTGGTCTCCCCAGGGGGCACTAGTGGTAAAGAACCTGCCTGTCAATGCAGGAGACATAATATGAGATGTGGGTTGGATCCCTGTGTCAGGAAGATCCCCTGGAGGAGGGCGTGGCAATCCACTCTAGTATTCTTGCCTGGAGAATTCCAGGGACAGAGTACCCAGGCAGACTACAGCCCATAGGGTAACAGAGTCAAACATGACTGAAGTGTCTTAGCATGCACACAAGGAATCTACTTGTAGAGTAATAGAATCCAGAGTCATCCTGAGATCTTTGTGATACATGATATACTTCTCTTTTCTAGAGCAATCGTCTCCAGAATTTAAGAAAACATAGTTTTGTTCTCTGAACATAGCTCTCTCATGAATGATCCCAGTCAATCCTCAAATTATAAATGCCAAAAAAAGAAGAAGATGAAAGAAACGAGAAATAGCTGTATTTACAAAATTTTTATGAGAAGAAAGTGATCCACAAGAAAAACAGAAATACATGTATTGCAACAAATAAGAACTTTTTAAGATAAATAACCAAAAATCCATTGACCTTAATAAAGTTAAGGAGACTGTAGGTTGGAAGTCCTGAATTTTGCTGGCAGCTCTGTCCTTCTATTAAGTCATCTTCCAAAAGGCTCATTTTTGCATTTTACAGTCTCAGTTTACTTCTCGGTAAAGTAAGGACGTTTGGTTTTAGTTCAAACTTCTTATTTTATGATTCAGTAATGTATGGCAATTGACCTTTGTTTCTTTACCTTATTGAGTTAATCTCAGTTTTAGTTTATGATAAAGCATAGCTACCAGAAATTGTTAAACGTACATTGTAAAAGATATATTTTTCTAATCCATGAAGAGATATACCATTTTTAATGCTGTCTTTAATCTTCGTTTCTCTCTTAAATACCACCTTGGATCCTGTGTACACTCTAATGTTATGTCTTTGGTTTTCCAAATGGTTTCACTACCAGGAGAATGTTATTCGGGTGCCAGAGTATTGAGCCCAGACTCTGGGAGCTGGTGTGTGGAGTTGCTCCCTCTGCCCCATCCTCAGCATCTGACCCGGCCTGTAGCCCTTAGCTATCTTTTAATATCAGAACATAGATCAAAAAGCAAACAAGCCTTCTGCCTGACCATGTTAACAGCAAAATCAACAGCTCTGAAGTCACTGTTTCAATTTCCTGTAAGCCTTCAACCTGTTTTCCTCTGCCTTCTTACCACAGCAGTTCTTTCTTTTCCTTCAGACTCTCATCTTTTCTCAAATCCTTCTTTGTCCATCAGCATTTAGGTCATTTATGTCCTCTGCATGTAGGTACCTCTGGGTCCTTCTAGAGAAAAAGAAATGATGCAGAAAATAGTTTCTGCCTTTAGAAGGTTTAAAATCTTGATCTCCCAGAAAGATCGACGGTTGTTGCAATCCTTGTCCTACATATTCAGAACCTACATCCACACACACCCCTTGCTCCTCTGTGCTCCAAATCCTATTTTCATATGGGAGGAGAACAAGTACTTTCTTAGGTCTTAGACTATGAATAGAGCTGGAAATGATTAGAAGAAAGGAACTAACAAGGACTCAATAGCTCATGTGGCTGTCCTAAGTTAGGGAGTTTGCGCACATGATTCTCATTAAGAGTCATACAGACCCTGACTGCTAACTATTGCAACCTCATTATAAAAGAGCGTTTTGATAAACTCAGAGAGGTTAAGTACCTTGCCCAATGCCACACAGTAAGAGGCAGAATTCACAACTTAATTCCACAGACTTGCTAATGTCCTTTTAAAGTTCTTATTCTCAATTTTAAAAATGAAATTGTTGCTTTTATTCTCATTGTAAAAGATATATTTTTCTAATCCATGAAGAGATATACCATTTTTAATGCTGTCTTTAATCTTCGTTTCTCTCTTAAATACCACCTTGGATCCTGTGTACACTCTAATGTTATGTCTTTGGTTTTCCAAATGGTTTCACTACCAGGAGAATGTTATTCGGGTGCCAGAGTATTGAGCCCAGACTCTGGGAGCTGGTGTGTGGAGTTGCTCCCTCTGCCCCATTCTCAGCATCTGACCCGGCCTGTAGCCCTTAGCTATCTTTTAATATCAGAACATAGATCAAAAAGCAAACAAGCCTTCTGCCTGACCATGTTAACAGCAAAATCAACAGCTCTGAAGTCACTGTTTCAATTTCCTGTAAGCCTTCAACCTGTTTTCCTCTGCCTTCTTACCACAGCAGTTCTTTCTTTTCCTTCAGACTCTCATCTTTTCTCAAATCCTTCTTTGTCCATCAGCATTTAGGTCATTTATGTCCTCTGCATGTAGGTACCTCTGGGTCCTTCTAGAGAAAAAGAAATGATGCAGAAAATAGTTTCTGCCTTTAGAAGGTTTAAAATCTTGATCTCCCAGAAAGATTGACGGTTGTTGCAATCCTTGTCCTACATATTCAGAACCTACATCCACACACACCCCTTGCTCCTCTGTGCTCCAAATCCTATTTTCATATGGGAGGAGAACAAGTACTTTCTTAGGTCTTAGACTATGAATAGAGCTGGAAATGATTAGAAGAAAGGAACTAACAAGGACTCAATAGCTCATGTGGCTGTCCTAAGTTAGGGAGTTTGCGCACATGATTCTCATTAAGAGTCATACAGACCCTGACTGCTAACTATTGCAACCTCATTATAAAAGAGCGTTTTGATAAACTCAGAGAGGTTAAGTACCTTGCCCAATGCCACACAGTAAGAGGCAGAATTCACAACTTAATTCCACAGACTTGCTAATGTGTCCTTTTTTAAAGTTCTTATTCTCAATTTTAGAAGAATGGAAACTCTTGTCTCCACTGCTTTTCATGATTCATAAAAGTCATATCATTTTAGCAAGAAGAAATCTATTACATGAAATGAAGGTACAATTGTTTCATTCCCCAATTTTACAGGGATACGGTATTTTAACGTCTGCTAGCCACAAATTAGGACAGTTCTAAGATAAAGCACAACAAATTGGGGCAAGACCAGTTAAATTGTTTTCTGTTTGTTTTACAACATGTTAAAGGCAGTCTCTTAGAATGATACCAGGAGAAATGAAATATTTTTTCCTCCATGTGTTTATCCAGAAGAATCTCTTTACTATTAAAGAAATACAGTTCATTTCTGCCTGGGCAGGGACACCTTCTCCAAAGATGTTTTAGATCATCCCATAGACATAATGAGAGAACATAACGACTTGGAAGGATGTGTAAGAGGGTCGGAACGGACCTCTTTCTTCTGTCTTTCCTTAGGAAATGTAAGATTCAGTAGGATGAGTAATAAACCACTGATATTGTAAAACCTTTCCTTTTTACTTGACCTGGAGCTCCTGGGAAAATCAGAAAGTGGTGTAAAAAGGAGAAACCCACCACATGGTGAATAACAACAACAGCCGAAACCTACCTAACAGGTTATGACTTATGGTTCTGTTTCTCCAAATGGGGTTCCTGGGAGACTTGCCTTAGAGTCCTAGGGAAAAGCTGAAATGGAGATTCCTGGTTCCCACCTGATGAACCAGTCCCAGTCGAGGGGAGGGTGGGATGGGTGGAACTCAGGAATCTAAAACCGAAAACTCTCCAGATGATATTTCTTGGCTACGTCAGGTCTTAGCTATGGCACATGGAATCCTGCTAGCAGCACTTGGGCTTCTCCCCAGTTGTGGTGTGAGGGCTCAGTAGTTGTGGCATGGCAGGCTTAGAGGCCCCACTGCATGTGAGATGTCAACTCACATGGGATGGAACCCATGTTCCCTGCATTTGAAAGTGGATTCTCAGCCCTTGGACTACCAGGTAAGGTCCCCAGATGATTTCTTTTTTTTTTTTTTTTTAAAGATTTATTTATTTATTTGGGGCAGGGGTCGGGTTGGGAGGGGACCCGAGGGAGGGAGGGGAGCAGGCAGGCCACTTCTATTGGTCTTTCATTTCTCCATTTTCTTCCGTCTTTGTGCTTTGGCTCCTGTGGGCCTCTCATTGCGGTGGCGTCTGTGGTTGCAGAGTGCCGGCTCTGGGCGCATGCGCTCCAAAGCTCCAGCTCGGTAATTGGACACATCGGTCCAGCCGCTCCACAGGCACATGGGATCTTCCCAGGCCAGGGATCGAACCGGCGCCCCTAGCAGAGCAAGGCGGTGTCCTTACCCACTGGACCACCAGGGGAAGCCCCATGATTTCTTATATATGCTAAAATTATAACCATTGTCTTATAAAATATTTTCATAGATGTTCATGTCTTTGTGTCTTTCAAGAACCCTGTATTCTATAATAGGTAACTATTATCATATACCCATTTTAGAGATGAGGCCATTGGAACATGGAAAAGTTCCTTGCCTGAGGGGACACAGCAAATTAGTTGCAAAGCTCTGAGTAGCACCCACATGTTTTGCCTTGGCCACGTAGACATGACCCTTCCTCACATCATGCTGCCTCTGTTGAAGTGATCCATCGATGTAATGGTGGAGGATAATACAGGGTTCAGGCTTCCCTGCTGGCTCACTGGTAAAGTATTGGAGATCTGGGTTCAGTCCCTGGGTTGTAAAGATCCCCTGGAGAAGAAAATGACAACCCACTCCAGTGTTCTTGCCTGGGAAATCCCATGGACAGAGGCACCTGGCAGGCTACAGTCCATGGGGTCACAAAACTTCAGATACGACTTGGCAACTAAACAACAGTAACAAAAGGTTCAAATCTTTTCATGCTTTTGATGTTGGATCTAAAAATTCATTCACCAAAACCAAAGTCACCTAAATTTCTTGCAATGTTTTCTTCCAGAAGTTTCCTAGTTTACCACATGACATTTAGGTCTGTGATCCACTATGAGTTATTCTTTATGAAAGGTGTAGGCTCTGAGTGCAAGTTTATTTTTTTGGCACATGGACATCCAATTGTCCCAGCAGCACTTGTGGAAAAGACTGTCCTTGTGTCATGGAGTGGCCTTTGCTCCTTTGCCAAAGAGCTTTGATTCCTGTTATAAAAGTACTTCATCTCTGTTCTCCTTCGTAAAGGGTAGCCAGAATAAGACAATTGAAAGATACCATAAAAAATAAATAAAATAAATCAATCAATAAAAATAAAAGTCCTGCATTTCATGACTACTTGCTCAGGATGTGAATCCCATCTTTTTAAGAAAGAACATGGGGCAATTCGTAGATAAGAATATGAACTGAAAGAAACCCCTACGAGTACATTGGAACCAAATCCGTCCATCCTGAGTTTTGTGACCCAGAAACACCACCTTTGGGGCTTCTGCCTCCTTTGCTAGAAAACAGGAGGAATGTTACAAGACATAGGCCAGGTTATGAATCATCCGCTTCCACTTCTAGGGCTCCATGTCATAGTAGGGATAGTGAAACCTCCATCTGGAAAGGGGTTTCCCTTTCAGGCGGCAAGTTTGTTCTTTCAGAAGTGACTCATGAGGACTCACTGCGTTTCTTGGGGTTGATTTATCCCACGTCCCGGAGAACAGAGACCTAAGACACATGCAGAGAACCCACCGTGCCATCTTCCTGCTCACTCCCAGACCAATCACGTCCCACACCTGTGTGATCAGCCCTCCTCACTCCACACGTTCACTCCTGGCACTGAGGTGTCTTTGTTTACTTATCACAACTTGGGTCAGAAATGTTTCTTATTTCTTGGAGATACGGGATCTGTTTGGCCTCTCTCTCTCCTTCTCAGCTTCTCCTAACGAGTCTCTCTCCCCAAGGCTGGCCACATACTCCCTCACGCTCAAGAGCACACAGCTTATCTCTTTTCCACATTTAAGGCAGCCAAAGGCTTTCAAAGATAATGAAAATCTCTCAACTGCACCGTGGAGTTGCAAAGAATTTGCTAGATTTGCTGGCACAGAGAGATTCATGAAAGTTTTCTTCCAGAAGTTTCCTAGTTTACCACATGACATTTAGGTCTATGATCCACTATGAGTTATTCTTTATGAAAGGTGTAGGCTCTGAGTGCAAGTTTATTTTTTTGGCACATGGACATCCAATTGTCCCAGCAGCACTTGTGGAAAAGACTGTCCTTGTGTCATGGAGTGGCCTTTGCTCCTTTGCCAAAGAGCTTTGATTCCTGTTATAAAAGTACTTCATCTCTGTTCTCCTTCGTAAAGGGTAGCCAGAATAAGACAATTGAAAGATACCATAAAAAATAAATAAAATAAATCAATCAATAAAAATAAAAGTCCTGCATTTCATGACTACTTGCTCAGGATGTGAATCCCATCTTTTTAAGAAAGAACATGGGGCAATTCGTAGATAAGAATATGAACTGAAAGAAACCCCCTACGAGTACATTGGAACCAAATCCGTCCATCCTGAGTTTTGTGACCCAGAAACACCACCTTTGGGGCTTCTGCCTCCTTTGCTAGAAAACAGGAGGAATGTTACAAGACATAGGCCAGGTTATGAATCATCCGCTTCCACTTCTAGGGCTCCATGTCATAGTAGGGATAGTGAAACCTCCATCTGGAAAGGGGTTTCCCTTTCAGGCGGCAAGTTTGTTCTTTCAGAAGTGACTCATGAGGACTCACTGCGTTTCTTGGGGTTGATTTATCCCACGTCCCGGAGAACAGAGACCTAAGACACATGCAGAGAACCCACCGTGCCATCTTCCTGCTCACTCCCAGACCAATCACGTCCCACACCTGTGTGATCAGCCCTCCTCACTCCACACGTTCACTCCTGGCACTGAGGTGTCTTTGTTTACTTATCACAACTTGGGTCAGAAATGTTTCTTATTTCTTGGAGATACGGGATCTGTTTGGCCTCTCCTCTCTCCTTCTCAGCTTCTCCTAACGAGTCTCTCTCCCCAAGGCTGGCCACATACTCCCTCACGCTCAAGAGCACACAGCTTATCTCTTTTCCACATTTAAGGCAGCCAAAGGCTTTCAAAGATAATGAAAATCTCTCAACTGCACCGTGGAGTTGCAAAGAATTTGCTAGATTTGCTGGCACAGAGAGATACAGGAATGTTCTTCTAGTATTTTGTGGTCTGGAATCCCTGGAGGGTCAGCAAGCCACAGGAAACACAGACATGTGAAAATAATTATAGCATGGGGCGTGTTGGCTCTTTGGGGGGTGAGGGGCATATTAAAATTCTTGCAGAAATGGTGAGAGTTGGGCATTACAGGATGGTGAGAAGGTCAACACCAGCCTAGACTGGGAAAGGAGTGACAGGATCCAGGTGGAGGTAACACCACGTGCAAAGGAACGGAAGCCTAAAAAGGCATGCCATTTTGGATGTGAATCAGTCAGCCCTACTCACGGACAGGCAAGTGGACTCATCTGGTTTGACTGGGCTGGACAGGTCCCCCCACCCCCTGTCACCCTCCATGTGCCGTGTGTGTCCTTCCTGAGCCTGTTCTTTTCTTATTACTCAAGAAATCGATCACGCTCTGTCACGACTAGAGAGATAAACCTGTTTTACTGGCTAGTATCCACGAGACAAGAACTGAAGCATGTAAAATGCTAGTTGCTCAGTCGTGTCCAACTCTTTGGGACCCCATAGACTGGAGCCCACCAGGTTCCTCTGTCCATGGGATTCTCCAGGCAAGAACACTGGAGTGGGTAGCCATGTCCTCTTCCGGGGGATCTTCCCTATCCGGGGATGGAAACAGGGCCTCCTGCATTGCAAGGGGATTCTCTACCGTCTGAGTCATGACGGCAGCCCACAGCTGAAGCATAGACTGTGCTTAAAGGCAGCCAGAAGTAAAGGAGAGAAAGGACAGGTGGGAAACGAGAATTGAAGGATCCTTCCATCCAGGTCACAGGGGCAGGAAGAGGACCTTGTTTAGCCCTGGGTTCTGTTTCTGTCTTACACTGCATCTCCAAGGAGGAAGTCAAGCACCCGCGTGACTGTGGGGATTTGGAGGGAATGTGTTTTGCTATCTTCATCCTGCAGGGGCACTGACTGTTAGGAACAGAACTGGCTGGTGCCCTGATCTTGGACCGCCCAGCTTCTAGACCTGGGGGAAATCCATGTTTGTTGTTTAAGCCATCCCAGTCTAGGGTACTTTCTTACCACAGCCCAAATTGACCATGATGGTAGGAAATCCAGAAAGAGGGACAAGTTTGCAGAACCCTTAAATGCTGGTTCAAGTCTACTGCACTTCAGAGGCAGAGAGGTCCCGAAGGTAGTTAGATGTATTGGTCTGAAGTTCAACTGTGAATCCGTGTGAATGAAGAGAGTGCTGGAAGAGAGATTCTCTGTCAACAGGCTTCCCTGTGGCTCAGACAGTAAAGAATCTGCCTGCAATGCGAGAGACCTGGGTTTGATCCCTGGTTTGGGAAGATTCCCTGGAGGAGAGCATGGCAACCCACTCTCGTGCTCTTGCCTGGAGAATCCTGTGGACAGAGTAGGACACGACTGAGCGACTGACACTTGAATTCAGTACAATGAATCTTACAACAGGTCCTGGTAAAGCACGGTAGGACATGCAAAGAAGAATCACACATAGCCTAGTGTCTTAAAGAGCCTGTGTGTGTGTGTGCTCAGTCGTGTCTGATTCTTTGCAACCCCTGTGGACTGTCGCTTGGAATTTTCCAGGCCAGAGTACTGGAACGAGTTGCCATTTTCTACCTAAGGGGATCTTCCTAACCCAGGGAGTGAGCCCGGCTTTTCTGCGTTGGCAGGCAGATTCTTTACCATTGGGCCACGGAGTAAGTCCCTTAAGGAGCCTACTTTGTTTTAATTATGGCCATGGACTCAGGTTGGACATGTACAAAAGTATTTCTAAGATGTATTGCTGAAATATGTCTATAAATGTAGGTCTCTTTCTCTGGTTTTCTCTGAAGTGTTCCATACAAATTAGTCCCCCCTTTTTTCCTTTTTTTCTTCAGATTACCTTCGAGATTAAGTCAAATCCTAGTAGTTAACATGCCCTGGGTTCTGTTTCTGTCTTACACTGCATCTCCAAGGAGGAAGTCAAGCACCCGCGTGACTGTGGGGATTTGGAGGGAATGTGTTTTGCTATCTTCATCCTGCAGGGGCACTGACTGTTAGGAACAGAACTGGCTGGTGCCCTGATCTTGGACCGCCCAGCTTCTAGACCTGGGGGAAATCCATGTTTGTTGTTTAAGCCATCCCAGTCTAGGGTACTTTCTTACCACAGCCCAAATTGACCATGATGGTAGGAAATCCAGAAAGAGGGACAAGTTTGCAGAACCCTTAAATGCTGGTTCAAGTCTACTGCACTTCAGAGGCAGAGAGGTCCCGAAGGCAGTTAGATGTATTGGTCTGAAGTTCAACTGTGAATCCGTGTGAATGAAGAGAGTGCTGGAAGAGAGATTCTCTGTCAACAGGCTTCCCTGTGGCTCAGACAGTAAAGAATCTGCCTGCAATGCGAGAGACCTGGGTTTGATCCCTGGTTTGGGAAGATTCCCTGGAGGAGAGCATGGCAACCCACTCTCGTGCTCTTGCCTGGAGAATCCTGTGGACAGAGTAGGACACGACTGAGCGACTGACACTTGAATTCAGTACAATGAATCTTACAACAGGTCCTGGTAAAGCACGGTAGGACATGCAAAGAAGAATCACACATAGCCTAGTGTCTTAAAGAGCCTGTGTGTGTGTGTGCTCAGTCGTGTCTGATTCTTTGCAACCCTGTGGACTGTCGCTTGGAATTTTCCAGGCCAGAGTACTGGAGCAGTTGCCATTTTCTACCTAAGGGATCTTCCTAACCCAGGGAGTGAGCCCGGCTTTTCTGCGTTGGCAGGCAGATTCTTTACCATTGGGCCACGGAGTAAGTCCCTTAAGGAGCCTACTTTGTTTTAATTATGGCCACGGACTCAGGTTGGACATGTACAAAAGTATTTCTAAGATGTATTGCTGAAAAATGTCTATAAATGTAGGTCTCTTTCTCTGGTTTTCTCTGAAGTGTTTCATGCAAATTAGTCCCCTCTTTTTTCCTTTCTTTTTTTCTTCAGATTACCTACGAGATTAAGTCAAATCCTAGGAGATGATAAACATGAGAATTGATTTTATTTTCAGTCTTACTTTATGATTAAACGTAACATGACTAACTCATAGCTGTCCAAAAAAATGAAGGGTACGTCTTTATGCAAATCTCCAATCTTAGGAACTAAAGTGGAGAGAGAATGGAGGAAAGTTAATACCCTTTACTTTTTTGTTTAGAGGTAAACTGCTTTTTCAAAGCTACTTTTCTATATGTTGGTTCACTATTTTTAGATAAATGCACACACAGATGCACATATGCAGTTACAGTTTCTCACGTGACTCCTAAAGCTTATGAAATGGGTAGTACATATTAAAAAGTGCTTGAAACATTTAAGACCTTTAAGTAAATATTTAAGAAACATTCTTAAATATATGAATTTATATGAAAGACAACCGTAGGACCACAATGCCTTTTTCTGGAACTTAAACTTTGGAATAAAAGATAAAAGTTTTAGAATATGAACTTAATATGCATGCTAAAAGTGCCAACATGCACTCTCTATCATTACCAATTGAGCAACAGTCATATAAAGCAAATAACGGTATCCCGGTTCACTAGAAATTTGCATGTTTTGCCAATACTTTGATAATATTTTAGGAAATCTCTTTTCTAAAGTGTGAGATCCTATTGGAAAAACATTCAAATTCATTGAATTCATATTGAAAATTTGACTTCAGTCTCTTTCTTTAAACACATCAGTTTCTTGGGGAAGAACAAAATATGTTACTGATGTGTTTACTCTTCTAAGGACTCAAAGGGGCTTTTCAAATTAACTTCAATTTTTATGGCCCCTTTTTCATGTCCCTTGTGTGAATTTACTGTGGACACTTATGAATGACGGAGCCAATTTCAGCAGCTGACTACTGAATTGCTTTGCTTGGGTGAGTATGAAACAACTTTGGCAATGTGTTCTGACCCGAGTTTAGTGCGTAACCAAAACTTTTTAGAACAGCCAGGATATAAATCAATACGAAGGAAGCACCTGAACCCAGAAACACTTTTAAAAATTCATCAAAAATTTGAAAGGATGTTCAGTTAAGTCTCTATGACAGCAGTTCATCTCTCTGGAACATCCCCTTTTGTACGAGTTTTATCTTTTCAAATGTCTATTTTATCAGTGCTCAAGGTAGAAATCAAAGTAAAATTACGATTTAAAACCTTTTGGGCAATGGTTCTAATTAATATAGTTAATATTTTAGGAAAATGTCGTGGGTTGTAATTGAAAGAAACCATCTGGGTCTGAAGAGCACCTACTGAGGGCAGCCTTATGAAGATTAACTCTGAGGTGAGTAAATTAATTTCCTGGACTTGCAAAGCACCAAGAGGAAGCTTTTCCCTCTTCGGAAGCCTGGAAGGGTTGGTCCTTGGCCCACTGGAGACCAAGGGCCATGTGAGATGATTACCATATATATAATTAAAGTGCATCAGCTAGAAAGACAGAACCAGTTTTATTTGGTTCTACACTACTGTGAAATAGTTTGTGTCAACATTATCTACTGTGTGTGTGTGTGTGTGTCTGTGTGTGTGGTGGAGAGGGGGTTTCCCTGCATTATCATCCTGTTGCCTTCTTGGGCTTCTTGCTTCCTCTCCTGGCAGATACCAAAGAGAAGACCAGATTTCTCCAGCATTCAAACTAGACTTTCTTTCCGTTCATATTACCATTTACAAGGCACATTTTTCATCACCTGGTAAGAAACACTGTAAATAATTGAGGTGATCCATCACGAAACCCATTCTTGATAATGAAAAATTGCATAACTCAGTCGAAGTCAATTAAAAACCACAAACTTCAAAACCCTTTGCTCAGGAAAGATTTATTATTACAGAAGGCGTTTAATACAATAGATTATGGGGTTAAAGTTTTTTAAGAGTGCTAAAAATTCAGTGAAAGTTTGACAATAGACTTGAGATGTACACAGTGTCAAGAGTGTTATTAGTTCTTTGAAATGAAAAGTTTTATTTTCCTTCAACATGAAATGTCTGAGATGTTCAGGATTTTAAAACCACATGAGAAACACCCCACCGTGAGATTTTTTTCTTTTGTAGGTTTTAAGTGATTGTTACTCTTTGGCTGTTCCTTATACAGTAAAAGTAGACAAATTAAATGATGGAAGTCAGGGTATTTCTGTTTCACCAAATGTGGACCATTACAACTACACAGATAAATGACAAATGTTTGTTATCTGGTTATTTGATTAGAACACAGTCAGCATTGAGTACAATGTACTATCTTACACAACTGCATGATTTTAACAAACTGCAGCGACTTTGTTTCTTTAGGGACATTCAGTGCTGTGTGAGTGGCTGGGGCAGTGGGGGGAGGGGGTGCAAAGTGTCTTAAACGTAACATCTGTATTTTTCCTTTTCATGTTTCGAAGATGAAATTAACTTAGGAGCAAGACATATCTTCAAAAAATCAAAAATACTCATTTTGAATGTGTTAAATTTCCCAGCATAAGTTTCAACTCTACTTAGGTAGGATATGGTAGTCAGGCCTGACAAATGCCTAACTCCAACCAACAGAGCCCATGTGACTTGCTCCCTACTGAAATGAAACTGCCAAAGAAAAAGAAGGGATTGTCCCCTTTCTTAATAACAAAGAATGCAATCGTTAGAATTCTTTGGATTCGGAATTCCAGCAGTGTTCCTGTATTTTCCTCTTGATGTGTGACAAGAATGAATAATATCAAAAATAAAAATAAGCCTCATCTAAACAAGTAGTCCTTTTGATTTTATAAAGCTCAACATCAAATACATCAAATTCTAAAAATACCTAAGACCAGCGAAATGTCAACGCCGAGGGGGTAACATGCTGAAGAGACAAGACAGATTTTTAAAAAATCTTTGTTATTTGGAACCTATTAGCACTAACTTTCTTCATTTCTGTTGAGATACTGCCACTTCAACTGACTCCTAGAGGCCATATTTCATATTCATATAAATATTTGACTTTGACCTCATAAAACACCCCTTGGGTCTGTAATACTTTTATTCTTGTATAATCTGAAACAAATCCTTTCTTTAAAAAATCAAACAGACCACGTTACACACACAGTTGACTAACTATTTACAAAGCACCCAATTAAATCCTACTTAATTCTCTCTCTAAAAATTCCATCTAACTGGTGTGTAGAGCACTGGACCACATTAAATGCATAATGTTCACAAGCCCTGGCAGTCCTATCTAACCCAGAAAATACTATCTTCCTTAAAGAGAAAAGAAAGTCTTAAAAATGAAGTGTAAAGTTTTAAAGAAATGAGACCAGAAATGACGGTACGAGACAGATAAATCTACTTTAATATTCACATGTAAAAGTTACACATCACAAGAGAGTGGGCAGTAGTTTAGCGGTTACCTAACATAGCTATTGTGAAAATCATTTTTATAAAAAAATAATCTAGATGCGGTCCTCAGAATTTTTGGTCTACTGAAGTTAATGTTTGAAGATTGACTTTTATCCCTGCTTGAAGGATTTGCCATGATGCCTTTTACATTTTTTCTCCCACTGTTGCCTAATAATATTCTTTGGAGGAAGGAAAGCAGAAAGCGTTTTAAGAGTCTGTCCTTTGGTATCAAGCAGAGAATTCATTCATGTTACAGACATTAACTCCAACCAACAGAGCCCATGTGACTTGCTCCCTACTGAAATGAACTAAGAAAAAGAAGGGATTGTCCCCTTTCTTAATAACAAAGAATGCAATCGTTAGAATTCTTTGGATTCGGAATTCCAGCAGTGTTCCTGTATTTTCCTCTTGATGTGTGACAAGAATGAATAATATCAAAAATAAAAATAAGCCTCATCTAAACAAGTAGTCCTTTTGATTTTATAAAGCTCAACATCAAATACATCAAATTCTAAAAATACCTAAGACCAGCGAAATGTCAACGCCGAGGGGGTAACATGCTGAAGAGACAAGACAGATTTTTAAAAAATCTTTGTTATTTGGAACCTATTAGCACTAACTTTCTTCATTTCTGTTGAGATACTGCCACTTCAACTGACTCCTAGAGGCCATATTTCATATTCATATAAATATTTGACTTTGACCTCATAAAACACCCCTTGGGTCTGTAATACTTTTATTCTTGTATAATCTGAAACAAATCCTTTCTTTAAAAAATCAAACAGACCACGTTACACACACAGTTGACTAACTATTTACAAAGCACCCAATTAAATCCTACTTAATTCTCTCTCTAAAAATTCCATCTAACTGGTTTGTAGAGCACTGGACCACATTAAATGCATAATGTTCACAAGCCCTGGCAGTCCTATCTAACCCAGAAAATACTATCTTCCTTAAAGAGAAAAGAAAGTCTTAAAAATGAAGTGTAAAGTTTTAAAGAAATGAGACCAGAAATGACGGTACGAGACAGATAAATCTACTTTAATATTCACATGTAAAAGTTACACATCACAAGAGAGTGGGCAGTAGTTTAGCGGTTACCTAACATAGCTATTGTGAAAATCATTTTTATAAAAAAATAATCTAGATGCGGTCCTCAGAATTTTTGGTCTACTGAAGTTAATGTTTGAAGATTGACTTTTATCCCTGCTTGAAGGATTTGCCATGATGCCTTTTACATTTTTTCTCCCACTGTTGCCTAATAATATTCTTTGGAGGAAGGAAAGCAGAAAGCGTTCATTTCCAAGAGTCTGTCCTTTGGTATCAAGCAGAGAACATTTTCATTTCTATGAATTTAAATAACCTATACAGACATGAATGAAACTCAGTGACATTAAGCTTTTGTGTAAAATGAAGAATGATAAGCACTTTTTTCACTTCGATAAAAACAGATTTCATAAACTCATATGGATCCGAACATTTCCCCATTCCGTAAGCAGAATCCGTCTTGACTTCAGTTAAAGAACGGAAAACAATCCCTTACTCTCTATATAGTACACGACCAAACCCTGTCCTTAAAAACTGAGAAAGCATATTTTCCACATGTATGCTTCAAATACAAAGATTTCCATCTAGGTTAAAGAAAACACATTTTGAATGGACTCAGGACAAGTTTATTTTGTGATTAAACAACTCATGCAGTCATGCAGGACCACTAGCTATAACTGTTACTTCCGAATCTACAGGACACCGGGCAAAACAAAAACAAATTAAGAGCCAGACCAAACAGAAAAGACATTCAAGATATCAAGAGCTCTTCAACTGAGCTGAAAAAATAATTTTTCCAAAAGAAATATTCCCATAGATGAAAAAAAACACACACATAATATTTACAAAAAATATTTAATTAAAAATATCTTATAATTACAGCAGTCTATTAAAGCATATACTTTCTCACACTTATAGAGTATCTCTATATATACATGGTGTGAAATGTCACTCAGTTATCTATACAATATGTAACATTCTTGCAGGGAATAGAAAGTTCCCTGCCCCTGTAAAATCATCTATTTTAAACAATAGATGTCAAAAAAAAAATATATCTACAATGCTCTGGTATATTAGTAAAGCTTCGAAACAAAAATTGAGCTCCTTGGTCACAAAGTCGGTTTCTAAAAGTCAGATGTACTCTTGATCTTCTACATATCAGTCCTGACACAGTTAAGAAGTTTTACCTTCACCTCCCCAAACAGAAACGGTACAATTCACAGCGGTTATGAATGGGGCAAAAGAGAATACGTATGGAGAATGTTTATGAACGTGCAAAAAAAAATAAAAGAAAAAGGAAAAGATGAAAGTTTATTTTTCTTCCCTCTCTCTCTTGGAATGACGAATGTAACGCTTCTAGAATTTACTGATTTCTTTTTTTCCTTCCTCCGGTTGGCTTTCTCTCTAACTTCTACTCTTCCCCCTCCCTCTCTAGGGCTCCTGGCTCGGGCTCAGGCGGCCGCACACCTGTGGAAGAGGAATGAATAGAGGGGGTGTGTGAACCTTCCCGCTGCAGACTAACTGGCGCCACCGACCACACTCAAGACATGCTTGATCAGCAACCCAAAACAAACCACCCGGTCAGACTGCGCCCGCAGTCTGCCGCCCGCCCGGGCGCCGAGCAGGCAGATGAGAGCCCCCGGGAAGCCCGCCCAAGGAATCCTCTCCCCAGCCTCTGCCTGCGTTCTCTTTCATGGGTGTCACACTGCGCGGGGGGACATCGGGCTCCACGCCCAAGAGGGTACGCTCCCTCGGCGGGGAGACGGGCAGCTAGAGCCAGCCGATCCCTCTGGGCGAAACGGGGGCGGCAGGCATTCGAGCTGAGCCGTCCCCCAGTTTTCCAAGCTAAGTACCGGTTCACTTACTAACTGGGTGGCAGAGAGAGAGAGGGGAAGGGTGCGCGTCTCCTTGGGAATCCGCCCTCAGAAAGGCTGGGGGCACAGAACACCATTGTGCTTGGCACCGGAAGGCCCCGGGCGGCCGGCCACCCGAGAAGGGAAACGCGCGCTCACCTGGACGCGCGGCTCAGCGGCACAGAATGCTGTCGCCCTGCTTGTTCACTGCGCCGGCCTGGAACAGCAACCGACACCAAGGGAAAGGTTAGCAGGCTCCCTCCCACGTCGCACTCTTCCTGCTCGCCCTCGATCCGTTCTCGGAACGCAGGCTGGCCCCGCTGACGCCCCCACCCCGGCCTGCAGCCCCCGGGGACGCCCCTGCCCCTCCGGGGCGCCGGCTGGACTTGACAGCCCGGGCTGAGCACCGCTCGGGTCCCGCCCCGCGCGTTCACTCGGCCCGAGCTCGCTGCACCCAGCTCACCGCCGGCGGCCCCGGAGGCGCAGGAGGACGTACCTGTCCCTCCCTGCCGCCCCTGCCCCGGCACAGGGAGCGCCCGCGTCCCGCCACCCCGCCACCGCCCTCCTGGACCCCCGCGGCGTCCGCTCCGGGCCTCTCACCGGGTCGGTGTTGAGCGCGGTGAGCGGGGTCCGCGGCGGCGCGGCCGGACAGGTCCCGGCCGGGTGGTGCGGCGGCGCCGGCGGCGGCGGCTGCCTCAGCAGAGCCGGGTGCGTCTCCAGCGCCAGCTGCAGGTCCAGGATGTAGTCGATAACGTGCTGCAGGATCTCCACTTTGCTGACTTTCTTGTTGGGCGGGATGGTGGGCACCAGCCTCCGCAGGCGGCTGTAGCAGTCGTTCATATCGCACTGCAGGCACAGCGCCGGCTCCTCGGCCGCCGCCTCGGCCGCCTTGCAGCGCGCGGCCGCCGAGCCGCCCAGGCTGTGGCCGTGCTCGGCCAGGCAGCGCAGCGCCAGCTCCCCGCCGCCGCAGCCCGACGGCGCCTTGCGGCCAGAGGGGCGCACCGGGCTCACCGCCTTCATCGCGCGCGCCCTGCGCCCTGCGCGAGCGAACTCGGTGGAGCGAGCGAGGGAGGCAGGCAAGCTTCTGGCCCCTGTGTGCGGCCGGCTCCGCTCCCCTTGCCTTCGCGCCCCGCGCGCTCGGGGCACCGGGAAGCTCCAGGCGATCGCGCGCCCAACAATTGACGGGAGGATCGCTCTGGGTTTGGCTCAGTGGGCGACACGCGGCCGGGACCCAAAAGCAAGAAAAATCAAAAGCACCGGAAGGAAAACAGCCCACCGGCTCCCTAGTCACTCCCTTCGGACCTCCGACTGCAGCTCGACCGCCGCTGCAGCGCTCCCCCAGGCCCGAGGGTTCCCTCCTCCTACGCCGGACTCGCAACCGCGCCTCCTCTACGCTCCGGCCCGGCCCGCCGCGCAGCTGTATTTATAAGCCGCGCGCCCGGGGGGCGGGGCCAGCGCGCTGGTCGGGTCGCCGCGCGAGCGAAGCGGAGCCGGGCTGGGCTCGCGGGCGGGTGCGCCGAGGGCGGCGGCGAGGGCGGGGGCTCCCGGCGATGCTGGGGGGCGGGAGCCGGGCAACCCGAGAGGAGGGTGGGCGGGGTCGGGAGTGCCCAGCCAATCGACGGCCGCCCCCCGGGGCCCCGGAGGCGCAGGAGGACGTACCTGTCCCTCCCTGCCGCCCCTGCCCCGGCACAGGGAGCGCCCGCGTCCCGCCACCCCGCCACCGCCCTCCTGGACCCCCGCGGCGTCCGCTCCGGGCCTCTCACCGGGTCGGTGTTGAGCGCGGTGAGCGGGGTCCGCGGCGCGGCCGGACAGGTCCCGGCCGGGTGGTGCGGCGGCGCCGGCGGCGGCGGCTGCCTCAGCAGAGCCGGGTGCGTCTCCAGCGCCAGCTGCAGGTCCAGGATGTAGTCGATAACGTGCTGCAGGATCTCCACTTTGCTGACTTTCTTGTTGGGCGGGATGGTGGGCACCAGCCTCCGCAGGCGGCTGTAGCAGTCGTTCATATCGCACTGCAGGCACAGCGCCGGCTCCTCGGCCGCCGCCTCGGCCGCCTTGCAGCGCGCGGCCGCCGAGCCGCCCAGGCTGTGGCCGTGCTCGGCCAGGCAGCGCAGCGCCAGCTCCCCGCCGCCGCAGCCCGACGGCGCCTTGCGGCCAGAGGGGCGCACCGGGCTCACCGCCTTCATCGCGCGCGCCCTGCGCCCTGCGCGAGCGAACTCGGTGGAGCGAGCGAGGGAGGCAGGCAAGCTTCTGGCCCCTGTGTGCGGCCGGCTCCGCTCCCCTTGCCTTCGCGCCCCGCGCGCTCGGGGCACCGGAAGCTCCGGGCGATCGCGCGCCCAACAATTGACGGGAGGATCGCTCTGGGTTTGGCTCAGTGGGCGACACGCGGCCGGGACCCAAAAGCAAGAAAAATCAAAAGCACCGGAAGGAAAACAGCCCACCGGCTCCCTAGTCACTCCCTTCGGACCTCCGACTGCAGCTCGACCGCCGCTGCAGCGCTCCCCCAGGCCCGAGGGTTCCCTCCTCCTACGCCGGACTCGCAACCGCGCCTCCTCTACGCTCCGGCCCGGCCCGCCGCGCAGCTGTATTTATAAGCCGCGCGCCCGGGGGGCGGGGCCAGCGCGCTGGTCGGGTCGCCGCGCGAGCGAAGCGGAGCCGGGCTGGGCTCGCGGGCGGGTGCGCCGAGGGCGGCGGCGAGGGCGGGGGCTCCCGGCGATGCTGGGGGGCGGGAGCCGGGCAACCCGAGAGGAGGGGTGGGCGGGGGGTCGGGAGTGCCCAGCCAATCAGACGGACGGTGCCACCTCAGGGAATGACGCCCGGGCCAATGGGAAGGGCACTCCATTCCGTCAACGCCGTGGGTGGGGGCTCTGAGAAAAAGAGAGCTGGGTGGGATCCGGGCCAGGCTGGTGTGTGCCCTGGGGAGGGGAAAAGAGAGGGAGAAGTTCCCGCGAAGAGCTGCGGGAATGTGCGGCTGGAATTCACTCTCCCCCGGCGTAGGCGGTGGAGGGATCGCTGGGCCCTGCTCGAGGCTCTCCTGCTGCTGCTAACAGCCCGGCGCCCGGGGACCCTCCGCCAGCCGTCCCTCCATCCCTGGATTCCAGCGCCTTGAGAAGGACGCTCTTCTAGAAGGCACGTTCGTTCTCCTTTTTCCCCCCTCCGTTTCTTTATTCGCCTTTTCACAATCGCCGAAACCATAATGATGGAATGGAATGCGTAGTCTTTCCGTTCCTGTTTTTAAAACGTTAAAGCTTAAGAAAAGAGAAAAAGAAGACCGAATGTAGATGTTTGGTAAAGGGACGTATAAACAAACCCCAAACGTCGTAGGGTGTTTCTTTTACCCATTTAGATACAAAAGTGGGCTCAAGAAATGTAATTGCCTTGAGTATTAAATTAGCGCACGTAAATATTAAAAATGCATGGGCACGGAGGATTTAAAATTCCACCATGACATATAATATTAATCCGTTTTATGTAAAATTCATACCTGTAACTTAATGTAGGTCATTTAATGCACTGCTTCACGCATGAGTCGTGGACCTCGCTTTAAATAAGATACTGAGAACGTCCAGTCTCCTCCTTTTGTAACGAAGCATTAAAATTCACACATCCAGTCCCTGGAGTCCTGTTTGGGCCCCACCCCAGAGAAGAGTCTGCTAATTAAAGACGTTTCTGTGTTACATTTCTAACGGGCAAACTGTCCTTCAGTGGCTCAAAACAAAACTGCACAGTGAAGTTTGATAGGGCCTTGTGCCCTACCCAGCAAGAAAAACTTGAACCCTTCAGAGAACAAATGGGTGTGAAAACTCTGCCAATGCGGACATGAATTTTTGTGTGCCTTTTGCCTGCAAAGCTCCCACCTTTTAGACAGGCTAGGAGATGAATTAAGAATATTCTTAATTTGTGTACATTACATACACAAATACATATTTGTGTATATTATGGCCCTTCATTCTTATAGGTAATTGAAAGAAAGATACGGACCTCATTTCTTCCCGTCTACCCTCTGTAAGGAAACCCTCCCTTCCTTCCCAGAACTGAAATACCTGAATCAGGCAGGAATGTTGTTTAGCCACGTGGGTACTTTATGACCCTTGCACTGCTGTTTCTCTGGAGTACATTCCTTTTCCTTTTTACTGTTTAATGCTGGTTTCACAGGAGACTTACTTAATAATGGGGGCCCCCCCCCCCTCCGCCAGCCGTCCCTCCATCCCTGGATTCCAGCGCCTTGAGAAGGACGCTCTTCTAGAAGGCACGTTCGTTCTCCTGTTTCCCCCCTCCGTTTCTTTATTCGCCTTTTCACAATCGCCGAAACCATAATGATGGAATGGAATGCGTAGTCTTTCCGTTCCTGTTTTTAAAACGTTAAAGCTTAAGAAAAGAGAAAAAGAAGGCCGAATGTAGATGTTTGGTAAAGGGACGTATAAACAAACCCCAAACGTCGTAGGGTGTTTCTTTTACCCATTTAGATACAAAAGTGGGCTCAAGAAATGTAATTGCCTTGAGTATTAAATTAGCGCACGTAAATATTAAAAATGCATGGGCACGGAGGATTTAAAATTCCACCATGACATATAATATTAATCCGTTTTATGTAAAATTCATACCTGTAACTTAATGTAGGTCATTTAATGCACTGCTTCACGCATGAGTCGTGGACCTCGCTTTAAATAAGATACTGAGAACGTCCAGTCTCCTCCTTTTGTAACGAAGCATTAAAATTCACACATCCAGTCCCTGGAGTCCTGTTTGGGCCCCACCCCAGAGAAGAGTCTGCTAATTAAAGACGTTTCTGTGTTACATTTCTAACGGGCAAACTGTCCTTCAGTGGCTCAAAACAAAACTGCACAGTGAAGTTTGATAGGGCCTTGTGCCCTACCCAGCAAGAAAAACTTGAACCCTTCAGAGAACAAATGGGTGTGAAAACTCTGCCAATGCGGACATGAATTTTTGTGTGCCTTTTGCCTGCAAAGCTCCCACCTTTTAGACAGGCTAGGAGATGAATTAAGAATATTCTTAATTTGTGTACATTACATACACAAATACATATTTGTGTATATTATGGCCCTTCATTCTTATAAGTAATTGAAAGAAAGATACGGACCTCATTTCTTCCCGTCTACCCTCTGTAAGGAAACCCTCCCTTCCTTCCCAGAACTGAAATACCTGAATCAGGCAGGAATGTTGTTTAGCCACGTGGGTACTTTATGACCCTTGCACTGCTGTTTCTCTGGAGTACATTCCTTTTTCCTGATGAATTGAGGAGTGACTGTTTAATGCTGGTTTCACAGGGAGACACAACAACCCTCCTTGCCTCTAAAGCCTTAAATGTTAAAGCCTTGAATAATTGTTAGGAATTGAGTGACATTCTTCTCATTTATTGATACTTAATGTGCACACCTAGATGGTCAACGGACACAGTTATCCAGAAAAACAGAATTAGAAAACCCAAAAGAAGGTTCTCTTCTAAATACAGGCATATTTTTATAAAGGCTGAGACGTGTTGATCACTTGGTGGTGTCCGAGTCTTTGTGACCCCATGGACTATAGCCCACCAGCCTCCTCTGTCCGTGGGATTCTCCAGGCAAGAATACTGGAATGGGTAGCCATGCCCTTCTCCAGGGGATCTTCCCAACCCAGGGATTGAACCAGGGTCTCTTGCATTGCTACTGGAGTTTTTTGCTGTCTGAGTCACCAGCGAAATATAAATGATTAAACTGATATAAACACACACAGAGCGAATATTGCCATTTTAAATAGAAAGCTGGGCAAGGGAACCCTCCTGGGTATAAGCTATTCCCTTGGAGCCAGTCACATCAGCAGATGATAATAATAAAAGCATCTAAACACAGATGTTTTGTTCCATTGATTTTTTGTCTTTTTCTGAGAATTTAAAAACTGCTCCAAAATTCAAAACCGAGGATTTTTCTCTGTTTGGCCAAGTTTAAGTGTTCTGATATGCCCAGGCTACACTCACACTTCAGAACTTTACGTATACTAGGTTGATTAGAATTAAAATTTTAGCTGGAAATAGGTAACACTACAGGACAATCATGTCCGTCTCTTTGGACCTGGAGAAATCTCAGAAAGCCATGGCCTGAGTGTGGCAGGAATCTCAGGGTTTGTGGAGGTTGCTCTGTGTGTGACTGTCTTAAATCAGAAAGACTGAGTGACTTCATGGCTTATTCTTTCGGACTCATTTCTTCGTCTACCCTCTGTAAGGAAACCCTCCCTTCCTTCCCAGAACTGAAATACCTGAATCAGGCAGGAATGTTGTTTAGCCACGTGGGTACTTTATGACCCTTGCACTGCTGTTTCTCTGGAGTACATTCCTTTTTCCTGATGAATTGAGGAGTGACTGTTTAATGCTGGTTTCACAGGAGACACAACAACCCTCCTTGCCTCTAAAGCCTTAAATGTTAAAGCCTTGAATAATTGTTAGGAATTGAGTGACATTCTTCTCATTTATTGATACTTAATGTGCACACCTAGATGGTCAACGGACACAGTTATCCAGAAAAACAGAATTAGAAAACCCAAAAGAAGGTTCTCTTCTAAATACAGGCATATTTTTATAAAGGCTGAGACGTGTTGATCACTTGGTGGTGTCCGAGTCTTTGTGACCCCATGGACTGTAGCCCACCAGCCTCCTCTGTCCGTGGGATTCTCCAGGCAAGAATACTGGAATGGGTAGCCATGCCCTTCTCCAGGGGATCTTCCCAACCCAGGGATTGAACCAGGGTCTCTTGCATTGCTACTGGAGTTTTTTGCTGTCTGAGTCACCAGCGAAATATAAATGATTAAACTGATATAAACACACACAGAGCGAATATTGCCATTTTAAATAGAAAGCTGGGCAAGGGAACCCTCCTGGGTGTAAGCTATTCCCTTGGAGCCAGTCACATCAGCAGATGATAATAATAAAAGCATCTAAGCACAGATGTTTTGTTCCATTGATTTTTTGTCTTTTTCTGAGAATTTAAAAACTGCTCCAAAATTCAAAACCGAGGATTTTTCTCTGTTTGGCCAAGTTTAAGTGTTCTGATATGCCCAGGCTACACTCACACTTCAGAACTTTACGTATACTAGGTTGATTAGAATTAAAATTTTAGCTGGAAATAGGTAACACTACAGGACAATCATGTCCGTCTCTTTGGACCTGGAGAAATCTCAGAAAGCCATGCCCTGAGTGTGGCAGGTGCCAGATACCAAAGATTCAGGGTTTGTGGAGGTTGCTCTGTGTGTGACTGTCTTAAAATCAGAAAGACTGAGTGACTCTGGGACTCTAGTGGGTAAGTGAAAGGAATGCACTCTGGCCACAGAATCCAGAAGACCCAGGAAAAATGTCATCTCAGGCGCTTGCTGGCGGGGGAGGCGGAAGTAGTTATTGCCTTCTTTGTGAAGGTGGAAAGGCAGCAAGATAGTTAAAATTAAAGAAAAAAAAAAAAAAATCAAAGTTCTTTGTAGAACATTATACTGTGGAAAGGCAGTATACATCCTGTGCTTTTTGACCCAGGAAACCAGAGAATACTAGGAGCTACGCAGTGTCTGTTTTTGATTTTTCTACACGGCCACTTCCATGACGTCAAAGCTCAAGTCTCGAAAGACTCCAGACCCCAATCGTTCCAGAGTTTACTCAGCAATTGCCAGCTTCTGGAGAAACCTTACTGAGCCACATTAGCTCTGCCGGAAGTTCAGTTTCCCACGACTCTTCCTTTCACTTCAAACTGCTGCCCTCGCGCTTGTAAAAAGTAAGGCGGACTAGCCAAAAGCCCTTTCCCAGGAAAATGCTGGAGACTCCTGAAACATACCTCAGTGGGAACCAGGGGCTGCAATATTCAAAGAGTTGCTGGGGCGTCCTGGTGACCAAAGTCATGTGGACACCCCTCCTCCAGACAAAGGGGTCTGCAGCCCTTTCTGAGGATGCTGTCTAGATGCTAATCAGACCCTCCGTGAACAGCAACACCCAGGCTCTCAGAACTCACAATCGCCCTGTGTTTACACGAAGCATGGGTATCCAAGCATATTGTGCTATTCAGCCCCAGTGCCTTTTTAGGGCTTGATAACTTCTTTCTCCGTGGCCTGAAGTGACACAGTGGGTGGGCTCGGGCACACAGATCAACAGGAGCGTTCCCATGCCTTGCTCGGTCCCTCTCTGGATGTACGTGGTCACTGAACAGGCCCGTGCATTCTTTCCAGGCACTAGAAGCCATGCTGGCCCCTGCTGCCGGGATGTCTCTTGCTCCAAAACCGTAAATTGGGCAATGGGGCAATTCAGACGCAAGACTGCTTTATCTGGCACTAGGCATTAGACGCTTACGTGTGCTACCCTTGGACTGCTGGTACAGGCCCGGGAAACACTGATAACCGCTTGCTTGACGTGGTCTTGGAAAAGGCAGACGGGGGAGAACTTTGTTTACTGATCCTAGCTGGGTAGTCATGGCCATCCCCAAATGCCAGCTTTAGGAATGTTTAAAGGCAGTCTGTTGAAATAAGTTGTAGGTGATTTTTTAACCGCCACCCCCAACTCCCAGACAGATTAAGGACAGAAAATGAGGAGACAGAGGTGTCATTTGCTTTTACCCTAAGAGACATCAAGAGAGTGGCCTCAGAATCATGTATCCAGATTTTGGCCTCAAAATTAGACAGCCTGAGCCTCCTGTTTTGCCTCTTCAATGTACTGGTTGTATATCATTTAGCCAGATTCGTACATTCTTGTGTCTTTTTTTATATGAGATGAGGATAAACTTGTATCTACTTTATAAGGTATTTAGCGTGTGTGTTTGAACTTATAAAGATTTTAGAATACTGTCTAGCATGTAATGTGTACAAACAATGATAAAATTTATTCTTATTTTTGCTAAATAGTTCCTCCTAGTTTGTGGCTTATCTTTTCATTCACTTCATCTTTTGAGAGCAGAAGTTTTTAATACTGATGTTCAGTTTATCACTTTGTTCTTTTACCTTTGGTTGGCAATCTGGACCAACATACCTCAGTGGGAACCAGGGCTGCAATATTCAAAGAGTTGCTGGGGCGTCCTGGTGACCAAAGTCATGTGGACACCCCTCCTCCAGACAAAGGGGTCTGCAGCCCTTTCTGAGGATGCTGTCTAGATGCTAATCAGACCCTCCGTGAACAGCAACACCCAGGCTCTCAGAACTCACAATCGCCCTGTGTTTACACGAAGCATGGGTATCCAAGCATATTGTGCTATTCAGCCCCAGTGCCTTTTTAGGGCTTGATAACTTCTTTCTCCGTGGCCTGAAGTGACACAGTGGGTGGGCTCGGGCACACAGATCAACAGGAGCGTTCCCATGCCTTGCTCGGTCCCTCTCTGGATGTACGTGGTCACTGAACAGGCCCGTGCATTCTTTCCAGGCACTAGAAGCCATGCTGGCCCCTGCTGCCGGGATGTCTCTTGCTCCAAAACCGTAAATTGGGCAATGGGGCAATTCAGACGCAAGACTGCTTTATCTGGCACTAGGCATTAGACGCTTACGTGTGCTACCCTTGGACTGCTGGTACAGGCCCGGGAAACACTGATAACCGCTTGCTTGACGTGGTCTTGGAAAAGGCAGACGGGGGAGAACTTTGTTTACTGATCCTAGCTGGGTAGTCATGGCCATCCCCAAATGCCAGCTTTAGGAATGTTTAAAGGCAGTCTGTTGAAATAAGTTGTAGGTGATTTTTTAACCGCCACCCCCAACTCCCAGACAGATTAAGGACAGAAAATGAGGAGACAGAGGTGTCATTTGCTTTTACCCTAAGAGACATCAAGAGAGTGGCCTCAGAATCATGTATCCAGATTTTGGCCTCAAAATTAGACAGCCTGAGCCTCCTGTTTTGCCTCTTCAATGTACTGGTTGTATATCATTTAGCCAGATTCGTACATTCTTGTGTCTTTTTTTATATGAGATGAGGATAAACTTGTATCTACTTTATAAGGTATTTACGCGTGTGTGTTTGAACTTATAAAGATTTTAGAATACTGTCTAGCATGTAATGTGTACAAACAATGATAAAATTTATTCTTATTTTTGCTAAATAGTTCCTCCTAGTTTGTGGCTTATCTTTTCATTCACTTCATCTTTTGAGAGCAGAAGTTTTTAATACTGATGTTCAGTTTATCACTTTGTTCTTTTAGGGATCGTCCTTTTGGTGTGGCATCTATCTTAGAAATCTTTGTATAGCCCAAGGTAACAAAGGTTTTTTCCTGTGTTTTCTTCTAGATATTTTATAATTTTTAGGTTGGGTTGGTTTCACAGGCCTCTAACTTAATCAGTAACACAGGGTCCCACACTTCGAAGGGCCCCATACTTGGGTTAATGTTCTGGTGTTACCAATTCAAAATTCTCAGTAGTTTCTGATCAAGGGGCACTGTGTTTTCATGTTGCTTTGGGCCCACCCAGTGCTGGTTTTTATGTGTTATGTTTATGTCTGTGGCCTGTTCAGAGGTTTTTTTGTATGTGGCTCAAGATGTGGATTGAAGTTAATATTTTTGCATCCACATATCCAATTGTCTTTGCACCCTTCATTAAAAAGACTATCCTTTTTTCATTGGATTGCCTTTGCCCCTCTTTCAAAAGTTGGCTGTATGTTTTTCAAGGGTCTATTTCTGGCCTCTGAATTCTGCTCGGTTGTTCTCTTTGTCTATTTTTACACAGTGACCACACTGTCTTGATTACATAGCTTGTAGTAAGTCTTGAAATCAGGTAGTGCTGATCGGCTGGTGCTTCAGCTTTGTTCTTCTTTTTCAAAGTTGTTTGTCTATTCTGGACATGTTGTATTCCAGTTTAGAATCAGTTTGTGAATGTCTTCAAAAGAGGACTTGTATCCAAAGTATATAATGAACACATACCCAGAACATATAGAGAACTATCAAAACCCAATAATAAGAAAACAAACAACCCAGTTAAAAAGTGGAAACAAGACTCTATCAGATAGTCCACTAAATAAGACCAGCAAATAGTGAACAAGCACATGAAAAGATGCTTGAGGTCACTGATCATTTGGGCTGTGCTTCAAAACTCTAATGAGATACCACCACACACTTGCCAGAACTGCTAACATTAAAACGGTTGAGTATACTGAATATGGGTGAGGATGTGGCACAGCTGTAACTCTCTATACTGCTGGGGGAATAAAGAAGGAGAAAAGTCACTTTGGAAAACAGATCAGCAAGTTCTTAGAAAGTTAAACATACACGTACCATATGACCCATCCATTCCCTAGCCAGGCATCTGTTCAAGAGAGAGAAAATCACATATCCAGTGGCCTGAAAGGGCACAAGAGTGGTGGATATGTTTTACTATCTTAGTTGTGGTAATAGTTTTTACAGGTGAATAATAGGTTGAAACATATGGAGTTGTACAACATGCCTATATCTATTGAATGTTAGTTGTATCTCCGTAGAGCTGTTTAAAACTGTTAATTGTAAACGTTAACATGAGGATCTCAAAAGAGTTCCTTCGATGAATCCACAGGGTTTGTTTTCTAACTTCCACACGTGGGCATTTTATGGCCTCTTTCTTGTAGACTCTGTATCAAATTACTCTCAGGCAGGTAGCAGAACATGAACTGAATCCTGGTGAGACACCGTCCAAAGCAGTCATGAGACACATATTGCTTTAATGTATCAGCTGTCATGGTTATTCATTAACATATTCAGGCTCTTCCTGGAAGTGGACTTGGCTACAACCATGGCCACTGAGCCTCCCTGTTTTGTGACGTGTTCTGATGTCTCATGTTCTGACCAGGATGTTCTGACATGGATTTAAGGCCCTGAGGAGGACTCAGCCTGATTCTTTGAAAAACTTCTGCAAAAACTAAAGCTATGATCTGGACTCTCATCTCTGCTTCACCTCAGTTGTGACCTCTTCCGACTAGATGACCCCAAATTAGCAGCTGCCTTGGGGCAAACGCACACTGGGTGGAGAAGATAAGAAGGTTCATAGCCTAGCATGTTTCCTTCACTGTTTCCTTCTTGAGAGAAAAAAAAAAACAATCTAACAGGATTAGCTGCATTCACTGCCAGAGCAGGGAGCAAGAATTTCCAGTAGGCACCATAAATTTGCCCTTAAAATCCTATGGCTCAGTCTGTAGCCTCAGCTTCTCCATCTGGCAAGAGGAGGGATTTATAGGGATAGAGTGAGGATTAGTTGCTTTGAAAGCCCCAGGAGAAAAGCAGTGAATTAACAATAGGGGGCAGTACACTTGCTCATAATAGACACAGGGTCCACTGAAGTCTGTGCCGTTACTGAATTGGGCTTGTGATAGGTAGAATGGTCACGAAGATGCCAGCGAGACCAAATTCTCACTTTAGCTCATCCTTTAGTGGAGAAATTCGAAACAAAAAGTATTTGTTTGTTTATGTACTATTTAAAATTTTATCCTAATAAATACGGATATATATTCCTCTGCTGCATTCTTTCTTGGTGCAGGTAATAATGCAAGACTCTGCTAGTAGTCTGTTCTGCTCATAGCATAAATTACAGCTCAGTGTCACTGATAGAGGGGTATCAGTTATTTATCCCTTTCTTTTCTTTTATTATTATTATTTTAAAATATTTATTTTTATTTATTTATTTGGCTGTGTTGGGTCTTTGCTGGGTCAGGCAGGATCATTGGTTGCTGTATGTCAACTCTTACTTGCAGCATGTGGGAACCTGAGGCCTCCTGAATTGGGAATGCTGTGTCCTAGCCACTGGACCACTACAGAACTCTTAATGTTCAAGTGAACATAAAATATGTCCAGAATACTGTAGAAAAAGCTCAATTAAATGAGGAGCGACACCAAAGAAACAGTAGTTTGCTTCATATCTTGGAACTGAGTGTTGAATAGGAATTCAGAGCAGTAAATCTCCCTTTGCTGAGAAGAAATCTTTCCCATCTTGTTGATATCTAGATCATGGTTCCTAAGAATAGATACAGTGTATAAGAAACAGTTGCATTATTTTTCCCCTGAAGAGGAATTTTGGAGACATTTTTGTAGAACTCACGCAGTTGTCATTGGTTATTGGGTGGTTCATGATGTCGGCATTTTGGAGACATTTTTGTAGAACTCACACAGTTGTCATTGGTTATTGGGTGGTTCATGATGTCGGCGAGCTGTGTGCCTGTGGTGGAACTTCATGAATGAGTGGGAAGTAGATGAACAGTACGAAAGCCTACTTGTATGGCTTGTATTGAACTAGTATTATTAATGATAGAATTATTATAAGAATAGAATTATTGAACATTTTTATACTAGCAAAACACAACAAAGCACTAAAGGAATGACAGATGTCGAATTCAAGGAAAAGAGACTGAGTCACCTTTGAACTTGATCAACATTGATGCTGGTGGTTTAGTTGCTAAGTCGTGTCCGACTCTTGTGACCCCATGGACTGTAGCCCACCAGGCTCCTCTGTCCATGGGGATTCTCCAAGCAAGATTTCTGGAATGGGTTGCCATTTCCTTTTCCAGGGGATCTACCCAGCCTGGAGATTGAATGTGGGTCTCCTGCTTCATAGGCAGGTTCTTTGCCATCTGAACCAGGGAAAAGCTGAATGTTTCAGAGATAACAGAGAAAACATAGATTGGGGTCAGGAATCCAGGTCTGATCTCTAGGAAAGTAAATACAAGGAGGCAAAAAAATGTGAGAGAAGGTACCTTGAACCAATTATTATTTTAATGACAGTGGCTGGAATGTGATATGACTATTTACTGGATAACACATAGAATTTCCCCTGTATTCACATATTTAAACCTGAATATAAGGATCTGGGTGGATAGTTGGACTGGAAATTACCTAGGTCCTTTCCAAATGTAATTTCTGTGATTCGATGGCATCTTTACATCCCTGTGTGCTCTAGTCCCACTTAATTTGCAGTCTCCAATTAGCTTTGCAATTATAGTTTTAGTGAAATGCTTCACTGGTCTTCCCTTCTAGATGCTGAATACCTCATTGCTACAGAAAACAAAGAGGTAAACAGGCACCGTGGTGATAAGTACTTGGCCTCTGTCAATAACACTAATATTTCATCTTGCAAGAGATTCAGAACTGATTTTTTTTTCAGCACTGATTTTAAAGCATCCTGTTTGCTTGAACATTACCATCTAGCCCAAGAATCTCATCTACAACTTAGAAGATATCTATATTCACGTAGTGGCTGTGTTGTGGAAATACAAAGTGTGGCTTTGTGTTATCAATTCTGATTTCTGTACCTCATCCAAGAAAACCAGCCTCATTACTCCACAGTCCTATCAAAAAGATGAATTCTGGTTATCTTCCGCATTTTTATTGACTTTCTTTCTAGGCAGTAGAGTCAATTTAGTTCTAAAAAGGATTTACATCATATGTGTTGGTGCATTGTCAAACTCCATCTTCTAATTAAAGCACAGAAGTAAATATCCAGTTCCCCTCTAACTATGTTACTTGGAGTTCACAATTTAGGGACATGCAAGGGTTTAGGAAGGTACCTAAACCCTGACAAGGCTTGAATCCATTGTATTATCATACATTCATTGTCTAGCAATTTGTACTTGATCCTTCCCAGTCCCCCTAGAGATTTAAACCTTTATAACAGTATTCATAGTAATTATAAATATATATTAAAATTATGATCTAGAGACATATACTCTACAAATATGGGTCACTTTAAGGATGTGGTAAGATAAATCTCTTTGACTGTCTTAAACATCACTAGCAAAGTGATGGCCTTGATGAAACGGTAGGGATGAAGAGCAGACTGTAACAGGTTCCCCAGCGTTGGTGTGCAGAACCCAGCCTTCTGTGTACTTGCCTAAGATACAGGTTTCTGGGGACTACCCGTCATTTTTCTGCTTCCAGTGATTCCAAAGGACCACATTTTGAAAAATACTTGTGTCCTTAACCATAAGTGTCATAATGCATTTAAAAAGCAATCTACATATGAAATTTCACCAAGCCTATAGGTAAACGTAGATGATTCCAGACCTAAGTTTTTGAGAGTTATTTGCGTAGATATCCAAGGAATTGACACACTGCGAACAGGAACGAGCTGAGGAGGGAATGAAGTGGAGATGCCTATTAGTGGTGGTGCTATTTCAGCATGTCCTACCTACCATTTATTGAACTGTGACTATATTCCTGAAATGGCTTCACATACATATGCACATGTGCATGCTAAATGGCTTACAGAAAACAAAGAGGTAAACAGGCACCGTGGTGATAAGTACTTGGCCTCTGTCAATAACACTAATATTTCATCTTGCAAGAGATTCAGAACTGATTTTTTTTTCAGCACTGATTTTAAAGCATCCTGTTTGCTTGAACATTACCATCTAGCCCAAGAATCTCATCTACAACTTAGAAGATATCTATATTCACGTAGTGGCTGTGTTGTGGAAATACAAAGTGTGGCTTTGTGTTATCAATTCTGATTTCTGTACCTCATCCAAGAAAACCAGCCTCATTACTCCACAGTCCTATCAAAAAGATGAATTCTGGTTATCTTCCGCATTTTTATTGACTTTCTTTCTAGGCAGTAGAGTCAATTTAGTTCTAAAAAGGATTTACATCATATGTGTTGGTGCATTGTCAAACTCCATCTTCTAATTAAAGCACAGAAGTAAATATCCAGTTCCCCTCTAACTATGTTACTTGGAGTTCACAATTTAGGGACATGCAAGGGTTTAGGAAGGTACCTAAACCCTGACAAGGCTTGAATCCATTGTATTATCATACATTCATTGTCTAGCAATTTGTACTTGATCCTTCCCAGTCCCCCTAGAGATTTAAACCTTTATAACAGTATTCATAGTAATTATAAATATATATTAAAATTATGATCTAGAGACATATACTCTACAAATATGGGTCACTTTAAGGATGTGGTAAGATAAATCTCTTTGACTGTCTTAAACATCACTAGCAAAGTGATGGCCTTGATGAAACGGTAGGGATGAAGAGCAGACTGTAACAGGTTCCCCAGCGTTGGTGTGCAGAACCCAGCCTTCTGTGTACTTGCCTAAGATACAGGTTTCTGGGGACTACCCGTCATTTTTCTGCTTCCAGTGATTCCAAAGGACCACATTTTGAAAAATACTTGTGTCCTTAACCATAAGTGTCATAATGCATTTAAAAAGCAATCTACATATGAAATTTCACCAAGCCTATAGGTAAACGTAGATGATTCCAGACCTAAGTTTTTGAGAGTTATTTGCGTAGATATCCAAGGAATTGACACACTGCGAACAGGAACGAGCTGAGGAGGGAATGAAGTGGAGATGCCTATTAGTGGTGGTGCTATTTCAGCATGTCCTACCTACCATTTATTGAACTGTGACTATATTCTGGGCACTATGAAATGGCTTCACATACATATGCACATGTGCATGCTAAATGGCTTCAGTCATGACTGAAGCCAACTCTTTACAATCCTATGGATGTGTAACCTACCAGGCTTCTCTGGCCATGGGATTCTCCAGGCAAGAATACTGGAATACTTCTCCAGGGGATCTTCCCAACCCAGAAACTGAACCCGAATCTCCTAAATCTTCTGCATTGGCAGGCGAGTGCTTATTACTAGCACCACATAATGTCATTTAAGTTTCATGATCCTGAGAGGTAGTACCTCAAAATGAAGAACAGAATGAAATTATTGAGTAGTTACAATCAATAGAGTAAATGTAAATTAAGAAAGTTGAAAGGGCAAAATTTCAATCAGAAGCAAAGATTAATAATCTGTATCTATATATCAATATCTGTAAGTAGGGGGCTTCCCAGGTGGCACATTGGTGAAGAATCTGTCTACCGATGCAGGAGATGCAAGAAACATGGTTCAGTCCTTGGGTTGGGACGATCCCCTGGAGTAGGACAGAGCAACCCACTACAGAATTCTCGCCTGGAAAATTCCATGGACAGAGGAGCCTCATGGGCAGTAGTCTATGGGACTGCAAAGAGTCTGACACAACTGAGGAGACACGCACACACACACACACACACAGTCGGTAAGTAGACATATCTACTCACTTTTAGAGGCCTAATCACTAATGCATACGCTCGCTCTATTTTGAAGCTTAGAATTAAGCCAGGGACGCATAAAGGAAGAAACTGTCAATAAACACAAAAAGAATCGAGCAGGGTAAACTGGTTCTCCAAATACAGACTCTTAGGAGTGAAAGGGGGCGTGGCACTTCCCTAGCCAAGTTTCACTTTGGAGGAGAACTCCCAATACAGTGTAACCACCAGGGCCGCTTTGGCAGGACTGTTGATCACAGCAAAGGCGAGGGCGGAGCCCATTCTCTGACAATGAAAACTCTTCACGGAGTTCAGTGAGAACAACATGAACTCACTCCCTAACGACCTCAAAATTCAACAGAATTCTAAGTCATGAAAAGCCATATTCATTTTTTATGAAGCTGAACTACATAACTTCTGCGATTACTAAGTTATCAGAAGACAAATCAAAGGCTACAGTTTCAGTTATGCAAGATGAATACATTCTAGAGATGTACAGATAGCATATAACATAGTCCCTATAGTTAATACTGGATTGTATACTTACATATCACATACAAGAATAGCAACATAACCATAATAATAAAGAAATCAGGAGGAAATGTTTGACGGTGAGGAATATATTTATGGCATAGATTGTAGTGATAGGTTCATGGACGAATCCTTACCACCAAACTCATCAAGTTGTAGACATCATCTATTTATAGAAAAAAATAAAAATCAGCTCATCTAGGGGAAAATGTGATGTATAATCTGCAAGGTGTTCTGAAAAACTCATGGATCTCCCAACCTTAGAGACGTAATCAGGCTTGCAGCCTCATCTGACTATGGTGATACTAGCCGTACCACTGACTGGGTGAGATTCATGTCATCTGTTCCCTTTCACCGTTGCCATCTTTCAGTGCAAGGAGAGTCTAGAACTGCTTAGTCTGCAGGGTTCTACCCCATGCCAATAGGCTATACTTTAATTCATTGTTTCATTTGTGGTTTGTCTTCAGAAAGTGATGTCGGAGGATGCATGATTTACCTTCTCCGAGAATAACAGCAATGCCTTTAAGCCATTTTAAGCAAGGGTCCGTAGGCTATTGAGAGACATGGTGGGGAGCCTCTGGCTACTGTGTTCATTCTATGAAACACATGAACAGAGGCAGGCAGGAGGCTATTGCAATAAGCCAAGCTTTCACTGGGCTGATGTGGCAAAGGTGGCAAGAAGTAATTGGATATATTTTAGATCAATGGCCTGTGGGTTGTTCGGGAAAAGAAGAGACCACAATTTCTATAGTTTTTGATCTTAAACCACTGAAAAGACAGTGCTGGCGTTTATGTAGACAATCCTATGTGAGGGGCGAGACTGAGAGAAAGACATCTAGTTCTGCCCAGGTTAACTTGAAATGACTACTAAGGACCCAAATTGGATATCTGAATCTAGAATTGTTTGCACTTGAGATATAAATTTAAGAGTGATTATCTCCATGTGAATGGTATTGTCTCTATAAGACTGAATAATGAGAGGAGAAAGGGTAGCTAGAAAAGGTGGGGGGGGGCAAGGATTATCTGTATCACATCAATATTCAGAAGTTGGGAAGATGAGGAAGAAGAAGAAAAGAATGTGAGAAAAGAGACCAATGAAAATGGGAAGACATACTTTCAAAGAGCCTTAGGTCAATTGCTCTTACAGGTACTAATGTGAGAAACCTCATCTACCAGGGAACAAATCCAGTATCAATGGGAGCTACTTTATTGACCTCATCTTCCAGTCTCTTTTTTGTACCTTGGGAAGCAAGCTAAGGGAAGAAGGGAGACTTTTTAATGAGATGTATTCAAAATACAGATAGAACATATCCATCTATCTGAAAAATATTATCATCTGCTTGTAAATGCAGTGTGCTAGGGCACCACAGAGTAATTTCTTCAAAGGAGAAATTTTATGTTTCTGTGTTTTCAATGATCTGATGACAAAATTGATGCTAACTATTCAAAGAGCCAACTTTCTAATGGGAAGAATGCAATGTAAAAGGGTTTTGTTTTTTTACATCTTTAAGTAAAAATTTTTTTCCTTTCTGTATTCATCATGTGAATGTATCCCCTGGACTTCCTTGTGAGTAGGACACATGAATGAACTCTAACATAACATAACATAATGAACTCTTTAAATTAAAGGACACATTCAAGGCTCAGTTTTTCACAGTGCTTTGCCCATAGCTCTGAGCAGTCCCTTCAGCAAGTACCTCTGACACTAAGATCTGTCATTTAGAACACGTCTGACCTGCACCCGTCCTTTCAGCCCTGACTACCCCCGATCAGGTGTTTGCCAGGTCGTCTTTGAGGCCACCTTTATTTTTTCATTTCCTCAACTGTGGGCAGGAAGCAATTCTGACAGCTCCCTACAAACTTTGATTATGACTCTAATCTCCTCACTTGTCCAGTTGCTTTGTCGGAATCACAGAAAATCCTTCCTGTTGATATCATTCCCACTAGCCCTTCCTTGTGGTTGTTGTATAATTGCTAAGTCGTGCCTCTGTGACCCCATATATGGTAGCCCACCAGGCTCCTATGTCCATGAATTTTCCAAGTAAGTGTACTGGAGTGGGTTGCTATTTCCTTCTCCAGGGACTCTTCCCATCCCAGGGATCGAACTCTCTTCTCCTGCTGGCAGGCAGATTCTTTACCGCTGAGCTACCTGGGAAGACCCTCCTCTGTTTGATCCTTTCTGGCCTGTGGATTTTAGAATCACATTTATGAGGGTGATATTTTCTCATATGTTCAGAGAGAATGTTTTTCTTGATGGTTCTGGGAAGAGGCCATCTGGGCTGCGGTCTTGCAGAAGAGTGACTTTACAGTTCTAGGAACAAATTTCTTCAAAGTGTACCTTGGGAAGCAAGCTAAGGGAAGAAGAGACTTTTAATGAGATGTATTCAAAATACAGATAGAACATATCCATCTATCTGAAAAATATTATCATCTGCTTGTAAATGCAGTGTGCTAGGGCACCACAGAGTAATTTCTTCAAAGGAGAAATTTTATGTTTCTGTGTTTTCAATGATCTGATGACAAAATTGATGCTAACTATTCAAAGAGCCAACTTTCTAATGGGAAGAATGCAATGTAAAAGGGTTTTGTTTTTTTACATCTTTAAGTAAAAATTTTTTTCCTTTCTGTATTCATCATGTGAATGTATCCCCTGGACTTCCTTGTGAGTAGGACACATGAATGAACTCTAACATAACATAACATAATGAACTCTTTAAATTAAAGGACACATTCAAGGCTCAGTTTTTCACAGTGCTTTGCCCATAGCTCTGAGCAGTCCCTTCAGCAAGTACCTCTGACACTAAGATCTGTCATTTAGAACACGTCTGACCTGCACCCGTCCTTTCAGCCCTGACTACCCCCGATCAGGTGTTTGCCAGGTCGTCTTTGAGGCCACCTTTATTTTTTCATTTCCTCAACTGTGGGCAGGAAGCAATTCTGACAGCTCCCTACAAACTTTGATTATGACTCTAATCTCCTCACTTGTCCAGTTGCTTTGTCGGAATCACAGAAAATCCTTCCTGTTGATATCATTCCCACTAGCCCTTCCTTGTGGTTGTTGTATAATTGCTAAGTCGTGCCTCTGTGACCCCATATATGGTAGCCCACCAGGCTCCTATGTCCATGAATTTTCCAAGTAAGTGTACTGGAGTGGGTTGCTATTTCCTTCTCCAGGGACTCTTCCCATCCCAGGGATCGAACTCTCTTCTCCTGCTGGCAGGCAGATTCTTTACCGCTGAGCTACCTGGGAAGACCCTCCTCTGTTTGATCCTTTCTGGCCTGTGGATTTTAGAATCACATTTATGAGGGTGATATTTTCTCATATGTTCAGAGAGAATGTTTTTCTTGATGGTTCTGGGAAGAGGCCATCTGGGCTGCGGTCTTGCAGAAGAGTGACTCAGTAACATCATTATGAAACTTACATTGTCTATCATGTAAGCCGATGGATGTTTGAAGGTTTTGGTTTTCAATCATGCTGATTCTATCTGTATATGTGCACACCATGGGAGTAACCCAGTAAAACCTGCTGCCTGCTCTGCTAAGCTGTGCACTGTTTACCTGACATTACCTGAAGCATCTGCTTATCATAACATAATTTAGCACTTTATTCTGTTTCCACAGTCCTTAAATGCCACTGAAAGACAGTACATTCACTGAATGTTTCCTCTCCCTCTTATTTACTGAAATGAAGTATTAATTTATACCAATAAAAACAAAATAATTTTGTCTTTATTTCCTAGATGTTCCACAACAGACATGAAGTATTGATACAAAAAATAAATACACCATTAAATAATTTCTACTGTAAATTTCTCTCTCTATTTTTTTTTTTTGCTGTTCTTTATTTAGTTTTATTATTAAGGAGTATGGCTTACTTCCCAGTGATTTTTCTAGCTTAATGAGGGATCCTGGGAATATCAGTTCTGGGTGAAGACAATAAGCATAAAACACAAGATACATATGCCTTTGCCCTAGAATACAAATACGAAACCCTGTCCGTCTGGAAGGCACAAAGCAGCACGGGAGGATGCTTATAAAGGAAGCTATAGGGCTTCCCCTGGTGGTCCAGTGGATAAGGACACCGCCTTGCAGTGCAAGGGGCGCCGGTTCGATCCCTGGCCTGGGAAGATCCCACGTGCCACGGAGCGGCTGGACTGATGTGTCCAATCACCGAGCCGGAGCTCTGGAGCGCATGCGCCCAGAGCCGGTGCTCTGCGACAACAGACGCCACCGCGATGGGAGGCCCACACGGGCCAAAGAACAAAGATGGATGAAAGCAGACGAATGAAAGACCAATAGAAGTGGCCTGCCGGCTCCCCTCCCTCCCCAACCCGACCCCTGCCCAAAAATAATAAAATAATAAATAAATCTTTAAAAAAAAAAAAAAAGAAGCCATAAATGAAACTGAATTGGGGGGTGCCTCAGTGATATCAGGGGGCCTCCCTGGTGGCTCTGACAGTAACAAATCTGCTCATGATGCGGGAGCTGCTGTGGCATGGTCGCTTCAGTCGTGTCCGACTCTGTGTGACCCTGTGGACTGCAGCCCGCCAGGCTCCTCTGTCCATGGGGATTCTCCAGACAAGCCTGCTGGAGTGGGCTGCCGTGCCCTCCTCCAGCGGCATCTTCCCAGCCCAGGTGTGCTACACTGCAGGCAGATTCCTCTCCACTGAGCCATCAAGGGAAGCCCTACATATTATATATTTGAGACCCCATGGAATGTAGCTCACCACGCTTCTCCATCCATGGAATTTCCAGGCAAGAACACTGGAGAGGGTTGCCATTTCCTTCTCTGGCAATGCAGGAGATCTGGGCATAGTCTCTGGTTTGAGAAGATCCCCTGGAGAAGGGAATGGCTACCCAATCCAGTATGGTGATATATATGCCCTAAGCATAATGCTTACCACTCCAAAATTTAAAAAATAAAACCAAACCTTTTCACTTGGAACAATTTTAGATATACAGATAAGTTGCAAAACTAGAACAGAGTTCCTATGTACCGTTTCCTCAGTTTCTCCAGATGTTAACACCTTTCATAATTATACATTTGTGATGATGAAGAACTTAACCTTGTGTACAACTATTGACTAAATTACAGGCTTCATTTGAATTTAACCCATTTTTTCCCACTACTATTCTTTTTCTTTTTTCGGCATCCAGTCCAGGGCACCACATTGCATCTACAACTCCCACTTTGGAGGAAAATTAGGAAAGAGAGTTAGAACTACAAAGACTTCCGACCTAATGAACAGCCACTGAGATTTGGAATCAAGAAGAGTAAATAGAAGTAGCACAGATGGGAGACTTGGAAAAACCCACTTCAAAGATGTACCATCATTGTTTTACTTCAAGCAATTTATATATGTGATGCTATTGTCAGGTCATCTGGTATTTTCCTTTATTGTCAGACTTTATTTATTTTTTTAAAAGATTTATTTATTTATTTATTTTGGTGGGGGTGGGGAGGGAGGGGAGCAGGCGGGCCACTTCTATTGGTCTTCCATTTGTCCATTTTCATCCATCTTTGTTCTTTGGCCCGTGTGGGCCTCCCATCGCCGTGGCCTCTGCAGTCGAAGAGCACCGGCTCTGGGCGCATGCGCTCCAGAGCTCCGGCTCAGTAATTGGACACATCAGTCCAGCCGCTCCGCGGCACATGGGATCTTCCCAGGCCAGGGATCGAACTGGCGCCCTTTGCACTGCAAGGCGGTGTCCTTACCCACTGGACCACCAGGGAAGCCCTATTGTCAGACTTTAACAAGGGTTTTCTTAAATCATAATACTGAAAACTGTATTAACTGCGATAGACTCCTGGACTTAAGCAGAGGGTAGTATCTCAGAGATTTAGCAGCAGCATCCAGACAAAAGTATATATGTACTGTTTTGAGATACAGTTATCTTCATACATAGATACTATCTTATGTATCTTATCTCCTTCTAGTTTATCCCTTATCCCTTGACCTGTAGCTACAGTAAGCATCACTGTGTTTCTTAAATTTGTTCATTCACCCAAAATGAGTATTGACAACCACTTTGTGCTAAGCTCTGGGCTGAGCTCTGCAGACTCGGTAGTTTCTTTTTCTTTCTTTTTTTTTTTTTAAAGATTTATTTATGTATTTATTTTGGGCGGGGGTCAGGTTGGGGAGGGAGGGGAGCAGGCGGGCCACTTCTATTGGTCTTTCGTTTCTCTATGTTCATCTGTCTTTGTTCTTTGGCTCCTGTGGGCCTCCCATCGTGGTGTCGTCTGTCGTTGCAGAGCTTGGTAATTGAACACATCAGTCCAGCCGCTCCGTGGCACGTGGGATCTTCCCAGGCCAGGGATCGAACTGGCGCCCTTTGCACTGCAAGGCGGTGTCCTTACCCACTGGACCACCAGGGAAGCCCTATTGTCAGACTTTAACAAGGGTTTTCTTAAATCATAATACTGAAAACTGTATTAACTGCGATAGACTCCTGGACTTAAGCAGAGGGTAGTATCTCAGAGATTTAGCAGCAGCATCCAGACAAAAGTATATATGTACTGTTTTGAGATACAGTTATCTTCATACATAGATACTATCTTATGTATCTTATCTCCTTCTAGTTTATCCCTTATCCCTTGACCTGTAGCTACAGTAAGCATCACTGTGTTTCTTAAATTTGTTCATTCACCCAAAATGAGTATTGACAACCACTTTGTGCTAAGCTCTGGGCTGAGCTCTGCAGACTCGGTAGTTTCTTTTTCTTTCTTTTTTTTTTTTTAAAGATTTATTTATGTATTTATTTTGGGCGGGGGTCAGGTTGGGGAGGGAGGGGAGCAGGCGGGCCACTTCTATTGGTCTTTCGTTTCTCTATGTTCATCTGTCTTTGTTCTTTGGCTCCTGTGGGCCTCCCATCGTGGTGTCGTCTGTCGTTGCAGAGCTTGGTAATTGAACACATCAGTCCAGCCGCTCCGTGGCACGTGGGATCGTCCCAGGCCAGGGATCGAACCGGCGTCCCTTGCACTGCAAGGCAGTGTCCTTACCCACTGGACCACCAGGGGAAGCCCTCGGTAGTTTCTTGAATAAACCCAGAGAGGATAGCTAGGCTTCATTGTCCAGTGGGTGGATGATTAATATAAATTAATTAAGTATAAATCTATTATATTTAAATTATTAATGACATCATTCAAGATGCTCCTATTCTTATTTTTTATGCACTTGATAGAATATTCTCAGAGAAATGATAATGTCTCACTATGATTAGATATTTTTTCCTTTCCATCATATTTCTTCTTATTTTCAGTATAGTGTCTTTGTTTCCTTGTTCTTAAGGTCCATAATGGTTTATAATGTCTATCTTCTTTATGAATTGTACCTTTTATCATTAAAAATATTGATCTTTGTTTTATTCAAAATAAATTAATTTTAAAAAGAGGTATTTCTAGAGTTCTGGGGGAAGAAGCATGGAAGACACGCATGAAGAAGAGGAAACTCCTACAGAGGACATGGAAGCGTGAGGTGCACGGCCTTTGTGTGTTCACGTCTTGCTGGGGATGGGGGCTTGGGATGCCAGCTGAGGGGTCTGAATTTTGAGGAAGATGGGAAACCAAGGATCTGATTTTGCTTTGGAAAGAGCAGTGTAGAGAATGAATTAATGGAGGAAAGAATCTGAAGCAGGGAAACCAGAGGGAACTTTGGGGGGAAGTGTGGTTTATGCAGGAAATGACAAAGCCGTCCATTCTCTTCTCTGTTTGTGCATGCCTGCTCAGTTGCTCTGTCGTGTCCAGCCCTGTGTGACCCCATGAACTGTAGCCTGCCAGGCTCCTCTGCCCATGGGATTCTCCAGGCAAGAGTACTGGAGTGGGGTGCCACTGCCTCTTCATCTGGATTTTCCTGACCCAGGGACCAAACCCATATCCTCTGAGTCCCCTACATTGGTGGCAAACTCTGTACCACTGAGCCACTTGGGAAGCCCAGTCTCTACTTGGCCAGCATCTAAATCATTCACATAGAGGAGGTTAAAATTCTACTTCCTCTGAGAAGCCTTTTCGCCTACTCCTCAGACATACCTCATCCTTCACCCCCATAGCGCTTTGTGCATAACTGTTTATAGGATTTACCACCGAGTGGTGGAGGAGTTGTTTGTTGTGTTGGTCTCCTGCTACAGTGAGCTTCACTAGGTGAGGGCCTCTGTGTTGCTCATCCTGTAGTCTTTAGCATTGAGGACAGTGTCTGGCACAGACTGTCTGCTCAAATAGTTGACGTAGACAGAATGAATATTTGTCCATCATGGACTTATTTTTTATGCACTTGATAGAATATTCTCAGAGAAATGATAATGTCTCACTATGATTAGATATTTTTTCCTTTCCATCATATTTCTTCTTATTTTCAGTATAGTGTCTTTGTTTCCTTGTTCTTAAGGTCCATAATGGTTTATAATGTCTATCTTCTTTATGAATTGTACCTTTTATCATTAAAAATATTGATCTTTGTTTTATTCAAAATAAATTAATTTTAAAAAGAGGTATTTCTAGAGTTCTGGGGGAAGAAGCATGGAAGACACGCATGAAGAAGAGGAAACTCCTACAGAGGACATGGAAGCGTGAGGTGCACGGCCTTTGTGTGTTCACGTCTTGCTGGGGATGGGGGCTTGGGATGCCAGCTGAGGGGTCTGAATTTTGAGGAAGATGGGAAACCAAGGATCTGATTTTGCTTTGGAAAGAGCAGTGTAGAGAATGAATTAATGGAGGAAAGAATCTGAAGCAGGGAAACCAGAGGGAACTTTGGGGGGAAGTGTGGTTTATGCAGGAAATGACAAAGCCGTCCATTCTCTTCTCTGTTTGTGCATGCCTGCTCAGTTGCTCTGTCGTGTCCAGCCCTGTGTGACCCCATGGACTGTAGCCTGCCAGGCTCCTCTGCCCATGGGATTCTCCAGGCAAGAGTACTGGAGTGGGGTGCCACTGCCTCTTCATCTGGATTTTCCTGACCCAGGGACCAAACCCATATCCTCTGAGTCCCCTACATTGGTGGCAAACTCTGTACCACTGAGCCACTTGGGAAGCCCAGTCTCTACTTGGCCAGCATCTAAATCATTCACATAGAGGAGGTTAAAATTCTACTTCCTCTGAGAAGCCTTTTCGCCTACTCCTCAGACATACCTCATCCTTCACCCCCATAGCGCTTTGTGCATAACTGTTTATAGGATTTACCACCGAGTGGTGGAGGAGTTGTTTGTTGTGTTGGTCTCCTGCTACAGTGAGCTTCACTAGGTGAGGGCCTCTGTGTTGCTCATCCTGTAGTCTTTAGCATTGAGGACAGTGTCTGGCACAGACTGTCTGCTCAAATAGTTGACGAGTGCGAGACAGAATGAATATTTGTCCATCATGGATGGAATGCATAGACAGTCTGTCTTTCCCCCTCAACTGAACATCCACTATTATCCAAATTAACTTTTGCAAAATTCTGTACACGATCATTTAATTAGTTCAATTGAGGAAACAAGGAAATAAGACGCCAAGAAGAAATTGTAAGTCTTTAAGCAATTGATATAGATTAGAATTGCATGATCATGATTAGATAATCAAAATGTATGAGCTAGCAAGTAATAAAGAGAAATGTTTGTGGATGCAAACTCACTGAAGAATATTTTATAAAAATGGTTTACTTCAACTGTATTATGTGGACAGAAATTTCTTTAGTTTTGAGGGTTTTCAATGCAGGTAAGCAAAGCCTTTGTTGAGGCTGGGTGCCAACTAATTTTCTGGGAAAAGAACTCAATTTAGCCTGTTTGAATCCCTGTTGCCTAATTTATAGATAGTCCCTTGAACTTGGGGCAGGAGCCACAAAATGCCTACTGCCTTAAGGGGCCAGGTAGGTAGCAGAAAGGAACAAAGGCAGCTGGTGCAATAAAGTAGGATGTTTGGAAAGACTTGTGCACTAGGACCATGCCTGACCCGTCTCAAAGTGACAGCCATTACTCTAGTTCAATGAATAGCTGACATCCAGGAATGTAGGGTCAGTTTGTAATTCATTTTTTAAAGTGAGAAGCCAAATATCTAAATTTTCAAAAATAGAAACTATTTTTATACTGACAAAAATATCTAAATTTTCTTACCAAACATGCCTCTCGGCTTTTCCTGACCCAGGGACCAAACCATATCCTCTGAGTCCCCTACATTGGTGGCAAACTCTGTACCACTGAGCCACTTGGGAAGCCCAGTCTCTACTTGGCCAGCATCTAAATCATTCACATAGAGGAGGTTAAAATTCTACTTCCTCTGAGAAGCCTTTTCGCCTACTCCTCAGACATACCTCATCCTTCACCCCATAGCGCTTTGTGCATAACTGTTTATAGGATTTACCACCGAGTGGTGGAGGAGTTGTTTGTTGTGTTGGTCTCCTGCTACAGTGAGCTTCACTAGGTGAGGGCCTCTGTGTTGCTCATCCTGTAGTCTTTAGCATTGAGGACAGTGTCTGGCACAGACTGTCTGCTCAAATAGTTGACGTGCGAGACAGAATGAATATTTGTCCATCATGGATGGAATGCATAGACAGTCTGTCTTTCCCCCTCAACTGAACATCCACTATTATCCAAATTAACTTTTGCAAAATTCTGTACACGATCATTTAATTAGTTCAATTGAGGAAACAAGGAAATAAGACGCCAAGAAGAAATTGTAAGTCTTTAAGCAATTGATATAGATTAGAATTGCATGATCATGATTAGATAATCAAAATGTATGAGCTAGCAAGTAATAAAGAGAAATGTTTGTGGATGCAAACTCACTGAAGAATATTTTATAAAAATGGTTTACTTCAACTGTATTATGTGGACAGAAATTTCTTTAGTTTTGAGGGTTTTCAATGCAGGTAAGCAAAGCCTTTGTTGAGGCTGGGTGCCAACTAATTTTCTGGGAAAAGAACTCAATTTAGCCTGTTTGAATCCCTGTTGCCTAATTTATAGATAGTCCCTTGAACTTGGGGCAGGAGCCACAAAATGCCTACTGCCTTAAGGGGCCAGGTAGGTAGCAGAAAGGAACAAAGGCAGCTGGTGCAATAAAGTAGGATGTTTGGAAAGACTTGTGCACTAGGACCATGCCTGACCCGTCTCAAAGTGACAGCCATTACTCTAGTTCAATGAATAGCTGACATCCAGGAATGTAGGGTCAGTTTGTAATTCATTTTTTAAAGTGAGAAGCCAAATATCTAAATTTTCAAAAATAGAAACTATTTTTATACTGACAATAAGTTTTAAAATGATGGATACAGGATAGGTGAATTCTCTTCCAATGATGACCACATAGGTTGTTTTAAATCAGCCTTCCCACTGAGAGCAGCTAGAGGAGCTGGACTAACTATTAAAAAAAAAAAGTGTAAAATCAGTGCAAAGCCAGCATGACTGTGAAGAACTGTGAAGGTAAGATCTGGGAGAGGAAGGAAGTGCTAGAGGTGAACCTGGTATTTTGGTCCACTTTTCTCTGAAAGGTGATCATCGATTTTGAAAGCTAGGCCTTTTGATGAGAATTCAGAGCTTTAGACAGACTTATGGAGGTGGTGTTTGCCAAAGAAGTAGAGATCTTGGAGAAGGTATAGGCTACCCACTCTAGTGTTCTTGGGCTTTGCTGGTGGGCCAGACAGTAAAGAATCCACCTGCAATGTGGGAGACCGGGGTTGAATTCCTGGCTTGGGAAGATCCCCTGGAGGAGGGAATGACAACCCACTACAGTAATCTTGCCTAGAGAATCCCATGAACAGAGAAGCCTGGTGGGCTCCCACATTATAAGCAAAATCATACAACATTACACAAAAATCTCTTGATGTTTATAATATACAGGGTCTGATGATCAATAACAGCCAGCTGAATGAAGAGACAGGATGTTACCAAACTCCAAAAGAAAAATGGACGAGACAAATGGACCCACCTGGGATCCAGATACTGGAGTTTTCAGACAGAAAACATCATTCGTAGCTTAAGAAATTAAAAGAGAAGATGAAAACTGTCTACAGAGACCTATAAACAAGGGTAATGAACCAAAAGAAATTTTTTACAGAATTAAAAATTTATTGACTTCCTGAGCCATAAAAAACAGAACCAGGATTTTAGATTTTGAGCACTGCCCTAAACACTGTGAGTGCAGATGTAGCATAAATGGTACCAGTGCAGAAAATAAAATAAATTCCATTCTTTAAGAGTATTATTGCTAATTGAAGTAATAATACTATAGCAATAAATAGTATTATTGCTATTCCTGGTTTATAGGATAGCATACAGCATTCAACAGAAGGAATGAAATGTTTCTTTGTGAGCCACGAAGGATAGCAAAGGTTATACATATCAGACAAAGTTGACTTGGACCTCCCAGGACCCTATCAAAACCTCCAACCCCAAATCACACCTGCAAAGTTTCGACATGGAAATGCTGAGAGATGGCATACAGTTCCAAGAATCTACAGAATCAAGGAAATCTAGGTTTGATACCTTGGGCCTTTTTCTTATCATAAGTGATCTCGGACTGTGAGGAAACAAATCAGTGAAGATTTTTGCAGCTTTGGCTAAACCAGGAGCAAACCATCTTAGAAATGAAAAAAACTAAGAGAAAATCAAGCTGATTCAATTCACATGAGCTCATTAGCTGGACTCATACTGAACAGCAACAGGTGGGAGACCTGCTATGCACTTTGGAATGCCGGGTCTGTGCAGACTCCTTAACTTCTTGCTGGTACCATTGCCCCCCCAGTTGTAATGCGCTCTCTCCATTGGAAGGATAATGTAAGCAACTTAGAGTCACAAAGGGTGATTATTGACTGGGGCTGTGACTCATTCCCAGCCCGTGCTAGTATCATTCCCTGTAAACATCTGGAGGCTTCTGCACTGCGTCTGGTGAATGTGTCAAGGCCTTGACCCAAGAGATCTTGAGTCCCACCCCCACTCCCTGTTCTCATCCTTTCTCTCTCTCTCTGTGTGTGTGTATTTCTTAAAATCTCGTCACACCTTCTATTCTCTATGCACCTAGCTGACAAGCTGCAGCACTGGACCAGCTACTAACCTCTCTGAATGTCACATTTCTAAAATACGCATAAGAATTGCTTTGTTGAAATTGTTAAGAAAATCAGAAAATGTGAATGAAATTCTCAAGCGCCGTAGAACCATAGAGTTCCTGGGACAGAGAGGCCTCCACCCCACCTTTTTTGTTCTCTAACCCGCCTGGAACCCTTTCCACTCTGTTTCTCCCAGCGCATGCATTTCTTCATTCTCTCCTCTTCAATCAATCCTCTTATGTTATTTTGGGAGAGCAATAGAATCAGCTTCATATCATTAAGTATCATCACCTAGAATTAATATAGTATCTTGAATATATGTTAATATCTATCCTGAAGTGAGTCTATTTTAAAACATCACTGATTTAAATGTATTCTGAAAGTGCCCAACAAATGACCTTTTTACTTTTCTCACAATATGTCCAGAATAAAATAGCAGTAGGAGTTGCCTGTTCAAACGAGATATCTATTAGGTTTTTTTTTTTTCCCTTCCTTGCCAAGGAGAGAGGGTTACAGCTTTATATCTGTGTGTTTGATAGCTTCCCTTGTGATAAGCAAGACAGCTTAGCGGGGTCTTGAGTCATCAGCAAGAACCCCAGCTGCTTCAGTCAATGCACAGAATGCTGGCAGAGGAAAAGCTTTTGAATAGATAATGATCTAAAACCTTAATTTAGGGCTTTTCTTTCTTCCACACCTTCTTCTTTTAAGTGTACATTTCTCTTACACCATGCCATACTGATATGGACAAATATCATGAGATATCCAAATGTATTTAAAAAGTCTCTATAACAAATTATTTTGAAGTACTCCTCATGGATAAAAAGCTTTTGGATGTGTTGTTTGCCAAGAAGCACATTCCCTTTACAACCTATGTATTTCAAATATTAGTGCTTGAGAGAATTGTAACATGTTAGCTTCCTTTTATAGGAAAAAGAAATTGAAACTTTGTTCTTTACTTAGAGCTATTTAGATGTTTTGTATCTGATCTCTATGTATTTTCTTCCTCAATTTTATCATCTCACTATGATAAGGATGGATTTCCTCCAAATTAGCATCAGAAAAATGACAATATTCTTAAAGAATGGAATGTGTTTCATTTTCTGCACTAAGAAACTATTAATATTTAGTCTTATAATAGTTTCTAAGAGTCAGGGCAAACCCTGTTGAACTGGATTGTCCTACAAATTTTTTTTTTGGTCAACTTAAGCAAACAAAATACATCTGCAGTTTTATTTATCATCACAAACACACATACACAAATTCTCTTCATTACCTCCTGCTAGGTCTCTTATAGGAAAGAACTATTAATTTAATAATTATGCATTGATAGCTTATTAAAACCAGGCATTGGGGATATCAGTCAGCATGATCTGACCAGTGCCTACAGTCAAGGCACTCAAGGGTCCAGGTGCCCCAGCCGGGTCCAGTTTTTCTAAGTTTTCGGAGGAAGTATTCTCCCATGGTAGTGTGTTTGTGTTTTTCTTTCTCTCCTTCCCTCCTCCTCCCTTTCCTTCTTTTTAACAATAAACTTTAGTGTTTAGAACAGTTTTAGATTTACAGAGTCATTAGAAAGAACAGAGATATTATAAATATTTCACACTAACTTCTCATTATTAATATCCTTGATATTATCTATAAATGCAATTCACAAACCAATTCTGATACATTGTGATTAACTAACATTCACACTTGGTCACATGTCTTTAGTTTTCATTTGAGTGTTTTTTTGTTCCGGGATCCTAGCCTGAACACCACTTTATATTTAGTCGTCATGTCTTAGGATTCCTCTCACCTGTGCTGGTTTCTTAGACACTCCTTGTTTTTAATGATTGTCAGGGGTTTTCAGTGTTTTTCTTTATTGAAGTATAACTGACTTACACACTATTACTAGTTTCAGGTGAACAACATTGTGACTTGAGACTCATATACATTACAAAATGATCACTCATGACAAGTGATCTCTGATGGTTGTTTTTTGTTTGTTTTTGTTAGCAGTGGTTTGTGTTTACCAGAAAAATAAAGACTGGCTCATAGGCTGAGACTCACAGCTTGTGATTATTTCTCTAATTGAGGCGGAACCCCCACTCACCTAGACAGTCCCGTGGTGAGGGTGTGCTGGGTTCATTCCTCACAGCTCCTGAGCCCGTCATCACTGCCCATCATCCGGGGCTCTTGGCCAAGCCCACGCACGGAACACCTCCAGGCAGCAGCTGCGTTTCAGATCCCTTTCCTGACTCTGGGCAAGGATGTTTGGCCTCCCTGAACCCTTTTCGGCCTACTACAACCTCTCCAGATCTCTTTAGGACTTTATGCCTTAAGTCCTAATTGCTTCTTTTAACTAGCAACAAAGTTCATAGTTTTATCAGCAGAAATCTTGTACCTCCGTAGCCTAGGGCAGAGAGAATTCAGTCTTCAAAAACCTCAATTGCCAGGTCTCTGCTTCCTGGAGAGGGGCTTGGTTTCCATCCCATCTTTCTTCTAGAATCCTAACAACCTCTAATGCAGAAAACAAAGCACCTGAGCTTACGTTCGAAAACCGAGTGAACATGCGTATTCGGCTGGACATCCCTGCAGTAACAAGCATTAGCATTGTTAACATAGGTGGGTACGCGATGCTGGAGGAGCAAACAGGAGAGAAAAAGGAAACCCATCGCTAAGAAGGAAGAGGGGTGCGCAGGGGATCAGCAGAGGCTGTAAAGCTTCTCATTGGTTATATCTGAAATGAGTCTTCCTACGGTATCGTGGGCATTGCCAGCATCTCAGACGCCTAAGCAAAGACACATGAGCATGGACGAGGGCGTGTGGAAGGAACTGTGAGTCCTTCTGAACTCAACAGGTGCAAGTGGGAGTGGCCGGATATGAGACTGGAAAGGAAAGTGGATATCAATCTGATCGGAGAGTGCTTTTCTCTCCTCCGGGGTCTAGGGTTGCTCTCGAATGCTGTGGGGTTCGATTATCTTGCTGGCGGAGCAGTGTGGTTTAAAACCTAGACCTAGAAAAGGTTAGAGTAAGAAAGTCGGGAGTCCTTGCACTCAGGGAAAAGATCTATAGTCCCAAGTAGAACCATTTGGTAAAATGGTCAAAGAGCACATTTAGGTCTTGACTTTTAAAGTTCTTAGCTTTCTGAACCTGTGGGTTGACTAAGAGTTGGCAACGTGTAAGGCTTAAGATTAGGTTATATGAGAAACTGAAAATTGTCTAGAGTGAGATGCTCTTTGGTCCAAGAGGAGTCCAGGAGACAATTTGCCCTCTAGTGGCAACCACAAAGTATTTTCTACTTTGCTAGAAATAGGACTAGAAGATACAGTGGGACAGAGCAGATGATCTAGGAAGTTAGTGCTCACATGACTTCCTGAGCTATTGGACTTACTACCTAGAGTTGAATAATGAACTTAATACACAAGCCTCGTTTGAATTAGTTGACACAGAAAATAAGAGCTTTGATCATAAAAACCTATCATATATACCAGTAGGTTAAACGCTGTCATCAAAATGACTGCAAAATTTTAGTATGCTTATCAGATAGAACTGAAAGTTTTTAAATACAGAGTTTTCATTTTTTTAAATGTATAGCCTAGGAAGATATTTAGCGGCAGAGAGTTACGTGTTATTGCATATCCAAGAATCTATTTTAGGTTCTCTGATGGCTCACTTACGGTTTTTTTTTTTGACTGCACCATGTGGCTGGTAGGATCTTAACTCACTGACCAGAGAGCCCACCCAGGACCCCAGCAGTGAGAGCTCTGAGTCCTAAACACGGGACCGCCAAGGAATTCCTGATGATTCAGTCAGATTCTGTACTTGCTATCTAGAGAACTTGGGTCACCTAGTTCAGCATTACACAGTTTTCAGTTCAGGTCTGTCTTTTTATTTCTTTCCTTTCATATAAATGGCTTATATTCTACTGAGGAACTTTGGACCTTTCAAAAGTCTAAATCTTTAAAATGTTCAGCCTTTTGAGAAGTAATGGTTTCTCCTGCCTTGGCTAAAGGCATTTCACAGAAACACTTCGTTATTTATTTATAAGGGTAGATCTCCAGAATAAGGTAACAGCACCACTGGCCCGCTGTAGCCTCTGCATATTCATGAGCACATTCATAATTGATGGAAGGGGCCATGCCACTGTTGCAGTCAGAGCAAACCCAATGCCAGGTCTCCGGGAGAGCACCTTGTGCCGTAGTAACTTGAGCTTTTTTGAACCTGTGGGTTGACTAAGAGTTGGCAACGTGTAAGGCTTAAGATTAGGTTATATGAGAAACTGAAAATTGTCTAGAGTGAGATGCTCTTTGGTCCAAGAGGAGTCCAGGAGACAATTTGCCCTCTAGTGGCAACCACAAAGTATTTTCTACTTTGCTAGAAATAGGACTAGAAGATACAGTGGGACAGAGCAGATGATCTAGGAAGTTAGTGCTCACATGACTTCCTGAGCTATTGGACTTACTACCTAGAGTTGAATAATGAACTTAATACACAAGCCTCGTTTGAATTAGTTGACACAGAAAATAAGAGCTTTGATCATAAAAACCTATCATATATACCAGTAGGTTAAACGCTGTCATCAAAATGACTGCAAAATTTTAGTATGCTTATCAGATAGAACTGAAAGTTTTTAAATACAGAGTTTTCATTTTTTAAATGTATGCCCTAGGAAGATATTTAGCGGCAGAGAGTTACGTGTTATTGCATATCCAAGAATCTATTTTAGGTTCTCTGATGGCTCACTTACGGTTTTTTTTTTTGACTGCACCATGTGGCTGGTAGGATCTTAACTCACTGACCAGAGAGCCCACCCAGGACCCCAGCAGTGAGAGCTCTGAGTCCTAAACACGGGACCGCCAAGGAATTCCTGATGATTCAGTCAGATTCTGTACTTGCTATCTAGAGAACTTGGGTCACCTAGTTCAGCATTACACAGTTTTCAGTTCAGGTCTGTCTTTTTATTTCTTTCCTTTCATATAAATGGCTTATATTCTACTGAGGAACTTTGGACCTTTCAAAAGTCTAAATCTTTAAAATGTTCAGCCTTTTGAGAAGTAATGGTTTCTCCTGCCTTGGCTAAAGGCATTTCACAGAAACACTTCGTTATTTATTTATAAGGGTAGATCTCCAGAATAAGGTAACAGCACCACTGGCCCGCTGTAGCCTCTGCATATTCATGAGCACATTCATAATTGATGGAAGGGGCCATGCCACTGTTGCAGTCAGAGCAAACCCAATGCCAGGTCTCCAGGAGAGCACCTTGTGCCGTTACTTTTGCTGAGGAATGAATAAGGGGCCTAAGTTGAAGATTAAAAGGAGACAATGCACGTAGAGTGGGTAGGGGGAAGAAGGAAAGAGGAGAGAGGCAAACTGAAGAAAGTTAAGTCTAGAGGTGTATTTTGAGCCATGTCTTGCTAAGAAAGCAATTGTTCTTTCCTTTCAGAGCTGTCTCTCTTGTTAGGGTAAGGTTAATGATTGACCACTTTGTTACCCTTTTTTGTTGGCATTTAGCCCTTCAGTGAAACTGAAAGTCTTTGAGAAACAACAGGATTAAATTGTTTTAGGAAATTCTGATCAGATGAAGATCAAACAGGCAGGTGAGATTCTTGCTGGAATGCTTCTGCCCACGTTTCCTTCCCTTGGAGGTGAATTGATCTTATTAGAGAGTTCTTCTCCGTACAGAGAGGATGAATGATGAGCAGCTGTAAGAGCGTGTGTGGAAAAGTCAGGTACCTTTTATATGTCCAGACCAAATAAATACATTAATTGTGTCTATCCTTTCCTCTTAGAAAAAAATTTTAATTTAATATGCACTGGGTCTTCGTTGCAACATGCAAAGGAACACTTAATTGCAGCATGTGAGGTCTAGTTGCCTGACTGGGGATTGAACCCAGTCCCCCTGCGCTGGGAGTGCATTGTCTTAACCACTGGACCATCAGGGAAGTCCCTCCTTTTCTCTTTGAAGATAGAAAAATTGCTTTTCTTCTCTTGGCATCCTCATACCTGAAAAAGTACCTGCACATAGTAGGTACTCAATTATTTTTAATGAATGAACAGCCTGTAAAGAGGCTGTTAATATAGACTGTTAAAGCTAAGATAAAATCAGTTTAAATAACGGTAAGTCAACACACTGCCACACTATGGTACCATAGAATTTCATAGACCAAGTTTATCATTTCTGCTCAGTAATGTGCCAAATCACTTTTGCTTTCCTTGCCAATGAGAGATATTAGGATATGTTCACAACTAAGCCATGACAGTTAATGAGGGATAGACAACATTGCACTCAGAGAATGTGCTATAAACCGTCAAAATCCACCACAAAATACACCAAGTATTAAAAATGATCTAGGGCTTGTATAATAGTTAACACTAGGGGTAATGTTCAGGGGCAGAAACGAAGTCTATGAAATCAGCTAGTGACTGTATATTAGGATTAGTGATTCTCAACACTGGCTGCACATTATCATCACCTGGGGATGTTTAAAAACTCTGATGCCAGAACTGCATTCCCAGAGAGTCTGATTAAATTAATATGGGTGGAGCCTAGGCTTTCCTTTTTTTTTTAAGTTCCTGAGGTAATGCTAACATGGAGTCAGGTTTGGAAAACACTGCATTAGAATATAAGGATGGAAGGAATTCTCTTACAGGAAAAAAGATGACTTAATCAGCTGGTTCCAGCCATTATAACTTCTGTAAAACCCAAAATATTTCAGATGAAATCTTCCCCTTATTTCCTCATCGCCCAGACCTTATCCTAAATGCCATGCTTGGACTACTAGATTATTTCCTATAGGTCTGGCTCTCCTGCTTTCATTCTTCCTTCACAGGTGCACCTTGCACAACAATAACAGATGGTTTTCCTCACATCAGGAACTCTGCTATCTACAGAATGGACACAGTCTCCATTTTCAGCAAGGCTTCTACTTCGAGCCCTGCCATCATCTGATGGAGTCATTTTGCTGCTCAGTTCCCTCCTCTGCACCCAAATCGTCAGGGTTGATAACATCTGAGGTTCTTTTCAGCTCTACAATTGTAAATTCCCTATTTCATTACCCGTCCCACCAATCAATATCCATGTGGTGCAGTGGTAAAGAATGGCCTGCCAATGCAGGAGACACCAGAGATGTGGGTTTGATCCCTGGGTCTGGAAGATCCCTGGAGAATAAAATGGCAGCCTACTCCAGTATTTTTGCTGGGAAATCCCATGGACAGAGGAGCCTGGAGGGCTACAGATGACGGGGTCACAAAGAGTTGGACCCCATGGTACATACTCTTCTTTTGTAATTCTCCAAAACATTTTTTAGTCCAACAAAATCGTCTCCACTGCCCGTCTTGTTTCTTGCTTCTTTTCCTCCAGTATCATCGTTGTTCATGCTGTTCCCTCTCCTGAAGTGTTCTCATTCCCCACAACCTCTTACATCCTCAGTCACCTGGCTCATGCTCACCTCTTCCAAAGGTTTCCAGGAAATGATACCATCTTACAGCCATCATATTCTTACTCTAAGATACGTACATTTTGTAGTGTTGACTCACTTTACTCAAAATGTGGGCCCAGGGACCAGCAACACTTGGACACCCATTATACATCCAGAATCCCAACCTGCACCTGAGTGTCGGCCAGATGCCAGATGACTTGAATGCACCTCACACTTTGAGATGCATTGGTCTATACCAGTTTAGTAGCATTTTCTTTTGAGCTTCCCTGATGGCACCATGGAAAAGAATTCTCCTGCCAACAAAGGAGACTTGAATTCTATCCCTGGATAAAAAAATCTCCTGGAGAAGAAAATGGAAACCCACTCCAGTATTCTTGCTGGGGAAAGCCAATGGATATAAGAGCCTCTTGGGCTATAGTCCATGGGGTCATAACAACGACTTAGCGACTCAACAACAAAGCATCTTCTTTGGGTTTGTAGTTTATTTCTTACTTGGATATCTCTAGAGGTTTTCAAGTCAGAGATCCTATCTTATAGCTTAAAAAAAAAAAAAAAACCCCAAACTAGTACTCAAGTAGCAGGACCTGGAACTATCTGTTCAATGAACGAGTGCTCATCCTGTTGACCAAATACAATTACAGGGAGAGCCAACTCAGAATTTAGTTGCAATGACTATAAATACATTGATGGGCTTACATAACTTTAGGATTCTTAAGAGAGTATCTCACCAAGTCTTCTACTTTTAGAGATAAAGAAACCCAAGGCCCAGAGAGGGGAATGAGTGCAGCTGGGGGCGCAGGTTTAACACCTTCTATAATGCTCAGGTCATACTCTGTATATGCCTAGTTTGAGCATCAGTCTTGACGTCACCAAAAGCCAACAAGTAAGTACGCCAAACAGATGTTCAGCAACTCAGGGGCATTCTTTTAACTAAAGCCTTTACTCAAAGACGATTGGCTTAGACTCTCTATTACAATTCCGAGTACTTCACATGTGTCTGAGAGGGTGCTCAAAGAGTTCCCTCCATTTTTAGTCCAACAAAATCGTCTCCACTGCCCGTCTTGTTTCTTGCTTCTTTTCCTCCAGTATCATCGTTGTTCATGCTGTTCCCTCTCCTGAAGTGTTCTCATTCCCCACAACCTCTTACATCCTCAGTCACCTGGCTCATGCTCACCTCTTCCAAAGGTTTCCAGGAAATGATACCATCTTACAGCCATCATATTCTTACTCTAAGATACGTACATTTTGTAGTGTTGACTCACTTTACTCAAAATGTGGGCCCAGGGACCAGCAACACTTGGACACCCATTATACATCCAGAATCCCAACCTGCACCTGAGTGTCGGCCAGATGCCAGATGACTTGAATGCACCTCACACTTTGAGATGCATTGGTCTATACCAGTTTAGTAGCATTTTCTTTTGAGCTTCCCTGATGGCACCATGGAAAAGAATTCTCCTGCCAACAAAGGAGACTTGAATTCTATCCCTGGATAAAAAAATCTCCTGGAGAAGAAAATGGAAACCCACTCCAGTATTCTTGCTGGGGAAAGCCAATGGATATAAGAGCCTCTTGGGCTATAGTCCATGGGGGTCATAACAACGACTTAGCGACTCAACAACAAAGCATCTTCTTTGGGTTTGTAGTTTATTTCTTACTTGGATATCTCTAGAGGTTTTCAAGTCAGAGATCCTATCTTATAGCTTAAAAAAAAAAAACAAAAAAAAACCCAAACTAGTACTCAAGTAGCAGGACCTGGAACTATCTGTTCAATGAACGAGTGCTCATCCTGTTGACCAAATACAATTACAGGGAGAGCCAACTCAGAATTTAGTTGCAATGACTATAAATACATTGATGGGCTTACATAACTTTAGGATTCTTAAGAGAGTATCTCACCAAGTCTTCTACTTTTAGAGATAAAGAAACCCAAGGCCCAGAGAGGGGAATGAGTGCAGCTGGGGGCGCAGGTTTAACACCTTCTATAATGCTCAGGTCATACTCTGTATATGCCTAGTTTGAGCATCAGTCTTGACGTCACCAAAAGCCAACAAGTAAGTACGCCAAACAGATGTTCAGCAACTCAGGGGCATTCTTTTAACTAAAGCCTTTACTCAAAGACGATTGGTTGCTGCATTGTAGACTCTCTATTACAATTCCGAGTACTTCACATGTGTCTGAGAGGGTGCTCAAAGCCAGGGATACTGAAATAACCGTGACCCAGTACTTGGCTTTCTGGAGGTCACTGTCTAATGCAGAAAGTCAAGACAGAGGAAAAACAAAACATAAAGGCAATGAAAAATTGGAGACCTTCACTAGACCCTTAGACACTGTATAGTTCAGCACAATGGATTAATGGAAGAAAATGCAGCCGGCTCTAAATCTGATAGACCTCTTTTCTTCCCGTTAGAATCTTAAACTCTTCCGCGCTCTCTGATTCTGTTTGCGTGTGTATGTGTGTGTGTGTGTGTGTCTCCAGCACAATGCAGAACACGCAAGCCGCAGTGAAACAAGTCAACACTTCCTAAGCCCACTTTATTTCCAAGGGCAAGTTTTATTTCATTGTCCCTTTTTTAAGGAGTAAATGGCGGAGTCACACTACGTGGTAAAGAGGCACCTCTCATCGAACCAAGCCCAACTCCCGGGCTTCCCTCCCGAGCTCGCGCCGGTGGTGGGGGAGGTCCCAGCGGAGAGCTAAGGGGGACGCGGCGCCGGGCCTCAACCCCCGGGCGCGAGAAGCCAGGAGCGCCGGCCCGGCCGCGCCAGGAACGCGGGGCGAGGCGGGGCCGGGCGGCGAGCCTCCCCCGCCCGGGCTGCGCGGCTCCCAGCGCATTCCAGCACCCTCCGCCCGCGCGCCGCGCTCTTTCCCCCGACAGCTGATTCATTGGCTCGGCCGCCCAGACTGCCTGGCGCCGGCCGCGTGACGTCACCCATTCACGGAGCCCGCCTCCCCCCTCCGCTGGCGCCGGCCGGGCGGTCGCCTTGACAACGCCGACGCCAGCCGGCACAATGACTTCCAGCTGGAGCCGCGCGGGCCGCCCGCACGCTCGCTCGCTCGCGCGGAGCCCGAGAGCGCGGGGGTGGGTTTCTTTCGCTCTCCTTTTCTCTAGGCTCCTCCGGCTTCCCCCTGCCGGGAAAGGCACTCTCTCTAGCTTTCTAGGGCTCCAGTCCCAGTCTTTTTCGCAGCGTGTTTGCAGGCTCGTTCCCCCGTCGCGGGCTCCCTGGGCTGTGTTTTGCTGGGCAGCATCCCATGCGAGGCTCGGCAGACCTACTGGCGGTTGGGTTCAGCCCTTGCAGCGCTAACACCTGCAGCGTCGAGGCTCCTGCCAAAAGGCGTAAAGCAAAAGGAGAAAAAATTTATTGCCATAATAGCGAAAATGATAAACCTCCGCTGTCTCAGAGAAGAGTGTCGGAGTAGGTGTCGACTACCTCCCACGATCGCAAAACAACTTTCTTTACAAGAATGTGCACCGTGCCCCTCTTAAAACGCGGCGGTTCTTACTTATTTTTTAAAGCAGACTGCAAGACTGTTAGGAACTTGAAGTTAGGAACTGTACGCTTCCAAAAGGATAAATCATTCCAGAAGAGAAAACAGATCTGGGAAATTGTCGTGCTGTAAATTAGAATGGAGAATATTTGAAGGGCAAGTTTTATTTCATTGTCCCTTTTTTAAGGAGTAAATGGCGGAGTCACACTACGTGGTAAAGAGGCACCTCTCATCGAACCAAGCCCAACTCCCGGGCTTCCCTCCCGAGCTCGCGCCGGTGGTGGGGGAGGTCCCAGCGGAGAGCTAAGGGGGACGCGGCGCCGGGCCTCAACCCCCGGGCGCGAGAAGCCAGGAGCGCCGGCCCGGCCGCGCCAGGAACGCGGGGCGAGGCGGGGCCGGGCGGCGAGCCTCCCCCGCCCGGGCTGCGCGGCTCCCAGCGCATTCCAGCACCCTCCGCCCGCGCGCCGCGCTCTTTCCCCCGACAGCTGATTCATTGGCTCGGCCGCCCAGACTGCCTGGCGCCGGCCGCGTGACGTCACCCATTCACGGAGCCCGCCTCCCCCCTCCGCTGGCGCCGGCCGGGCGGTCGCCTTGACAACGCCGACGCCAGCCGGCACAATGACTTCCAGCTGGAGCCGCGCGGGCCGCCCGCACGCTCGCTCGCTCGCGCGGAGCCCGAGAGCGCGGGGGTGGGTTTCTTTCGCTCTCCTTTTCTCTAGGCTCCTCCGGCTTCCCCCTGCCGGGAAAGGCACTCTCTCTAGCTTTCTAGGGCTCCAGTCCCAGTCTTTTTCGCAGCGTGTTTGCAGGCTCGTTCCCCCGTCGCGGGCTCCCTGGGCTGTGTTTTGCTGGGCAGCATCCCATGCGAGGCTCGGCAGACCTACTGGCGGTTGGGTTCAGCCCTTGCAGCGCTAACACCTGCAGCGTCGAGGCTCCTGCCAAAAGGCGTAAAGCAAAAGGAGAAAAAATTTATTGCCATAATAGCGAAAATGATAAACCTCCGCTGTCTCAGAGAAGAGTGTCGGAGTAGGTGTCGACTACCTCCCACGATCGCAAAACAACTTTCTTTACAAGAATGTGCACCGTGCCCCTCTTAAAACGCGGCGGTTCTTACTTATTTTTTAAAGCAGACTGCAAGACTGTTAGGAACTTGAAGTTAGGAACTGTACGCTTCCAAAAGGATAAATCATTCCAGAAGAGAAAACAGATCTGGGAAATTGTCGTGCTGTAAATTAGAATGGAGAATATTTGGAAGAAGAGAGAGGAGAAAAAAGAGAGCGAGCGAAAGGAGAGACAGAAGAGGTTGGTGGGTTTCAGAAGAAGGCGAATAGTTCAATAGGCAACCCATTTCCACTAGCCTCGCCCCGCCCCACCCCAGTCCAAAAATATTTAAGCCCTGAAGGTGGGGGAAGTGGTGGTTGGGGGAAGACTTAGCTATTGACCGGTGTTGGGTGTGTGTGGCCGAGATACTGCATGCTTTATTTCGCCCCCCACCCACTTTTTTTGTCAAACCTCTTGCTTCATAACATCAGCATTTTTGGAAGTAAGTCCACAAGTGAGAACTAAGCGAAATTCGCCCACGGATAGCATAAATGTGCATTGCTGAAGCTGCTCATCTGTGGGATTCTTGAGCCCAGAGGATGCAAATTCCTTTTCCAGCTTTTGCAAAAATACCTCCAGTTTACAAGCACGTTGGCCTCTATTTTCCATTAGTCCAGTTTTCAGCATATCCTTCTTTGCCTTATTTATTGTTTTTGTGTTTAGTTCTGTCTTCAAACGGATTTTATACACTTCGAAGGCAGAGAAGGACGCTCCTAAACTTTTCATCTCCCGATCCAGTTGAATAGATGATGCACAGTGAGTACCTTTGGATGACAGTGCTAAGGAATGATTACTAAGTAGTCTCTACTACTTAGAGTCTAGTAGTCTCTTTGCAGAAAACGCTGCCAGTGTACTTAGTAATCATTCCTAAGTACACTGGCAGCATTCTCTGCAAAGAGACTTCTAGATAGTAGTTAATGATAGTTAATAAAAATAACTGTTAGAATTCACCATCAAGATTGCAATATTTACTTTTCATGTTTCCTAGGAAACTGCTGGTAGTAGTCAACGGTTTGTTAATTTTTTTTCTTTAAACTCTCAGAACTCACTCTGTTACCTATCAAAAATGAGGACTCACTGAAACATTAATTTTCTAAAATTGCTGCATATTTGTATTTGAAATTACTCCTTAGCGTTTTAAAATGATAACATCGATCCCAAATGCTTTCAAATCCAAAGGACAATCTATTGGGGTTGACATTTTTGTATACATAATAGATGACTGATTATTCCATCCATATTATTTGGATTCACTTAAATGTCAGGTTTCAACATGGGGAGGGACCCTCAAGAGACCTAGGATAGATTTGCATGCTTATTTTTTTCTCTCCATTTCTGTCTTCAGCTAGACTTACAGGTGTTTCACTCACATGTTATTTCAGTAATTGCATTAGCTGCCAGGGGTTCAAGCCCTAGCCATACTTGAGAGTCACTGCAGAAACTTTTAAACAATATACTTGACTAGGTTCCTTCCCTAGAGATTTTTGTTTACTTGGCCTGGGGCATCTATGTTTTAAACTTACTTTCCAATTACGGATTCACCGAAAGTTACAAAGATAACACAGCAACGTTCCAAATCTCCTTTACCTTGTTTTCATCACAGTTTACATTTTACATAACTATGAAACAGCTATAAAGCCAGGAAACTGACATTGGTCTAAAGTGTTCCTGCAATTCTGTGTCTTTTTGTCATTTGCAGAGTCTTATAACCCCTAGCACAAGCAAGGCATGGAACTGCTCCAACACAATATCTTCCTGGTGTAATTTCCCAAGCCCCCCCAAATGCTGGCCACCATTTTATACACTTCAAGGCAGAGAAGGACGCCCTAAACTTTTCATCTCGATCCAGTTGAATAGATGATGCACAGTGAGTACCTTTGGATGACAGTGCTAAGGAATGATTACTAAGTAGTCTCTACTACTTAGAGTCTAGTAGTCTCTTTGCAGAAAACGCTGCCAGTGTACTTAGTAATCATTCCTAAGTACACTGGCAGCATTCTCTGCAAAGAGACTTCTAGATAGTAGTTAATGATAGTTAATAAAAATAACTGTTAGAATTCACCATCAAGATTGCAATATTTACTTTTCATGTTTCCTAGGAAACTGCTGGTAGTAGTCAACAGTTTGTTAATTTTTTTTCTTTAAACTCTCAGAACTCACTCTGTTACCTATCAAAAATGAGGACTCACTGAAACATTAATTTTCTAAAATTGCTGCATATTTGTATTTGAAATTACTCCTTAGCGTTTTAAAATGATAACATCGATCCCAAATGCTTTCAAATCCAAAGGACCATCTATTGGGGTTGACTTTTTTGTATACATAATAGATGACTGATTATTCCATCCATATTATTTGGATTCACTTAAATGTCAGGTTTCAACATGGGGAGGGACCCTCAAGAGACCTAGGATAGATTTGCATGCTTATTTTTTTCTCTCCATTTCTGTCTTCAGCTAGACTTACAGGTGTTTCACTCACATGTTATTTCAGTAATTGCATTAGCTGCCAGGGGTTCAAGCCCTAGCCATACTTGAGAGTCACTGCAGAAACTTTTAAACAATATACTTGACTAGGTTCCTTCCCTAGAGATTTTTGTTTACTTGGCCTGGGGCATCTATGTTTTAAACTTACTTTCCAATTACGGATTCACCGAAAGTTACAAAGATAACACAGCAACGTTCCAAATCTCCTTTACCTTGTTTTCATCACAGTTTACATTTTACATAACTATGAAACAGCTATAAAGCCAGGAAACTGACATTGGTCTAAAGTGTTCCTGCAATTCTGTGTCTTTTTGTCATTTGCAGAGTCTTATAACCCCTAGCACAAGCAAGGCATGGAACTGCTCCAACACAATATCTTCCTGGTGTAATAATCCCTTCTCAGTATCCCAGCCCCCACCATCCCTGACTGCTGGCCACCATTTGTCTATTCAACTCTACTATTTTGTCCTTTTGAGAAGGTTACATAAATTGATTCTTACACGCTTGTGACCCTCTGAGATTGACTTTTGCACTCAGCGGAATGCTTTTCAGATCCCTACAAGTTGTTGTGTGTAACAATAGTGTGCTCCTTTCTGTTACTGAGATGTATTTCATGATATGGATGTACCACCATTGAATTATTCATCTATTGTAGGACCCTGTGGTTGTTTCCTTTCTTGGAGGCTGTTCCAAATAAAGCTGCTATGAACATTCACTTTTAGGTTTTTTTGTGGACATAAATTTTCATTTCTCTGGGATAAATGCCCAGGAGTGTGATTGCTGGCTCATATGGTAAGTATATGTTTAGTTTTTTAAGAAACTGCCAAACTGTTTTCCAGAAATGCTGTACTATTTTACTTTCCCAACAGTAATGCACGAGAGAGCCAGTTTCCCCTCTTCTTGCCAGCATTTTTTATTTTAACTGTTCCAATATGTGTCTGGTGATACCTCACTATGATATTATTAATTTGCATTTTCCTAATGACTAGTAATGTTGAACATCTCTTTTTTTCTTCTTTTAAAAGACTGTGCCATGTCTTCAGTTTTTTGGTGGGGGGGGTGGCGGGGGTGACTCTTTTATTGATTTTTTTCCTATCCATTTATTTTCATCCATCTTTATTCTTTGGCCTGTGTGGGCCTCCCATCACAGTGACCTCTCTTTTGTCACAGAGCACCAGCTCTGGGCGCATGTTCTTCAGAGCCCTGGCTTGTAATTGGACACACTGGTCCAGCTGCTCTGCGGCACGTGGGATCTTCCTAGGCCAGGGATCAAACTAGTACCCCTTGCACTGCAAGGCGGACTCTCTACCCACAGGACCACCAGGGGAGCCCTCAACATCTTTTAATGCCTTTAGTTTCCATCTATATATCCTCATCGGTGAAATTTCTCTTCAGATTTTTTGCCCATTTTCTTATTAGATTGTTTTCTTTCTTTTGAGCTTTGAGAGTTGTTTGTAAATTCTAGATACAAATCTTTTATCAGACAGGGGACTTGCAAGTAGTTTGTCCCAGTCTTTTTATACTCTTAAAAAGACTTTGTTGGGCAGCAGTTTTTAATGTTGAGGTAGTCTAATATTTTGATTTTTAAAAAAGGTATCACGCTTTCAGTGTCATGTCTAAGAAATTTCCACCATGTCCTGGATCTTGAAGATTTCTTCTTAACTTTTCCTTTAGAAGTTTTATAGTTTCACATTTAAGTGTATAATACATTTTAAGTTCATTATTATATAAGGTGTGAAATTTAGATCAAGATGCATTTTTTTTTGCCTGTGGATATTTAATCTGTTGAAGAAGACTCTCCTTTTCCATTAAATTATTTTTGCATGTTTGTAAAATATCAGTCAGTAGTATCTGTGGGGTCTATTCCTGGCTTCCCTATTTTGTTCTATGTAGTTATATATCCATCTTTCCAGAGATGCCACACTGTCTTGACAACTCTGGCCTTGTATTTATAATATGCCTTGAAACTGGGTATCCTGATTTTTCCTATTATTACTTGCTTTGAACATTTTTAAAAAAGGCTGGTCGAATTCCATTCCCTTTCCATGTGCATTTTGGAATATTTAAAAATATATATCTCCAGTAAACCTTGCTGGAGTTTTGATAGAATTTGTGTAAACTGTATATCAACTTGGGAAGAACTGACATCTTTACTATGGTAAGACTGCCAAAATACAATAAATATGCCAGAATATGAGAAGGTAAAATAACCTCCCCAGTTCCAAAACTAATATTCCCTAGGATTGTTTTTATGGGGTACCTAAAGGAGTTCTGTTTGTACCATTCGTATTGTCCAGACCAGTGTTTGAATTTTCAGTTTCATACTCTTTCAAAAACGTTATATTCTCTTATGATCTTAATAGAGCAAAGACTTATACTGCGTATCACAGGGAATTATACCCAATATCTTGTAATATCATAGAATGGAATGTATGATTCCAAAGAACAAAACAAAAGCCAGCCAGTATCATATTGCACACTTGAAACTAACACAGTACTGTAAATCCACTATACTTCAGTAAAAACATAAAAGATTCAGACCAGTTAGAATTTTAGTAAATACCAAAGATACACCTCTAGCACTTGTCCTCCATGGCTCTAGGGCACCGATGTTCACTGTTATCAGTTGCATGAATCATCTTGGCAGTTGAATGAAGCTGTTCAATATATGTGTTTCCCTTGTGGGCTTTTCCTGGAGGCTCAGTGGTGAAGAATCCACCTGCCAATACAAGTTTTGATCCCTGGGTCGAGAAGATCCACTGCAGAAACAAATGGCAACCCACTCCAGTATTCCTGCTTGGGAAATCTCATGGACAGAGGAGTCTGGTTGTGTTACAGTCCGTGGGGGTCACAAAGAAACTGACAGGACTTAGCTAAACAGCAACATTTGACTAAACATGTGACTAAACAGCAACATTTCGCTTGTAGTGTTTTATAATTTTTGGTTCTGAAGAACATCTGTTCCTCTCTCTCTGCCTCACTCTGTCTCTTTCTGTCTCTTTTTCTCTTAAATCCAGGTAACAAGAAAGCATTCTATCTTTTCTGCAATTTAAAAGGTTTTGAGAAGGTCTAATTTATTTGAAAAGATCTGACTACTGACTCCTGGCAAAACAGAACTCCATAGTCCACTAACTGCAGAGGTATTTGTGTCACACCTACTCTGTTTATGTCTTCCCTATTAGTAAGCTCACATTCACTCTGACCTAGGACTGTATCTCCCAGAGTAAGAGTGCATCACAATGAAACGTTAGATTTTTCTTTTTTTTTGCCATACCACTTGGCATGTGGGATCTTAGTTCCATGACCAGGGATCGAACCTGTGCCCCTTTCATTGGAAGCACAGAGTCTTATCCATTGGACCACCAGGGAAGTCTTTTATAGCTGATGGTTGGTTTTGTACTGTATTAAGAAAGACCTATCCGTTACATATGAACTGGGGTGACCAATCTCATAATTAACCACTTGCTAACATTAAACCAATACTAAGAATAAAGCAGAGGGATAGAAAGGGGTTCTAATGTATTATACATGTAAATGAAAAAGAAGATATATGTATATGTTCATATACCTGTGCATGTTTTCTTTTTTTCCTCCACTTTGTCCCCACATCCGCACACCTCCATGAAGTGTTCCATACATTTGTTGCCAGCACTAGGTCACATTCTTGTCCCTTAGACTCAATGGGGGACTTCCAACCTATTGTGTCTAGACTAAATATAATGTGACCATGTATTAAAAAAAAAAAAAGAACCTCACAATCATTTAAAACAAAGCCAATTATTACTTTTAAAAAAGCTACCTACTTTCAATTAAGCAGGAAATTATCTAAGAAGCCACTTAATTTGCTTTGGTCTGTAGCCCCACAACTGCTTTATGCTGAGTGGAGCATGAAATTAAATATGTAACAACTATCCTAACGGTTATGTTTCAGAACCCAGCATTTTAGAATCTTAGGGATTCTAAGTGGTAACAGATACAAGTGTACACACCAGAGAATAGGACTGCACTGAGTTTGAGAAAAAACACAAAATATTATTAAGAACTCTCTGTATTTTATATATTAATACTATGTTTTTTTAAAAAATCTTCTTTTAATTTATACATGCAGGAACAGTAGCAGTGCCTGTATAGAAAAATTTCTCTGATTTACAATGAAATGCCACTTTATTCCCATGGAAATTTTTACACTAGTTTCTTGAATCTAAATATAATGTAGATTATGCAAGGCTATATATTAGAGGAAAAGGTCATAATACATTTTCACCATTTGGTGAAGAAATGCTCGTATGAATCCCTTGTCCAAGGTCTTCATCTTTGTTAAGAGCCAAGACCACATACTGTTTGCAGTGGAGGAACTGTTTATGTAGACATATAAGGGCACTAGTTTATGCAAGAAATTTTAGAAGCTTTGTTAAGATGACACTTCAATCAGTACTTAGCAATGTTGTAAACGCTAGATGGTTCTCAGAGCCTCTTATTTATTTAAAACATTTTTTACAACTTTAAAACTATTTTTATACTAGAGAAATCTTTTCATACACTAATCATATGATGCATACACATTTTTTAAAAAACTCTGTGTAAATTTAAAAAAAAAAAAGCAGAGGGATAGAAAGGGGTTCTAATGTATTATACATGTAAATGAAAAAGAAGATATATGTATATGTTCATATACCTGTGCATGTTTTCTTTTTTTCCTCCACTTTGTCCCCACATCCGCACACCTCCATGAAGTGTTCCATACATTTGTTGCCAGCACTAGGTCACATTCTTGTCCCTTAGACTCAATGGGGGACTTCCAACCTATTGTGTCTAGACTAAATATAATGTGACCATGTATTAAAAAAAAAAAAAGAACCTCACAATCATTTAAAACAAAGCCAATTATTACTTTTAAAAAAGCTACCTACTTTCAATTAAGCAGGAAATTATCTAAGAAGCCACTTAATTTGCTTTGGTCTGTAGCCCCACAACTGCTTTATGCTGAGTGGAGCATGAAATTAAATATGTAACAACTATCCTAACGGTTATGTTTCAGAACCCAGCATTTTAGAATCTTAGGGATTCTAAGTGGTAACAGATACGAAAGTGTACACACCAGAGAATAGGACTGCACTGAGTTTGAGAAAAAACACAAAATATTATTAATGTACTCTCTGTATTTTATATATTAATACTATGTTTTTTTAAAAAATCTTCTTTTAATTTATACATGCAGGAACAGTAGCAGTGCCTGTATAGAAAAATTTCTCTGATTTACAATGAAATGCCACTTTATTCCCATGGAAATTTTTACACTAGTTTCTTGAATCTAAATATAATGTAGATTATGCAAGGCTATATATTAGAGGAAAAGGTCATAATACATTTTCACCATTTGGTGAAGAAATGCTCGTATGAATCCCTTGTCCAAGGTCTTCATCTTTGTTAAGAGCCAAGACCACATACTGTTTGCAGTGGAGGAACTGTTTATGTAGACATATAAGGGCACTAGTTTATGCAAGAAATTTTAGAAGCTTTGTTAAGATGACACTTCAATCAGTACTTAGCAATGTTGTAAACGCTAGATGGTTCTCAGAGCCTCTTATTTATTTAAAACATTTTTTACAACTTTAAAACTATTTTTATACTAGAGAAATCTTTTCAAACACTAATCATATGATGCATACACATTTTTAAAAATCTCTGTATAAATGTGGATAAAAGCATCCTTGTTCTCTTGTAGTTTGTATTCCAAACCAACCCTTTTCTTTCTTTCTCTCTCTCTTTTTTAAAGCTAAATTAGGCAATCTGGCAGTTTTACCAGGACATTTTGACAAACAATTTGAAAAATTGGACCTGATACTTGCCACTGCTCCCCCTCCCGCCCCCAGCCTTGTGTGAAGCAGGACAAGTTTGAGCTTAGACGGCTTCCAAGGTAACCCAGTTACTCTGAAACTCATTTATTTGACGGTAAAGATGCCTGGTTTCTATCACTGACTCTCCCATAATTGATGATACTGTGAAAAACAGTTTTCTGTTTTATTAAACTATTATCTATAAAAATTCTATAAGAAGCCACAATTTATGGACTTTCAATATATTTTTAGAACAAGAAGTTTCTCCTGCGTTTGCCCTTCAGCTGGTTTTTTTTTTTTCCCCCCATAAACTTAGAGAACATGAACATTAACCTTAATCCCAGAATCCATGTGCGGGAATCTGCAACCTGGAGAGACCTGCTGAACCTCTCTGATCCAGGTGTCTATCAACAGCAACATTGTCTCTTGTGTGCGATGGACCTCATAACTTTATCCACATTGTGAGGATGGTTTGCCATAAGGTAAGACAAGCATCACTTAAAGTGACTGACACACAGCAGGGCCTTTTTATCACGATTTAAGTGGGTCCAATTAATTGGTGGATTCATTTTTTTTTCCTAGTGTATGTTCTACTGTGGCAAGTCTCATGACAAATGCCTCATTTCTGGTATTTCATTTAATTCTCCCAACAGCCTGATGAACTCAGTCCTATTATTATTATCCCATTTTACAGCTGAGGAAGTCAGAGCACAGAGGCTGATGGCGTGATAGCGTGTGCCCATTTCAGACAGACAGAGACTGGGAAGGAGGACGTCTGAAATTCAAGAGGCCATTCTGCCTGAAACTCAGCCCAAAGTTTTCCTGCTAGTCAGATATACGTGTCTTACTTCTTGTTTAGTCACTCAGTCGTGTCCAACTCTTTTGCAGCCCCGTGGCCTGGGGCCCGTCAGGTTCCTCTGTCCATGGGATTTCACAGGCAAGAGTACTGGAGTGGGCTGGCATTTCCTTCTCCAGGAGGGTCTTTCCGACTCGGGAATCAAACCCACATCTCCTGAATCAGCAGGTGGATTTTTTTTTTTTAACCACTGAGCCACCAGGGAAATCCGTGTGCCTTATTATAATACTAGCCTACGAAACAGTCCACCATGATCAAGAGTCTTTTGGCATGAAACATTAGTGACTGAGTAAAGGATAATACCCGATCTGTTGGGATTGAAATGAATAGATTTCAGCATATGGAATTTGTTCCCAGAAAAGCCAAGTCTTTGCTACAATAAAAGATAATATACATGCATGCATACTAAGTTGCTTCAGTCAGGTCCAAGTCTGTGCGACCAAATGGACTGTAGCCTGCCAGGTTCCTCGTCCGTGGGATTTTCCAGGCAAGAATACTGGAGTGGGTTGCCATTACTTCCTCCAGGGAGTCTTCCCAATCCAGGGATTGAATCTGTGTCTCTTACATCTCCTGCATTGGCAGGCAGGTTCTTTACCACTTATGCCACCTGGGAAGCCCCCAAAGATAGTACAGAACAGTCCAATTGTCTTTATTAGACAAGCACTGAGATGAAAATGTAAAGATAAAAATAAATGCCTTTCTATAGCTGTGATTTATTTATACACAGGGGGTTTAATTTTTCAGTTAATGAGCGGGGTCTTACACATCTGATGGCCATTAGTGTTGATGAATGATGTGTGTATGGTACAATCAATCACTGCACTAAACACATGGTGCTCCTCGCCAGGAGGCAGATCTATATATTATAATTTCACAGGTGATATCACACCTATGGAGTCAAGAAGGTGAATTCATTACACTCACAAACGCTTGGTAGAGTGACACTGTCAAGGGTTCAATCAGTTCAATTCCGTCACTCAATCTTAGCTGACTCTTAGCGGCCCATGGACTGAAGCATGCCAGGACCGAAAGTGATATTCAGAACCCTGCAATTCACAAGTCAAAATTTGGCTAGTTTAGATCAGAGTTGCCATTTGATCTTAAGGATGTGGGACTGATAGCCTTTATCTATTTACAGAGTCACTGCTGAGAATCTTTTGTGGACCCGGGAAATCTAGTGGGTTTTTTTGGGGGGGGTGGTGTTTTCATGGGAAGTTGAGTGGCAAATAGAGTTAGAAAATAAAAATATTTGGTTTCAGCGAACAGCATTAGTACATTTTACCAATGCTCAGTGGTAAAATGTACCAGGTTTTCAAAATAAATGACCCAAATCTTAGGGTTTCTTCCATCTACACAACATGCCTTCTGAGGACATGCCACAAAGAACTACAGACTTTTCTTTCAAGTCATTCCTAGTGACCTGTGACTGCCATGCCACAAAAAAAGGAGACAAAAAAAGAAGAAAACAGTAACACCAAGGTACATTCTTTTGTGAGTTCTGTAGACGTTTTCTTCCTCTCTTGTGTTGGGCTTTCTCTCATTGATGGATACTAGGAAGGGTGATCAGCAGGTGTGTATGCCGGTTGGACTCCTGTACCAAAAAGTAAACTCCACTTAAAGAGAAGGAAAAAAGAAAATAAAACTGCTTAAGCTCTTTATTTCTGGAAGACAATCACATGTCTAGTGCCAGCTTCTCAATTTTATTTGAGTTTTGGACCTTTTCTGTACCAAATAGTACAGAACAGTCCAATTGTCTTTATTAGACAAGCACTGAGATGAAAATGTAAAGATAAAAATAAATGCCTTTCTATAGCTGTGATTTATTTATACACAGGGGGTTTAATTTTTCAGTTAATGAGCGGGGTCTTACACATCTGATGGCCATTAGTGTTGATGAATGATGTGTGTATGGTACAATCAATCACTGCACTAAACACATGGTGCCCCTCGCCAGGAGGCAGATCTATATATTATAATTTCACAGGTGATATCACACCTATGGAGTCAAGAAGGTGAATTCATTACACTCACAAACGCTTGGTAGAGTGACACTGTCAAGGGTTCAATCAGTTCAATTCCGTCACTCAATCTTAGCTGACTCTTAGCGGCCCATGGACTGAAGCATGCCAGGACCGAAAGTGATATTCAGAACCCTGCAATTCACAAGTCAAAATTTGGCTAGTTTAGATCAGAGTTGCCATTTGATCTTAAGGATGTGGGACTGATAGCCTTTATCTATTTACAGAGTCACTGCTGAGAATCTTTTGTGGACCCGGGAAATCTAGTGGGTTTTTTTGGGGGGGGTGGTGTTTTCATGGGAAGTTGAGTGGCAAATAGAGTTAGAAAATAAAAATATTTGGTTTCAGCGAACAGCATTAGTACATTTTACCAATGCTCAGTGGTAAAATGTACCAGGTTTTCAAAATAAATGACCCAAATCTTAGGGTTTCTTCCATCTACACAACATGCCTTCTGAGGACATGCCACAAAGAACTACAGACTTTTCTTTCAAGTCATTCCTAGTGACCTGTGACTGCCATGCCACAAAAAAAGGAGACAAAAAAAGAAGAAAACAGTAACACCAAGGTACATTCTTTTGTGAGTTCTGTAGACGTTTTCTTCCTCTCTTGTGTTGGGCTTTCTCTCATTGATGGATACTAGGAAGGGTGATCAGCAGGTGTGTATGCCGGTTGGACTCCTGTACCAAAAAGTAAACTCCACTTAAAGAGAAGGAAAAAAGAAAATAAAACTGCTTAAGCTCTTTATTTCTGGAAGACAATCACATGTCTAGTGCCAGCTTCTCAATTTTATTTGAGTTTACTCTCTGCCCGTGTTTGAATGCTGGGCTTTTTACACTTGCAAAGTCTGAGCATGCTCTGAATGAGCAAAAAGTTCATGAAAGTCACAAAAACAGAACATTGTTGTAGAAAGTACTAGAATGATTATTGGGACATCACTTTTTTTTTTTTATCTAATGTTCTTTGTGAAACCCAGATTCAGCTCTCTGGTTTGCTACATTATGCTCAATTATGACTGAGTTTCTTATGTGTCAAATGGATATAGGAACATGTGTCTGCAATGATTAGGGAGGGTACGTAAGGTAGAGGAGATACCATAATGTTTAAAATATAGTGCTATTTTCTAAACAAAGAGAAGTGTTATGAAATATCATTCATCAACGTTATTAAAATAATGGTACAAACGATAACAAGAATATCTTGTCCATGAGGCCCTAAGAGGAAATGCTCTAGAGCCTTTAGCTGATTCTATTGATACTATGTATAAAATAGATAACTAATGAGAATATACTGTATAGTACAGGGAACTCTACTTAATGCACTGTGGTGATCCAAATGGGAAGGAAGTCCAAAAGGGAGGGGCTCTGTGGTTGTGCTAGTGGTAAGGAATCCACCTGCCTATGTAGAAGATGTAAGAGACATCAGTTTGATCTCTGGGTGGGGAAGATCCCCTGGAGGAAGGCATGGCAACCCACCCCAGTATTCTTGCCTGGGAGATCCCATGGACAGAGGAGCCTGTGGGATCACAAAGAATCAGACAGGCTGAGCCATTAAACAACAATGGCATCTACAATACCAGGACACAGAAGAGTTAAAGGCTACAAATACCCCCCAGAGAGATGTCATTTTGTGGTGGAATATGCCCATTCTAGTAGAGAAGCATATTGATGTGAACACCAAGGTACATTCTTTTGTGAGTTCTGTAGACGTTTTCTTCCTCTCTTGTGTTGGGCTTTCTCTCATTGATGGATACTAGGAAGGGTGATCAGCAGGTGTGTATGCCGGTTGGACTCCTGTACCAAAAGTAAACTCCACTTAAAGAGAAGGAAAAAGAAAATAAAACTGCTTAAGCTCTTTATTTCTGGAAGACAATCACATGTCTAGTGCCAGCTTCTCAATTTTATTTGAGTTTACTCTCTGCCCGTGTTTGAATGCTGGGCTTTTTACACTTGCAAAGTCTGAGCATGCTCTGAATGAGCAAAAAGTTCATGAAAGTCACAAAAACAGAACATTGTTGTAGAAAGTACTAGAATGATTATTGGGACATCACTTTTTTTTTTTTATCTAATGTTCTTTGTGAAACCCAGATTCAGCTCTCTGGTTTGCTACATTATGCTCAATTATGACTGAGTTTCTTATGTGTCAAATGGATATAGGAACATGTGTCTGCAATGATTAGGGAGGGTACGTAAGGTAGAGGAGATACCATAATGTTTAAAATATAGTGCTATTTTCTAAACAAAGAGAAGTGTTATGAAATATCATTCATCAACGTTATTAAAATAATGGTACAAACGATAACAAGAATATCTTGTCCATGAGGCCCTAAGAGGAAATGCTCTAGAGCCTTTAGCTGATTCTATTGATACTATGTATAAAATAGATAACTAATGAGAATATACTGTATAGTACAGGGAACTCTACTTAATGCACTGTGGTGATCCAAATGGGAAGGAAGTCCAAAAGGGAGGGGCTCTGTGGTTGTGCTAGTGGTAAGGAATCCACCTGCCTATGTAGAAGATGTAAGAGACATCAGTTTGATCTCTGGGTGGGGAAGATCCCCTGGAGGAAGGCATGGCAACCCACCCCAGTATTCTTGCCTGGGAGATCCCATGGACAGAGGAGCCTGTGGGATCACAAAGAATCAGACAGGCTGAGCCATTAAACAACAATGGCATCTACAATACCAGGACACAGAAGAGTTAAAGGATACAAATACCCCCCAGAGAGATGTCATTTTTGTGGTGGAATATGCCTCTGTGGAAGCTAGTGTGTGCTAAGTAGAGAAAGCATATTGATGTGAAGACGATTATACATAGACATTGCCTATAATTTACAAAGCCATTTATTATTATTGCTACTGCTGCTGCTGATAGACACGGAGGAAATGAGGAAGGAAGAAAAACACATTTCTTACTTTTTTCTGGCAGTACCTGAGTTCAGAGCAAGGATAGGCTTAAAATGAACCTCTCTTGAGACTTCACTGGCAGTGTAGTGGTTAAGACTTCACCTTTTGTGTAGGGAATTCAGGTTTGAGCCCTGGTTAGAAGGCTAAGATCCGACATGCTTCATGATCAAAAAACTAAAAGAGGAGCAATGTTATCACAACTTCAGTAATGACTTTAAAATGGCCCACAACAAAGAAATCTTAACAAAAGGTAAATAAAATCTCTTGATTTTAGACTATTCAGTTAATTTATTAAAAAAATCTAGGTTTGTATATAATTTGTGAGTGACATGTAAAAACCCAAAGTAAAGAAATGGAATTGGTATGGGACATACAAAGATGGTTAAGATGAGGTGCCTCTTCTGGAGGGGCACAGAGTATAAGAAGGAAATTGTGTGTGTTCAGTGCTTTGGTCATGTCCTATTTTGTGAAGAGTAACAAATAATCACAGTTTCATATGGACGTGCTGTGGGCATCTAGTCCAGGTACCTCATGAATGACTCAACCACTGGACTATAGTGCCTTTCTTTCCTGCACACCAATAGGGACTGCCTCATGTTAAAATACACATTTTAACATTTTTTTAAAATTTGGCCTCTTTTATTGATTATTTATTTATTTATTCACTTTCATCCATCTTTATTCTCTGGTCTGTGCGTGCCTCCCATTGCAGTGACCTCTCTCACCGTGGAGCACCAGCTCAGGGTGCATGCACTTCAGAGCTGGCTCCTCATTGGACACACTGGTCCAGCCGCTCCGCAGCACATGGGATCTTCCTGGCCAGGATCAAACCGTGCCCCTGCTCGCGCCCCGCCCAAAACCATATTCTTGCCTGGGAGATCCCATGGACAGAGGAGCCTGTGGGATCACAAAGAATCAGACAGGCTGAGCCATTAAACAACAATGGCATCTACAATACCAGGACACAGAAGAGTTAAAGGATACAAATACCCCCCAGAGAGATGTCATTTTTGTGGTGGAATATGCCTCTGTGGAAGCTAGTGTGTGCTAAGTAGAGAAAGCATATTGATGTGAAGACGATTATACATAGACATTGCCTATAATTTACAAAGCCATTTATTATTATTGCTACTGCTGCTGATAGACACGGAGGAAATGAGGAAGGAAGAAAAACACATTTCTTACTTTTTTCTGGCAGTACCTGAGTTCAGAGCAAGGATAGGCTTAAAATGAACCTCTCTTGAGACTTCACTGGCAGTGTAGTGGTTAAGACTTCACCTTTTGTGTAGGGAATTCAGGTTTGAGCCCTGGTTAGAAGGCTAAGATCCGACATGCTTCATGATCAAAAAACTAAAAGAGGAGCAATGTTATCACAACTTCAGTAATGACTTTAAAATGGCCCACAACAAAGAAATCTTAACAAAAGGTAAATAAAATCTCTTGATTTTAGACTATTCAGTTAATTTATTAAAAAAATCTAGGTTTGTATATAATTTGTGAGTGACATGTAAAAACCCAAAGTAAAGAAATGGAATTGGTATGGGACATACAAAGATGGTTAAGATGAGGTGCCTCTTCTGGAGGGGCACAGAGTATAAGAAGGAAATTGTGTGTGTTCAGTGCTTTGGTCATGTCCTATTTTGTGAAGAGTAACAAATAATCACAGTTTCATATGGACGTGCTGTGGGCATCTAGTCCAGGTACCTCATGAATGACTCAACCACTGGACTATAGTGCCTTTCTTTCCTGCACACCAATAGGGACTGCCTCATGTTAAAATACACATTTTAACATTTTTTTAAAATTTGGCCTCTTTTATTGATTATTTATTTATTTATTCACTTTCATCCATCTTTATTCTCTGGTCTGTGCGTGCCTCCCATTGCAGTGACCTCTCTCACCGTGGAGCACCAGCTCAGGGTGCATGCACTTCAGAGCGCTGGCTCCTCATTGGACACACTGGTCCAGCCGCTCCGCAGCACATGGGATCTTCCCTGGCCAGGGATCAAACCGGTGCCCCTTGCACTGCAAGGCGGATTCTCTACCCACTGGACCACCAGGAAAGCCCTAAAACACACATTTTAATGAAAACATTATTAATATTCAAATGATTAAAACTTGTACCAGCTATATTGCTTTATAGAAATGTATATGCACTATGAATAAGAAATCATCTTTTGTAGAATTCATGCCTGAAATTAATTCACATGATGCACTGTCAGCTGTTCATTTAATCCTAAATTTCAATGCTGTAATGATGACTTAAAAAGCAGAATGGGTAACCCATCAAGCACTGGAATTTAATTAGATATAAATTAAAGTTTTAATATTCATACCCTATATAATGCTAAATGTCTAAGTATCTTTTAAATAATCTTTAAAATTTTGTATTATTGGAAAACATATATGTTTTGGATATGAGGAGAAACAGAGTGGGGTGGTCCAGCATTTTCTGACAAGGTTTGGAATATTTTGTTCTATTCAAATCTTCATCTACTCATTTCTGAGACTTGATTTCATTCTTCCAATATCAGAGACCATGTCTCTTTGCTCATATTCAAAAGCCAAAGAGATTTAAAAGTCAAAGAGAATATATTTGTAAAAAAGTTTGCTGGGGACTTTGCTGGTGGTCCAATGGTTAAGATGCTATGCTTCCAATGCAGGGGGTGCGGGTTCCATCCCTGATTGGGGCCCTAAGATCCCGCCTGTCACGCGGTGCAGCCACATAATAAAAATAAAAACCATTTGCTTGCTGGCTACAGCAGCCTGGTCTTGTCTTCTTGGAAGTGAGGATGAGCCTGGGTGGCCCTAATGAGCTTGATTTCCTCGGTCAGCACAGGCAGGCTATTTTTGCACAGAGATTTGCAGGCTTCACATGTGCAGCATTTTAACTTTTACAGAGATTGAAAGAACATGTACACTGAATGCACCCTGGGTCAACCTGCAACTCTAATCTCCAAGGGAGCCAGGAGCTTCATGATGTCTCCACCACCTCTGAGCAAACACGCCCAGAGCAGACCTGGGAGGGATCGGGGCCAGACAAGCGGAGCACCGTGCTTGGTCTGCTGGAGAAATGTTTTGTCTTTCTAATCCTAAGGCATGGAGTATAGTGGAGTATGGAGGATCTGTTAGGAAAAGAACAGCCAAATAAAAAAAAAGAAGGGAGTAAAGAATGGCAAAGCTTTGGGTCTGTACTCCAAACAAATTTAAGGAAAGCATGTATGGGAATAGAGAAAAAAAAGAGAAAAAAAAAAAAAGAACCCAAGGGTGCAGCCAGGAGAAACTAGGTAGAGGGACAGAACCGCCCATTCTGCTCTTCTGTATCTCAACAGAAACACTTCTGGCTCCTTCTGGATGCCTCAGACATAAACTTGAGATATTCTCTTGAGAGAAACGTTTAATTAATGAAGGTACCATTCTGGCTGACCTAGGACTTTGCAGCAGACTGAGAGAATATGTACATTTTCATAGCTCCCCCAGTCTCACGAGATGGCCTTGTCATTCCCATTTTCCAGACAAGCTGAGTCCGGTGACTGGTCCAAGATCCTCAAGGACACTGAGAAATGTCTTGACTATTTCTTAAGTAAGGACTTAAAGATATAGTGAGCACTTATATTTCCAAAATGCAGTTTTTTGAGTCTTTTCATTTATCTGATTATCACATGGTATTTTGACATTGGCAAAGCAAAGGTTATGATAGAAAATGTGCCTGGCTGAGGAAACCAAGGCTCAGAGAGTTGAAGGACACCATATTTCAAGCTTGGAAGGTGAAAACCTTGGCCACATCTGTCTGGCTTGTTGTGCAGCACAGAGCAACTTAAACACGGGACTTCATCCATTTTGCCCTTACCAGCCTCTTCCTGAAGCATCCACTTTTAACTCCAACTCCTGAGCTAGGTACATTTCAACAGGGGCCTGGAGGGGAACCTCCACCCTCTAACCATCAGGGTATTGAGGAAAGCCTGAGGGTTACTGCAGCTGGACCTGAACCTCAGCTGATACCTATGGGAGTCAACGTCCACCTAGAGTTGCAGCAAGAGGAGCCTCCAGGATGCCCACCAACTCGGAAAAAGCAACTCTCCTTCCAGTGGGCAGGGAAAAAATCTCTTTGGGGAAGAGTAAAATCATAGGAACAAACAAAAGGACTTGCCTAGTGGCTCGGACGGTAAAGAATCTGCCTGCAGTGCAGAAGACCCAGATTGGATTCCTGAATCGGGAAGATCCCCTGGAGAAGGGAATGGCTACCACGTCCATGGCCTTGCCTGGAGAATCACCATGGACAGTGAAGCGTGGCAGGCTACCAGTCCATGGGGACACAAGGAGTCGGACACGACTGACTAAACGCACATAGGGAAGAGCAAATCTGACTCCATATTGGATCTAGTCCTTTTCCTCTAACCCTTGGGCTCCATCGCCTGGGCTTAGGCATACGGGCTCGGCTGCACCTTTTGTAAAAGGGTGTTGCCTATAGCCTGAAATGTACAGGACAGCAGATTCTGGGGGCTGTAACCTTTAAGGGTCCATTCAGACAGAGATAGAAAGCAGCAGAACAGAGAATGGCATTTGTCTTATTCAAGGTTAACAGAAATATCAAGTGACCTGACTTTGAACAGCTGCAAGATAAAGGAGTCTGTACCAAGAACTTTGTTAACAACTGACCACTGGGCTTCCCCTGGTGGTCCAGTGGGTAAGGACACTGCCTTGCAATGCAAGGGGCGCCGGTTCGATCCCTGGCCTGGGAAGATCCCACGTGCCGCAGAGCGGCTGGACCCATGTGTCCAATTACCGAGCCAGAGCTCTGGCGCGGCGGTGCTCTGTGACATCAGAGGCCGCCGCGATGGGAGGCCCACACAGGCCAAAGAACAAAGATGAATGAAAATAGATAAATGAAAGACCAATAGAAGTGGCCCGCCGGCTCCTCTCACTCCCCAACCCAACCCCCGCCCTAAAAAAAAAAAAAAAAACTGACCACGCCCCTCTCTCAACTCGTCTTTAAAAAGGCTTTGCTGAAGCCCTTCCCAGAGTTCCAGGGTTTGGGGGCAGGAGCCACTCGTATCCTTACGTGGCCCTGCTTAGTAAAACTTTCTGCTCCAACTCAGACTAGGTTTGTTTGGCCTCACTGTGCCTCGGGGACATGAACTTGCCTTGGGTAACAGTAAGCCTTTGAGAGGTACAGATTCACCAGGTGAAAGAAATCCAGCGTCCTTGCCTTTGGGTCAGCCATTTTCCAGCTGAGAGGTCCTCTGCTCTCTTCGTTCCCAGAACCATCTGCTGACCAGTCTGAGCTTAAACAAACCATCCGCTCAGCTTCCGTCTACCCACTGGCTACAGAGAGGTAATAATAATATTTGTCATTGATTGAGTACTTAGTAGGCAAGGAAGTGGTTTGTTTATATTGCTTTGTTACGACCTCTGAGGTTATTTCAAAATGACAGAAGGGAAAACAAGGCCAGGTGAAGTAGATGGAGGTACCTGAGGTTATCTATTTAGTAATAAGCCAGAGCAGAGCCTGGGCATGCCACTTAGAAGTCTGATGCTTCTAAATTCCATTTACCTTGAATCAGGGCAGGCAGGAAGTTCATTTCATACAGTACTGGACGTCTGGTTTTGCCCCACTAAAGACGCCACGATTGAGATTCCTCAGGGAAACAGCCAGTTCCTGTTAATGACCTGTGCAGACAGCCTTGCGCTTTAATGTTGCCTCACACCTGAGACTCTCCCAAGGTGATTAGACTGCATCGTAAGGTGAGGAACATCCTTTTTCAGCATTCGTGCTTAATGGTCTTCAGCTCAAAGTGACTGGACCATCTAGAGGGCTCCATTCTGGGCCCCAGGAAAATAAAGATAAATTAAAACAGGCCCTTCTTCTCCAAGAGTTTTTGGATGTAGGGGAAACATCACCTTCAAGTGAAGCAAATGGATATGTCCCAGACAGACACTAATATGTGACAGAAATAGAATGAATAATGCAGATAGTAGAGACACATAAATAACGTGACAGAATGTACTATATAAAGCAATAGCACCAAGAAATATATGGCAAGAGTATTTCCTGTGATATTAATGGTAACTTTATCAATTAATTTGTTCCACAAGCAGTAGGTTAAAAAAAGTGTCTACACGGCCACTTAATTTAAACATTTTCGATACAGACTTAGGGAGAGGTGGTCAAGAAAATCCAATCATCCAATATAATATTTCTGGCTAAAACTGTAGGAAAAGTCGTAGAAAAATTGTTTCTGAGTGTATTCATAAATTAAGACAAAGCATTAATTCTTTGAATAGTTTTTGGTTTGGCTAAGAATTCACCAAATGTTAGATATGATCATTATCGCTTCAGTGAAACAATTGCTTGTATTTTAAATAGTGGTTCAGATGAATGTTATATAATGCATAATATTTGGTGATGGAGTCTGATTTCACACAGGGTATTTTTTTTTTTTTTTGGCAAAAAAAGTGTAGTTTTTCCATTTTGTATTTTTGTCAGTAAACATAGAGTATTTACGGGGAGAAATGCATAGCTTTGTAGCTTGGCTCAGTAACTATCCCCACTCCAGTATTAACTGGTAGTTACTTCACAAATCCATACATTTTTAAAAGAACAGATATCCTTTTAAGTAATTCAAAAATGTTTTCTAGGTACTTGTTTATATTCAAAGTCTGTTATCTTGCACGAACATTCCCCAGACATGCACCAGGCATTTTCCTCATCTTTTGAGTTGTCAGTATGAAATGTACTTAAAATTTCTCACAGCATCAGTTTTCTTTGTAAGTTTCTCAACACATTTTCTATGCTTTGATAACAGATAATGTCTTGTTCTGCAGTCACTTTCAAGAAAATGACTTCTATAGTTTTCTGCCTTTAACTCACATTAAAACTGCGCCAATAAGCTGGTTGTCACCGGAAACTATCTTTGTGTCAAACTGAATGTAGCATTTGAAGAAGGCAATTAGGATGAGAAAGGTTCCCTTCCTGAGCTGTACTGATATTCAGCGTCCTGGAATTACCTGCCCAGGTAGTATTCTCAGCCATTGTAGTCTTGCTGAAATGACTTGCAGTTTGTGGAAGCTGAGTTATTTGGACGATGAGTTACAAGGTGAAGCTCTTCAATAGTAGGAAAAACATGAACTCAACTGGTGGAACCCATTGCTTATCGTGATAATTTGCTAGCATTTCCTTGCTTGGACAGGCATTTATTGTTTGGATTCCTTTCCGTACACGGCCACTTAATTTAAACATTTTCGATACAGACTTAGGGAGAGGTGGTCAAGAAAATCCAATCATCCAATATAATATTTCTGGCTAAAACTGTAGGAAAAGTCGTAGAAAAATTGTTTCTGAGTGTATTCATAAATTAAGACAAAGCATTAATTCTTTGAATAGTTTTTGGTTTGGCTAAGAATTCACCAAATGTTAGATATGATCATTATCGCTTCAGTGAAACAATTGCTTGTATTTTAAATAGTGGTTCAGATGAATGTTATATAATGCATAATATTTGGTGATGGAGTCTGATTTCACACAGGGTATTTTTTTTTTTTTTTTGGCAAAAAAAGTGTAGTTTTTCCATTTTGTATTTTTGTCAGTAAACATAGAGTATTTACGGGGAGAAATGCATAGCTTTGTAGCTTGGCTCAGTAACTATCCCCACTCCAGTATTAACTGGTAGTTACTTCACAAATCCATACATTTTTAAAAGAACAGATATCCTTTTAAGTAATTCAAAAATGTTTTCTAGGTACTTGTTTATATTCAAAGTCTGTTATCTTGCACGAACATTCCCCAGACATGCACCAGGCATTTTCCTCATCTTTTGAGTTGTCAGTATGAAATGTACTTAAAATTTCTCACAGCATCAGTTTTCTTTGTAAGTTTCTCAACACATTTTCTATGCTTTGATAACAGATAATGTCTTGTTCTGCAGTCACTTTCAAGAAAATGACTTCTATAGTTTTCTGCCTTTAACTCACATTAAAACTGCGCCAATAAGCTGGTTGTCACCGGAAACTATCTTTGTGTCAAACTGAATGTAGCATTTGAAGAAGGCAATTAGGATGAGAAAGGTTCCCTTCCTGAGCTGTACTGATATTCAGCGTCCTGGAATTACCTGCCCAGGTAGTATTCTCAGCCATTGTAGTCTTGCTGAAATGACTTGCAGTTTGTGGAAGCTGAGTTATTTAGACGATGAGTTACAAGGTGAAGCTCTTCAATAGTAGGAAAAACATGAACTCAACTGGTGGAACCCATTGCTTATCGTGATAATTTGCTAGCATTTCCTTGCTTGGACAGGCATTTATTGTTTGGATTCCTTTCCGTACACTTAAAGGCCATGTGATAAAAGTAGCACTTTCTCATACAAATTTGAAAATTATTGAAAATAACTTAAAAAAAACACCCACCCCATTCATGGGCAGCCTTGGTCAACATTTGCATGTGTGTCTTTTGATGTCCTGTGGCTATTAAAAAGTCGTAGCAGTATGTCCATATCATGCTTTATCCTTTTGTCGGGCTTTTCTAGAATTTCATCTAAAGCAAGTATATCGTCTTTTGTGTCTGGCTTCTCTTGCTTAACATAAGCCTCTTGAGAACATCTGTGCAATTGGTGAATAATATTTCATTGTAAGGATATACTGCAAATAGTGGATTCCTTGTTTGTCAGTGGAGGGGTATTTGAGTTTGTTCCAGTTTTTGAGATTCATCAGTATGAAGAAAATGGTTCTGAACTTGAATACAACTCTTTGCATGGACAGGTTTTCATTTCTCTTGGATAAGTGCTTAGGAATGGAATTGCTGGGCTGTATTGTCTGTGTGTATTTAGCCTGATAAAAAAGCTACCCATTTATTTTCCAAAGTGTCAGTTCTGTTCCACATCCCCGCAAGCCTTGCATGAAATCTAGTTGTTAAACGTCTTCACCAATACTTGGCATCTTCCATTTTTATAATTTTTAAAAATTTTAGCCACTGTTGTGGGCATCTAGTGGTTTTAATGAGGATTTTCTAATGACTATTGATGTTGAAAATTTTCATGGCTTATTTGTCTTCCCTATGTCTTCTTTAATATCTTGTGCCCTTTTTAAAAATTGTATTGTTTGCTTTTCTTATGGAGTTATAAGAATTTTTATATGGTCTACATAGAAGCCCTTTATCAGATATATGTTCTGCAAATATTTTCTCACAATCTGTAGCCAGCCTTTTCATTTTCTTAAGAGTACCTTTTGAATAGTAAAATTTTAGCAAACATTTTCAGTTCTGATGAAGTCTGTTCAATCAACTTTTTTTTTTCTTTTTGGGTCCTAGTTTAAAAATATTTGCCTAACCTAAAGTTAATAAAATTTTCTTCTAGAAGATGAATAATTTTAGGTTTTATGTTTGAATGTGTAGTTCATGTTTTAAATAATTTGTAGATGTGATGTGAGTCAGGCCAAGTTTTCCCTTTTTGCATATGGATATCCAATTTTTTCTTGCACCAGTTTTGACAAAGAAACAAACAAAAAACCAGACAGTCATAGTTAGTGAGTCTCTTTCTGGATTCTTCATTCCACCCATTTAATTTTCTGGGTTGATACTATAGCACACTTTCTTACTTACTGTAGCTTTTCGATAATCTCAAAATGAGGTCCTGTTAGTCCTCTAACTTTGGTGTTTTTCAAAGTTGTTTTGGTTATTCTGAGTCCTCTGTTTTTTCATGTGGATTTTAGAATGAATTTTTGAACTTCGTCAAAAAAGGAATTTCTTTCTCCAGAAAATATGAGGAACTCTCCATATGTGATATATATTGTTGACATGGAGTGAGGGTGGGGCATCTCTTTTTCAAGCTTATCCTTTATTACTTTAGCATTTCCATCCAATGCAACTGTACGTTGTTTGTACAAATAAAGATGTCCATTGAGACAGAAGTCCTAGACTACTTCAGATTATTCTTAAAATATTTAGAAATGTGAGTACACTTCCGACGCTCAGTCTTAGATCCTGAAAGCCATGAGGCATGTCAGGGCAGAAGGCATTGCCCCGTGTGTCACATGAATGATAGGATGGATCTTTTTGAGCTGATGCCAGATCTAGATTCTGTTAGTCATTGCTGCAACCATAAATCAAAGGATTCTTTCTTGCACATGATGTACAAAAACTGCAGTTCTTGTAGCCACAACCTCGATCTACCCAGAGCATTCAGTATCAGTCTTGAGTATGTGCAACGGTGTTACAATGTCCTGGCCCTGATGGCAGTAGCTGTGGGCATGGTCCTGTCTAAAGTGGACCCTTTGTTCCTTGTTACAGTGACACTCTTCCAGAACTTGGATCCCTTTTTCAATCCATCTTGTTTAGAACTTCTCTCTTGTTGGATTCTTTCCCTACAGTTAGAAGCTACCAGTTTATTGAGATTTTATGCCGTGCTCTGTTCAGAATGCCTATTTTCAGGCATATGTCATATTTGTGGATCAGACCTTGACAATTACAAGGCATTGAAATGATGAGGTTCTGCTTGTCCAAATTTAAGCTCTTGAAATAGGATGCCTAAGCTAATGGTTTTCACCCTCCAGCATCTCATTTGCTGATCAATGTATTTATCAGAATCACTGATGAGGGCGTACTATATACTTGTCAAAGTAAGCTTATTAAAGATATATTCGTTCTAAATAAAATCTTGTATTGGTTTATCATTTGTTTTACTAACAGAAAATTTTACACCTGCCCCCAGATCTTCAAATTAAAAAAAAAAAATCTATATTTTAGATAAATCTACATTCAGTGATGAGTACAGTTCCTCAGTGAGTGGGGAAGAGAGGTACAGGCTCACCAGCATGCACCATTGACATGCCTTATTTTCAGAAAACAAAGATGAGAGTGGTTATAGAAAGCAGTTGCATTGAGTGTTGCTCCAGAAAATATGAGGAACTCTCCATATGTGATATATATTGTTGACATGGAGTGAGGGTGGGGCATCTCTTTTTCAAGCTTATCCTTTATTACTTTAGCATTTCCATCCAATGCAACTGTACGTTGTTTGTACAAATAAAGATGTCCATTGAGACAGAAGTCCTAGACTACTTCAGATTATTCTTAAAATATTTAGAAATGTGAGTACACTTCCGACGCTCAGTCTTAGATCCTGAAAGCCATGAGGCATGTCAGGGCAGAAGGCATTGCCCCGTGTGTCACATGAATGATAGGATGGATCTTTTTGAGCTGATGCCAGATCTAGATTCTGTTAGTCATTGCTGCAACCATAAATCAAAGGATTCTTTCTTGCACATGATGTACAAAAACTGCAGTTCTTGTAGCCACAACCTCGATCTACCCAGAGCATTCAGTATCAGTCTTGAGTATGTGCAACGGTGTTACAATGTCCTGGCCCTGATGGCAGTAGCTGTGGGCATGGTCCTGTCTAAAGTGGACCCTTTGTTCCTTGTTACAGTGACACTCTTCCAGAACTTGGATCCCTTTTTCAATCCATCTTGTTTAGAACTTCTCTCTTGTTGGATTCTTTCCCTACAGTTAGAAGCTACCAGTTTATTGAGATTTTATGCCGTGCTCTGTTCAGAATGCCTATTTTCAGGCATATGTCATATTTGTGGATCAGACCTTGACAATTACAAGGCATTGAAATGATGAGGTTCTGCTTGTCCAAATTTAAGCTCTTGAAATAGGATGCCTAAGCTAATGGTTTTCACCCTCCAGCATCTCATTTGCTGATCAATGTATTTATCAGAATCACTGATGAGGGCGTACTATATACTTGTCAAAGTAAGCTTATTAAAGATATATTCGTTCTAAATAAAATCTTGTATTGGTTTATCATTTGTTTTACTAACAGAAAATTTTACACCTGCCCCCAGATCTTCAAATTAAAAAAAAAAAATCTATATTTTAGATAAATCTACATTCAGTGATGAGTACAGTTCCTCACTGAGTGGGGAAGAGAGGGTACAGGCTCACCAGCATGCACCATTGACATGCCTTATTTTCAGAAAAACAAAGATGAGAGTGGTTATAGAAAGCAGTTGCATAGGTTGGAGTTGATATGCAAATGGAAAAACACAATGTTAGCATTTTGAGGAAGCTATATGGAATCACACCAGCCAGGGGTTTGATACTGTATTTCCTTCTCTTTAGCTCTTTCCTCATTTCAGAAGCTGGGAAACCAAGATTCTCTAAGAGAGGTACTAAGTGATTCCAGCCCCTCATAGAGAACTATGTAACGACTAATAATCATAGAGAAAGTAACAGTAGAGCATGTAACAACACAAGGAGGATATTACAAGATGGATTTACAAGTGTGGGGTGGTATTAGTTTAGTATGACTTTGATACTCACTATTATTAACATAGTGCTTACTGACCTTTATAGATAGTGTATAAAATGAACTGTTCTAGAGCTAATTAGCGTATAGTTTCTGTTTTTAATTAAGCTCTGTCTTAATATCTCCCCAGGGGTCTAATATGCTGGAATCCATGTTAGAAGAGAGAGGGGAGTTAAGGCTATTTCTAAGGGGCCCTCATTAAAATTTAAGTACAGAAAAACCCCTACTTTCTGTAGCTCTACTTTTTGGCAAAATCTCTGCATTGGATCTTAGGGTAGCTGAAGGACAATTGGGAGTGAGTAAGCTTAGAGACTCGAAACTTCATTTTACCATTACTAACAGGTCTATTAGATCCTACCTCTGCTCCTGATGAGTGATCCTCAATAAGGCATGAATGATGAGGTTCTGCTTGTCCAAATTTAAGCTCTTGAAATAGGATGCCTAAGCTAATGGTTTTCACCCTCCAGCATCTCATTTGCTGATCAATGTATTTATCAGAATCACTGATGAGGGCGTACTATATACTTGTCAAAGTAAGCTTATTAAAGATATATTCGTTCTAAATAAAATCTTGTATTGGTTTATCATTTGTTTTACTAACAGAAAATTTTACACCTGCCCCCAGATCTTCAAATTAAAAAAAAAAAATCTATATTTTAGATAAATCTACATTCAGTGATGAGTACAGTTCCTCACTGAGTGGGGAAGAGAGGGTACAGGCTCACCAGCATGCACCATTGACATGCCTTATTTTCAGAAAAACAAAGATGAGAGTGGTTATAGAAAGCAGTTGCATAGGTTGGAGTTGATATGCAAATGGAAAAACACAATGTTAGCATTTTGAGGAAGCTATATGGAATCACACCAGCCAGGGGTTTGATACTGTATTTCCTTCTCTTTAGCTCTTTCCTCATTTCAGAAGCTGGGAAACCAAGATTCTCTAAGAGAGGTACTAAGTGATTCCAGCCCCTCATAGAGAACTATGTAACGACTAATAATCATAGAGAAAGTAACAGTAGAGCATGTAACAACACAAGGAGGATATTACAAGATGGATTTACAAGTGTGGGGTGGTATTAGTTTAGTATGACTTTGATACTCACTATTATTAACATAGTGCTTACTGACCTTTATAGATAGTGTATAAAATGAACTGTTCTAGAGCTAATTAGCGTATAGTTTCTGTTTTTAATTAAGCTCTGTCTTAATATCTCCCCAGGGGTCTAATATGCTGGAATCCATGTTAGAAGAGAGAGGGGAGTTAAGGCTATTTCTAAGGGGCCCTCATTAAAATTTAAGTACAGAAAAACCCCTACTTTCTGTAGCTCTACTTTTTGGCAAAATCTCTGCATTGGATCTTAGGGTAGCTGAAGGACAATTGGGAGTGAGTAAGCTTAGAGACTCGAAACTTCATTTTACCATTACTAACAGGTCTATTAGATCCTACCTCTGCTCCTGATGAGTGATCCTCTTTCCTTTCTTCAGGGTCCCACCACCTGTCCTTCAGGGGGACGCTATCAGTTCCAAATCATATCATCTGAGAACTTTGTGCCTGGCTCCTGCCCTTCATTCCAGCTACCTCTACTTCTGTTTCCTTAAAGATGCCACTGTTGTACCATGTGGAGTCTCTTTGTTGTTGTCATTTAGTCACTAAGTCATGTCCAACTCTTTGTGATCTGTAGTCCACCAGGCTCCTCTGTCCAAAAGATTTTCTCAGGCAAGAATATTGGGGTGGGTTGTCATTTTCTTCTCCAGGCTTCCCTGGTGGCTCAGATGGCAAAGAATCTGGTTGTAATGCAAGAGACCTGGGTTCGATCCCTGGGTTGGGAAGATCCCCTGGAGAAAGGAATGGCAACCTGCTCCAGTATTCTTGCCCAAAGAATCCCATGGACAGATGAGCCTGGTGGGCTACAGTCCATGGGGTCAATAAAGAGTCAAACATAGCTGAGCAACTAACCCTTTCACGCTCTCCATGGGAACTTCCTGACCCAGGGATCAAACCCTTGCCTCCTGTGCCTCCTGACTTGGCAGACAGAGCCCTTACCACAGCACCACCTGGGAAGTCCTGTGGATTCTCTTACTCTTTTCTAAAAGTGGCATGCTGTCTTCAGGCCCATGTGGTCTCAAATGCACAACATTTACCCATGAATCAGGATCATTTCAATCAGTCTCTCTTCTGGGAAGCTTTCCAAAAGCCATCCTTCTGATTAGGACTGACCTTGCTGCGTGATAAGGATTTTCTCACATTCCTGCCCTCAAGGATTCCTTGGTCTAGTGGTGCAGAGGGACTTGGAAACAATGCCCGGCACAGGGTAAGCATGTCAAAAATGTGCAGTAAAGAAAATCGAAAGCGTGAGGAGAACTCTCGTAGTTTTTCCTGGTCTCCCCACAGCAGCCAACTCGGTTAATAATTAATAACCCAAGATAAGTTGTTGGAACAAACTAATTCAATTAGCTGATTGAGCAAATGAACAGTAAACATTTTTTAATCCTTATAATATCAATTGAGATGAATACTGATGTTAGCCCATCATTTTGTCGATTATATATGTGACTAACATATATAATCTATTACATAATAGCTATTTTTCTATTCTTTCTCCCAAGTCTGTGCTTGTATGTTTGTGTGACTTTATTACCTTTATTTTTCTTTCTGTATTTCTCATTTCCCCACCATTAGTAATGACAGTTCTACATCTCTTGTTCGTCTCTTCATGTCTGATTAACATTATCACCAGGTGTAAGACTTATCTCTGCCTCAGTGGTGCAGGGACTGTCTTTGCATCCAAAAGCTAGGCTAGATCTAAGTGTTCTCACACAGAAGTCATTTGACATTCACAGTGCTGACCTTTGGTAAGCAGATTTTGTGTGTAATGCCACGAAGTTGATTCATCAAGGGATGAAGAATCATTTTTTCCCTCACAACAAATAACTGGAAGACTACTCAGTTCTCTTACAGACTTTTTATTCCATTAAAAAATGACAATGCTGAATTCACATCACTTAATACATACTAGTATAGGTCTCAGAAAATTCTCTGGTTTGTTTTATCCTTTACCACAGCATTTGAGCTTTACCATAGGATATAAGCATCTACAGAGTATCTGCAGAAGCTGACAGAGACACAGACCATCATGTAATAGTGGTGAGTTGGCTGGCTTGCTGGAAGATAAGAGTCTCTTCAGTATAAGAAGGGCCACCTTGGGACTACCCTGGTGGTCCAGTGGTTAAGACTCTGTGCTTCCATTGCAGGAGGTGCAGGTTCAATCCCTGGTTGAGGAGCTAAGATCTCACATGATGGACAGCCAAAAAGTAAACAAATAAAAAGCACCTATCACTGGTTCATTAAAGACAATGTCATTAGGACACTTGCTGCGTGATAAGGATTTTCTCACATTCCTGCCCTCAAGGATTCCTTGGTCTAGTGGTGCAGAGGGACTTGGAAACAATGCCCGGCACAGGGTAAGCATGTCAAAAATGTGCAGTAAAGAAAATCGAAAGCGTGAGGAGAACTCTCGTAGTTTTTCCTGGTCTCCCCACAGCAGCCAACTCGGTTAATAATTAATAACCCAAGATAAGTTGTTGGAACAAACTAATTCAATTAGCTGATTGAGCAAATGAACAGTAAACATTTTTTAATCCTTATAATATCAATTGAGATGAATACTGATGTTAGCCCATCATTTTGTCGATTATATATGTGACTAACATATATAATCTATTACATAATAGCTATTTTTCTATTCTTTCTCCCAAGTCTGTGCTTGTATGTTTGTGTGACTTTATTACCTTTATTTTTCTTTCTGTATTTCTCATTTCCCCACCATTAGTAATGACAGTTCTACATCTCTTGTTCGTCTCTTCATGTCTGATTAACATTATCACCAGGTGTAAGACTTATCTCTGCCTCAGTGGTGCAGGGACTGTCTTTGCATCCAAAAGCTAGGCTAGATCTAAGTGTTCTCACACAGAAGTCATTTGACATTCACAGTGCTGACCTTTGGTAAGCAGATTTTGTGTGTAATGCCACGAAGTTGATTCATCAAGGGATGAAGAATCATTTTTTCCCTCACAACAAATAACTGGAAGACTACTCAGTTCTCTTACAGACTTTTTATTCCATTAAAAAATGACAATGCTGAATTCACATCACTTAATACATACTAGTATAGGTCTCAGAAAATTCTCTGGTTTGTTTTATCCTTTACCACAGCATTTGAGCTTTACCATAGGATATAAGCATCTACAGAGTATCTGCAGAAGCTGACAGAGACACAGACCATCATGTAATAGTGGTGAGTTGGCTGGCTTGCTGGAAGATAAGAGTCTCTTCAGTATAAGAAGGGCCACCTTGGGACTACCCTGGTGGTCCAGTGGTTAAGACTCTGTGCTTCCATTGCAGGAGGTGCAGGTTCAATCCCTGGTTGAGGAGCTAAGATCTCACATGATGGACAGCCAAAAAATAAACAAATAAAAAGCACCTATCACTGGTTCTGAGGATCTTAAAAAAGACAATGTCATTCAAGAAGGTCCCCTAAATCCTGTCAGAGATACGAAAAATATAATTATATCTTTAGATACATCTTTATTTTTATTAAGATATAATTGACATTTTATTGAGATATAATTGGCATAATTTTATTTATGTATGATTTTTTTTGGCATATATAACTTAATTGATATAACTGACAACCTTGTATTGGTTTTAGGTGTACAACATAATGCTTTAATGTATGTACATATTGCAAAATGATGACCACAATAAGTTAAGTTATATATATAACTCTATATAGTATATATACTATATGTGTGTGTGTATATATATATAGTTCTGTTGAAGAGAACTTTTAAGATCTATTCTCATCAGCTTTCAAAGACATAATATTGTTAACTACAGTCATATGCTGTACCTTACATCCCCAGGACTTACTTATCTTATAACTGAAAGTTTACACATTTTGATCACCTATACCTTTTCACACATTCCCTTCTTTATTTTTCATAATTTATTATTTATTTATTCATAACACATTTATAACAATTATTTTTAATATATATAATATTTATAATGATCTATTAATATTTATTCACATTTATTATATATTCATAATATTCATACATTTTTATATTTGAGCATCTTGGAAATGCAAGCCTGTGAAATGGGGTGCTCTTAGGCAGGGCCTTGTTAGATAGTAAAAACAACAACCAAAAAACCTCTTCTAAGGTTGATTTACTTTGGGTCACAAAAAAAAAAAATTTTGGGAAAAATGCCACAGCCTCTGGGAATTAGTCAGATGTGGGATTGAAGCCATGTATTGGCTGCATGACTTTGGAAAGCTTTACCATAGGATATAAGCATCTACAGAGTATCTGCAGAAGCTGACAGAGACACAGACCATCATGTAATAGTGGTGAGTTGGCTGGCTTGCTGGAAGATAAGAGTCTCTTCAGTATAAGAAGGGCCACCTTGGGACTACCCTGGTGGTCCAGTGGTTAAGACTCTGTGCTTCCATTGCAGGAGGTGCAGGTTCAATCCCTGGTTGAGGAGCTAAGATCTCACATGATGGACAGCCAAAAAATAAACAAATAAAAAGCACCTATCACTGGTTCTGAGGATCTTAAAAAAGACAATGTCATTCAAGAAGGGCCCCCTAAATCCTGTCAGAGATACGAAAAATATAATTATATCTTTAGATACATCTTTATTTTTATTAAGATATAATTGACATTTTATTGAGATATAATTGGCATAATTTTATTTATGTATGATTTTTTTTGGCATATATAACTTAATTGATATAACTGACAACCTTGTATTGGTTTTAGGTGTACAACATAATGCTTTAATGTATGTACATATTGCAAAATGATGACCACAATAAGTTAAGTTATATATATAACTCTATATAGTATATATACTATATGTGTGTGTGTATATATATATAGTTCTGTTGAAGAGAACTTTTAAGATCTATTCTCATCAGCTTTCAAAGACATAATATTGTTAACTACAGTCATATGCTGTACCTTACATCCCCAGGACTTACTTATCTTATAACTGAAAGTTTACACATTTTGATCACCTATACCTTTTCACACATTCCCTTCTTTATTTTTCATAATTTATTATTTATTCATAACACATTTATAACAATTATTTTTAATATATATAATATTTATAATGATCTATTAATATTTATTCACATTTATTATATATTCATAATATTCATACATTTTTATATTTGAGCATCTTGGAAATGCAAGCCTGTGAAATGGGGTGCTCTTAGGCAGGGCCTTGTTAGATAGTAAAAACAACAACCAAAAAACCTCTTCTAAGGTTGATTTACTTTGGGTCACTTACAGAGAAAATTGGGAAACAGGTGAAGTTGTACTATCTTTATTTCAGTAAACAGTTATTTGGTGGTCACTGGGAAAAAATGCCACAGCCTCTGGGAATTAGTCAGATGTGGGATTGAAGCCATGTATTGGCTGCATGACTTTGGAGAAGTTGTTTCAGTGTTTAAAACCTTGGCTCCTACACCTACACAAAAGGACTGGTAATCCTTATCTCAAGGGCTGTGTGGCTGGGGCATTCAAAGATAAATGCTCAATAAATGCTGGCTGTTATAGTTAGCATTATTACTACTATTATTGGCTCTAATATGCCTTGTGAACTAAGTGGGAAAGGTACAGCCCTTCCTTCAAGGAGTTTTTATAGTTTACTTGGGAGGAAATCGTAAACAACTAATTATACCATGAGACAGCATAATTTTAGGGCAGTGATAAAGGTATAAACAAAATGTTACAAGATTAGAAAACAGGTAATTATTTTGGACCACGTGGAGACATCAGAAAAAAAGCTCCATGATGAATCTGTGTTGAGGTTTTGGAAATGAACAGGCTCTTAGCAGAGAAAGGGGACAGGACTGATTGCCGTCACTCCAGTCTACTCTTCCTTTGACCTGTGTGCTTAGGCTGTGTTCTACCACATCCCTCCTCCTTTTTGTACCTAGTACCTGCCTCAGAAAAGAATACAATGCTACAATCTGAGAGGAAATATTCTCCTGTTACATTTGTGTATAACCCTTGTGTGCAACACATATGGACTGGACGGTGGTATGGTTATGAGGTCAGATCATTGAATGTTCTGTTTGTGAAGGTCAGGGACATACTGGACTTAAGTGAGAACCCATCACCTTGAAAGGAGTGTCTTGGGCTGGACAGCCAGAAACCTGAGTCAGATCAAGGAGGCCTTTGCAGCAGGGAATGCATCAAAAGTGGTTCCCTTTGGATAATGATCTATATTTACATTTATTATATTCATAATATTCATACATTTTTATATTTGAGCATCTTGGAAATGCAAGCCTGTGAAATGGGGTGCTCTTAGGCAGGGCCTTGTTAGATAGTAAAAACAACAACCAAAAAACCTCTTCTAAGGTTGATTTACTTTGGGTCACTTACAGAGAAAATTGGGAAACAGGTGAAGTTGTACTATCTTTATTTCAGTAAACAGTTATTTGGTGGTCACTGGGAAAAAATGCCACAGCCTCTGGGAATTAGTCAGATGTGGGATTGAAGCCATGTATTGGCTGCATGACTTTGGAGAAGTTGTTTCAGTGTTTAAAACCTTGGCTCCTACACCTACACAAAAGGACTGGTAATCCTTATCTCAAGGGCTGTGTGGCTGGGGCATTCAAAGATAAATGCTCAATAAATGCTGGCTGTTATAGTTAGCATTATTACTACTATTATTGGCTCTAATATGCCTTGTGAACTAAGTGGGAAAGGTACAGCCCTTCCTTCAAGGAGTTTTTATAGTTTACTTGGGAGGAAATCGTAAACAACTAATTATACCATGAGACAGCATAATTTTAGGGCAGTGATAAAGGTATAAACAAAATGTTACAAGATTAGAAAACAGGTAATTATTTTGGACCACGTGGAGACATCAGAAAAAAAGCTCCATGATGAATCTGTGTTGAGGTTTTGGAAATGAACAGGCTCTTAGCAGAGAAAGGGGACAGGACTGATTGCCGTCACTCCAGTCTACTCTTCCTTTGACCTGTGTGCTTAGGCTGTGTTCTACCACATCCCTCCTCCTTTTTGTACCTAGTACCTGCCTCAGAAAAGAATACAATGCTACAATCTGAGAGGAAATATTCTCCTGTTACATTTGTGTATAACCCTTGTGTGCAACACATATGGACTGGACGGTGGTATGGTTATGAGGTCAGATCATTGAATGTTCTGTTTGTGAAGGTCAGGGACATACTGGACTTAAGTGAGAACCCATCACCTTGAAAGGAGTGTCTTGGGCTGGACAGCCAGAAACCTGAGTCAGATCAAGGAGGCCTTTGCAGCAGGATGCTCTTGGTTTTAGGCATGAAGTTAACCAGATCCAAGAGAGGTGGTTCCCTTTGGAAGGGGGCGGTGTTCTCCCTCCAGAGTGGATGGGGCCTGGGGAGTGAGCATGCCAAGCACCTTAACTGGGAAGTTGTGGTCATCCTTTGGGGCTCTTTGTGATTGAGGTGGATGTGCCTAAGGTCGTGCACACCTGGGTTTGGAGTCCAGCTCTGCCATTCCCCCAAAGTGGATCTTGGGCAAGTGATTAGATCTCTCTGCATCATGTTCTAACACTTGTATGCTTGTGCACTCAGTTGCTGAATCGTATTTGACTTTTTTTGATCCCATGGACTGTAGCCCACCAGGCTCCTCTGTCCATGGGATTCTCTGGGCAAGAATACTGGAGTGGGTTGCCATTTCCTACTCCAGGGGATCTTCCTGACCCAGGAATTGAGCCTGTGTCTCTGGCAGGCGGATACTTTAACACTGCACCACCCAAGAAGCCTATGACTTATATAAGGTGTGAAAATAAAAAATTCCTTATTGGATTGATGTGAGAATGAAATGAAATAGTTCCTAGGCATGGAAACCTTCTAGACCAAGGGTCCTAGAATGTTTATTCACTTTCTTCCCTCCATTTCTTGTTTCCTCCATGTCCCCTACCCTTGCCAGCAATGAACTTTAATAGGGAATAAAGACCTGAGTATTCTAGTCAGGATCCAATGTGCTAAGACACATTGAGAAAAGAGGTTTTAATCATGTGTTTTAGAACATCAAAGCTCAGTGTTCCTGGGAGTCAGCAGGTGTGCGGTTATGGAAACTGAAAGGAGAGAACCTCAAAGAGGAAAACCCTGGTGAAGGGTGGGATGAGGAGATAAACACCCTGAGAGACCACCCTTCTCCACGAGGACACTGTTTCTTCCAGTACTGAGTTTTAACGGGTCTTTATTGTAATAAGGAGGAGGTATCTCCCTACAACTGACGGTGTATGGTTATGAGGTCAGATCATTGAATTCTGTTTGTGAAGGTCAGGGACATACTGGACTTAAGTGAGAACCCATCACCTTGAAAGGAGTGTCTTGGGCTGGACAGCCAGAAACCTGAGTCAGATCAAGGAGGCCTTTGCAGCAGGATGCTCTTGGTTTTAGGCATGAAGTTAACCAGATCCAAGAGAGGTGGTTCCCTTTGGAAGGGGGCGGTGTTCTCCCTCCAGAGTGGATGGGGCCTGGGGAGTGAGCATGCCAAGCACCTTAACTGGGAAGTTGTGGTCATCCTTTGGGGCTCTTTGTGATTGAGGTGGATGTGCCTAAGGTCGTGCACACCTGGGTTTGGAGTCCAGCTCTGCCATTCCCCCAAAGTGGATCTTGGGCAAGTGATTAGATCTCTCTGCATCATGTTCTAACACTTGTATGCTTGTGCACTCAGTTGCTGAATCGTATTTGACTTTTTTTGATCCCATGGACTGTAGCCCACCAGGCTCCTCTGTCCATGGGATTCTCTGGGCAAGAATACTGGAGTGGGTTGCCATTTCCTACTCCAGGGGATCTTCCTGACCCAGGAATTGAGCCTGTGTCTCTGGCAGGCGGATACTTTAACACTGCACCACCCAAGAAGCCTATGACTTATATAAGGTGTGAAAAATAAAAACTTCCTTATTGGATTGATGTGAGAATGAAATGAAATAGTTCCTAGGCATGGAAACCTTCTAGACCAAGGGTCCTAGAATGTTTATTCACTTTCTTCCCTCCATTTCTTGTTTCCTCCATGTCCCCTACCCTTGCCAGCAATGAACTTTAATAGGGAATAAAGACCTGAGTATTCTAGTCAGGATCCAATGTGCTAAGACACATTGAGAAAAGAGGTTTTAATCATGTGTTTTAGAACATCAAAGCTCAGTGTTCCTGGGAGTCAGCAGGTGTGCGGTTATGGAAACTGAAAGGAGAGAACCTCAAAGAGGGAAAACCCTGGTGAAGGGTGGGATGAGGGAGATAAACACCCTGAGAGACCACCCTTCTCCACGAGGACACTGTTTCTTCCAGTACTGAGTTTTAACGGGTCTTTATTGTAATAAGGGAGGAGGTATCTCCCCTACAACTGTCCATCCCGTAATATAGAAATGAGTAAATGCATCACTTGCTCCTAGTAGCATTTTTGGTTTGTTTTTACAAAGAGGAGAATTTGAGAAATAAGGGACATTCACTGGTGCCTAAGTAGACAGGGACTGAATCAGGGATAGAAAAGTCAAAGATACTTTTTGCCATGATCTTTTTCTGTACTATTTTTTCTTTAAATTATTGGAGTAGAGTTGAGTTACAATGTTGTGTTAGTTTCTGCTGTACTGCAAAGTGAATCAGCTAAATATATACATATATCCCTTCTCTTTTGGATTTCCTTTCCTTTTAGATCATCACAGAGCACTGAATAGAGTTCCCAGTATTATAGAGTTGATTCTCATTAGCTATCTATTTTATCCATAGTGGTGAATATATGTCAATCCTAGTGGCATTTTGAAGCAAAAGATTTTGTCCCACATGAAAGGAATTTTCAGAATTCTTAGGCAGTTTGGGGAAATATCAGGGAGGGTGATGTGGACAGGCTTAGGCAATAGGTACATACTGGGTTGCTCAACTTAGAAATTTCACATTTACTTGACATAAATATAAGTGGTTCTACTGTGGTGGGGCAGAAAACCAGACTTTTGAGTATTTACACTGTTCATCCTCATATGAAAAGCCATGACGAATGATAGGCACTAGCTAATTTGAGTGTCTTCTTATGGCCTGCCTCAGTAATACCCTAACTGACATCAATGTTTATTCACTTTCTTCCCTCCATTTCTTGTTTCCTCCATGTCCCCTACCCTTGCCAGCAATGAACTTTAATAGGGAATAAAGACCTGAGTATTCTAGTCAGGATCCAATGTGCTAAGACACATTGAGAAAAGAGGTTTTAATCATGTGTTTTAGAACATCAAAGCTCAGTGTTCCTGGGAGTCAGCAGGTGTGCGGTTATGGAAACTGAAAGGAGAGAACCTCAAAGAGGGAAAACCCTGGTGAAGGGTGGGATGAGGGAGATAAACACCCTGAGAGACCACCCTTCTCCACGAGGACACTGTTTCTTCCAGTACTGAGTTTTAACGGGTCTTTATTGTAATAAGGGAGGAGGTATCTCCCCTACAACTGTCCATCCCGTAATATAGAAATGAGTAAATGCATCACTTGCTCCTAGTAGCATTTTTGGTTTGTTTTTACAAAGAGGAGAATTTGAGAAATAAGGGACATTCACTGGTGCCTAAGTAGACAGGGACTGAATCAGGGATAGAAAAGTCAAAGATACTTTTTGCCATGATCTTTTTCTGTACTATTTTTTCTTTAAATTATTGGAGTAGAGTTGAGTTACAATGTTGTGTTAGTTTCTGCTGTACTGCAAAGTGAATCAGCTAAATATATACATATATCCCTTCTCTTTTGGATTTCCTTTCCTTTTAGATCATCACAGAGCACTGAATAGAGTTCCCAGTATTATAGAGTTGATTCTCATTAGCTATCTATTTTATCCATAGTGGTGAATATATGTCAATCCTAGTGGCATTTTGAAGCAAAAGATTTTGTCCCACATGAAAGGAATTTTCAGAATTCTTAGGCAGTTTGGGGAAATATCAGGGAGGGTGATGTGGACAGGCTTAGGCAATAGGTACATACTGGGTTGCTCAACTTAGAAATTTCACATTTACTTGACATAAATATAAGTGGTTCTACTGTGGTGGGGCAGAAAACCAGACTTTTGAGTATTTACACTGTTCATCCTCATATGAAAAGCCATGACGAATGATAGGCACTAGCTAATTTGAGTGTCTTCTTATGGCCTGCCTCAGTAATACCCTAACTGACATCATCATCTCTCAGTATTTAATTCTTCTTTCCTTGGGTCGGCAAATGTCCAGTGAAGAAGAGAAATGAGGCAAAATAGTATTCAGCACAAATATACGAAGCTTAAGTGGCTTTTGACCCAGGTGGTCCAGAGCATTATCTCCATTCTGTCTTTTTAGCCCGATGAAGAAAAGCTGTTACCCTAATGGGAAATGAGGAATCAACATGGAGCTAGTCCTGATTTGGAACTTGGAATGTCAAAGTCAAGGATCTTTAGAGAGGAAAACTGTTAAAATTCAACTTCTACTTGACATGTACAGTGTATCTTAGTTACATGTTTGTGATGCTCATTTTGCATGAAGTCATTCTAACTGTGCATGTAATCATTCTAAATAACTATAGATCTAGGTGTTTTGCAGATGTTTCAGAGGGAAGCCCCTCTAGTTCTGTGAATGGTATCAAGGAATGTGTGACAAACTGGGCTAGAATTAGGGGCTGACCTATTTGCAGTGACGTGTGTGTGTTATTGTCAACCTGAAGATCATCAGCTGTGCTGAGTGCATTTGAGCCTTAATGCTTGTCTCACTGATGACACTGGTGAGACAGATGAAGGGGTGGTATAGAGAGAAGAGTGACCTGAGACAGATATTAGTGGCACTGTCTGCAGATCATTGCCTATGAAAGCACTGATTTGACTTGACAATAGTATCTGGAGAATTCTAGTCTCTCAGAATTAGCATTAAGGTTATTTGCCTCATGGTTGAATGTCTTAAGTTGAAATTTAGTGAAGTTTTAAAAGCTGGAGGCTTTTCTGAGGTAGATACAATGACATTTTCAAATCTGCAGTTGAATGGCAGTCACTACATATTATATTCCACGTTGGCTGAACTAGCGTTGTAAATGCTGTTAGAGGTGCCTCTGTTCTGAGCCATGCTACTTGTGTGCACCACTGAATATTCATTTTTGAGTTCAGTATTCTCTTTTCCTCCCTTCACTTTTAGAACACACATGTATAAATTGTCAAAATCTTTCTCATTCTGTTATTCATTCTGTTTCATTATTAAGTCTATTGGAAACAAAAATATGCCATTGTGATTCTGACTCAGACAACGGGCTCCATATCTTGATGGTTACTTTGATCTTTCATGAAGGAGGAAATGAGAGACTGAGTGAGTAACCTCAGGTAATGAGCAATGTGTATGTGTATGTAATCAAATGCACTTCTCACAACCACAAAATGTCACATCTAAAAGAGAATGAAATGACACATATTTTGGTCATTGCTAAGACTATGGAAATTTAACTGTTTCTGCTCACTGCATTGTTTAAACCCTCTGCATGAAAGATTTGCCCCCAGAACATACTCAGTGCTCAGTATAGAAGACACTGTAATGGAAAAACCCACCAGTTGACCCCTGCAGAGGGGGCTGACTCGAGCAGCAAAAACTAATAGTATGGTTGTCAATATTCTCATATCATCCCCATGTAATCATTGCTCCCTTTGTTAGGTAACAAAGCAAATTTCTGGTTTTATCTCTGAAGTTCTAGAAACCTTTGCAAAATGATGCAAGATTGAAGATAAATGTACAATTGGCCATTAAGGAGAATGGAAAAGCAAGAACAAAATGAATGAACAAACATGACTGAGTGCTCTTTGTACTCGGCAAAGAGAAGCAATTCACAGGAGCCTTAACTTTGTGCCAGCGTCTCTGTCATGTTCCTTTCATTCATTTCAGCTCATCTTTACTACAATCAGGAACCTGAGGCAAGGAGAGATTAAGCACCTTGTCGGAGGTCACATTGCTGACAAGTAGATCATCCAACCTGCTGAGTTCTTCATTTAGACCCAACTGCCTACTCATCATTACGTGGTGGCATTTATTTAGCTGATTTCATGTAATACCTGACAGTAAAACACCAGATGTAATATTCTCTGATCAGAGCAAAAAGCCAATCTTCTGATTCTGTCTGCTAAGAGGTTATCATCTGAGTGTCAGGGTTTATGCATCAAGGACCTCAGTGAGTGTGTAATAGGAAAACTTCACCCCATTGTGTAAAGCAACAAATGAAAAGGGTCAAATTGGAAAGAGTGGTTTATTTGTGTGGCATTAGAAAGTCAGAAGTACCAGCATGTCCTTACTGGTTTCCATCAGTTTGAAACTCTTTCAATAACATCAACAGGTCATTGTATTTCAACAATTAGTTCTTTCTAAGCAGTGCATGGTATAATACTTGAAATACTTTTATTTAATTCCAGGCAAGTTTACCATTATCTCACAGAGTCTGATATTAAGAATATCCGTATGCAGTTTAGATACAGCTTTTTCAATGGACTCCATAGCATAAGTAACTACAAACATGTAAAACAAACAAACAGAAAATCATCGTAAGAAAAATATGCCTGGCGACGTGATGATTTTTGTTAATGGAGCCTTTCTGCTTCTGTGTGATTGAGATGCAGTCCGTTTCTGCTGCACCTCTCATTTACTCCCAGGAAACAGTCCCAGTTTTCTAAAGAGTTTTAATCAGACGACCTTCTGCACTGCTGGAAAAACCCACCAGTTGACCCCTGCAGAGGGGCTGACTCGAGCAGCAAAACTAATAGTATGGTTGTCAATAGTCTCATATCATCCCCATGTAATCATTGCTCCCTTTGTTAGGTAACAAAGCAAATTTCTGGTTTTATCTCTGAAGTTCTAGAAACCTTTGCAAAATGATGCAAGATTGAAGATAAATGTACAATTGGCCATTAAGGAGAATGGAAAAGCAAGAACAAAATGAATGAACAAACATGACTGAGTGCTCTTTGTACTCGGCAAAGAGAAGCAATTCACAGGAGCCTTAACTTTGTGCCAGCGTCTCTGTCATGTTCCTTTCATTCATTTCAGCTCATCTTTACTACAATCAGGAACCTGAGGCAAGGAGAGATTAAGCACCTTGTCGGAGGTCACATTGCTGACAAGTAGATCATCCAACCTGCTGAGTTCTTCATTTAGACCCAACTGCCTACTCATCATTACGTGGTGGCATTTATTTAGCTGATTTCATGTAATACCTGACAGTAAAACACCAGATGTAATATTCTCTGATCAGAGCAAAAAGCCAATCTTCTGATTCTGTCTGCTAAGAGGTTATCATCTGAGTGTCAGGGTTTATGCATCAAGGACCTCAGTGAGTGTGTAATAGGAAAACTTCACCCCATTGTGTAAAGCAACAAATGAAAAGGGTCAAATTGGAAAGAGTGGTTTATTTGTGTGGCATTAGAAAGTCAGAAGTACCAGCATGTCCTTACTGGTTTCCATCAGTTTGAAACTCTTTCAATAACATCAACAGGTCATTGTATTTCAACAATTAGTTCTTTCTAAGCAGTGCATGGTATAATACTTGAAATACTTTTATTTAATTCCAGGCAAGTTTACCATTATCTCACAGAGTCTGATATTAAGAATATCCGTATGCAGTTTAGATACAGCTTTTTCAATGGACTCCATAGCATAAGTAACTACAAACATGTAAAACAAACAAACAGAAAATCATCGTAAGAAAAATATGCCTGGCGACGTGATGATTTTTGTTAATGGAGCCTTTCTGCTTCTGTGTGATTGAGATGCAGTCCGTTTCTGCTGCACCTCTCATTTACTCCCAGGAAACAGTCCCAGTTTTCTAAAGAGTCAACACCTTCTGACAAGCACCATCTGGTCAGCCCTTCATTAACTCCCATGATGCTGCCTGTGAATTTGTTTCTCTCCCCATGCCCAGTGACACCGTCAAGAGCTGAGGTGGCTTAAAGCGATATTGTTTCCCTGTTTGGATCACCCAGGCATCACCAATCACAAGTCCTATAGGCAATGTCCTACATGGTATGTGGATTTGTTCTATCACTAAATGGAGCACTTGATAACATTTTAGAAAGTAAAGTTGATTGCAAATAGCAAAAGAATAAGCAGTTTTGATGGGCAAGGGGATCATCAATGATAAAAAAATGATTGTTTGGTTTGGGGATGAAGAACAACATAGAAAATTCTTCTTTGGGAGTGCATTTTTTAAGAGATGACGAACAAATAAGAGAGTCATGAGCGAGACTCATTTTCCACCTGCGTTTGAAAATCCCTTCTTCTGCATTCTTTTAGTAAGGAGTCTAGTACCTGCAGTGAGATGCTGAGAAAGGAACAGGCGAGTGACAGTGAAGAAGAGGAGAGGGACCAAGTGTGGGATAGCAAGGCTCAGGGTCACTACAATTAGAGGAATCCACAAGCTCCAGTGTCAGATAAATGCTCCATCCTGTCTCAGACTCAGCTTTTTCAAATTCATTTCCCTCTTCCGCTTTTTCTATAGGAAGACTTCCTTATTTTATTGTAAGTGCTATTTGATCCACCAGGAGTCTTGGAATGAGTCCTTTGAAATTTTCTGATGTGAAAAACATTGCCAAGAATATTACCTTTTCTAAAGTAATTCTCTTCCCAAATGTTACGCTCTCTGGAGGTAGGAACCAGGTTGTCTTGTCCTATGTTTTATGCTGAGTACCATGTCTTCCATGCCTTAGATGCTCTATAACTTCTTGTTGAGAGCATCAGTTCAGCAGTGCCATGCAAACTAGATGCTGTGGTAACCATAATAGTAGAAAACACTTGAAAAAAAAAACCATCGTAAGAAAAATATGCCTGGCGACGTGATGATTTTGTTAATGGAGCCTTTCTGCTTCTGTGTGATTGAGATGCAGTCCGTTTCTGCTGCACCTCTCATTTACTCCCAGGAAACAGTCCCAGTTTTCTAAAGAGTCAACACCTTCTGACAAGCACCATCTGGTCAGCCCTTCATTAACTCCCATGATGCTGCCTGTGAATTTGTTTCTCTCCCCATGCCCAGTGACACCGTCAAGAGCTGAGGTGGCTTAAAGCGATATTGTTTCCCTGTTTGGATCACCCAGGCATCACCAATCACAAGTCCTATAGGCAATGTCCTACATGGTATGTGGATTTGTTCTATCACTAAATGGAGCACTTGATAACATTTTAGAAAGTAAAGTTGATTGCAAATAGCAAAAGAATAAGCAGTTTTGATGGGCAAGGGGATCATCAATGATAAAAAAATGATTGTTTGGTTTGGGGATGAAGAACAACATAGAAAATTCTTCTTTGGGAGTGCATTTTTTAAGAGATGACGAACAAATAAGAGAGTCATGAGCGAGACTCATTTTCCACCTGCGTTTGAAAATCCCTTCTTCTGCATTCTTTTAGTAAGGAGTCTAGTACCTGCAGTGAGATGCTGAGAAAGGAACAGGCGAGTGACAGTGAAGAAGAGGAGAGGGACCAAGTGTGGGATAGCAAGGCTCAGGGTCACTACAATTAGAGGAATCCACAAGCTCCAGTGTCAGATAAATGCTCCATCCTGTCTCAGACTCAGCTTTTTCAAATTCATTTCCCTCTTCCGCTTTTTCTATAGGAAGACTTCCTTATTTTATTGTAAGTGCTATTTGATCCACCAGGAGTCTTGGAATGAGTCCTTTGAAATTTTCTGATGTGAAAAACATTGCCAAGAATATTACCTTTTCTAAAGTAATTCTCTTCCCAAATGTTACGCTCTCTGGAGGTAGGAACCAGGTTGTCTTGTCCTATGTTTTATGCTGAGTACCATGTCTTCCATGCCTTAGATGCTCTATAACTTCTTGTTGAGAGCATCAGTTCAGCAGTGCCATGCAAACTAGATGCTGTGGTAACCATAATAGTAGAAAACACTTGTATCCTTTATAAGTACCATGCCCAAGGATAAACATACTTTGTGGGCATTATCTGATTTCATCCTTCAAACAACCCTTTGTGGGTGCTGCTTTTATTCCCATTTTGCAGATGAGGAAAAGGAACCTTAGACGTTTGATAGCTAGTGTGTGGCAGAACCTTGGCTCTAATCCTGGGCAAAAAGCCATACTCTAAACCAATGTGCTGGATTCAATGATCCCTTGAATGATGTGAATTCTGAATATGATAATCCTTCCTTTCCTCCTCCCGTTTCTACATCTTTCATTCCTGAATTGTTCACATCCTTTCTCAGTATGTACGCATGACTTTTACAAGCATGGAAGCTATCTTCCATCTCCTCTCTCATGCCTTCTCTCCTTCCACCTTAAATGATGACATGCAGTCAAGGCATTGAAGCAAATGGGCTGAGTAGTTAAAATATATGGGTCTCCATCCCAGTGGCTTAAATGATATGGGTCTCCACCCCCCAGTGGGGCTCCCCCAGTAGCTCAGCAGTAAAGAATCCAGCTGCAATGCAGAAGACTCCGGAGACATGGTTCATTCCCTGAAGATCTTCTGGAGAAGGGCATGGCAACCCACTCCAGTATCCTTGCCTAGAGAATCCAATGGACAGAGGAGCCTGGCATGCTACAGTCCAGAGGGTTGCACAGAGTTGGACATGACTAAAGTGATGAGCATACACGTACCCAATGGAACAATGATCTTGCATGTTTTCCTCTCCAGCTCTTTCATGGAGTGTTTGAGTCTTCACAGATGCCTCTACTTCATCTCTCTGTCTCCCCATCTTTAATTTCCCCTCCACCATCCCTATAGATGTGGGTATACATAGTACTTGTAGGCAAAGTATATAACAATAGATACTAGTAGTGATAAGAGCAGCCAGCAAGGAAAGTCAGCTCCTGGAGGGTAGGGAGTAGGTGTTCTTTATCTTCCCTCTACATCACCTAGTTCACTCCCTGCCATGTTGATGCTCTATAACTTCTTGTTGAGAGCATCAGTTCAGCAGTGCCATGCAAACTAGATGCTGTGGTAACCATAATAGTAGAAAACACTTGTATCCTTTATAAGTACCATGCCCAAGGATAAACATACTTTGTGGGCATTATCTGATTTCATCCTTCAAACAACCCTTTGTGGGTGCTGCTTTTATTCCCATTTTGCAGATGAGGAAAAGGAACCTTAGACGTTTGATAGCTAGTGTGTGGCAGAACCTTGGCTCTAATCCTGGGCAAAAAGCCATACTCTAAACCAATGTGCTGGATTCAATGATCCCTTGAATGATGTGAATTCTGAATATGATAATCCTTCCTTTCCTCCTCCCGTTTCTACATCTTTCATTCCTGAATTGTTCACATCCTTTCTCAGTATGTACGCATGACTTTTACAAGCATGGAAGCTATCTTCCATCTCCTCTCTCATGCCTTCTCTCCTTCCACCTTAAATGATGACATGCAGTCAAGGCATTGAAGCAAATGGGCTGAGTAGTTAAAATATATGGGTCTCCATCCCAGTGGCTTAAATGATATGGGTCTCCACCCCCCAGTGGGGCTCCCCCAGTAGCTCAGCAGTAAAGAATCCAGCTGCAATGCAGAAGACTCCGGAGACATGGTTCATTCCCTGAAGATCTTCTGGAGAAGGGCATGGCAACCCACTCCAGTATCCTTGCCTAGAGAATCCAATGGACAGAGGAGCCTGGCATGCTACAGTCCAGAGGGTTGCACAGAGTTGGACATGACTAAAGTGATGAGCATACACGTACCCAATGGAACAATGATCTTGCATGTTTTCCTCTCCAGCTCTTTCATGGAGTGTTTGAGTCTTCACAGATGCCTCTACTTCATCTCTCTGTCTCCCCATCTTTAATTTCCCCTCCACCATCCCTATAGATGTGGGTATACATAGTACTTGTAGGCAAAGTATATAACAATAGATACTAGTAGTGATAAGAGCAGCCAGCAAGGAAAGTCAGCTCCTGGAGGGTAGGGAGTAGGTGTTCTTTATCTTCCCTCTACATCACCTAGTTCACTCCCTGCCATGTTGAGGCACTTGATAACCATTTGCTGGTCTACTTAAGGATGTATGTTGTGTGTGAGTCATCTTATAAGAAAACTTGCTGCTCCCTTTTGTTTTCTGAGCAATACAATCATCTCTCTATCTCTATATTTATAGATAGATAGATGTATCTCTTAACACAGTTTTGGGTTTCAGTATATTCAACACAGATCGATGAGCAGCAGATCTGCTTCCCTTTCTCCTTTTGTAGTCTTATCTCCTAGACTATATTCACTATAACAGGGTACCATGACAAAAACAAACCTCTTACAATAGCAATGCAGATATGGAGATTCACTCACCTTTTTGATCTCAGATGAATAGCTGTACATATCAAGCTTTCTAGATATGTCTTTTAATTATGACATGAGACATATCCAAATATGTCTTTCTTTTAAAAGCTAATATCATGCTATATGCATAATTTTAATTGCAGAATTTGGTGATGTTCTCCAATTTTACAAATACTGTGTCTAGTCTTTTTTAAAAAGCCTACGTTTGACAGTAACTTGCACTCTGAATTCAAGAATGTCTCGTATTTGTGATATCAATTCCCCTTGTGCCTGGGACTTTTGTTTCTTTGCATTTCACCTCCAAAATTACATTGAAAACATCTGCTAAGGACTTATTTAAACAGCTAGTTAATGCTTTATAAAGCTCAGAGGTGCGCCCATCTGTTCCAGGAGCATTCCCTTTTCTCAACGGCTCTATCATATTTTCTACCTGTCTGACAGCTGGTTTTGCTTGAAAACTCTTCTATCAGTAGTATGGCACCTTACATTAAAGTTTGTAACTAAATTTTCCTCGTTTTGCTTTGGTCTGGACAATCATTTCCTTGTTTTTTTTTTTTTACTCATGTGTTAGTTAATCTTTCAATGTTGCTGTAGTTTTTAGAGCCAAGATGTCCTCCTAACCAAATCAGAGTCAGAATGTAATTCTGATGGATTTCATCTCCAGCATCTTGGTCCTTATGTCCCCTCCCCTGTTCCCTTCCCCCCTTCACCCTCATATACAAGACCAGATGCAAAGCCCCTTAGCTCACATCTGCTCCCCAGGGATCATGGACACATTCTTCCTAGGGAATGCAGGCCAGTCCCTGTATCATCCTCCAGCCTAGCCTGCCTTTTGGTCCTGTTTCAGCTTTCTCAGAGATAAAGCAGGAACCAATCTTCTGTGTTGCCTCACAGAAGAAAACCTGTTTCTTGATCTTCAGATGGTCCCTCAGAAGCCCCCCTGTCTAGGCTGAGATGACAGAAGAGGCTCTTTCCCTCCACCCCTGACAGATGGGCAGACTCAAGGCAACTACCTTCTCCTTTTCGCTTTTTTTCTCTCTCTCTCTCCTTGGTCCATCCTTTTATATTTTCAAAATAAGTGATTGGCTCAGGAGGTACAGAACCAATTCTCCTAAATTTCTTTTGTAAATTCTACCTGTGGGTAACTTTCGTATTTTTTAGGGCATCTGATGGCTAAAGGGCATCAGCACCTTGGTTGAAGAGAGATAAGATAAGTCCCGATTTAACTTCTAGTTACCCTCCCCTTGCTGCATCATTTTGTTATGGTGGCAACCATTCAAACACAGTAATTTGTGTTCTGTCCTTATTATAGAACATCAGATGGCATCTTGCATCAATATTTATCTCTTACATACTTAAATTACCCCTGACTTTTAAACATCAATGCCCAGGGGCTTCCCTGGTGGTCCAGTGGGTAAAGAGTCCATCTTGCAGTGCAAGAGGCGCCAGTTCTATCCATGGCCTGGGAAGATCCCATGTGCCAGTGTGTCCAAATTACAAGCCAGGCCCTGGAGTGCATGCCTCCCGCATTCCCTTTTCTCAACGGCTCTATCATATTTTCTACCTGTCTGACAGCTGGTTTTGCTTGAAAACTCTTCTATCAGTAGTATGGCACCTTACATTAAAGTTTGTAACTAAATTTTCCTCGTTTTGCTTTGGTCTGGACAATCATTTCCTTGTTTTTTTTTTTTTACTCATGTGTTAGTTAATCTTTCAATGTTGCTGTAGTTTTTAGAGCCAAGATGTCCTCCTAACCAAATCAGAGTCAGAATGTAATTCTGATGGATTTCATCTCCAGCATCTTGGTCCTTATGTCCCCTCCCCTGTTCCCTTCCCCCCTTCACCCTCATATACAAGACCAGATGCAAAGCCCCTTAGCTCACATCTGCTCCCCAGGGATCATGGACACATTCTTCCTAGGGAATGCAGGCCAGTCCCTGTATCATCCTCCAGCCTAGCCTGCCTTTTGGTCCTGTTTCAGCTTTCTCAGAGATAAAGCAGGAACCAATCTTCTGTGTTGCCTCACAGAAGAAAACCTGTTTCTTGATCTTCAGATGGTCCCTCAGAAGCCCCCCTGTCTAGGCTGAGATGACAGAAGAGGCTCTTTCCCTCCACCCCTGACAGATGGGCAGACTCAAGGCAACTACCTTCTCCTTTTCGCTTTTTTTCTCTCTCTCTCTCCTTGGTCCATCCTTTTATATTTTCAAAATAAGTGATTGGCTCAGGAGGTACAGAACCAATTCTCCTAAATTTCTTTTGTAAATTCTACCTGTGGGTAACTTTCGTATTTTTTAGGGCATCTGATGGCTAAAGGGCATCAGCACCTTGGTTGAAGAGAGATAAGATAAGTCCCGATTTAACTTCTAGTTACCCTCCCCTTGCTGCATCATTTTGTTATGGTGGCAACCATTCAAACACAGTAATTTGTGTTCTGTCCTTATTATAGAACATCAGATGGCATCTTGCATCAATATTTATCTCTTACATACTTAAATTACCCCTGACTTTTAAACATCAATGCCCAGGGGCTTCCCTGGTGGTCCAGTGGGTAAAGAGTCCATCTTGCAGTGCAAGAGGCGCCAGTTCTATCCATGGCCTGGGAAGATCCCATGTGCCAGTGTGTCCAAATTACAAGCCAGGCCCTGGAGTGCATGCTCCAATGAGAGAGGCCACTGCAATGGGAGGCCCACACAGGCCAAGAATAAAAAGATGGATGATGACTTAGAGGCAAAACAAACAAACAAACAATGCCCAAGCAGAGCTAACTACTTCCCATTCTAGACCATGGTCTTACTGCTCAGAGCCTGCATTACTGCCTTCACAAACTGCTCCGGGCTTCCTTGGTGGCCCAGAGGGTAAAGAATTTGTGTACAATGCAGGAGACCCGGTCTGATCCCTGTGTTTGGAAAATCCCCTGAATAGGAAATGACCACCTATTCCAGTATTCTTACCTGGAGAATTCCATGGACAGAGGAGCCTGGTGGGCTACAGTCCTTGGGATCACAAAGAGTCAGACATGCCTGAGCACCTACTGCTTTCATTTTGACTTTCAGGCTGCCCTGGGCTGCTTCCCAGGACTTCAGAACGCTCCGGATGCTCACTGGTGTTTTTTTCCTAATTATGGGAAAGTTGTTGCTTTGTTATTACTGTGGCTGTCCTTAATCGTTTTCATAAGTGAGTTACCTAAGACTTAAATTCCCATTAATACCATTAATTCCCATTAATGCCAATAATTCCCATTAATTCCCATTAATTTTTTTTCCTGATATTAGAATTCTAATTCCTTCAACTTTCTCTATACATACCTCTTCTATTTTTCTCCTGATGTATCCTCTAAGAGGCAGCTACATTCTTAGTCTTCTTTCCTTTGTCTCATCAAGTGTAGGGAGTGAGAGAAGGAAGTACATCACACATTTGATGCTGACCTAAGCTTCAGTAAAGCTTGTTTGGGGCTAGAATTAGGGAGTTCATAAAAGGCTTTTTGGACACAGGTTTGTCATAGAACGCTTGTTATGACACTTGATGTTTGATTCCTTCTCAAAATAGCTCCTGTGTCTCAGAAACCTAGCATAGTTTTCCATTTGGGCCTCCACCAAAGAAAATACTATCTGTTCCAGAGAGTCAGATACAAGTCTGTCTGTGCCAGTCCATTAAAAAAATTATTCAACTGCTATTATTAGTAGATGGCAGTTTCTAAAGGCAAATCCAAAGAGTGAAAAAAAAATGTGTGCAGTTACTTAGACATAAGCATGGCTGTTATTGTCTATCATGAAGGGAACAAAAAGACTACTTCATGTATGTTCTATGCATGCACACAATGGGAGCCATATTTCTCAGTCAACCAATGCACTGAGAAAACCAGTTGAAAAGTGAGGACTAGAAATAGAACCAGAAAATCACCCTGAGGCTCTTTCTTTGCTTGAGAGATTCTGGCTCCATGAATTGGGCATTTTGCAATTCCCAACTGCAAAATGGTTCATGCACCTGATGATCCATGCCATTTTAGGCAGGTGTTTCTTTTTGGCCCAGTTATTGCAGCTGTAAAGTGAGTGGTAACAACAGGACTCCTGGGTAGTTTATTAGCAAAATGGAGTCATTGTTGAGCAAGGTATCTGCAGGGAAAATCTGCAGGGAACCTTAACTATTCTAGAAGGAAGCAGGTTTATTTTATTTTAGAGGAGGTCCAAGGACAGCATATTGTGGAGAAGGAGAGGTCACAGTTATCTTGATCATTCTCTGTTTCCTTTGGAGCCTTTTGTTTTTCTGGTTCTCAGAAACTCTGAGACTCGTTTCCATTTTTCCTTTTCATGAAAACATCAGCAAAGGGAAGTCTTCTTTGTGGATTGGCCAATACCAACATTAGCTAGCCCTCGAAACTGCATTAACATTTTATTGTGGGCTCTTGCAGATATGAGTGCAAATATAGGAATTTCTAATTGTAGAACGGCAGTTACAGAGGGTGGGGAAATTTCCAGTGCTCTCAAATTCATAATTGATCCCTGACTCCATCTGCTATTAAGGCCAGTCTTGGATCCAAGAATATATTGAAAGATGGGGAAGATTTCACCAGCAAGCATTAACAAATTCTGGAATATTCTTGTCAGAATTAAAAGCAGATACTAATGGGGGCTTCATGGGTTTGTGGGTTGTCCTGTTTGCAACCTTCTCTGAAGGTCCTATGGACGTTTCCTTGATGTCCAGTTTCCCTGGCAAGATGTGATAGAGATTTCCCTACTGTTTTCTGAAGTTCTGGAGCAGTGGAAGAGGTTTCCTCTGGCTTTCACAAACTCCTGTGAAGTGGCTTAGCAGAAGCCCCAGGGCATCTGTTTCCCTGCAGAGCAGATGGAGGTGGACAAGAGCGAAATGAACTTCCCCGCGTTTGTCAGGGAGAGTCAGATCTTCTCATCCCACTTACTGCTACTTGTACTTTAAGGCATCATTTCTTGTTAAAGAGATTTTATGATATCAAAAGCAAGCACAAATTCCAAAATTTCTTGTGCATAAAGAATAGGTTTTGCAAGCTTACTTCTAACTGTGAGAATCATTAAGGTTTTTTCCTGCAAGATAATGTGGATGGTCTCCTATGTATTGGGTTGGCCAATTTTCCCACTCAAGGTTATGGAAAGCCCAAATGAACTTTGGCCCAAAAGGCTTTGCCTCATCTTCTAATGGCAGGGAAATTTTTTTAGAGGAAGGTCAACAGGACTCCTGGGTAGTTTATTAGCAAAATGGAGTCATTGTTGAGCAAGGTATCTGCAGGGAAAATCTGCAGGGAACCTTAACTATTCTAGAAGGAAGCAGGTTTATTTTATTTTAGAGGAGGTCCAAGGACAGCATATTGTGGAGAAGGAGAGGTCACAGTTATCTTGATCATTCTCTGTTTCCTTTGGAGCCTTTTGTTTTTCTGGTTCTCAGAAACTCTGAGACTCGTTTCCATTTTTCCTTTTCATGAAAACATCAGCAAAGGGAAGTCTTCTTTGTGGATTGGCCAATACCAACATTAGCTAGCCCTCGAAACTGCATTAACATTTTATTGTGGGCTCTTGCAGATATGAGTGCAAATATAGGAATTTCTAATTGTAGAACGGCAGTTACAGAGGGTGGGGAAATTTCCAGTGCTCTCAAATTCATAATTGATCCCTGACTCCATCTGCTATTAAGGCCAGTCTTGGATCCAAGAATATATTGAAAGATGGGGAAGATTTCACCAGCAAGCATTAACAAATTCTGGAATATTCTTGTCAGAATTAAAAGCAGATACTAATGGGGGCTTCATGGGTTTGTGGGTTGTCCTGTTTGCAACCTTCTCTGAAGGTCCTATGGACGTTTCCTTGATGTCCAGTTTCCCTGGCAAGATGTGATAGAGATTTCCCTACTGTTTTCTGAAGTTCTGGAGCAGTGGAAGAGGTTTCCTCTGGCTTTCACAAACTCCTGTGAAGTGGCTTAGCAGAAGCCCCAGGGCATCTGTTTCCCTGCAGAGCAGATGGAGGTGGACAAGAGCGAAATGAACTTCCCCGCGTTTGTCAGGGAGAGTCAGATCTTCTCATCCCACTTACTGCTACTTGTACTTTAAGGCATCATTTCTTGTTAAAGAGATTTTTATGATATCAAAAGCAAGCACAAATTCCAAAATTTCTTGTGCATAAAGAATAGGTTTTGCAAGCTTACTTCTAACTGTGAGAATCATTAAGGTTTTTTTCCTGCAAGATAATGTGGATGGTCTCCTATGTATTGGGTTGGCCAATTTTTTCCCACTCAAGGTTATGGAAAGCCCAAATGAACTTTTTGGCCAACCCAATAATGGCTTTGCCTCATCTTCTCTAGCCAGATCGCCACTTCCTCCACAACCCAGAGGGATCACCTTCTAAATCCCTTCCTCTTATCACGTATCAGATACCTAATACCTAGTCATGTTCTGGCTTGCGTGAAGTTTGTGTTATTATCTTTTTAATCAGTTTACATTGTACTGGATACACTGTGTAACTTCATGACATTTCTGCAAAAATCTATTCTCTTGGTCAAACTGAAAGTCTGAATTCCCTGGTGGCTCAGATGGTAATAAATCTCCCTGCAGTGGAGGAAACCTGGGTTTGATCCCTGGATGGGGAAGATCCCCTGGAGAAGGGATTGGCTACCGACTCCAATATTCTTGCCTGGAGAATCCCATGGACACAGGAGCCTGACAGGTTATAGTCCATGGCGTGGCACAGAGTCAGAAATGACTAAGCAAGTAACACACACTGGAACTGCTGAAATTCCCTGCTTGCCCCTCTGTCATTCTCAATTTACTGTTTGGTTCATTTAAATATGTTCATGGGAGATGCTTACAATATATAATGCAAGGCAGGAAACTGGTATTCATTTCACATTAAAAAAATAGTGTTAGGCACTATGTTATATGATTGTGAATTTCATTTCAGTTTTTTAAGCATGGCCTGAGATTAGATATGGTTACCTCTTTTATTTTCAGAAAATAAAAGCAAGACTTTTTTTTTTTTTTTTAAATCCATAGCTACCGTTGGGGAATGCCAGGACCAGGGAGGATTCAATGTCATGACCATAAACTCCATTCTGTTATTGATTCTGTTATTTCCCACTATTCCAACAAAAACATTGGAGAAATCACTAACGTTTATAACATTCGACTTAATAAAGACATTTTCAAGGTACAAAATACATTTTAATGGACTCAGTAATCTTCAGTTAAAGAATAAAGTTGATTAGTCAATAACAAGAGTACTTTTCTAAGCGCTGATATATATTTATACTCTCTTCTCACTTCTTCCCCAACACCCACCTTCGCCCCACTCAGGTTGTAGGAACTTTCTCAACTTTCTATTTGTAATTGTCCACTGAAACCCTTATCAATCCTAGATTTGCTTTCCACATGCCTTGTGGATCTTGTTTATATTCAAGCTATAATACTTAAGCATAGAGCAGATTTCTTCTCTGAAGAAATTGAACAGGAGAAGTTGCAGATTCAGAGAAACTAGATGGTATCCTAGGTGAAGGTGAGGTAATGGATTGGGAAAAAGGTTTTGAGGGAAAGTCGGCCTAAGGATGCCTAGGACAGAGAGCTGGCTTCCCGAGCACAGTGTTTAGGAGGGTCCTGTGCTTGGCTGAATGCTCTGTTGCCACCATCTTGAAATTCTTCATGCTTTCATCTTTGAACTTGTGTTTTATAAGTGAAGTTCAGTGGGATGATGGAGCATGATTAGGAGCAAAGGAGATAGGTATAGTGTACATGGCCATGCTTCCTTGGGGCTCGTTTGAGACGTGTTAGTGATGACCCAGAAGAACAAAATTCGATGGACCTAGATGTGTGGTAATGGAGCAAGACTCAAAACGAATACAAGGTGAGCAAAGCATGTTAGCCTGTATGGGAGGATGCTGAGGCACAGACAGTCCCTGAGGGACCACGACTTCTGTTCAGACCAGAACTTTCAGAGGCAGAAAAGCGGCAGTTGTCTTCTAAGAAACATGGCCTGAGATTAGATATGGTTACCTCTTTTATTTTCAGAAAATAAAAGCAAGACTTTTTTTTTAAATCCATAGCTACCGTTGGGGAATGCCAGGACCAGGGAGGATTCAATGTCATGACCATAAACTCCATTCTGTTATTGATTCTGTTATTTCCCACTATTCCAACAAAAACATTGGAGAAATCACTAACGTTTATAACATTCGACTTAATAAAGACATTTTCAAGGTACAAAATACATTTTAATGGACTCAGTAATCTTCAGTTAAAGAATAAAGTTGATTAGTCAATAACAAGAGTACTTTTCTAAGCGCTGATATATATTTATACTCTCTTCTCACTTCTTCCCCAACACCCACCTTCGCCCCACTCAGGTTGTAGGAACTTTCTCAACTTTCTATTTGTAATTGTCCACTGAAACCCTTATCAATCCTAGATTTGCTTTCCACATGCCTTGTGGATCTTGTTTATATTCAAGCTATAATACTTAAGCATAGAGCAGATTTCTTCTCTGAAGAAATTGAACAGGAGAAGTTGCAGATTCAGAGAAACTAGATGGTATCCTAGGTGAAGGTGAGGTAATGGATTGGGAAAAAGGTTTTGAGGGAAAGTCGGCCTAAGGATGCCTAGGACAGAGAGCTGGCTTCCCGAGCACAGTGTTTAGGAGGGTCCTGTGCTTGGCTGAATGCTCTGTTGCCACCATCTTGAAATTCTTCATGCTTTCATCTTTGAACTTGTGTTTTATAAGTGAAGTTCAGTGGGATGATGGAGCATGATTAGGAGCAAAGGAGATAGGTATAGTGTACATGGCCATGCTTCCTTGGGGCTCGTTTGAGACGTGTTAGTGATGACCCAGAAGAACAAAATTCCGATGGACCTAGATGTGTGGTAATGGAGCAAGACTCAAAACGAATACAAGGTGAGCAAAGCATGTTAGCCTGTATGGGAGGATGCTGAGGCACAGACAGTCCCTGAGGGACCACGACTTCTGTTCAGACCAGAACTTTCAGAGGCAGAAAAGCGGCAGTTGTCTTCTAAGAAACATGGCCACTGAGGGACCCTATCCTGCCTTTCTTATTTCTGATAGTTTCCTGTGTTAGCCAAGCCACCCACAGTGAAGATGAAGATGAGAAGGAAAGGGAAAGGTAGGGCAAGGCAGAGTTCTTTTTCTTTTCTGTTCTAACTCATCCATAAGCTCAAGGTAGAGAATGTGGGTAGAGCATATAATGAAGTGAAATGGAAACAATCTTGTGTGTATGTCTAGCCACTGTTTTGGTAAGAATGAAATATCTATATATCACTATACAAGTACATGCGATAAAAAGAAATTATGTAATTTTGGTGATTTTGCCTAAGAGTTAAAGTTCTAGTAGTTGCATTTAGACTTGGCGTTGTACCATATAAAGAGGAATGATAAAAATCATGCTAATAATGTAAATTTTAATTTTTTTTAAACTTAGAACAGTTTTAAATGGCATCTGAGAAAAACACCATGACCAGTGGAGAGAGAGATTGCAGGAAGAAGGGAAAAGCTTTCTATTTTATTAACTTTAGTGGCATTTTCCTTGCTTTTGGAACAAGGGGCCTACATTTTCATTTTGTTGGGACCTGTAAGTTCTGTAGCTGGCCCTGTATGGGAGACTTGTCTCTTCCTAGAGTTAGCAGAGGGATTTTACCCCAATGAGGGAGATTGGTGGATTCTACCCTGGAGAAAAGAACTCCCTTGAACTTAGGAGTTCACCAATATACTGTGGACCTTCTCCCCATTGTTTCTAGAGAGAAACCTCTGAAGGTGCCGGCCCTTCCACATGCACCAGATTTCTCATAGGTTTTAGGCTCTCACTTTATGGAGAGGTAGCCGAGGACCTGCAAACATCACAGCAGAATTTGCAGCCTTTTCGTCATCCTGCTACGCTTTGGATTTAGAAGATGCCCTCCTTCTCAGTTCCTTACTGCAGATATAAGTCATCTAAGTCATCCCAAACATCAGACGCAATTTTAGTAATTGGATTTCTTGTCTGAAAGTGGTCTTTGTAGAAAATATAACTTTAGTGAGCTTTTCAAGAATTGATTTGCACCAAGCACAAAACCCTTGCGGACAGCTGGTGAGCTGTAATCAGGTGAAAAAGTCAGTCTAAACTCTACATTTAATGCTGTTGATGAAGTCATTAATTCAAATTTTGGGAGAAATATGTTCATGCTGGGCATAGAGGAAAAGGGGATTTAAACAGGTGGCCATGATATCTGGGGGAAAGCCCGATTGATTTTAAATTGCAATTCGGAGTGAAGAACAGAATGTTGATGCTAGCAGTGTCTGGCAGGCAGTTCAGTGGAATATTAGGTCTTACTAGAATCAGGCTTTGAACTAACCTGACGAGCCTCATTTTTGAAATTGGAAATCCGCCAGAGATATGGGAAGCAGTATGTGCAGCTTATACTCTGAAGCTGGCCAGAAAGAGTTCTTGACTCTCTCCTGTCCTGGGCTGTCTGCAGATTTGGGGGTGTGGTGGTGGGGTTCTATATGGAAAGGAAAACAGGAGAACTTACTATCAATTTAAGAGAAAGGAGACATATATTATACTCTCAAATAAGCTACCTAGAAGCTTTCTGGGAAGGAGGGCATCTTCTAAGTCAAATAATCTAATTGGCTCTTTTGCCTTTTGAACCTTACTTGTCTCATTGTACCGTGGTCTGAATCTGGTCTGTGGGTCTACATGGAAAAATGTAACCCTTCTCCCTGAGGAGACTTCTCTTCCTAGAGTTAGCAGAGGATTTTACCCCAATGAGGGAGATTGGTGGATTCTACCCTGAGAAAAGAACTCCCTTGAACTTAGGAGTTCACCAATATACTGTGGACCTTCTCCCCATTGTTTCTAGAGAGAAACCTCTGAAGGTGCCGGCCCTTCCACATGCACCAGATTTCTCATAGGTTTTAGGCTCTCACTTTATGGAGAGGTAGCCGAGGACCTGCAAACATCACAGCAGAATTTGCAGCCTTTTCGTCATCCTGCTACGCTTTGGATTTAGAAGATGCCCTCCTTCTCAGTTCCTTACTGCAGATATAAGTCATCTAAGTCATCCCAAACATCAGACGCAATTTTAGTAATTGGATTTCTTGTCTGAAAGTGGTCTTTGTAGAAAATATAACTTTAGTGAGCTTTTCAAGAATTGATTTGCACCAAGCACAAAACCCTTGCGGACAGCTGGTGAGCTGTAATCAGGTGAAAAAGTCAGTCTAAACTCTACATTTAATGCTGTTGATGAAGTCATTAATTCAAATTTTGGGAGAAATATGTTCATGCTGGGCATAGAGGAAAAGGGGATTTAAACAGGTGGCCATGATATCTGGGGGAAAGCCCGATTGATTTTAAATTGCAATTCGGAGTGAAGAACAGAATGTTGATGCTAGCAGTGTCTGGCAGGCAGTTCAGTGGAATATTAGGTCTTACTAGAATCAGGCTTTGAACTAACCTGACGAGCCTCATTTTTGAAATTGGAAATCCGCCAGAGATATGGGAAGCAGTATGTGCAGCTTATACTCTGAAGCTGGCCAGAAAGAGTTCTTGACTCTCTCCTGTCCTGGGCTGTCTGCAGATTTGGGGGTGTGGTGGTGGGGTTCTATATGGAAAGGAAAACAGGAGAACTTACTATCAATTTAAGAGAAAGGAGACATATATTATACTCTCAAATAAGCTACCTAGAAGCTTTCTGGGAAGGAGGGCATCTTCTAAGTCAAATAATCTAATTGGCTCTTTTGCCTTTTGAACCTTACTTGTCTCATTGTACCCGTGGTCTGAATCTGGTCTGTGGGTCTACATGGAAAAATGTAACCCTTCTCCCCATGGTGACTCTTCCCACTTTTGAAGGCAGTTACAATGTGTTTTGTAATCATCTCTTCTGAGAATCAGAGAGCCTTATTTCCTCCAAGCTTTCCTCATCACAGAATTTCCAGCCCTTGCTTCAGCCTGCTCCTCTTCTCGGACTCTGTTCACTTATCAGAAATTTATTGCACACTAAGTAGAGGCCAGGCATGCCTACCTAGAGCTAAAGTACAAACACAAACAAGATCTAGTCCCTTCCGTGAGAGAGTTCTGGGGCTAGCGGGTGAGACAAATGAAAAAACTGTATATACACTGTAATAAATGCTGTAATAGAGATATGCATGAAGGATAGTATGGGAGAATAAATTGCCTTTTTGATTAGAAATAAGCAATGCATTTCATGTAGGGTTTGACTGGTGCAGAGCAGGGAAGGTCTCTCATATTGTAGAATTTAAAAAAATCTTATCTATAACTCAACTTAGGAGCCCTTTTCATACCTAATGTTATTTATTTATGGTTTGTCTTTTGATCTCTTTTTCTTTATCATTGTTGCTGTGGTTTAGTTGCTATGTCATGTCTGACTCTTTGCAACCCCATGGACTGTGGCCTGCCAGGCTCCTTTGCTCATGGGGTTTTTCAGGTAAGATTTCTGGAGTGGGTTGCCATTCCCTTCTCTAGGGATCTTCCTGACCCAGGGATGGAACCCACCTCTCCTGTATTGACTTGTGGATTCTTACCGCTGATCCACCAGGCCCTTTCTTTATTATACTCAAATCAAGAGAGTTTGGGAAGCAGTATGTGCAGCTATACTCTGAAGTTTGGCCCAGAAAGAAGGTTCTTGATTTCTCTCCTTTGACTCCTCCTGTCGTGGGCTGTCTGCAGATTTGGGGGTGTGGTGGTGGGGTTCTATATGGAAAGGAAAACAGGAGAACTTACTATCAATTTAAGAGAAAGGAGACATATATTATACTCTCAAATAAGCTACCTAGAAGCTTTCTGGGAAGGAGGGCATCTTCTAAGTCAAATAATCTAATTGGCTCTTTTGCCTTTTGAACCTTACTTGTCTCATTGTACCCGTGGTCTGAATCTGGTCTGTGGGTCTACATGGAAAAATGTAACCCTTCTCCCCATGGTGACTCTTCCCACTTTTGAAGGCAGTTACAATGTGTTTTGTAATCATCTCTTCTGAGAATCAGAGAGCCTTATTTCCTCAAGCTTTCCTCCTCACAGAATTTCCAGCCCTTGCTTCAGCCTGCTCCTCTTCTCGGACTCTGTTCACTTATCAGAAATTTATTGCACACTAAGTAGAGGCCAGGCATGCCTACCTAGAGCTAAAGTACAAACACAAACAAGATCTAGTCCCTTCCGTGAGAGAGTTCTGGGGCTAGCGGGTGAGACAAATGAAAAAACTGTATATACACTGTAATAAATGCTGTAATAGAGATATGCATGAAGGATAGTATGGGAGAATAAATTGCCTTTTTGATTAGAAATAAGCAATGCATTTCATGTAGGGTTTGACTGGTGCAGAGCAGGGAAGGTCTCTCATATTGTAGAATTTAAAAAAATCTTATCTATAACTCAACTTAGGAGCCCCTTTTCATACCTAATGTTATTTATTTATGGTTTGTCTTTTGATCTCTTTTTCTTTATCATTGTTGCTGTGGTTTAGTTGCTATGTCATGTCTGACTCTTTGCAACCCCATGGACTGTGGCCTGCCAGGCTCCTTTGCTCATGGGGTTTTTCAGGTAAGATTTCTGGAGTGGGTTGCCATTCCCTTCTCTAGGGATCTTCCTGACCCAGGGATGGAACCCACCTCTCCTGTATTGACTTGTGGATTCTTACCGCTGATCCACCAGGAAAGCCCTTTCTTTATTATACTCATCAAGAATGGTCTGTTTTATTGGTTCTTATTGTTTATTCACATGTTTAAAATTTGTTTTATCAGTGTTTTCTACTTTAAAAAAGTAAGTTTTCTATCATCTCTCTGTTTGGGGGCTTATGAATGTTCAGCCTTCTTGAGTTTTAGTACCTTCTTTTAAGTCAACATGTTTCCTTTGGGTACTGCTTTCACCCTACTCCCTGGGTTTTGGTGTAGGAGGTTGTGCTGTGGTTTCTCAGTTATAAGCAGTTTGTAAAGTTAGGTGTATCTTACCCCAACATTCTCCCAGTGACTCTCTTCAGATCCTGTCGTGCAGAAGCCCTGCAGAGTCTGATGTCCCTGTCAAGACGACCCTGCGAGCGATCACCCCTGCTAAGGGGCACTTTCCTCATAGCATCCCTTTGTTCCCCTCAGCCATGTTGAGAGGAGCAACAACATCCCCCCTAATTAGGGCAGACAACAAGGGGAGCTGCCAAATGGGTATGTTTGTCTTAAGTATGTTGCCAGCACGAGAAAACGAGTTCTGGATTAAGACCCTTTGCCAGAACAACTAGTTAAAACAGGAATAGGACTGTGTCCAGATTTCATCACCATACGATGAGGTGCATCATTAGGCCGAGTGGGAAGGCAGTGGATGTGTGTACATCTCCCCTCTCCTCCTCATTCCGTGTGAGCTGCAGGTGAGCCTCACAAAGCTTTGTTTCACATGGATGCCTGTTGGGGTGGCGGCTGAGAAAATGCCGTAGCCGTTTGTTGCTCTGTTCCTTTTCCTTCTTAAAATAGCCTTTGCTTATCATCCTTCCTTCAGGACACGGGGGTTTCATGATCCCTTTATCCTCTTCCCTACAAAAATGTGCTCTTAAGATCTAGATCATCCAAGCTAGAAATGATTGATAACCATATTCGACCTTACCCAGACTGATGTTCATTTTTAAGGGAACAGAAAACCTTAAGCGGAAGGAAATCAGCCTGGATTTGCAGACTTTTCATCATCAGTATTAGAAAAGATGATTTTGAGGCAGTCGGGGGTGCAGGCTCCAGTGCAGATGGATGCGTGGCTTGTGTCTTAAACGAGCAAAGACGTAGGGGTGTGTGCAAACCAGTGAATAAAGGTTACTACTGGCATCCAATAAGTAGAGGCTAGGCTTGTCAGGTGATGCTAGTGGTAAAGAATTGACCTGCCAATGCAAGGGATGCAAGAGATATAGGTTCGATTTCTGGGTCAGGAAGATCCCCTGGAGGAGGAAATGGCCACCCACTCCAGTATTCCTGCCTGCAAAATCCCATGGACAGAGGAGCCTGGAGGGCTGTAGTCCAAGGGGTTGCAAAGAGCTGGATACGACTAACATCTGAGCATAACATAGCATAGGAATTCTAGACAGGCCTCCACAACCAAGAATTTTCTGACATCCGAATGCCAAGAGTTCTAAGGTTGAGGATCCCTTGGTATAGATGGATACAGATTTGGTAGTGACACTGGCCCCCAAGTGAGAGAGATAGCAGGAGAGCTTCATGGTGCCAGCTGGCGACTGCTTTCCCTGAATAAAGGAGTCCCCACTACTTAGCAGCAAGAGTTCTTGTCCTACAACTCAGTACAGACAGATCAGACTTCTTTGGAGAATTCTGGACTTTTACATGAGTATCTACATTTTTAAATGCCAGCAGTGAATCCAAATGAACAAAGTTGAGAGAGCCACACAAAAGATGGCCGTGAGCTGCATTTGGCTTTTGGGTGGCTACCTACAAGCTCTGACCCAGATAGTTGTGTCCTGGGAAGTACAGGGTGCTCAGTCACTCAGTCCTGTCCACCTCTTTGCAACCCCATGGGCTGTAGCCTGCCAGTCTCCTCTGTCCAAGGGATTTTCCAGGCTACAATACTGGAGTGGGTTGCCATGCCTTTCTCCAGGTAATCTTCCCAACCCAGATATTGCACTTGCATCTCTTTTGCATCTCCTGCATTGGCAGGCAGATTCTTAACCACTGCACCACCTGGGAAGCCCCTAAGAAGTGGAAGGCAGGTTGCACATCCAGGGCTGCCAGGTACTGGGGGAAGGCACTGGCCATCAGTCCTTCAGTCTTCAAAGACCATGATGGTCCTACTGAGGCAGGAACCAAGAAAACATCTGTGTGAGCTCTGTGGAAAAGAAAAAAATCTTGATCCTCTAAAAATGGCTCTAGCATTATTCAACCTGGTTTCCCAAAGCAATTTTACCTTTTCTTCTTGTAAAATTCTCTGGGGTCAATAGGTACATTTCAGATGTTGGACTTCTACTGATTTAAGTGTCTAATTGTTGCAAAGATTAAATAAGATAATATACAAGAGAGTTCAGAGTGTAAGGTTGTCTGGCACTAAGAGAGACGTGTGCTGACCTCCACAATAGAGACACTGCTTCACTATGTGAATGGGATTGTCTATATCGTTGTTACACTGGATGGAATTAGTGACCAGCTCCTGGGATAATGAGCTGAGTTCACCCACTTGAATTTGGAGAGCAAACACACGTTCTTTGTGTCGGAGAGGTATGCCTGAGGTTTCCTTTGTCTTTCCCTGCTTTGGGAAGAAGTAAATTTGGCATGGCCTCTGAATGTCTGCCTCCCCTACACTACTTTTTTTTTTGAGTATGGAAGCTTTGTAAATTCGCCTTGTTAAAAAACAAGCACTCTTTTCCTACCTGCTGAAACCTCCTTCTAGTCCAGAGGTTGTGTAATGAACAAAGGGGGCAGTAATACCAACTGCGCGCAGACAGCTCTGCCCACGCAGGTACACAGGCATGGCTGCACCCACCGAGAGGGAGGCCCTTTGTAAAGAACCCTTTTTATGGTGACTCTTTCACCTCCCCCAGCCCAGCCTGAGCCATGAAAAGAGTGTTGTCAATGAGACAGGCCAATTTTACCCATCTTACACAATCGTGCATTACAGACTTTCCAAGAAGACGCCATTCAGGGTGAATCACCAAATTCAGGATGAAAAGGTTTTGATTTGCAAAAACGCTCGAGCATTTCTCTTTAGAGCTGGAGATGGCAGGGAAGGAACCGACGTGCATGCAGCTGCTTCACCTTTGGGCCAGGTGCACTGGCAAGTGCTCCGCGGTGGAGCAGGGAGAATGCACCCAAGCATTTACAGGCGTCTTTGTCACACCCTGGCGCCAGGGCCCATGAATGCCTTATTTAAGGCAGCAAAGAAGGAGAAGGTGCTGGTGACGGTGGGGGTATTGAGCCGTGTGGAACGGAGTCAAAACACAAACTACTTGTTAACAGCAATTGAAATTAATGTTTAAATGTTCAGGTTCTCAACTGGATTCCATCCACCCTGGTAAGAGGTGATGAGAAAAAGGGCTAGATGGAGGATTCTATCATTTCAGATGATTTCCACTAATAATAACAGAAAATGTGTGTCAAAGGACTTAAGCCTCTTTATTTACTCAAATGTTGGGCTCAGGACCACCAGCATCACGTTCACTATCACCTGGGAGCTTGTCGGAATGGCAGAATCCACAGCCCCAACCCAGACCCGAATCAGAATCTGCATTTTAATAAGACACACAGGGTTTTTGTATACACTTTGTAGTCGGATAAGCACAGTCTTCAATAAGAACTCTGCATTTGTCTTTTTCTGAGTCTCAGAGACTGAGTCCACTAGAGGTAGGTGATTCCAGGGTTGGGTTAACTCAGCGACTCAGTGATATCAAGAATGGTCTGTGCGTTCTTCGTTTTTCTGCTCTGCTCTTCTAAGTGTGTCAGATTTATCTTCCTGTGGTCACAGGTGCCTGCAGAAGTTCCAGGCATTACCTTGCACAGCTAAGTGAAGGGGTGGGAAAAAGGAAGCTGCCTCTCACATATGACGTTTTAACAGCAAGGAGACATTTTCTAGAAGCCCGTTAGTGGGTTTCCTTTTATGTTACATGCCTCATATCTGAGAATATGCAATCATTTGCCCATTCCTAAACCAATCCCTGGCAAACGGGTTAGAATAGTGATTATTGGCTATGGCCAATGAATATTTCACCTCTAGGACCAGGTAGGAGCCTGGTCTTCTTCGATGCACATGGTGATTAAATATGTGAACAAAATGGGTTTCTGTAACTTGGAAGAAACAGGAGTGGGTAGGAGAGACAGCTGGTGGGAAAATCAACAGTGTGCTGCAGCAATTTTTTTAAAAGGCTGGTCATGTATATTTTGGGACATTAGGAATTTCCTCATGAGTGTTTGTTTGAGAGTTAAAAAGAAACCATCTGTGAGGGCTCCCTGTCTGGGCTAAGAGAGATTGTCCTAGTGACATGTATATCCTTAGATAGTTTGTGTGACAGAAAGTTCTTAATAATAGGATAATGCAATTATAAGTGTTAAAACTAGAAAGCTAGAAGGGACATTGTAGATTACTTAGTATCATGCCTGTACACTCTATAAATGAACAAAAATCCAAATGACCCCTACATGGGTCAGTTATGTTGAGATTGGAATAGGCTCCTTTTATGTGCTGCCATCTTGACGGAGGAGCTCATTGTTTCAATTTGATGTCTGGACATTCAAGAAGTACATCATTTTACTTTTCTGGGGATAATGAATGATGATGTAGAGTGAATCACACAGAGGCCATTTTAAGACCAAGAGAAATAGGATTCAATTAAGTAGGTCAGAGGATGCCAGCTGCCTTGAAACCATGAGGCCTAGGAGAGCGGGGTCTATCTGATGCAATCTGTAAGCACTTGGCCAGTAGTTTGTAGGACAATTAATGCAGTGGATAAATGAATTAAGTGTAATTCTGTCTTTTTCTATAGAAGGCTGTCATGTGACCTATCTTCCCTATTTGCATTCTTCTTTGCTTTACATTTTTTTAATTTTTTTTTATTTTTTTTCTCTGTTTCCTATTTATCATGAAGTGATGGAACCAGATGCCATGATCTTCATATATATATATATATATATATATTTTTTTTTTTTTTTTAAGCCACTTCTATTGATCTTTCATTTATTTCCATCTTTGTTCTTTGGCCTATGTGGGCCTCTCGCAGTGGCATCTCTCGCTGCAGAGCACTGGCTCCGGGTGCTTGCGCCCCAGAGCTCTGGCTCGGTAATTGGACACATTGGTCCAGCCGCTCCGCGGCACGTGGGATCTTCCCAGGCCAGGGATCGAACCGGCGCCCCTTGCACTGCAAGGCGGTGTCGTTACCCACTGGACCACCAAGGGAGCCTGCGATACATTGTTTTTATTGGCTTTCTGTGAATAAGTGTGATAGGACCAAAGGATTCCTGGGAACCCAGGATACTTACTCTTTCATACTCTGATTTCTGAGAGTCTGAAAGAGAATAACAATACAACAGTAGGTGCTGTTCATAGATGAGGTGAGACAACTGAAGCTCAGAGAAATTAGCCCAAGGACAGCTACTCACCAGTGAAGTTGGGATTTAAACAGGGGACCATCTGGCTGAATCCATACCTTAATGTAATGACTGCCCAGAGAAATGTTTTCAAGTGTCTCAGTCTCGTGTGGCCCCATTCTGGGGAATGATGTGTCACTGACTTGAAACATTACTGAGCGATGTCGTCCTGTCTTTGAGACAGTCAGCTTGTTGAGCGCAGACGCAAGCTTCTCAAGCTGATCCTGGGCACTTTTTCTTTTCTGTCTCTATTCCGTTTTTCTTTGTCCTGTACTCTCCTTCCGCCCATTGTCTACTTGTCACTTTGAAGACCACTGATTTCAAAAATGCACCCGTAGCTGTTAATTTTGCATGTATCTGATTTTATGGGTTTGTGGAGCTCCTGAAGTTAAATTAATTTTAAATGGATTTTAATTACTAATGCTTTGGGCCATTGCCTTTAGCAAAGTCAACAAAACAAGCAGGGTTACCTTAGTTTGTCTCTTTGAGGAATGTGCTCACCCTTTTGGGTTCTTGCTAAATAGAACAGCTTTCTAATTAGAAACATAAAGCCATGGCTATATTTGAAGGTCTGAGTTTATTAGTTTTTCTAAAACAGCCACCTTTGATTTAAGAAATAGGATTTTAAAGGTGCACAAAAGGATTTTTGTTAGTACAACCTTGTTATTTTTCAAAGGTGGAGAGAGTCCTAGTTGTAACATTATGCTGTGTAAATGCTGAACCAGAGGCTAAATTATGACCCGAAGGTTTGAATTCTATTCTTAGCCCCACACAGAGTGCTTTGTATGTGACAGTAGAGAAATCGGGTTCCTTCTCCATACAGTATCCGCTTGTAAATTAAGGGTAATCAACTCCTAGTTGAAAAGGGAAGGCATAATAAGATAATGTTCAAAATGGCTTTTAAGTGTCTACCTATAGAGGTTGAAGGTGGAAATAACCCCCTCCCAGGAGGGAAGGCTACTCGTGTTGTTCCCAGAGGAATGAATGTTCTGTTCAATCAGGAGCCATCACTTGAGTGGTTTGATAATAATAAAGCTTAGATTGACTGCAGATAAAAATGGGAAAGGTTGACTAAGTCATTTAGTCCCTTGACAATTTTGCAAGCCCAGCGATTTCTGTTAAGGATCAGTCTTAGATGGTGTCATACATGGTCCAGTCAAATCACCAAGGTTCTGGGCTCCCCCACCACGCCTTCCCCCAGTAAAGATCGTAAGATTTTTTCTATTTTCTCTGAAAATTAATATCAAATTTCCTTCCTCTAAATATATTGCTACCATGACTAATGACTCCTAGGTGGTCTCTTGTACCTCTTTTATCCCTCTTAGTTGAAAAAATGTGCTAAAATACACCCCAGGTAATAGAAACACCCATGGCTACCAGCTGGTTAATGCATTAAATTCATTGTTTAGCTTGACGGATATAAGAATCTTTCTAAGCAGAATGTTAAGTCTCTTATCTCAGGGTCCATATACATGACTATAAAAGATACTTAGAAAGAAAACTGCGATTTGAAATGAAAACTCGAAACATAAACTTCCTGGGACAAGTTCAAGAAGAGAAAATGACCTTTTTCTGTCTAGAATCGACCAGTTTCTGTCTAGAATTGACCTCCCACTCCTATTTAAAACAGCCCCCAATAATCTTATTTAAGTCACACAGTGTATCTAAATATGCAAAGCCAAATAAATATACAAGCAATTACTTATTAATAGCAAGAATATATTATGTGTGTCTATTTTTAACAGTTTCCAGACTTTTTTTAAGTCATATCTGCTTATTTTTCTCAAGCTTTAAAAGATAATCTTTGTAATTGTTTCACCTTTATACCAGGATTCATCTTTTGTTCATATAATGCTTGTTTGGTTCATGTGTTTTTGGAAATTTTGAAAGTAGATGATGTTTGAGAGTACCCCCAAAGTTCAGACTCCAGGGTTTTGTATAAACACTGCCACAGGCAGGCACACGGACACACACGCACACGTGCACATGCACCTACTTACACTCTGTTTCTTTATCTTCATTTTGTTTGATATTCTCTGTCAGAAATTATTTCCCTTTCAAATCCTCCTTGATCACTTCCTATGTGATTACTTTCAGTGGTTGCCCACCATTAAGGAGGTTTTTTTTTTTTTTTAGGTAAAGAAGCTGGATAGAAAAAAAGATGAATCAGAGGAAGGGGGAAAAAAAAACTTTGAAGAAGAAAACATGCTTGGTAAAGCAGGGAAAAGTAAATGACATCTCTTTTAGTTACACAGGCGCTTCCAAAACCTGTGTTTTTCACCCATGTATATATAATCTAAGTTCCTCGTGAATTCTCAGTATTTGGGAATAGATTTTGGAGTAAATTTTCTTGTTTGTATTCATCTTATATATAGATCACTATTTGAAAAAAATAAGTTCTAATTTGTTTTTTCAAGTAAAGAAAAAGAGTGGAAAGGACCACGGGGAACCTCCAGAAAGAAGCAGGGGAGAGGAGAATTTGCAAGATGAGATGTTAGATAGGAACAGCATAAGCACTGTTTAGACAGCGCTAGTGATGACTGCGTCACAGAATTTGAACAATGAAGGGACCCTCAGCTCACCTTTAATTTCTTTATCTATGCCTTTTGGGTAGTTTTATGGCCATAAAGGAACCTTCAGTGACAATGTCTTTACAGTCATATTTGATCAGTACTGTGCTCCTCCATGTTCTCGTTCTAACCATGCAGATCTTTATTCTCCAAACATTCCAGGTTCCCTCCTGTCTCAAGACTTTGGCAGTGTTCCACTTCTTTTTTAAAATTATTTGTTCAAGCAATTACTTATTAATAGCAAGAATATATTATGTGTGTCTATTTTTAACAGTTTCCAGACTTTTTTTAAGTCATATCTGCTTATTTTTCTCAAGCTTTAAAAGATAATCTTTGTAATTGTTTCACCTTTATACCAGGATTCATCTTTTGTTCATATAATGCTTGTTTGGTTCATGTGTTTTTGGAAATTTTGAAAGTAGATGATGTTTGAGAGTACCCCCAAAGTTCAGACTCCAGGGTTTTGTATAAACACTGCCACAGGCAGGCACACGGACACACACGCACACGTGCACATGCACCTACTTACACTCTGTTTCTTTATCTTCATTTTGTTTGATATTCTCTGTCAGAAATTATTTCCCTTTCAAATCCTCCTTGATCACTTCCTATGTGATTACTTTCAGTGGTTGCCCACCATTAAGGAGGTTTTTTTTTTTTTTTTAGGTAAAGAAGCTGGATAGAAAAAAAGATGAATCAGAGGAAGGGGGAAAAAAAAACTTTGAAGAAGAAAACATGCTTGGTAAAGCAGGGAAAAGTAAATGACATCTCTTTTAGTTACACAGGCGCTTCCAAAACCTGTGTTTTTCACCCATGTATATATAATCTAAGTTCCTCGTGAATTCTCAGTATTTGGGAATAGATTTTGGAGTAAATTTTCTTGTTTGTATTCATCTTATATATAGATCACTATTTGAAAAAAATAAGTTCTAATTTGTTTTTTCAAGTAAAGAAAAAGAGTGGAAAGGACCACGGGGAACCTCCAGAAAGAAGCAGGGGAGAGGAGAATTTGCAAGATGAGATGTTAGATAGGAACAGCATAAGCACTGTTTAGACAGCGCTAGTGATGACTGCGTCACAGAATTTGAACAATGAAGGGACCCTCAGCTCACCTTTAATTTCTTTATCTATGCCTTTTGGGTAGTTTTATGGCCATAAAGGAACCTTCAGTGACAATGTCTTTACAGTCATATTTGATCAGTACTGTGCTCCTCCATGTTCTCGTTCTAACCATGCAGATCTTTATTCTCCAAACATTCCAGGTTCCCTCCTGTCTCAAGACTTTGGCAAGTGTTCCACTTTGTTCAAAGAGCACCCCAGAAATAGCATTGATCTAGGATATCAGGGTGACCCATGACACAGCTGGTTCTACAAATGTGGGGTGTGACACAGAATATTCTAGCAGGATCACTCCAGGGGGACATCAGCACACATTGTCAAGACGAGTGTATGGCAGTGGTGGTTGGGGCGGGGGGTGGGGGCAAGCTGCGGAGTGGATCTCAGCAGCAGCTACGCAGCTGGAGGAGGCGTCAAAGAGAATGAGAAATGGTCATGGAAACAGGATGTATCTGCTTAGAGCAATGTCTTAAGACACATAGAAAAGAATGAGTTTTAAGAAAACAGATACAAGCAGTATTGGACACGCAAAGTACAGGGTGGCAGGTAAAAAGCCCTTGGTGTTTTCCCCATTCATCATTCATCCATTCAACCATGCCTACTACAAATAATGCACGTGTGGCCAAGTACCAGTTGCTCATCACCTAGAAGTGAAGAAAGCAGACACTATCCCTGCGTCATCCTGAAGCTTATATTCTGGGGGAGGAAGGGTGAAGAGAGATGCAAAACAAGTTCATAATAAGAATATAATATAATATAATATCCAGTGGCAACAATTGCTATGAAAATGCAAAGCAAATTAGGGAGATGGGGAGATCTGATGGTGCTCCTTTGGGAAGGAGAGGCAGGGAGATCTCTCTGTTGGGGGAGGGTTATCTCAGTGGAGAAAAGAATGAAGTGAGACAAGAAATGTTAGCAGTCGTGATGACTGAGGAAGCCTTGAGGAGGTTGGCCTTTGGGAAATGGAGAGGCCAATGAGATGTTAGATAGGAACAGCATAAGCACTGTTTAGACAGCGCTAGTGATGACTGTCACAGAATTTGAACAATGAAGGGACCCTCAGCTCACCTTTAATTTCTTTATCTATGCCTTTTGGGTAGTTTTATGGCCATAAAGGAACCTTCAGTGACAATGTCTTTACAGTCATATTTGATCAGTACTGTGCTCCTCCATGTTCTCGTTCTAACCATGCAGATCTTTATTCTCCAAACATTCCAGGTTCCCTCCTGTCTCAAGACTTTGGCAAGTGTTCCACTTTGTTCAAAGAGCACCCCAGAAATAGCATTGATCTAGGATATCAGGGTGACCCATGACACAGCTGGTTCTACAAATGTGGGGTGTGACACAGAATATTCTAGCAGGATCACTCCAGGGGGACATCAGCACACATTGTCAAGACGAGTGTATGGCAGTGGTGGTTGGGGCGGGGGGTGGGGGGCAAGCTGCGGAGGAGTGGATCTCAGCAGCAGCTACGCAGCTGGAGGAGGCGTCAAAAGAGAATGAGAAATGGTCATGGAAACAGGATGTATCTGCTTAGAGCAATGTCTTAAGACACATAGAAAAGAATGAGTTTTAAGAAAACAGATACAAGCAGTATTGGACACGCAAAGTACAGGGGTGGCAGGTAAAAAGCCCTTGGTGTTTTCCCCATTCATCATTCATCCATTCAACCATGCCTACTACAAATAATGCACGTGTGGCCAAGTACCAGTTGCTCATCACCTAGAAGTGAAGAAAGCAGACACTATCCCTGCGTCATCCTGAAGCTTATATTCTGGGGGAGGAAGGGTGAAGAGAGATGCAAAACAAGTTCATAATAAGAATATAATATAATATAATATCCAGTGGCAACAATTGCTATGAAAATGCAAAGCAAATTAGGGAGATGGGGAGATCTGATGGTGCTCCTTTGGGAAGGAGAGGCAGGGAGATCTCTCTGTTGGGGGAGGGTTATCTCAGTGGAGAAAAGAATGAAGTGAGACAAGAAATGTTAGCAGTCGTGATGACTGAGGAAGCCTTGAGGAGGTTGGCCTGATTGGCACCAAGGGATGAGCGAGCTATAAGATGGAGAAAGTTGTCAACAACTGAAATACACTGAGAAGTCAAAATAAAGGAAAGGACAGTATTTATTGAATTGTCTGGTTTGACCAGTAAGGAGGCTAGTGACCCTAAAGAGAACAGTTGTCATGACTTGTTGGGGAGACAAATAAACTGCAGATGATTAAGGAGTGAGAGGGTAACAGGAAAAATGGATAGAGGGGAGATATTTTGAAAAAGCTTAGTGATGATGGGGAGTGGCTAAGGGGAGTTAGTGTTGTTCAGTTGCCCAGTCCTCTCCAAATCCTGGCAACGCCACGGACTGTAGCTCCCTAGACTTATCTGTGTCAAGCCTTTGGCAATGAACAGGCTTTTAAAAGAGAAAGGGATGGGACTGATGTCCATCTCTGCAGTCTACTCTTCCTTTAACCTGTATTCTACCGCATTCCTCCTCCTTTTTGCACCTCGTACCTGCCTCAGAAAAGAATACAATGCTATGATCTGAGAGGAAACACTCTCCTGTTACATTTGTGTGTAACCCTTGTGTGCAAGACATATGGACGGTGGTATGGTTATGAGGTCAGATTGTTGAATGTTCTGTTTGTGAAGGTCAGGGACATATTGGACTTAAGTGAGAACCCATCACCTTGAAAGGAGTGTCTTGGGCTGGACAGCCAGAAACCCGAGTCGGATCAAGGAGGCCTTTGCAGCAGGATGCTCTTGGTTTTAGGCATGAAGTTAACCAGATCCGAGAGAGGTGGTTCTCTTTGGAAGCGGGTGGTGTTCTCCCTCCAGAGTGGATGGGGCCTGGGGAGTGAGCATGCCAAGCACCTTAACCGAGAAGTTGTGGTCATCCTTTGGGGCTCTTTGTGATTGAGGTGGATGTGCCTAAGGTCGTGCACAACTGGGTTTGGAGTCCAGCTCTGCCATTCCCCCAAAGTGGATCTTGGGCAAGTGATTAGATCTCTCTGCATCATGTTATAGCACTTGTATGCTTGTGCACTCAGCTGCTGAGTCGTATGTGATTCGTTCTGACTCCATGCATTTTAACCCACCAGGCTCCTCTGTCCATGAGATTCCCTGGGCAAGAATACTGGAGTGGGTTGCCATTTCCTTCTCCAGAGGATCTGCTAGAACCAGAGATCAAACCTGCATCTCCTGTGTGGCAGATGGGTTCTTTACCACTGGGCAGATATAAAATGGTATAGCTTTTTGTGTTTTTTTGTTTTTTTTTTTTTCCCCCTCTAGACAAGGTTTTCTCAGCCTTGGCACTGTGAATATTTGGGGAAGGACGATGCTCTGTTTTGAGAACTGATAAGAGGGACTGCCCAATGCATTGTAGGGTGTTCAACAGCATACCTGATCTCTGCCTACTCAATGCCAGAAGCTAGATCCCCTCAAGCCGATTATGATGATCAAAATTGTTTCTAGGCATTGCTAAATGTCCCCTGGAAATTAAGCCACCCCTAGTTGAGAACAAATGCTCTAGAGTGAGTTAACCTATATCATTAGCAATGATGGAGAATGAGCCTGTGGAAAGGGAGAGAGAAAAGAGATTGAAAAGGGAGGATCTTAACATGAGGCACCACAGTCGGGAAGTTTAGCACATCAACAAGTGAGAAAAGCAGAATTTAAGGACTATCAGTCAATGCTGTGATAGTTTAGGAACAAATGTTGTGACTCCAAATTAAGAAGGAAACATTACTGAAAATTAAGTGAGAACCGATCACCTTGAAAGGAGTGTCTTGGGCTGGACAGCCAGAAACCCGAGTCGGATCAAGGAGGCCTTTGCAGCAGGATGCTCTTGGTTTTAGGCATGAAGTTAACCAGATCCGAGAGAGGTGGTTCTCTTTGGAAGCGGGTGGTGTTCTCCCTCCAGAGTGGATGGGGCCTGGGGAGTGAGCATGCCAAGCACCTTAACCGAGAAGTTGTGGTCATCCTTTGGGGCTCTTTGTGATTGAGGTGGATGTGCCTAAGGTCGTGCACAACTGGGTTTGGAGTCCAGCTCTGCCATTCCCCCAAAGTGGATCTTGGGCAAGTGATTAGATCTCTCTGCATCATGTTATAGCACTTGTATGCTTGTGCACTCAGCTGCTGAGTCGTATGTGATTCGTTCTGACTCCATGCATTTTAACCCACCAGGCTCCTCTGTCCATGAGATTCCCTGGGCAAGAATACTGGAGTGGGTTGCCATTTCCTTCTCCAGAGGATCTGCTAGAACCAGAGATCAAACCTGCATCTCCTGTGTGGCAGATGGGTTCTTTACCACTGGGCAGATATAAAATGGTATAGCTTTTTGTGTTTTTTTGTTTTTTTTTTTTTCCCCCTCTAGACAAGGTTTTCTCAGCCTTGGCACTGTGAATATTTGGGGAAGGACGATGCTCTGTTTTGAGAACTGATAAGAGGGACTGCCCAATGCATTGTAGGGTGTTCAACAGCATACCTGATCTCTGCCTACTCAATGCCAGAAGCTAGATCCCCTCAAGCCGATTATGATGATCAAAATTGTTTCTAGGCATTGCTAAATGTCCCCTGGAAATTAAGCCACCCCTAGTTGAGAACAAATGCTCTAGAGTGAGTTAACCTATATCATTAGCAATGATGGAGAATGAGCCTGTGGAAAGGGAGAGAGAAAAGAGATTGAAAAGGGAGGATCTTAACATGAGGCACCACAGTCGGGAAGTTTAGCACATCAACAAGTGAGAAAAAGCAGAATTTAAGGACTATCAGTCAATGCTGTGTTTTATGAGTTTAGGAACAAATGTTGTGACTCCAAATTAAGAAGGAAACATTGAAGCTGAAAATTAGAAAAGAAAAAATACGTTTGTCCTAACAATTTGGAAACCAGCATGCAAACTTTCAAGGAAAAGCAGGATTATTAAAAAATAAATAAATAAAGAGAAACCATCAGTTATCCTTTTACGTCTTAGGAGGATTAAGACAAATGAGCCCACAGTTTGAGTTGGAAAGTAGATCATGTGATTCACAAAATTACCCCTTAGCCTGGGAAGTCCTTAACTTGGGATTGAAGACAGATGTTTCTGATGTGACTCATGTATTTTTACCACTTTCTCATGGGCATGGACTGAATTTATTCCTTTCTGTCTCCTGGTGATGTCAGTGTCTTGTTTACACAGGATGAGCCTGCCTAAGTCAAAACTAGCCCTGAATCACATGATGCATGGTAAAAATACAGAGGCGGGTTTCTCTTTAGATATAGTTGCAGGCTTTAGAGGAGTCAATTGATTTCTGGGTTGAGTGCACAAACTTTAGATATTTGGGAATGTTCTAGAATAACAACATTTCAGAGTAGAGACAGATCATCATAGTTATCTCCACAAATACTGTACAGTTTCTCAAGGTGGTATTTTAAGTATTTCAAGTATTGCACAGTGAAAAGACACAAAGTTGTGCCTCTCTTAGGGATGGAACAAACGTGAATATACTACTTGGCAGTCAAATATTCTCCCTAAATTAATATCCAATATTCATCTATTCCTGAAAAGACAACTGGCATTTAATGAAAACATACCATATCAGAGAGAACTATTATAGTTATTTTACGATGTGATTTCCATAAAACCTCTCGGCAATTTAGTGAGTCAGGTATTATGCTATGTGCAAGCAAGAAAAACTAGCAAACATGCAGAAAATCATATCTAACAATGTAGAAACAGGTGTTTTATGTCCAGAGTTGATCTTTGGACGTCCCACCCCCAGTGATTTTTTTTTTTTTAACCTGTTTCTGATGAAATGTCAACTTCTTTTTAACAGTCGATACACAAACTGAACCACTTTGGGACTGATATTTGGGCAACTGATTTCATCCTGCCAGACTCTATCCAACAGAGTTGAATTAGCAGACATGGCTTTGGCCCAGGTCCTGTCTAGCAGAGCACCTTTCAAACTCCCCTGGCTGACCTCTCTAGCAGCACCCTTGGGAAATGATCCATCAAGGGTCATATTGACGTTGGGAAGAGGTCATTTTCTCTGAGTTTTAAATTAAGGACTTGAGTTTGGCCATTGGCCTCCATATGAGGAGAATAGTTACTCTCTTGTAATTGAGTGCAGTTTTTGCAAGCAAACTTATTGTGTGGAAAGACTTGGAATTTATTAAATCCTAAAGAGAGAAACAGTCCTCAGAAAATCATTCATTTCTAACAAGTAACTAATTTCCATTACAAGGGCCCCTTCTTTGCATGGATAGATCTGGTCTAATCTATATGTTTTCTTAACTTTCATAGTTAACTGTTACTGTGTACTTCTTATATGTGTGTGTGTGTGTGACACACACACACACACACATCTTCTGCTCCAAATGTTTTGTTTGCTTGTTTCCCCCCAATAACTCACAATAACTTGCAGAATCTATTTAGCCCTGGGGGAAAAAGAACATCTCTGCTAAGCATCGCTTCTCCCAAACATTATAAAAGGATACAGTGAAATGATTTTTTTTTTTTTAAAAAAAGCTATCTGTGGATGTACGCTTCAGGATATTCAGTGTAAAAGCAACCCACCAGTCGAATCCAGCTTCTCACTCAACTGAACCGGGTCTCTCTCCCAATGCGCGTACACATGAAATGACTGGGAAGGGAGAGTTGGGTGGGCCAGTGAGGAAAAGACAGATGAGTGACCTCTGTGTCTGGGAGGTGGTCAGCGAGAGAGGCAGTCCCCCCACCCCCACCCGCTCACTCCCATGGCTCTGTGTGCCACTCTTCCTTTAGACAAAGACAATTTGCTTTTCATGTAGTAATGAAGAACAATGTTTAACAGACAAAGGAGCTTCTAGTTTATTATTGTGCTGTCTATTGACTAGAGCTCGATGCTGGGAAAAAATGGTAATTCACAGTGTGAATGCTTCTTTTCCAGCCTTACGGGTTATGACTGAGCATGTACATTGTATATTGCAGATGGTACAATAGTGAACCCTGTGAGAACGAGCAAAGAATGAATTACAGCTCCCCCCACCCCACCTCTTGCTAGCCAAGAAAACCAGGAATTTCTTCACAACGATTTTTATTTATGTCTCGTGTGTATGGGTTATTCCTGAACAATATACACTGCTGGATTCTGATAAATGATTTTAAGTTTCAGTGTTCGTAGATTAATGTATAAGATCTACCTTGCTGCTCTTGAAAGCCCATTCTCTGAGTTTTAAATTAAGGACTTGAGTTTGGCCATTGGCCTCCATATGAGGAGAATAGTTACTCTCTTGTAATTGAGTGCAGTTTGCAAGCAAACTTATTGTGGGGAAAGACTTGGAATTTATTAAATCCTAAAGAGAGAAACAGTCCTCAGAAAATCATTCATTTCTAACAAGTAACTAATTTCCATTACAAGGGCCCCTTCTTTGCATGGATAGATCTGGTCTAATCTATATGTTTTCTTAACTTTCATAGTTAACTGTTACTGTGTACTTCTTATATGTGTGTGTGTGTGTGACACACACACACACACACATCTTCTGCTCCAAATGTTTTGTTTGCTTGTTTCCCCCCAATAACTCACAATAACTTGCAGAATCTATTTAGCCCTGGGGGAAAAAGAACATCTCTGCTAAGCATCGCTTCTCCCAAACATTATAAAAGGATACAGTGAAATGATTTTTTTTTTTTTAAAAAAAGCTATCTGTGGATGTACGCTTCAGGATATTCAGTGTAAAAGCAACCCACCAGTCGAATCCAGCTTCTCACTCAACTGAACCGGGTCTCTCTCCCCAATGCGCGTACACATGAAATGACTGGGAAGGGAGAGTTGGGTGGGCCAGTGAGGAAAAGACAGATGAGTGACCTCTGTGTCTGGGAGGTGGTCAGCGAGAGAGGCAGTCCCCCCACCCCCACCCGCTCACTCCCATGGCTCTGTGTGCCACTCTTCCTTTAGACAAAGACAATTTGCTTTTCATGTAGTAATGAAGAACAATGTTTAACAGACAAAGGAGCTTCTAGTTTATTATTGTGCTGTCTATTGACTAGAGCTCGATGCTGGGAAAAAATGGTAATTCACAGTGTGAATGCTTCTTTTCCAGCCTTACGGGTTATGACTGAGCATGTACATTGTATATTGCAGATGGTACAATAGTGAACCCTGTGAGAACGAGCAAAGAATGAATTACAGCTCCCCCCACCCCACCTCTTGCTAGCCAAGAAAACCAGGAATTTCTTCACAATGATTTTTATTTATGTCTCGGTGTGTATGGGTTATTCCTGAACAATATACACTGCTGGATTCTGATAAATGATTTTAAGTTTCAGTGTTCGTAGATTAATGTATAAGATCTACCTTGCTGCTCTTGGAACACCTGTGTTCTTCTGCTTTCCCCCCAGTAAACTGAGGGAAGGCACAGGTGGTACCTCATTAACTTATTTCATGCAAATAAAAACATATTGCATGATTTCTTCTCCTTAACTATATAATCATGGAAACATGATCATGTTGATGAACGCAACCAACTTTGGAAGGGGAGGACTCAGCATCTTGTGTCAGTTCTCTTAGGGCGAAGGGCTTTGCAGTCCTTGTCAGTCAGATAGAAATGGAAAAGGAGAGGGAATGCCTCTTTCTTCTGTAAGAAATCCATTTTCTTCTAGTCTTTTCTGCATGTCCTAAGACCTTCTGTGATATAAAGTTGGAGATACAGAATTGGGGGAAAAAAAGAAAAGAAAGGAAAGAGCAAATTCCCATGGAGGCAGAGGAATTGGGAGCCCAGATGGAGAGCCATTACAAATAAGCATGCTTAGGTATCTTGAGTCAGTGTTCAGATATTCCTGTCAATGATTCGCAGAAAGTGACATTGATTTGCTTTGGAAACTAGATAGAAAAATAGCGAATGTGTACTGGAATGCTTTTAGAGTTCTGAAATCATACTGGAAAATGTCCGAGCATTCCAACCCAACTATAAACAGTGCCATGCTGTATTTATGGGGGATGGCAAGTCTGTTTTTAAGTCTTTTGCGATATTATTTGTTTTTAATTTATTGAATTAAAGCCAGATTTATTCAATTAAGATAATACACTTCAAGGTTAACTGCCATTTGCTGTTCATTTAGGCAAGCTATTGTACAGTTATGTAAATTTCGTGAACAGAGACACTACTTGAGTATCTTAATTACCAGCAAAAAGTGTCATTTAAATATGAATTAAGTGAATAGTTGCCAGTATTTCCTGTTTCTGTATTTTGTATCATCTTTAAATCTAAGGGCTAGGTTATGATCTGTGTCCTAAGATTCTTTTTCCTGTAAAAGAAAAGCACTCCTACTCCTAAATATTATTTTTAAAAGTAGAAGAACATGCAAAAATGCCATGATCTCATTGATCATGGATCAGAGAAATATCTGAATAAGAAGGTGACAGTTTTTTCCCGCTGGCCCCTGACAGTCATTTTCACAGTGTTACTGAAATTAAAAAAAAAGATTCCATCTTATATGGGGGGGGGAGGCGGGGGGGTTGGCGGATAATTTGCTACATGTGTCTTTTGCTCAAATTCACCCTCTGTGTGAATTCTTTTTTTTTTTTTTAATACTTTCTTTTAAATCTGCCCGTTTATAATGCATCCAAACATTCAGTTCTCCACCTCAAACACTGGGATAAGTGTAATTCACCACTTCTTTAACTTTGTTGAAAGGAACCATTATTTTAAATTTAGAACTGTCACATGGATAGTTGTGCTTAGCAAAATGAACCCATGATGACCTAATACTTTGCATTTTCTTCTAGTCCTAAGACCTTCTGTGATATAAAGTTGGAGATACAGAATTGGGGGAAAAAAAGAAAAGAAAGGAAAGAGCAAATTCCCATGGAGGCAGAGGAATTGGGAGCCCAGATGGAGAGCCATTACAAATAAGCATGCTTAGGTATCTTGAGTCAGTGTTCAGATATTCCTGTCAATGATTCGCAGAAAGTGACATTGATTTGCTTTGGAAACTAGATAGAAAAATAGCGAATGTGTACTGGAATGCTTTTAGAGTTCTGAAATCATACTGGAAAATGTCCGAGCATTCCAACCCAACTATAAACAGTGCCATGCTGTATTTATGGGGGATGGCAAGTCTGTTTTTAAGTTTTTTGCGATATTATTTGTTTTTAATTTATTGAATTAAAGCCAGATTTATTCAATTAAGATAATACACTTCAAGGTTAACTGCCATTTGCTGTTCATTTAGGCAAGCTATTGTACAGTTATGTAAATTTCGTGAACAGAGACACTACTTGAGTATCTTAATTACCAGCAAAAAGTGTCATTTAAATATGAATTAAGTGAATAGTTGCCAGTATTTCCTGTTTCTGTATTTTGTATCATCTTTAAATCTAAGGGCTAGGTTATGATCTGTGTCCTAAGATTCTTTTTCCTGTAAAAGAAAAGCACTCCTACTCCTAAATATTATTTTTAAAAGTAGAAGAACATGCAAAAATGCCATGATCTCATTGATCATGGATCAGAGAAATATCTGAATAAGAAGGTGACAGTTTTTTCCCGCTGGCCCCTGACAGTCATTTTCACAGTGTTACTGAAATTAAAAAAAAAAAAAGATTCCATCTTATATGGGGGGGGGAGGCGGGGGGGTTGGCGGATAATTTGCTACATGTGTCTTTTGCTCAAATTCACCCTCTGTGTGAATTCTTTTTTTTTTTTTTAATACTTTCTTTTAAATCTGCCCGTTTATAATGCATCCAAACATTCAGTTCTCCACCTCAAACACTGGGATAAGTGTAATTCACCACTTCTTTAACTTTGTTGAAAGGAACCATTATTTTAAATTTAGAACTGTCACATGGATAGTTGTGCTTAGCAAAATGAACCCATGATGACCTAATACTTTGCTGATTTCTTTTAAATGATTCGCCATGTATCTCCGAGTAACTGAGAAATGTTTTAGTGTGTCGCTGTGTTTTTGGATAGTTCTTGTGTATAAAAACAATCTAGAAACCAATCTGGCATTCATCAGGACACAGAAGGGAAGGCTTCCCAATCCGTTCATGAAAATCCCACCTCACTTCTGTGCAGTCCATTCCCAGCTCCATTCTGGAGCCAGAAGGCTGCACCCTGGGAAGATATTCCCAGCAGCCCCCCAAGGTAGCTCCTCCTCGCTCCCCCAGGAGTGAGAAGTTCACTATTCACTCAGTGCTTGCCTCATCCTTTCCAACATGTTCCCACTGATACATTAAAGGAATTAATTGCTCATAATGATCTCACCATCTGTTAACAGAGGTTCATACCTACAGGCTGGTGGCATGCGGTGGTTCTATTCAGGGATCAATAGGCAAGGCCCGGCGGACGCTTTTCCCACATTTGGCCGCCTTTGCGCGCTGAAAGGGGAGGAGAGCTCGGTGCCGGCCATCTGCTCCTTGTCTTTCTGTGCGAGACCTTGATGCGGTCCAGCGCAGCTCTGATCTGACTCCAGTCCGATTGGAATGTGGCTGATCTGAGAGCCTCTCAAAGCTGTGAAAGTGAGTCAAAAGGAGATGCCCATTGTCCAGCAGGGCTGAAAGAAAGTGATCACTTTAAAATTCATAACTCCCAGGTGCCTGCCATCTATTCATGGGAAAAACCCTCTGAACTTCTCTTCATTAAAGAGAGAGAGGGGAGTCTTGCTAAAAAGAGAGAAAAGGAAGTAGTTTGTGGGAATGTGCAGGGGATTTTCAGGCTAAACAAATGAGGAATTTGGAATTTTTTCACTTGTATCAAAAGCGCTGTGTAGGGGAAGGGGAAGCTCTTATTTATTTTTTTTTAAAAGGGCAGGGTTGGGGTGGGGGTGTTCCCTTCCTGGGGCACTGTAGCAACTACTAAAGAAGATTTTATTTTTTCCCCAGGAAAATTCAAAGATCACCCTGACCTTTTATTACCTGAAGCTGAGAAAAAAAAAAATTCTTTTTTGATTCTGGACAGCATTCTTAGTCAATTTCTATTCTATTTTGGATAACATTCTCAGTCGATTTCTATTCTTATTCTACTGGTGTGCAATTGGGATGGGAGTTTAGGGAAGAATGAGAGTGGGAAATTCCTGAATATGGTCCATCAGTGGACACAAATGAAACTCCAATCTCCCAGGTATTTCTAAGGAGGAGTTGCTTCAGCAGGGTTTCCTGCACTCAGCAAGATGTCTGTCAGGAGTAGAGTTCTCATTAAGCCTCAGTCAAAAGCAGAGCCATGAGGAAATAGTAAAGAAAAATGTAAAAATCTGTATGTCTAGGTAACTGAACATTCAGATAAATTACAGAAATGTAGGAACTACAGGACTGCTGTATCAATTGTATCTTTGGCTATTGGTCATCATAGACAATTGATATTGCCTCAGAGCCACATAGGAATTCAAAGAGGATTTATGGGTTAATGAATTGAGACCCAAATGAATGTATAAACGGAAAGACCTAACTTCTGTTTCTTGAAAATCTTTTTATCTTACAGATACGGCCCCTAGAGGTTAAGTGATATGCTCAAAGTCATAAATTTGTGCTATAACCTTACTCATATAATTTTCTTTCTACTGCTTCATGATACTTCTCTTGATAAGGAGAATTTTAAATTATTTTTCCTAAACTTTCCCTAAGTAAAATATAGATGAGTATTCCCAACCTAAATAATGTAACAGTTTCTTAAATTAAAAAAAAGAAAGTAAATAGAAAGATGATGAATACCAATACTGATACATAAAGAATAGAATATTGACCAAGCAAGGCCTTTATGTCATACAGAAAATACTGCAAAGATGGCAGAACCTGCTGTTGAAACAGGGTAGAGAAGTTGGATATCAATACCCAAATACAGAAAGAAGAGAAGAGGTAAGACTTGGCTGTCATTCATCCAGAGTCAAAAACCACCCCCTTTGACAAGCTGGGAGTCACAAGAAGGAAATGGTAGAGAGGAGATGGAAGAATCTAGAAATGATTCAAATTCTGAGAATGAGAGAAGGTAATTCTATCAGCAATAATTGCACTTTGGATAAACCTCGTTGGCTATGATATTCCCGCTGCACAAAGCTAGAGAGGGTATTTCTGACAGAATCTGTATTACTTTCTTAAAGAAGAGGCCATACCTTGACCATATTTTTCTTACTAGAAATTTAGATTCAGTTTATTAAGAATCTTTGTTTTGCTTGACTTTTTCTTTGTAGAAGCATATCTTTAATTTTTAGGGCAGTAGATGGAAGCATAAAATATGCTGAATAGAATTGTGACACTTTTTTTTTTTTAATTTTGGCCTCTTTTATGGATTTTTTATTTATTTATTTTCATCCATCTTTATTCTTTGGCACATATGGGCCTCCCATTCCAGTGGCCTCTCTCGCTGCAGAGCACTGGTTCTGGGCATATGTGCTCCAGAAGGCTGGCTGGTAATTGGACATACCAGTCCAGCTGCTCCACAGCACGTGGGATCTTCCTGGGCCAGGGATGGGACTGGTGCTTCTTGCACTTCAAGGCAGACTTTTTACCCACTGGACCACCAGGGAAGCCCTGTTCTTTTTTGGTTTTTTGTTTTCTTTGGCTATTCTTAGTTTTCACTGCTGCCACAGGCTCTTCTCTAGTTGCAGGGAGTAGAAAGTACTCTCTAGTTGAGGTGAGCAGGCTTCTTGTTGCGGTGACTTCTCTTGTGGAACTCGGGCTCTAGGGCACATAGCTTCTGTCGTTGCTGCACATGGGCTCCATGGTTGTGGGTCCGAGGCTCTAGAGCACAGGCTCAATCGTTGTGGCTCACGGGCTTAGTTGCTTCACAGCACGTGGGATCTTCCCGGATCAGGGATCAAATCCATGTCTCCTGCATTGGCAGATGAGCTCTTTACCACTGAGCTACCAGGGAAGCCTGACACAGTTTTATAGTAGGTTGAAGTAAGAAGAAAGTTAAGGTCGATTGTAGATTTGTTCACTAATTCAGTTTAATTCTTTTCTTTTTTTTTTAAACAGTTAGGCGGCATTATTTTGTTTTGTTTTAACCAACCACCCTTTGACAAGCTGGAGAAGGGGAAATGGTAGAGGAGATGGAAGAATCTAGAAATGATTCAAATTCTGAGAATGAGAGAAGGTAATTCTATCAGCAATAATTGCACTTTGGATAAACCTCGTTGGCTATGATATTCCCGCTGCACAAAGCTAGAGAGGGTATTTCTGACAGAATCTGTATTACTTTCTTAAAGAAGAGGCCATACCTTGACCATATTTTTCTTACTAGAAATTTAGATTCAGTTTATTAAGAATCTTTGTTTTGCTTGACTTTTTCTTTGTAGAAGCATATCTTTAATTTTTAGGGCAGTAGATGGAAGCATAAAATATGCTGAATAGAATTGTGACACTTTTTTTTTTTTAATTTTGGCCTCTTTTATGGATTTTTTATTTATTTATTTTCATCCATCTTTATTCTTTGGCACATATGGGCCTCCCATTCCAGTGGCCTCTCTCGCTGCAGAGCATTGGTTCTGGGCATATGTGCTCCAGAAGGCTGGCTGGTAATTGGACATACCAGTCCAGCTGCTCCACAGCACGTGGGATCTTCCTGGGCCAGGGATGGGACTGGTGCTTCTTGCACTTCAAGGCAGACTTTTTACCCACTGGACCACCAGGGAAGCCCTGTTCTTTTTTGGTTTTTTGTTTTCTTTGGCTATTCTTAGTTTTCACTGCTGCCACAGGCTCTTCTCTAGTTGCAGGGAGTAGAAAGTACTCTCTAGTTGAGGTGAGCAGGCTTCTTGTTGCGGTGACTTCTCTTGTGGAACTCGGGCTCTAGGGCACATAGCTTCTGTCGTTGCTGCACATGGGCTCCATGGTTGTGGGTCCGAGGCTCTAGAGCACAGGCTCAATCGTTGTGGCTCACGGGCTTAGTTGCTTCACAGCACGTGGGATCTTCCCGGATCAGGGATCAAATCCATGTCTCCTGCATTGGCAGATGAGCTCTTTACCACTGAGCTACCAGGGAAGCCTGACACAGTTTTATAGTAGGTTGAAGTAAGAAGAAAGTTAAGGTCGATTGTAGATTTGTTCACTAATTCAGTTTAATTCTTTTCTTTTTTTTTTAAACAGTTAGGCGGCATTATTTTGTTTTGTTTTAATTTAATTTTTAAAAGAGTTTTATTGTTTACTGCCATACATCGACCTGAATCCTCCATAGGTACACACACGTCCCCCTGACCCCAAAGCTCTGCCCCCATCTCCGTCCCCATCCCACCCCTCCAGGTCACCACAGAGCTCCTGTTTGAGATCCACTAGTCCCACAGCATATTCTCCTTCCTCACCCTAATGTCCTTAAGACTGTTCTCCATGTCCACCTTCCCACTGGTGCTCTGCGTATTCATTTATCGGCACCATCTTTCTAGATTCTATCTATCTATCTATCTATCTATATATCTATCTATCTATATATATATGTCAGTATACAATATTTATCTTTCTCTCTCTGATATGCTTTACTCTGTATAATAGGTTCTAGATTCATTAATTCTTAAGATATTAAGCTGTCTACTCTATAGTTCATGTGGATAAAGTCAGAATTGGTGAGATACTGGTCAAGAAGTAAAACTCATGACTAGTACATGTAGTTGAGACTGAGATGAAGGTTAACAGAAGCCAAAAAAGAATGGCTAACATTTTTTTTTTCCTTGTTTTTTTTTTTTTTTATCATCCATCTTTGTTCTTTGGCCCATGTGGGCCTCCCATCGCAGTGGCCTCTGTTGTCACAGAGCACCAGCTCTGGGCACATGCGCTCCAGAGCTCCGGCTCAGTAGCTGGACACATTGGTCCAGCTGCTCCGTTGCAGGAGTAGAAAGTACTCTCTAGTTGAGGTGAGCAGGCTTCTTGTTGCGGTGACTTCTCTTGTGGAACTCGGGCTCTAGGGCACATAGCTTCTGTCGTTGCTGCACATGGGCTCCATGGTTGTGGGTCCGAGGCTCTAGAGCACAGGCTCAATCGTTGTGGCTCACGGGCTTAGTTGCTTCACAGCACGTGGGATCTTCCCGGATCAGGGATCAAATCCATGTCTCCTGCATTGGCAGATGAGCTCTTTACCACTGAGCTACCAGGGAAGCCTGACACAGTTTTATAGTAGGTTGAAGTAAGAAGAAAGTTAAGGTCGATTGTAGATTTGTTCACTAATTCAGTTTAATTCTTTTCTTTTTTTTTTAAACAGTTAGGCGGCATTATTTTGTTTTGTTTTAATTTAATTTTTAAAAGAGTTTTATTGTTTACTGCCATACATCGACCTGAATCCTCCATAGGTACACACACGTCCCCCTGACCCCAAAGCTCTGCCCCCATCTCCGTCCCCATCCCACCCCTCCAGGTCACCACAGAGCTCCTGTTTGAGATCCACTAGTCCCACAGCATATTCTCCTTCCTCACCCTAATGTCCTTAAGACTGTTCTCCATGTCCACCTTCCCACTGGTGCTCTGCGTATTCATTTATCGGCACCATCTTTCTAGATTCTATCTATCTATCTATCTATCTATATATCTATCTATCTATATATATATGTCAGTATACAATATTTATCTTTCTCTCTCTGATATGCTTTACTCTGTATAATAGGTTCTAGATTCATTAATTCTTAAGATATTAAGCTGTCTACTCTATAGTTCATGTGGATAAAGTCAGAATTGGTGAGATACTGGTCAAGAAGTAAAACTCATGACTAGTACATGTAGTTGAGACTGAGATGAAGGTTAACAGAAGCCAAAAAAGAATGGCTAACATTTTTTTTTTCCTTGTTTTTTTTTTTTTTTATCATCCATCTTTGTTCTTTGGCCCATGTGGGCCTCCCATCGCAGTGGCCTCTGTTGTCACAGAGCACCAGCTCTGGGCACATGCGCTCCAGAGCTCCGGCTCAGTAGCTGGACACATTGGTCCAGCTGCTCCATGGCACATGGGATCTTCTCAGGCCAGGGATTGAACTGGCGCCCCTTGCACTGCAAGGTGGTGTGCTTACCCACTGGACCACCAGGGAAGCCCCATTTCTTAAGCATTTCAGCTTCAGCCTGGAGTTCTGGGAAGAACCCAGAGATTACTCCAGAAATGGTTAAAAAATTTAGGTAAACCAAGAGAAGAAATGAATAAAAAGTTGCCCCCAACCCTCTATCAGTATGGAAAACTAGTGATAATTTTTAGAGTATATATTAAACAACAATAAAGTGAGATCATATTATTCACATTATCTTATATAGTATTTAAGTTGAAGTTTTAGACATTTGACCATATTTGATGTACCCCAAAAATTGGCAGTTTACAAATGGGTCAGCTTAAAAGCTTTTCATTTAGCAACATATTGTACATCTCTTTCCTTTTTGATAAATGGACAACCAAATCTACTTTTAAAGTTTTATGTATGCTTTAGGAACTATTTGAGTAAGTGTTCTCTGAAGGCTCTGAGTGTCTCAACTCTTCTCAAAATCAGATTGAGATGTCCATGCAGATTTCACAGTAGAACTAACATGCTTTAGGAATATGGTTCATTAGCCATTTACTTAAAAACACATTTGCTATTTTTTCTTCTTGTACTGAAATGATAACTCTCTTCCTACTGATGTGTCCTCCTGTTTCATACCTGAAAGCTAGCCATATTCTCAATTGTCAGACGAGGAGGAATATAGTTAATAATGTGCCTTCAAAGTGAGGCACACACAGGGACCTAATGTATAGCACAGGGAACTCTGCTCAGTGTTTCGTGTCAGCGTGGATGGGAGGGGACTTTGGGGGAGAATGGATACATATATTTGTATGGCTGAGTTCTTTGCTGTCCACCTGAAATTATCCCAACACTGTTAATTGACTGTATCCCAATACAAAATAAAAACTTAAAGAGAGAAAAAAGAATGAGGCATACAAAGATACCCAACTCAAACCATGAGAATGACCCAAAGAAATACACTTAAAAGCAACAACAAAACCCTGAATGAACAAACCACCAAATTACAAAACATCACTGAAGCACGGTACAGAATTCAAAGGTGGTCCATTTCTTTAGTGGTTTTGAGTGAAGAGAATGAAGCTGGTAGAACCACAGGGAACAGCTTGAGTCTTGACTCTGTTCCGGTCTGTCGACTGTGGTTCCCAATGTTTTGAGATTCAGTCTCTTAGGGTACTTTGACTTCCAGAGGAAAATATAACTGTGCATGTAGTCATTATTTATTTGATTTCTAGTCATTTTCTTTTTTTGTCAAATGCTGTGACCTGATAACATTGTTTTTCAGAGTTTTTCCCACAGACTGTTAGTAGGGCCAGAAATGCCCATCTTTTCTGTAGATGAGTGCTTTTTTTGTTTCCTTTTAAGCATCCTGCTGGAAAGTTTCCTCCCAATTTGATTATTCAGTTTTTGAAACTAGTTGTATTTCTTTTAGAAAACGTGCGATTGTAATCACTTTACATTTGCTCAGTCATCAAACTCACCTTTCTTCTCAGTCCCTGTGTGCAACTCTAATAAACAGAGATAACTTTTAAAAGCACAAAACCAAAGCAAATACATTTCACTGCTCTCCTCCCCCCGTCCTCTCATTCTCACAAACACAGGACTTGTAGGGTTAGCTGATCTCTGGGTTTTATTATTTTTTCCTCTTCTTTCTTTCTTCCTTTCTTTTTTTTTTTGTAAAAATTGCATGGAAATTAAAAGTTTATTGGGGGCATGAGGTTCAACGACTATTTTTCCCTCAACAAATTAATCTTGTATAACCTGCATTTATAAAGGCTATTTTTAAAAAGAGGAGGAAATAATCATGGGGGCCTTCTTTGGAACTCTTATGGGTTTGAGTTCACATATGCACCAGCCAGAGATTTTCAATTAGCAGCGCCTTAGAAAACAGGGACCCCTGCCTTTGTCGGTGTCCTGCCCAAGAAGAAGAGCAAATAGATTGGAAATGGTCTTATGGCTCGAGCTCCTGGGAAAATGTAACAGGTGTTACAGCTCAGCTGGATGTGAGATTTATGAAAAAAAAAAAAAAAAAAGCCCACTCAGACTTTGCCCATAGAATTCTGCTTTCTAACCAGGGCTTCAAGTAGGAAGAAACTAATGACTTCATTACCATCTCAATTCTGGGAAATGCCCGATCCAGACCTGAATCATTAAAGGAAAGGTATAGCACTCTGGGTGACCTTCCAAGATCAAAATGTTGTTTAGAGCAATTCCATTAGTCAAAGCCTGAAACCGGCAAGAACATACCCTTCAGGAAGAGCACTTTGGCTATGAAATGAGAAAAAAGGCAAAAAAAAAAAAAAAAAAAAAAAAAAAAACTCCTGACGGAAAAAGGAGGGAGAAAGAAGGGGGAAATACCCCTCATATTCCGTAATCCTTCTGCTGGACTATTTTTCCCACAGACTGTTAGTAGGGCCAGAAATGCCCATCTTTTCTGTAGATGAGTGCTTTTTTTGTTTCCTTTTAAGCATCCTGCTGGAAAGTTTCCTCCCAATTTGATTATTCAGTTTTTGAAACTAGTTGTATTTCTTTTAGAAAACGTGCGATTGTAATCACTTTACATTTGCTCAGTCATCAAACTCACCTTTCTTCTCAGTCCCTGTGTGCAACTCTAATAAACAGAGATAACTTTTAAAAGCACAAAACCAAAGCAAATACATTTCACTGCTCTCCTCCCCCCGTCCTCTCATTCTCACAAACACAGGACTTGTAGGGTTAGCTGATCTCTGGGTTTTATTATTTTTTCCTCTTCTTTCTTTCTTCCTTTCTTTTTTTTTTTGTAAAAATTGCATGGAAATTAAAAGTTTATTGGGGGCATGAGGTTCAACGACTATTTTTCCCTCAACAAATTAATCTTGTATAACCTGCATTTATAAAGGCTATTTTTAAAAAGAGGAGGAAATAATCATGGGGGCCTTCTTTGGAACTCTTATGGGTTTGAGTTCACATATGCACCAGCCAGAGATTTTCAATTAGCAGCACCTTAGAAAACAGGGACCCCTGCCTTTGTCGGTGTCCTGCCCAAGAAGAAGAGCAAATAGATTGGAAATGGTCTTATGGCTCGAGCTCCTGGGAAAATGTAACAGGTGTTACAGCTCAGCTGGATGTGAGATTTATGAAAAAAAAAAAAAAAAAAGCCCACTCAGACTTTGCCCATAGAATTCTGCTTTCTAACCAGGGCTTCAAGTAGGAAGAAACTAATGACTTCATTACCATCTCAATTCTGGGAAATGCCCGATCCAGACCTGAATCATTAAAGGAAAGGTATAGCACTCTGGGTGACCTTCCAAGATCAAAATGTTGTTTAGAGCAATTCCATTAGTCAAAGCCTGAAACCGGCAAGAACATACCCTTCAGGAAGAGCACTTTGGCTATGAAATGAGAAAAAAGGCAAAAAAAAAAAAAAAAAAAAAAAATCAAACTCCTGACGGAAAAAGGAGGGAGAAAGAAGGGGGAAATACCCCTCATATTCCGTAATCCTTCTGCTGGACTATTTGAAAAACCCCCATTTCTAGCACTTCTTCCCCTCACTCTGTGTTGTGACACATTAAATGGCTCTTGTCATCGCGTTCTCTCTTCCAGGGGATTATAACTGGGGTTGAGGGGAGAGAGAGAAGCCAGGAATGATGTCAAAGTTCTAAGCAACAGAAGGTGAAATAAATCTCGTTAGTCCTAATAGTACTTAATAGTACTAACAGTAGTAGCACTTAACCGGTAGCAATTAACAGTAAATTTTTTATGAGATAACTGCCTCTTTTTTTATCTGTGGTGGGAAAAACATAGTACCTGCAAGTCTGTCTCCTGTCCGAGTTATCCTGAACAGTCTTTCATGGCCACTGTATTGCATTTTATTTTACGTCGCCCTTCGACTGAAAAAAATGAACTGGGCCAGTAAAAATGCCATTTCAGTAACCTTCTCAGAGTCTGTTTATCTCTCAAGGCCAAGCACCTCGTGGGGAAGCCTCCACCCCCATGTGACTCATTTTTATTACACTCCCACATGCTCTGCTTTCCAGAACACCTTTGAGAGAAAAAAAAAAAAAAAAAACCGAAAGATTGTCCATAGGGCCGTCGTGTTCAAACTTGTGCAGTGTCTTTAGGAAACCTAGGTACCCTCTACTGAACCCTGATTCTAAGGAAGTGAGCTTCATATTTAAGTCTCTAATTACCATCTCTCCTGTAAAACGTGAGGTGATGCCTTTGTGGTAGATCTGAGACCCTTCCACGTCCTGGGCTAGGTTTGGACCCTTAAACTAGAGCGAGTCACCGAGAAAAGGTTAGGCTGGATTTTTATGACTGTAGACACGAATGTCCAATGGGATGACAGGGTGGGAGCTAAGCAATTTGGATGACAGAGGGTAACAGGTACTATTGAATGTGGTAAATTTGGTCAATTCCTTAACTGACCTTGGTCATCGCATACCAAGCTAATGTCTGTCCATCATTGCAAGCATTAATTAGGGCTATTCCATAATTTGTGGCCTTATATAGGCACCATGAAGTAGCTTATTTGTGATCAGAACAAATTGGCTATGGTATCTGGGACACTACATCATGATGAGGGCTCTAGGTTAGAGATTGGAAATGTCCTGAAAGAAATGTTTGTTAGAAGAATATTTTGCTAAAGAACTAGGTCAAAAGAAGTCTTGCAGTGACTTCTTGCTAAACCTGTAGCATCTCTCAGTGTCTGCTGTGTATTTATTTTACTTCTATTAGTTCTCTCTTTGATGTAAACATGTAATGGATGAGAAGGTGTAAAATCTTGCATGAGTCAAATTTACCACGTATAAATTAATCTCACCAAGCGCTTCATACCTGCCCCTGGAGTAGATACACGGGGAAACTAGGCTACAAGAATTTGTTGTTAGTCTGACTCTTTGTGACCCATGGACGGAAGTCCACCAGGCTCCTCTGCCCATGGAATTCTCCAGACAAGAATACAGGAGTGGATTGCCTTGCCTACCTCCAGGATCTTCCCAACCCATAAGTCGGCTAAAATGCCATTTCAGTAACCTTCTCAGAGTCTGTTTATCTCTCAAGGCCAAGCACCTCGTGGGAAGCCTCCACCCCATGTGACTCATTTTATTACACTCCCACATGCTCTGCTTTCCAGAACACCTTTGAGAGAAAAAAAAAAAAAAAAAAACCGAAAGATTGTCCATAGGGCCGTCGTGTTCAAACTTGTGCAGTGTCTTTAGGAAACCTAGGTACCCTCTACTGAACCCTGATTCTAAGGAAGTGAGCTTCATATTTAAGTCTCTAATTACCATCTCTCCTGTAAAACGTGAGGTGATGCCTTTGTGGTAGATCTGAGACCCTTCCACGTCCTGGGCTAGGTTTGGACCCTTAAACTAGAGCGAGTCACCGAGAAAAGGTTAGGCTGGATTTTTATGACTGTAGACACGAATGTCCAATGGGATGACAGGGTGGGAGCTAAGCAATTTGGATGACAGAGGGTAACAGGTACTATTGAATGTGGTAAATTTGGTCAATTCCTTAACTGACCTTGGTCATCGCATACCAAGCTAATGTCTGTCCATCATTGCAAGCATTAATTAGGGCTATTCCATAATTTGTGGCCTTATATAGGCACCATGAAGTAGCTTATTTGTGATCAGAACAAATTGGCTATGGTATCTGGGACACTACATCATGATGAGGGCTCTAGGTTAGAGATTGGAAATGTCCTGAAAGAAATGTTTGTTAGAAGAATATTTTGCTAAAGAACTAGGTCAAAAGAAGTCTTGCAGTGACTTCTTGCTAAACCTGTAGCATCTCTCAGTGTCTGCTGTGTATTTATTTTACTTCTATTAGTTCTCTCTTTGATGTAAACATGTAATGGATGAGAAGGTGTAAAATCTTGCATGAGTCAAATTTACCACGTATAAATTAATCTCACCAAGCGCTTCATACCTGCCCCTGGAGTAGATACACGGGGAAACTAGGCTACAAGAATTTGTTGTTAGTCTGACTCTTTGTGACCCATGGACGGAAGTCCACCAGGCTCCTCTGCCCATGGAATTCTCCAGACAAGAATACAGGAGTGGATTGCCTTGCCTACCTCCAGGGGATCTTCCCAACCCAGGGATGGAACCCAGGTCTCCGGCACTGCAGGTGGATTCTTTACCAGCTGAGCCACCAGGGAAGTCCAAAAATACTGGAGTGGGTAGCCTATCCCTTCTCCAGGGGATCTTCTTGACCCAGGAGTCAATCTGGGGTCTCATGTACTGCAGGTAGGTTCTTTACCAGCTGAGCTATCAAGGAAGCCACTTATACTTAAGACCAGTTCTCTGGGAAGTCAATCCAATGTTGTCTTGAACTCCTGGGGACAATCTGATCTTTGTCACATTGGCTGCTTACGGTTTTGTTATCATCTGAAAATAATTCTAAGCACAGTTTCACCCAAATTCTTTATAAAAGTGGAAACTCTTAAAAATTGTTTTACTTGCTCTTCCTTCAACTCAGAAACAGGGTTTTAAGCTAAAAGATGGTTAAAATTGTGACTAAGGGCTTCCGAGGGTAAGCGATTCACTCCACACTTAAAGCTTTGATGCTGCATATGAACCATAGCATCTCTGGCTTGAGTGGACGAGGAATAAGAGATTGTGACTAGGTAGAGGGAAATATTTTGACTGTAACAGAAAATTCTGAGGATGTCCTACTAGAAAATGAACCCTGTGGATGACCACTGCCCCTCTATTTCTCACACCTCTGACTGTGAAATGAAACCTCCTGGGCTCTCAGTAAATATCAGGAGCATCAGGAGATTTGATGTAAACTGACTTACCAGGAAGCATCAGAGGGTTAAACGCTCTGGCTTTAAATTGCTAAATTCCTATGGAAGAAAAGTTGTAGAAGTTTGGACCACTTTTGAAACTGCTGAGAGAGATGTGGAGCTATGGATAACGCTTCTCATCTTTGTTTTTTTGTTCTCTCTTTGATGTAAACATGTAATGGATGAGAAGGTGTAAAATCTTGCATGAGTCAAATTTACCACGTATAAATTAATCTCACCAAGCGCTTCATACCTGCCCCTGGAGTAGATACACGGGGAAACTAGGCTACAAGAATTTGTTGTTAGTCTGACTCTTTGTGACCCATGGACGGAAGTCCACCAGGCTCCTCTGCCCATGGAATTCTCCAGACAAGAATACAGGAGTGGATTGCCTTGCCTACCTCCAGGGGATCTTCCCAACCCAGGGATGGAACCCAGGTCTCCGGCACTGCAGGTGGATTCTTTACCAGCTGAGCCACCAGGGAAGTCCAAAAATACTGGAGTGGGTAGCCTATCCCTTCTCCAGGGGATCTTCTTGACCCAGGAGTCAATCTGGGGTCTCATGTACTGCAGGTAGGTTCTTTACCAGCTGAGCTATCAAGGAAGCCACTTATACTTAAGACCAGTTCTCTGGGAAGTCAATCCAATGTTGTCTTGAACTCCTGGGGACAATCTGATCTTTGTCACATTGGCTGCTTACGGTTTTGTTATCATCTGAAAATAATTCTAAGCACAGTTTCACCCAAATTCTTTATAAAAGTGGAAACTCTTAAAAATTGTTTTACTTGCTCTTCCTTCAACTCAGAAACAGGGTTTTATGCTACAAGATGGTTAAAATTGTGACTAAGGGCTTCCGAGGTAAGCGATTCACTCCACACTTAAAGCTTTGATGCTGCATATGAACCATAGCATCTCTGGCTTGAGTGGACGAGGAATAAGAGATTGTGACTAGGTAGAGGGAAATATTTTGACTGTAACAGAAAATTCTGAGGATGTCCTACTAGAAAATGAACCCTGTGGATGACCACTGCCCCTCTATTTCTCACACCTCTGACTGTGAAATGAAACCTCCTGGGCTCTCAGTAAATATCAGGAGCATCAGGAGATTTGATGTAAACTGACTTACCAGGAAGCATCAGAGGGTTAAACGCTCTGGCTTTAAATTGCTAAATTCCCTATGGAAGAAAAGTTGTAGAAGTTTGGACCACTTTTGAAACTGCTGAGAGAGATGTGGAGCTATGGATAACTTATTGTTCTGTTTAGTCACTAATCTGTGTCTGACTCTGTTGTGACCCCGTGGACTACAGCTGGCCAGGCTCTTCTGTCCATGGCGTTGTCCAGGCAAGAATATTGGGGTGGGAAGCCACCTCCTCCAGGGGATCTTCCCAACCGAGGGATTGAACCCACGTTGCCTGCATTGGCAGCCAGGTTCTTTACTATTGAGCCAGCAAGGAAGCCCATGGGTAAATTACAGATGGAAAAAAAAACAAAAAAAACAACAACAAAAAACTCTGCCTCTCCCCCAAAATGGAAAAAAAGACTCAAACTGAGCTAACAAAATTGTTATTTAACTCAAGATAAAATGTGGTTTGTAATATTAATGAATTAGGGTCCTAGCAAAATGACAATAATAATTGTTAGTTTTTTTGAATGTTTGCAACGTTCCTGGCACTGCATTAGCACAAGGAAAATAGGATAAAGAAGATACTCCCTGGGTTTCCTTGGTGATCGAGGGTTAAGAATTTGCCTGCCATGCCACCAAACCAAATACAACTCTGGAAAAAAAAAAAAAAGAATTTGCCTGCCAGTGCAGGGCACATAGGTTCCATCCCTGATCTGGAAGGATCCCCATGCCACAGGGCAGCTGAGCCCGCGAGCCGCAAGTTCTGTGCCCACAGGCCCTAGAGCCCATACTCCACAATTAGAGAAGCCACCTCAGCGAAAAGCCTGCACACCATAACTGGAGAGTAGCCCCACTGACCACTACTAGAGAGAGCCTGGGCACAGCAGCAGAGACCCGGGACAGTCAGAAGTAAATAGATAAATAAATAGTAAAACAACTAGAGAGTAGCCCCACTGACCACTACTAGAGAGAGCCTGGGCACAACAGCAGAGACCCGGGACAGTCAGAAGTAAATAGATAAATAAATAGTAAAAACAAATAAGACGGAAAAGTGAAAACAAAAAAAGATGGAATATTTTATCATGTTCTCTTGGGATGAACCTCAGATTAGATTTTGCAGATCAGATTGCAAAATCTCTGATACCTATTCTTGAGCTAAGAGATTTAAGATTTGTTCAAAATAAGTGTGTGAAATGTGGGTGCCATTCCTGTTCCGCCCAGTGTTTGGGACCAGTCACAGCATCTTTCCAGTGCATTGTAAAGACCATGTGTCTGACTTACAGAGTCAGCTGTCCTTGTATGAGAACCCCCTGACCATTTCACAAAAGCAGAAACAATATCAGTATGAGATTCTTGACATTTTTACTCTTGCTAATGATGTGCTACATATTAAGTAGTGGAAAATGATGTTGCCGGCCAATTATCAGGATGGCATTATGGTTTTTTAGTAGGCTTTTTTTTTTTTTTTTAAGATATTACTTTATTTTCAGCTGGCATGCCCAGTCTGAGTTGGTTTTTATATTAGACGCTGACAGAACCAGGAATTGTGATATGTTATTATTAGACGTTATTTCTAGGTTGGAATTTTGGTGACATAATGTGATCAGAGTGTTTGCCATTTATTTTTTTTTCTTTTAGGCTTATTTTATCCTCAGTTGCCAAAATAAGTGGTTAAACAACAAAATCAGACTGCAGTTTTATTCTAGTATCTATTTTATATTTGACATAACATTACTATAGTTAATATTCGCTCAGATAATGAGGCACAGTGATAAGATTACTTCATATTTACATAGTGCCTTTTCCTCTGAGGATTACAAAGCAGACATTTGGAAGGCTTATTAAATTTATATTCCACTGCAGGTGGAGTGCACTGTTGTTAATCCCATTTCACACACAGGTAAGCTCTAGAATGCAGGTTCAGTAGTAGTTGTGCATGGACTTAGTTGCTCTATGGCATGTGGGATCTTTAACAGATGAGGGATCCAACCTGTGTCCCCTGCATTGGCAGGCGGATTCTTAACCACTGGACCACCAGGGAAGTCCTGGCTGTTGTCTTAAAATAACAAACGTTTTTCAAAGTTTGTTTTTCATGAATTAATAGGAAGGAATAAATTCCTTTAACGGGAAGAAATGAATTATTTTTACATGTTTGGTTTTGAATTTTCCATTTTTAAAACCATGACAAAATGGTAAGGAGAGTGATAAATCACACGCTCATAATTGGTCAGTCACATCATTAATTATTCAAAGCTCTCAAATGTTGGAGGGCTTTGAGCAGCCCAGAGCATTTCCATAGTGTTTCATATTTCCAAAATGCTAAATGCCTGAGAACAGGTGGTTACCAAGGACAAGGAGGTGGGGGGAAAGAGGGGATATTGGTTAAAGGTACAGATGATGCATGCATTGTATTTACCTGCCTATGTGCTTCTCCTTGGAACTGTGGGGATGCTAATAACTCAGATATTTGTGGGGTAAAACTAAGACTAAATTTGTGTCTTACCCAAGTAAACTGAGCTTTTCTTGAGTGATTTTTTGGGGGGCCAGCTTTATAAGGTTATTACTGAAATAATAGCCCATTTCTATATCTGAAAATGAAAGCCACTCAGTCCTGTCCAATTCTTTGGGACCCTGTGGACTGTAGCCTGCCAGGCTCCTCTGTCCTTGGAATTCTCCAGGCAGGAATACTGAAGTGGGTAGCTGGTCCCTTCTCCAGGGGATCTTCTCAATCTAGGACTCGAACCGAGGTCTCCCTCATTGCAAGTGGATTCTTCACCCCATATGAGCTACCAGGGAAGCCTGTGTCTGGGGAAGGAGCCAATCCTTCTATTCATTCGCGTCATTTCCTATGTATGACTATCTAGTATAGATTGAAGGAAAACACTTAAAGTCTGAAAATAACAAATTCACAATAAGAGATTCTAGAAAATAACAAAAAGTCATAATAATGGAAATTCAGTCATATGGATAGAGAGACACTTGAAATGCAAGACTTTCCTGTTGAAGAAAGAAACCCTAAGATTTATGTGAACTAATGTGAATTTTGCTAAGGACAAGGTTGGCAAAGGGGAGTCCTGGTGTTAATCCCATTTCACACACAGGTAACCTAGAATCGTTCAGTTGTGGCATGGACTTAGTTGCTCTATGGCATGTGGGATCTTTAACAGATGAGGATCCAACCTGTGTCCCCTGCATTGGCAGGCGAATTCTCAGCCATTGGACCACCAGGGAAGACCTGGCTGTTGTCTTAAAATAACAAACGTTTTCAAAGTTTGTTTTTCATGAATTAATAGGAAGGAATAAATTCCTTTAACGGGAAGAAATGAATTATTTTTACATGTTTGGTTTTGAATTTTCCATTTTTAAAACCATGACAAAATGGTAAGGAGAGTGATAAATCACACGCTCATAATTGGTCAGTCACATCATTAATTATTCAAAGCTCTCAAATGTTGGAGGGCTTTGAGCAGCCCAGAGCATTTCCATAGTGTTTCATATTTCCAAAATGCTAAATGCCTGAGAACAGGTGGTTACCAAGGACAAGGAGGTGGGGGGAAAGAGGGGATATTGGTTAAAGGTACAGATGATGCATGCATTGTATTTACCTGCCTATGTGCTTCTCCTTGGAACTGTGGGGATGCTAATAACTCAGATATTTGTGGGGTAAAACTAAGACTAAATTTGTGTCTTACCCAAGTAAACTGAGCTTTTCTTGAGTGATCTTTTGGGCCAGCTTTATAAGGTTATTACTGCACTAATCGCCCCTTTCTATATCTGAAAATGAAAGCCACTCAGTCCTGTCCAATTCTTTGGGACCCTGTGGACTGTAGCCTGCCAGGCTCCTCTGTCCTTGGAATTCTCCAGGCAGGAATACTGAAGTGGGTAGCTGGTCCCTTCTCCAGGGGATCTTCTCAATCTAGGACTCGAACCGAGGTCTCCCTCATTGCAAGTGGATTCTTCACCCCATATGAGCTACCAGGGAAGCCTGTGTCTGGGGAAGGAGCCAATCCTTCTATTCATTCGCGTCATTTCCTATGTATGACTATCTAGTATAGATTGAAGGAAAACACTTAAAGTCTGAAAATAACAAATTCACAATAAGAGATTCTAGAAAATAACAAAAAGTCATAATAATGGAAATTCAGTCATATGGATAGAGAGACACTTGAAATGCAAGACTTTCCTGTTGAAGAAAGAAACCCTAAGATTTATGTGAACTAATGTGAATTTTGCTAAGGACAAGGTTGGCAAAGGAAATCATCTTGGAATGTCACCTCTGATGATGAAGAGTCGACCTCATACACAGTGTGAAACCACATGGAGTACAGAAACAACACACAGCTTGCCAGGGTGATCTGGCCTCCAATTCCAGCTTTGTACTCATGAGCTCTATGGTCCTGGGAAGATGCTTTCCTTTCTTGGCAAAGAAAAGAAACTCAGGAAATAGGCTCTTTTCTGAGCCATTTTTCTCATTACTAATCGGGGAAAATAATTCTGATTTATCTCAGAGAGACTGAGGGAATTGTCCTGTGATGTACTGTATGAACTGTATTTTTATTACTATATTATTTTGGGTTCAGACATGAGAACTAGGTACCAAAATATGTCAGGTAATTAAAATTTGCTATCCAATGTGGAAAAATGATTTTATTTCAGTACATTTTATAGTTTGCATCTTTTTCACATAGCCAGCAGATTGTTTAGTACCTACTTACCAGTAATTACTTCATCTGCAATGGAGAAATGAACATTTATCCTTCAGATTGGTAGATTCTGTTTTTCAGGAGGAGAAGACAGGATTGACTCTGATAACAGAAAGCTATCTGGGGGTGAGGAGGGCTTTTTCTTCCCCTGGCATCACTAAACTCCATATGATCTCCTAAAGCAGGGCACTTTCAGAAATCATAAGCTGATAAGAGAAATGTGAACAGTCTTATCCATAAACTTTTAACCTAAATAAATGCAACATTTTATTCCAATCTATTTAAAAGATGTTTCTTCCCTATACCAACCAGTGGGAAAGAAGGGGCTAATTTTTTTTAGGAGGGTGTCAGGTTCTTATTTCTTTCCTTCAAAATCTTATGACATGAGCATTTTTTTTCCTTGTTATATATATCACATACTGCCTTGAATGCTAGTTATCCAAGGAGCTGTCTTTTCATCCACATTAAGATGACTTTATCTCGTGGAGTCAGGCAGTCATGTCTCTACTCTGCACCAACCGTGGGATCTTGAGTGTTACTTAAATTCTTCGAGCTTCAGTTTCTTCATCTGTCAAACAAGGATAAAATTTCCAAACTTAAAATGCCATAGTGTTAGTTGGAATTACATATGTCAAATATGCTGCATGGTAGTCATTTAATAAATATTAGATTTTTTCTTGAAAACAAACTCTGTCATATTTATATCTTCCATAGTGCCTCAATCATAGTAGATAGTTAATACATTTTTGTTGCATCATAGAATGGCGGCGACTTGTAGAGATCCCCATCTGTGTAATGGACATCTTCCTTGCTGTGAGGATTTGTCTGACTGCACTGGCTTTCTATTCTTTTGGACTCCTTGGACACTCTAGATTTGGTCATCCAGTTTTCACTGAAGACTTGGACACAACTGGTGCCAGTGAAGCAGGACGTGGAGGAAAAATTGCTGGATCTTCTGAAACTGGAAATCTCCAAACAGCAGTGAGAACCCTCTGAAAATGTCAAGGAATGATTGTTCTTGTTTAGTTGATAAGTCATGTCTAACACTTTTGTGACCCAGACCAAAGGTGGACAACAGGTGGGTCTGTGGCCCACCAGGCTCCTCTGTCCATGGGATTCTCCAGGCAAGAATCCTGGAGTGGGTGGCCATTTTCTTCTCCAGGAGATCTCTCCAAGTAACTACTGGGAGTGAGGAAAACCAAGCATGATCACTGAATGACACTGACTCCAGCATTGTCTGAAAGACCTGAGAGAAGCTTGGCTCAAGTTTGCTTACATGAATTCAACTCTGGACTCATCATTGACCACTAAATATGTTCCAACCCCTCATAAAAGTACAGCTCTCTAATGCCTTTCAAGAGAGACCTTTAAAATCGACTCTTTTAGCAACTTTCAAATATACTATACAGCATAGCTACCATGATATATGTTATCTACCCAGAACTTTACTTCGTAACTGGAAATTTGTATCTTTTGACCATCTTCACCAATACTTCCCACCTCTGGCAACCACTAATCTTCTCTCTGTTTCTATGAGTTGTTGTTTTTAGAGTCAACATGTAAATGAGATAATGCAATGTTTGTCTTTCTCTGTACAACTTATTTCACTTAGTGTGATGCCCTCAAGGTTCATCCGTGTTGTTAAAAATGACAAGATTTCCATCTTTTTTTATGGCTGAATAATATTTAACTGTGTGTATAGGTGTGTGTGGATATTCTTTATCTATTCATCTGCTAATGGACACATAAGTTGTTTCCATGTCTTCATGATTGTAAATAAGGTCGCAGTGAACATGGGATGCAGATATCTTTTGAGATAGTGATTTCATTTCCATTGGGCATATTCCCAGAAAAGAGACTGCTAGATCATATGATATTTCTATTTTTAGTGTGTTGAGTAGCCTCCATTCTATTTTCCATTGGGCCTGTATAAATTTACATTCCCACTAACAGTGCACAAGGGTTCCTTTTTCTCCACATCATTGCCAAACCTTTTCATCGCTTGCCTTCTTGATGACAGTCATTCTTACAGGTCTGAGGTGGTATCTCATTGTGTGTTGATTTTCATCTGCCTGATGATCAGAAATGTCGAGCACATTTTCATGTATCTATTGGCCACTTGTACAAGTTCTTTATATGTTTTAGATATTATCCTCTTATTCAGGTATATGATTTGCAAATGTTTTCTTCCTTGGTATCTTGCCTTTTCATTTTACTGTTTGCTGTGCAGAAGCTTTTTAGTTAAATGTAGTTCCACTTCGCTGTTTTTTTTTTGAAGTACGTATTTATTTTTGACTGCACTGAATCTTAGTTGTAGCACAGGATCATTTGGTGTGGCGTGGGGCTTCTCTCTAGTGGCACGCAGGCTTAGTTACCCCATGGCATGTGGGTCCTTAGTTCTCAAAGCAAGGATCACACCCAAATACCCTTTGTTGGAAGGTGGAATCTTAAGGACTGGACCACCCAGAAGTTCCCCAGTTTGCTTCTGTTGCTTTTGGTTTTGGTGTCAAATCCAAAAAATTATTGTCAAGGCTGATGTCAATGGTGTGGGTGCTCAGTCATGTCCAACTCTTTCCAACCCCATGGACTATAGCTTGCCAGGCTCCTCTGCCCAAGGAATTTCCCAAGCAAGAATACTGGAGTGAGGTGCCATTTCCTTCTCCAGGAGATCTTCCCAGCCCAGGGATCAAACGCATATCTCTGGCATCTTCTGCATTGGCAGGTGGGCACTCTACTTGCATTACCTCAGAAGTCCTGTAAAGAATGTACACACTGCTATATTTAAGAGAGATAACCAACAAGGACCTACTGTACAGCACATGGAACTCTGCTCAGTGTTCTGTGACAACCTGGATGAGAGGGGAATTTGAGGGAGAATGGATACATGTCTAAGTATGGTTGAGGCCCTTTGTTGTTCACCTGAAACTATCACAATATTGTTAATCAGTTATACCCCAACACAAAACATTTTTAAAAATGTGAAAAAAAAAAAAAAAAGACTGATGTCAAGGAGCTCACCCCCTCTGCTTTCTTCTAGGAGTTTTGTGGCTTTCAATTTTCTTTTACTCACACAGAAATTTCAAAACTCTGGGTTTGAGGTACAAAAAGTCAGTCTGATTAAAGGGGGGAATGATTCATTACACATCTTCACTCTTCATGAAACCGGGATATTTAAAACACAGTGTCACCTGAATGAGACCATAATATCACTTGCGTGAGCTGTTATCTTCATCCTCTTCTCCACATTGGGCCACCGTCTGAGAGGCAGACCATCAAATTTGTGGGTGAAGGAGGGCAGGGAGTATACATCTGGACAGAAACACATTTTCGTGAGTGAAACAACAGGCGCTAGTGGCAAAGAGAAAGGACTGGAGTAGTCAGAACTCGGTTGGAGGCCCACACACTTTATGGAACCTTGATTGCTTGCCACCTGCTAGGATGAAGGGAAGACAGAAAACTGTTTCTTTTTTATCTTGATTCCGCATATACGAAGCCACTCCCTGCCGGTTTGTTTACTTCTTCAGCTTTGTCCTTCAACTGCAGACCAAGATGATTTTTTCGCCCTAAATGTGTAATTTTGAATTAACACTGCCTGTCCTCATTTCAAATTGGGTCCCCTTTCCCCCCTATATCCTCCAAACACCTCCACCAATCTATATCCTGCCCTGTGGAAAAACATACACAAAATGGGCTTGCACTATATTTAGAAAGCCTGATTAAAAAGAAAAGAAAAGAAAAAAAAAAGATCACTCATTGTACCTGGTTGTATTGTTCCCAGATCATGCCCTCCTACTGTGCCACATGTATACGTCAGAGGGGAGAAGGTGTCATCCACGGAAGGGGAACTGGGGTGCTGATGTGCACACAGCTGTAGCCCCAAGCAGAGATGGGATCCTGAACCTGGAAGGAGAACTGTCTTGGTTGGAAACAAAAGTAGATAGGAAGCATTGACCAAAATGCAAAAGAGCCAATATGTCCAAGTGGTCTAAATGAGTTTTTTTAGTCTATTTTAAGTGCATTTTTTATGGCTCACTATTTTAAATATTAACTTATTTTTTGGGCCACACTGGGTCTTTGTTGCTAGGTGGGCTTTCTCTAGTTGCTGCAAGTGAGAGCTACTCTCTAGTTGTGGTGGGCAGGCTTCTCATTGCAATGGCTTCTCTTGTTGTGGAGAACAGGCTCTAGGCTCATGGGCTTTAGTAGTTGTGGCGCATGGGCTTAGTTGTACCACGGCATGTGGGATCCTCCTGGCCCAGGGATCGAACCTGTGTTCCCTGTCTTGGCAGGCAGATTCTTAACCAGTGGACCACCAGGGAAGTCCCACTAGGTCACAGTTGTGATCTAAGCATCATGTGTTACCAAATGGTTGGAATTTCAGGTCAAAAGTCGAAGTAGCTATACCTCAGGAGGGTACACTATTGAAGAGATCATTTAAACAAACATCTCCCTTTCAAAGTTTCCAGAATGAGAGATCAGCAATGACCTATCTATCTATCTATATCTATGTGTACTTAGTCACTCAGTTGTGTCCACCTCTCTGTGACCCCATGCACTGTAGTCCGCCATTGATATCTGTATATCTCCAGCTATATGCTGATACACATATGCTATTAACATGTGGAAACACACACAGATAATGATAACATGGGAATATGTCTTTGAATTGCATTTCTGTCCTGCCTTTTTACTCGGTCACTTTTCCCCCAGTCCTGGACTAAAGGAAAATTTCTTGAAGAAAAGAAAGTCTTTATTTTTCCTTTGAATTCTAGAAAGAATTTTTTTTTTATGAAGCAGAAAAATCATTTAATTTTTTTCTCTGAATTTGATATTCTGACTATCATGAAACCCTTGTTTAGTAAAGGCAAAAATTGCAATTGCATGAATTTGGCCTGTTTGTTCACTGTTTTTAGATGGAAATTGAGGTAAACATTTGGATGGAATTTGAGCACTGACTATCTGACATGCTGTGTATTTTCCTGCTCGTTAGTTTGTGCTTGAGTAGACAGCCCCACTCCTTTTTTTACATCTTGGGGTTTTGGAAACAAAAGTAGATAGGAAGCATTGACCAAAATGCAAAGAGCCAATATGTCCAAGTGGTCTAAATGAGTTTTTTTAGTCTATTTTAAGTGCATTTTTTATGGCTCACTATTTTAAATATTAACTTATTTTTTGGGCCACACTGGGTCTTTGTTGCTAGGTGGGCTTTCTCTAGTTGCTGCAAGTGAGAGCTACTCTCTAGTTGTGGTGGGCAGGCTTCTCATTGCAATGGCTTCTCTTGTTGTGGAGAACAGGCTCTAGGCTCATGGGCTTTAGTAGTTGTGGCGCATGGGCTTAGTTGTACCACGGCATGTGGGATCCTCCTGGCCCAGGGATCGAACCTGTGTTCCCTGTCTTGGCAGGCAGATTCTTAACCAGTGGACCACCAGGGAAGTCCCACTAGGTCACAGTTGTGATCTAAGCATCATGTGTTACCAAATGGTTGGAATTTCAGGTCAAAAGTCGAAGTAGCTATACCTCAGGAGGGTACACTATTGAAGAGATCATTTAAACAAACATCTCCCTTTCAAAGTTTCCAGAATGAGAGATCAGCAATGACCTATCTATCTATCTATATCTATGTGTACTTAGTCACTCAGTTGTGTCCACCTCTCTGTGACCCCATGCACTGTAGTCCGCCATTGATATCTGTATATCTCCAGCTATATGCTGATACACATATGCTATTAACATGTGGAAACACACACAGATAATGATAACATGGGAATATGTCTTTGAATTGCATTTCTGTCCTGCCTTTTTACTCGGTCACTTTTCCCCCAGTCCTGGACTAAAGGAAAATTTCTTGAAGAAAAGAAAGTCTTTATTTTTCCTTTGAATTCTAGAAAGAATTTTTTTTTTATGAAGCAGAAAAATCATTTAATTTTTTTCTCTGAATTTGATATTCTGACTATCATGAAACCCTTGTTTAGTAAAGGCAAAAATTGCAATTGCATGAATTTGGCCTGTTTGTTCACTGTTTTTAGATGGAAATTGAGGTAAACATTTGGATGGAATTTGAGCACTGACTATCTGACATGCTGTGTATTTTCCTGCTCGTTAGTTTGTGCTTGAGTAGACAGCCACTCTCCACAATCCATGGGCACACTGATATTTTGTGTGTATTCCGTTTATGGGAGCTTCTCTGAAACTCTCTTAGCAGTTTGTAAGTATAAATCTAAAATTTTTGGTTGGTTTCTTCCACTTCGTAACTGCCTGACCACTGATGGCTCTAATTTTCTTTTGATATTCAGACTTTTCACAGAAAAGACTCCAAGTCAAAAAAAATGAAACAAAGAAGGATTATACAAACAGGAAAAGAGCATATGTGGAACATTTGTACAAAATGTCTCTGTTAAGAGTTTTATTACAGTAAAATAGATGTTTTTCCTCTTTACCTACTGAGACACCAGCAGTTTGGGTCTCCTGAATTATATTATGTTTGATAACTTCCTGTTGCCTCAGTGAATTTCCATTTGGTTATAAAAAATGCCCTGATAAAGCACCATTATTTCTATGGCTATGAGGCAAAGTATAATCTGATTATGGAGCTACTTTTATTATAACTGTAGCTAATGTGATAATATACAACATATTATTACAGAAGTTCTTTGTGGTGTTTTCACTTTGGAAAAGGGCAGATAGGCTCAGAGAAAGAACAGCAGGAGAGACAAAGGATATTTGAACAGAACAGCAAAGTATGTCCTTATAAAGCGAGTCAGCTCCACAGTTGTATAATGCAATTTATTCTCCCAGGAAGAATGAAGAAAAAAGGGGGCCATTCCCTTCCTCCAAAATCAGAATGATACACCCTGTGTCTGAAATCAGAAATCACCAGTCTCATGATTAGGAGGATACCTGAGGACAGAGATAAACAATGAAGATCAATTGGGACAGACTTGTCTTGTTTAGAACAAACTTAACGTCTAAGTCATTCAATTCTAATCTATCTGTTGCTTGCTGTGCTATGTTCAGTCATGTCCCACTCTTTGAGATCCCGTGGACCCTAGCCCGCCAGGCTCCTCTGTCCATGAATTCTTCAGGCAAGAGCACTGGAGTGGATTGCCATTTCCTATTCCAGGGGACCTTCCCAACCCAGGGATTGAACCTGGCTCTCCTGCATTGCAGGCGATTTCTTTACCATTTGCGCCACCAGGGAAATGCCTGTATGTTGAGCCCCTACAGAGTATAAGTACTCTGCTAGCTGGTGCAGATACAGTGATGAAGACACCATGATCCCTATTTTTAAGCAGTGCACATCATTTAATAATTCTAACACAATATAGTGGGAGGTATGTAAATTAATAATTATCGTTCAGTGTAGCAAGTGATGTTAAAGAGATACCGACAAGGTCTCTTGAAGATTGAGTAGGGGCTCCAGATGAATGAGATAGTCAAGAGTATGTTGAACAGAAGGGAAGAGATGGTTATTGGTGAAAAGAGGTGAAGAGTCATTGAGGGTGACAACTTCAGGCCAGATGGGAAGGACATCATGACATGCTCTGAAATATGTTCTAGACTTTGTTCCATGGTGGGGGTGGAGGAGGTTGCCCCCAAAGAAGCAGCAGTTCAGATTTCTGCTTTGAAAATATGTTTCTGCAACAGAGAATGAAGCAGATGGGAGTGCAAACAAAAAAGTAATCTGATTATGGAGCTACTTTTATTATAACTGTAGCTAATGTGATAATATACAACATATTATTACAGAAGTTCTTTGTGGTGTTTTCACTTTGGAAAAGGGCAGATAGGCTCAGAGAAAGAACAGCAGGAGAGACAAAGGATATTTGAACAGAACAGCAAAGTATGTCCTTATAAAGCGAGTCAGCTCCACAGTTGTATAATGCAATTTATTCTCCCAGGAAGAATGAAGAAAAAAGGGGGCCATTCCCTTCCTCCAAAATCAGAATGATACACCCTGTGTCTGAAATCAGAAATCACCAGTCTCATGATTAGGAGGATACCTGAGGACAGAGATAAACAATGAAGATCAATTGGGACAGACTTGTCTTGTTTAGAACAAACTTAACGTCTAAGTCATTCAATTCTAATCTATCTGTTGCTTGCTGTGCTATGTTCAGTCATGTCCCACTCTTTGAGATCCCGTGGACCCTAGCCCGCCAGGCTCCTCTGTCCATGAATTCTTCAGGCAAGAGCACTGGAGTGGATTGCCATTTCCTATTCCAGGGGACCTTCCCAACCCAGGGATTGAACCTGGCTCTCCTGCATTGCAGGCGATTTCTTTACCATTTGCGCCACCAGGGAAATGCCTGTATGTTGAGCCCCTACAGAGTATAAGTACTCTGCTAGCTGGTGCAGATACAGTGATGAAGACACCATGATCCCTATTTTTAAGCAGTGCACATCATTTAATAATTCTAACACAATATAGTGGGAGGTATGTAAATTAATAATTATCGTTCAGTGTAGCAAGTGATGTTAAAGAGATACCGACAAGGTCTCTTGAAGATTGAGTAGGGGCTCCAGATGAATGAGATAGTCAAGAGTATGTTGAACAGAAGGGAAGAGATGGTTATTGGTGAAAAGAGGTGAAGAGTCATTGAGGGTGACAACTTCAGGCCAGATGGGAAGGACATCATGACATGCTCTGAAATATGTTCTAGACTTTGTTCCATGGTGGGGGTGGAGGAGGTTGCCCCCAAAGAAGCAGCAGTTCAGATTTCTGCTTTGAAAATATGTTTCTGCAACAGAGAATGCAAGGCAGATGGGAGTGCAAACAAGGGGAAAGAGGATTATCAGAGGAGAAGGCTGTGAACCTAAAGTTACTCACAGGATCTGAGGGACATGCAGATCTGCTATATGAGTTTAAGCCAAAATCTATTGAATGATTGAGAGAAAAAGTGGAATTGACCACTATGACTAGATAATGGGTTGGCACCGTGAATGGATAAAGAAAAATCTTGCTAATGAGTTTGTTTTGGGATGCATTAACTTTGAGGTTACTTACAGAGCATCCAGGTGGAGTTGTTGAGACAGCTCAAGAAAGATGTCAGACCTCTGAGTTATCAGTCTATTAGCAGCAGTTAGAGTTTGGGAAATGGATGACATAATGGAAAGAAGAAAAAGAAGGGAAAATGGAGAGCTGATGATGAAATCTGGGAACACGCACCTTCAGAGGCCCTAAGGAAAAGAACTAGTGAGGATGATCAAGAAGTAGCCAAGGGGAGGAGGAGAAGTAGAAGAGAGCATAGGAAAAGGTGAGATCGTGGTTGGAAGAAGAGAGTTCCCAGCTGGAGGGATTCAATTGTGTCAGGGACCTCTGGGAAATCAATTGTGTTCAGACACCCCTGGGAAATCAAGAAAAATAAAGGCAGTCCTCAAGAGGAACAACTGGGAGGAATAAAAGATAGTGGAGGCAGATTAGGTAGGCAAAGGCGGTAAGAGATACAGTGAGCGTAAGGAACCTTTGTAACTGGTGAGAGCCAAGCAAGGCTATGTGCCAAGGAAGAGAAAAACATGCAGAGAAGATATAAGGATTTTCCTTGGACTTGGTGAAGGATATGTACTGATGTGAAGTTAGAATGGAAAGAAAGTATGTGATGGGGCTCACCTGTGAGACCTCATACACCTGTGAGACCGGGTTATCTGTCTCAATTCACTTGTATGTGAACGTTTGCCTCTTTGTGGTTGCACACTGACTCACACCAGATTAATCACCTTATGAATGAGTATCATTGTTCATAGCAGTTTCTAAGTAAGGAGTATGTCAAGGTCATCATAAACTCATCAAGAATGTTACAACAATGACACTAACAGAACTTTCCAACCAAAGCCTCTTGACACATACTATTTTTCTTTTATAATGAGCTGGCAGTCTTGTATTATCTTAGTGTACAAGGAATGAAAACAGGGTGTTACAAGTTGCATTAACAGATAATTTCATCACGTGAAGCTTTATTCTACCTGATCTTTAGCAAAAGAGGCTAACGTTCACAGAAAGAAATGGGTTGGCACCGTGAATGGATAAAGAAAAATCTTGCTAATGAGTTTGTTTTGGGATGCATTAACTTTGAGGTTACTTACAGAGCATCCAGGTGGAGTTGTTGAGACAGCTCAAGAAAGATGTCAGACCTCTGAGTTATCAGTCTATTAGCAGCAGTTAGAGTTTGGGAAATGGATGACATAATGGAAAGAAGAAAAAGAAGGGAAAATGGAGAGCTGATGATGAAATCTGGGAACACGCACCTTCAGAGGCCCTAAGGAAAAGAACTAGTGAGGATGATCAAGAAGTAGCCAAGGGGAGGAGGAGAAGTAGAAGAGAGCATAGGAAAAGGTGAGATCGTGGTTGGAAGAAGAGAGTTCCCAGCTGGAGGGATTCAATTGTGTCAGGGACCTCTGGGAAATCAATTGTGTTCAGACACCCCTGGGAAATCAAGAAAAATAAAGGCAGTCCTCAAGAGGAACAACTGGGAGGAATAAAAGATAGTGGAGGCAGATTAGGTAGGCAAAGGAACGGTAAGAGATACAGTGAGCGTAAGGAACCTTTGTAACTGGTGAGAGCCAAGCAAGGCTATGTGCCAAGGAAGAGAAAAACATGCAGAGAAGATATAAGGATTTTCCTTGGACTTGGTGAAGGATATGTACTGATGTGAAGTTAGAATGGAAAGAAAGTATGTGATGGGGCTCACCTGTGAGACCTCATACACCTGTGAGACCGGGTTATCTGTCTCAATTCACTTGTATGTGAACGTTTGCCTCTTTGTGGTTGCACACTGACTCACACCAGATTAATCACCTTATGAATGAGTATCATTGTTCATAGCAGTTTCTAAGTAAGGAGTATGTCAAGGTCATCATAAACTCATCAAGAATGTTACAACAATGACACTAACAGAACTTTCCAACCAAAGCCTCTTGACACATACTATTTTTCTTTTTTTTAATGAGCTGGCAGTCTTGTATTATCTTAGTGTACAAGGAATGAAAACAGGGTGATACAAGTTGAATTAACAGATAATTTCATCACTTGAAGCTTTATTCTACCTGATCTTTAGCAAAAAAGAGGCTAACGTTCACAGAAAGAAACTTTGCAAAATTTCTTTCCCTACTTTGCTAACACTGAAAGTCCTAGGTAGGTTTTGTAAAACCTTATTGAACATGATACCCTGAGGCACAGAAAAATATTGAGTCATTAAAGAGAGATCAAATTATGGTCCATTTCCTACACAGTAAGGAAAGAAGGGCTATGTATTCAAAAATTTTCAGTGGAATTAGAATACAAAGTATTTGTTTGGTTGACCTCAGGTTAAGCAGAAAATAACATTTATCAAAACCTCTCATTTATACCATTTTCTGGCACTCCAGTTAATTTAACTTTTGTATATGGAAACAGTACATAGCTGGTTTTTATTCTACCATAGAAAAGTTATACTTCATTACAGGTATGAACTATCTAGGTATAAAGCACAGAAAGGTTTTCATTCCTGATCATAAATCTTTCCATGAGTTTTACAATTTACAATTTACTTAGAATTACTGAAAATATTCCAAAGAAGACAGTCTGTGATTGGCACATAAGATAATCTCACTCAATGACATTTTTTTTTTTTTTTTGGTGAAAATCAGTGTGCTTGATTTCAGGAAATTGAAAGGCAAAGCCCAAAATGGTTAGCCATCATTTTTGCTCAGAACTGTAAGATTGCTGCAGTTAAAATTTTTTTCAGTTTAGATTTTGGGTCCATAGTGACAAATACTTTGGAAAAAAAAATAAAGAGAAAAACTTGACCTAAAAGCCAGTATTGTTCTATTAATCTCATTTATATCAATTGGAAAATTTGGGTATTTTGCCCTGTTGAGGGATAGTCTCCAAGTAAAGGAATTATGATTTTGAAACTGTATGGTATATTGAAAAGACTTTAGTTTGGGTTCAAACAGATATGTATATGAATAGCCAAAACTCTCAAAATCATGTTTTTCTAATTTGTAAAACCAGTATAATAATACATATCTATATCACAAGGCTATTATATAGATTAGTATTAAAATACATAAGACACCAGTCACACAGCACATAGTATTCAGTAAATGTTGGATATTAGATTTATTATGTTAGCTCTTAAAGGACCACTACCAATCATGTAAATATTGCCTTTTACAAGGAGAAGAATATTTTGGGTCAAGCATATCAGGATTTGGAAATATCTGTAGAAATACAAACTCCTAGACCATGTTTCCAGTTCTGGTTTCAGCTCTGCTGTAGGACACTGACAAGTCCCTCACCTGTTTGGATCTCAGAGTTCTTATCTATAACGCAAAGTGTACATCTAAGAGGAATACAAAGGCCCTTTCAGATTTAAAATTCCATGTGTCTATATTCATTGCATTTGGCATAAAATTTCCAATTTGGGACTCTCTCTTTTGGATCATATCCTTCAGATTTCAACACATCTCCCATCTTAAAATAATTTTATTCTATGTCCAACAGTCATCCCATTTCTCATAGCAAAACTCCTTTAGAGGGTTGTCTGTCTTGGTTTACTCACTCTCCTTCCTCATTTTTTATTTTAATGTAAAACCCTCTCCAGGCTGGGCCCTTGCCCGCTTATTTCACAGAAATCACCCTTGTCGTGGTTGACAACCATCTCCTTGCCAAGTGTTTTGGTCAGTTCTCCATCTTTATTTTGCTGAGATGACCTAGTTAACTGTTCTCTCCCACTTGAAAACATTGTTTCTCTAATCTTCATGTGCTTCAATTTCTTGATATGTTCTCCTACTCACTGGATAGTAACCCCTGTTGACTTTGCTTCTTCTTAGTCTCTAAACCAGTACGTTTTATAGCAATGAAACATGAGCCACCTCTGTGATTTTAAATTTCCCAGTATTTATTTCTATATGAAAAAAGTAAAAAGAAATAGGTGAAATTAATTAAAATCATGTTTTTCTAATTTGTAAAACCAGTATAATAATACATATCTATATCACAAGGCTATTATATAGATTAGTATTAAAATACATAAGACACCAGTCACACAGCACATAGTATTCAGTAAATGTTGGATATTAGATTTATTATGTTAGCTCTTAAAGGACCACTACCAATCATGTAAATATTGCCTTTTACAAGGAGAAGAATATTTTGGGTCAAGCATATCAGGATTTGGAAATATCTGTAGAAATACAAACTCCTAGACCATGTTTCCAGTTCTGGTTTCAGCTCTGCTGTAGGACACTGACAAGTCCCTCACCTGTTTGGATCTCAGAGTTCTTATCTATAACGCAAAGTGTACATCTAAGAGGAATACAAAGGCCCTTTCAGATTTAAAATTCCATGTGTCTATATTCATTGCATTTGGCATAAAATTTCCAATTTGGGACTCTCTCTTTTGGATCATATCCTTCAGATTTCAACACATCTCCCATCTTAAAATAATTTTATTCTATGTCCAACAGTCATCCCATTTCTCATAGCAAAACTCCTTTAGAGGGTTGTCTGTCTTGGTTTACTCACTCTCCTTCCTCATTTTTTATTTTAATGTAAAACCCTCTCCAGGCTGGGCCCTTGCCCGCTTATTTCACAGAAATCACCCTTGTCGTGGTTGACAACCATCTCCTTGCCAAGTGTTTTGGTCAGTTCTCCATCTTTATTTTGCTGAGATGACCTAGTTAACTGTTCTCTCCCACTTGAAAACATTGTTTCTCTAATCTTCATGTGCTTCAATTTCTTGATATGTTCTCCTACTCACTGGATAGTAACCCCTGTTGACTTTGCTTCTTCTTAGTCTCTAAACCAGTACGTTTTATAGCAATGAAACATGAGCCACCTCTGTGATTTTAAATTTCCCAGTATTTATTTCTATATGAAAAAAGTAAAAAGAAATAGGTGAAATTAATTATAATAATGTATTTTATGTAACTCAAAATATTCCAAGTATTATTTCATTAAGTAATAATTAATGAGATGCTTTATATTCTTTGTATATATACTTAACCTTCACAATCTGGTGGGTACTTGGCACTTAGAGCATGTCTCAGTCTGGAAAAGAATATCTCAAAGCTCAAAAACCACTAGTGGTCACCATATTGAATGGGGCAGTTCTACATGCTGGAATGGCCCAGTGCTCAATTCTGAAGCCCTTTTTATTCTCCATGTGCAGTCTTTATGGGTGAGCTAAATGAGCTTATATTATCAGTGTTTAAATAAGTATTTATTGGGTGCTTAATATGTGCCAGGCTACTGTGTTCTAGGTAGTAGGGGACACAACAGTGAACAAGCCAGTCATAAATCCCCACCCTGATAGAGCCTATTTTCTAGTGAGAGAGAGCAGACACTAACCAATATAACCAAGTTAATTATATGGCACAACAGAAAGTGGCAAGTGCTGTGGCAGAGACAGACAAGTGGCAGAAAAGTGGAAAATGAAGTTAGAGAGGCGAAGAAGGGGTCAGATGCTGTAGACCTTTTTTCTGTACTGTTGAAAAATCTTTGACTTTTATCATATTGAGATGAGGAGACATTAGAAGGCTTTAAGCAAAGGCACACATGCTATAACTCAAGCTGTGAAGAGGATTTTGGCTACTGTGTTGAGAATACTCAATAGAAAGTCAGGGGAGAAACAATGTGACCAGATAGGAGGCTGTTGCAATAATCTAAGCTGGAGAGGTCAGTGACTTGATCCATTACCAGAGGAAGTAGCAAGAAGGTGTCGAGTTCAGGCCAGATACATAAATATAGGAATCATCAACACTCACCTCCTTTTCCAATAGGGTAACTGCTGGCCACATATTGCTATTTAAAGTTAATTAAAGTAAAGTAAAAATTCAGCTCCATGGTCATACCAACTTAGCTGTGTTTTAAGTGTTCAGTATCCACATGCGGTTGAGCATTACTGCAGTAGACAGTACAGTTATAAAACATTTCCATCCTCACTGAAAGTTCTGTTGGGCAGCACTGATTCCGATGACGTTCAGAGTCATGTCCTCCTGTCTCTCAAATCAACTGCCTGTTAGATTTATCCATTGAAGAATTAGATTATTTTTATATTAACAGATGTCAGATAATCATTGTATACACAACATGGTCAATGTTCTTGATTCCCATCTCTCTCTCTGCGCCTACTTTGACTTCATTTTTGCCATGCTGGTAAATAGGATCACCATCTACCCTGTTGTACCAACTATGAGGTCATTTCTGATTTCTATCTTTTCCTGCCCATCTCTGTTACTTCCAATCCATTAGAAGGTTGATTTGCTTCTATCTCTGAGACGTAGCCTGAGTGTGACAGCTTCTTAGCATCTCTACTTTGATCATGTCATCTTTCACTTGACAATAGAGGTGCCTTCTAAATTCGTGTTTTCACCTCCCACGATACATTAGAATTATCTAGGCATTTAGAACCAAAACAAAGCAAGGAGAAACAATGCCAGGTTGACAGTCCATGCCCACAGGTAGCGCTTGACTTTATAGAAGCTTTTCAGGGACAAGGAGGTCTGAGGATCACATTGACCTCGTCCTCCACCACTTCACATTGTCTATTCACCACATAACAACCAGAGCGACCTTTTTAAATGATAGGTCATGTTATTCCCTCACCTGGAACTTTCTCAGGATCCCTCATTGCTCTGAAAGAAATTTGGAGCTCTGGATCCTCCAAAATTAGACCCCAATTGTTTCTCCAGCCCACTTTGCCTGGAGGACATTTGTGATTATCACTTCCTCTGGGAGGTGCTCTGTCCACCTCATCTTAATGAGCCCTTCTCGGTCTCTTCTTCCAGCCCGGTAAGTAGCAAGAAGGTGTCGAGTTCAGGCCAGATACATAAATATAGGAATCATCAACACTCACCTCCTTTTCCAATAGGGTAACTGCTGGCCACATATTGCTATTTAAAGTTAATTAAAGTAAAGTAAAAATTCAGCTCCATGGTCATACCAACTTAGCTGTGTTTTAAGTGTTCAGTATCCACATGCGGTTGAGCATTACTGCAGTAGACAGTACAGTTATAAAACATTTCCATCCTCACTGAAAGTTCTGTTGGGCAGCACTGATTCCGATGACGTTCAGAGTCATGTCCTCCTGTCTCTCAAATCAACTGCCTGTTAGATTTATCCATTGAAGAATTAGATTATTTTTATATTAACAGATGTCAGATAATCATTGTATACACAACATGGTCAATGTTCTTGATTCCCATCTCTCTCTCTGCGCCTACTTTGACTTCATTTTTGCCATGCTGGTAAATAGGATCACCATCTACCCTGTTGTACCAACTATGAGGTCATTTCTGATTTCTATCTTTTCCTGCCCATCTCTGTTACTTCCAATCCATTAGAAGGTTGATTTGCTTCTATCTCTGAGACGTAGCCTGAGTGTGACAGCTTCTTAGCATCTCTACTTTGATCATGTCATCTTTCACTTGACAATAGAGGTGCCTTCTAAATTCGTGTTTTCACCTCCCACGATACATTAGAATTATCTAGGCATTTAGAACCAAAACAAAGCAAGGAGAAACAATGCCAGGTTGACAGTCCATGCCCACAGGTAGCGCTTGACTTTATAGAAGCTTTTCAGGGACAAGGAGGTCTGAGGATCACATTGACCTCGTCCTCCACCACTTCACATTGTCTATTCACCACATAACAACCAGAGCGACCTTTTTAAATGATAGGTCATGTTATTCCCTCACCTGGAACTTTCTCAGGATCCCTCATTGCTCTGAAAGAAATTTGGAGCTCTGGATCCTCCAAAATTAGACCCCAATTGTTTCTCCAGCCCACTTTGCCTGGAGGACATTTGTGATTATCACTTCCTCTGGGAGGTGCTCTGTCCACCTCATCTTAATGAGCCCTTCTCGCCTTCCCCAACATCTTTCTCAGTCACTCTTCTTCCCAGTTCTCTGGTTTATTTTCTTTATGGAATCTATTGTTTTCTGAAATCGTACCAAATGCAAGTTTGTATGCTCAACACATTGTGAGGCCAAATAATACCAAAACATCAGAATTTGGAGCAGAGAAAATTTATTGTAGGACCATGCAAGAACAAAGGGGGCTTACGTTCCCCCAAACTCCTGAAGGGTTTCAGCAAAGTATTTAAAAAAGTCAGATGAGGGAGAGGGTTCACAGGTCTGTGATCAATTGGTGCATAATTCTCTGTTTGGTTGCTGGTGACGTAAAAGGGTTCAAACATTATCTGCCTGTAGGTCTAGGGGCTGTTGTTAGTAGTTGGGTTTCCCTGGTGGCTCAGACAGTAAGGAATTTGCCTGTAATGTAGAAGACCCAGGTTTGACCCCTGGTCAGGAAGATCTGCTGGAGAAAGGAATGGCTACCCCCTCCAATACGGTTAAAATTCTCTGTCTGTAGGTCTAGGGACTACGTGCTCATGATCATCAAGTTAATTTCTTTCTCTTGGTGGTAGTTTTTAGCATATGAAAAGCTCAGAAAATATGCATGAGGTATTATTGTCTGGGTACCTAAGAGAGGAACTACAGCAAAGATATGGGGGAGAGGTTAGTCTGGTCTCCATAGTTAGTCTCCATAGTTGTTAGACTCCATAGGTCTCTGCTCGGTTACACAATGATCATATTTAATACTTTTCTGACCTGTCATTTATCTCCCAGACTAGAATGTATCATCCATAACTTTCATCTGTCAATCTCTAATACTAAAACAGAACGTAGCACTGAATAAGTATTTTTGAATGGCCCCATCCAGATCCTTCGTTTTCAGGAAAAAGACAATGATTACAATGATGATAAAAACATACATAGCGGGCTTCCCTGGTGGTCCAGTGGGTAAAGAGTCCGCCTTGCAGTACAAGAGGTGTGTCCAATTAGGAGCCAGTGCTCTGGAGCACATGACTGTGCTTAGGAGCATGTGCCCAGAGCCAGTGCTCTGCAACAAGAGAGGCCACTGCAATGGGAGGCCCACACATGCCAAAGAATAAAGATGGATGAAAAGAAATAATAAAAACCAATAGAAGAGGCCAAAATTAAAACAACAACAACAACAACATAGCAACAGCTATGATTTAAAGAGTGCTTACCCTGTCCTAGGCACTGTGTTTATTTCAATATACCCATTTTACTGATAGGGACACGGTTTTAGAAAGGCATAGTAACCTGAGTGGGACTGAAACACGATGGAAGGGGGCAGGGCACAACCTTTAAAAGAATAACATTGCCATTAGACATGACAAAAAGTGGTTAGAATCAACTAGGACCAATGTGGTGGAAGATTTGGCTTCCAGTGGACCTTGAGCATTATATGTTCATTGAAATCTCTGCCTCTTCCCTCAAAATAATTGGAATAATCCTCCCACTTATTTACTTATGAAATTGTGTGTGTGTGTGTGCTAAGTTGCTTCAGTCATGTGCAACTCTTTGCGAACCTATAGACTATAGCCCACCAGGTTCCTCTGTCCATGGGATTCTTCAGGCAAGAACTCTGGAGTGGGTTGCTATTTAATTACGCAGCCTATTAAAAACTAGCCACAGTATATATCAGGGCTTCACACCTTCTCAACTGGCCCACACTCTGTGGAGTGCATTTCTCTCTAAATAAATCTACTCCTAACCTATCACTTTGGCTCTCACTGAATCTTTTTCTGTGATGAAACACCAAGGACCTCAAATTCATCAAGAAAAGAGCCACCACGGTAGTAAGTATGAGAAACCAGGTTCACAGCTGGAACCTGTCTAAGGCCAAGGGCTTATGTCTTAACGAACAAACCACCCAAATTGTAATCATTTAATAAATAAATGGCAATTGATACATTTCAGAGACGTGTCAAACGTTGGTGCTTCGTTGATGACTAGGAAAACACAATACACTTCATTTTCTATTCCTATATAGACTTCGGGTCACGGTTGCATTCTTTTTGCCCCTCTAAGGGACTGGAGTGCTGGCCTGCCTTCCTCCTTTTGCCAGTTATTTTGTGCAACATGCAATTCTCGCCTCAAGAATTCCATCTCCTAGCAGCAACCAGGGTTACTTGCAGCCTCAATGATCTTCCTTTGAGAGAGGGAAAAAATCCCTTAACTTTGTAACACAGCCCAGCGATGCATGAGAAGCCTTTGTCAAAACGGTAGCTAGGGGGAAAAAAAGGAAAATAAAAATACCGTTCTCCTCTGGAATGTCTCCTAGGACTAGTGAAAAATGCTAATTCTGACAACAGCGAAGTCATTTGAAAATCAAAGCACCTTTGAATTATATTCGAAATGAAATTAACTTGAGAAAATAATTATATTCTTGGAATCTAGCAGCATCGTCTCCTCTCCAGCTCTGTCGCCCTAGTATAGGATGGCCTCACGTTGCCCCAGGAATCACTTCCCTTAGCTCGTCCTGACAAGCTGTGGTTCCTTTTGCAGGTAGAGGGTTGCACAGCTTTTCTTGATTGCCCGGAAATAGGCTGATGGGAAGTGGGAGGCTTCCCTCCTTTCTTTAAAAAGCCCCCACGCTGCAGCCTTTTGAATTTCAGTTACTCCGAGCTCAGCCTGCGCGAAGGTGCTCCGCATATGAGCCTCCACTCAGATCAAGTTCGAAGTGAGTCAGAGCGCTGTCAAAAATGCGAATTTCTCCTTCCCAGCGCAGGTCTACACCTTGGAGCCCCTCCCTCTGCAACGGGGACGCCCCTCTCCCCGGGGCATCCTGGAAACAGCTGGAAGATGCGCTCTAGGGGAAGAGGGCGAGGACCCCAGGCCGCGCGGTGTTGCCCCAGGCGCCCCAGCCGTCGGGCCGCACCCTCCCCGAGTAAGCCGGGCCCACTCCCCGAGGCTCCGGCGGGTAGGCGTGGAGCGGCCCGTCTGCATTCTTACGGAGCCAGATGACCGCCCCGGGGCGCCCCTTCCTCCCCGCGCCCCTGCCAAGGAGCAGGGGGGCGGAGAGCGCCCCAGCCCTCGGCCCAGATGGCCCGGCAGCCCCGCGCGGGGACATTTTCTCAGGCTTTCAAAAAGAGCACTTTCTTTCCTGCCTAATATTTAGCTCCTTCAAATGCAAATGGAGAGGTTTCGCTCCAAGGTTAGCATAACAATTATGGGAAAGCTTTAAATCTGATGCGTTTGTTTACACGATGAAAGGCCGGCAGGATCCGAAAGCTCGGAGGCCCCGGCTTTTCAGCGACTATTTTCTAACTGGTGCCCTGCGAGTCAATTTTAGATAACAAAGAAAACCAATTTATAGGACGGTGAAGCTAATTTTGGAGGAGTTCGACGGGAAAAAGGAAAATTGCTCCTCTGGAATGTCTCCTAGGACTAGTGAAAAATGCTAATTCTGACAACAGCGAAGTCATTTGAAAATCAAAGCACCTTTGAATTATATTCGAAATGAAATTAACTTGAGAAAATAATTATATTCTTGGAATCTAGCAGCATCGTCTCCTCTCCAGCTCTGTCGCCCTAGTATAGGATGGCCTCACGTTGCCCCAGGAATCACTTCCCTTAGCTCGTCCTGACAAGCTGTGGTTCCTTTTGCAGGTAGAGGGTTGCACAGCTTTTCTTGATTGCCCGGAAATAGGCTGAGGGGAAGTGGGAGGCTTCCTCCTTTCTTTAAAAGCCCCACGCTGCCGCCTTTTGAATTTCAGTTACTCCGAGCTCAGCCTGCGCGAAGGTGCTCCGCATATGAGCCTCCACTCAGATCAAGTTCGAAGTGAGTCAGAGCGCTGTCAAAAATGCGAATTTCTCCTTCCCAGCGCAGGTCTACACCTTGGAGCCCCTCCCTCTGCAACGGGGACGCCCCTCTCCCCGGGGCATCCTGGAAACAGCTGGAAGATGCGCTCTAGGGGAAGAGGGCGAGGACCCCAGGCCGCGCGGTGTTGCCCCAGGCGCCCCAGCCGTCGGGCCGCACCCTCCCCGAGTAAGCCGGGCCCACTCCCCGAGGCTCCGGCGGGTAGGCGTGGAGCGGCCCGTCTGCATTCTTACGGAGCCAGATGACCGCCCCGGGGCGCCCCTTCCTCCCCGCGCCCCTGCCAAGGAGCAGGGGGGCGGAGAGCGCCCCAGCCCTCGGCCCAGATGGCCCGGCAGCCCCGCGCGGGGACATTTTCTCAGGCTTTCAAAAAGAGCACTTTCTTTCCTGCCTAATATTTAGCTCCTTCAAATGCAAATGGAGAGGTTTCGCTCCAAGGTTAGCATAACAATTATGGGAAAGCTTTAAATCTGATGCGTTTGTTTACACGATGAAAGGCCGGCAGGATCCGAAAGCTCGGAGGCCCCGGCTTTTCAGCGACTATTTTCTAACTGGTGCCCTGCGAGTCAATTTTAGATAACAAAGAAAACCAATTTATAGGACGGTGAAGCTAATTTTGGAGGGAGTTCGACGTTATTATCTTTCTTTTTTTTTTTTAATGACCGCAGCTGAAATAGTGATTTCACCCACCCCACCCCAACCCACTTTTTCATCGTGTAGTTTGCTCGGAGGTAATTGGTGTCCATCACGGGCAGGAAGGTCTTCATTCCTGGGTGACCTGGGACTCAGGCATGGGGCTAACGCTGGTAAAGAATTGTTCAGAGACTTGGTGAGATTTTGGCCTAAGGAGCGCAAAAATGTCTTCCAGAGCTCTTGCCAAGGAAGTTAATTGCTAAGGAAGTTGATTTTCTTTTCGATTCAGCTTAGGCAGCTTGGTATTTCAAAAAAGGTGCTTTTAACCCATCAGTTGTAAATGGGTATTAGACCAAGGTTTCAGGGAATGACATTTCCTCGTTGCTGTTCAGTTGCTAAGTTGTGTGCAACTCTTTGAGGGCTCATGGGCTGCTGTACACCAGGTTTCCCTGTCCTTCCCTATCTCCTGGCATTTGCTCAGACTCAGGTCCATTGAGTCTTGATGCCATCCAACCATCTCACCCTCTGGCACCCCCTTCTCTCCCTGCCCTTAGTCTTTCCCAGCACCAGGGTCTTTTCCACTGAGTTTCTCACTGGAAAACCACTCATTTCCAGACTGACAGTGAGAGCAGGGTCCTGCAGCTCTGCTAAGAAACAGGAAAGATGACCATCAGGTCATCTGCTGATGAACAAGACAGAAATCTCAGGCTTTTTTTTTCCCCTAGGCATTCCTCCTGGGGCCACCCCCTCCCACATGCAAAGGACAGCTCTTATATGCCATGCTGTGTGAGATTTCAGCCTATTAGGGTTCTCCTCAGTGTGAGGCCCAGGAGAGAGTGAAGACCCTTGGGAACTTGTTAAATCTATCAGCTTCACAGACCGTGTACTTGAAAATGTTTTGTAAACACTACAGTCTACAATTCCTGTAACACTTTGTAAGTCTATGAGTGTGGAATATTTAAGAATATTCATCCATTTGGGGAGTGTTTATTGACCAACATAAGTATGTCGTTTCAGTGTGAAGATTGACAAAGCCATTTTTTTCTCACATTGTTTCCACAGGTGAACTGAAACGCCTTTCCAGGCAGTGGGACCAGGGCAAGCGTGGATGGCGCTGTTACCAGACAGGTAAAAAGCAGTAGTGTTCATCTGGAATGTATTTAACCCAGCTGGGTTTAATAAGACGGCCCCCCTGCCCCAGCTGTCTAATAGACTACGTCTGGGGTGGAGCCCAAGGATTTCCATTTTGCGCAAATTGCCAGGTGATGCTTATTCCTGAACCACACTTTGGAGAACTACCAGTTGTAAAGGATCAAAACTGTATTATTTTGAGAGAACTTAACATGATAAAAGAGTTTTATTTTTGCAAGAATAGAGGGGGAGGAAAAAGCTACGGTTCACCACTAGGAATTAAGACTGAGGAACTGTACTTACATTTAAATATTTCTCTAGTATTTCTAAAGATGATTGTTGTTTAGTTGCTCAGTCGTGTCTGACTCTTTGAGACCCCATGGACGGTAACCCACCCAGGGCTCAGGGCTCAAGTCAGGGCTCAGGTTCTTTTACCATCTGAACCACCAGGGAAGCCCAGTAAGATTTTGGGCAATGTTAAACTGGTAATTTAGTATTCCTAGATTATTGGCTTGGCCTATTTAGGAGCTCAAAGGGAAGGGAAGTCTTCCTGAGTCAGAGATGCATGTTAGAAACACACTGTTTGGCCCTGCTAGCCAGATGAATTCAAACTAGTCAATCCTAAGGGTAATCAACCCTGAATAGCCTTTAGAAGAACTGGTACCACCTGATGCAAAGAGCTGACTCGTTGGAAAAGACCCTGATGCTGGGAAAGATTGACGGCAAGAGGAGAAGGGGACAGTAGAGGATGAGATGGTTGGATGGCATCACCATTTCAGTGGAAATGAACTTGGGTGAGATCTGGGAGATGGCAAGGGACAGGGAGGTCTGCTGTGCTGCAGTCTATGGGGTCGCGAAGAGTTGGACACAACTTAGCATCTGAGCAATAGCAACAACAAGACAGATGAGTGGGTTCTCAGCGTTGGTGGTGTATTAATGAAATATATTTGTTTTCAAATATTCAGGTATATGGTGATCCACAGCACAGAACTGTCCATCTTATTAATCATGCTCTCTTATGAAATATGCTGTGATACGGTCTTCTGGGTAGCTTTTTCTTTCCCTGAAACCCTGGATTTACAGGCTCCTTTTCCGTAAGAGCCCTCTTCAAACCCAAGTGCTGAAATAAGGCTTCAAGATGGAAAGATTGAGATGTTCATGAAACCTTAACTGTTTTAAAATGAAATCTTAACCCACCCCCCGCAGTCCATTTGATGTCATCAGACATACTTAATCTTTATGTTTAGTGTCTCTATTTGATCTCAGTACCTTCAATATGTGCATTTTCCTGTTTTATTTCAAATGGCATATCCTAGGAGGGAGAGACATTTCAATTCTGATTTTTCATAGTGCCTACTATGGGGACACACAGAAATAGATACACAAGAGCAAATGATTTTAATGACAACAGTGATGTTCCATTAAGTGGCTTGATATGAAGTTAGAGTCTATTTACATGTGACTAAAATACATAGAGGAAAATATATCTTTTAAGTAAAGTCCCTTGTCTGGGGACACATGTCATGCTAGTTGAGAGACAAGTAGTAAATTTAAATTACTGGAGGAATTTCTCTCAAGTTGTATTTTTTATGTGAATTAATACATATAGCTCAGTGGGGACTTACACTGGTTAAGGCTGCATGCTTCCACTGTGGGTTCGATCTCTGGTTGAGATACTAAGATCTCACATGTCACATAGCATGGCTGAAAACAACAAAGGAAAGAAAATATAGCTCAGTAAATGGTATGTAAGTCATTTTGTGAGATAAACACCTAAAATGGATATTTTGTTTAATAAGCACCATCATAAACTGGACCACATAGACAAAGGAGCTTCACCAGTAACTACGTGTGTGACTTTCGGTGTCGAGCATGAAGGTGATGCTGTTGAAATAGACCTTGTTGGGTAAGTCCTTTTACACATGTTCATCTACAAATAAGAGGTATGAATGATCTTTATGGTTCTTGCTGGATTACATGTATAGCATCTGTGTTGGGTTGTTGAAACCACATAATAAATACAAATGCCTGAGGGTCAGCATCGATTTAAACAGGTGACTATATTATGGTAATATTGTCAACACCTTTTAAAATTATTGTGGTCTCCTCTACATATGTTCCAGTCTCCTTGGATTTGTGGGAAATGCTCTGTTGATTGCTTTTCATTGTAAAGGAGCCAGTTTCTTTGAGCTACTGCTGTTTCTACTTGAATATTGAAGTCATTGAGGAGACATTTAATTTAGAAACCAAGCAGAATTTCTTTACCCTTGTTGTTATCCTATGTCTCAGCTGACTGCTTTAGTGCCAATAAAATGCTAGGGGCTTTGGTTTTTACTGGGCAAAAGCACTGAGTGACAAAGTGATTCCTATTAAATATTAACATCATTGACTAAGAATATGAGAAAGAAGATAAGCTAGCATATACAATTTGTATCTGAATCATTCTCTGTTCTTGTTCAGGTGTTGAAACTCATTTCTTGGTTCTAAAGAGTGTTGGGGTTTTGAGGGCCTTAAGCTGTTGTCACAGAGAGGTAACAGACGGTTCACGGGTATTTTAAGAGACTTGACTTTTTGGAGGTGGAGTACAGAGAGTGACAAGAAACCGGTGTGTGTCCTTTGGGGTGGGGAATGGAAGTGGAAAACAACAGAATAAATAAGGCTCTCAGGTGTTTACTTGTTCCGAAATAAAACCGCAGTTTGAATTCAATAGGTCAATTATATATACATACAGTGTAGAGGGCTGGTAGCTAGCAGTAAGATTTTATTCTCCAGAGGGAAAGGGAGTATTAACCTGAGCAGAAGCCTCTGGAACAAGGATCCTCCATTAGATAAGAACGGTAAGGTTCGACTGCATTTATTTCTTTGTGTATTCGTTTGATTGACCAGTTCTGCTGGTGGTGGACGTGCTTCCATTTATTTTTGCTATTATAAATAATGCTGTTTTATTATTGTGCCTGCTTCCTGCTCCAAAGGTGCCAGGTTATATCAAGGGCATATTCCTTTTGTGATGCATTATTAATTTCTATGCTGTCTATAATTTTATGAACAAAACAATAACCTCCAGACTGATTTCATTTGTTTGCACAATAGAATTGTTAATTAAAGGCTACGTAGTTCTTCAACTTTGCAGCTAATGCCAAAATTGCTTTCTAAAAACTCTGTACTCGGACCATGGTGTCGATGAGTTCCTGTTGCTCTGTGTCCTTTCTAGCATTACTCCACTGCCAGAATTTTACCTGATTTTGTTTTTTAATTTCCTCTCTTTGATTATTTTAATGTGGCTGCTAACTTTCTATATATTGTATGTTCATATCTTTTTTCTGTCCATTTTGTCTTCTTTGTTGAATAGAAAATACTCCTTTTATTAAAAAATAATGAATTAAAAATTAATTAAGCTGAAAACTATTAGAAACATTAATCTTGTGATGATTACATGCTATTGAAAAATCATTCTTACCTTGTGGCTGGTATTTTCATCCTCTATTAGATATTTTTTGATCCACAGAAATGTTCTTAGTTTTAAATGTTCTTGGTTTAAATGTTCTTAGCTTCTAAATGTTCTTATTTTCAGTTTTCTTTATGTCATCACTTTCTGTGTCCTGCATCTTTAGAAAGCAACACAGCATTCTAAAGCAATTATCCTCCAGTTAAAAATGGAAAATTTTAAATTGATTAATTTTAAAAATGGGAGGATAATTGCTTTACAGGATTTTATTGGTTTCTGCCAAACATCAATGTGAATCATTTATGGGTATTCATATGTTCCCTCCCTCTTGAACCTATAATTAAAAATAGAATTTTTTATAAAAGACATTCTATCACATCCTTTTTCTAAAAGTGCCAGGTCCTCAGTCTGTAACTGTTCTTTTTATGAGGATGAGATCTGAGTCCATTTTTCTTTCCTGAACGGGCAGCATGTTTATTAAGTAGTCTCTGTGTTCCTGTTGGTGTGTGATGCTACATCTATTGTATTTTCAGTGTTCATATTTACCTGGGTCTGTTTTGTGTTTCTCATTTGTGTTTTGTTAGTTTACTTGACTCTATATACCCTAATCCTATACCATCTTAATTAAAAATGGCTAAAATGACATTTTAGTCTTCATATCTAATGCGGATGAACTTTCACTTGACTTCTAAAGGTGTGTTTTGACTCTTCTTGGTCCCTTGCTCTTTTATATACAACTTAGAATTAGCATGTTAATTTCCACATGAAGTCTTTTCTGAATTTTGGTTGAAATTGCCCTAATTCTTGCTCAGACTAGGAAGAACTGACATTGTCCCAGTATTTCAATATTGAATTTTCTAAGATGTGAATATGATACACTTTCTATTTATTTACATCTCCCTTATGTCTTCAAACAAAAGGTAATCATTATCTCCCAGAAGTTTTCGTGACTTGTGTTCTAAATAATTATTATTTGATGCTATTATAAATGGTATGTTTGAAATTAATTAAATGTTCTATTTGTCATTATTGTACATAAGTGGGATTTGACTTTTATGTAACAAGTACTTCTAGCAACTTGACTGACCTATTTTACTAAATTTGATAATTTATCTGTTTATTCACTTGGGCTGTTTTATGTACCATGATATTGTATGAGATATAATTTTATTTTAAAAAACTTTTTGCTTCAGTATGTCTAAGTGTTCTCAGCCTTTGGGGATAGCCATCCAATCTTTTTGTTTGTTTTGGAAGCTCAGCTACATCTTAAATATTTAAAATACATATTTTACTTTTGCACTTGAAATCGTTTTTGTGATATTTAGGTTTCTGCCAAACATCAATGTGAATCATTTATGGGTATTCATATGTTCCCTCCCTCTTGAACCTATAATTAAAAATAGAATTTTTTATAAAAGACATTCTATCACATCCTTTTTCTAAAAGTGCCAGGTCCTCAGTCTGTAACTGTTCTTTTTATGAGGATGAGATCTGAGTCCATTTTTCTTTCCTGAACGGGCAGCATGTTTATTAAGTAGTCTCTGTGTTCCTGTTGGTGTGTGATGCTACATCTATTGTATTTTCAGTGTTCATATTTACCTGGGTCTGTTTTGTGTTTCTCATTTGTGTTTTGTTAGTTTACTTGACTCTATATACCCTAATCCTATACCATCTTAATTAAAAATGGCTAAAATGACATTTTAGTCTTCATATCTAATGCGGATGAACTTTCACTTGACTTCTAAAGGTGTGTTTTGACTCTTCTTGGTCCCTTGCTCTTTTATATACAACTTAGAATTAGCATGTTAATTTCCACATGAAGTCTTTTCTGAATTTTGGTTGAAATTGCCCTAATTCTTGCTCAGACTAGGAAGAACTGACATTGTCCCAGTATTTCAATATTGAATTTTCTAAGATGTGAATATGATACACTTTCTATTTATTTACATCTCCCTTATGTCTTCAAACAAAAGGTAATCATTATCTCCCAGAAGTTTTCGTGACTTGTGTTCTAAATAATTATTATTTGATGCTATTATAAATGGTATGTTTGAAATTAATTAAATGTTCTATTTGTCATTATTGTACATAAGTGGGATTTGACTTTTATGTAACAAGTACTTCTAGCAACTTGACTGACCTATTTTACTAAATTTGATAATTTATCTGTTTATTCACTTGGGCTGTTTTATGTACCATGATATTGTATGAGATATAATTTTATTTTAAAAAACTTTTTGCTTCAGTATGTCTAAGTGTTCTCAGCCTTTGGGGATAGCCATCCAATCTTTTTGTTTGTTTTGGAAGCTCAGCTACATCTTAAATATTTAAAATACATATTTTACTTTTGCACTTGAAATCGTTTTTGTGATATTTAGTTCTGCCATCCTCTCACACAATTTTTTTTTTTTAAAGACGTAGTCACAAAGTGAAAAGCCAATATTAAGACTTGAATTTATGTTATATGGTTTAGACAGATACACTAGCTCTTAGCTATTAGTTTACAAAATCGCACTTATGATGACAAATACATTTTATGACTACTTAAAGACTGTATTTTTGAAATTTATTACTCTTATTTATGTTTAAGATTGTAAGTAGCTATGACAAGTTTGTTTTCAAGGATTATAAAGGTCCTTGAGAATCTCACATGCAGGTGAAAAACAAACTTTTCCCCGTTTGCTGGCCACAAGACATTTAGCACTCTCACCTTAATAGGGATAAGCAGGTTCCAATTTCTAATTCTGAGAATCAGGTTATTATCATGAAGTGTTTTTTGATCTTAGTTCATTTATAAATGCTTATCTTTTATTATCATATGTAATGTGTAGAACAAAGGGAAGGGATGAGAATGACTTTACCTGGAAGATTTGAATGTCTTGTTTTATAAAAACTGATGCTATTTACTCTGAGGGTGGTGGCTAGACAATAAATACTCTTTGGGAGACCAGGGTTAATGCCTGTGTTGGAAAGATCCCTTGGAGAAGGGAATGGCAACCCACTCCAGTATTCTTGCCTGGAGAATCCCTTGGACAGAGGAGCCTGGTGGGCTACAGTCCATGGGGTCATAAAGAGTTAAACAAGACAGAGATACTAACACATGCTGGATATCATTGCAGTGGTTTGTTTCTCCAAATGTTTATATTTATCTCTCTATCAAAGGAGAAGATAGAGAGATTATAATAGGGCAAGTATTTGGCAGTAAAGGAAAAGTCAGTTTTTGTCTAGGAAAATGGCGTCCACATCTGATTTCCTTCTAGGCAATTTCAGATTACTGGATGTATTTATAATGGGTGGCGATTTTTAATCATTGAAGGTAATAGCCTCATGTTTTTATTAGTTCCTTGGCTTTAATAGGCCATTCAAATAATGCTTTAGCTAATAGTTTTGTGGCTTTAGCGAGAAGGAAACAACATTTTGTTATTACTCAAGAAAAACATATTGCTTCTTAATGATCTATTATCAATGAATTTCTCATTGTTTCCTATGCTGCACAATGTCTGCCACTTAGAATTCAGGAGATTAATTATTATTTTTATAGAATTGATCATAAAATTCTAGTTTGGTTATATATAATAATTTGATGCCTTGTTCTTCATAGACTTTTAGAATGACCATGTTTTTAGCTTGTGCTACTTTTATAGAAATCATTACATTTGGTTTTGATAAGGTAAAATGCAAAATTAGAGAGACTTCTTTTATTTCTTGGTTTAGTGATATTTTTTACCCCTTGTTACGTGTTTAACCTTGGGAATATCTTTTTTTAGAGTGGATAAGCTGGGGTTAGTATATGCAGGATTGAGCAGACCCCTTATTTTCAGTCTGGGTTGGAACCTGGTCAGTATATAACTGCATAACTTGGATTCTAGTTTTACTTAGTAACAGTGTATGTTATCCCTGTAAAATTGCGATAATCTGCAAGACTGCTAAACTATACAGATTTTTTACTCAAGGTTTGCTTATTTCATTTTTAACAGAGTACATGATATTTTTCTTCAGAGAAAGAAGTATATCAGAATTCTTTAAGGCTTTTGAAAAAGGCACACATTCGATCAGTTCGGTTCCTCAGTTCTTTCATATTTGAAAAGGCACCAGTGTTTGGATATAATGAGAGTATGTAGAACAAACTTACTGTAAACCAGAGCATTGTGGAATGCATTTAATAAATCCTTAGAAATAAAGTCCTATGTACTGAGGGAAGGGGGGAAGTGAGCTCAAGTAAAATATAGCCCTTGTCAACAGAAATAGGGTTCAGACTGACAAGCTTGTAGTCATATTTCTATTATAGTGGCTGGGAGGGGAAAGGAGAAAGTGGGAGGAGTTTTATAAGCATCTCATACTACACATTTGAAATACTAACTCCAATTGTTAATAACCTTTAAAGAGCCTCATGCTGAAGAGATTGGTCCTTTGCCATCTGATTTTTCTGTCATTCTTCCTCCTTATTCTGCTGTTTTTTTTTTTTTAAACATTGTCTAGGTTTCACAGCTACTAGAGTAATTTTAAAAAATTTATATGATACTCCAGTGCTGTTGAAAATGTACATTGTAAAGAGCTCTCCCAGATAAATATGATAATTGTGAACCACGGGTCCATTTCCTAATAATAGCACCTAAAATCTCTTACTTGTGTTTGCATATGAGTTCATGTCAGAAAGGCAATCAATTCATATTCCATCTGCCAGTTAACTATTGATGTAACCTACACATTGTACGATAATGCTAGAGAGATGAAATACACCATCATAAATAACCTCCTAAATAAGGAATAAATGGAATTTTTGATTAATTCTGATGTCTAAATAGATTAGAGAAGGAAAGTCATAGTTCTGATTTTGAAAGCCTGCAAAGCAAATGCTCCATCGAGGATGAAGAGGTGTCCATTGACTATGTCAAATTTCTATGCCTTTATATACGAAATTTATTACTGTCAGTTTTTTCAATAGAAAACAAAAGAGTTTAGAAAACATATTTAGGATCTTCATACAGAGCCCTGTCAATCCCTTGTGGAGAAAATGCCCATTTGGGATTTAGTTCTGTGTCTATGGACCTTGGTCACAAGAGAAATATCTTCTTGAAAAGATATGAACTCATATTCAAATAATTTTCAATTTTCTTTAAAACTGTATTCAGCTGGAACTTGTCAGCATTTCCAGGGAAAGAAAGTCACTCACTAATTAGTGCTGGAGGTGGTGAGTGAAAGAATTGTGGGTATGTGTGCATATCTCTGTGTGTGTGGGAGGAGACAGAAATGAAGAGGAGGCTTTTTTTCTTTATTTAATTCCCCTGTTCCCATACCGCTTTTCTCTGAGTGATTTTTCTTTGTGATTAACGTTCTCAGCCACATTCATAAGATCTGATGGTTTTCTCCCCCTACAGAATCTGCTGTCTATTTATTTGATTTACAGATAACACAGAACTGCTTGTTCTTCGCCATCTTAGTTATAGGCCTGCTGCCTACTGGGTCTTTGATAAATTTAGCCTCTTTTCTCAGGACTTTTATAAAAAGTGTATTAGGTCCTTTAGAACTGATAACTATTAGGTTATCACCTCAGTACATGCTAAATTAAGGAGCGCTCTAATAGTGCACACTGACAAAATAGAGACAGTTTTCATGACCTTTAGAACAGGTCTGTGAATATGGATTATAAGAGGTTCAGAAAGCCCAGTGAGGGTGTGTCTCTCCAACTATTCTGTTTAAAAAGGAAACAGAGGCCAGCCAGACCTGCAAAAAGAAGCCAGAAGCCAAAGTGGTTTTGGAAATGTGAAAGAACAAGAACTCTTAGGCATTGTTGGTGGGATGGAAGCTTTGGAAAATTTTTGCCCATGTCTAGTGAAGCTGCATTTGTATACAGTATATTCCACTCACATATGTATATTCCCCATAAGTTTCTGTTTATGCATTCCAGAATATGGCTAAGCCCTTTCAAAGCTGCACTGTAATGGGCTAGGTATATTTATATTCCAAATGTCGATCAAAATTCAAGTGAGTATGTCAACTGTGACATATCTGCATGTTGGAATGTAGTATGTAACCATACTGGGCTTCCCAGGTGGCACTAGTGGTAAGGAACCTGCCTTCCAGTGTAGGAGACATAAGAGACCTGGGTTCGATCCCTGGGTCAGCAAGATCCCCGGGTCAGCAAGATGCCCTGGAGCAGGGCATGGCAGCCCACTCCAGTATTCTTGCCTGGAGAATTCTGTGGACAGAGGAAGCTGGAGAACTGCAGTCCCTGGGGTTGCAAAGAATCGGACACTACTGAAGCGACTTAGCAGGCACACACAGGGAGTTATTGAATAAAACTTTAAATCAAGTCAAGGAAGTAGACAGAATACAATTCAGGGATATTGTTTACAGTTGAAGGGAGGGGAGATGCTTATATTCCAGAAGGGAAGGCTTGGGATTCTGTTCTTTCTTTCTTACTGGCGGGGGTATAGTTCCTCTACAGTGTTGCGTTAGTTTCTGCTGTTGAGTGAAATGGATCAACTGTGTGTATCCATATGTCCTCTCCCTCCTGGACCTCTCTCCCATCCCCCGCCCCATCCACCCCACTAGGTCATCCCAGAGCACCAAGCAGAGGTCCCTGTGTCAATAGCAGGTTCCCACTAGCTGACTGCTTGACACATGACAGTGCATATATACAAATCTCCCAGTTTATCCCTTCTCCCTCTCTGTGGCCACACGTCCGTTCTGTCTCTACCCTACATCTGTGTCTTTTTTTCTGTCCTGCAGATAGGTCCATCTGTACCATTTTTCTAGTTTCCACATATATGCATTTATATAGGATATTTGTCTTTCTCATTCTGACTTACTTCACTCTGTGTGACAGACTCAATGTCCATCCGTGCCTGGTCTATTATTTTTGCCAGTGTGAGTTGTTGTTCAAGGGTTCATTAGAGTGTATGTTGGTTTTATGCATTTCTTGTCTTTGTATTATATGTGATAGGGCTTTCCTGGTGGTTCAGTGGTAAGGAACCTGCCTGCCAATGTAGGAGACATAAGAGACCTGGGTTCGATCCCTGGGTCAGCAAGATCCCCGGGTCAGCAAGATGCCCTGGAGCAGGGCATGGCAGCCCACTCCAGTATTCTTGCCTGGAGAATTCTGTGGACAGAGGAAGCTGGAGAACTGCAGTCCCTGGGGTTGCAAAGAATCGGACACTACTGAAGCGACTTAGCAGGCACACACAGGGAGTTATTGAATAAAACTTTAAATCAAGTCAAGGAAGTAGACAGAATACAATTCAGGGATATTGTTTACAGTTGAAGGGAGGGGAGATGCTTATATTCCAGAAGGGAAGGCTTGGGATTCTGTTCTTTCTTTCTTACTGGCGGGGGTATAGTTCCTCTACAGTGTTGCGTTAGTTTCTGCTGTTGAGTGAAATGGATCAACTGTGTGTATCCATATGTCCTCTCCCTCCTGGACCTCTCTCCCATCCCCCGCCCCATCCACCCCACTAGGTCATCCCAGAGCACCAAGCAGAGGTCCCTGTGTCAATAGCAGGTTCCCACTAGCTGACTGCTTGACACATGACAGTGCATATATACAAATCTCCCAGTTTATCCCTTCTCCCTCTCTGTGGCCACACGTCCGTTCTGTCTCTACCCTACATCTGTGTCTTTTTTTCTGTCCTGCAGATAGGTCCATCTGTACCATTTTTCTAGTTTCCACATATATGCATTTATATAGGATATTTGTCTTTCTCATTCTGACTTACTTCACTCTGTGTGACAGACTCAATGTCCATCCGTGCCTGGTCTATTATTTTTGCCAGTGTGAGTTGTTGTTCAAGGGTTCATTAGAGTGTATGTTGGTTTTATGCATTTCTTGTCTTTGTATTATATGTGATAGGGCTTTCCTGGTGGTTCAGTGGTAAAGCATCTGCCTGCAATGCTGGAGACGTGGTTTTGATCCTTGGGTTGGGAACATGCCCTGGCGGGAGAAATGGCAACCCGCTCCAATGCTCTTGCCTGTGAGATCCCGTGGACAAAGGAGCCTAGTGGGCTATAGTTCATGAGGTTGCGGAAGAGTCAGACACAACTTAGCAATGGAACAACATTGTATTTGATAATTTAAGATAAAGTGCTCAAACTGTGTAAAGGAAATTAAGGTACAGCTATGGGTGTCCATGTAAAGAAAGTTTCAGGGTCTGAGTTAAAGTTGCAAGAACAAGGATGGCCTCTGCTAATCACCTCTTGCTCCGTACTCATCCTGTACCTTGTTATGGCACAGGCAGGTAGCTGTGACATCCATAGCAGACCCCTGCAAGTTTCGAGGGCGTGAAGTCAGATTGCAAAGGAAGTCTTAAGTCTGAATCTGATTACTTGGGCGAGAGGAAGACAGATACGTAATGTTGCTAGAAGGTAGTTCTGTGTGTCTGTGTGTGTGCACGTATGCATGCGTGTGTTCATATGTTTATTCTGTCTAGTGTGATGAGGGAAGTGCTGGAATTTTGCACCAACCAAACACCTAGTCTGCACTTCAACCCCTGACCATAATGAATGTAAAATGCTGGTAGTAATAGATAGATTGAAATGAAAAACCCCTTCATCTTGGCATGCGAGAGATTTGCAATCACATTTGGATTCTCCGAATGCTGCTTGATTGGAGATGAATGTGTGGGTGGATTGACCTTTCCTGAGAGAGCCGTTGTTTTTGCACTGAATGTGTGAAAAACAAATTTTGAATAGCTGCCCTATTGTACTTCTCTTGTGATTTATATTATCACCCTTTTAGATTTCTCAGCAATTATTAAACTCACTGGGGCCTTTTTCCTTCTTCCTCTTCTCCAAGCACTTTTATTTGTCTTTCTTGGGGATGGAAATTTCGACCAATGAAAGGTTAATTTTTTTCACCTTTCTCATACTATCAACATCCAATTTCTTTATTGATTGACTTGATTTCAGTCCCAAGAATGTCCATTTTAAAATAAAGGGAGCTTCGGGGATCCTTTGTAGAGAGGATGTTCACAATTCCAGGGGGAATAAACCCCATCTTCTATTTGTGACTAGAGAAAGTTCACATGCAGCAACAAAAACCCAGAGAAGCCAAAAATATTTTTTAAAGGCCTCTTGTTCCAGAGGAATCATATAGATAAGAATACAAACTACTCTTACGAGAAGATTGATGGCATATTTGTACCAATAAAAAATTTTCTCCCAGAGGATTTGTAGAGCTCTTATTCAGAGACTAGATAGAACTCACCTTTGTCGCTAGCGAATAAAATGCCATCCAACTTGGAGTGGCTGCTAAGAGCAGTTCACACCTTTGCTATCTGGTAGAGTATGACCACAAAGTCACCAGCTTTGCACTGGTAGAGTATAACCTGCTGTGTGGTCCTGCTACTGCTCACAAAAGCTGCTGCCTTGGATGGTGACCTTTGTCAGCTGTGAACACGTCTTACAGTGGAAAGGAAACAGGTGACCTGCCACTACCCTTCCTTTGGAGTTCATCCTGGCTTCATCAAGATTTTTCAAAGTCAGGGAAATCCCGTGGTGGTACAGTGAATAGACGTCTGCCTTCCAGTGTAGGGGACACAGGTTCGATCCCTGCTCCGGGAAGATGCCATGTGTTGCAGAGCAGCTAAGCCCACATGCTACAGTGATTGAACCTGTGCTCGAGAGCCGGGGAACTGCAACGGTTGAACCTGAGCGCCACAACGCTGAAACTCGTGTGCCTTAAAGTAGTCCCATAACTGCTGAAGCCCACGCTCTGCAACAAGAGAAGCCACGGCAGCGAGAAGCCCGTGCACGGCAACGAAAAAGTAGATCCTGTTCGTCGCAACTAGAGAAAGTCTGTGCAGAGTAACCCCAGCACAGCCCCCAATAAATAGATACTTAACTAAAGGAAGAAAAAGATTTTTCAAAGTTGGAAGCTGACTGCTGACTGACACATTTGAAACTTGCTCAGAAACATGGAGGAGAACATGTGGACCACAGAAAAGAGAGGCAAGATCTGCGAGGATTCATGGATGTTTTGACATCAGTTCAACCACGTGTGAAATGTGTACACAAGCCTAAGTCCTAGACTGAGTTAACAATAGACATTGGGAGATACAGAGTTACGTATGGGTTAGGGAGAGTGGTGAGTTATTGGGACGTTTATAGTGTAAAGAGATGAGGAATAGATTCAGAAGAGCATCTTCCAACCCTACTAAAAGAAGCTTTGTGGATTGTGAGCCTCAAGATACTTGAAATGATGCTTCCTGTAGCATGATTCAGTCTGGTTTCTCTGCTAAGTGTTTATCCTCTGGTGCAGGCAATAGGGCATGTCACATAGGAACACACGACAGCCTGGCAGTGCTGGTGGGATGTATGTGAGTCTTCTCAATGGTGGGGATATCCTTGTTTCTGTCCTTGTGTGTATCTACATAAAATTTGATATCAACATGTACACAAACATACCTCTACACACATACACATGCTTGGAAACCACTTGGTGGCAACACACGGGGATTTTCAAGATGCTAAGGGAGAGTGGGCTGAACACACTTCCTGTGTATCTTATTTGTCAGTGTTAGGGTGCCTGAAATAGGGGATGCTCTGTGTCTGGGACTGATGTTAGGGTGGTCTTGCTGAGGTGAGATGCTTAGGTGGACTGATGACCCCTTTCAGCTGGTGCAGCTAATAAGTAATTGTCTTTTAACCAAGTGTTGAACTCCGTGCAGGTCTTTGGAAGGCTAGTCTAGTTCCCCTCCAGGAGTCAAGGCTCAAACAAACTTCTCTTTGCTTTCTGTGATGAGCTTTTAAAAATTCTGAAAGCTTGTTAGCACCTTCCTTTGGAAGGATGTACAGCTGGTCCTTGGGAAAACGCTCATCCTCTGTGTGCCCTGCGTCAGGTAGCAGAGCTCTGACTCCAGGGAGCATGGTGACCTTTGAAGGTGGAGTTCTCGCAGTGAGGGGCCAGTGACGGTACAGAGGGTGCGTGGTTCGGTCCCTCTGCCATCGGCCCTGGTCCTCTTGGCAATCCCAGAGCCGCTTCCTGCTTCCAGTGCTGTGGCTGAAAATTCAGAGCCAGAAAGAGAGGCAAGATCTAAGTTTCAGTTCAACCACGTGTGAAATGTGTACACAAGCCTAAGTCCTAGACTGAGTTAACAATAGACATTGGGAGATACAGAGTTACGTATGGGTTAGGGAGAGTGGTGAGTTATTGGGACGTTTATAGTGTAAAGAGATGAGGAATAGATTCAGAAGAGCATCTTCCAACCCTACTAAAAGAAGCTTTGTGGATTGTGAGCCTCAAGATACTTGAAATGATGCTTCCTGTAGCATGATTCAGTCTGGTTTCTCTGCTAAGTGTTTATCCTCTGGTGCAGGCAATAGGGCATGTCACATAGGAACACACGACAGCCTGGCAGTGCTGGTGGGATGTATGTGAGTCTTCTCAATGGTGGGGATATCCTTGTTTCTGTCCTTGTGTGTATCTACATAAAATTTGATATCAACATGTACACAAACATACCTCTACACACATACACATGCTTGGAAACCACTTGGTGGCAACACACGGGGATTTTCAAGATGCTAAGGGAGAGTGGGCTGAACACACTTCCTGTGTATCTTATTTGTCAGTGTTAGGGTGCCTGAAATAGGGGATGCTCTGTGTCTGGGACTGATGTTAGGGTGGTCTTGCTGAGGTGAGATGCTTAGGTGGACTGATGACCCCTTTCAGCTGGTGCAGCTAATAAGTAATTGTCTTTTAACCAAGTGTTGAACTCCGTGCAGGTCTTTGGAAGGCTAGTCTAGTTCCCCTCCAGGAGTCAAGGCTCAAACAAACTTCTCTTTGCTTTCTGTGATGAGCTTTTAAAAATTCTGAAAGCTTGTTAGCACCTTCCTTTGGAAGGATGTACAGCTGGTCCTTGGGAAAACGCTCATCCTCTGTGTGCCCTGCGTCAGGTAGCAGAGCTCTGACTCCAGGGAGCATGGTGACCTTTGAAGGTGGAGTTCTCGCAGTGAGGGGCCAGTGACGGTACAGAGGGTGCGTGGTTCGGTCCCTCTGCCATCGGCCCTGGTCCTCTTGGCAATCCCAGAGCCGCTTCCTGCTTCCAGTTCTGTGGCTGAAAATTCAGAGCCAGAAATAAATGAGAGAAGACAAATCTTTCATCCTCCTGTTTTGGATAGTAGCGAGAGAAAGATGAGCTTGCTTAGTGGGGCTCACTGGATGCTTTTTTTTTTCATTGAAACTACAAAAGATGCTTTCTTTTAGGCCCTTTTTGAATCTGTGGCTTTCCCTAATCTAGCACTAGGTCTTTAGAAACACTCTGGGTTAGCCAGTGTTAAGCAAAATCTTGAATGATTCCTGTTTCGGGGGGTCTTGTGACTGCCTTTTGTTTCTAAGCTTTAATTCTCAAAAATGACGTATACTCTAAAGCCATTCCAGTTTTTCAGATGACTAATCATTCTGTGGAACTAGGAATCCCTCCTCACAGTGACGAAAGACATCAGATAACAGAATAACAACCATTCATAGGGTATGAAGGTAGTTGAATATCTTCTTTTTAAAAATGACATTACAGTATTATTTTCTGTCCCTTTAGAATTTAAAATCCTTTAAAGTTAGGAATTTTTGTCAAGTTAATTCACAGTTCTGTTCCCACACTTATAAACTTGCCCAGTACTTTGAATGCTTACTAAAATTAATTCCGTTAAGTTAGTAATTGGATTTTTTTTTTTTTACTTTCTTTACTTTTTAAAATTTTGGCCTCTTTCATTCCTTTTTGATTTATTTATTTTCATCCATCTTTATTCTTTGGCCTGTGGGAGCGTTGCATAGCAGTGGCCTCTCTTGCTGCAGAGCACTGGCTCTGGGTGCATGAGCTCCAGAGCGCTGGCTCGTAATTGGACATGCCTATCCAGCCGCTCCGTGGCACATGAAATCTTGCTGAGCCAGGGATGGAACTGGTGACCTTTGCACTGCAGGGCAGCCTCTTCACCCATTGGACCACCAGGGGAGCCCAGTAGTTGGATTTTTATTTTATTTTACTTTTCTGTTTTTTGATACCTGACTTTCTTGATAAAATCCAGACATATTTGTATTATAAAAAACGAAGCTCTCATTGCTGAGAAATCCAGAGCAATAGACCTTTAATGACACATTGTTGAGAATTTTTTTTATCAAGCCATGGGAGACACTTTTGGGCAAAGAAAATTTCTTGAATTATGCCAGAGGAATTATGCTCCTCTGGCAGACAATGTTTATCTACTTGTAAGGTTGGTCCTAGTCATAGATGTAATGTATTCAAATGAATGACTTGTTTGCAAAGGCAATGATGGTATTAAACGTGTCTGTGATTTTCTCATGATCAGATGAGAGTTGCTCTTAATTAAATGTTCCTTTGCATTTTATTGGCAACGTCTAGAATACTTTCCAGGGGTTATTTTTTTAAATATTTATTTATTGATTTGGCTGTGCTTCTTGAGATCTTTGTTGTGGCTCGTTGGATGTGGGATCTAGTTCCCTGAACCAAGGATAAAATTCAGGCTCCCTGCATTGGGAGCTCAAAGTCTTAGCCACTGGACCACCAGGTGAGTCCCTGTAGGGGTTATTTTAAGTGGTGATTAATTAAAGGTAAGCATTACTGAGATTTCGTAACAGCTTGGGCTTCACTGAGGCAGACCATTCTACCTAAGGAGATCCCGAATAGAAGCAGTCATCTTCTTTGTCATCATCATCATCATCATCATCATCATCCATAACAACAGATTGTACTTAACTGTACCCTTTACGATCTGATGGTTCTCCCAGCATCTTGTTGATAACCAAGGGCAGTTGAAGGCTTCAGAAATCATGATGATTGCCACTCTTTAGATTCTCACTGTCTAGTTGAGCTGATGCTTCAGCCTCCTCTCCTTGTCTTTTCTCTCGCCTTGAAATTGTGTGGCCATAGCTCAGTGGATGGAGAGCATCGTGTAACCTTGAGTCTGCGCAGAGCAGAGTTGTCTGTCCTCCAACAGCTGCCACTGCATCCTTATCTTGTGAGAGCATTATATTTGATTGCAGCTTATTCTCTTCTTGTCCTCCTTTGTCCTTCTTTTTTTTGTTTTTTTGTTTTTTTTCCCCTCAGTCATGTCTTGTTCTTTTTTTCTCCTCTCATAGCATTCCACTGCCTCTCCCATCTCTGTTTTGTTCTTTTTCTATTTTCGCTGGCAGAAAATTTTTGCTTAGAAAATTTATGCAAGATAAAATATGGTCCTAGAGATTTATGTAAAGAACAGCTCTTAGGCTTCCCTGGTGGTCCAATGGGTGAAGAGTCCGCCTTGCAGTGCGAGGGGCACCAGTTTGATCCCTGGCCTGGGAAGATCCCAGGTGCTGTGGAGAGGCAGGATGGGTGTGTCCAATCAATTGCTTTGGAGCGCAAGTGCCCAGAGCTGGTGTTCTACAACGAGAGAGGCCACTGCAATGGGAGGCCCACACAGGCCAAAGAATAAAAACGGATGAAAATAAATAAAAAGCCAATGAAAGAGGCCAGAATTAAACAGTAAAAGTGGAAAAGGGCATTCCCAAGGAGTACAGTGGTTAAGACTCTGCCTTCCAATGCAGGGGGCATGGGTTTGATCCCTGGTCGAACTGAGGTATCATGTGTCTCGGGGTGTGGCCAAAGCTTTATAAAAAATAGTGGGGAAGGATGTATTCTGCTCTGTGTACATGGTTTCTAAAATGGGTATTTCTCTGCCTTTGGTGACTGTTAGCTTGTTTTTAGCTAGTTAGTTAGATGGAACTGATTTTTTTTCTAGCCCAGTTCCCTTGTTCTTCCTCCACTTGAGCTTCCATAGAACTTGGGATAGGAGACGGTATCTGGAAGGTTTCAGGGCTGGGCAAGGCAGGCTTTTGCAGGTCCCTTCAAGGGGGAGGTAGGAGAAAAAAATGAGGGCTCCTTTGTGGTTAAGTGTGTACATCCAGTTCAGTAGAATAACAGCTAGTAGCCCATGTCTGTGGGCTGTGTTGAGCACAGGCTATTGGCCAAGCACTGTTGAAAGTACTTTACATCCACTAATGTAGGAACTAGGCCTTTTTAAATTTGCTTTATTTCCTCTGATATTCCTGGAAAAAATTTCTTTTCCATAATTTCAAACTCATAAAACTGAAATACAAGGGTAAGAATTCATCCGCATGTTGGACATGGTCTAGACAGTCACTCTTCCAGTAGGATGGTATTCCCATGGAGGGTAGGTTGAACTGTCCCCTTAAACATTGAAATGCGGTAATAACAATGAGCCTTTTGGAATTTAAATGATTCTTTCTAGTCTGTCATTTTAGTATTTCTGGTAATGTTATGAAGAGAATTATTCTTGGGTGAAAAATGGTTTTTTTAAGATTCTGTTTGCCGTGAGAAAATTGGGAAGAATTGGTAAATCCCTTGGGTTAAGCTTCTGTGGTGATGGGTGGGTGGTGCTGGTGTGGAGTATACATAAACAAATAGATAAACAAATGGTTCTTCTGCCTGTTGACTGGACTTTATTCTGGCCACTTCCAAAGAGATGCGGGTTCAATCCCTGCATCTGGAAGATCCCCTGGAGGAGGAAATGGCAACCCAGTATTTTTGCCTGGAGAATCCCATGAACAGAGGAGCCTGGAAGGCTACAGTCCTTGGAGTCACAGTCAGACACAACTGAGTGCACACACCAATACACTCACAAAATCAAAGAGCTTCTTAGATTATTTTTGGGAGATCTATTCATTTTTGAGGGAGGACAAAAATTTCTTTAGGTGGTCTGAAGTTGGCAGCTACCTCTTGTTGCTGAGAAATGGGATATAAAATGCAAAACCAAGCTAACATAAGCAAAACCCAAACTGTTTACCATATAAGAAATTTTTTTTTCACACGAAAGAAACTTAATTCTCATGGTCTCTACTGGGAGATGTTTTGATGTTCCCTCCTTTACTTCTTTTAAAAATAACCTTTTATATTCTAGTGCTTGTGAAAAAATACCTTTGATTCTCGGCCTCTTCCACTGAATTGGAAAATTTGGTTCCATTCTCTTAGCAGGTAAATAGCCTTAAAACCATTCATAGTCCTGTCAGGGTAGAGGAGAGCTGGAAAAGTTCCAAGTTAAGAGAGGCCAATCTTTTGCTGTTTATGTTCCAATGTCTGTGGGGTGTGTTGAGCACAGGCTATTGGCCAAGCACTGTTGAAAGTACTTTACATCCACTAATGTAGGAACTAGGCCTTTTTAAATTTGCTTTATTTCCTCTGATATTCCTGGAAAAAATTTCTTTTCCATAATTTCAAACTCATAAAACTGAAATACAAGGGTAAGAATTCATCCGCATGTTGGACATGGTCTAGACAGTCACTCTTCCAGTAGGATGGTATTCCCATGGAGGGTAGGTTGAACTGTCCCCTTAAACATTGAAATGCGGTAATAACAATGAGCCTTTTGGAATTTAAATGATTCTTTCTAGTCTGTCATTTTAGTATTTCTGGTAATGTTATGAAGAGAATTATTCTTGGGTGAAAAATGGTTTTTTTAAGATTCTGTTTGCCGTGAGAAAATTGGGAAGAATTGGTAAATCCCTTGGGTTAAGCTTCTGTGGTGATGGGTGGGTGGTGCTGGTGTGGAGTATACATAAACAAATAGATAAACAAATGGTTCTTCTGCCTGTTGACTGGACTTTATTCTGGCCACTTCCAAAGAGATGCGGGTTCAATCCCTGCATCTGGAAGATCCCCTGGAGGAGGAAATGGCAACCCAGTATTTTTGCCTGGAGAATCCCATGAACAGAGGAGCCTGGAAGGCTACAGTCCTTGAGTCACAGTCAGACACAACTGAGTGCACACACCAATACACTCACAAAATCAAAGAGCTTCTTAGATTATTTTTGGGAGATCTATTCATTTTTGAGGGAGGACAAAAATTTCTTTAGGTGGTCTGAAGTTGGCAGCTACCTCTTGTTGCTGAGAAATGGGATATAAAATGCAAAACCAAGCTAACATAAGCAAAACCCAAACTGTTTACCATATAAGAAATTTTTTTTTCACACGAAAGAAACTTAATTCTCATGGTCTCTACTGGGAGATGTTTTGATGTTCCCTCCTTTACTTCTTTTAAAAATAACCTTTTATATTCTAGTGCTTGTGAAAAAATACCTTTGATTCTCGGCCTCTTCCACTGAATTGGAAAATTTGGTTCCATTCTCTTAGCAGGTAAATAGCCTTAAAACCATTCATAGTCCTGTCAGGGTAGAGGAGAGCTGAAAAGCATTACATATGTTCCAAGTTAAGAGAGGCCAATCTTTTGCTGTTTTCAAGTGGTTCCTTCCCCTCCCTTCTTCTCTTAAGGGCTCTACCACAATGGAGCTTTAATCAGCTTCATTGATTTAAAGCTAATTTGCACTTGGCTTCAAGGTTAAGGTCCACAGCACAAGCTGAAGACGTTTAAATCAGAAGTCAGAATGAAAAGCCTTAGGTATATCATATTGTCTGCTGTGCATAAGAATGACGGCTCTTGATGGCTGTGAATTAAGTATGGGGGGAGAAAAGGCACAAAGCTAGTTTTTCGTCTGTGTTAATATAACCTCTGCTAGCCGAGTAACACAGCATTGCTATCCACATTTCTGCTGCTTCATGTAAATTGATGGAGTTGGCTGAAAATACTTTGGTATTGTGATGTTTGCAGCCGTCAATTTCTGCTTGGTTTCAGTTGGATTTCAACCTAATTGCCAAACTGATTCCATCTGTAATAACTTTTAACATTTATTTTTCCCAAAGGGAAAAAAATGTCTTGTCTGTATTCTGCAATTAAGAAGGTGATGAAATATTCAGTGTATGTCTGCACTCTGAGTAAATTCTTTTGTTAACTTTATCAGATAAACTATCAAATATTAACCAGGCTCGCTGTTGGAGCATGTGCAGATGGCATAATATTTACCAGGCATATTTTCAATACACGTTTAATTTTATAAATTGAATTAACTATTACATGGCTAATTTTTTTTTTCTCTTTTCCAAATTGATGGAACCAGCAACTGTGTTGTTGACTGTATGTACTACATTAGAATGTTTGTGGATAATTTTATAAGCTTAGCTGTGTGTAAAATAAATACCATATAAGAAATCCGATTTGGTCTCTACTGGGAGATGTTTTGATGTTCCCTCCTTTACTTCTTTTAAAAATAACCTTTTATATTCTAGTGCTTGTGAAAAAATACCTTTGATTCTCGGCCTCTTCCACTGAATTGGAAAATTTGGTTCCATTCTCTTAGCAGGTAAATAGCCTTAAAACCATTCATAGTCCTGTCAGGGTAGAGGAGAGCTGAAAAGCATTACATATGTTCCAAGTTAAGAGAGGCCAATCTTTTGCTGTTTTCAAGTGGTTCCTTCCCCTCCCTTCTTCTCTTAAGGGCTCTACCACAATGGAGCTTTAATCAGCTTCATTGATTTAAAGCTAATTTGCACTTGGCTTCAAGGTTAAGGTCCACAGCACAAGCTGAAGACGTTTAAATCAGAAGTCAGAATGAAAAGCCTTAGGTATATCATATTGTCTGCTGTGCATAAGAATGACGGCTCTTGATGGCTGTGAATTAAGTATGGGGGGAGAAAAGGCACAAAGCTAGTTTTTCGTCTGTGTTAATATAACCTCTGCTAGCCGAGTAACACAGCATTGCTATCCACATTTCTGCTGCTTCATGTAAATTGATGGAGTTGGCTGAAAATACTTTGGTATTGTGATGTTTGCAGCCGTCAATTTCTGCTTGGTTTCAGTTGGATTTCAACCTAATTGCCAAACTGATTCCATCTGTAATAACTTTTAACATTTATTTTTCCCAAAGGGAAAAAAATGTCTTGTCTGTATTCTGCAATTAAGAAGGTGATGAAATATTCAGTGTATGTCTGCACTCTGAGTAAATTCTTTTGTTAACTTTATCAGATAAACTATCAAATATTAACCAGGCTCGCTGTTGGAGCATGTGCAGATGGCATAATATTTACCAGGCATATTTTCAATACACGTTTAATTTTATAAATTGAATTAACTATTACATGGCTAATTTTTTTTTTCTCTTTTCCAAATTGATGGAACCAGCAACTGTGTTGTTGACTGTATGTACTACATTAGAATGTTTGTGGATAATTTTATAAGCTTAGCTGTGTGTAAAATAAATAACATTTCTTCCAAACCTAACCATGTGAAATCAAATCAAGCAGAAATAATGCTATTTTCTAAGCAAAATTATGCTGAGTAGCAATGTGCAGGGCTTTTGCTCGCTCTCTTTTTTTTTTGACAGCTTAGTTTTTCAAATTTTCTGCAACATTTAAGTAGGTAAGTTAATTTTACTCACCTCTCTTATCCTCTATGCAGCTGACTTCACATATCTATCACCCGACCCTCTCTGCTATTCTCAAAAACACAAATTTGATAGGCGCATCATACTTCAAGCAGATTTTCTTAGAGTGTGATTTGAACTGAGTCAAGGTCAAATTCTAAATCATAAAGCTCATTCTTATTAAGGATCATGAAAACTCTAACAAAACCCCCCAAAACTGATAAACCAGAGGTTTGGTTATTGGTGAGCTGGTCAAATCTCTAAATGGGCCTGCCGAGTTGAACACAGATTCCTGTGAAGCTGTGCTTCATTCAGTGCCCTCAGAGATCTCAGGATCTATTTAAAGGAAGAAAAAGTAAAAGGGAACAGTTACAGTCTAGTGTGACTCATGTTATACTGGAGGTGCAAGGTAGGGATCAGAGAAAGGAGGCATATGGGCTGATTCTGGATATCAAGGTTAATATGATGGAAAGAAGATGTTAGTCCCGCAGTTATGTCTGACTCTTTGTGACCCCATGGACTGTAGCCCATCAGGCTTCTCTGTCCATGGAGTTCTCCAGGCAAGAATACTGGAGTAGGTTGCTTTTTCCTTCTCCAGGGGATTGTCCCAACCCAGGGATTAAACCCAAGTCTCCTGCATTGCAGGCAGCTTCTTTACTGTCTGAGCCACCTCAGGGTTAACCTCATGGAGAAGATGACAGTTTAGCTGAGATTTAAATAGCTGTCTGTGTGGTCAACAGGAGTACAGAGGAGAAAGGATTTTCTAGGCAAAGGGGACAGAATATGGGACAGGATAAATATTTGAATGCCTTGGTAGAGGTGTGAAAGGGCACAGAGTGTGAAGTAAGGAGAGCTGGGAGAAGAAATAAGGAGGGTGGTTGCAGCCCAGACCTCAGAGGTGGTATTAACAGGACCCACTGATGTCGTGACCCTGTGGTTCATGCAGCCACAGGAAGGGGATGTGTCGGAAGTCATGTGACCACAGGCAGAAGATAAGCAGTAGAGAAGACAGTCAGGCGCGGTGACTGAGTTGCTTGCGGTCCCCTGAAATTACTTAGAGAGCTGTATTTTGGGAGAAGAGTGGAATGTAGCTGTGAGCAAGATGGGAAGGACCTGGGAGCTCAAAACAATTCACTTGGAATATGGGACCTTATTTTGTACTGCAAGTTGCCGAATAGCTTGCGACCTGGAGCTTCTGATGACTCAAGAGCTATATGTATAAATCATTTCCGAGTTTATACTAACTTCAAAGTGCTGAGAGATGATTTCCTGTTTCCCCAGGCACTCAAAGTGATTTTGACTGTCCCTCCCTCCCTCCTTCTCCCCCATGAATTGATTATTAACGTGATTTCTTGGAGGTGTCATTCAGTGTCAGGTGATCACTTTTGTTAAAGGGCAAGCAAGTCCACCCATGACGAGGAGTTTGTGGTTCAACCCAGAAAACTCAGTCTTTTCAAAATGAAGAGAGGAGGGTGGGTGCTGTGACACAGAGCCGAATGTTCAGAGAATATTCATTGGATTCAAAGCATAAGTGTGTGTGTGCACACTAAGGCCTTTTACACTAAGACCTTTCAGTCATGTCTGAGTCTTTTCGTGGGTGAAAAGAGAGGGTTCTTTCAACACGGAGGCAATATCATTGCATGTACTTGTTTTAGAATGTATCAATCCATAATCCTGTGGACAACTCATTTCAGTGTGTACATGTAAGTTAAATGTAAAACGCATGTTTCATAGATAAACCAAGATAATAATGTTGGGATATCTCAAGAGAAGGAAAGGAGATGAAGCTAAAAGGACACTTGGGTAACAGAAGTGCAAGACAAAACTGAATTTAGCTCTCTTTGTTCACACAAAGGAGGAGAAACATGCACAAGGACTGAACTCCCCCAAGATTGTTTTCACATCATTGTTTATTTAAAGCATGTTATATTAAATATTCATTTTTAATTCCCAAGGTAACTGAAATCATCTTCCAGGATCATATTCAGTTATTCAGAACAGTATTGGAGCCATGATCATTATCCTGAAGGGCAGCCTCAGGCAAAATTGTGTAAAGACCAAAGTTCAGCCCCCCAGGCTCCCCTTTCCAGTCCGTCTCTGCTTTAGTCATGGTTGCCACCCACTTGGGGCTGTGAGCTCTTACCACCTCCCTATGGCCCTCTGCTTTAGGAAAAAAGGAAAAGCAAGTGGATTCACACTGAGGTGCTAAAATGTGAAAAGTCTATAATTTTTTCTCTGAAAAGCATTTACATTATCACAGAGAGCAGAGCCTTTGACTAAAAGAAGGACATTGGTTTGGATATTGAGGCTTTAGCTAATTGAGGGAAAAACTCTTGACAGGTGTTGTTGACATCATGTATCAGTCACCTGCTGTCTCTGCCACCTCATCCTCTCTTATCGATATTAGGACAAAGCCTTCTGGTTGGTCTTTTCATTTTTAAGCCTTTTCCCCATAGTAGCAAGCTAAAAAAGTCAAAGCACGTAGATTAGAATAATATTCAAATTTCCACTTCACACAGGAGCTTCTAATTGTCCATGAGGACAGAGAGGAATGTTTCAAATTGAGTGATAGTGGAAGATTCTTCAACTGCCTTGAAGAACCCCTTTTATCCTATCTTGTTTCTCTGCATTGTCCAAGCTAACACTTAGCCAGGAAATCTCCGCATTCCTCTGGAGTCTCACATCTCTCCTTGAATCTGTGCTGTTTGAAAATACAGTCTCATTTAATCCCTGATCTTTTCTTTTCAACCCTGCTCATCCTGATCACTCACTTTTCTGTACCATTTAATGACTTTCTTCATGTCTTATGGCTTATAAGTGGGTATTTCCTGATGTATTGCTCTGGGTCTACAACTTTTAATATGAATACTGGCTTGCAGTTCTTAGTAAATAAGGAATGAGCAACATCATCCTGGCAACTTCTTTTTATAGAGCCCTTACAACAGGCTGGATATCTTTCGTATACTATTAAATGTATGTAATCTCCCCAAGAAGCTGTCGTTATTCCTAATATGTAAATGAAAACACTGAGGCAGAGAGGGGTGAGGAAGCTTGACCAATTCTAGCTTGGTAAGTGGCAGAGTTGAGGTATTGGTCCCACTCTCTTTGTTGAAACACATATTATTCACATTTGTCCTGGTCTGCGTAGGGGGAAGGCTTGCTTTTGTTGTCAAGAATTTCTTTTTAGGAGTCTTGAAAGCCTAGTAAACATGAATTTCTTAGGACCTGCCCTTTAAAATTAAAAATGGAGATTTGGACAGTATTAATGTGACAGGCATTTGCAAGCACTGCTTAATTCATCTCACATCAGTCTCTGGTCACATGATGATAATATAATTTCACCCGATGACAGCCACACAAGAAACTGACAACCTGATGCCCTGGGAACTGAGTCCTTCCATTAAATTCCTCAACCCACATTTTGAAGATTTATTCCATCATATCATGAACATGTATTTCACTGCCTCAAAAGCACAGAATTGTTTGTGATAGTTATTTTACATTTTTACTTATTGATCACATATAAATGGACAGTCAAACTTGTCTGCATCATGTCAAAGATAGCCCAGGAGATAAAATTAAAAGGAATAAAATATAACATTCTAATTGCATTTGTGGCCAAGGGACCTACATTATACAGCAACCAGCGTGTAACAGTGTACTTCATGTTCCGTGATTTACCTTGCTGATAATTGCTTTGCACTCCTAATAAATTAAGCCACAGAAAATCTATTCATCTGCATCTTCTTTTTATGCAGAGCTAGAGGAAAAAGGACCAGTATAGCAATTTGAGTGGCAATCATGCACTGATTGTAGCAAAGAAAGTGGCATGGTGAGAGTCTTAAGCATTCTGAAAGCATTTCTTTGTAAGAAAAGAGGAAGGAGAAAAGAAGAGAGGGCTTTTGTTAATTAAGTTCTGTTTTTTTGTTTTATTTGCTATAGAGAATACATTATATTCCAGGTTCAAAATGCTTGTTTAATACAGTATATTTCCAGCCAGATATTTTATTTTAATGTCATTCATTTATTTTCTTTAAATATTCATAGAACATTCTCATTGTTATGTTTAAGATTCCTGGAAATCTCGTATTTCAGTTTGCCCAATTCTTTCTTTGTTTTTTTTTAGTTTTTATTTTACTTTTTACTTTAACAGAGTTTTGTTGTTTATAGATATGTATGATCCCAGATTAGTCATACGTATATCACCCCCATCCCACCCTCCAGGCCGTCGCACAGCACCCCTGCAGGATCCCCTTTTCTCACAGAGCAATAATAACTATTTTTTCGCATATGATAGTATAGGTTTTCATGCCACTTCCTTTGTGCTTCCCACCCACTGTTCATTCCTCACAATGTCTATATGTCTACTGTTCATGTCTGTTTTTCCATCACTTCACTGTGTGTGTTATCCTTACCCTCCTACTAGATTCCATATATATGTGTTAGTGTATTGTACTTATCCTCTTTTTGACTTACTTCACTTTTTATGGTAGTTTCTAGATCCAGCCGCCTCATCAGGATTGATTCTTCTGCATTTCTTTTTACAGCTGTGTCATGTTCCATTGTATATATGTACCAGAGCTTTTGTATCCATTCATTCGTCAGTGGACATCTAGGTTGCTTCCATGTTCTAGCTACTGTATAGAGAGCTGCAATGAACATTGGGGTACAGGAGCTTCTTTCAGTTTTGATCCTATCAGGGTATTAGCCTAATAGTGGGATTGCTGGGTTGTATGGTGCTTCTATTTTTAGTTTTTTAAGGAATCTCCATACTGTCTTCCATAGAGGTTGTATCAGTTTACATTCCCACCAGCAATGCAAGAGTGTTCCCTTTTCTCCTCACCCTCTCCAGCATTTATTGTCTGTCGATTTGTTGATGATGGCCATTCTGACTGGTGTAAGGTGATATCTCATTGTAGTTTTGATTTGCATTTCTCTAATAATCAAGGTTGAGCATCATTTCATTTGTTTTTTTGGCCATCTGTATATCCTCTTTGGAGAGGTGTCTGTTTAGGTCCCTTTCCCATTTTTTGATTGGGTGGTTCATTTTTCTGGTGCTGAGTTGTCTGAGTTGCTTGTAGATTTTGGAGGTTAATTCTTTGTCTGTTGTTTCATTTGCTATGATTTTCTCCCATATTGTGGGTTGTCTGTTCAGCTTTTTTGTAGTTTATTTTGCTGTACAAAAGCTTTTACGTTTTATTAGGTCCCACATGTTCATTTTTCTTTTTAGTTGCACTATTCAGGTAGGTGGGTCAGAGAAGATCTTGCTTTGATTGATGTCCATGGGTGTTTTGCCTGTATTCTCCTCAAAGAGTTCTATGATTTCTGGTCTTAACATTTAGGTCTTTAGTCCATTTTGAGTTGATCTTTGTGTATGGTGTCAGGGAATGTTCCAACTTCATATTTTTGCATGTAGCTGTCCAATTTTCCCAGCACCATTTGTTGAAGAGGCTGTCTTTGTCCCATTTTATAGTTTCACCTCCTTTGTCAAAAGTGAGGTACCCATAGGTGTGTGGGTTTATCTCTGGGTTCTCGATCTTGTGCCATTGATCCATATTTCTGTTTCTGTGCCAGTACCATACTGTCTTGATGATGTTGCTTTGTAGTATAGTCTGAAGTTAGGGAGGCTCATCCCTTCAGCTCCATTCTTCTTTCTCAGGATTGCTTTGGCTATTCGAGGTCTTTTGTGTTTCCATATGAACTGTGTTATTCTTTGGTCTAGTTCTGTGAAGAATGTCATTGGTAGTTTGATAGGGTTTGCATTGAATCTATAGATGATGTTGATTCTTCTGACCCAGGAACATGGAATATCTCTCCATCTGTTTAAGTCTTCTTTAATTTCTCTCATGAGTGTCTTGTAATTTTCTGTGCACAGTTCTTTTGTTTGTTTGGGTAGGTTTATTCCTAGATATTTGATTCTTTTGGTTGCGATGGTGAAGGGGATTGCCTCTTTGATTTCATTTTCTGATTTTTCATTGTTTGTATATAGGAATGCCAGTGATTTCTGTGTATTGATTTTGTATCCCATGACTTTGTTGAATTCATTGATTAGCTCTAGTAGTTTTGTAATAGTGTCTTTGGAGTTTTCTATGTATAATATGTCGTCTGCAAATAGAGTTTTAATTCTTCTTTTCCAATCTGGATTCCTTTTTTTTTCTTTTTACTTCTCTTATTGCTGTTGCTAGAACTTCCAGGACTATGTTGAATAATAGTGGTGAAAGTGGGCACCCTTGTCTTGTTCCTGATCTCAGAGGGAATGCTTTCAGTTTTTCACCATTGAGAATAATGTTCGCTGTGGGCTTCTCATATACGGCTTTTGCTATGTTGAGATAGGATCTTTCTATGCCCATTTTTTGAAGAGTTTTTTTTTTTTTTTTTATCATAAATGAGTGTTGGATTTTGTCAAAGGCTTTTTCTGCATCTATTGAGATGATCATGTGATTTTTGTCTCTCAATTTGTTGATATGGTGTATCACATTGATTGATTTGTGGATATAGAAGAATCCTTGCATGCCTGGGATGAAACCAACTCGATCATGATGTACGAGTTTTTTGATGTGTTGTTGAATTCTGTTTGCTAGGATTTTGTTGAGGAGTTTGGCGTCTAAATTCACCAGTGAAATTGGCCTATAATTTTCTTTTTTCGTGTTGTATTTGCCTGACTTTAGTGATGGCAGCCTCGTAGAATGTGTTTGGAAGTTTTCCTTCCTGTGCAATTTTTCGAAAGAGTTTTACAAGGACAGGCATTAGCTCTTCTTTAAATGTTTGGTAGAATTCACCTGTAAAGCCATCTGGCCCTGTCAGTTTGCCCAATTCTTTGTTAGGCTCTGTAATCAAAATAATTTCTCAGTATTTTTATTCTGATACATCATGTGGGTTTTCACACTTGATGTTCTGTCTAGGGCCTTGATGTCACTTATCTTACTTGATCCTCAGAGTCAACATGGTAGAGTGAAAAGAGAGTTGAATGTCTGAGGAGATAGGATTTCAAGCTTCCATCCTGCGACTATATTGGGCTTAATATTAGTCTTATTGTTTTCTTTATCTGAATCTTGGTTGTTTATCTTAACATAAGGGGATTATAGGAGATCATCTCGAAGGTCCTTTACAAATTCTGGGATATGCAGAAAAAAATACTGTGGGCGTTTTAGGTTCACAAAGGCCAGTGACTCTCCCAGTTGCATAAAAGTTGGGGAGTGAGAGGAGGACAAGACCTAATTCTGCTTCCAGCAATATGCAAACTTGATACCGTGACTGACCTTGCTGAAAATGCTACTTAGGCCATTTTTTAATGGTCTTTTTAGATGCATCGGTGAATTGGCAAGACAGTAACAATTCCATTGGTAGAGTGTTGCAAGAAAAAATACAGGAAAGAAAGTTATATTTGAATCTCAGATAAACAATGAGCACTTTTCAGTGTGAGTCTATCCCAAGTTTAGACTCTGGGAGATTGGGGTAGGCATCTTTCTTGATAGAGTTTTTTTTTTTATCATAAATGATGTTTTTGTAAGTTTTTGCTTTTGGTGATCTTTTTTGTCTCTCAATTTGTTGATATGGTGTATCACATTGATTGATTTGTGGATATAGAAGAATCCTTGCATGCCTGGGATGAAACCAACTCGATCATGATGTACGAGTTTTTTGATGTGTTGTTGAATTCTGTTTGCTAGGATTTTGTTGAGGAGTTTGGCGTCTAAATTCACCAGTGAAATTGGCCTATAATTTTCTTTTTTCGTGTTGTATTTGCCTGACTTTAGTGATGGCAGCCTCGTAGAATGTGTTTGGAAGTTTTCCTTCCTGTGCAATTTTTCGAAAGAGTTTTACAAGGACAGGCATTAGCTCTTCTTTAAATGTTTGGTAGAATTCACCTGTAAAGCCATCTGGCCCTGTCAGTTTGCCCAATTCTTTGTTAGGCTCTGTAATCAAAATAATTTCTCAGTATTTTTATTCTGATACATCATGTGGGTTTTCACACTTGATGTTCTGTCTAGGGCCTTGATGTCACTTATCTTACTTGATCCTCAGAGTCAACATGGTAGAGTGAAAAGAGAGTTGAATGTCTGAGGAGATAGGATTTCAAGCTTCCATCCTGCGACTATATTGGGCTTAATATTAGTCTTATTGTTTTCTTTATCTGAATCTTGGTTGTTTATCTTAACATAAGGGGATTATAGGAGATCATCTCGAAGGTCCTTTACAAATTCTGGGATATGCAGAAAAAAATACTGTGGGCGTTTTAGGTTCACAAAGGCCAGTGACTCTCCCAGTTGCATAAAAGTTGGGGAGTGAGAGGAGGACAAGACCTAATTCTGCTTCCAGCAATATGCAAACTTGATACCGTGACTGACCTTGCTGAAAATGCTACTTAGGCCATTTTTTAATGGTCTTTTTAGATGCATCGGTGAATTGGCAAGACAGTAACAATTCCATTGGTAGAGTGTTGCAAGAAAAAATACAGGAAAGAAAGTTATATTTGAATCTCAGATAAACAATGAGCACTTTTTCAGTGTGAGTCTATCCCAAGTTTAGACTCTGGGAGATGGTGAGGGACAGAGAGGCCTGGCATGCTGCCACCTGTGGGGTCGTAAAGAGACAGACACGACTTGGAGACTGAACAAATAATTTTTTACTTAATACTAAAAGTTTACTTGCAGTTCATCTAAAGATTCCGATTTAATTGGACATTCTATAGCTGATTCTGACAACTGACCCAGAGGCTTAAAACAAGATAATAGTAGGAGAAGGAACTGAAGCTGCTTTCACAAACAAAGTATTTACTGAATCCAGATGACCTTGAGCTTTGGTTTTTCCATTCTTACAGAGAGAGAAGGGAACATGAAATAAAATCAGAATTCCCAAAGACTACACCTTCACTGTTAAGGTAACTGGAATTAAACTTGTTCCCTGTCCTGAATTGTAAGAATGGAGGAGAGTAGCAATACACATTTCTTATCTCAGACCTGAGTGCTGGCTGGGGAGAAGGGAAGAAGTCCACCCAGAGAATTCATATCTGAATTATATAGCTTGGTGGTCTCAGTAAATTCAAGTTAATAATTTGACTTAAAGAGAACCTTAGTTAATCATGTGAATAGGCATCTGTAAGAAGCAGAGGCAGAGCCTTTGGAAAAATCCCCCATTTAACCTAGGCCTCAAAAAATTCCCACATATGAGCATCCAAAGAAGATAAACTCATATCTATAACAACATACAGGGAAATACAGCATATGATGAGAGCAGAAACAATGATCTGTCAACTGTAGGAATATAAAATATATTAAATAAATATATAAAATAAAAATAATAAAATATATTAACAAAATATAAATATAAGAATAAATATTAAATATATTAATTATATAAAATATATACCAGGAAGTATAAAATATATACCATCAATATGACTAAAGAGGTAAAAAGAAGATTGAAAATAAAATCTTCTTATTCAAGTATAATTTTTAGAAATGATAAGTTCATTAGTATTGAATTTAAACATTCAACGAAGTTAAAAACCAGAAGATTACACATGAGGATGTGAAAATAATACATTTGAAGAGTATTTATAATTCAGAGAAAGGAAAAGCAGATGGAAAAAAGAAAGAGGTTAAGATAAATTGGATTTCTTAAGGAAAGAAGAGAGCAAATGGAGGGGAGGAAATCATTAAAAAAAAAAATGTGTCTGAAATTTTCCTGAACTGTTTAAGGTCATCAGCCTTCAGTCAGAGGCCATAAGAGATGCCAAAAAGAAAGACCATTAGAGATGTAAAAGAAATCCATTTCTAGAGACATTAGAATACAAGTTCAAGACACCAAAGACAGAAGACCTTAAAAGTGGGCAGAAAAAGGTCCCGTGTAAAGAAGTAATCAGGTAACTAAATAGTCAAAAAAGGACCAGGAGACTTATATTACTATCAGACAAAATAGACATTAAATCAGACAGTTAAGGGACTTCTCTGGTGGTCCAGTGGTTAAACTGCCTTCCAAGACAGACGGTGTGGGCTTAATCCCCGAAGAGGGAACCCACATCCTACATGCCAAGGTGTGTAGCCAAAAAGAAAAAAAAAAAAACCCAAACAAACCTTAAATCAGGTAGTTACCTAGAGATAAAGGGTGATTATGTAATGATAAAATTTCTAGTTAGCCGAGTATATCATTATGGAGGGAGATTTAAAATCATATCACATAGTAAGTGTTAGATAAAGTACATAAAAAAGTCAGAAAAAAAGAGCAGAATTAACAAGTGTTAATTGCGAAAACCATATTTATCTCAGGTGTTCATGGAAGAAAAAATAGACCATATACTTGGCCATAAATTAGGGCTCAACAAACTTCAAAGGACTGATTATTCAGATCATTTTTTTGAGCACAAAACAACTGAGATAGAAATTATTCAGAATAAAGATCTTTCAGAGAATGTGAAAATATCTTCTCTGAGTCTCTGACCCAGAGCAGATATTTGTAGCACATAGAGTTAAAATAGGTTAGAATTCAGAATACATTAAGAATACTTACAAATAGGAATGAAGAAGACAACCTAGGTCAGAAATGGACGAAGGATTTGAACAGGTACTTTAAAGAAGAAGAAATTTGAATGATCTATAAGCAAATGAAAAGAAAGAGGTTAAGATAAATTGGATTTCTTAAGGAAAGAAGAGAGCAAATGGAGGAGGAAATCATTAAAAAAATGTGTCTGAAATTTTCCTGAACTGTTTAAGGTCATCAGCCTTCAGTCAGAGGCCATAAGAGATGCCAAAAAGAAAGACCATTAGAGATGTAAAAGAAATCCATTTCTAGAGACATTAGAATACAAGTTCAAGACACCAAAGACAGAAGACCTTAAAAGTGGGCAGAAAAAGGTCCCGTGTAAAGAAGTAATCAGGTAACTAAATAGTCAAAAAAGGACCAGGAGACTTATATTACTATCAGACAAAATAGACATTAAATCAGACAGTTAAGGGACTTCTCTGGTGGTCCAGTGGTTAAACTGCCTTCCAAGACAGACGGTGTGGGCTTGATCCCTGATGAGGGAACTCACATCCTACATGCCAAGGTGTGTAGCCAAAAAGAAAAAAAAAAAAAACCCAAACAAACCTTAAATCAGGTAGTTACCTAGAGATAAAGGGTGATTATGTAATGATAAAATTTCTAGTTAGCCGAGTATATCATTATGGAGGGAGATTTAAAATCATATCACATAGTAAGTGTTAGATAAAGTACATAAAAAAGTCAGAAAAAAAGAGCAGAATTAACAAGTGTTAATTGCGAAAACCATATTTATCTCAGGTGTTCATGGAAGAAAAAATAGACCATATACTTGGCCATAAATTAGGGCTCAACAAACTTCAAAGGACTGATTATTCAGATCATTTTTTTGAGCACAAAACAACTGAGATAGAAATTATTCAGAATAAAGATCTTTCAGAGAATGTGAAAATATCTTCTCTGAGTCTCTGACCCAGAGCAGATATTTGTAGCACATAGAGTTAAAAATAGGTTAGAATTCAGAATACATTAAGAATACTTACAAATAGGAATGAAGAAGACAACCTAGGTCAGAAATGGACGAAGGATTTGAACAGGTACTTTAAAGAAGAAGAAATTTGAATGATCTATAAGCAAATGAAAAGAAACAGTTTCGTTAGTTTGCAAGGAAATTCAAATTAAAACCACGATGAAACACCATTTCACACTTAGCAGATTGGTAAAAATTAGGAGGTTAACAAAAACAGTCTTTGGTAAGTCTGTGGAGCAGCCTTAACTTTTACATCCTGCCAGAGGAGTACACACTTGTCTAGGCACTTTGGAAACATCATTTGGCTTTCTCTAGAAGAGCTGATAATATGTATTGCTTGTAAGCCAGCATGTCTACTTGTATGTAGATATATCCTAGAAAAATTCTTGCGCCATAAGAAAAATAGAAAAATCTTTAAGGTAGTAATATTTATATTAGTTAAAAGAGCTAGAAGCAATGCAAATGTCCTGCAGGGCTCCTCTGTCCATCGGATTTCCCAGGCACAAATACTGGAGTGGGTTGCCATTTCCTTCTCCAAAGGATCTTACTACTCAGGGATCAAACCCACAACTCCTGTTCGGCAGGCAGATTCTTTATCACCACCCGGGAAGCCCATATATTGGAATACTACTCAGCCATAGAAAATAATGAAAGAATGCCATTTGCAGTGACGTGGATGAACCTAGAGATGCTCATACTAAGCAAAGTCAGTCAAACAGTGGAAGACAAGTATCATGTGATATCAGCCATAAAATTAAAAGATACTTGTTCCTTGGAAGGAAAAGCCATGACAAACCTTGACAGTGCATTGAAAAGCAGAGACACCACTTTGCCAACAAATGTCCCAATAATGAAAGCTACAGTTTTTCCAATAGTCGTGAACGAATGTGAGAGTTGGATCGTAAAGAAGGCTAAGTGCTAAAGAATTGATACTTTCAAATTGTGGTGCTGGAGAAGACTCTCGAACTGCAAGGAGATTAAATCAGTCAGTCCTAAAGGAAATCAACCCTGAATATTCACTGGAAGGACTTTATGCTAAAGCTGCAATACTTCGCCACCTGATGCAAAGAGCCGACTCATTGGAAAAGACCCTGATGCTGGGAAAGACTGAGGGCAGGAGGAGAAGAGGGTGACAGAAAATGAGAAGGTTGGATGGCATCATCTCAATACACATGAGTTTGAGCAAATTCTAGGAGATAATGAAGGACATGGAAGCCTGGCGTGCCGCAGTCCACGGAGTTGGAAAGAGCTGGACACGACTGAACGACAACAAAATCACTTCTTTGTGGAATCTAAAATATGATACAAATGAACTTATTTACAAAACAAACACAGACTCACAGATACAGAGAACTTATAGTTAACAAAGGGGAAACAGGATGGGGGAGGGGTAAATTAGGATCTTGGGTTTAGAAGATACAAACTACTATATATAAAATGAATAGGCAACAAGATTCTGTTGTACAGCATGGGGAACTGTATTCATTATCTCTATAATAAACTATAATGGAAAAGAATTTGAAAAGAAATATAGATATATACATCTTTTGAATATACCTATAAGAACTGAAGCACTTGACTGCACACCAAAAGCTAACACAGCATTAGTTTCTAAAAACGTATAAATACATTATATGTTTGTGATATAATCGTACAGAGGGCAGACCCACATACAGAGAATAGTTAAAAAGAATGAACTGTATCTATAAACAACAGGTTAATTATATCCCATAAATGTAATCTTGAATGAACAAGTCACATAAGACTACAGATGAAGATCTGGAAAATTCATGTTCTGAAATATGAACAACTAAGCCAGCATTGTCTAACATGCGAATGGTGAAATGACAAACAGAGGAAATGATGAACAAGATACTCAAGGGAGTGATTACTTTAGAGAGAAGCGGGGGTGCCATAGATAACCGTAATGCTCTGTGTTTTTATCTGAATGGTGGATGTATACATTTGAGTTGTACTGAGATCCTTGACACTACAAATATTTATAAATGTTCCTATGCATTTAGTCAGTATTTTAAAAGATGGACTAAAAACCGAGTTTCTGAGTCCTGTCGCAGTGCACATCCTGGTACGCCAACCACATGGTCACTGACTTTTCTCTGTTTTCTGTGTGAGTACGGTCCTGTCCCACTCTTTGTGACTCTAAGAAATGGGAGCCCACCAGCCTCCTCTGTCCATGGGATTCTCCGGGTAAGAAGACTAGAGTGGGTTGCCATACCCTCCTCTAGGGAATCTTCCTCACCCAGGGACTGAACCCCCTCTCTTATGTCTCCTACATTGTCAGGTGGGTTCTCTACCACTAGTGCCACCTGGGAAGCCCCCTCTTTTGTGTATTACAGAGTAATTAATTATCCCACATTATTGTCATTGTATGATAGTTGCTTTTCGGTTCTCAGTCACCCAGCTAACTTACCAAACCTTCTGAGTGCAAACCTGTTAACTGCATTTCACACTAAGTTCACTGTGTACAGAATGTTTCTTGAGAATAAAGAACATTAATCAAAACCGGAATAATGGAAAGCCAACCTGTAATATAATTGAAAAAAGAATCTTTCAAGAATCCAAAAGAGCCAGTGGCTGGGAAGTACAGTGTAATGGGGAGAGGTGCAGGTTTGGAAGGGTAACACATATGAGTTTTAATTCTGCTGCATTACACACCAAGGGGCTTCTCTGGTGGCTCAGTAGTAAAGAGTCCACCTGCCAGTGCAGGAGACACAGGTTTGATCCCTGGGTCGGGGAAAATTCCTTGAAGAAGGAAGTGGCAACCCACTCCAGCCTTCTCGCCGGGGAAATCCCATGGACAGAGGAGCCTGGCAGGCTACAGTCCATAGGGTCGTAAAAGAGTCATACATGACTTAGCAACTAAACAACAACAACTATATACTAAATGACAGACTTTATTATGTGAGTGACTTTCTCAGCCTTTGATTCTTCACAATGTTTAGAATTCTGTAGGCTGATATAAGGGCAATATTTATTTGGGCGTGTAGTAAGCTCAGATAATTGACAGCTATTAATGTTATCATTATTACTGTTATTTTTTTTTATTAAAGAGTAAGAAAGCTGCAAATTTAAGATATGGGGCTCTCAAAAATAAAACAAACTCTTAAATTAGCTTTTACTACAAGTATAAAACTTCCAGCTTTCCTGTGCTTCTAAGGGCACTTTGGTGTATTCTGACATGCTAAGTCCCTTCAGTCATGTCTAACTCTTAGCAACCTATGGACTGCTGCCTTTCTCTGTTTTCTGTGTAGTCGGTTGCCCACAAAAAGGGTTTAGGGATTCTCCGGGTAAGAAGACTAGAGTGGTTGCCATACCCTCCTCTAGGGAATCTTCCTCACCCAGGGACTGAACCCCCTCTCTTATGTCTCCTACATTGTCAGGTGGGTTCTCTACCACTAGTGCCACCTGGGAAGCCCCCTCTTTTGTGTATTACAGAGTAATTAATTATCCCACATTATTGTCATTGTATGATAGTTGCTTTTCGGTTCTCAGTCACCCAGCTAACTTACCAAACCTTCTGAGTGCAAACCTGTTAACTGCATTTCACACTAAGTTCACTGTGTACAGAATGTTTCTTGAGAATAAAGAACATTAATCAAAACCGGAATAATGGAAAGCCAACCTGTAATATAATTGAAAAAAGAATCTTTCAAGAATCCAAAAGAGCCAGTGGCTGGGAAGTACAGTGTAATGGGGAGAGGTGCAGGTTTGGAAGGGTAACACATATGAGTTTTAATTCTGCTGCATTACACACCAAGGGGCTTCTCTGGTGGCTCAGTAGTAAAGAGTCCACCTGCCAGTGCAGGAGACACAGGTTTGATCCCTGGGTCGGGAAGATTCCTTGGAGAAGGAAGTGGCAACCCACTCCAGCCTTCTCGCCGGGGAAATCCCATGGACAGAGGAGCCTGGCAGGCTACAGTCCATAGGGTCGTAAAAGAGTCATACATGACTTAGCAACTAAACAACAACAACTATATACTAAATGACAGACTTTATTATGTGAGTGACTTTCTCAGCCTTTGATTCTTCACAATGTTTAGAATTCTGTAGGCTGATATAAGGGCAATATTTATTTGGGCGTGTAGTAAGCTCAGATAATTGACAGCTATTAATGTTATCATTATTACTGTTATTTTTTTTTATTAAAGAGTAAGAAAGCTGCAAATTTAAGATATGGGGCTCTCAAAAATAAAAACAAACTCTTAAATTAGCTTTTACTACAAGTATAAAACTTCCAGCTTTCCTGTGCTTCTAAGGGCACTTTGGTGTATTCTGACATGCTAAGTCCCTTCAGTCATGTCTAACTCTTAGCAACCTATGGACTGCTGCCTGCCAGGCTCCTCTGCCCAAGGGATTCTCCAGGGACTGGAGTCGGTTGCCATGCCCTCCTCCAGGGGGAGGTCAAATGAATAGAATTCATTCCCCATCGTTGTGGTGTAGTCATCATCTGGCCTAACCTATCATAATCTCATTTTTCTCACCTGATAGATGATGATGATAAGGGTGATGCTGTGTCTTTACATCATCCTGGGCTTTTGTGAATCTCCAGTGGGGTCACAGATAGAAAAAATGTCTTTAATAAACATGATTGTTATTCTATTTTAAAAAACATTTTGAGGGGTTCATTCCCTTTAGTTTTCTAAACAGAACAGAAAGGTGAGTGCTCTAGTTTTCAGTGTGTGTGATTATGTTTTCGTGACCTCTGGTCATTACCACTGAGGCTGCATCAAAGTGGTTGTGTAACTTGTCACATAGCAACGTGTCCCATCTGCTTAGCAACAGAAAGAGGAGAGGTAACATGAAAACAGAAAACCTATAGAAAACTAGAGGAAGAAAAAAAAGCTTCAGATCCTAAATCTACCATTTTTTTCCCTCAAAATCAAAACCACACCTTAAAATTATTGACTGAAAGAACCATCTATCAAACTCCCTTATGGCTCAGAGTTCATTTTTTCTATGAACCTCATGGTGTATTTCATTTAAATGGCCCAACTCTACAGTGTCCCAGTAAACTACATGACTTTCAGTCTCCAGATGATCAATATGAAGTACGAGGAATAAAATCGCCTATAGGAGAACAATTCTCCTGTGTGGCAAATTAACTTCCCAGAACATCAAGATAGAGTCCATAGGAAGTGATTTATTAAATGGCGCCAGGAAGAGTTAATTTATTTCATAGCAGCAAGAGTCATTTGCTAGGAGAGAATTGCTTACTCACCTTAGACATCTAGGTGTAAATTCATTATAGTTTTGCTCATCTCGGGGCTAAAGGGGCAGTCCACTGCTGCTGTAATGGTGGGTAATTATATGATACAATTTCTGCATTATTCTATTTACCAGCTGATGAACCACTGTTCTTAACAGGTTTTCTTCTCTTTCGTATGAATTAAGGCATTTTGAAATCATTTAAAAGCATTTAAAGGTATTCTTGAGTGAAATCCTTTATTCCACTGGAGTGGGCCATCCCTCCTCCAGGGGAGGTCAAATGAATAGAATTCATTCCCCATCGTTGTGGTGTAGTCATCATCTGGCCTAACCTATCATAATCTCATTTTTCTCACCTGATAGATGATGATGATAAGGGTGATGCTGTGTCTTTACATCATCCTGGGCTTTTGTGAATCTCCAGTGGGGTCACAGATAGAAAAAATGTCTTTAATAAACATGATTGTTATTCTATTTTAAAAAACATTTTGAGGGGTTCATTCCCTTTAGTTTTCTAAACAGAACAGAAAGGTGAGTGCTCTAGTTTTCAGTGTGTGTGATTATGTTTTCGTGACCTCTGGTCATTACCACTGAGGCTGCATCAAAGTGGTTGTGTAACTTGTCACATAGCAACGTGTCCCATCTGCTTAGCAACAGAAAGAGGAGAGGTAACATGAAAACAGAAAACCTATAGAAAACTAGAGGAAGAAAAAAAAGCTTCAGATCCTAAATCTACCATTTTTTTCCCTCAAAATCAAAACCACACCTTAAAATTATTGACTGAAAGAACCATCTATCAAACTCCCTTATGGCTCAGAGTTCATTTTTGCTATGAACCTCATGGTGTATTTCATTTAAATGGCCCAACTCTACAGTGTCCCAGTAAACTACATGACTTTCAGTCTCCAGATGATCAATATGAAGTACGAGGAATAAAATCGCCTATAGGAGAACAATTCTCCTGTGTGGCAAATTAACTTCCCAGAACATCAAGATAGAGTCCATAGGAAGTGATTTATTAAATGGCGCCAGGAAGAGTTAATTTATTTCATAGCAGCAAGAGTCATTTGCTAGGAGAGAATTGCTTACTCACCTTAGACATCTAGGTGTAAATTCATTATAGTTTTGCTCATCTCGGGGCTAAAGGGGCAGTCCACTGCTGCTGTAATGGTGGGTAATTATATGATACAATTTCTGCATTATTCTATTTACCAGCTGATGAACCACTGTTCTTAACAGGTTTTTCTTCTCTTTTCGTATGAATTAAGGCATTTTGAAATCATTTAAAAGCATTTAAAGGTATTCTTGAGTGAGTCCTTTATTTCATTAGTCCCTAAACATCATACATTGTAGGATGTACCATCATATTATATTGTTATTGTTTTAGTTGCTAAATCATGTTGGACTCTTTTGTGACCCTATGGACTGTAGCCCTGCCAGGCTCCTCTATCCATGGGATTTCCCAGGCAAGAACGCTGGAGGGGGTTGCCATTTCCTTCTCCAGGGGATCTTCCCAACCCAGGAATCAAATGTGTGCTGCCTGCATTGGCAGGTAGATGTTGTGCCATTGAGCCAGGGAAGCCATTATATTATGTAGCATGACAGAAAAAAATATGCTGTTAATTAAACCCAACCCTATGTGTTCTTATTAATAATTTTTATTTTATTTCTATTGAATTCTTTACATTTTTCAAGTACAAATTTGTTAATCACACATTACTCTTACACATCCATACAAGCAAAATGGAAGTGACATATATTAATTATGGAATTCCTAAAATGTCTTCAAATTCAGATTTTGACTCTTTTGATTTATTGTTTCACTCGGAGTCATTTATATCCATATTTTTTCACCAAATGTTTTACTCTGTACATTAAGGGGATGACTGGCAATGAAAGTGGTTTATATCCTTTCTCTAATGACCCTTACATGTCCTCTTCCCAAAAAAATAGAAAAGCTACAGTTCCCTAGATATGCTGCCAGGAAAACAACACATTGTACACAAATAAGCAAAGACATTGAAGTCCACAGTCCACTCTGGTTGAGAGTGCTTTTAGGATTGGCTCTAAGATGAATCTCTATATCCAAAATACTTCTCCTGTGTGGCAAATTAACTTCCCAGAACATCAAGATAGAGTCCATAGGAAGTGATTTATTAAATGGCGCCAGGAAGAGTTAATTTATTTCATAGCAGCAAGAGTCATTTGCTAGGAGAGAATTGCTTACTCACCTTAGACATCTAGGTGTAAATTCATTATAGTTTTGCTCATCTCGGGGCTAAAGGGGCAGTCCACTGCTGCTGTAATGGTGGGTAATTATATGATACAATTTCTGCATTATTCTATTTACCAGCTGATGAACCACTGTTCTTAACAGGTTTTTCTTCTCTTTTCGTATGAATTAAGGCATTTTGAAATCATTTAAAAGCATTTAAAGGTATTCTTGAGTGAGTCCTTTATTTCATTAGTCCCTAAACATCATACATTGTAGGATGTACCATCATATTATATTGTTATTGTTTTAGTTGCTAAATCATGTTGGACTCTTTTGTGACCCTATGGACTGTAGCCCTGCCAGGCTCCTCTATCCATGGGATTTCCCAGGCAAGAACGCTGGAGGGGGTTGCCATTTCCTTCTCCAGGGGATCTTCCCAACCCAGGAATCAAATGTGTGCTGCCTGCATTGGCAGGTAGATGTTGTGCCATTGAGCCAGGGAAGCCATTATATTATGTAGCATGACAGAAAAAAATATGCTGTTAATTAAACCCAACCCTATGTGTTCTTATTAATAATTTTTATTTTATTTCTATTGAATTCTTTACATTTTTCAAGTACAAATTTGTTAATCACACATTACTCTTACACATCCATACAAGCAAAATGGAAGTGACATATATTAATTATGGAATTCCTAAAATGTCTTCAAATTCAGATTTTGACTCTTTTGATTTATTGTTTCACTCGGAGTCATTTATATCCATATTTTTTCACCAAATGTTTTACTCTGTACATTAAGGGGATGACTGGCAATGAAAGTGGTTTATATCCTTTCTCTAATGACCCTTACATGTCCTCTTCCCAAAAAAATAGAAAAGCTACAGTTCCCTAGATATGCTGCCAGGAAAACAACACATTGTACACAAATAAGCAAAGACATTGAAGTCCACAGTCCACTCTGGTTGAGAGTGCTTTTAGGATTGGCTCTAAGATGAATCTCTATATCCAAAATACTAAAAATGAAAAAAGTGCATATTTATATTGATGAAACATCATATGGAGTTATATTTTTATTGCTTTTGAATAAAAGCAGTCTGAACTATGAGAACATGAATGTGGCAGTATGTTTGGTGGTAGGTGCATTAAAGGCTTGTTGTTGCTGTTTAGGCACTGCCATGTCTGACTCTGTGACCGCATGGATGGCGGCACACCAGGCTTTCCTGTCCATCGCTACCTCATGGAGTCTGTTCAAACTCATGTCTATTGAGTTGATAATGCCATCCAGCCATCTTATTTTCTGTTGCCCTCTTCTCCTCTTGACCTTGATCTTTCCCAGCATCAGGGTCTTTTCCAATGAGATGGCTCTTCTCATCAGGTGGCTAAAGTATTGGAGCTTCAGTTTCAGCATCAGTCCTTCCAGTGAATATTCAGGGTTGATTTCCTTTAGGACTGACTGATTTCATCTGCTTGCAGTCCAAGGGACTCTCAAGTCTTCTCCAGCACAATTTGAAAGCATCATATCTTTGGTGATCAGCCCCCTATATGGTCCAACTCTCACATTGGTACATGACTACTGGTAAAACCATCACTTTTCCTATATGGATCTTTCTCAGCAAAGTGATGTCTTGGCTTTTTAATACCATGTCTAGGTTTGTCATAGCTTTTCTTCTAAGAAGGCAGTGTCTTAGTTTCATACCTACAGTCACTGTCTGCAGTAATTTTGGAGCCCAAGAAAATAAGATCTGTCATTGTTTCCACTTTTTCCCCATCTTTTTGCTAGGAAGTGATGGTACCAGGTGCCATGATCTTAGATTTTTGAATATTGAGTTATAAGCCAGCTTCTTCACTCTTCTCTTTCACTCTCATCAAGAGGCTGTTTAGTTCCTCACTTTCTGCCATTAGAAAATGTCATCTGCATAGCTGAGTTTGTTGATATTTCTCCTGGCTTAGAGCTCCAAATATGTTTAAAATTTGACATTGAAACATAACTGAGTAAAACTGCATAGAATTCAGTCTGATTTCCTGAACAAGATTATCAGCAGATTGAGAGCAAATTTGACCAGTAATGTGACTCAAAGAATGATAGCCACGAGCATGTGCCTTGAAGATATTAAATTAGTGGAGGCAAAACTGACTAATGCCCTGGCTGCTGGGCTATGAAACCCATTGCTATGTTTGTGCTGAGACCACCCTTCAGCCCTGGCTTCTGCCACACTGAACGTGGAACAGAGACCAAGCAGGCTTATTCTTATGTGACACAGAACTCACACAAGAATGACCCTTAAATGTTGGATCCAACTTTGTCTCAAGAGCTCACTCTCCAGGCTTCCCTCATCTTCCCTGGCCCAAGGGCAGTCTAGGATGCTTTTCCTTCCCTCCTTCTCTTGGGATTAGACTTGTATCCTGGTCTCATAGCTTTCCCCATCTTCCCAGAATCTTCTCCCATTTTCTCTCAGAAGCAATCACCCTAATAAAATCCTTGAATGCTTAATCCTGTTTTGGCATCAGCTTCTTAGACTGTCTAACACAGAGAAAAATTGCTGACTGATTTTCTTATTTATTAACAGTTGTAGATTTTTTTTTCTGTTTCAGAAACTCATTCATAATATCTTTAAAGGCATTTTTTCCCCCTCAGTAAATGGCAGCAGGGTACAGGCCCATAAAAACTAGTATGCAGTTTTAGCAGGCACATGGGAAATTGGTAAACCACCCCAGAGTCCTCTGAAAGTCCACAGCATACCAGGTCAAGTATCGTCTCAATACATTCTGAAGACGTTGATAGTCTGCATTGATAAGGACTAATTATGCTTTAAGAACTTTTCTTTCCTCCTTATAAAGCAGGCTCCATAGCCATTCAAACCCTGTGGTGAAATTCAAATTACTCCACAGCCAATCAGAACCACCTCCAGCCTCTACAGCATCGTTCCCACCCTGTTCGTTTCTCATTATCTTTCTTCCATGAAATCAACAATAACTGCTAGCATATACATTCTTCTAAATGTTTATTAAGAAATATTCCGGAACTTTTGTTAGATATCAGCAGGGTCTGTGGCCGTGGGTAGGGTAAAACATCAGAAAAAAGGAAAAAAAAATTGTTTAAAATTTGACATTGAAACATAACTGAGTAAAACTGCATAGAATTCAGTCTGATTTCCTGAACAAGATTATCAGCAGATTGAGAGCAAATTTGACCAGTAATGTGACTCAAAGAATGATAGCCACGAGCATGTGCCTTGAAGATATTAAATTAGTGGAGGCAAAACTGACTAATGCCCTGGCTGCTGGGCTATGAAACCCATTGCTATGTTTGTGCTGAGACCACCCTTCAGCCCTGGCTTCTGCCACACTGAACGTGGAACAGAGACCAAGCAGGCTTATTCTTATGTGACACAGAACTCACACAAGAATGACCCTTAAATGTTGGATCCAACTTTGTCTCAAGAGCTCACTCTCCAGGCTTCCCTCATCTTCCCTGGCCCAAGGGCAGTCTAGGATGCTTTTCCTTCCCTCCTTCTCTTGGGATTAGACTTGTATCCTGGTCTCATAGCTTTCCCCATCTTCCCAGAATCTTCTCCCATTTTCTCTCAGAAGCAATCACCCTAATAAAATCCTTGAATGCTTAATCCTGTTTTGGCATCAGCTTCTTAGACTGTCTAACACAGAGAAAAATTGCTGACTGATTTTCTTATTTATTAACAGTTGTAGATTTTTTTTTCTGTTTCAGAAACTCATTCATAATATCTTTAAAGGCATTTTTTCCCCCTCAGTAAATGGCAGCAGGGTACAGGCCCATAAAAACTAGTATGCAGTTTTAGCAGGCACATGGGAAATTGGTAAACCACCCCAGAGTCCTCTGAAAGTCCACAGCATACCAGGTCAAGTATCGTCTCAATACATTCTGAAGACGTTGATAGTCTGCATTGATAAGGACTAATTATGCTTTAAGAACTTTTCTTTCCTCCTTATAAAGCAGGCTCCATAGCCATTCAAACCCTGTGGTGAAATTCAAATTACTCCACAGCCAATCAGAACCACCTCCAGCCTCTACAGCATCGTTCCCACCCTGTTCGTTTCTCATTATCTTTCTTCCATGAAATCAACAATAACTGCTAGCATATACATTCTTCTAAATGTTTATTAAGAAATATTCCGGAACTTTTGTTAGATATCAGCAGGGTCTGTGGCCGTGGGTAGGGTAAAACATCAGAAAAAAGGAAAAAAAAAAAAAACCTCATCAAGATGAAAAGACAGGAAAACTAGCAGTAAGGAATTTCTCTTTTTCTAGAGTTAAATGCAAGCATGGCTTGCACAGTTTAAGTTTAAGCAGTCGTTTGCACACCACTATTCTTTAAAAAGCCAACAAAAGGTTTTCGAGGCAGCCATTTTTAATTGGTCCAATCCTCATTCATATCTTTTGAAAAACCCTAACAATTTGCATTGAACTGCATGTCTACCTTCTTGTGTTCCAACTCTTTGGTTCACTTTGTCTGTTGTCTCTCCCATATGGTTCAAAAAAGCACTATGCATAATGCTTTTCTCTAGCATGCCCTTTTGATTCTCAACATTCTTCTGAGGGCCTTAACTCTATAACCATTACCTGATCATGGTGCTTTCATCTGGGATTAGGTTTTGCACATCTATTGATCTTCCTCTATGGGGTTGAATGTAGTAAATGAACCTCCTAGCTCCCAACAAATTTGCATGTAATTGCCTGTCCAGTCCTGAACACTGAATAATGGGCTGGAAGAATACACTAGCCTTAACAGAGCCAAAAATGTTTTTTTTTCAAAGGCTCTGCTCCTTTGTAAAAGTGGCATATATGGAAAGAATCAGAAAGCTTTCTCAAGGTTTGGGAAAATGGTCAGGTTGGGAGATCTCTGACAATTGCCATGCCACCTAAATCATTATAACCTTGCATGCGCCTGATTGAGGGAGTCTAGGGCTGGCATTAACCTCTTTTTTGACCACTGGAATGTATTGACCTAGGGCCTAAATTTATTAAAAATGTGTAAGAATTCAATTCCAATACATTCTGAAGACGTTGATAGTCCATGGCTAATTATGCTTTAAGAACTTTTCTTTCCTCCTTATAAAGCAGGCTCCATAGCCATTCAAACCCTGTGGTGAAATTCAAATTACTCCACAGCCAATCAGAACCACCTCCAGCCTCTACAGCATCGTTCCCACCCTGTTCGTTTCTCATTATCTTTCTTCCATGAAATCAACAATAACTGCTAGCATATACATTCTTCTAAATGTTTATTAAGAAATATTCCGGAACTTTTGTTAGATATCAGCAGGGTCTGTGGCCGTGGGTAGGGTAAAACATCAGAAAAAAGGAAAAAAAAAAAAAACCTCATCAAGATGAAAAGACAGGAAAACTAGCAGTAAGGAATTTCTCTTTTTCTAGAGTTAAATGCAAGCATGGCTTGCACAGTTTAAGTTTAAGCAGTCGTTTGCACACCACTATTCTTTAAAAAGCCAACAAAAGGTTTTCGAGGCAGCCATTTTTAATTGGTCCAATCCTCATTCATATCTTTTGAAAAACCCTAACAATTTGCATTGAACTGCATGTCTACCTTCTTGTGTTCCAACTCTTTGGTTCACTTTGTCTGTTGTCTCTCCCATATGGTTCAAAAAAGCACTATGCATAATGCTTTTCTCTAGCATGCCCTTTTGATTCTCAACATTCTTCTGAGGGCCTTAACTCTATAACCATTACCTGATCATGGTGCTTTCATCTGGGATTAGGTTTTGCACATCTATTGATCTTCCTCTATGGGGTTGAATGTAGTAAATGAACCTCCTAGCTCCCAACAAATTTGCATGTAATTGCCTGTCCAGTCCTGAACACTGAATAATGGGCTGGAAGAATACACTAGCCTTAACAGAGCCAAAAATGTTTTTTTTTCAAAGGCTCTGCTCCTTTGTAAAAGTGGCATATATGGAAAGAATCAGAAAGCTTTCTCAAGGTTTGGGAAAATGGTCAGGTTGGGAGATCTCTGACAATTGCCATGCCACCTAAATCATTATAACCTTGCATGCGCCTGATTGAGGGAGTCTAGGGCTGGCATTAACCTCTTTTTTGACCACTGGAATGTATTGACCTACATTTATACATCCACCAGAGAGAACTGAGAGACTTTAATCATTCTTTTGACTTTATTTCTTTATATAAGTCTTACTACAGAGTGATAAAAATTTCACTCTTAAACTGTGATTTTGATGGATTTCACGACCAGTCACATTTGAAGGGTTGTTATTGAATTAGTTTGAATCAGAAAGTATATTTATTTGACATCAGGCAACTGTTATATTTAATGTGCTATCTGCATTATTAAAAATATTTTCTGAGGTGTGGTAATGGGTAAGGGAGTTTTCAGAGGAGCTATAATTTTACTAGACAGATGTCTGAGTTTTATCTCTGTAGTTAATTACTAGCATTCAGAGCTGCATTGTTTCAAGGCTTGATTTTTTTTTAAAGTGATGACTTCATTAGTATTCATATAATGCACTTCTTATTGACTGCCTCCCAACACAACCCTGTACTCTATTTACCTTAAGACATTGAATGGAGGATTTAGAAAAAAAAGTAATGAAATAAAGTTCAGTTTTCTGTGTAATAATTGGAAACCCAGTGGGGTGTCTCATATGTAGGGGAGGGGGAATTATTTCTCCTAAGTCAACTTTCTTACCTCTTTTTAGGGAACACAGAAGCTCTACATTCTCATAGAATATTCTATATGTGACTGGGAGTGGGGTCAACACTCCTCCTTGTATGTCCTTTCCCATCTGAATTAGTGAAGTCAGTGGACTAAAGACATGCCTTAGAATAATTAAGAGATTATTTGGGAGGAGGTGTGGTTTGAGAGGAACTGTTGAAAGGACTTCTACATTGTGCTAATAACTAATGAAATTCAAGATTATTAGAACTGACAGGAAGCCAGCTGAGTCTTTACTAACATTATAACTTTCATACCACCCCAATGAAAGTGGCAACACAAATGTCCATTTAAGTTCAATTCCCAGTGATATCAGCAGAATCAAAGCTTAACCTTTTCTGTGAAGGAGTCCGAAACTACAGATACCAAGATGGGGCAGAAAAGTGTCTAAGTGAAAGCTGACTTAAACTTTCTTTTTTTTTTTTTTTTTAATTTTGACTTCTTTTATTGGCCCTTATGTATTCATTTTCATCCATCTTTGTTCTTTGGCCTGTGTGGGCCTCCCATCGCAGTGGCCTCTCTCACTGCAAAGCACTGACTTTGAACACACGCGCTCCAAAGCGCCGGCTCCTGATAGAACACACTTGTCCAGCTGCTCTGCGGCATGTGGGATCTTCCCAGGCCAGGGATTGAACCAGTGTCCCTTGCACTGCAAGGCGGACTCTTTACCCACTGGACTACCAGGGAAGCCCTGACTTAAACTTCTGTCTTTAAATTTCCTTATCTTTAAAGATAGAATCAATAGCACTGCATCATAGCGCTGTTGAAATGTTTACATAGGTTGAACATATAAGGCTCTTACAATAGTGATTGACACATATTAAGAAGGGTTATGTATCATTTTAAAAAGTTATAACAGGGCTTCCCCTGGTGGTCCAGTGGGTAAGGACACCGCTTTGCAGTGCAAGGGGCGCTGGTTCGATCCCTCGCCTGGGAAGATCCCACGTGCCGCGGAGATGCTGGACCAATGTGTCCAATCACCGATCCGGAGCTCTGGAGCGCATGCGCCCAGAACCGGTGCTCTGCAATGACAGAGGCCACCGCAATGGGAGGCCCACAGGAGCCGAAGAACAAAGACTGATGAAAATAGAGAAATGAAAGACCAGTGGAGGTGGCCCACCCGTCCCCCTCCCTTCCCACCCCCCCAAAATAAATAAATAAAATAAATGTTTAAAAAAAAAAAGAAAGTGGCAAATATACAAGAAAAATCAGGGAAGATAACAGATAAAACAGAATAATTGCCCTATTATTTGGCTTAAAACCATTCTTTTTCTCGTTCATTGTAAACATTTACCATTATGGAATAAAGTAAAACACTGCTGAAGGGAAAGAAGCCCTATTATCTTTGTATTATCAGCTGTATTTCCTGAAATAGATCCACAGACAGTGTTGGCTATCACCCTTGTTAGTACCCTATGGACATCCTTACTTAGAGCAGTTGTTTTCAACCTGATTTTGGGTTACTGACTCAGAATCACATCATTTACCACTTCCCCACAGAGCAGTGCCTTCTGTCATAGGAGTGGAGATGGCACATTTCTTGAAAGAAGAGTTATATATAGATTGAAAAACTCTGAAGTGATTCAGCTATGGGTCATTCCTTCCCTGCCCATCTCTCACACTGACTCTCCTGCCATCCCACACACAGGTTGAGGGGCTGATAGTGTTCAAGATGATGTAAGAAATTAATGTCTTTTTTGGCTGTACTGGGTCTTCATTGCTGTGCACGGACTTCCTCCAGCTGCAGAAAGCAGGTGCTACTGCTTGATGTAGGCGTGTGGACCTCAGTTGTTGAGGTACGTGAACTCTGGAGCCTGGGAGCATATGGGATCTTCCTAGACCAGAGAGGGAACCCGTGTCTCCCATGTTGACAGGCAGATTCTTAACCAGTGGACCACCAGGGAAGTTCCACTATACCTCATTTTAAAGGACACTTTTATTGAGATAGAGTTCACACAGGATACAATTTACTTATTTAAATGGTCCAGTTCAGTAGCTTTTAGTATAGTCACAGGTGTGTGTAGCCGTTCTCACAGTCAAGGTAGAACATTCTCATTACCACAGAGAAACCCTGTACGCTCTAGCGATCACCCGTGTCCCCGCTCCCCCATCCTTACCCCTCCAGCCCTAAGCCACCATTCATTGACTTTCTGTCTATAGATTTGTGTCCTCTTGACATTTCATATGAATGGAATCACGTACTGTGCTTCCTTTTGTGACTAGCTTCTTTCACTCAGTACAGTGCTTTCAAGCTCCATCCATGTTGTATGATATATCAGTATTTCATTTCTTTTTATTGAACAATGTTCAGCATGGATATGCTGTATTCATTTATCCATTTCTCTGTAGTTGAATGTTTCAGACTTTTTTGGGTCATTACATCTCAGCTATGTAATGTATCATCCAATGTATGGAATCAGGAAATTTTGGGGGTGAAAATAATGGATTACTTACTTACTTACATACCCACACACCCACCCATCCACCCAAATAACTCAAAAGAGTGGTATAACTTTAAAAATTATACACAATAATAGAAAAGTGTCCATAACCGTCAGTGGGAGGTGGGGCTAATCAGTTTCAAATGCTAGAACGTGAGTATAGAGCCAGCACAACTGGAGAGTTAGCTGTGCTAAGGAACTGTCTGAGTTTCTCAGGACATTGGAATCAGCTTGCCTCTTCCTACTCCTGCTGATAATTAGCATCGACATTTTCATTTGGGAGGATCATTGAGTAATTAGCATTCTCCTGCCATCCCACACACAGGTTGAGGGGCTGATAGTGGGGTTTTTTTTGTACTGGGTCTTCATTGCTGTGCACGGACTTCCTCCAGCTGCAGAAAGCAGGTGCTACTGCTTGATGTAGGCGTGTGGACCTCAGTTGTTGAGGCGTGAACTCTGGAGCCTGGGAGCATATGGGATCTTCCTAGACCAGAGATCGAACCCATGTCTCCTCTATTGTCAGGCAGATTCTTAACCAGTGGACCACCAGGGAAGTTCCACTATACCTCATTTTAAAGGACACTTTTATTGAGATAGAGTTCACACAGGATACAATTTACTTATTTAAATGGTCCAGTTCAGTAGCTTTTAGTATAGTCACAGGTGTGTGTAGCCGTTCTCACAGTCAAGGTAGAACATTCTCATTACCACAGAGAAACCCTGTACGCTCTAGCGATCACCCGTGTCCCCGCTCCCCCATCCTTACCCCTCCAGCCCTAAGCCACCATTCATTGACTTTCTGTCTATAGATTTGTGTCCTCTTGACATTTCATATGAATGGAATCACGTACTGTGCTTCCTTTTGTGACTAGCTTCTTTCACTCAGTACAGTGCTTTCAAGCTCCATCCATGTTGTATGATATATCAGTATTTCATTTCTTTTTATTGAACAATGTTCAGCATGGATATGCTGTATTCATTTATCCATTTCTCTGTAGTTGAATGTTTCAGACTTTTTTGGGTCATTACATCTCAGCTATGTAATGTATCATCCAATGTATGGAATCAGGAAATTTTGGGGGTGAAAATAATGGATTACTTACTTACTTACATACCCACACACCCACCCATCCACCCAAATAACTCAAAAGAGTGGTATAACTTTAAAAATTATACACAATAATAGAAAAGTGTCCATAACCGTCAGTGGGAGGTGGGGCTAATCAGTTTCAAATGCTAGAACGTGAGTATAGAGCCAGCACAACTGGAGAGTTAGCTGTGCTAAGGAACTGTCTGAGTTTCTCAGGACATTGGAATCAGCTTGCCTCTTCCTACTCCTGCTGATAATTAGCATCGACATTTTATTTGCAGTTTGAGAAGCAGGTAAGATTTAAATCATCAAGAATTTCAAACAGATGCTTTACTTATTTACAGCAACCATTTTCAACCTGAGCAAACATCTCACTTAAAAGACGTAGCAGCTTTTAAACCACTGCCAAAATATTAGGGCAGATAGGGGTGTGTGTGTGTGTGTCTTGGCAGAGTGTCCATAAACATGTAATGCCTTGGTTAAATATTCATAGGCTCCCTGCTTGCAGTACAGTAACTTAATAATAAAATATTGTGAAGAGGGAACGATGCTGTGGAGCTTGTGATACCACTAATGGATTTGAAGAGGATGCTAATGCATTGTAGGAGGAAGTGAATTGAGCTCTCCTGTGTAAAGGAGGATTATAAAACGTAATTATGAAAAAGCTATAGTGGCAGGCTTGAGGAAGTTCTGATGATATGTGGGTACTACAAATGACATGTTTTGTTGATGAGAAAGAAGGCTTAGATGGATATTTACTGTGTTAGCAATCTTACCTCTCCAGAAACATGGAATGCATTATAGGAATGGCCATATTGTGGACTCTAGGTGGAAAGTTAAACAGTGCAAGATGGAGGTGAACGAGACCCATGCAGTTTCTCATTTCAAATGACAGTTGTCTAGGAAGGCTATGCTTTCATGCAAGAGCTTCATGAAGACACTAGAAGGAAAAAATAGGAGATAACTGTCAAAGTAGATGAAGAAGTTTTTTTTTTTTTTTTTTTGGTAAAAAAAGCTTAAGAAACTCTCGGATTAAATAATTCATGGTATCTTGCCCTGGGAGCAGAGAAAGCATGAAGGCCTTTCTGAATATCATTTCCTGGGTGCAGGACTGACAACTTGTTATAAATTGTGGGCATCCATGGAAGCAGCTAGGCTAAGGCAGGCAATTAGAACCTTGAGTTCTTCTCACATTTCCCATTCTAACCTCATTTCTTTACCTAAGGCTCTACCCTTTCAGGCAAAATGAAGAAACATTCTTATAGCATTAATCTGGTATTTACTGAAAAAAAAGGACGATACCCATCAATTCAATATGTGTAAAAACTTTGAAGACACAGATCTTAATTGATGCAGCTTTAGTTTCCATCCAGTTTCCCTTCACGAGAAATTCTTCATTCTATGTTTGAAGTTCAGTGTTTTATTCCAGTCTTGAAACAAGGAGTATATAAAAAAAGCAGTGCAGTTTATTTTTTCAGAAGCACTTAAGTAAACAAGTGAAGCTATTTAGGAAGGTAATTTTGACATTGTTTAGCGCATTTATGAAACACTATGTTTCTGTAAAGAAATTGTTTAAAAAATTGGGAAAAAATTCAAACTGAAAATATGCGCAACACAAGGTTTAAATAGTTAGCATTTGGCGTATCTAGTTTAGGTCTTCTCTCTCCCCTCTTCCCTCTTCTGTCTCCCTCTTCTGATACAAGAACTGCTGCCATATCTAAGTCGTCCAGTCTCATTTAGTCTCTCTTCTCCACAGAGGAAGCTGCTCTTGAAAAACTGGTGTGAACCTTTCCCATGCACTTTTCTAAAGGGCTTCATTTTTGTTGGGTAGTCTTATTAGGACCTCTCAGGTGGTTCTGTGGGTAAAGAATATGCCTGTAGTACAGGAGATACGGGAGACACAGGTTCAATCCCTGGCTCGGGAAGATCCGCTGGGGAAGGACATGGCAACCCACTACAGTATTCTTGCCTAGGAAATCCCATGGACAGAGGAACCTGGTGGGCTACAGCCCATAGGGTTGCTCAGACTCCAACAGGAGCTAAAGTGACTGACCACGAGCAGGAGAATGACTTTATGTTCACAACAAGGAGATTTTTCATTTACTCCCTTACTCCCACACATGCTTAGTTTCCCCTATGATCAATATCTCTCACCAGAATGGCACTTTTTTTTAAACCAGGAATGGGTCTCCACTGACATATTCAAAGTCCTTTGTCTAGCAAAGATCGATTGGCCATATTTGGGTGTTTGGTCTGTTTTGAGAAAAAGGCCTTTCGAATATCATTTCCTGGGTGCAGGACTGACAACTTGTTATAAATTGTGGGCATCCATGGAAGCAGCTAGGCTAAGGCAGGCAATTAGAACCTTGAGTTCTTCTCACATTTCCCATTCTAACCTCATTTCTTTACCTAAGGCTCTACCCTTTCAGGCAAAATGAAGAAACATTCTTATAGCATTAATCTGGTATTTACTGAAAAAAAAGGACGATACCCATCAATTCAATATGTGTAAAAACTTTGAAGACACAGATCTTAATTGATGCAGCTTTAGTTTCCATCCAGTTTCCCTTCACGAGAAATTCTTCATTCTATGTTTGAAGTTCAGTGTTTTATTCCAGTCTTGAAACAAGGAGTATATAAAAAAAGCAGTGCAGTTTATTTTTTCAGAAGCACTTAAGTAAACAAGTGAAGCTATTTAGGAAGGTAATTTTGACATTGTTTAGCGCATTTATGAAACACTATGTTTCTGTAAAGAAATTGTTTAAAAAATTGGGAAAAAATTCAAACTGAAAATATGCGCAACACAAGGTTTAAATAGTTAGCATTTGGCGTATCTAGTTTAGGTCTTCTCTCTCCCCTCTTCCCTCTTCTGTCTCCCTCTTCTGATACAAGAACTGCTGCCATATCTAAGTCGTCCAGTCTCATTTAGTCTCTCTTCTCCACAGAGGAAGCTGCTCTTGAAAAACTGGTGTGAACCTTTCCCATGCACTTTTCTAAAGGGCTTCATTTTTGTTGGGTAGTCTTATTAGGACCTCTCAGGTGGTTCTGTGGGTAAAGAATATGCCTGTAGTACAGGAGATACGGGAGACACAGGTTCAATCCCTGGCTCGGGAAGATCCGCTGGGGAAGGACATGGCAACCCACTACAGTATTCTTGCCTAGGAAATCCCATGGACAGAGGAACCTGGTGGGCTACAGCCCATAGGGTTGCTCAGACTCCAACAGGAGCTAAAGTGACTGACCACGAGCAGGAGAATGACTTTATGTTCACAACAAGGAGATTTTTCATTTACTCCCTTACTCCCACACATGCTTAGTTTCCCCTATGATCAATATCTCTCACCAGAATGGCACTTTTTTTTAAACCAGGAATGGGTCTCCACTGACATATTCAAAGTCCTTTGTCTAGCAAAGATCGATTGGCCATATTGGTGTGGGTCTGTTTTGATACTAAACTGCTTGAGAACTGAAACTTTATATTAGTTCATAAAATCATATAAGATGAACTCCTCAGCTTTTCCTTTTTCAAAATGTTCCAACTATTCTAATTGTCTCAGTTTCCATCTATATAGTTTAGATTCAGTTATTGATAGATTTTAATTAGGATCCTATTGAATCTATAGTTCAACTAGAGGAAAATTTTCATAGAAATAATATCAAGTCTTCCAGTACATGAGCATGATACAGCTCTCCATTTTATACACGGTTTCCTTGCTTTCTTTCATTGGTGTTTCAATTTTAGCCTACAGACTCTGCACGTATTTCATTAGATTTGTGTCTAGGTATAAATAATAATGTTTTACCATTTCAGCTCCTGAATATTCATATCTAGTATGTAGAAATGCAATTGAATTTTCTTAAATACTGTATTGTTTTAATGAGGTAATAAAAGACATATATAGCTCATTCCAGGAAGCTTAGTTCCTCCCATCCCCTCACCCCTGTCCCAGGCCGGGGGTCTTTTGCTCTTGCCTAGAGATTGCTTTATAGGAGTTGTTGCTTATCTTGATGAGGGTTTTTTTTTTTTTTAAATTTGGGTCTCTTTTAATGGTTTTTTATTTTTTTATTTTCATCCATCTTTATTTTTTGGCCTGTGTGGGCCTCCCATTGCGGGGGCCTCTCTCGCTGCAGAGCACTGGCTCTGGGTGCGTGCGCTCCAGAGTGCTGGCTCGTCATTGGACACACAGGTCCAGCTGCTCCGCAGCATGTGGGATCCTCCCGAGCCAGGGATCGAACCGGTGCCCCTTGCGCTGCAAGGTGAACTCTTTACCCACTGGACCACCAGGGAAGCCCCTTGATGAGTTTTTGGTATATTTGTGGAGAGGCTGGAGATCTCCTTGTCTTATTCCTCCACCATCTTCTTTTGCTCCTGAAGAGAATTCTTCAGATATTTCAACTTCTAATCATATGGACCTTTTTCCCTTTTATCTAGATATACTTATGTCTTGCAGTACTTTTTCTTCTAGTTCTTTATATGTTTCTGGCAGTTGCAAATTGTATCATAATAGAATTTTATTTATAATTGTTTTCTGTTGCATAGACATGCTATTACATTTTATATTTTAATCTTGTACTCAGTAATAATGCTAAACTCTGCTAAGTCAGCACTGTTTAGTACAAATGTCATGTGAACCATAAAAGTAACTTTGAATTTTCTGGCAGCCACATTCAAACACAGAAAAAAGACCCTTCAAATGAAGTTTTTTTTTTTTTAAAAAACTCTGATTAAGTTTTTCTTTTTATATTAAGTCACCTATTGAATCTAGACTGGTTTCTGCACCGTATGAGCATGATACAGCTCTCCATTTTATACACGGTTTCCTTGCTTTCTTTCATTGGTGTTTCAATTTTAGCCTACAGACTCTGCACGTATTTCATTAGATTTGTGTCTAGGTATAAATAATAATGTTTTACCATTTCAGCTCCTGAATATTCATATCTAGTATGTAGAAATGCAATTGAATTTTCTTAAATACTGTATTGTTTTAATGAGGTAATAAAAGACATATATAGCTCATTCCAGGAAGCTTAGTTCCTCCCATCCCCTCACCCCTGTCCCAGGCCGGGGGTCTTTTGCTCTTGCCTAGAGATTGCTTTATAGGAGTTGTTGCTTATCTTGATGAGGGTTTTTTTTTTTTTTTTTTTTTTTAATTTGGGTCTCTTTTAATGGTTTTTTATTTTTTTATTTTCATCCATCTTTATTTTTTGGCCTGTGTGGGCCTCCCATTGCGGGGGCCTCTCTCGCTGCAGAGCACTGGCTCTGGGTGCGTGCGCTCCAGAGTGCTGGCTCGTCATTGGACACACAGGTCCAGCTGCTCCGCAGCATGTGGGATCCTCCCGAGCCAGGGATCGAACCGGTGCCCCTTGCGCTGCAAGGTGAACTCTTTACCCACTGGACCACCAGGGAAGCCCCTTGATGAGTTTTTGGTATATTTGTGGAGAGGCTGGAGATCTCCTTGTCTTATTCCTCCACCATCTTCTTTTGCTCCTGAAGAGAATTCTTCAGATATTTCAACTTCTAATCATATGGACCTTTTTCCCTTTTATCTAGATATACTTATGTCTTGCAGTACTTTTTCTTCTAGTTCTTTATATGTTTCTGGCAGTTGCAAATTGTATCATAATAGAATTTTATTTATAATTGTTTTCTGTTGCATAGACATGCTATTACATTTTATATTTTAATCTTGTACTCAGTAATAATGCTAAACTCTGCTAAGTCAGCACTGTTTAGTACAAATGTCATGTGAACCATAAAAGTAACTTTGAATTTTCTGGCAGCCACATTCAAACACAGAAAAAAGACCCTTCAAATGAAGTTATAATTATTAAATTATATTATAATAATACATTCTAATTAACACATCAAAATGTTGTTTTAACATCTGATCTACATATAATTCATTAATCAGATATTTTCTTCTTTTTATATTAAGTCACCAAAATGTGGTATATATTTTATATTTGAAAGGATATGTCAAATTGGATAATTAACTTTCAGTGGTTAAAGTAAAATGTAATTTTGCTAAAACAATGAAATGTTTTAGCATTTTGCCCATTCAGAACAGTAATATTTAATAAAAAATATTCATATTGCTTCAGTTTTAAAATTTACATTTAAATGAGTTAAAATTAAATTAAAAATTCATTTCCACAGTTACACTGGTCACATTTCAAGTGCTCAAGATACACACAAAGCTAGTGGCCTCCCTATGTGGCTCTAATTAGTTCTAATATGTTTCATTTTTCTTTATACCATTTTGGTCCTATTTTATATTTTTTATAATTTCCATCTTCTTCCAATGTATTCCATTGTTCATTTTTTCCAACTGGATGGTTCTTTCATTAGTGTAAATGTTTCCTTTCATGTTAGTATAATCAATTTAAGAAGATTACAATTTTCTTCAAAGTACTGCTTTACATATATCTCATTGTCATTCAGTTTTACGTTCTAATTTCCATTTTCAAATCTATCATTCATGAATAATTTAGGAATACCTTTTCAAATTACCTACTGTATGTGAGAACTTGGTAATAATTTCATTATTGTTTCAATTTTATTGGATGACGGAGAACTTAGTTGATGTTAATACACTTTGGTATTTGTTGAAACTTTATTTGTGACCTAGTATGTTCTATTTGTGGCTTCCCAGGTGGCTCAGTGGTAAAGGATCCTCCTGCCAATATGAGAGACTCAGGTTTGATTCCTGGGTCAGGAAAATCCCTTGAAAGAGGAAATGGCAATTCGCTCAAGTATTCTTGTCTAGAAAATCTCCTGGAGAGAGGAGCCTGGTGGGCTACAGATTCATGGCTTCATAAGAGTTGGACATGACTTACCAACTGAGCACTTGTTCTATCTGTATAAGGTCAAGCTCTAAATTTATTTCATCTTTATTAATTTTTAGCCAGTGTGCTTTATTAATTTCTAAAAGCCATCCTTTTACACTCTCCTGTTAGTATCTTGTCAATTTCTTTATACTTTTATGTATTTTTATTTTTTAGGAATTCTTTAATAATGTATTTGAGACAATGTTTTTGAGAACACACAATTCAGAATTGTTTTTATCCTTCTATAGTGGTCTTCATCTGTTTTTCTATTCATCCACCTGTCTGTCCATGCATTTATCCATCTGTCATCTGTCTGTCCTTCCAACAATCTATCCTGTCTTCCATCTGTCCATCCATACGGTCTTTTGTGTACTATTTGTCTGATAGACCCTTTTACATTCCTTTTCTTTTGAACTTACTGCCTGTGTTTGTTGTTTACAGCTTTGTCTTTTTAATTTCCAGCTCTCTTTCTGCCAAGCAGACCCTCTAACTCAGATTTAGGGGCGGCTAGTTTATCTGTGGAAGTGTGGCCAGCAAACTTACAACAGAAAATTGAAGAAGTGAGATGGGAGACAAGTCAGTGAAGTTTGTGCGTCTCAGGTGCTTCAGTTGTGACTGACTCTTTGCAACCCTGTAGATTGTAGCGCACTAGGCTGCTCTATCCATGGGATTCTTTAGGCAAGAATACTGGAGTGGGTAGCCATGCCCTCCTCCAGGGAATCTTCCCAGCCCAGGGATTGAATTTATGGCTCCTTTGTCTCCTGCATTGGCAGGCAGATTCTCTACCACTAGTGTCACGTGGCAGTTTGTGTAAATAGTCACATAACCACCATGGAGAACTGAGGCTCAGTTACCTGGAAGATGCTCTTAGAAATCTTTTCCTTGGGGCTGAAAAGGCTGGGAGATTTATACAATGACTTCATGGCTTTGAGGCTTGTCCTTGATGTTAATTCCTTTATACATCCTGATTGGTCCTCTTTGTGGTCAGAAAGCTTACATAGCCATGTGCAGTGGTCCCAGGTGGCTCAGTGGTAAAGGATCCTCCTGCCAATATGAGAGACTCAGGTTTGATTCCTGGGTCAGGAAAATCCCTTGAAAGAGGAAATGGCAATTCGCTCAAGTATTCTTGTCTAGAAAATCTCCTGGAGAGAGGAGCCTGGTGGGCTACAGATTCATGGCTTCATAAGAGTTGGACATGACTTACCAACTGAGCACTTGTTCTATCTGTATAAGGTCAAGCTCTAAATTTATTTCATCTTTATTAATTTTTAGCCAGTGTGCTTTATTAATTTCTAAAAGCCATCCTTTTACACTCTCCTGTTAGTATCTTGTCAATTTCTTTATACTTTTATGTATTTTTATTTTTTAGGAATTCTTTAATAATGTATTTGAGACAATGTTTTTGAGAACACACAATTCAGAATTGTTTTTATCCTTCTATAGTGGTCTTCATCTGTTTTTCTATTCATCCACCTGTCTGTCCATGCATTTATCCATCTGTCATCTGTCTGTCCTTCCAACAATCTATCCTGTCTTCCATCTGTCCATCCATACGGTCTTTTGTGTACTATTTGTCTGATAGACCCTTTTACATTCCTTTTCTTTTGAACTTACTGCCTGTGTTTGTTGTTTACAGCTTTGTCTTTTACTTTCCAGCTCTCTTTCTGCCAAGCAGACCCTCTAACTCAGATTTAGGGGCGGCTAGTTTATCTGTGGAAGTGTGGCCAGCAAACTTACAACAGAAAATTGAAGAAGTGAGATGGGAGACAAGTCAGTGAAGTTTGTGCGTCTCAGGTGCTTCAGTTGTGACTGACTCTTTGCAACCCTGTAGATTGTAGCGCACTAGGCTCCTCTGTCCATGGGATTCTCCAGGCAAGAATACTGGAGTGGGTAGCCATGCCCTCCTCCAGGGAATCTTCCCAGCCCAGGGATTGAATTTATGGCTCCTTTGTCTCCTGCATTGGCAGGCAGATTCTCTACCACTAGTGTCACGTGGCAGTTTGTGTAAATAGTCACATAACCACCATGGAGAACTGAGGCTCAGTTACCTGGAAGATGCTCTTAGAAATCTTTTCCTTGGGGCTGAAAAGGCTGGGAGATTTATACAATGACTTCATGGCTTTGAGGCTTGTCCTTGATGTTAATTCCTTTATACATCCTGATTGGTCCTCTTTGTGGTCAGAAAGCTTACATAGCCATCAGGCAGAGAAGAAGAGAAGCAGATATTCTACAGGTGGGGTGTTCTCTGGGTTCACGTGATCAACAGCAGCTTTAGGGGTACTCAGGTTGGGTGAGGGACTGTTGGTCTATACATCAACAGTATCTGGGTTTAATTTTTTGAATATTATCTGAGAATAACTGTCAGCTAAATAGCAGCAAGTTAAACTTATCTGTTATCTCTAACTTTTTCAAGACAATAAATGAAACTAGACTTTATCTGTCACTTCCTTCCTCTGCCCACTATCATATGTGGAAAATTGTTGTGCAGTATTTAGACTTACACTTTGCCTTTATTATACACCATTATTTTTATACAATCAGTGCTTGCATACTAATGTGTTCCCCATTGTTTCTCACATTCCACTTCTTCCATTTGGGTTCAATTTCTTGTTTCATTAAATGTTTTTTGACACTTCTTTCTGAATTTCCTTAGCCTTTTGTTTTTTAACGAGATAGTTTATTTTTCTCTTAAAAAATGACTAGTTGGATGCAAACTCGTTTGACAATGATTTCCTGTAAATATTTTCAATATATTGTTTCATTGTTATGAGGCCTCTGTTGTCTGTTGTGTATTGAATTTTTACCCAATTGTAGATAATTTATTCTTCCTTATGTTGGCTTTGAATTTTTTTTTTTTTTTATTATGCTTAGCTTTCATGATAATGTTTCTGGGTGTGGATTTATTTTTTTTAATGCTGCTCTGTTATTAGACATACATCTTCAGTCTGAAGACTTATGTTTTTCATTGTTTTTAAAAAGATTTTCAGCTATTCGGTCCTTGCATATTTTTTTTTCCTTTTTCTTTTTTGGTGGTTGAGGGGAACTACATTAGATGTATATTGGAATTCTTCATAGCAAATACTGGAGTGGTAGCCATGCCCTCCTCCAGGGAATTCCGGAGAACTCCCCCCAGGCTCAAGTGTCACGTGGCAGTTTGTGTAAATAGTCACATAACCACCATGGAGAACTGAGGCTCAGTTACCTGGAAGATGCTCTTAGAAATCTTTTCCTTGGGGCTGAAAAGGCTGGGAGATTTATACAATGACTTCATGGCTTTGAGGCTTGTCCTTGATGTTAATTCCTTTATACATCCTGATTGGTCCTCTTTGTGGTCAGAAAGCTTACATAGCCATCAGGCAGAGAAGAAGAGAAGCAGATATTCTACAGGTGGGGTGTTCTCTGGGTTCACGTGATCAACAGCAGCTTTAGGGGTACTCAGGTTGGGTGAGGGACTGTTGGTCTATACATCAACAGTATCTGGGTTTAATTTTTTGAATATTATCTGAGAATAACTGTCAGCTAAATAGCAGCAAGTTAAACTTATCTGTTATCTCTAACTTTTTCAAGACAATAAATGAAACTAGACTTTATCTGTCACTTCCTTCCTCTGCCCACTATCATATGTGGAAAATTGTTGTGCAGTATTTAGACTTACACTTTGCCTTTATTATACACCATTATTTTTATACAATCAGTGCTTGCATACTAATGTGTTCCCCATTGTTTCTCACATTCCACTTCTTCCATTTGGGTTCAATTTCTTGTTTCATTAAATGTTTTTTGACACTTCTTTCTGAATTTCCTTAGCCTTTTGTTTTTTAACGAGATAGTTTATTTTTCTCTTAAAAAATGACTAGTTGGATGCAAACTCGTTTGACAATGATTTCCTGTAAATATTTTCAATATATTGTTTCATTGTTATGAGGCCTCTGTTGTCTGTTGTGTATTGAATTTTTACCCAATTGTAGATAATTTATTCTTCCTTATGTTGGCTTTGAATTTTTTTTTTTTTTTATTATGCTTAGCTTTCATGATAATGTTTCTGGGTGTGGATTTATTTTTTTTAATGCTGCTCTGTTATTAGACATACATCTTCAGTCTGAAGACTTATGTTTTTCATTGTTTTTAAAAAGATTTTCAGCTATTCGGTCCTTGCATATTTTTTTGCTCCTTTTTTTCTTTTTTTGGTGGTTGAGGGGGAACTACATTAGATGTATATTGGAATTCTTCATTTTATCTATTATGCCTCATTATTTCTTTTTAAATATTTTCTGTTTTTGAGATTTTTCAGTTTTTATTCTGTGTGGTTTACTTTGATCCATATTTCAGTTTACATATTCTCTCAACTATTTCTATTTTTGACCTATCAATTGAGTTTTTAAATTTCAGTGATTATATTTGTGTGTGTGTGTAGGTTCTAACTGGCTAATTTTTGGTATCTTATTTCTAGCCTATGTAAGTTGGCAATTGGCTGTTATGCCTTTGATTTTTCTTTTTTACTTATTTTTTATTCACTTTCTGGTTGTTGGTTTATCATTTGAAGTTTTTGCACTTAAAATCCTTGGATTGATATTTAATGTTTGGAAATTTTCATTGTGATCATTTCTTTCAGGTGGGGCTCATTTTTCCTATGACAGTCTTTTGGGTCTGAGTTTCGGGAGTGTTTAGGTGCTCAACTATCAATGTTCATGACTATGCTTAGCATTCATTCTCAGCTTAGAGTTTTCTTAGACCATGTGGTAATATCTGACCATGAAGAAAATATATCTGCATTTGCATTTTCAAGAGGGCTTTTTCTTTTTTCTTTTTGTTTTTGCTTGTTGAGCAGAATCTAGACAAAGACAGAAAACTTTCCTTCTTTCTTGTTATCTCTCTGTGCCTACTGGAAGATACTTTTCCTTGTCTCCTCTCTCTTGTTTCTGCTCCAGAAATCCCAATTTTCTGAGCTGATTTCTTTCTTCACTCCCCCTTTTTACATGGAGATGGCCTTATCTTTAGTCATCATGTGGATACTAAAATCCAGCCCCTAGGCAACCAAGGTAGAACAACACTCTCCACAGGGTTTTCCCCTTTCCTATCACTTTGATGTTCAATTTCTTTTCCCCCTGGCTTCTAGAGACTACCTTGTAGTTCCTAAAAGCTCAGCTAAGCATTCAGCAGACTTTTGGTTATCTTTTTTTATTTTAAAATTTTATTCATTTAATTTTTGGCTGTGTTGGGTCTCTGGTGAGGTGTGTAGGCTTTCTCTAGTTGGAGTGATTGGGGGCTACTCAAATTGTTGTGAGTGGGCTTCTCAGTGCAGTGACTTCTCGTTGCAGAGAACAGGCTTGGTCTGGAGCCCAGGCTCAGTAACTATAGCATGGGGGCCTAGTTGCCCCGCATCTTGTGGGATCTTCCTGGACCAGGGATCGAACTGACGTCCTTTTCATTGCAAAGTAGATTCCTAATCACATGACCACCAGGGAAGCCATGGTTATCTCGTATATTTGTAAGGGTTTGGATGGGGAGAAACTCCGGATTTTTTTCTAGCCTATGTAAGTTGGCAATTGGCTGTTATGCCTTTGATTTTTCTTTTTTACTTATTTTTTATTCACTTTCTGGTTGTTGGTTTATCATTTGAAGTTTTTGCACTTAAAATCCTTGGATTGATATTTAATGTTTGGAAATTTTCATTGTGATCATTTCTTTCAGGTGGGGCTCATTTTTCCTATGACAGTCTTTTGGGTCTGAGTTTCGGGAGTGTTTAGGTGCTCAACTATCAATGTTCATGACTATGCTTAGCATTCATTCTCAGCTTAGAGTTTTCTTAGACCATGTGGTAATATCTGACCATGAAGAAAATATATCTGCATTTGCATTTTCAAGAGGGCTTTTTCTTTTTTCTTTTTGTTTTTGCTTGTTGAGCAGAATCTAGACAAAGACAGAAAACTTTCCTTCTTTCTTGTTATCTCTCTGTGCCTACTGGAAGATACTTTTCCTTGTCTCCTCTCTCTTGTTTCTGCTCCAGAAATCCCAATTTTCTGAGCTGATTTCTTTCTTCACTCCCCCTTTTTACATGGAGATGGCCTTATCTTTAGTCATCATGTGGATACTAAAATCCAGCCCCTAGGCAACCAAGGTAGAACAACACTCTCCACAGGGTTTTCCCCTTTCCTATCACTTTGATGTTCAATTTCTTTTCCCCCTGGCTTCTAGAGACTACCTTGTAGTTCCTAAAAGCTCAGCTAAGCATTCAGCAGACTTTTGGTTATCTTTTTTTATTTTAAAATTTTATTCATTTAATTTTTGGCTGTGTTGGGTCTCTGGTGAGGTGTGTAGGCTTTCTCTAGTTGGAGTGATTGGGGGCTACTCAAATTGTTGTGAGTGGGCTTCTCAGTGCAGTGACTTCTCGTTGCAGAGAACAGGCTTGGTCTGGAGCCCAGGCTCAGTAACTATAGCATGGGGGCCTAGTTGCCCCGCATCTTGTGGGATCTTCCTGGACCAGGGATCGAACTGACGTCCTTTTCATTGCAAAGTAGATTCCTAATCACATGACCACCAGGGAAGCCATGGTTATCTCGTATATTTGTAAGGGTTTGGATGGGGAGAAACTCCAGGCTTAGTTAGCCATGTTGCTGAAACTGAAAATCCTATGTTACCCCATTTGAAATAGATTTCATAACACTTTTAGGATCTGAAGGCTAATATTATATTACATGCCCAAGGTGAAAGAGGTTCACATAGCAGCCCATGAGGACAGGGGCACTAAGTTTGCCTCAACTTTAATGTTTGAAATAGGGTTTTATGAGAATAAAGTTGAAAAGAACATGTTATTTTTCCAATGTACCTTTCTACAGTGCTGTCATATTATACTGAACTTGTGACATTAAGTAGACAAACTTAAAAACAGTATTTATGCCTTTTTGCCTATATCCAAGAGTACTGCTGTGTAATTCAGAGTCATAACAAATAGAACAATCCCCATCAAATTTTTTTTTTTTATTTGTATTTTTTTGCCTCTAAGTCATCAGTTATTTTCATCCATCTTTATTCTTTGGCCTGTGTGGGCGTCCCATTGCAGTGGCCTCTCTCAGTGCAGAGCACTGGCTCTGGGCCCATGTACTCCAGAGCACCGGCATGCAATTGGACACACAGGCTCAGCTGCTCCGCAGCACGTGGAATTTTCCCAGGCCAGGGATTGAACCGGTGCCCCCTGATCTGCCAGGGACTTTCTACCCACTGGACCACCAAGGAAACCCTCCCATCATATTTTAAACTACACTTTTAGCTGACCTAGGGTTTTGAGAATGTTTCTCTTTCTTTTTCCTTATTATTCACCCTGTGTATATGCTTTCTGAGATTGTCTGACATGTGGCCTTTTTATCTTTTTATTTTAAAATTTTATTCATTTAATTTTTGGCTGTGTTGGGTCTCTGGTGAGGTGTGTAGGCTTTCTCTAGTTGGAGTGATTGGGGGCTACTCAAATTGTTGTGAGTGGGCTTCTCAGTGCAGTGACTTCTCGTTGCAGAGAACAGGCTTGGTCTGGAGCCCAGGCTCAGTAACTATAGCATGGGGCCTAGTTGCCCCGCATCTTGTGGGATCTTCCTGGACCAGGGATCGAACTGACGTCCTTTTCATTGCAAAGTAGATTCCTAATCACATGACCACCAGGGAAGCCATGGTTATCTCGTATATTTGTAAGGGTTTGGATGGGGAGAAACTCCAGGCTTAGTTAGCCATGTTGCTGAAACTGAAAATCCTATGTTACCCCATTTGAAATAGATTTCATAACACTTTTAGGATCTGAAGGCTAATATTATATTACATGCCCAAGGTGAAAGAGGTTCACATAGCAGCCCATGAGGACAGGGGCACTAAGTTTGCCTCAACTTTAATGTTTGAAATAGGGTTTTATGAGAATAAAGTTGAAAAGAACATGTTATTTTTCCAATGTACCTTTCTACAGTGCTGTCATATTATACTGAACTTGTGACATTAAGTAGACAAACTTAAAAACAGTATTTATGCCTTTTTGCCTATATCCAAGAGTACTGCTGTGTAATTCAGAGTCATAACAAATAGAACAATCCCCATCAAATTTTTTTTTTTTATTTGTATTTTTTTGCCTCTAAGTCATCAGTTATTTTCATCCATCTTTATTCTTTGGCCTGTGTGGGCGTCCCATTGCAGTGGCCTCTCTCAGTGCAGAGCACTGGCTCTGGGCCCATGTACTCCAGAGCACCGGCATGCAATTGGACACACAGGCTCAGCTGCTCCGCAGCACGTGGAATTTTCCCAGGCCAGGGATTGAACCGGTGCCCCCTGATCTGCCAGGGACTTTCTACCCACTGGACCACCAAGGAAACCCTCCCATCATATTTTAAACTACACTTTTAGCTGACCTAGGGTTTTGAGAATGTTTCTCTTTCTTTTTCCTTATTATTCACCCTGTGTATATGCTTTCTGAGATTGTCTGACATGTGGCTGACAGTGATTTAAATAGAGCTTAATCTAGTCAACAGGAAAAACGGGTAGAAACTTAACTTACTCAGACTCTGAAATCCACAGATTTTTCTCTTTGTCATGATAACTTTACATCCATGATATACGAATGGCATCTCAAGTGTGTGTTTAGTTGTCTGAAATGACCAAGGAAGTCAGAAGTTGCCCATTGCCTTGCATGGGATGATTACTCTATAACTTTGCTTTAAAACAATTCTTAAAAAACTAAGAAAAAAAAGGTGTCTGAAGTACAAAAAGCATTCAATTATTAATATGTTGAACATGTTAGCATGGTTTCCTGCAGTGTGATCTTGCCGACTGTTGAAGAGAGTCTTGTAGAGAAGAGTCACTCTTAGGTGACGAGAGGTATTTCCATCTGACTGCAGAAGTACAGACTGTGGTTAGGAAGGTTTCCTGGGAAGCTCTTGTCAACTGGCCCAGAGTACACATGTTATAGGAATGGAGAAATAAGCATAAAGCTTCTTAACCTTGAACAGGAATAAACTCGCGTAAAACACGAAAAACGTAGAATGGATTACACTACTGCTGTGTACATAACAAAGAGAATGGAGCGAACTGCAGAATCAGAGGCTTCTAACCCCCAAATTAGAGAATGTTTGTACCCAGGATGGTTACAGAAGCTCGGTAACTCATAACATCCTTGAAGGCAAAGACTTCTGTTTACTTTTGCTTTTGTGTTCTTCACGTCCAGAAGAATACCTTATGTACAGCCGCGAGTTAAATGTATTTAACTGAAGGAATGAGAAGAAATAGTTGTGCTGAGGTGGTGCTGCAAGGCGAACTCTTTACCCACTGGACCACCGGGGAAGCCCCTTCTCCGGGTATTCTTGGACAGAGAAGCCTTGAGGGGTACAGTCCATAGAGTCACAAAAGAGTCAGACATGACTTAGTGAATAAATGAAAACAATCGAACCATGAGGAAGAGTTCTCTTCCTTCTGTAAAAATAGTTGCCAGTGAATGAATTCCCCTTTCCAGTCTCATTTTTACTATACTATCATGGCTGTATTTGAGTGACTGAACTGACTGACTGACCGAAGCTGTGTATTAGTGGTCCCTAACCTTTTTGGCACCAGGGTCCACTTTCATGGATGGCGAGAGGTGAGGGGTGGTTTTGGGATAATTCAAGAACATTACATTTATTATGCCACCATAATAATCTGATAGGAGGTGGAGCTCAGGAGGTAATGCAAGCATTGGGGAGTGTTTATAAAAACAGGTGAAGCTTTGTTTACTTGCCCTGCTGCTCACCTCATGCTGTGTGGCCCAGTTTCTAACAGGCCAGGGACTAGTACCTATCTGTGACCCAGGGGCTGGGGACCCCTGTCATTGACATGTAGTATTTATGTAGATAATGAAAATGTGTTCAACTATTCATCTGTATATCCGGTTAGTATATGTTTTGTCTTTCTCAAAACATCCGTAACCCTTTGGTTCCTAAGCTATTTTGTCCATGACAAAGGATCTTTGAATTTTGATCTTGCCCAAGATGTCCAGAAGACACTTAGTCCAGACCCTCAGGTCCTTAAAATATGATCCTATCCAAAACATCCATGATTATATTTGATACGTTCCAAATGGCATTAGAGGGAACCAAATATCAAGGACATTTCGGATTGAACCAAATTTGTTACGGATATTTGAATAGGACCAAAGGTACTGCAAGGATCTTATTGTCTATTGACTTTTTGTTGTTGTTTAGTCACTAAGTCATGTCTGAGTCTTTTACAACCCCATGGACTGTAGCTCACCAGGCTCCTCTGTCCATGGGATTTCCCAGTCAGGAATACTGGAGTGGGTTGCCATTCCCTTCTCTAGATCTTCCTGACACAAGGATTGAACCCAAATCTCCTGCTTTGTCAGGTGGATTCTTTACTTCTGAGCCACCAGAGAAGTCTTACCCTGTAGTATAAGCAATATTTTATGGTATTAGAATCTAAATATAATTGGACAGTAAAGATTAACATGAAAAAGGAAAAAAAGGATATACCCAAGATGATTTAGAGAAACAGGAGACATTTAACAGGAACTTACAATTAATTGGGTACCATAGCTGAGACAAAGTTTGGCTCCATGATTCACAAAGGACAAAAGCACAATATAGGCTTGGCACAAAAATGATCTAGAAAACCCAGGGGGTTACATGGTATGTATTGAATGGTAATTAGGGAGGCTACAAGTTATTTTGGAAAGACAGTTATGGTTTTGGGATAATTCAAGAACATTACATTTATTATGCCACCATAATAATCTGATAGGAGGTGGAGCTCAGGAGGTAATGCAAGCATTGGGGAGTGTTTATAAAAACAGGTGAAGCTTTGTTTACTTGCCCTGCTGCTCACCTCATGCTGTGTGGCCCAGTTTCTAACAGGCCAGGGACTAGTACCTATCTGTGACCCAGGGGCTGGGGACCCCTGTCATTGACATGTAGTATTTATGTAGATAATGAAAATGTGTTCAACTATTCATCTGTATATCCGGTTAGTATATGTTTTGTCTTTCTCAAAACATCCGTAACCCTTTGGTTCCTAAGCTATTTTGTCCATGACAAAGGATCTTTGAATTTTGATCTTGCCCAAGATGTCCAGAAGACACTTAGTCCAGACCCTCAGGTCCTTAAAATATGATCCTATCCAAAACATCCATGATTATATTTGATACGTTCCAAATGGCATTAGGGGGAACCAAATATCAAGGACATTTCGGATTGAACCAAATTTGTTACGGATATTTGAATAGGACCAAAGGTACTGCAAGGATCTTATTGTCTATTGACTTTTTGTTGTTGTTTAGTCACTAAGTCATGTCTGAGTCTTTACAACCCCATGGACTGTAGCTCACCAGGCTCCTCTGTTCATGGGATTTCCCAGTCAGGAATACTGGAGTGGGTTGCCATTCCCTTCTCTAGATCTTCCTGACACAAGGATTGAACCCAAATCTCCTGCTTTGTCAGGTGGATTCTTTACTTCTGAGCCACCAGAGAAGTCTTACCCTGTAGTATAAGCAATATTTTATGGTATTAGAATCTAAATATAATTGGACAGTAAAGATTAACATGAAAAAGGAAAAAAAGGATATACCCAAGATGATTTAGAGAAACAGGAGACATTTAACAGGAACTTACAATTAATTGGGTACCATAGCTGAGACAAAGTTTGGCTCCATGATTCACAAAGGACAAAAGCACAATATAGGCTTGGCACAAAAATGATCTAGAAAACCCAGGGGGTTACATGGTATGTATTGAATGGTAATTAGGGAGGCTACAAGTTATTTTGGAAAGACAGTTATGGTTTTGGAAGAAATCTATCATTTGGATCTCTATGTAAGGGATTTTAGGTGACATGATAAACAATGTATTATTTTGTAATAGACACAGTGTCCTTCCAAAAATGGAAGCTAGTAAAGGCATACCTAGGAAATATTGCAGGTTCAATTCCATATCACCACACTAAAGCAAGTACTGCTATAGACTAGTCACACAAACCCTTTTTTTCCCCAGCACATATAAAAGTTATGTGTATACTATACTGTAGTCTATAAACGTATAATAGCATTATGTCTGAAAAATAATGTACACACCTTAATTAAAAAATATTATTAGAAAAATGGCACCAATAAACTCACTTGATCAGTGTGGGATTGCTGCTGCAAACCTTCAATTTGTAAAAAAAAAAAAAAAACAAAAACCCCGCAATATCTGTGGTGCACAATGAAGTGTAAAGTATAATGAAATAAGCTATGACTGTATATACAGACCCTAAACACTGAAGTTGTAACATGAATTTGTAACTCAGAAAAGGCATTTTAAGAAAATAATAGGTTAATAGATCGATGGACTTGTTTTCTGATGACCAAACTGAATTGAGCAACAAAATGTACTTTTGTTCCTTTAGTTCCAGTATTAGAATTCTGATCAACTTAAGTATCAGTGTTTGGATCATGATTAAATTACCTGACCAGACTGAGCAGAGAGTCTTTGTATTGCATATTAAAAAGAAGTTTATACACTTTATCAACCAGATGCACAGATGTGAAATATTTGGGTATGACTCTCTGATTCTGACCTATGAGGCTAGACAGAATGGTAATAAGTAAGGCCATGATTCCTTAGAAAAAGGGAATTCAGTTTCTTCTTGTGCTGGAACAAAGCCTCAGAGATGATCCTAGCATCCTGGAGACATTTAACAGGAACTTACAATTAATTGGGTACCATAGCTGAGACAAAGTTTGGCTCCATGATTCACAAAGGACAAAAGCACAATATAGGCTTGGCACAAAAATGATCTAGAAAACCCAGGGGGTTACATGGTATGTATTGAATGGTAATTAGGGAGGCTACAAGTTATTTTGGAAAGACAGTTATGGTTTTGGAAGAAATCTATCATTTGGATCTCTATGTAAGGGATTTTAGGTGACATGATAAACAATGTATTATTTTGTAATAGACACAGTGTCCTTCCAAAAATGGAAGCTAGTAAAGGCATACCTAGGAAATATTGCAGGTTCAATTCCATATCACCACACTAAAGCAAGTACTGCTATAGACTAGTCACACAAACCCTTTTTTTCCCCAGCACATATAAAAGTTATGTGTATACTATACTGTAGTCTATAAACGTATAATAGCATTATGTCTGAAAAATAATGTACACACCTTAATTAAAAAATATTATTAGAAAAATGGCACCAATAAACTCACTTGATCAGTGTGGGATTGCTGCTGCAAACCTTCAATTTGTAAAAAAAAAAAAAAAACAACCAAAAAACCCCGCAATATCTGTGGTGCACAATGAAGTGTAAAGTATAATGAAATAAGCTATGACTGTATATACAGACCCTAAACACTGAAGTTGTAACATGAATTTGTAACTCAGAAAAGGCATTTTAAGAAAATAATAGGTTAATAGATCGATGGACTTGTTTTCTGATGACCAAACTGAATTGAGCAACAAAATGTACTTTTGTTCCTTTAGTTCCAGTATTAGAATTCTGATCAACTTAAGTATCAGTGTTTGGATCATGATTAAATTACCTGACCAGACTGAGCAGAGAGTCTTTGTATTGCATATTAAAAAGAAGTTTATACACTTTATCAACCAGATGCACAGATGTGAAATATTTGGGTATGACTCTCTGATTCTGACCTATGAGGCTAGACAGAATGGTAATAAGTAAGGCCATGATTCCTTAGAAAAAGGGAATTCAGTTTCTTCTTGTGCTGGAACAAAGCCTCAGAGATGATCCTAGCATCCTGGATACATATAATAGTAGGAAAATTTTTAACTTGAAAAATAAGGGCATGCAGTGTTGTCACCTACTGGACTCTTAAACCATCAAAGAGTCCTAGAGAGCTCCCAATTGGTGAAAGCTCTGCCTGCCCTTTGGGGCTCAGGCGACTCTGCTCATAAGGAGCAGTGTTGTTTAGCCATTAACCCTGTCATTAAATCAGACCAAAATTCAAATCCTAGATTCTTCATTGATCAGCTCTGGGCTTGTGGGCAAGCTACTCTCTGAACCCTCAGTTCCCTTCTCTATAAAGAAAAAAGGAGATCACTGCTTCGTTCAGGTGCTGTGTGAAAATTAGATATGGAATGCACTTAGCATCATGCCAAGCATGAATTAGGCGCTCCATACCTGTTCTTTATCATCTTTAGGTGAAACAGGATTCTCCCAGGTAACTGGATGAGAAATGAGGTGACCTGTTTTTTCCGTTTTTTTTTTTTTTTTTTTTTCTGGATACACTGGGTCTTCATTACTTTGTTCAGGGCCTTTCTCTAGTTGCTATAATTGGGGGCTACTCTTCATTGTGGTACTTGAACTTTTCACTGCAGTGGCTTCACCTGTTGCAGAGCACAGACTCTAGAGTGTGGGCTTCTGTACTTGTGGTGCACGGGCTTAGTTGCCTCAAGGCATGTGGGGATCTTCCCAGACCAGGGCTAGAACCCATGTCCCCTACATTGGTAGGCAGATAGTCAACCACTGGGCCACCAGGGAAGTCCCTTCTACATTTTTAAGTGGCTGAAAAAAGTGAAAAGAAGACTGATACTATGGGATATGTGAAGATTATACAGAACTCAAATTTCTGTGTTGATAGAAAATGTTTCACTGGAACACAGCCATGCTCACTTACATATTTATGACTGCTTTGGCACTACAATGGCAGTTGAGGAGATTCACCAGGAACGTAATGACCTGAAAGCTTAAAATATGTACTATCTGGTGTGCGTGTTTTTTTTTTTTTTTAATTTGGCTTTGCCCTGCATGGCTTGCAGGATCTTACAGTTCCTCAATCTGAGACTGAACCCACACCCTTGGCAATGAAAGCACAGAGTCCTAACTACTGGACCAATAGGAAATTCTGCTATGTGGTCTTTTATGAAAAAGTGTATTGAGCCCTATTGTTGACTATGAACTCCTTTAAAGAGGGAAAAGATGTGTCCAACAGACATTAAGCCCCTGGAGTCTAGCACTATATCTACACAGTAAACTCTGAATATAGTTTATGTTAATAAATGAATGAGTGAATGAACACAAATAAATGAATAATCTAAAAAGTCATCATTGATGCACCTGGGCTTTAGCTGCAGTGAGCGGGGACTACTCTCTGGTTTCAGTGTACAGGTCTCTTATTGTGGAGGCTTCTCTTGTTACGGAGTACAGGCTCTAGGCTTCAGTGGTATGGCATGACAGATGCTTGGGAATTGTGGTTTGGGTAGCTGTGGTGTGTGAGCATAGTTGCCCCAAGGCATGTGGGGTCCTCACAGACCAGGGATTGAACCCTCATCTGTTGCATTGGCACGTGAGATCTTTATTATTATTATTATTATTTTGGCCTCTTTTATTGATCCTTTATCCATTTATTTTCATCCATCTTTTATTCTTTGGCCTGTGTGGGCTTCCCTGTTGCAGTGGCCTCTCGGTGCAGAGCACCAGCTCTGGGCGTATGCACTCCAGGGCGCTGGCTCGTAATTGGATGCACTGGTCCAGCCACTCCCCAGCACATGGGATCTTCCTAGGCCAGGGATCAAACTGGTGCCCCTTCCACTGCAAGGCGGGCCCTTTACCCACTGGACCGGCAGGGAAGCCTGGCAGGTGGGATCTTAACCACCAGGGAAGTCTTAGGCTTCCTGTACTTTTAACTGAATCAGGGCTCCCATAGCCCGTTCCTTGGCCCCATAATTTGCTGGAATAGCTTTTAGAACTCAGGGAGACACTTCTTATTACTGGTTTCTTATGGGCTTTCCAGGTTGCTCAGTGGTAAAGAATCCACCTGTGGGAGATGAAGATTCCACCCCTGGGTTGGGAAGATCCCCTGGAGGAGGAAATGGCAACCCACTCCAGATTCTTGCTTGGGAAATCCTATGGACAGAGGAGTCTGGCAGGCTGCAGTCCACGGGGTCAAAAAAAGTCAGACGCAACTTAGCGACTAAACAAGGACTGGCTTATTATAAAGAAAACAACTCAGCAACTACCCTTTGGAAGAGATGGGCAGAGTTAATGACAGAGCTGGGACAGGGAGCCTCCATGCCGCATCCAGGCACACCACTCTCCCATGACCTTGATATGTTCACCAACCTGGAAGCTCTCACAGCCCTGCCCAGCACCCCCTCTCTCGGAGGACATGTTATGTAGTCATAATTGATCAAATTATTGGCCATTGGTCATTAAGCCTCCAGAAGTTGTGGAGTGGGAGAATAATTCTAAATGTCTAATCACATTCTTGGTTCCCTGGTAACCAGCCCCCATGGTCTAAGAATCACCTCATTAGCATATATCCAGGTGAGGTTAAAGGGGGTTTATTCATAGTAAGAAATTACTCACTCAAGAAATTCCAAGCGCTGGGACTTCCCTGATGATCCAGTGGTTAAAACTCTGTGTTTCCAATGCAGGGGGTGTGGGTTCTGTCCGTGGTTGGGGAACTAAGATCCCACATGCCACGCAGCCAAAAAGGCAAAGAAAAAAAGAAATTCCAAGGGTTTTAGGAGCTCTGCACCAACAATCAGGAGCAGAGCCCAAAAGTATATTTCTTATTATGTCACTGTATTGCAATGTGGTATAAGAAAGAATTAAAAAGGGAGGCGAGGGAGCGTCAAGGGGAGAGAACCTTGTTCTGTGAGGACTTTTAAGTCGGGCACAGCCTGTCCTGTGCTCCGATGTTGAAAGACAGCCAGAGATTGGTCACAGGTCTATGTCTCACCCAACCAGACTTAAGATAAGCTGTGTTGTCAACTCAGCATAAGAGATAGAATACTGTGTCCAGACACACAAGTTTGGTTCTAGGAGAGTGACCGAGAGAAGGCAAGGAGGGAAGGGAGGGGACGGCCATGTTGATGAGAGTCATCCCCAGAGATTTTTGACTTTCCAGGTTGCTCAGTGGTAAAGAATCCACCTGTGGGAGATGAAGATTCCACCCCTGGGTTGGGAAGATCCCCTGGAGGAGGAAATGGCAACCCACTCCAGATTCTTGCTTGGGAAATCCTATGGACAGAGGAGTCTGGCAGGCTGCAGTCCACGGGGTCAAAAAAAGTCAGACGCAACTTAGCGACTAAACAAGGACTGGCTTATTATAAAGAAAACAACTCAGCAACTACCCTTTGGAAGAGATGGGCAGAGTTAATGACAGAGCTGGGACAGGGAGCCTCCATGCCGCATCCAGGCACACCACTCTCCCATGACCTTGATATGTTCACCAACCTGGAAGCTCTCACAGCCCTGCCCAGCACCCCCTCTCTCGGAGGACATGTTATGTAGTCATAATTGATCAAATTATTGGCCATTGGTCATTAAGCCTCCAGAAGTTGTGGAGTGGGAGAATAATTCTAAATGTCTAATCACATTTTTGGGTTTCCCCTGGTAACCAGCCCCCATGGTCTAAGAATCACCTCATTAGCATATATCCAGGTGAGGTTAAAGGGGGTTTATTCATAGTAAGAAATTACTCACTCAAGAAATTCCAAGCGCTGGGACTTCCCTGATGATCCAGTGGTTAAAACTCTGTGTTTCCAATGCAGGGGGTGTGGGTTCTGTCCGTGGTTGGGGAACTAAGATCCCACATGCCACGCAGCCAAAAAGGCAAAGAAAAAAAGAAATTCCAAGGGTTTTAGGAGCTCTGCACCAACAATCAGGAGCAGAGCCCAAAAGTATATTTCTTATTATGTCACTGTATTGCAATGTGGTATAAGAAAGAATTAAAAAGGGAGGCGAGGGAGCGTCAAGGGGAGAGAACCTTGTTCTGTGAGGACTTTTAAGTCGGGCACAGCCTGTCCTGTGCTCCGATGTTGAAAGACAGCCAGAGATTGGTCACAGGTCTATGTCTCACCCAACCAGACTTAAGATAAGCTGTGTTGTCAACTCAGCATAAGAGATAGAATACTGTGTCCAGACACACAAGTTTGGTTCTAGGAGAGTGACCGAGAGAAGGCAAGGAGGGAAGGGAGGGGACGGCCATGTTGATGAGAGTCATCCCCAGAGTTTTCCATGTGGACATTTGTACCTGGGTTCCTTCTGATGACTCATATGCCACACCCTGATGTGTCTCCTGGAGCTTTGAACCAGCTGTCGGCATCGAGGTGCTCTGGTGCATCACTCTTCTGTACACCGGCCCATTTCATCAGCGCAGTGCTACTGTTCACACACAGCATGCCGAGGTTGACAGATTTATCACAAGACTGTGGGCTCTATTTTCTGCAGCACTGTGGAACCCTTTCCCATTAATGATAGCAGGAGTCATGTTTATGCATGAAGAGAGACTGTTCGATGGGGCAGTTGTGGCCTCCTCGGCAGGCAGGAGCATAGCTCCCATTATCTAGTGTGGCTAATAGGGGATATTCGTATGCACTGGACAATCAATTCCCTGGACATGGACCTCTCCTACAAAAAATAATTGCCACTCACTGGAGGTAAAGATTTCAGCAATGGCAGGGCCTTAATGGTGAGATTAATGCTCAGCCATTCCTGGCTGGGTCACTTCTCTACATTAAAAAAAAAAAAAAAAAAAAAAGAGTCTCTAGCCTGAGAACTTGGTGAGGTGTTTTTGCAGTGAAATCTGAAGCTGTGCTGCTTTCCTGTTCTATTTGGTTGACCTTTTTCTCTGTAGACATTTTTCTTTCCATGGACTGAAATTAGTTGAAGCGACCAATGAATGGCTTGGAGTTCAGTCCAGATGATACTACTTAAATATACCTATGACTATGGACAAGTTGTTTTTTCTTTCTGAGCTTTGGTGTCTTCAGCTTTAAGATAAGGAATCAACATGAGATGATTTCTCATCTATCAGATCGGAGTTATGTTGTATATATATGTTATATTGACAATACATTTTGTTTGTTTAATTTTATTCTTCTCTTCTAGATTGTGACCACGTTTCTCATTTTATCTCAAGAGCCTAATCCAGTTCTTGGTACCTGTTATATGGGTTCAGTAGATTTTGTTTCTTGAAAATTTTTGCAATTCTGTAACTATAAATCATTTGTGTTCTCATTGGAAAAGAATGCAGTTCCTTGGATGACATATTTATTGTCTCTCTTTTTTGTATCACCGAACTATAGAAAAAATAATGAAATTGAATTTCTCACCAAAGTATAATTAATACTATGTTATATTATAAAGTATTCAGTAAAGAGAGACTTACTGAGCACTTCCTGTTGGCAAGAATAGTCAGAGAACTTGTAGATAAGCTTGAATTAGATAGGCCAGGTGGAGCTTACTTTGGTCTGAAGAGTTGGTGTGCTTGGTAAATAGGCAGAGAAAAAGGGGAAGATGAGATGAGAAGAAAATAAATATGCCTTCTAAGTGTGGAATTGTAGAAAGAGAACAGCCAAGTGACTTGATTTTGCTAATAAAGTTGAAAAACTTGTTTGACACAGTTGCAGCTGGGGGATTGAAGAAAGTAAGGTTGTGTGGTGTGGGTCTTGATTGAGACCTGGGGATAATCTGAATTGATCACAGTAACAACAAGGTGCCCACAGGGATTAATGGTCTTTTCCGAAAACATAGAACATCATAGTTAAAGCTGACTCAGAGAAAGGATGCTAAAATAGACGGAATCTGATACCTTACTCTTTTTAACAAGAATCTCAAATTCCGTGCACTATAAAATAGCTATACTCAAACTGATGTCCCAAATTTTGTTAATGAGTAGTATGCTTAGAAAAAAATTACATTAATTATATACCACTTCGTTCTCTAATTCAGCTATCTTTTATTTTCCCTTGGGTTCTCTCTGCATGTGTTTGGTTTTTGTGATGGTTAATTTTATGTATTAGCTTGACTAGGCTGTGATAGCCAAACATTGGTCTGGATGTTGCTATGAAGATACTTTTTAGATGTGATTAGCGTTTAAATTAGGGGATCATTGAGTAAAGCAGATTTCATGCCATAATGTGGGTGGGCCATGTGCAATCAGTTGAAGGTTTTAAAATTAAAGACTGCAGTTTCCTGAGGAGGAAGGAATTCAGTCTTGAGGCTGACTTCAAACTCTAGCTGCAACATCAGCTCTTCCATGAGTCTCCAATCTGCCAGCCTGCTCTGCAGCCTGAACTTGTCAGCTCTCCTAATCATGTGAACCAGTTCCTTAAAACAAATCTCTCTGTCTCGACAGCCTATTGGTTTTGTTACTCTGGAGAAACCTGACTAATTCAGTGTTAGTTTTTTTTTTCCTCCCTGCCATGGTTAAACTGTTTTGATATAATACTGTAATAATTCAGTTGGTAGACTCAGAAGTCACTAATTTATAATTTTTGCCTTGGTCCCAATCTTTTGAAACCTATGAGAGACTTACTGAGCACTTCCTGTTGGCAAGAATAGTCAGAGAACTTGTAGATAAGCTTGAATTAGATAGGCCAGGTGGAGCTTACTTTGGTCTGAAGAGTTGGTGTGCTTGGTAAATAGGCAGAGAAAAAGGGGAAGATGAGATGAGAAGAAAATAAATATGCCTTCTAAGTGTGGAATTGTAGAAAGAGAACAGCCAAGTGACTTGATTTTGCTAATAAAGTTGAAAAACTTGTTTGACACAGTTGCAGCTGGGGGATTGAAGAAAGTAAGGTTGTGTGGTGTGGGTCTTGATTGAGACCTGGGGATAATCTGAATTGATCACAGTAACAACAAGGTGCCCACAGGGATTAATGGTCTTTTCCGAAAACATAGAACATCATAGTTAAAGCTGACTCAGAGAAAGGATGCTAAAATAGACGGAATCTGATACCTTACTCTTTTTAACAAGAATCTCAAATTCCGTGCACTATAAAATAGCTATACTCAAACTGATGTCCCAAATTTTGTTAATGAGTAGTATGCTTAGAAAAAAATTACATTAATTATATACCACTTCGTTCTCTAATTCAGCTATCTTTTATTTTCCCTTGGGTTCTCTCTGCATGTGTTTGGTTTTTGTGATGGTTAATTTTATGTATTAGCTTGACTAGGCTGTGATAGCCAAACATTGGTCTGGATGTTGCTATGAAGATACTTTTTAGATGTGATTAGCGTTTAAATTAGGGGATCATTGAGTAAAGCAGATTTCATGCCATAATGTGGGTGGGCCATGTGCAATCAGTTGAAGGTTTTAAAATTAAAGACTGCAGTTTCCTGAGGAGGAAGGAATTCAGTCTTGAGGCTGACTTCAAACTCTAGCTGCAACATCAGCTCTTCCATGAGTCTCCAATCTGCCAGCCTGCTCTGCAGCCTGAACTTGTCAGCTCTCCTAATCATGTGAACCAGTTCCTTAAAACAAATCTCTCTGTCTCGACAGCCTATTGGTTTTGTTACTCTGGAGAAACCTGACTAATTCAGTGTTAGTTTTTTTTTTCCTCCCTGCCATGGTTAAACTGTTTTGATATAATACTGTAATAATTCAGTTGGTAGACTCAGAAGTCACTAATTTATAATTTTTGCCTTGGTCCCAATCTTTTTGCCATTGCTGCCTTCACCCTTCCACGGCTTGATGAGAGAGAATATATTCCCTCTGCACTGTTACCTCTTTTTCACTGCTGGAGTCTCAGAGAAAGGAATGTATGGTTTTTTGGTTCATAATGTGTGTTGGAAATAATCACTTTCATAAAAGATGTTCATACTACTTTGACAACACCCTCCACGTTCCAGCCAATTGAGTGCATTTAAATATCAAACTATAGTTGTTGCTCAATGAGTTATTGTTTTCCTCCTCTTTTTGCTTTTTGTTATTTTTTTGAAAACAATATCTTGATCTAGTCTCACTCTTTACTTCTGCCTTACTGTAGAATTCACCTCTTCCAGAGGTAGGAATGCACAATGGATACTCTTTCCAAATGGTTTATTTGTTTTATTTCACAGAAAGCTTAATTTCACTGAAATGTGAGTAAAGGCATAATTCTAGAGTCTGCTTCAGAGTAATCTTCCATCTTTTGAAAGTAATGAAAATAGATAGTACGTGTGCTAAAATAAAAGCTGCTACACTGTCTATGCCAGAATTTGTAAACACTGGGCAGCTAGTTCTTCTCCACTTAGGAGAACTATTTTGGCTGTGGTCTTCTTGCTCTGTTTTTGACCATATAAACTCATTGAGTGCTGCTTGGAGCCATGTGCCTGATTGTGGATCAAGAGGAGTTGCTGGGGAGTAAGATACACTTTGGGTTTTTGCCTTTGGGTTTTGTCATCTAGTTAGATCTATTTTTTCTTATTTTTCTTGCAGTTTTGAAGTTAACATATATTCGCTGCCAAAAATCCCTAAAAAATTAAACAATGTCATCCATAACTTATTACCATATAAATAACAGTTGTTAATAGTTATAGTATTTTTTTTTCTATTCTTCATCTTATATGCGTATGTGTGTGCATGCCTGTGTCTATGACAAAGAGATGTCTAAATTGCTCTTCACATAAAAGTATCTTTTATATCTATATATATATATCTTTCTCTTTTTTTGGCTATACCATATGGCCCGTGGGATCTTAGTTCCCTGACCAGGGATCAAACCCACGCCCTCTTCAGTGAGAGCACTGAGTCCTAACCAACTGGACCAACAGGGAAGGCCCTCACATTTCTTAGTACTGGGTGCAGTCAACTCACATGTGACTCTGTTCTCATCCATTATGGCTGAAGTCCAATCTTAGTTATTTTCAGCATTTGCTTCTCTTTTTCTTAGGCTTGACAGAATAGTAGCATTTCTGTGATCCAGAAAGTCAGGAAGATCTTCTGTTCTTTAGCTTATTTGGAGACTGCCTCCCAGTGGCCCTTGCCCTGTTCCATGTGGAGACTTGTTGGGGCTTCCAGAGCCACAGAGGCTCATAGCCTGCTTCTAGGGTCCCCGCACCACACCCCCATTTGGAGGTCCCAGCATTTCTTCTTGCTCTTCAAACACTTTTAGATTTGTCATCTAGATTCACTCATTGAAGATATTTGAAACCTTCTTGTCCTTTTCTCATGATTCTGAGGATTCCTTCACTCTAACTGCTGTTTGTCCATCCCCAAATCAGGCCATGCTCCCTGCTAAATCTCAGGAATGCCTAGACTTTCTTTCCCATTCATGTTCATCACAGTAGTTAAGATTTATCTGACCAGCTCTATCTTGAAGATGGCAAGATTATGAATCCTAAGACCCAGCATAGACTATTTAACATTTCAGGAGCTAAGAAAGTTCCAGTCTTGACGTGTAATCTCTGGAAAGCCAACCTCGCAGGATGTACAGCTTCTTCTAAAAGCAGCAAAAAATAATAATCTTGAGTTTTCATGTGCGTGTGTGTGCCTACTCAGTAGCTCAGTTATGTCCAACTCTTTGTGACCCCATGAACTATGCTCCCTAGGCTCCTCTCTCCCTGGAATTTTCCAGGCAAGAATTCCAGAGTGGGTTGCCATTTCCTACTCTAAGGGATCTTCTTGACCTAAGGATGGATGGGATGCATCTCCTCCATTGGCAGGCAGATTCTTTACCACTGAACCACCTGGGAAGCCAAAATTTTTATGTGCTATTATATTAAAAGCCAACACCTCTATTTGTTTAAATATGAGCAGAAAACATAATTGGGGTGATACTATAAATACAGAGCGTGTAACTCTTTAAAAAGCGAACATCACAACTACTTTCCTATGTACTTTTTTTTGAGTTTGCATTGGTTAAAATCGGTGGGCATATGTTCAGGGTGTTAGCTGGTACATGTCCAAACCAACTTGCTCTCTTCACTTAGGTTGTCTCAAATGCTTCATCAAGAAATGACATGAGCCCCTTTTGTAGAGGATCCCAGCTCTACTGAACAGTTGGGAAAAGATTAAGTTTTCTGTTTCTAAACTCTGTACAAAGCATTCAGAACACTTGCCTTGAGCTTTGTTTAACCACTTGTGTAATGTCTGATTAGGCTAATTGTTCCCAAACAAGAGAAGTTGTACCAGATAGTTTCCATTTGCTTCATAAATGAAGGACCCTCCAGATGATTCCAGCCTCCAAACAACTGAGTCACCCCCAACCTGTTTGAATCTTCCCAGTGGAGGTCTCAGATGTGTAGGAGCAGTACATCCTCACTGTACTCTCAAAATCCTGATGTACAGAATCCATGACCATAACAAAATAGTTGCTGGTTTTATGTCACCAAGTTTGCCAACTGAAAGTTCCAGGCTCTTCTGTCCATGAGATTCTCCACGCAAGAATACTGGAGTGGATTTCCATTTCCTTCTCCCTGACCCAGGGTTTGAATCAGGGACTCCTGAATAGCAGACAGATTCTTTACCATCTGAACCACAAGGAAAGTTTGGAGAGTGGTTTGTTACATAGCAATAGATAATTAGAATAAATAGGACCTGAGAAGGAACTGCATTACAATGAATTATATTATTTTTGAATAGTATTTAAGATGAGATGCCCCTATTCCTGGATGCAGGTCTAGCTCAAAAGCAGCAAAAATAATAATCTTGAGTTTTCATGTGCGTGTGTGCCTACTCAGTAGCTCAGTTATGTCCAACTCTTTGTGACCCCATGAACTATGCTCCCTAGGCTCCTCTCTCCCTGGAATTTTCCAGGCAAGAATTCCAGAGTGGGTTGCCATTTCCTACTCTAAGGGATCTTCTTGACCTAAGGATGGATGGGATGCATCTCCTCCATTGGCAGGCAGATTCTTTACCACTGAACCACCTGGGAAGCCAAAATTTTTATGTGCTATTATATTAAAAGCCAACACCTCTATTTGTTTAAATATGAGCAGAAAACATAATTGGGGTGATACTATAAATACAGAGCGTGTAACTCTTTAAAAAGCGAACATCACAACTACTTTCCTATGTACTTTTTTTTGAGTTTGCATTGGTTAAAATCGGTGGGCATATGTTCAGGGTGTTAGCTGGTACATGTCCAAACCAACTTGCTCTCTTCACTTAGGTTGTCTCAAATGCTTCATCAAGAAATGACATGAGCCCCTTTTGTAGAGGATCCCAGCTCTACTGAACAGTTGGGAAAAGATTAAGTTTTCTGTTTCTAAACTCTGTACAAAGCATTCAGAACACTTGCCTTGAGCTTTGTTTAACCACTTGTGTAATGTCTGATTAGGCTAATTGTTCCCAAACAAGAGAAGTTGTACCAGATAGTTTCCATTTGCTTCATAAATGAAGGACCCTCCAGATGATTCCAGCCTCCAAACAACTGAGTCACCCCCAACCTGTTTGAATCTTCCCAGTGGAGGTCTCAGATGTGTAGGAGCAGTACATCCTCACTGTACTCTCAAAATCCTGATGTACAGAATCCATGACCATAACAAAATAGTTGCTGGTTTTATGTCACCAAGTTTGCCAACTGAAAGTTCCAGGCTCTTCTGTCCATGAGATTCTCCACGCAAGAATACTGGAGTGGATTTCCATTTCCTTCTCCCTGACCCAGGGTTTGAATCAGGGACTCCTGAATAGCAGACAGATTCTTTACCATCTGAACCACAAGGAAAGTTTGGAGAGTGGTTTGTTACATAGCAATAGATAATTAGAATAAATAGGACCTGAGAAGGAACTGCATTACAATGAATTATATTATTTTTGAATAGTATTTAAGATGAGATGCCCCTATTCCTGGATGCAGGTCATTCAGTTAATTTAGAATCTGAGAAATCATTTTCTCATTGATTTGTCTCGAATGAAGATCACAGAGTTTGAAGAGTCCTGCCCTGACTTCTCCACATTTGTGAAATTATGGGTGTGCTTGCTTGAGGAATATTCCATTGCTTCTGATGATAACTTTCTCTTCATCTTCAGATTTAGGGTAGATGAAAATGTTAAAAAAAAAAAAAAACCCGCACTGGTTTATTTGAGATTCCTGTCTTAATTCTGTAAGACAGAGCATTTTAGCAACTGATTAGTGGAGGCTGTACTTGGCCATGTTTGAAGACACTGGCTACCTCAATTGGGTGTGTTTTGTGGCTTTTAATCACTAATTATCATTTGTAAGAGGAATTTGTTTATATGAAGAAGACTTGAAAATATGTAAGATTAAACCATAAGTTGTCTTTCACTTTAGTCATTAATTCTATCACTTATTAATGATGAAACCATGTACAGTTCACAGATTGGCAACTTGCAAATTGTTTAAGGAAAATCCTCACTTTCATTATGTGAATTGAAAGAGACACTTTTTTGGCTTTTTTAAAAAATCTTACTGTCATTGAGAAATCATTAGAAGTTGGAATACAGTTCCATTAAATTGAAAAGTGGGGGGAAGGAGATCTTCATATCCAAAACATTTCCTTTCTTAGACTGTCGTCTTGACAGGCAAGATCTTGAAAGCTGAGCCATTGTGGTGGTAAAATAGATGCCACAGAAGGAAAACAAGGAGGTACAAGAAATGCTTCATGAATGGATGCCGATTGTATCTTAGTCAGAATCGAATAAATGTCCCACAGCAGTGAGAGGACTCGAAAGAATACTGGTTGCTGGTTTTATGTCACCAAGTTTGCCAACTGAAAGTTCCAGGCTCTTCTGTCCATGAGATTCTCCACGCAAGAATACTGGAGTGGATTTCCATTTCCTTCTCCCTGACCCAGGGTTTGAATCAGGGACTCCTGAATAGCAGACAGATTCTTTACCATCTGAACCACAAGGAAAGTTTGGAGAGTGGTTTGTTACATAGCAATAGATAATTAGAATAAATAGGACCTGAGAAGGAACTGCATTACAATGAATTATATTATTTTTGAATAGTATTTAAGATGAGATGCCCCTATTCCTGGATGCAGGTCATTCAGTTAATTTAGAATCTGAGAAATCATTTTCTCATTGATTTGTCTCGAATGAAGATCACAGAGTTTGAAGAGTCCTGCCCTGACTTCTCCACATTTGTGAAATTATGGGTGTGCTTGCTTGAGGAATATTCCATTGCTTCTGATGATAACTTTCTCTTCATCTTCAGATTTAGGGTAGATGAAAATGTTAAAAAAAAAAAAAAACCCGCACTGGTTTATTTGAGATTCCTGTCTTAATTCTGTAAGACAGAGCATTTTAGCAACTGATTAGTGGAGGCTGTACTTGGCCATGTTTGAAGACACTGGCTACCTCAATTGGGTGTGTTTTGTGGCTTTTAATCACTAATTATCATTTGTAAGAGGAATTTGTTTATATGAAGAAGACTTGAAAAAATGTAATATTAAACCATAAGTTGTCTTTCACTTTAGTCATTAATTCTATCACTTATTAATGATGAAACCATGTACAGTTCACAGATTGGCAACTTGCAAATTGTTTAAGGAAAATCCTCACTTTCATTATGTGAATTGAAAGAGACACTTTTTTGGCTTTTTTAAAAAATCTTACTGTCATTGAGAAATCATTAGAAGTTGGAATACAGTTCCATTAAATTGAAAAGTGGGGGGAAGGAGATCTTCATATCCAAAACATTTCCTTTCTTAGACTGTCGTCTTGACAGGCAAGATCTTGAAAGCTGAGCCATTGTGGTGGTAAAATAGATGCCACAGAAGGAAAACAAGGAGGTACAAGAAATGCTTCATGAATGGATGCCGATTGTATCTTAGTCAGAATCGAATAAATGTCCCACAGCAGTGAGAGGACTCATGGTAGAAGAAGAGAAAGAGTGGGGCTGGAGGGGACAAAATGGGTCTAAGTCTACTATGGCCCCTTCTTGATAACCCCATGCTGCTGGGTCAGGATCATCTCCTAGGATCATTGCACATTTGGAATCTGAAAATTCTGACAGTGAATGCCTGTTATTTGCAGAAAAGTCCTACTTCTTGATTCCTAACTTTCCCATTCTTTACACATTGGCTAGAATAAAAAGTCTTAGTGGACCGGAGGAAAACATGAGTTAGATCCTAGATCCAGAAACCCTTTCCAGGTCTTCACAGCATTATCCTATCACTGCCTGTCCCAGCCCTCAGACTTCCCTGTCACTTTGGCAAGTGTTAATAATATATTTTGGTGGGACCCATCAAATTTGACCTGAGTTGCCTGATAGCAATTTTCCTTAAAAGACCAAGATGTAAGGTGAGCGCCATGATTGTTCTGTCCGTCTTTGGTTCAGGTAGCTTGTCATTGAACTGTCTTGTGTCTTCCCAAGTAAAGGAATCATCATGGAAGGTGTTACCCGAGGCATGAAAAGTTCAGCCAGTTTAGGATGTAGTTTATTCATTGTATGCTGAATATCATTTTGAGATATATTTATACTTGTACATGTATCATTTTGAGATATAGATATGTATTAAAAATAATTTTAAAAATGAAATAGTGGGACCTCAGTGGTTAAGACTTCATGCTTTCACTGTGTGGGGCATGAGTTTGATCCCTGGTCAGGGAACTAAGATTTCGGTGGAGCCAAAAAAAAAAAAAAAAATTTAATATTCTCAGGAATTTTTTTTCTAGCACATTGAAAGAGATTCTCATTAAATGTGAATTTGAATATTTTTGAGGCAATAATACTTGTCTAAGTACTGGGATGTGAGAGTGCACATTTGCAGTATTTTTGTTCCATTAAGTTTTTTTTTTTTGAGCTTGCTTGTCAGTTCCGTCACCAAGCCTCACGAAGCTTTGCTAATTTTGTGAAATTTGGAATAGTGTTTTGCCACTTTAGAGATAATCCCTGAAAGCTTCCTTCTTGCAGATGGCAATAAATCATTCTCCCCACTAAAAGCCTCAATGTCATTTGAAATTTATTACAGAGTGAGTAGTGGACGAAAAAGCTGTTTCACGTGTCTTATTACTTCAATCATCTACTTTATGGATTTCAGCTGCAATTGTGGTTGGAGAAAGTACTTTCCTGCCTCTGATCAATATGAGTCTGGTTTTGCATTCATCCCCATGAACCCACGCTGCCTGTTTTCATCTAGAATCCTTCTTGGATTTTATAGCTTCTGTAGTCCTTCTCCAGTTTGCATCATTCAAGGTGATGCCGGTCTGAAATGGAAAGAAAATGCCAACAAGGCTGATGGAGGTTGACGAAGCTTTACCAGCTCTTAGCTGCACTTGTCAAAAGATATCTTAGTTATCACTCGGTGAGCAGTCTTGCCCTAGGGGAGAAGAGGCTGTCAAAAACTCCTGTGTTTAATATGTACATCTCTGGCTTCATGGAGGGGGTATGAAGGGAGCCCATTAGGCACGACTGAGGTAAGCCTAAGTAAAACACACACTTCATACGAAGAATGATAAGGAATTGGGTACTCTTGATGGCCATATTTGAAATATTTGTTTTGATTTTTTCCATGCACAGTAATCTCTCTACCCATTCAGTCATTCTCATCCCCACAATGAAAGATCATATCACTTGAATAATAAAATGAAGAGGAATGTGGGAATATTATAGTCCCTTATAGTAGTCTGGACTCTCGTGTGGCAAACATATCCAGATGGGTGTTTAACAGAGACTGAACCACTGCAGGACCCAAGCATAGAGATAGTCTTTGACTATCACCACAAGGGTTGTAAAAACCCAACTACTGTATTCTTTGATTTCAATCTCAGAACAATAAGATACACCTCCACATGTTCGTGTTCTGACTAGGTAATTCAATACCATGGTAATGACTACATCGAACCCTTACTGACTTCACTTTTCAATGCATTCAACCTCATGGGAAAATTGTTACTGGTCATTTAAGAGCTTGCTTGTCAGTTCCGTCACCAAGCCTCACGAAGCTTTGCTAATTTTGTGAAATTTGGAATAGTGTTTTGCCACTTTAGAGATAATCCCTGAAAGCTTCCTTCTTGCAGATGGCAATAAATCATTCTCCCCACTAAAAGCCTCAATGTCATTTGAAATTTATTACAGAGTGAGTAGTGGACGAAAAAGCTGTTTCACGTGTCTTATTACTTCAATCATCTACTTTATGGATTTCAGCTGCAATTGTGGTTGGAGAAAGTACTTTCCTGCCTCTGATCAATATGAGTCTGGTTTTGCATTCATCCCCATGAACCCACGCTGCCTGTTTTCATCTAGAATCCTTCTTGGATTTTATAGCTTCTGTAGTCCTTCTCCAGTTTGCATCATTCAAGGTGATGCCGGTCTGAAATGGAAAGAAAATGCCAACAAGGCTGATGGAGGTTGACGAAGCTTTACCAGCTCTTAGCTGCACTTGTCAAAAGATATCTTAGTTATCACTCGGTGAGCAGTCTTGCCCTGGGGGCGAAGAGGCTGTCAAAAACTCCTGTGTTTAATATGTACATCTCTGGCTTCATGGAGGGGGTATGAAGGGAGCCCATTAGGCACGACTGAGGTAAGCCTAAGTAAAACACACACTTCATACGAAGAATGATAAGGAATTGGGTACTCTTGATGGCCATATTTGAAATATTTGTTTTGATTTTTTCCATGCACAGTAATCTCTCTACCCATTCAGTCATTCTCATCCCCACAATGAAAGATCATATCACTTGAATAATAAAATGAAGAGGAATGTGGGAATATTATAGTCCCTTATAGTAGTCTGGACTCTCGTGTGGCAAACATATCCAGATGGGTGTTTAACAGAGACTGAACCACTGCAGGACCCAAGCATAGAGATAGTCTTTGACTATCACCACAAGGGTTGTAAAAACCCAACTACTGTATTCTTTGATTTCAATCTCAGAACAATAAGATACACCTCCACATGTTCGTGTTCTGACTAGGTAATTCAATACCATGGTAATGACTACATCGAACCCTTACTGACTTCACTTTTTCAATGCATTCAACCTCATGGGAAAATTGTTTCAAAGAGGGTTACATGCAAGATACTCAAAGATAACCACACCTTCTTGGAGCTTCCGTGGTGACTCAGCAGTAAAGAATCCGCCTACAATGCAGCAGACCAGGGTTCGATCCCTGGGTCGGGAAGATCTCCCGGAGAAGGAAATGGAAACCCACTCCAGTATACTTGCCTGGGAATTCCCATGGACAGAGGAGCCTGTCAGGCTACAGTCCATAAGGTCGCAAGACTCAGACACGACTTAGTGACTACACCACCATCACTATGAGAGTATGTTTATATAGTGCTGTATAAAGAATCCCATAAGTAGATAACAAAAATTGAATTAAAAATTCCTTAAGATGAAACCAGTTTTTGAGAGGCACCACCACTTTCATTTGGAACAAGATAATACAAGTCTAATTAGGGACTTCCTGGCAGTCCAGTGATTAAGACTCTGAGCTTCCAAGGCAAGGAGGCACAGGTTCATTACCTGGTTAGGAACTAGGATCCCAAATGCTGTGTGGTGCAGCCAAGAAAATAAAATAAACAAAAGTTTAAAAAAGTTTAATAAAAATTTTCTTAAAAAGACATCAAATGGGCTTCCCTGGTGGTCCAGTGGGTAAGGACACTGCCTTGCAGTGCACGGGGCGCCGGTTTGATCCCTGGCCTGGAGAGATCCCATGTGCTGCGGAACGGCTGGACCTATGTGTCCAGTTACCTAGCCAGAGCTCTGGAGCGCATGCGCCCAGAGCTGGTGCTCTGCAACAACAGAGGCCACCGCGATGGGAGGCCCACACGGGCCAAAGAACAAAGATGGTTGAAAAATAGACAAATGAAAGACCAATAGAAGCAGCACCCCCTCCCAACCCCCCACAAATAAATAAATAAATGTTTTTTTTTTTTTTAAATGACAGCAACTTTGGAATGCTGAAATAAGTTCATCAGCAGTCATATTTTTAATTTGAAAAATATATGTCTTGTGAACTAATTATAATCTTGAGTATGCCTAGAATCCTTAAGAAAAATAATTTTCATATACTATGAGTTACAAACATTCAAAATATTATCACCTATAAATAAGATAGGAGGAAATTACCATCCAGCCATTCTAAGACGTGATCAATACATGACTGAAAGAAGAGCTGCCATCCCGTTGTCTGCTTTTTTCTCAAAAAGGCCAAGCTGTGTTACCTAACTTAGTCACATATCCTTTCAGGACGCTTAGACTTGAATGTTCATATGTCATGTTCAAAATATTCTTCACACTGAAATGTACAGTTTATATGTAAACTTATCACATATATGTCTCACCTACATGTTTCCATATGGGGACCATATTACTTGTGTTATTGTAGTCAATGAATGATGTTGAGCATCTTCCCATGTGCGTACTTGCAAGCTCTTTATCTTCTTTGCTGAAGAGATTGCAAATATTCTGCCAATTAAAAAAAGAAAAAGACTGCAACTATTCTTTTTATAAAGTGCATAAAATGCATAGAATGGATATGCAGTGTTCATCTAACCACTTCCCTTTGGTGGATATTTTGGTTATTTTTATTCTCTGAGATTATAAAAAGAGTTTTATACCTTCTTCTACTTCTTTTTTATATTCTGAATTTTTAAAAGGGCACCTTTAAAACATCAGATACTCATTTCATGCTTGCTGAGATGTCTGGCTGGTAGAAGGCTGCTGGCACGCTTGCCCTGGCTTCATAACTAATGTATAACAAGAGCATATATTTAAAATATATAGGGAAGCCTCTTGTCCAACAGCTCTGTTGGCATGGATTAATATCTGTTACTTGGACTTAAGTTATTAAAGGTGTTCTTGTCATTAAACAAGTGAATTGTCATAAAAAATTGATTGAAACACGATTCCCAGAGTGATGCCAGTCTGACTTGTGATACCAAACACAAATTAGAGCAAAAAAAAAAATCTTAATAATGTAAATATTTCAAGAAGAACCAAATTGAATCCTTTTTCTTTTAGGTCCCCCCCCCCCTTTTACATTCTTAGTCTCTCTTCTTTGTAAATGAGGTCCTTCTGATCCTAATGAAGAATGCAAATCATCCAACATGTACAGAGGCTTTTGAAGAATTTGTTCTTCAAAATATGTGCTTTAAAGACAAGTTCCAGCATCTCCCTTGCAATCCAGTGGTTAAGACTCTTCTTTCAATGCAGAGGGTGTGGGTTCAATTCCTGCAAGGGAACCAAGGTCTCATTTGCTGCCCAGCATGGCCAAGAAGTAAAAATAAATAAGGATAATAGTTTTTTTTGGAGTTCCTTTTTTCATACTATATACTTGCCTGGGGGTCAGGGTGAAGGGGGTCAGGTGGGAAACTTCACACAGATTATTGAAAAATTCACAGTTCGTTAGAAGGACTTCTACTTTAACCAACACATTCTATGAGTATTGTTAACAAAGAGGAAAATAAGATTTACATTTCCGTTTCCCCCGTGGGAATATGGCAAAATTCTACAGAAAAGTGAAGCAGAACCAAGGCTCCCTGACAACTCTTACACTGGACTCAACCCTTGTGTAACTTCACAGTGGCTAAGCCACTTTCAATAAAGGGACTTAGATGGGTAAACTTGGAGATCTGCTTTATAAAATTCAACCTTGCAAATAGCAGTTGGAGGCAGGGCAGATCTCCGATTGCATTTCCTGTGAGAAAAACAGTACATTATGTTTCTAGGGGTAGAGTGCACTAGGAATTTATGCAGTGACAGGCAAGAGCCTAAGAATGAGAAATCTATTCTGCATCTCTCTAGAGCCTATGCATGCATGTGGCTTAAAGAAGTCTCTCCATGAGTCTTCTAATTTTTAGGATAACATATTTTTAAGCGACAGCAAGACAGCTGACATTTTATTTTCTCCATAAAAATCTCTTGGAAGGTGATTTTATAGTTTCTTTCTTAGACTCATTCCAAAGAGGTTTTCCTTAGTCCAATGAGGACTTGTATCTCTTTTAAGAGGTGGAGAGAAGGTAGACCAGGGTTTGGGAAAATGAGAGTGTAATTTAAAGTTCTTCCTTTTATCAGCAGAGTCCTATTTATATCCTTCTAAAGTACAGAGCCCAGACTGAAGAATGATTTTCAGGTAGTCCCAAGGATGTGAACTATACCACTGCTTGCTTCAAAATTGCTTTACTGGGACTTCCTTCTGATCCTAATGAAGAATGCAAATCATCCAACATGTACAGAGGCTTTTGAAGAATTTGTTCTTCAAAATATGTGCTTTAAAGACAAGTTCCAGCATCTCCCTTGCAATCCAGTGGTTAAGACTCTTCTTTCAATGCAGAGGGTGTGGGTTCAATTCCTGCAAGGGAACCAAGGTCTCATTTGCTGCCCAGCATGGCCAAGAAGTAAAAATAAATAAGGATAATAGTTTTTTTTGGAGTTCCTTTTTTCATACTATATACTTGCCTGGGGGTCAGGGTGAAGGGGGTCAGGTGGGAAACTTCACACAGATTATTGAAAAATTCACAGTTCGTTAGAAGGACTTCTACTTTAACCAACACATTCTATGAGTATTGTTAACAAAGAGGAAAATAAGATTTACATTTCCGTTTCCCGTGGGAATATGGCAAAATTCTACAGAAAAGTGAAGCAGAACCAAGGCTCCCTGACAACTCTTACACTGGACTCAACCCTTGTGTAACTTCACAGTGGCTAAGCCACTTTCAATAAAGGGACTTAGATGGGTAAACTTGGAGATCTGCTTTATAAAATTCAACCTTGCAAATAGCAGTTGGAGGCAGGGCAGATCTCCGATTGCATTTCCTGTGAGAAAAACAGTACATTATGTTTCTAGGGGTAGAGTGCACTAGGAATTTATGCAGTGACAGGCAAGAGCCTAAGAATGAGAAATCTATTCTGCATCTCTCTAGAGCCTATGCATGCATGTGGCTTAAAGAAGTCTCTCCATGAGTCTTCTAATTTTTAGGATAACATATTTTTAAGCGACAGCAAGACAGCTGACATTTTATTTTCTCCATAAAAATCTCTTGGAAGGTGATTTTATAGTTTCTTTCTTAGACTCATTCCAAAGAGGTTTTCCTTAGTCCAATGAGGACTTGTATCTCTTTTAAGAGGTGGAGAGAAGGTAGACCAGGGTTTGGGAAAATGAGAGTGTAATTTAAAGTTCTTCCTTTTATCAGCAGAGTCCTATTTATATCCTTCTAAAGTACAGAGCCCAGACTGAAGAATGATTTTTCAGGTAGTCCCAAGGATGTGAACTATACCACTGCTTGCTTCAAAATTGCTTTACTGGGACTTCTCTCGTGGTCCAATAACTAAGACTCTGTTCTCCCAATGCAGGGGGCCTGAGTTCCATTCCTGGTCAGGGAACTAGATCCCACATGCTGCAAGTAAGACCTGGCACAGCCAGGTAAATAAATATTTTTAAAAAATTGTTTTACTTCTGCCTGTGTGTGTGCTGACGAGCTGCTAGCTAATACTTTTAGTAACAGAAAATGCCTGGAAAGTACAAAATGAGCTCTCTGCCTACAAGTCAGCATTAATACATCAAAGCACTTTTTCTGCCTGAGTTCACGAACCTGAATCGAACAGCTCTTACAATTCAGTCAGCACTGTCACACTAGGTAAAATCTGATCACCTGAGCCCTTGATTTCAATCAGTCACCGTAATACTATCAGGGACTGGAAGACTAAAGATTTTGATGCATGTTGGACTTCACAAGGTAGAGGAAAAACTTTGTGTTATCTTCCTGTTACTTACACTTGTCCAAGCCTTACTTTCCTCAGGTAATACTGTATTGATATACAGGTTCTCAGACATCCTTTAAGGTCTACATTTGTACAGAAGGCTGAGACTTTGACTCAAGACAGTGTAATCCTTTGTGGATAAAGATGATTACCATGACAGCCATGTGTGGTCCAACAGAACTCTCTGTGTTGGAAAAAAATCATTCTGTGCTGTGCAATATGGGAGCCACAAGGCACTGTGTCTCTTGAGTATTTGAAATGCGGCTTGTGTAACTGAGGCGTTGAATTTTTGTGGATGGATCTAGAGGATTATCATACTAAGTGAAGTCAGAAAGGGAAAGAAATGCCATGTGATATTGCTTGTATGTAGAATCTAAAATATGACACAAATGGACTTATTTATAAAACTGAAATAGACTTAGAGACATAGAGAACAAACTTAAGGTTATCAGATTGGAAAAGTGAGTGATAACGTAGGAATTTGAGATTAAATGATACACACTGTCTAAAATAAACAGTAAGGACCTACTGTACAGCATAGGGAACTAATATTCAATATCTTATAATTACCTCTGTGTGTGTGTGCTGAGTTGCTCAGTCGTGTCTAACTCTTTGCGACCCCATGGCCTGTAGCCCAACAGGCTCCTCTGTCCGTGAAATTTCACCTGGTCAATAACTAAGACTCTGTTCTCCCAATGCAGGGGCCTGAGTTCCATTCCTGGTCAGGAACTAGATCCCACATGCTGCAAGTAAGACCTGGCACAGCCAGGTAAATAAATATTTTTTAAAACTTGTTTTACTTCTGCCTGTGTACCTTACAACTATGTGTGTGCTGACGAGCTGCTAGCTAATACTTTTAGTAACAGAAAATGCCTGGAAAGTACAAAATGAGCTCTCTGCCTACAAGTCAGCATTAATACATCAAAGCACTTTTTCTGCCTGAGTTCACGAACCTGAATCGAACAGCTCTTACAATTCAGTCAGCACTGTCACACTAGGTAAAATCTGATCACCTGAGCCCTTGATTTCAATCAGTCACCGTAATACTATCAGGGACTGGAAGACTAAAGATTTTGATGCATGTTGGACTTCACAAGGTAGAGGAAAAACTTTGTGTTATCTTCCTGTTACTTACACTTGTCCAAGCCTTACTTTCCTCAGGTAATACTGTATTGATATACAGGTTCTCAGACATCCTTTAAGGTCTACATTTGTACAGAAGGCTGAGACTTTGACTCAAGACAGTGTAATCCTTTGTGGATAAAGATGATTACCATGACAGCCATGTGTGGTCCAACAGAACTCTCTGTGTTGGAAAAAAATCATTCTGTGCTGTGCAATATGGGAGCCACAAGGCACTGTGTCTCTTGAGTATTTGAAATGCGGCTTGTGTAACTGAGGCGTTGAATTTTTGTGGATGGATCTAGAGGATTATCATACTAAGTGAAGTCAGAAAGGGAAAGAAATGCCATGTGATATTGCTTGTATGTAGAATCTAAAATATGACACAAATGGACTTATTTATAAAACTGAAATAGACTTAGAGACATAGAGAACAAACTTAAGGTTATCAGATTGGAAAAGTGAGTGATAACGTAGGAATTTGAGATTAAATGATACACACTGTCTAAAATAAACAGTAAGGACCTACTGTACAGCATAGGGAACTAATATTCAATATCTTATAATTACCTCTGTGTGTGTGTGCTGAGTTGCTCAGTCGTGTCTAACTCTTTGCGACCCCATGGCCTGTAGCCCAACAGGCTCCTCTGTCCGTGAAATTTCACAGGAAAGAATACTGGGATGGGTTGCAATTTCCTTCTCCAGGAGATATTCCTGACCCAGGAATTATACTAGCTCCTTTTGTGTCCCCTACATTGGCAGGTGGATTGTTTAGCACTGCACCACCTGGGAAACCCGTAATAACCTTTAATAGAAAAGAATCTTAAAAATGTATATTTATAGATAGATACATAATCACTTTGCTGTGCATCTGAAGCATTATAAATTGATTACGTGTGTATGCTTAGTTGCTTCAGTCATGTCCGACTCTGTGTGACCTCGTGGCCTGTAGCCCACCAGGCTCCTCTGTTCATGGGATCCTCCAGGCAAGAGTACTAGAGTGGGTTGTCATTTCCTGTTCCAATAAATTGATGATACTTCATTTTAAAAAGAATTTAAATAGTCATATCTCTTGTGGTTACAGTTTTGAACAGGAAAATTCTATAGAATACTTCTATGGAATGTATCATTCTATAGGATGATTGAGAATAGTCAGATTAAAGTGCATGTTTGTTTCTCTGTGATAAGCTTATTTAAAATGGATGCTATAAAAATAATTGTAAAGCCTGGAAATGTTGCATGCTTTGGAAGTGTATAGAAATGGGTGATAGAACTTTCTAAAATTATAAAATATAAAAAAAAATAGGGGCTGGTCTCTAAGAAGATATTTATGTGAACACATTAAAAAAATAGACATGATACTTCTATAAGCATTTTTTTCCTTATAAAAGTATATGCAGAGTCTGTGAGATCTTTCTATTTGTAAACAGAAACTCTGTCTTCGTTGCTTTGTTCTTACATCATCTGGTATGTGCTAAGTGTTCAGGTATTTTTGTTTTTGTTTTTGTCTTTTTTGAGAATGAATAAAGTTTATCAGGTTCTATCACTCACAGGAGGTATGCTTCCAAGTTTTCTAATGAGCAGTGCTGAACAGGAAAAGAAAGAAGAGTTATTTAGCAACTTATCATTTATTTGCTGCAAGATTGCCCTTGGCTAATAATCAGCACACTGCAGGAATTCAATAAATAAATAAAGCACAAATTTTGACCAGCAGTATGCGTTTCACAGTATACAACCCTTTATACAACCTTTTCTTCAAAAGTAACACCCAGGTGTGACCAGCTAATTTGTACTTTGTTATTAGGTTGTCTCTGTGCTGGGCTTGTGAGTAGAGATATCCCAAGTGATTCTGCATTTTAACTTAAAATGAACTAACCCTACATTGGCAGGTGGATTGTTTAGCACTGCACCACCTGGGAAACCCGTAATAACCTTTAATAGAAAAGAATCTTAAAAATGTATATTTATAGATAGATACATAATCACTTTGCTGTGCATCTGAAGCATTATAAATTGATTACGTGTGTATGCTTAGTTGCTTCAGTCATGTCCGACTCTGTGTGACCTCGTGGCCTGTAGCCCACCAGGCTCCTCTGTTCATGGGATCCTCCAGGCAAGAGTACTAGAGTGGGTTGTCATTTCCTGTTCCAATAAATTGATGATACTTCATTTTAAAAAGAATTTAAATAGTCATATCTCTTGTGGTTACAGTTTTGAACAGGAAAATTCTATAGAATACTTCTATGGAATGTATCATTCTATAGGATGATTGAGAATAGTCAGATTAAAGTGCATGTTTGTTTCTCTGTGATAAGCTTATTTAAAATGGATGCTATAAAAATAATTGTAAAGCCTGGAAATGTTGCATGCTTTGGAAGTGTATAGAAATGGGTGATAGAACTTTCTAAAATTATAAAATATAAAAAAAAATAGGGGCTGGTCTCTAAGAAGATATTTATGTGAACACATTAAAAAAATAGACATGATACTTCTATAAGCATTTTTTTCCTTATAAAAGTATATGCAGAGTCTGTGAGATCTTTCTATTTGTAAACAGAAACTCTGTCTTCGTTGCTTTGTTCTTACATCATCTGGTATGTGCTAAGTGTTCAGGTATTTTTGTTTTTGTTTTTGTCTTTTTTGAGAATGAATAAAGTTTATCAGGTTCTATCACTCACAGGAGGTATGCTTCCAAGTTTTCTAATGAGCAGTGCTGAACAGGAAAAGAAAGAAGAGTTATTTAGCAACTTATCATTTATTTGCTGCAAGATTGCCCTTGGCTAATAATCAGCACACTGCAGGAATTCAATAAATAAATAAAGCACAAATTTTGACCAGCAGTATGCGTTTCACAGTATACAACCCTTTATACAACCTTTTCTTCAAAAGTAACACCCAGGTGTGACCAGCTAATTTGTACTTTGTTATTAGGTTGTCTCTGTGCTGGGCTTGTGAGTAGAGATATCCCAAGTGATTCTGCATTTTAACTTAAAATGAACTAAGTCTGTGTGTTGTTCTCACATTGGTTTCTAGTATTTTTTAAAGTATTTGTTTATTTGGCTGTGCCAGGTCTTGGAACCTTCAGTTTTCATTGCCACATGTGGGCTCTTTAGTTCCAGCATGTGAACTCTCAGTTGCAGCATATGGGATCCAGTTCCCCCACCAGGAATTGATCCTGGGCCCCCTGCATTAGAAGCAGGGAGTCTTAGCCACTGGTCCACCAGGACAGTTTTCAAAAGGGGATGCTCAAAAAAAGTTAATGCCAGATGCTGAAATAGACATACAGTTCTTTACATCAAAAAGAATGGCTCTGCCATTCCTTTTCTTGAGAGGTTAATTTTCAGTTAAACAATAGTTAACATGAGTCTCAGACTGCACATGCTATGTCCTGGAGAGTCTTGGAACCCTTCAGTACCAAGGCAGGAACTCAGTTTTCTGTTTAACAGCAAAGGGATTATAAACCATTCTCAGAGTAGGTGCTGGATAGTCTCATAAAGCTCCAGTTCCCTATTGATTGAGACTGTCAAGGCTTGCAAGTCAGTTTAGGATGATGGACTCCTGTTCTTGCTTACCGAGCAACATACTGATTCTTGGCATCCTTTAGTAAGAAACATCAGAAACTTGTTTGTTTATATCCTCCCTATAGCCTGTCCTAAACTTCCAGACATTTGGCATCCAGTTCAAAACATATTCCTAGATGGTTTGCAGGTGATGTCACTAAGACAGTGTAGTGACAGAAATCTATAATAATATGTGTTTTTTTTTAAAAAGTTTTGAAGGCTATCAAAGGATATGCCCTTTAGAGCAGAAAAAAAATATTTAGCAACTTATCATTTATTTGCTGCAAGATTGCCCTTGGCTAATAATCAGCACACTGCAGGAATTCAATAAATAAATAAAGCACAAATTTTGACCAGCAGTATGCGTTTCACAGTATACAACCCTTTATACAACCTTTTCTTCAAAAGTAACACCCAGGTGTGACCAGCTAATTTGTACTTTGTTATTAGGTTGTCTCTGTGCTGGGCTTGTGAGTAGAGATATCCCAAGTGATTCTGCATTTTAACTTAAAATGAACTAAGTCTGTGTGTTGTTCTCACATTGGTTTCTAGTATTTTTTAAAGTATTTGTTTATTTGGCTGTGCCAGGTCTTGGAACCTTCAGTTTTCATTGCCACATGTGGGCTCTTTAGTTCCAGCATGTGAACTCTCAGTTGCAGCATATGGGATCCAGTTCCCCCACCAGGAATTGATCCTGGGCCCCCTGCATTAGAAGCAGGGAGTCTTAGCCACTGGTCCACCAGGACAGTTTTCAAAAGGGGATGCTCAAAAAAAGTTAATGCCAGATGCTGAAATAGACATACAGTTCTTTACATCAAAAAGAATGGCTCTGCCATTCCTTTTCTTGAGAGGTTAATTTTCAGTTAAACAATAGTTAACATGAGTCTCAGACTGCACATGCTATGTCCTGGAGAGTCTTGGAACCCTTCAGTACCAAGGCAGGAACTCAGTTTTCTGTTTAACAGCAAAGGGATTATAAACCATTCTCAGAGTAGGTGCTGGATAGTCTCATAAAGCTCCAGTTCCCTATTGATTGAGACTGTCAAGGCTTGCAAGTCAGTTTAGGATGATGGACTCCTGTTCTTGCTTACCGAGCAACATACTGATTCTTGGCATCCTTTAGTAAGAAACATCAGAAACTTGTTTGTTTATATCCTCCCTATAGCCTGTCCTAAACTTCCAGACATTTGGCATCCAGTTCAAAACATATTCCTAGATGGTTTGCAGGTGATGTCACTAAGACAGTGTAGTGACAGAAATCTATAATAATATGTGTCTTTTAAAAAAGTTAGAAGGCAAATAATTCATGTTGATTATAGGTGAAATAGCTTGAATTTCTCAGGAAGTTCCTTTACCTGCCAAGCTGTCCACCTGGCATCAGATACAAACCAATATGAAATGTCAAATGGTGAAATATGTGCCTTTTAAATAGTCAGTTCACTGAGGTGGGTTAGGGAGATGTTGCACTTTGGAAACCTTCCAGCAAGTTTCATAATATACTTGGGCACTTCTAATGACAGATGGCTCAGAGCCTTAGTATTTTAAGTTGATTTTACTGCCTGGCAAAGGTGTGTCAGATAATGAGGATGATTTCAGTATTGTGTAGAGGTGACGTAATCTCAGGTACAGATTCACAATGGGACAAAAATCCCAACAGGTGTGTGGTCAGTTCACATCACAGACACAGTCTTCCCTGTGGTCCAGTGGTTGAGAATCCACCTGCCAATGTAAACGATATGAGTTCAATCCCCGGTCTGGGAAGATTCCACATGCCTCAGGACAACCAAGCCAGGGAGCCACAAATACTGAGACCACCTGCATTTACTGAAGCCCATGTGCCTACAACCCCTGCTTTGCAACAAACAAAGGCACCACAGTGCAAATAGAGTATCCCTCCACCTCCCGCCACTTGTCAAAACTTGAGAAAGCTCTTGTACACAGCAGGGAAGACTCAGGGCAGCCATAAAAATTGTTTTGAAAAATTAGGATTCCTTCTCCAATTTAGTGTCCTGGAGAGTTAATTCCAGGCAGGAACTCAGTTTTCTGTTTAACAGCAAAGGGATTATAAACCATTCTCAGAGTAGGTGCTGGATAGTCTCATAAAGCTCCAGTTCCCTATTGATTGAGACTGTCAAGGCTTGCAAGTCAGTTTAGGATGATGGACTCCTGTTCTTGCTTACCGAGCAACATACTGATTCTTGGCATCCTTTAGTAAGAAACATCAGAAACTTGTTTGTTTATATCCTCCCTATAGCCTGTCCTAAACTTCCAGACATTTGGCATCCAGTTCAAAACATATTCCTAGATGGTTTGCAGGTGATGTCACTAAGACAGTGTAGTGACAGAAATCTATAATAATATGTGTCTTTTAAAAAAGTTAGAAGGCAAATAATTCATGTTGATTATAGGTGAAATAGCTTGAATTTCTCAGGAAGTTCCTTTACCTGCCAAGCTGTCCACCTGGCATCAGATACAAACCAATATGAAATGTCAAATGGTGAAATATGTGCCTTTTAAATAGTCAGTTCACTGAGGTGGGTTAGGGAGATGTTGCACTTTGGAAACCTTCCAGCAAGTTTCATAATATACTTGGGCACTTCTAATGACAGATGGCTCAGAGCCTTAGTATTTTAAGTTGATTTTACTGCCTGGCAAAGGTGTGTCAGATAATGAGGATGATTTCAGTATTGTGTAGAGGTGACGTAATCTCAGGTACAGATTCACAATGGGACAAAAATCCCAACAGGTGTGTGGTCAGTTCACATCACAGACACAGTCTTCCCTGTGGTCCAGTGGTTGAGAATCCACCTGCCAATGTAAACGATATGAGTTCAATCCCCGGTCTGGGAAGATTCCACATGCCTCAGGACAACCAAGCCAGGGAGCCACAAATACTGAGACCACCTGCATTTACTGAAGCCCATGTGCCTACAACCCCTGCTTTGCAACAAACAAAGGCACCACAGTGCAAATAGAGAGTATCCCTCCACCTCCCGCCACTTGTCAAAACTTGAGAAAGCTCTTGTACACAGCAGGGAAGACTCAGGGCAGCCATAAAAAATTGTTTTGAAAAACTTATGGAGCTTCCTGTCTCCAATTTAGTGTCAGGAATTCCTTAACTTTGGCTTTTCTGCATGTTTGAAATGGGCTTCCCCAGTGGCTCAGATGGTAAAGAATTCACTTGCAATGCAGGAGACCCAGGTTTGATTCCTGGGTTGGGAAGATCCCCTGGTGAAGGGAATGGCAACCCACTCCAGTATTCTTGCCTGGAGAATTCCATGGACAGAGGAGCCTGGCAGGCTATAATTCATGGGGTCGTGAAGGGTTGGACACATGTGAGCAACTAACTTTTACATGTTTGAAATAACCACTGTAAGTGGTTGGCATCCTTGTGCTATCTGTCTCCTAACGGAAAATGTAAATCCATTATCATTTGGGCAAATTCTAGCTGAACAAAGCAATGGTTTCAGTTTATCATAACTTGCTGATATCTGTAGAAGTAAAGATATGACTGACCTTATGGAAAGTGTCTTCTTTTTTGGTAAATTCGGAATTGGGGAATGCTTCCTTGAGATCATGGGGAAAATAATTTGCTCGTGTGTTTGCAGAACAAGGTTATTTTGGTTGGTGGTTGGATCCATTTTCTATTGCTGTAAGAATTACCACAAATTCAGTGATTTAAACAGCACCCATTTTTGTCTGTTTTCTCATGGTGTCTGTGGATCAGAAGTTTAAATAGTGGGCTCATCTAGTTTCTCCACTTAAGATTTTACACAACTGAAGTTGAGGGATAGCAGAGCTGGGTTTCTTTCTAAAGGCTCTGGGGAAGACTCTGTCCACGCTCACTCAAGTTTTTGGCAAAATTGAGTTCCTTGTGGTTGTAGGACTGCCGTTGTATTTGAGGATTCCTTTGCTCTGTCATCCAGGGCCTTAATCCTGAGGCTCCCCTACATCTCAGAACCAGCAATGGAGTGCCAAATCCTTCTCACACTTGGAATTTTTCTGACCTCTCTATTTCTGTCTTTGTGTGCTAAGTGGCTTCAGTCTTGTCCCATGTGCCTACAACCCTTTCACGCACTAAATGAGTATCCCTCCACCTCCCGCCACTTGTCAAAACTTGAGAAAGCTCTTGTACACAGCAGGAAGACTCAGGGCAGCCATAAAAATTGTTTTGAAAACTTATGGAGCTTCCTGTCTCCAATTTAGTGTCAGGAATTCCTTAACTTTGTGCTTTTCTGCATGTTTGAAATGGGCTTCCCCAGTGGCTCAGATGGTAAAGAATTCACTTGCAATGCAGGAGACCCAGGTTTGATTCCTGGGTTGGGAAGATCCCCTGGTGAAGGGAATGGCAACCCACTCCAGTATTCTTGCCTGGAGAATTCCATGGACAGAGGAGCCTGGCAGGCTATAATTCATGGGGTCGTGAAGGGTTGGACACATGTGAGCAACTAACTTTTACATGTTTGAAATAACCACTGTAAGTGGTTGGCATCCTTGTGCTATCTGTCTCCTAACGGAAAATGTAAATCCATTATCATTTGGGCAAATTCTAGCTGAACAAAGCAATGGTTTCAGTTTATCATAACTTGCTGATATCTGTAGAAGTAAAGATATGACTGACCTTATGGAAAGTGTCTTCTTTTTTGGTAAATTCGGAATTGGGGAATGCTTCCTTGAGATCATGGGGAAAATAATTTGCTCGTGTGTTTGCAGAACAAGGTTATTTTGGTTGGTGGTTGGATCCATTTTCTATTGCTGTAAGAATTACCACAAATTCAGTGATTTAAACAGCACCCATTTTTGTCTGTTTTCTCATGGTGTCTGTGGATCAGAAGTTTAAATAGTGGGCTCATCTAGTTTCTCCACTTAAGATTTTACACAACTGAAGTTGAGGGATAGCAGAGCTGGGTTTCTTTCTAAAGGCTCTGGGGAAGACTCTGTCCACGCTCACTCAAGTTTTTGGCAAAATTGAGTTCCTTGTGGTTGTAGGACTGCCGTTGTATTTGAGGATTCCTTTGCTCTGTCATCCAGGGCCTTAATCCTGAGGCTCCCCTACATCTCAGAACCAGCAATGGAGTGCCAAATCCTTCTCACACTTGGAATTTTTCTGACCTCTCTATTTCTGTCTTTGTGTGCTAAGTGGCTTCAGTCTTGTCAGACTTTATGCAACCCTATGGACCTTAGCCTGCCAGGCTTCCAGGCCTGCTGTCCATGGGATTCTCCAGGCATGAATACTGGGTGGGGTTGCCATGCCTTCCTCCAGGGGATCTTCTGGACCCAGGGATCAAACCTGTGTGTTTTACGTCTCCTGCATTATCAGGGAGGTTCTTTACCACTAGGGCCACCTGGGAAGCTCTTTCTATCTTTATCTCTATCTATAGATGGATAAAGATGTTACTACATTTTTAAAGAATCTTTCATTTCCTGTTTCCTTGAGTGTGTTAATAATGAATGGTTGTTATATTCAGGCAAATGTTTTGTCAGCCTCTACAGAGAGAATCTTATTTTCCTCATTATATTTATTTATAGTGTAGAGGACGTGGATATATTTCAAAATAAGGAACCAAGTTACATTATGGGGCAAAAATATAGTCATTATATATTACTTAAAGTGATGTTGAAGGTGGGGACTGGATCCTCCTGACTACTTATAGTAAAAAGTGAGGAGTGAGGTAAATGAAAGGCATTGATAAAAAGGAACTAGAACTTGAAGATGTGGAAAGCTCTAGGGTATCCACATTGCAAAATGTGAGAAAGCTTGTTCTCAAGAGACAACTAAGGGTGTGACTGAACTATATTTTGATAAGAGAATTAGGATGGGTGTGAGTCATGAATTTAATCAACCAACTGCAAAGAAACCAGGAATAGAGATGAAGATTATATCAGCAGAAACCCTGCTGACTTGTTACTAAAAGGGACAGAAAAATAGGACATGATATAAAAGACAGTTGCCAGACTTCATGGGGCTTTTCCGATGGCTCAATGGTAAGGAATCTGCCTGCCAATGAAGGAGATTCTGGAGATGTGGATTTGATCCCTGAGTGGGGAAGATCGCCTGGAGGAAGAAATGGCAACCTGCTCCAGTATTCTTGCTTGGAAAGTTTCATGGACAGAAGAGCTGTTGGGGTTATTAGTCCAGGAGCTCTCAAAGAGTCAGAGATAACTTAGCCACTGAACCACACATGCATGCACATCAAAGCTATCCTACTGCAAACATGCTCCATCCTTCAAGAAACAGGAAGATTGACCCCAAAGGTGATTCAGAGTTCAACACAGAGGAAACTATCAGCCCAGACCAAGCGGTCAGACTTAGCTTCTCCTCTATTCCAAAGGATGGGAGTGGGAGGCTCTTCATTTTCAGGGACTCGGATGACCTTACCCAGTGCCCCAGGGCTGGGTCTGGCCTCAGAGCCTTGGGGTGAGCATGATATCTTTACTACAGTGAATCTTATCCCAGTGTTAAGATCTGCTGGAAATCTGCCTTGCAGGTTTTTGTGTCTTCTTCCCACTTTCTTCCTTTTGAAATGAGAATGTCTCACCTCGGTATTTTTTAAAATTGATTTAGTTACTTTTTAATTTTTGGTTGTGCTGGTTCTTTGCTGCTGTGAGCAGGCTTTCTCTAGTTGCAGCAAGCAGGGGCTACCCATCATTGCAGTGCATGGGGTTCTCATTGCGGTAGTTTCTCTTGTTGTGGAGCACAGACTCTAGGGCACACAGGCTTCAGTAGTCTCTGCATGGGAGTTCAGTTGCTTTGGATCCTGGGCTGTAGAGCACAGGCTCAGTAGTTGGGGCAAATGACTTTGTTGTTCCAAAGCATGTGGAATCTTCTCGGATCAGGGATTGGACCCATATCCCCCATACTGGAAAGCAGATTCTGATCCACTATACCATCAGGGAAGTTCCCATCATTGTAATTTGCTAACATGCTACTTGTCTGGTCGCACAGTTTCCCAGCAGAAGAGGAATTTTATCTCGGGATGGATCGTATTTTGAATGTCATCTATATCTGATTTATTTGGTACTTGGATAATGGTCTGCACTTTAGGATTGACGCTGAAATGATTGAAATCATTTGGGGCTGTTGGGAGGGAATGAATGTAGTTTGCACGTGAGAAGGGCATGAATTTGGGGGGCACTGGGGTAGAGTGTTACGAACTGTATATAGGTGTCCCTCCAAATTCAATCTGAAGTGCTAACTCCCAGGGTAGCTGGGACTTGGTGATGCCATCTTGTCCTCTGTCGTCCCCTTCTCACTTCTGTTTTCCCCAGCATCAGGGTCTTTTCCAATGAGTCATCTCATTGAGTCGATAACTTGATGTGAATTGGGGTGAGTCCTTTGCACTGTCGACTAAAAAAGATCAACAGCTTGAGCATTGTGGGTTGTTTTACTTGGGGGCATAATTAGAACTGGAGCCTGGGAGGCAGCACCCCCGACAGCTCTGAGAGACTACTTCAGAGAGGTAGCAGGAGGAAAATCAATATATAACATTTTGAGGAGGGGGGAGTTCCATACCAATAAACAATCATTTTACAAGGGGTTTTCAGTCACATGATCTGATGTCACTATGAGGAGATTTAGTGCTCTTCTAAATATGAGGAGGTGCAAGGATTGAGATAATAAAATCTGTTCTAAAAGCATCCACCTATCTAAAGATGCCCCACCATGCCTTGCAGGTTTTTGTGTCTTCTTCCCACTTTCTTCCTTTTGAAATGAGAATGTCTCACCTCGGTATTTTTTAAAATTGATTTAGTTACTTTTTAATTTTTGGTTGTGCTGGTTCTTTGCTGCTGTGAGCAGGCTTTCTCTAGTTGCAGCAAGCAGGGGCTACCCATCATTGCAGTGCATGGGGTTCTCATTGCGGTAGTTTCTCTTGTTGTGGAGCACAGACTCTAGGGCACACAGGCTTCAGTAGTCTCTGCATGGGAGTTCAGTTGCTTTGGATCCTGGGCTGTAGAGCACAGGCTCAGTAGTTGGGGCAAATGACTTTGTTGTTCCAAAGCATGTGGAATCTTCTCGGATCAGGGATTGGACCCATATCCCCCATACTGGAAAGCAGATTCTGATCCACTATACCATCAGGGAAGTTCCCATCATTGTAATTTGCTAACATGCTACTTGTCTGGTCGCACAGTTTCCCAGCAGAAGAGGAATTTTATCTCGGGATGGATCGTATTTTGAATGTCATCTATATCTGATTTATTTGGTACTTGGATAATGGTCTGCACTTTAGGATTGACGCTGAAATGATTGAAATCATTTGGGGCTGTTGGGAGGGAATGAATGTAGTTTGCACGTGAGAAGGGCATGAATTTGGGGGGCACTGGGGTAGAGTGTTACGAACTGTATATAGGTGTCCCTCCAAATTCAATCTGAAGTGCTAACTCCCAGGGTAGCTGGGACTTGGTGATGCCATCTTGTCCTCTGTCGTCCCCTTCTCACTTCTGTTTTCCCCAGCATCAGGGTCTTTTCCAATGAGTCATCTCATTGAGTCGATAACTTGATGTGAATTGGGGTGAGTCCTTTGCACTGTCGACTAAAAAAGATCAACAGCTTGAGCATTGTGGGTTGTTTTACTTGGGGGCATAATTAGAACTGGAGCCTGGGAGGCAGCACCCCCGACAGCTCTGAGAGACTACTTCAGAGAGGTAGCAGGAGGAAAATCAATATATAACATTTTGAGGAGGGGGGAGTTCCATACCAATAAACAATCATTTTACAAGGGGTTTTCAGTCACATGATCTGATGTCACTATGAGGAGATTTAGTGCTCTTCTAAATATGAGGAGGTGCAAGGATTGAGATAATAAAATCTGTTCTAAAAGCATCCACCTATCTAAAGACCTGCCCCACCAGATTCCCTGGAGCACAGAGTGCCTACTCCACCCTGAACAACCTCAGGGGATGTTGAAGATCAGCAGCTGTCACAGCACGGAGGTCAGTCTTCACAGAGGCAGATGGCAAATGCCCTTCATCAGCCATTGGCAATGTAATTGGGAAATGCCAATTTGTAGTTGACAGCACTAACATATTTACTTATTAAATCCAATGTGACTCTTTTTTCCTTAAACCTTTTGAGTTTAGTCTGTTTGGTTGTCTTGACTGTTGTTCTTATGAACCTTTTCTGTGAATTTCTCCTTGCCCCGTTTCTCTTTTACCATTTTTTTTTTTTTTGAAGTTTTATTTATTTACTTGGCTGCTCTAGATCTTAGTTGCAGCATGTGAGATCTTTCAGTTACAGCATGTAGGTTCTAGTTCCCTAAAGAAGGGTTGAACCCAGGCCTCCTTTATTGAGAGCATGGAGTCTTGACAAGTGGTCCATCAGGAAAGTCCTTCTCTTATCAGTCTTGGATTGAATATATTGGACCTTGCTTTCATCCTCATCTTTTTTTCTCATCCAAAATTATACATTCTACCTTTACTCTCTCTTTTTGGTTAGCATTGAGCCTTTCCAGGCATATTAAACATAATGAAATCAAGAGCTGAACAATACCTTTGTCTACATCCTAAACAATGTGAGGACTTTAGAACACGTTACCTCTGATTGCCTTTTCTCAGACTTACATACCTCAGGGTTCCATCATACCAGTTTCTTGCCGGCTCACTAAAGCAACCTTCCTTCTTTCTGCTCTAGCACATTTCTTCAACTCTGTGGCCTCAGCTCCTGGCAACCCTGGCCTAAATTCCTTGGTGTTTTTAATCTGACTCCTTAAATATTAACCTAATAAACCCCAGCCCCTATATGCCAGGCTACACTCACATTTATTTCTTTGCAGGCTTTCCTGGAAAATGCTCTTGCCTTGCATAAGACCAATGGTAGCTCCAAGTGAAAGTAGTTTCTAAATTCTAGGTATTGTGAGGTCAAACTCCCTAGAGCAGTGACCACTTATGATACATTGACTGTTTTTTTATTTCAATCATTTATTTCTTTCATATCCAAGATATCCTTTTTAATTTTCTAAATATGAACCTGTTCTCGTTTCATAACCAGTACTCTTGTTCAGTAACCTACATGTGCATTTGCATAATTTATTTTTATCTAAAAATAAATTGTTCAGTTTTTGCTATGTATATATAAGAAATTCTTCTAGGTACTGGAGAATATAATCATAAATAAACAAAATTTTCTGCCTTCATGAAACCTGTGTTACAGTGAAGAAAATAGTGGCTAACATTCACAGAGTGCTTCGTATGTGTCAGGCATCAATCAGTGGCATGTAAAAAGCAAAGAACTATTTCTGTCTTCCTGGATACTAAATATACTTACTAAAACCCTTTTTCATGTTGTCCCATTTATTTCTTTTTTTTTAATTCTTATTTTACCATTTATTTCTATTCTTTCAAGGTTAAACTCTTCCATAAGTGCATCATATTTTCCTTCCTTCATCTGTTAAATTTTCAGACGCTTGGTGTCTTGTTGCTATGTTTTCATTTTCCAGGGGTGACTTCTTTGCCCATTAGGGATCTAAATGACCTCTTTATAAGACCATCCCGAAGGAGCATGGACCCAAGTCTTCAGAACTTAAAGTTCAAATTATAAATCACCCTTAGGTTGTAAACAACTAGATGGTATGTGTGGTAAAATCTTTCTTGCACATGTACACATACAAAAACACACCCATGCACATATAGATGTAGACATAAGCATTTATAGCAGCATAGTCTTTTGAAAGCATTTGCCTTTCTTTTTTTTAAACCACTGTAGCTCCCTGTTTGTTTCTTATTTTGTGATGTTTCTAATTTATGGAGATACTCTTCTTTCATTTCCAAGCGTAAATATGTGTTTTTTTCTTTGTTTTCTATCATTTCTATGAGTCTTGTGAAAAGATTTTATTCTATGCCTAAAACCCTTCTTTTTGGCAACCTTTGGCCTAAATTTCCTTGGTGTTTTTAATCTGACTCCTTAAATATTAACCTAATAAACCCCAGCCCCTATATGCCAGGCTACACTCACATTTATTTCTTTGCAGGCTTTCCTGGAAAATGCTCTTGCCTTGCATAAGACCAATGGTAGCTCCAAGTGAAAGTAGTTTCTAAATTCTAGGTATTGTGAGGTCAAACTCCCTAGAGCAGTGACCACTTATGATACATTGACTGTTTTTTTATTTCAATCATTTATTTCTTTCATATCCAAGATATCCTTTTTAATTTTCTAAATATGAACCTGTTCTCGTTTCATAACCAGTACTCTTGTTCAGTAACCTACATGTGCATTTGCATAATTTATTTTTATCTAAAAATAAATTGTTCAGTTTTTGCTATGTATATATAAGAAATTCTTCTAGGTACTGGAGAATATAATCATAAATAAACAAAATTTTCTGCCTTCATGAAACCTGTGTTACAGTGAAGAAAATAGTGGCTAACATTCACAGAGTGCTTCGTATGTGTCAGGCATCAATCAGTGGCATGTAAAAAGCAAAGAACTATTTCTGTCTTCCTGGATACTAAATATACTTACTAAAAACCATTTTCATGTTGTCCCATTTATTTCTTTTTTTTTAATTCTTATTTTACCATTTATTTCTATTCTTTCAAGGTTAAACTCTTCCATAAGTGCATCATATTTTCCTTCCTTCATCTGTTAAATTTTCAGACGCTTGGTGTCTTGTTGCTATGTTTTCATTTTCCAGGGGTGACTTCTTTGCCCATTAGGGATCTAAATGACCTCTTTATAAGACCATCCCGAAGGAGCATGGACCCAAGTCTTCAGAACTTAAAGTTCAAATTATAAATCACCCTTAGGTTGTAAACAACTAGATGGTATGTGTGGTAAAATCTTTCTTGCACATGTACACATACAAAAACACACCCATGCACATATAGATGTAGACATAAGCATTTATAGCAGCATAGTCTTTTGAAAGCATTTGCCTTTCTTTTTTTTAAACCACTGTAGCTCCCTGTTTGTTTCTTATTTTGTGATGTTTCTAATTTATGGAGATACTCTTCTTTCATTTCCAAGCGTAAATATGTGTTTTTTTCTTTGTTTTCTCTATCATTTCTATGAGTCTTGTGAAAAAGATTTTATTCTATGCTTAATCCACCCTCTTAAATAAAAAGCCCAATGTATCTTTCATTGGCCATTTTAGAAGCCCTAATGAAAAGTTTACCTCTGTGTTATCAGCAGTTGGTTTTGTTTTGTTATTAGCCGTCTCCTACACCTTTAGACATAAAGTAACATTGTCTCATTTGCTAAAGCATTCCCTTGAGTTGTCAATAATAAGGCTCTCATCAGTTCATAAAGCTATTGAAAGTCTTCATGACTTTTACATTCAGAGAGAAATTGTAGCCAAGAACATTGCAAGCTTGCTGTGCCCAAAGTGAGGTGTGTAAACCTTTGGAGTATAAACACCATTGTCCTTACCTGGGTTTTGGATTCAGCTTGATTTTTTTTTCTTTTTTTAAAAAATTTTGGCTTCTTTTCATTGATTCTCTATCCATTCATTCTCATCCGTCTGTATTCTTTTGGCCAGTAAGGGCCTGTCTTCGCAGTGGCTTCTTTGGCTGCAGAGCACCTGCTCCGGGTGCATGAGCTCCAGAGCGCTGGCTGGCAATTGGACACTCTGGCCCAGTCACTCCACAGCATGTGGGATCCTCCTGGGCCAGGGATCAATGCACTGCAAGGTGGACTCTTTACCCACTGGACCACCAGGGAAGCCCCTGCTTGTGTTTTTAAAACCTTTGAACACTGATACTGGTGTCATTGTAAAACGAATGTTGTATCAATGTTAGTCCATGAATTCCTCAAGCACTTTTAGTCTTTGATGAATGATACGTGGTAAAATAATTTCATTATAGCTACTGGGATCTAAATGACCTCTTTATAAGACCATCCCGAAGGAGCATGCCTTCAGAACTTAAAGTTCAAATTATAAATCACCCTTAGGTTGTAAACAACTAGATGGTATGTGTGGTAAAATCTTTCTTGCACATGTACACATACAAAAACACACCCATGCACATATAGATGTAGACATAAGCATTTATAGCAGCATAGTCTTTTGAAAGCATTTGCCTTTCTTTTTTTTAAACCACTGTAGCTCCCTGTTTGTTTCTTATTTTGTGATGTTTCTAATTTATGGAGATACTCTTCTTTCATTTCCAAGCGTAAATATGTGTTTTTTTCTTTGTTTTCTCTATCATTTCTATGAGTCTTGTGAAAAAGATTTTATTCTATGCTTAATCCACCCTCTTAAATAAAAAGCCCAATGTATCTTTCATTGGCCATTTTAGAAGCCCTAATGAAAAGTTTACCTCTGTGTTATCAGCAGTTGGTTTTGTTTTGTTATTAGCCGTCTCCTACACCTTTAGACATAAAGTAACATTGTCTCATTTGCTAAAGCATTCCCTTGAGTTGTCAATAATAAGGCTCTCATCAGTTCATAAAGCTATTGAAAGTCTTCATGACTTTTACATTCAGAGAGAAATTGTAGCCAAGAACATTGCAAGCTTGCTGTGCCCAAAGTGAGGTGTGTAAACCTTTGGAGTATAAACACCATTGTCCTTACCTGGGTTTTGGATTCAGCTTGATTTTTTTTTCTTTTTTTAAAAAATTTTGGCTTCTTTTCATTGATTCTCTATCCATTCATTCTCATCCGTCTGTATTCTTTTGGCCAGTAAGGGCCTGTCTTCGCAGTGGCTTCTTTGGCTGCAGAGCACCTGCTCCGGGTGCATGAGCTCCAGAGCGCTGGCTGGCAATTGGACACTCTGGCCCAGTCACTCCACAGCATGTGGGATCCTCCTGGGCCAGGGATCAATGCACTGCAAGGTGGACTCTTTACCCACTGGACCACCAGGGAAGCCCCTGCTTGTGTTTTTAAAACCTTTGAACACTGATACTGGTGTCATTGTAAAACGAATGTTGTATCAATGTTAGTCCATGAATTCCTCAAGCACTTTTAGTCTTTGATGAATGATACGTGGTAAAATAATTTCATTATAGCTACTACCATTGGAGTTTTATTAAATGCCCAAAGTATAAGGGCATGCCTATTCAAGGCCCTCTGTACCAAGTATTTCATGATAGCATAAAATCTGCTCAGCATGGTATGCCTCTGAAGGTATAGGATGACTACTATCAAATTCGTCAGTGAATCCCTAAACACATGTTTTCCTTTCCCTCACATAGGCAATGACAAATGTACAGGTCCCTGTAGAGTACCACTTGTTATTTTCTGTTCCTTCTTTACCTGAAGATACCTTTCTATGAATTTATACTCTGAATACCAACCTCCGGCTTTCAAAGTAGCTACCTCATAGTTGCACAATATTCCAACTGTGTAAGCAACAGCTGTGGACGAGAGAAATGCATATCATCATAGAGCTTATGGAGCTCAATATGTTAGCTCTGTTTATTCAAAAGACCACCTGTGTTTCTGGGGAAATTGGAGACGTTCCAAAGGAGAATGAAGACACAGCAGACAGTAATGAAACCTTCAGAGCTGTGAGCGGAAGCATCATTGCTTTGGGTTAAAAACAAGGTGACAGTTCGGTGGGAAAGTTGATTTCTAAGATCACTAGCAGGGAATTCTTGGTTCAAATATTAATGAGCAAGTCGGTGACTAGAATGCCCAGTTCCATTTTCTCACATATAGAAAGGATTTGAAGTCATGTTGCCAGAGGAAATGATCCCACTGGTTCCTGTCTTAAAGCTTTATTTTTCTGTGTTTATTTGATCAGTTGTGGAGGTTATTTTATTGACCATAGATATCAAACATATTCTGTCTTCTTTGGCTGCAGAGCACCTGCTCCGGGTGCATGAGCTCCAGAGCTGGCTGGCAATTGGACACTCTGGCCCAGTCACTCCACAGCATGTGGGATCCTCCTGGGCCAGGGATCAATGCACTGCAAGGTGGACTCTTTACCCACTGGACCACCAGGGAAGCCCCTGCTTGTGTTTTTAAAACCTTTGAACACTGATACTGGTGTCATTGTAAAACGAATGTTGTATCAATGTTAGTCCATGAATTCCTCAAGCACTTTTAGTCTTTGATGAATGATACGTGGTAAAATAATTTCATTATAGCTACTACCATTGGAGTTTTATTAAATGCCCAAAGTATAAGGGCATGCCTATTCAAGGCCCTCTGTACCAAGTATTTCATGATAGCATAAAATCTGCTCAGCATGGTATGCCTCTGAAGGTATAGGATGACTACTATCAAATTCGTCAGTGAATCCCTAAACACATGTTTTCCTTTCCCTCACATAGGCAATGACAAATGTACAGGTCCCTGTAGAGTACCACTTGTTATTTTCTGTTCCTTCTTTACCTGAAGATACCTTTCTATGAATTTATACTCTGAATACCAACCTCCGGCTTTCAAAGTAGCTACCTCATAGTTGCACAATATTCCAACTGTGTAAGCAACAGCTGTGGACGAGAGAAATGCATATCATCATAGAGCTTATGGAGCTCAATATGTTAGCTCTGTTTATTCAAAAGACCACCTGTGTTTCTGGGGAAATTGGAGACGTTCCAAAGGAGAATGAAGACACAGCAGACAGTAATGAAACCTTCAGAGCTGTGAGCGGAAGCATCATTGCTTTGGGTTAAAAACAAGGTGACAGTTCGGTGGGAAAGTTGATTTCTAAGATCACTAGCAGGGAATTCTTGGTTCAAATATTAATGAGCAAGTCGGTGACTAGAATGCCCAGTTCCATTTTCTCACATATAGAAAGGATTTGAAGTCATGTTGCCAGAGGAAATGATCCCACTGGTTCCTGTCTTAAAGCTTTATTTTTCTGTGTTTATTTGATCAGTTGTGGAGGTTATTTTATTGACCATAGATATCAAACATACTCTGTCTTCTCTGAAATAGATGATGACCCTGTGTCATTCAGGTTGTTGAGCAAAACTGAGATACTCTCCATTAACAGTTTTGCCGTCACCATGGTATAAGGAGAGAGAAAGGTCCAAGAAAGGATGGATGAATGAATGATGCATTGTGATACTCATGTGCTTACAACAGCAGCTGCCAAAGAAGGGAAAGTAAAGAATTTGCCTGCCAGGATATCTAAACAGGGGCTTCCCAGGTGGCACTAGTAGTAAAGAACCCACTGGTAATGCAGGAGACATAAAAGATGCAGGTTTGATCCTTATGTTACATGAGCATCACTATATAATAGGAAGCACTATAAGTCAGGAAGATCCCCTGGAGGAAGGCATGACAACCCAACTCCAGTGTTCTTGCTTGGGGAATCCCATGGACAGAGGAGGCTGGTAGGCTACTGTCCATGAGGTCTCAAAGAATCGGATACGGCTGAAACGACTGCATGCACATACCTCAACTGAGTGAAGCCTCAGGATAGCATAAAGTGCAGATCCTGTCTCTTCCTTCTTTCTCTTTCCTGGTGTGTCCACGATGAGACTGAATTGGGGATCACACTGTCATAGTAACCTACAGTCACTCTAGGTAAATTGCGCTGTTGTTGCTGGATGTTTCTCCATCTTCTCCTGTCCCTTCAAAGAGTCTACGGCAATTTCGAGGCACTCCTTCAGTACTTGGGTGTCTCTTTAGCCTGGGTGTCGTGGTAACATTTTCTGAGTTGTTTCTTTACAGAGCTTTTGGTTAGAAAAATGCACAGCAGACAGTAATGAAACCTTCAGAGTTCGGAAGCATCATTGCTTTGGGTTAAAAACAAGGTGACAGTTCGGTGGGAAAGTTGATTTCTAAGATCACTAGCAGGGAATTCTTGGTTCAAATATTAATGAGCAAGTCGGTGACTAGAATGCCCAGTTCCATTTTCTCACATATAGAAAGGATTTGAAGTCATGTTGCCAGAGGAAATGATCCCACTGGTTCCTGTCTTAAAGCTTTATTTTTCTGTGTTTATTTGATCAGTTGTGGAGGTTATTTTATTGACCATAGATATCAAACATACTCTGTCTTCTCTGAAATAGATGATGACCCTGTGTCATTCAGGTTGTTGAGCAAAACTGAGATACTCTCCATTAACAGTTTTGCCGTCACCATGGTATAAGGAGAGAGAAAGGTCCAAGAAAGGATGGATGAATGAATGATGCATTGTGATACTCATGTGCTTACAACAGCAGCTGCCAAAGAAGGGAAAGTAAAGAATTTGCCTGCCAGGATATCTAAACAGGGGCTTCCCAGGTGGCACTAGTAGTAAAGAACCCACTGGTAATGCAGGAGACATAAAAGATGCAGGTTTGATCCTTATGTTACATGAGCATCACTATATAATAGGAAGCACTATAAGTCAGGAAGATCCCCTGGAGGAAGGCATGACAACCCAACTCCAGTGTTCTTGCTTGGGGAATCCCATGGACAGAGGAGGCTGGTAGGCTACTGTCCATGAGGTCTCAAAGAATCGGATACGGCTGAAACGACTGCATGCACATACCTCAACTGAGTGAAGCCTCAGGATAGCATAAAGTGCAGATCCTGTCTCTTCCTTCTTTCTCTTTCCTGGTGTGTCCACGATGAGACTGAATTGGGGATCACACTGTCATAGTAACCTACAGTCACTCTAGGTAAATTGCGCTGTTGTTGCTGGATGTTTCTCCATCTTCTCCTGTCCCTTCAAAGAGTCTACGGCAATTTCGAGGCACTCCTTCAGTACTTGGGTGTCTCTTTAGCCTGGGTGTCGTGGTAACATTTTCTGAGTTGTTTCTTTACAGAGCTTTTAAGTGCAGAGCCCTTTCCCCAGAATGGCTCAAGATTATTTTATATTAGAGAAAACAGCTACTTGGGACTGAGTTGTTTGAGAAGTGACTTCTTTTAAGCAACTTTAGAACACACTCTTCCTTCAGGTTTGCCTAGCTTTGTTATGAAAGTGTGGATACGCTGCGGGGGCAAGACTTTCCAGTGTAATGCTCTCTCTGCCCAGGTTCTTTGGTGTGTTGTACTACCATGTGTTTCTATCGTATTTTTTTGCAGAATCCACGGACCAGGTTTTGAAATGAGGTTTGGTGAAGGTGCAAGTTATAAAAGGAGGTATTGAATATAAATGTGCTTTCACTAAGAGTCAAGGCTACTTTTTTTTTTTTTTTGCCAAAAGCCAGCAGAAAATTAAGAAAAAGAACATAGCCTTAGCAGGGCATTGTAGAGGGAGGGAGAGGGCAATCATACAGAGGATTATAGTGTCATGTAGGGGGAAAAAAAGTGTGAAAAAACACATAACGGCAAGAGAAAAAGCTCTCAGATTTTGAAATGTGCTATACATATCCATATTTTTTTCTTTCCCCACCCCCCTATCTCCATATGAAATTCTTGCTACTGTGAGAGACACGATTTGCCAAACAATGGGTATTTGTGTGGGCTATATTGTGGGCCAGGGCAGCTGAGCATTCTAGTTCTGGCTAGTTAATTGGTACGGAAAAGGAAATGCCTAGACTTGCCTATAAACCATTTCCCAACTATTCCTTCTGCAGTTGTTCTACCTGAGAGTGGGTTTGTAAGCCAAGATCTGCTGAGGGGTGGCAGCAGGGGTTAGGAGGTCTGCCACTGGAGCCCTCTTCAGAAAAGCATTCCACACCTGTGCTTCAGGAAATAAAATTCCCTTTGTTATTTCTCCCTCTTCTGTTTTCACTAGTGTAACCGTGTGAGTTATTGAACAATTCATGAGGTTCTATCCTTTTTATGGACTTACACTCTTCCACAAAAAAGAATGAGAAGTTAAATTTGTTCTCCCTTTAAACACAAGTACACTAGGGGGGTAACCGTGTGAGTTACTCGCATTCAGTACTTGGGTGTCTCTTTAGCCTGGGTGTCGTGGTAACATTTTCTGAGTTGTTTCTTTACAGAGCTTTTAAGTGCAGAGCCCTTTCCCCAGAATGGCTCAAGATTATTTTATATTAGAGAAAACAGCTACTTGGGACTGAGTTGTTTGAGAAGTGACTTCTTTTAAGCAACTTTAGAACACACTCTTCCTTCAGGTTTGCCTAGCTTTGTTATGAAAGTGTGGATACGCTGCGGGGGCAAGACTTTCCAGTGTAATGCTCTCTCTGCCCAGGTTCTTTGGTGTGTTGTACTACCATGTGTTTCTATCGTATTTTTTTGCAGAATCCACGGACCAGGTTTTGAAATGAGGTTTGGTGAAGGTGCAAGTTATAAAAGGAGGTATTGAATATAAATGTGCTTTCACTAAGAGTCAAGGCTACTTTTTTTTTTTTTTTGCCAAAAGCCAGCAGAAAATTAAGAAAAAGAACATAGCCTTAGCAGGGCATTGTAGAGGGAGGGAGAGGGCAATCATACAGAGGATTATAGTGTCATGTAGGGGGAAAAAAAGTGTGAAAAAACACATAACGGCAAGAGAAAAAGCTCTCAGATTTTGAAATGTGCTATACATATCCATATTTTTTTCTTTCCCCACCCCCCTATCTCCATATGAAATTCTTGCTACTGTGAGAGACACGATTTGCCAAACAATGGGTATTTGTGTGGGCTATATTGTGGGCCAGGGCAGCTGAGCATTCTAGTTCTGGCTAGTTAATTGGTACGGAAAAGGAAATGCCTAGACTTGCCTATAAACCATTTCCCAACTATTCCTTCTGCAGTTGTTCTACCTGAGAGTGGGTTTGTAAGCCAAGATCTGCTGAGGGGTGGCAGCAGGGGTTAGGAGGTCTGCCACTGGAGCCCTCTTCAGAAAAGCATTCCACACCTGTGCTTCAGGAAATAAAATTCCCTTTGTTATTTCTCCCTCTTCTGTTTTCACTAGTGTAACCGTGTGAGTTATTGAACAATTCATGAGGTTCTATCCTTTTTATGGACTTACACTCTTCCACAAAAAAGAATGAGAAGTTAAATTTGTTCTCCCCTTTAAACACAAGTAACATAAGTGGTGTTACTCCAAGGTGGTCCAGGGACCAGCGGTATCACCCAGGAGCTTGTTAGAAATACATCTTCTCAGGGGACTTCCATGGTGGTCCAGTGACTACGGCTCTGTGCTCTTGGTGCAGGGGGCCCAGGTTCCATCCTGGCCAAGAAACTAGATCCCACATGCTGCAACTAAGAGTTCACATGGTACAACCAAAGATCTGTGTGCTACAACTAAGACCCAGTGTATTTCTTATATATGTATATATACATATATAAGAAATGTAATATTCTGGAACTTCCTTGGTGAGCCAGTTGCAAAAACTCTACATTCCCAATGCAGGGGGTTCAGGTTCAATCCCTGGTCATGGAACTAGATCCCACATGTTGCGAGTAAGTTCTGGATGCTGCGGGTAAAATCAGACACCACTAAATCAATAAATAATTGTAAATAAATATTAAAAAGAAATGTGCATTCTCTGGCCTTACCTCAGGTCAACTGAAGCAGAGTCTCTAAGGTGAAGAGCAGCAGTCTGCATTTTAGTAAATTCTTCAGGGAGTTTGAAGGTGTGAGAAGGAGTCAGGGAGAGAAGAGGCCACCTTTGTGTTTGAGGCCCATGACAAGTGTATTGTGCTAGATTGTCCCGGAGAGGAAGGCAGTGCTCAAATGATACCCGTTTCCAAGGAATGTCCCAGTAGGTGTCAGAACCTCTGAGGAGAAGCCCTGGGGACACTGAAGATCAAAGACATGGCTTTGAGAGTGGCAGTGGAGATCCTGGCCACTGACTTTGGCTTAGAAAGGACAGACCCTGCCACCGGAGCTGTTCATTTGTGTGCCAGGTGACTGTGGGCAGGACATGAGTCACAGCTCTCCCCTGCCCCCGGCTCGGGAAAGTGGCCTAGACTTGCCTATAAACCATTTCCCAACTATTCCTTCTGCAGTTGTTCTACCTGAGAGTGGGTTTGTAAGCCAAGATCTGCTGAGGGGTGGCAGCAGGGGTTAGGAGGTCTGCCACTGGAGCCCTCTTCAGAAAAGCATTCCACACCTGTGCTTCAGGAAATAAAATTCCCTTTGTTATTTCTCCCTCTTCTGTTTTCACTAGTGTAACCGTGTGAGTTATTGAACAATTCATGAGGTTCTATCCTTTTTATGGACTTACACTCTTCCACAAAAAAGAATGAGAAGTTAAATTTGTTCTCCCCTTTAAACACAAGTAACATAAGTGGTGTTACTCCAAGGTGGTCCAGGGACCAGCGGTATCACCCAGGAGCTTGTTAGAAATACATCTTCTCAGGGGACTTCCATGGTGGTCCAGTGACTACGGCTCTGTGCTCTTGGTGCAGGGGGGCCCAGGTTCCATCCCTGGCCAAGAAACTAGATCCCACATGCTGCAACTAAGAGTTCACATGGTACAACCAAAGATCTGTGTGCTACAACTAAGACCCAGTGTATTTCTTATATATGTATATATACATATATAAGAAATGTAATATTCTGGAACTTCCTTGGTGAGCCAGTTGCAAAAACTCTACATTCCCAATGCAGGGGGTTCAGGTTCAATCCCTGGTCATGGAACTAGATCCCACATGTTGCGAGTAAGTTCTGGATGCTGCGGGTAAAATCAGACACCACTAAATCAATAAATAATTGTAAATAAATATTAAAAAGAAATGTGCATTCTCTGGCCTTACCTCAGGTCAACTGAAGCAGAGTCTCTAAGGTGAAGAGCAGCAGTCTGCATTTTAGTAAATTCTTCAGGGAGTTTGAAGGTGTGAGAAGGAGTCAGGGAGAGAAGAGGCCACCTTTGTGTTTGAGGCCCATGACAAGTGTATTGTGCTAGATTGTCCCGGAGAGGAAGGCAGTGCTCAAATGATACCCGTTTCCAAGGAATGTCCCAGTAGGTGTCAGAACCTCTGAGGAGAAGCCCTGGGGACACTGAAGATCAAAGACATGGCTTTGAGAGTGGCAGTGGAGATCCTGGCCACTGACTTTGGCTTAGAAAGGACAGACCCTGCCACCGGAGCTGTTCATTTGTGTGCCAGGTGACTGTGGGCAGCGAGCATCTCATGGGGAGTCACAGCTCTCCCTGTTCAGGGTTCTCGGACTACCTCAGCCCAGAGACCTCGGGAAAGTGGGGGCGGGTCCCCATAATATACCTCAGATTGAATTTTCTTCCAATTCTGGCTTGAACGGAACAAAACACTTCAGTTTCCAACACAAATACAATATACACTTGGGTGTATCATAAAAAACCATTCACAAACATAACAGTAGGAAGAAATGGCCTTCAAGAAGGCGTGTGGCTAGTTTGAATTGAGATGTGCTATACGTGTGAGGTACATACTGCATTTGGAAGAGTTAGTACAAAAAAGAGAAAGTGAAACAGTGTACTAATGTTCTTACGTTGGTTGCATGTTGAAATAGTCATATTTTAGATATTTTGAATTACTGAGTTAAATAAAATATGTTTCTAAAATTTTTAAAAAGAGTGCATGTCAAATATGAGAAGGTCTTTTGCTGCCTCAGTTCAGAATACACACAGAGAATTCTTCTGATATGCCCTGAAAACTGTCCCACAGGAGGTTTTTAGGAAATTCTTTTTGGTGAAGTAGATGGCTGAAGGGAAAATATATATCCCCCTTATTTGTCTCTCTATGAGAATTATTTATAAATGCAAGGTACAGAATAAGAGAAATGAAAATGTCACGACCGGTTGGTTTAAGGGTGACCTGAAGAAAGTCATGTGTGTAAGAGCAGTGGTAAGAGGGCAGAACTGAGAGACTTGGACTTGACTCCCAGCTTTATGACCTGAGACTAGGTGACTTCATTTTTCTGTGTCTGAGTTTCACCACTTGTTTTTACTTTGATATAACTTGTTCCTCAGGATAGTTTTCTGCTTTGATATCATCTGAAAAAAAGAATCTTTTAAGGTGAAGACATGTTTAGTAAATTCTTCAGAGTTTGAAGGTGTGAGAAGGAGTCAGGAGAGAAGAGGCCACCTTTGTGTTTGAGGCCCATGACAAGTGTATTGTGCTAGATTGTCCCGGAGAGGAAGGCAGTGCTCAAATGATACCCGTTTCAAGGAATGTCCCAGTAGGTGTCAGAACCTCTGAGGAGAAGCCCTGGGGACACTGAAGATCAAAGACATGGCTTTGAGAGTGGCAGTGGAGATCCTGGCCACTGACTTTGGCTTAGAAAGGACAGACCCTGCCACCGGAGCTGTTCATTTGTGTGCCAGGTGACTGTGGGCAGCGAGCATCTCATGGGGAGTCACAGCTCTCCCTGTTCAGGGTTCTCGGACTACCTCAGCCCAGAGACCTCGGGAAAGTGGGGGCGGGTCCCCATAATATACCTCAGATTGAATTTTCTTCCAATTCTGGCTTGAACGGAACAAAACACTTCAGTTTCCAACACAAATACAATATACACTTGGGTGTATCATAAAAAACCATTCACAAACATAACAGTAGGAAGAAATGGCCTTCAAGAAGGCGTGTGGCTAGTTTGAATTGAGATGTGCTATACGTGTGAGGTACATACTGCATTTGGAAGAGTTAGTACAAAAAAGAGAAAGTGAAACAGTGTACTAATGTTCTTACGTTGGTTGCATGTTGAAATAGTCATATTTTAGATATTTTGAATTACTGAGTTAAATAAAATATGTTTCTAAAATTTTTAAAAAGAGTGCATGTCAAATATGAGAAGGTCTTTTGCTGCCTCAGTTCAGAATACACACAGAGAATTCTTCTGATATGCCCTGAAAACTGTCCCACAGGAGGTTTTTAGGAAATTCTTTTTGGTGAAGTAGATGGCTGAAGGGAAAATATATATCCCCCTTATTTGTCTCTCTATGAGAATTATTTATAAATGCAAGGTACAGAATAAGAGAAATGAAAATGTCACGACCGGTTGGTTTAAGGGTGACCTGAAGAAAGTCATGTGTGTAAGAGCAGTGGTAAGAGGGCAGAACTGAGAGACTTGGACTTGACTCCCAGCTTTATGACCTGAGACTAGGTGACTTCATTTTTCTGTGTCTGAGTTTCACCATTGTCTTCTAAGGATTTATTTCATCAGACTTTGATATAACTTGTTCCTCAGGATAGTTTTCTGCTTTGATATCATCTGCTGAGTATGGCCTTCCTTGACCTCCATATTTAAAATGTGCTCCTCTTTCTCCCAGAACCATCCTAGCCCCTTCTTCTGTTGACATTTCTTTTGGTCTTTACCTGAAATTGTGTTATGTATTCATATGCTTGCTTGCTTATAACCTGTTTTCTCTGCTAGAAAGTAAGCTCCTTGAAGGGACAGGAATGTATCTTGTTCATCCTTGTACCTCCTTGAGTAGAAAATTGCTAGGCAACAGTAGACACTCATATATACTGGTTGAATACATAATTGATCTCTAATATGGCTACATAGTCTAGACCTTCTGGTACTTTTGTGATGATTTGTTTTTGTCGTTTAGATGCTAAATTATGGCAGAGAGCTAGGATACCACATGGCTCATGGCCAAAAAAACAAAACATAACACAGAAACAATATTGTCACAAATGCAGTACGAACTTTAGAAATGGTCCACACAAAAAAATTCAAGTTATACCCCTCACCAGAATCTTGAACTGATGATCAGAAGAGGTTATATAGAGAGGAAACCCTTGAAAAGCTGTTGATAAAGTGATCGTATCAACACGTAAAGAACCAGCATATCGTTCGATGTCGCATGGTTACCCACTGTTACCCACTGTTAATGTGTCCTTATGAGCACCAAGGTGATAGAGGTCTTTTGAATAAATGAGATAAGAGGCTCAATAGAGCATTTTAATGCAGCCTCATCTCACTCATCCTCAATTATTAGGGCGATGTTCACTCCTGTTTTTAAAAATGTGCATGCAAATGGCATCATTAGTCTATAATTAATGCTGCTTGTCCCTGGGAGCTCTGCAGTGGCCTCTGGGTGATGTGAAGGACGCTGACTGCGTTGGTTGCCCTGTATTCTCACTACTGTTATTTACTGTGTGCAGTCAGCATGGGCATTACATGGGCTTCTGTTCCCTGCCGTGCTTCGGCGCGTCCTTCCGGTGAGCAGGCAGTCAAGTCAAATGTAAAGGGATCCCTCTCTCCCAAAGAGGTCAAAATAAGTGCTCCAAGAGCATTTTCTATTTTCTTGTGCCTATCAAGTGCCTTGCTCAGTGCCTTCCTGTATAGAATGGAGTCAGGGCTTGCATTCAGGCTTGTTGTCTGTTGGAGGGAATAAAAGTGTCCAACCGCAAACAAAGACTCAAACTTGTTAGCATATGATTTTGCATATGATTTGCATGTTAATGACCTGATGTCAAAACATACAGTTGTCTACCTGTCCCTGTTCCTTCCCTTCTATTGTCAAGATGGGCTGATGAGTCTTATTAAAATTAACGCTTGGGCTTCTCCCAGTCTCAACCCCAACAAAATGAAAAGCAGCGCGGTGACACAAGACGTTGTAAATGGTTCTGATTCTGCTGCGGATCTGTCAGCGTGATGGTAAAAAGCTAAAGTGAAGAAGTCAGTTGTATGGATGGGATTTTCAATTGCAACCTGTACTTTTGAATTTTTGTTGTTTAGATGCTAAATTATGGCAGAGAGCTAGGATACCACATGGCTCATGGCCAAAAAAACAAAACATAACACAGAAACAATATTGTCACAAATGCAGTACGAACTTTAGAAATGGTCCACACAAAAAAATTCAAGTTATACCCCTCACCAGAATCTTGAACTGATGATCAGAAGAGGTTATATAGAGAGGAAACCCTTGAAAAGCTGTTGATAAAGTGATCGTATCAACACGTAAAGAACCAGCATATCGTTCGATGTCGCATGGTTACCCACTGTTACCCACTGTTAATGTGTCCTTATGAGCACCAAGGTGATAGAGGTCTTTTGAATAAATGAGATAAGAGGCTCAATAGAGCATTTTAATGCAGCCTCATCTCACTCATCCTCAATTATTAGGGCGATGTTCACTCCTGTTTTTTAAAAATGTGCATGCAAATGGCATCATTAGTCTATAATTAATGCTGCTTGTCCCTGGGAGCTCTGCAGTGGCCTCTGGGTGATGTGAAGGACGCTGACTGCGTTGGTTGCCCTGTATTCTCACTACTGTTATTTACTGTGTGCAGTCAGCATGGGCATTACATGGGCTTCTGTTCCCTGCCGTGCTTCGGCGCGTCCTTCCGGTGAGCAGGCAGTCAAGTCAAATGTAAAGGGATCCCTCTCTCCCAAAGAGGTCAAAATAAGTGCTCCAAGAGCATTTTCTATTTTCTTGTGCCTATCAAGTGCCTTGCTCAGTGCCTTCCTGTATAGAATGGAGTCAGGGCTTGCATTCAGGCTTGTTGTCTGTTGGAGGGAATAAAAGTGTCCAACCGCAAACAAAGACTCAAACTTGTTAGCATATGATTTTGCATATGATTTGCATGTTAATGACCTGATGTCAAAACATACAGTTGTCTACCTGTCCCTGTTCCTTCCCTTCTATTGTCAAGATGGGCTGATGAGTCTTATTAAAATTAACGCTTGGGCTTCTCCCAGTCTCAACCCCAACAAAATGAAAAGCAGCGTCGGTGACACAAGACGTTGTAAATGGTTCTGATTCTGCTGCCGGATCTGTCAGCGTGATGGTAAAAAGCTAAAGTGAAGAAGTCAGTTGTATGGATGGAATTTTCAATTGGGGAGATTGATTGTTGTTAACCTTACTCTCTAAGCCCAGAGAGCTTTTTTCTTCTTCTCATTACCCTAAACCTCCAAAAAAATGGCTATTTGGATGTTCTGTTGCTTAATCCCTTCCAAATGGTTTTAGTTTTAAACAAAGAAAAGAAATCAGTCTATGATCCATACATAAGAAGGGCTCCTGTTTCTGTACAATGAAATATTTCAGACGTTTAGGAATAAAAATAAAAGAAACATATCAAATAGAAAATTCTAATGAGGAACATATTTGTCCAAGGATGGCATCCTCGATGTCATTTTGATGGGTAGAATGAAGGTTTGTTAGTGGAAGGTATTTTCCTCAAATTAGTGGCAGAGAGAGACACTGCATCTGGAAATACTTGCTAATAAGGGTGAGGTGTTTGATTTCAGAGTCCAATTAATTCAGAAGTGACTCGAGCTCTCCGGCATAGTTAGATCTGGTACATACAACTCCAGACACACAGACACCCACACCCACACCACACATTCACTCCATGATAATTTAAAGAATTGCACTAGAAACAGTGGCAATGTTTGTGTATTGCTTAGAGATTTAATATTAACTTGATAGGCACTCTACAGGAATGCAAAGAGATATAATGTAATTTCTGCCCTCAATTCAACTCTTCTCTGACTGGGAAGACAAAACAAACTAATATAGTGTTGGTTGCTCAGTGTATCTGGCTCTTTGTGATCCCATGGAGTCAGGGCTTGCATTCAGGCTTGTTGTCTGTTGGAGGAATAAAAGTGTCCAACCGCAAACAAAGACTCAAACTTGTTAGCATATGATTTTGCATATGATTTGCATGTTAATGACCTGATGTCAAAACATACAGTTGTCTACCTGTCCCTGTTCCTTCCCTTCTATTGTCAAGATGGGCTGATGAGTCTTATTAAAATTAACGCTTGGGCTTCTCCCAGTCTCAACCCCAACAAAATGAAAAGCAGCGTCGGTGACACAAGACGTTGTAAATGGTTCTGATTCTGCTGCCGGATCTGTCAGCGTGATGGTAAAAGCTAAAGTGAAGAAGTCAGTTGTATGGATGGAATTTTCAATTGGGGAGATTGATTGTTGTTAACCTTACTCTCTAAGCCCAGAGAGCTTTTTTCTTCTTCTCATTACCCTAAACCTCCAAAAAAATGGCTATTTGGATGTTCTGTTGCTTAATCCCTTCCAAATGGTTTTAGTTTTAAACAAAGAAAAGAAATCAGTCTATGATCCATACATAAGAAGGGCTCCTGTTTCTGTACAATGAAATATTTCAGACGTTTAGGAATAAAAATAAAAGAAACATATCAAATAGAAAATTCTAATGAGGAACATATTTGTCCAAGGATGGCATCCTCGATGTCATTTTGATGGGTAGAATGAAGGTTTGTTAGTGGAAGGTATTTTCCTCAAATTAGTGGCAGAGAGAGACACTGCATCTGGAAATACTTGCTAATAAGGGTGAGGTGTTTGATTTCAGAGTCCAATTAATTCAGAAGTGACTCGAGCTCTCCGGCATAGTTAGATCTGGTACATACAACTCCAGACACACAGACACCCACACCCACACCACACATTCACTCCATGATAATTTAAAGAATTGCACTAGAAACAGTGGCAATGTTTGTGTATTGCTTAGAGATTTAATATTAACTTGATAGGCACTCTACAGGAATGCAAAGAGATATAATGTAATTTCTGCCCTCAATTCAACTCTTCTCTGACTGGGAAGACAAAACAAACTAATATAGTGTTGGTTGCTCAGTGTATCTGGCTCTTTGTGATCCCATGGACTGTAGCATGCCAGGCTCCTTTGTCCATGGAATTCTCCAGGTAAGAGTACTGGTGTGGTTGCCATGCCCTCCTGCTGGGGATTCCCGACCCAGGGATTGAACCTAGGTCTCCTGCATTGCAGGCAGATTCCTCACCATCTGAGCCACCAGGGCCTGGGAGAAACTCATATAAGAGAGTAACTAATGTTTTATGAAGTATCAGTACCTAAGATTCTGAGGAAGGAAGTATCCTGTTAGAGAAAGTTCTTCATGAGTCTCAGGATATAGCAAAGACCAGTATAATATTATTCATGTATACGTTTACCCAGCTAATATTTATTGAGGGCCTATGCATTAGGCACTGTGCCAAAAGCTAGATAGAAAACAATGAGTGGAGCAGAGCTCCTGTTTCCTGATTCAATAATAACTAATTAATCATTTAATTTGAATAATCCAGAGGGGTTTATGGAACTCTTCTTGTAAATATTTAATTATGTAATCAATACATCCTTAAGATGATGGTATTTATTACCTCCAGTTTTTGATGAACGTAACTGCAAAGAGGGAAGTGAATTTTTAAAGTCTCACAGCAATAAGGTGGCTGGAGCTGGACCTGAACTCTGGTCTTCTGATTCCAAGGATATGTGAGGAGAGCAATCTAATGAAATGAAGGTTTCATGTATAAGAGAAGCAGAAAAGATGTCTAAAGAATCCATTGAGGGTAAGATTATGCATACTCCTAAAGAGCAGGTTAAGAAATTAGCAAATAGGCACTGTTACATTTTGAAGGGAGGAATCTTAGTAAAGGAAGCACTGTTGTAATGAAATTAATTCTAGGGTGGTGGGCACAGTTCGCTGAAGATGGAGAAATTGCTGCCAACAGGATTAGCCATGATCCCACTACAAGGCGACAACTCAGTTTATTCCAACATTGAGTGGAGCTGACCTACATGGCTAGAGATTGCCACAAAAATGGGGAAAAGGAGCAAATGTAAGAATGGTGGGTTTTTTTTTGCATGTACAGTGATTTTATTGAGAAAGTAATGGTAGTTTATCAGTAAATTTATTATGATACATGCTTCCTGGTCACTTTCTTGCCTTTCAGTTTTTTATAAATATTTATTTATTTTTATTGTTATTATTATTATTATCATCATCATCTGGTTGCACTGGGTCTTAATTATAGCATGAAGGGACTTCAGCTGTGGCATGCGGAGTCTAGTTCCTTGACCAAGGATTGAACCGAGGTTCCCTGGATTGGGAGCAGAGTCTAAACCACTGAACCACCAGAGAAGTTCCTTGCCTTTCAGTCTTATTTATTTTTAACTTGAAGTGTGATTGATGTAATAGTACATATGCTTCAAGTGTAAAACCTAATGATTTGATATTTATATATATTGCAAAATGATTACCACAGTAAATTTAGTTAACATCCATCAGCCCACAGCTACCCATTATTTTTTCTTGTAATGAGAACTTATAAGATCTACTCTCTTAGTTGCTTTCAAATATACATTATATTATTAATGATAGTTGCCATGATGTAGATTACATTGCCATGACATTTATTTTATAACTTGGAACTCTCTGCCCATCTTTCCTCACCACCTCCCTTAACTACCACCTCTTCTCTGCATCTGTGAGCTAGTTGTTTTGTTTTGTTTTCAGCTTCCACGTGTAAGAGAGATCTATGGTATTTGTCTTTCTCTGTAGGAATGCCTACTGGGAAATAATAGATAAGAGTGATAACTTCTTAGCTATGAGATTTGGAATAAAAGGTTAACGTTTGTCTTCAAATGTTGAACTGGAGAGTTTGAGAATTCATAGTAGTCCTACCACCAAATGAAATAGGAACAATTGGGAGGAATTTTATTTCAGGATGAGATGATAGATGTTTTGGTGCGTTGAGAAGGAAATGATATTGTAATATTCAGTAGGTAACCCACAGTTGGGCTTCCCTGGTGGCTCAGATAGTAAAGAATCTGCCTGTGATGCAGGTGACCTGAATTTGAACCCTGCATTGGGAAGATCTCCCAGAGGAGGAAATGGCAACTCACTCTAGTATTCTTGCCTGGAAAATGCCATGGACAGAGGAGCCTGGCGGGTTGCAGTCCATGGCGTCGCAAAGAGTTGGACACCACTGAGCAACTCACACACACAGCACACAGTTGTTAGTTGATGTGGAAGGTCTTGGTTCATAGAGATGGACTTGAGAGTTGTTCATACAGAACATCGTTTTCACAGTGGAAACCCTGCTGTGAGATGTTATCTGAAGGAAACGTGGAGAGTGAGCAGAGGGCTGAGGACTGAGCTGTGTCCAAACAACTTTGAATTCTTGATGAATAGTTATCCTCTTTCTCATGGATCTTCAGTAATTTCGATGTGCCAGATTTAGCCTTCTTATGTCTCTGTGTGCTTCAGGTAGCTAATGAATACAGTTCTGGACAGAGAGATCACCATAAGGCATGTTTCTCCCAAGCCTTCTTGGACTTTCTGAACTAAAGGAAAGAAGTGCTTATGTAAGAGCTAGGAGGTAGAACCATGATATGTCCTAATAATATATTAGATAAAGTGGTTGTGGTATAATAAAAAAAATAAATATTTGTCCTGATTCCTGGCACAGAGCTCCAAAAACATGGCAAATCTCTTGAGCGATAACAGCAGGATCTTTTATGCTAATGAAATGACTCCTGGCGGGGACTCCTAGCTTCCGCTTCTCCTTGGTTCTATCACCAGAACCAAGACATGATTGGAAGACTGGCTATTTCATTGCTTTCTACTGGACTAGCAAGGGTTTAAGATTGAATTCAGTCATCAAAGGCCAAGGATTTAATCAAGCTTGCCTACATAATGAAAACTTCATGGAAACTTCTAAACAACAGAATTTGGAGAGCTTCTAGACTGGAGAGCACAGCAGACAGGTGGGAGAATGAAACCTTCACATAGTCCCTTCCCACCCTGTATCTTGCCAGGCACATTTCGTCCTTATGGCCCTTCCTAAGTTCCATCCTTTATAATAAACCAACATTAGTAAGTAAAGCACTTTTTGAATTCTTTGAGTCATTGGATTGAATTACCAAACTAGAGTGGAATGTGGTCAGAACCCCTGAATTTGTAAGGAATCAGAAATGTGAGTAGTCTGGGTACCCCATTGCTGCTGATATCTGAAGTGAGAGCAGTCTTGTAGAATGACACCTTAAACCCTAGGGTCTGATAATAACTCCAGGTATTTAGTGCCAAAATCAAATTGAATTGTTGGACACTCAGTTGGTGTCCAAGAATCAGAAAATTGATGGGTATCTTGTAAAGGCACCACATATTTAGTATCATGAGGAAATGAAAAAAATCTCTGTGTGGTCGTGGAGAGTGCTGAGTTGATCAATAATATTCATCAGTTCTGGGAATTCACCATTCTTACTCTGTCCAGACCAACAGAAATGTATTCTGGCTCTTACCCAGGAAGGTCACTTTCTGAAGCCATACATCAACAGTATTGCAAAGATTTAGCCTTCTTATGTCTCTGTGTGCTTCAGGTAGCTAATGAATACAGTTCTGGACAGAGAGATCACCATAAGGCATGTTTCTCCCAAGCCTTCTTGGACTTTCTGAACTAAAGGAAAGAAGTGCTTATGTAAGAGCTAGGAGGTAGAACCATGATATGTCCTAATAATATATTAGATAAAGTGGTTGTGGTATAATAAAAAAAATAAATATTTGTCCTGATTCCTGGCACAGAGCTCCAAAAACATGGCAAATCTCTTGAGCGATAACAGCAGGATCTTTTATGCTAATGAAATGACTCCTGGCGGGGACTCCTAGCTTCCGCTTCTCCTTGGTTCTATCACCAGAACCAAGACATGATTGGAAGACTGGCTATTTCATTGCTTTCTACTGGACTAGCAAGGGTTTAAGATTGAATTCAGTCATCAAAGGCCAAGGATTTAATCAAGCTTGCCTACATAATGAAAACTTCATGGAAACTTCTAAACAACAGAATTTGGAGAGCTTCTAGACTGGAGAGCACAGCAGACAGGTGGGAGAATGAAACCTTCACATAGTCCCTTCCCACCCTGTATCTTGCCAGGCACATTTCGTCCTTATGGCCGTTCCTAAGTTCCATCCTTTATAATAAACCAACATTAGTAAGTAAAGCACTTTTTGAATTCTTTGAGTCATTGGATTGAATTACCAAACTAGAGTGGAATGTGGTCAGAACCCCTGAATTTGTAAGGAATCAGAAATGTGAGTAGTCTGGGTACCCCATTGCTGCTGATATCTGAAGTGAGAGCAGTCTTGTAGAATGACACCTTAAACCCTAGGGTCTGATAATAACTCCAGGTATTTAGTGCCAAAATCAAATTGAATTGTTGGACACTCAGTTGGTGTCCAAGAATCAGAAAATTGATGGGTATCTTGTAAAGGCACCACATATTTAGTATCATGAGGAAATGAAAAAAATCTCTGTGTGGTCGTGGAGAGTGCTGAGTTGATCAATAATATTCATCAGTTCTGGGAATTCACCATTCTTACTCTGTCCAGACCAACAGAAATGTATTCTGGCTCTTACCCAGGAAGGTCACTTTCTGAAGCCATACATCAACAGTATTGCAAAGAATTCATGTAGAAGGTAGCCAGTGATCTTTTTTTTTTTTTTCATCTTTCTTTAAAAAAGGTTTTATTGGGGTATAGTTGCTTTACAATATTGCATTAGTTTCTGCTGTACATGGAAGTGAATCAACTGTATGTGTATATATATATCCCCAACCTGTTTTTAAAAATGTTTATTTATTCGGCTGCTCTGGGTCTTAGTAGCAGCAAGCAGGATCTTAAACCTTTAGTTGCAGCCTGTGGGCGAACTAGTGCCCTGACCAAGGATTGAACCAGGGCCCTCCTGCATTGGGAATGTGGAGAGTTAGCCACTGGGCTACCAGGGAAGTCTCAATATCCCTTCTCTCGAATCTCCCTGCCTCCCACCCTCCCCAGTCCCATCCAACTAGGTCACCACAGAGCACCGAGATGAGCTCCCTGCACTGTATTAAATGGTATGGTGACAAAGTCAATTCTGAGTATTAGGAGTAAAACCCTGATGGACATGGAGCACAAGTAGGCAGATCACTAGCTTGAAAAGCTTTGGCAGAAAAGAAAGGACCTGGATGGCCCAGACAATCTGCAGGCATCGCTGTGTGAGCTGACTGCTCTTTGGGGCTTCCCTGTAGTGAGCCTTAAAATCCCACCTTAAATACATGGTTGAAAGCAGTAAGCAGCAAGCTATAAAATGCACTGATTCAGCACGGGAAAGACAGTACAACTGGTTGAGAAACTGTAGGAGCTATGGAGAAGACCAGGAAGGCATGCCAAAGGTGTAAGAAAAATAAAGCACTTTTTGTTTATCATGGAGATCAGAAATGTGAGTAGTCTGGGTACCCCATTGCTGCTGATATCTGAAGTGAGAGCAGTCTTGTAGAATGACACCTTAAACCCTAGGGTCTGATAATAACTCCAGGTATTTAGTGCCAAAATCAAATTGAATTGTTGGACACTCAGTTGGTGTCCAAGAATCAGAAAATTGATGGGTATCTTGTAAAGGCACCACATATTTAGTATCATGAGGAAATGAAAAAAATCTCTGTGTGGTCGTGGAGAGTGCTGAGTTGATCAATAATATTCATCAGTTCTGGGAATTCACCATTCTTACTCTGTCCAGACCAACAGAAATGTATTCTGGCTCTTACCCAGGAAGGTCACTTTCTGAAGCCATACATCAACAGTATTGCAAAGAATTCATGTAGAAGGTAGCCAGTGATCTTTTTTTTTTTTTTCATCTTTCTTTAAAAAAGGTTTTATTGGGGTATAGTTGCTTTACAATATTGCATTAGTTTCTGCTGTACATGGAAGTGAATCAACTGTATGTGTATATATATATCCCCAACCTGTTTTTAAAAATGTTTATTTATTCGGCTGCTCTGGGTCTTAGTAGCAGCAAGCAGGATCTTAAACCTTTAGTTGCAGCCTGTGGGCGAACTAGTGCCCTGACCAAGGATTGAACCAGGGCCCTCCTGCATTGGGAATGTGGAGAGTTAGCCACTGGGCTACCAGGGAAGTCTCAATATCCCTTCTCTCGAATCTCCCTGCCTCCCACCCTCCCCAGTCCCATCCAACTAGGTCACCACAGAGCACCGAGATGAGCTCCCTGCACTGTATTAAATGGTATGGTGACAAAGTCAATTCTGAGTATTAGGAGTAAAACCCTGATGGACATGGAGCACAAGTAGGCAGATCACTAGCTTGAAAAGCTTTGGCAGAAAAGAAAGGACCTGGATGGCCCAGACAATCTGCAGGCATCGCTGTGTGAGCTGACTGCTCTTTGGGGCTTCCCTGTAGTGAGCCTTAAAATCCCACCTTAAATACATGGTTGAAAGCAGTAAGCAGCAAGCTATAAAATGCACTGATTCAGCACGGGAAAGACAGTACAACTGTCTGTCTGAGAAACTGTAGGAGCTATGGAGAAGACCAGGAAGGCATGCCAAAGGTGAAAAATAAGAAGTACTTATTAGCCTGTAAAAGGCAAACTTCAGCTTCAATGCATAGGATTTGTGTAGGCTTGAGAATGAGCACAGAGATGGTTTAACTAAGCTTGCTCATTTGACACCTGGAAAAGTGAAGAAGCTTCTTTGGATCTTGTGACTATGTAGGAGTAAGGCTGGGGCTAAAACTTGGGGCCCTCACTCATTTATTTTTTTCCCATCCTCCCCACTGAATTCTTGATTTTGTACAGGCTTCTGGCCACGTGGATACCACCTGTCTCCTCACAAACTTCCCACCTCATGGTGTTTCCTAAGCTCGTTCCTCACTCTTCTCTTAAGTCTCTGTGAAATCCTATCCTTTGAGATTTATTCAAAATTTTACACCATCCACAAAGACTTCCTTGAACACCTTTCTTGGAAGTTCCCTCTTTCTACACTCTTCTAGCACACTGATTCATTCTTTTCTTGCAGAGGGGGTGGGGGGTGGGTGGGGTGAGGGGAGGGAGGGAGGCAGGTGGGCCACTTCTATTGGTCTTTCATTTATCTGTTTTCATCCATCTTTGTTCTTTGGCGCGTGTGGGCCTCCCATCACAGTGGCCTCTCTCGCTGCAGAGCACTGGTTCTGGGTGCATGCGCTCCAGAGCTCCGGCTTGGTAATTGGACACATTGGTCCAGCCGCTCCATGGCATGTGGGACCTTTCCAGGCCAGGGATCGAACAGGTGCCCCTTGCACTGCAAGGCGGTGTCCCTACCCACTGGACCACCAGGGAAGCCCCCTGATTCATTCCTGTATTATTCTTATTTATGTACTGCTCCGAATGCCTGGCCAGGTTATGAGTGACATTGGAAAGAATATGCCTTACACATACTTGCTCTCTCTAGAAGAACTTTAGCGTCTTTCCATGTGATTTTTATTTCTATATATTCGACCCAATGATGGTGAAGAGTGTTGTTGGTCCAGTTGCATTATTTTAGCACCTGATAACTCCAGTGACCTCTTCCTTTTTAACGGGTCTTCCTGAACCACTACTCCCGTGGATTCACGTTACCCAGGGGGCGGGCAATATAACAATGACAGGAAGTGAGGAGTAAATGTGTTTAGTCTGAATGTATTGAGGATGGAGGTTAATAAATTAATTAGCTGCATCAGATCTTAGTTGTGACACTAAGTCTCTTTAGTTGCAGCGTGTGTATGTTCAGTTGCTTCAGTTGTATCTGGCTTTTTTTGACCCTATGGACTGTAGCCAGGCAGACTCCTCTGTTCATGGAATTTTTCAGATAAAATACTGCAGTGGGTTGCCATTTCCTCGTCCAGGGGATCTTCTTGACTCTGCATCTCCTGTGTTTTCTGCATTGGCAGGCAGATATTTTTTTACCACTACACCACCTTGGGGAAGCTCCTTGAACTCCTGGTTTTATTGTGTGGTATCTAGTTCCTTGACCAGGTATCAAACGCAGGCTCCCTGCATTGGGAGCACAGAGTTTTAGTCACTGGACCACTAGGGCCCCAAGGACAGAGGTTAATTTAAAGCCAAATTAGTAAGGACTTATTCTAGACAGATGCTTAGACTCAAGTTAATAAACTCGTAACAGGCATTCTTGAAAGGCTTTTCTTATGCAGAACATACTTTATTGATTCTGCTGTGTGTTGTATGAATACATTTCAGGGAGAACTGGATTAGAACTGAAAAATTCAGAGGGCTTAAGTTATAAAGAGTCTATCTCGATACTAGAAACAACCTTTGGTAGAGGAAGAAGTACCACTAATTTGGTGTGGCTTCAGGGGCATAAGGCTGACCCTCTACCTCGTCATCTCGCCAAGCCCCCAATGCCATTTCTTACTTGATTATTAACATCAGAAATCGTATTACAAAGTTGTAATAGTTTGAAAAGGTCTAAACTTTTGCATAGAAAATCATGGAGAAAGCTTACATTTAATATCCCTGTTAGAGATAATACAGTATATTAGAGGTAATGTATTGACATAAATTTAAGCCACTTTAAGATAGAGGGAGTTATGCCTTACACATACGTCTCAGTTCGCATTTTTTTTTCAATTCGACCCAATGATGGTGAAGAGTGTTGTTGGTCCAGTTGCATTATTTTAGCACCTGATAACTCCAGTGACCTCTTCCTTTTTAACGGGTCTTCCTGAACCACTACTCCCGTGGATTCACGTTACCCAGGGGGCGGGCAATATAACAATGACAGGAAGTGAGGAGTAAATGTGTTTAGTCTGAATGTATTGAGGATGGAGGTTAATAAATTAATTAGCTGCATCAGATCTTAGTTGTGACACTAAGTCTCTTTAGTTGCAGCGTGTGTATGTTCAGTTGCTTCAGTTGTATCTGGCTTTTTTTGACCCTATGGACTGTAGCCAGGCAGACTCCTCTGTTCATGGAATTTTTCAGATAAAATACTGCAGTGGGTTGCCATTTCCTCGTCCAGGGGATCTTCTTGACTCTGCATCTCCTGTGTTTTCTGCATTGGCAGGCAGATATTTTTTTACCACTACACCACCTTGGGGAAGCTCCTTGAACTCCTGGTTTTATTGTGTGGTATCTAGTTCCTTGACCAGGTATCAAACGCAGGCTCCCTGCATTGGGAGCACAGAGTTTTAGTCACTGGACCACTAGGGCCCCAAGGACAGAGGTTAATTTAAAGCCAAATTAGTAAGGACTTATTCTAGACAGATGCTTAGACTCAAGTTAATAAACTCGTAACAGGCATTCTTGAAAGGCTTTTCTTATGCAGAACATACTTTATTGATTCTGCTGTGTGTTGTATGAATACATTTCAGGGAGAACTGGATTAGAACTGAAAAATTCAGAGGGCTTAAGTTATAAAGAGTCTATCTCGATACTAGAAACAACCTTTGGTAGAGGAAGAAGTACCACTAATTTGGTGTGGCTTCAGGGGCATAAGGCTGACCCTCTACCTCGTCATCTCGCCAAGCCCCCAATGCCATTTCTTACTTGATTATTAACATCAGAAATCGTATTACAAAGTTGTAATAGTTTGAAAAGGTCTAAACTTTTGCATAGAAAATCATGGAGAAAGCTTACATTTAATATCCCTGTTAGAGATAATACAGTATATTAGAGGTAATGTATTGACATAAATTTAAGCCACTTTAAGATAGAGGGAGAAGAAGATAAAAAGAAATTCTGGGAATTTGAAAGGTGATGGGGGAGGAAAAACATTATCTGTTATTAAAGACACTGTATACAAGAGCCAGTGAACACGCTGAAGGAAGCTTCATGCTGATGACAACTTTGCTGTGCTGAGTGAGACGCACCAAGAATGAGGTTATAATTCTAGGTCTCTAGTTTACAGTTTCAAGAAGTTTATTACATAAAGTGATAAACATGATTCTCAGAAACTGACTGTAAAGCCTGGTCCAGTCAATGTGCAGCCAGTCGTTTCCAGGCTCTGAATTTTTTTGCCAGGAGAAGTCTCAGATCTTTAAACTGCAGCCTGATTTTCAACCACGTGAGTGAAGACATGTTTTCCTTAAGTTTTGAATTGCTTTGACCAAGTCACTTACAAGGGAGGCCATCAAGCAACTCCTAAAGATAGGAGGAATAAAGATCTTCCTTTCTTATATCCAGAGCCAATAAAGGATTTAAAAATCCCCAATTAAATCCAAAGGCACTGTATTCTAGATATCCAAGGATTCAAAAGGTAAGGAAGGGGTGCCAGTCTCACAGCTATAGCAACTAAGTGACCTCGTTAAAGTATCTGGCGAACGTGAGCACTGTTTCACAGTTCAGCCACCTCCAGACTGGATGAAGCAACTGTCCAGAGGTGAGCGGCAGGAGCGCCATGGGACAAGACACGCAAAATCCTGCCAGAGCTCCTGGAGTTCCAGCCATCTCTGTTCACAAAGTCCATGACATGAGAACAGGCTCCAGTGATGATGCCTGTTTGTTTGTTTTTTTAAAGTTGTGAATCTGTGACCCATCTGGGAGTGAAATACAACATCTTTCTGACTTGACAAGTAGGATAACATATATACACATACACATGGCATATCACAGAAATGTAATAAATATTATCCTCTGTTATCACTATAATATATATGTATATGTGTATGTGTGTATATATATACATATATATAAGATAAGGTTTTCCTAATATTGTGTGTGTATGTTTGCTCAGTCATATCTGACTCTTGGTGACCCTGTGGACTGTAGCCCGCTGGGCTCCTCTGTCCATGAAATTCTCCAGGCAAGCATACTGGAGTGGGGGCTTCCCTGGTGGTCCAGTGGGTAAAGATACCTCCTTGCTGTGCAGGGGGCGCTGGTTCGATCCCTGGCCTGGGAGGATCCCACGTGCTGCGGAGCGGCTGGACCCATGTATCCAATTACCGAGTCGGAGCGCTGGAGTGCATGCGCCCAGAGCTGGCGCTGTGCAGCGAGAGAGGCCCCTGCAATGGGAGGCTCACACAGGCCAAAGAACAAAGATGGAAATAAATGAAAGACCAATAGAAGTGACCAAAAAAAAAAAAAAAAAATCCGAATACTGGAGTGGAATGCCATTTCCTACTCCAGAGAATCTTCTCAACTCAGGGATCAAACCCCCACTCTCTTGCATCTCCTGCATTAGCAGGCAGATTCTTTTACCACTGAGCCACCTAGGGCACTCAAGATATATATTAGGTATTCTCCAAGGCAAGCTTTGGCTTTATTATTGTTACTCTGTGTGTGTGTGTGTGTGTGTGTGTGTGATGTTTCCATCAATATTCTTAAGTCTGTCTGTCTACCTACCTACCTACCTACCTACCTTCCTACCTTCCAATCTATCTCTATATATGGAAAACCTTATCCTCCAAGGCTGACTTTGATTTTGCAATGAACTCTTCAACTTCTGTCTGTCTGATTTGCTTTCCTCCCGGGCAGTATTTTTCTTGGGCACATTTTGAACTAGTGTTGCATTTTCTTTTCAAAAAAAATTATAGCCTTCTATTTCTTTCCCTGCCTGGGTTCTACACATTTTGTCTACACCCTGGAAAAGAAGGAGGAGAGTAGCCTTGGGGTGTCCTCCACTTCTCCACCTCATGCCGGATGCATTGAGGATGCTCCCTCTTTGAACTGCCCAACAGAGGCTTCTCTAATAGGAATTTTCACCCTGCAACTCCACATTCTTCTTCCCTAGTTGACTGTGACTGGGAAAATCGGCGTACAAAGCATTTTGCATTCTCTGGATGTACCACACAGTAATTCTGCTGTCTGAAAACTCTGTAATGTCAATAATTGATGCACTTGAGAAGTGGTAATTAAATTAGTTAATTATGCTGGTAAAATTACATGCAATTATGTGACTGCAGGGTATGTTTAGTAAATTAGGCTTTCCCATACTCACTACATATTGTGGTGCCAATTTTGTTCCTTGATGATTAGGTAGCTTTTGATACTTCTTAATTGATTTAATACCTGGATCTTCATTAGCCCTTGATTGCTATGCTATGTATGTCTGACATTTTTTCTCTCTGATATTTTACTGAGATTGTACATCAGGAGAGAATATGTGTACCTCCTTGGGGATGATACATACATATATGTGAATCTATACACAGGTTTTTCATGTCAAATATTTAGATATCAAAATATCACCTCTTTCACTGCCCTCCCACCTTCTGGGAAATAGCTAATCCTAGAATGGTGACTCGAATAGAATCTAAAAATTAACTCTTCTTGGGCATTCTTAAAGTCATGTTCTATTATTTTGCTTCTGAAGTATCAAGACAAATAGTACTAGGAAGTAACAGAGGCAAGCCCTGGGAATATTAGGAAAGTTAATCGTTTTAACCTTTTTCTACTGCGTTTAAATAAGATCCTTTATCTGTGAGGAGGCACATAAAGGGTTATATATCATGGAAACTACAAAGTTGGCATTTGACCCATAGAAGTTTGTAGTTCATTATGATCTCGTAGACTATAGTAAGTCTCCATGGTGCCGTGAGTGTAGTGGAAGAAACCATTAGTACTGTGAATGGAGCTTATGGGGGAGCCTTTTTTTTTTTTTTTGGCCACTTCTGTTGTCTTTCGTTTATCTGGTTTCATTCATCTTTGTTCTTTGGCCTGTGTGGGCCTGCCATCGCGGTGGCGTCTGTCTTCGCAGGCGCTGGCTCTGGGCGCATGCGCTCCAGAGCTCCAGCTCGGTAGTTGGACACATCAGTCCAGCTGCGCCACAGCACGTGGGATCTTCCCAGGCCAGGGGTCGAACCGTGCCCTTTGCACTGCAAGGCAGTGTGCCTACCCACTGGACCACCAGGGAAGCCCTGAGGGAGTTTTTTGGCTCAAGATTTTGATTGACTCAGAGCTGGAAGGAAGCCTGCAACTGCTTTATGTACTAGATAAAGAAATGAAGATGGTATTGACTGTCTAGTGGATATTTTCAGGGCTTCCCTTGTGGTTCAGGTGGTAAAGAATCCACCTGCAATGTGGGAGGCCTGTGTTTGATCCTTGGGCTGGGAAGATTCCCTGGAAGAGTGACTACGCTCCAGAGTGAAGCAGGATTAGGGCTATGCTATGTATGTCTGACATTTTTTCTCTCTGATATTTTACTGAGATTGTACATCAGGAGAGAATATGTGTACCTCCTTGGGGATGATACATACATATATGTGAATCTATACACAGGTTTTTCATGTCAAATATTTAGATATCAAAATATCACCTCTTTCACTGCCCTCCCACCTTCTGGGAAATAGCTAATCCTAGAATGGTGACTCGAATAGAATCTAAAAATTAACTCTTCTTGGGCATTCTTAAAGTCATGTTCTATTATTTTGCTTCTGAAGTATCAAGACAAATAGTACTAGGAAGTAACAGAGGCAAGCCCTGGGAATATTAGGAAAGTTAATCGTTTTAACCTTTTTTCTACTGCGTTTAAATAAGATCCTTTATCTGTGAGGAGGCACATAAAGGGTTATATATCATGGAAACTACAAAGTTGGCATTTGACCCATAGAAGTTTGTAGTTCATTATGATCTCGTAGACTATAGTAAGTCTCCATGGTGCCGTGAGTGTAGTGGAAGAAACCATTAGTACTGTGAATGGAGCTTATGGGGGAGCCTTTTTTTTTTTTTTTGGCCACTTCTGTTGTCTTTCGTTTATCTGGTTTCATTCATCTTTGTTCTTTGGCCTGTGTGGGCCTGCCATCGCGGTGGCGTCTGTCATCGCAGAGCGCTGGCTCTGGGCGCATGCGCTCCAGAGCTCCAGCTCGGTAGTTGGACACATCAGTCCAGCTGCTCCGCAGCACGTGGGATCTTCCCAGGCCAGGGATCGAACCGGGCCCTTTGCACTGCAAGGCAGTGTCCCTACCCACTGGACCACCAGGGAAGCCCTGAGGGAGTTTTTTGGCTCAAGATTTTGATTGACTCAGAGCTGGAAGGAAGCCTGCAACTGCTTTATGTACTAGATAAAGAAATGAAGATGGTATTGACTGTCTAGTGGATATTTTCAGGGCTTCCCTTGTGGTTCAGGTGGTAAAGAATCCACCTGCAATGTGGGAGGCCTGTGTTTGATCCTTGGGCTGGGAAGATTCCCTGGAGAAGGAGTGACTACCCGCTCCAGAGTGAAGCAGGATTAGGGCTAGCTCTGGAATTCACGTCCTGGCCTTTAGGCCAGCAGTAATACATTACACATTATTACCACTTTTCCCCCTCAATTTGTCCATTTCCTTCTGGTTACTCACTCTAAATCTTTGAATTATTTTTGCTCAGACTGGGACTAGGCACGTTTTGAAAACTGCTCCTTCTTTCACTCTAAACTGAGTGTCAGGAGGCAGCTTGAGTTATTTCAAAGGAAACGTATCAATGCTAATGATCTGTATTGAACAATTAGAGATTTAGTCTTTTTTGTTTGCTTGTTTCTTGAGGGCTCAGTGCAGTTGTCAGATCTGCGACTTTCACCATATCCTGTTTCCCACCCATAATATAAACAAGGAGACATTCTGATGAGGAGGATGTTTTCAGAAAGGAAGTCTTAGTAGTGCTGGAAGGAATGGGCAAAGTTGCCCACCATCTTGGGCTTCTGTTGTCCCTCAGAAGCCAGATAGGTGGACAAATGGACCCTCACAGAACCTTTGCTGGTGCTAAGATTCCGTGATCATCTAGAAGACTTCATGTCTGAAATGGATGAGTAATGGACTACTCATTAATATTTCTTGTAGTTTTTTTCTAATTTTTCTTTTTTTGTTTGGTCTTTCAGTAAATGAAAAAGAATACTAGAGATAAATGAAAATAACTTGTATTTATACAGTGCAATATGCTTTATCTCTGTGGATTTCTGTATTCTCTCTAGTTTAGGGGCCCATCGCGGTGGCGTCTGTCCCAGGCGCTGGCTCTGGGCGCATGCCAGAGCTCCAGCTCGGTAGTTGGACACATCAGTCCAGCTGCTCCGCAGCACGTGGGATCTTCCCAGGCCAGGGATCGAACCGGGCCCTTTGCACTGCAAGGCAGTGTCCCTACCCACTGGACCACCAGGGAAGCCCTGAGGGAGTTTTTTGGCTCAAGATTTTGATTGACTCAGAGCTGGAAGGAAGCCTGCAACTGCTTTATGTACTAGATAAAGAAATGAAGATGGTATTGACTGTCTAGTGGATATTTTCAGGGCTTCCCTTGTGGTTCAGGTGGTAAAGAATCCACCTGCAATGTGGGAGGCCTGTGTTTGATCCTTGGGCTGGGAAGATTCCCTGGAGAAGGAGTGACTACCCGCTCCAGAGTGAAGCAGGATTAGGGCTAGCTCTGGAATTCACGTCCTGGCCTTTAGGCCAGCAGTAATACATTACACATTATTACCACTTTTCCCCCTCAATTTGTCCATTTCCTTCTGGTTACTCACTCTAAATCTTTGAATTATTTTTGCTCAGACTGGGACTAGGCACGTTTTGAAAACTGCTCCTTCTTTCACTCTAAACTGAGTGTCAGGAGGCAGCTTGAGTTATTTCAAAGGAAACGTATCAATGCTAATGATCTGTATTGAACAATTAGAGATTTAGTCTTTTTTGTTTGCTTGTTTCTTGAGGGCTCAGTGCAGTTGTCAGATCTGCGACTTTCACCATATCCTGTTTCCCACCCATAATATAAACAAGGAGACATTCTGATGAGGAGGATGTTTTCAGAAAGGAAGTCTTAGTAGTGCTGGAAGGAATGGGCAAAGTTGCCCACCATCTTGGGCTTCTGTTGTCCCTCAGAAGCCAGATAGGTGGACAAATGGACCCTCACAGAACCTTTGCTGGTGCTAAGATTCCGTGATCATCTAGAAGACTTCATGTCTGAAATGGATGAGTAATGGACTACTCATTAATATTTCTTGTAGTTTTTTTCTAATTTTTCTTTTTTTTTGTTTGGTCTTTCAGTAAATGAAAAAGAATACTAGAGATAAATGAAAATAACTTGTATTTATACAGTGCAATATGCTTTATCTCTGTGGATTTCTGTATTCTCTCAGTGGTGACAGAGAACAAGAATTAGTTCTATTTCATAGATTCTTCTTAGATTTTTGCCACGTGAAGAATGAATAGATGTGTACACTCATCCAACCTGTTAGGTAAGAGCAAGTGATATTCTATCCTGTGCTTTCTGAATTCTAGCTTTTAATGAGACCTGCTTTGGAACTTTTCCAGGAAGGGTTCCCGTCTCTCCAGACTGGAGTAAGTAGTCTCATAATACCTGTGTGTGTCCCCATCACTGAATTTCTGTGTTGTTTTGTATTTGGTGACATATTCACATATAACATTAGGTGGTAAAATTCTTGACTAGAGATATTCTGGCTGACTTGCTTTCTGCGTGTTAACCTTAAGCCCAATATCTGATCCATAGCTATTAAATAAATGAGTGAAAATCAAGCCTAGAAAATCAACATTCTTTTCATCATGGTGTGTGTGCTCAGTTGTTCAGTTGTGTTTAGCTCTTTGCAACACCATGGATTGTAGCCTGCGAAGCTCCTATGTCCATGGAATTTTCCAGGCAAGAATACTGGAGTGAGTTTCCATTTACTACTCCAGGGGATCTTCCTGATCCAGGGATTGAATCTGTGTGTCCTGCATCGACAGGTGGATTCCCTATCACTGAGTCACCAGGAAAGCCTCATCAGGTGGTATTTAAACTCTTACCTCAGCATTTTCTCTCTACCAAGTGTAAATATTTCTATTTAGGACTAAAGTATTTTTCTGTTACCACATACTGTAGGTATTAGAATGTATTCTGTATTTTTTTTTTTTTAATGCTAATGCCTAATGGAATATAAACTGAAAATGCTCTTGGTCATTAGGTTGAAGATTTTTATTTTATTCACTTAAAATTGACATTTACTCTTCTGGTTCTCTCAGCCCCACAGGATGGAGATATATATATATATATATATATTTATTTATATATATATATTTATATATTTATATATATAAATATTTATATATTTATATATATATATTATATATATATATTTATATATTTATATATATATTTATTTATATATATATATATATATATATATATATAAAAGGTTTATTTATTTATTTATTTTGGTGGGGGTAGGGTGGGGAGGGAGGGGAGCAGGCGGGAGGCCGGCCACTTCTATTGGCCTTTCATTTGTCCATTTTTCATCCATCTTTGTTCTTTGGCCTGTGTGGGCCTCCCATCGCGGTGGCCTCTGTTGTTGCAGAGCACTGGCTCCAGGCGCATGTGCTCCAAAGCTCCGGCTCAGTAATTGGACACATCAGTCCAGCCGCTCCGTGGCATGTGGGATCTTCCCAGGCCAGGGATTGAACCGGCGCCCCTTGCACTGCAAGGCGGTGTCCTTACCCACTGGACCACCAGGGAAGCCCAGGATATATATTCTTAAATGTAAGGATAAAACATACAGATGGGCATTAGTTTAAAACACCAGATGTATTTAAATATCTTTCTTGGTGTCCTATAAGAACAATTTATACGTACGTATTTAAATTAATGTGGTCACAGGTGAAAGACAAGCTTAGTGAAGTCAACACTGCTAAATTTCGCAGATACTGTAAGGACTGGGAAAAATAGGGCGTTTCGGGGGGAGGCAAGAGAATCCTGGGGAATTAGAGGAGCCACTCGCGGAGTATTGATGGAAACCCTGCTGCTTCCCATTAGCCCTGCCAAGAAGCAGGCAATAACACCACCTGTCTGTTTGGCAGCCACAGGTATCTACACATCGTTCGTGTTTTTCCTCTCTAGATTTCAAGATTTAGATTGGAGACCCTACTAGTTTAATCAACAGGTGAAATAAAATGTCATGCAGCAGAAATCACCATCAGCCTTGCTGTGTGTGGAGAGAAGAGGCAATCAGGAGTTCTCTCCAGGCACCCTTGTGAGTTTCATAAGGGCTTCTTGTCAAAACCATGTCTTGGCCCCCGGGCTTCTGGGAAGCCGGTGAGCTATCCTGTAAGCTGGCACGATGCCACTGCAACAGATGGCCAGCCACGCAGGCCGCAGGGACCGTGGAGGAGCACCACAAGTGAGTGCAGAGGGCGAGATCTCTAGGCAGAAGCCTAGAGCCTTCTCTGTCCACTGTTTAGTCCTGAGCTCCTGAGAAAGGTGTGGATAGGGAAAACTTCTGTCTGGATCCTTGGCTATTATTTCAGGCGGCAATGCCAGCCTTCCCTTTTTTGTGTTTCAGTTACTAGGCTTTCTACGCCAGCTCGTGTGTGTGTGGGTATGTGGGGTATTGCAAGAAGGTGATGGAAAAGGTAGAGATAGTCTAAATAAAACCAGGAGTGTTTCTAGTTTGCTCTACCTCTCGGTTCATTCTGTTCATTCCTGCCAAATCCGTATCCTAAGACACAGCTTGGTTAATATTCCTTCTTCCTCTGAACTTTTTGTGACAGTGCTGATGATTTTGATGATGATGATGATTTTGATGGTGATGATGGCTTCTACTTATTAAACATGTACTATGTGGATACTTTTCTTAGTTCATAGGCTGCCAAGCTCGGAAACTTAACTTTCTACCAAAGGCCACACAGCTATTAAATGTCGGAGCTGGGGCCTGTAACTGTATCTGTCTGACTCTAGAGTAAGCACCCTAATGCTGTACTTGATAGGTGAAAAAATAAGCAAAGTTGCCTAAAGTTTCTCTGGAAATTTCTTGATTTTCATCAATTTGTAACTTAATAAGATACAAACTTTTAATTCCACTCAAAGTTCAGTTCATCAAAACAAATATTTTTCTCTAATTTTCAGTTCTGAGGTGTTTCTCTGTTATTTAATTTCTCAAGAGACTGCTTTGTTCTGAGGAGCTAGATTCATTGACTGAGGATCAAGACAAACCATATGTCTTAACAAACATACTAGATTGACTTTCTATATCATGGTAGAGAGTAGGTCTGGATTTCTTAACTATTTCAAGAAACTGCCAGAGAATCTATTTTTTCATCAGATGAAATTTCTATTTTCTATTGACTTACCTGTGATTTTATGCTTGGGATCAAGTAAGTAAGAAGGGGCAAAGATCATTCGGTTTGTTTCTTGTAGAAACTAACTGAGGCTTCAGCATTTATCTTTCCTGTTCATGAAACTCTTTTTTCTTTTTTTAAAGAAGGATTAACAATACTAATCTTTACTTGTAACTTGAATCTCTTATAGTAGTTTCTGTTCCCTGATAAAGAAAGAAAATGTCTTCATATAATTAATGGCTCTCTTTCTATCAGTTGGCTATTGCTGAGGGACGAATAACCACAACCATTTTCAATGACACACAAAGTAAGTGTTCATTCTTCCCCATCTAAGAGTAGGCAGGAATATGGCTAACGGCAGCTGCTATTAGAGGCTATAGGCCCACATTCTCTCTCACCCTCCAGCCTGGGCAAGTACTTCTCTTGCTATGAGGTCTCTTAGCAATAGCTAAGAAGCTAAGTGCAAAAGGACAGCCAGTCATTCAAATGGATTTCACAGCTTTATCGCTCCCATTTACACTGGTGAAAAAGTATGTCTCATGATCAAACCCAAAGTGAGGAAATATCTTGGCCATTTTTTTTTTTTTTTTTTGCGGTAGGGAGGGAACTGGGGCCCTTAGCCCCATTTCTGTCTATGCCTTACTGCCTACCTTCCTGTCTCTTTGTTTTACTTATGTTTGGCTGCACTGGGTCTTCCTTGCTGATTTGGCTTTTTCTCTAGCTGTGGTGTGAAGGCTTCTCCTTATGGTAGCTTCTCTTGTTGCAGAGCAGTCTCGCAACAAGCTGACTTTAGTAGTTGTAGCTTGTGGGCTCAGTAGTTGCAGTTTCTGAGCTCCAGAGGACAGGCTCAGTAGTTAGGGTGCATGGGTTTAGTTGCTCTATGGCATGTGGGATCTTCTTGGACCCAGGATTGAATCCATGTCTCCTGCATTCACAGGCTGGTTCTTTACCACTGGAACACCAGGGAAGCCCCCTTCTGTTTTTCTTGCTCTGTATATTGTATACTGGGATGGTTATGCCTTTCCATCAGACTTCAGTGACTATTTCCACCAAATTGCAAGGCTAAAGTTTTGTGTGCACTCAAAGTCCATTGTTAATAATGTGTTTTGGATGGCATGTTCCTCTTTCAGGGCCATCTGACGAAATCCTTTACCAAGAAATATTGATCATCACAGAAATTGTGCTCATCTCTCAGAACAATAAGGCCCCTGTGGTCTGTTCTGTGGAGTCTGAACATTGTTTGTTCCACCCAGACACATATAAAACATGTTGTTTTGGCACCAAACTTCTGGGTGGAATTTACCCGAAAGTGGCGCCTCCTTAGGACTGAAACATGAATGACACTGTATTTCTTGTGAGATAGGTTTATGCCTTGCCCAGCTGGTTGCGTCCTCGCAGGGTTTGGCTTTGTAATCAAATTCATACCCACTATCATTTGTGCTTGAATTCTCCTATATTAAGTAGGATTGGGAAAATATGGTTAGCGGCAAGTACTTCTCTTGCTATGAGGTCTCTTAGCAATAGCTAAGAAGCTAAGTGCAAAGGACAGCCAGTCATTCAAATGGATTTCACAGCTTTATCGCTCCCATTTACACTGGTGAAAAAGTATGTCTCATGATCAAACCCAAAGTGAGGAAATATCTTGGCCATTTTTTTTTTTTTTTTTGCGGTAGGGAGGGAACTGGGGCCCTTAGCCCCATTTCTGTCTATGCCTTACTGCCTACCTTCCTGTCTCTTTGTTTTACTTATGTTTGGCTGCACTGGGTCTTCCTTGCTGATTTGGCTTTTTCTCTAGCTGTGGTGTGAAGGCTTCTCCTTATGGTAGCTTCTCTTGTTGCAGAGCAGTCTCGCAACAAGCTGACTTTAGTAGTTGTAGCTTGTGGGCTCAGTAGTTGCAGTTTCTGAGCTCCAGAGGACAGGCTCAGTAGTTAGGGTGCATGGGTTTAGTTGCTCTATGGCATGTGGGATCTTCTTGGACCCAGGATTGAATCCATGTCTCCTGCATTCACAGGCTGGTTCTTTACCACTGGAACACCAGGGAAGCCCCCTTCTGTTTTTCTTGCTCTGTATATTGTATACTGGGATGGTTATGCCTTTCCATCAGACTTCAGTGACTATTTCCACCAAATTGCAAGGCTAAAGTTTTGTGTGCACTCAAAGTCCATTGTTAATAATGTGTTTTGGATGGCATGTTCCTCTTTCAGGGCCATCTGACGAAATCCTTTACCAAGAAATATTGATCATCACAGAAATTGTGCTCATCTCTCAGAACAATAAGGCCCCTGTGGTCTGTTCTGTGGAGTCTGAACATTGTTTGTTCCACCCAGACACATATAAAACATGTTGTTTTGGCACCAAACTTCTGGGTGGAATTTACCCGAAAGTGGCGCCTCCTTAGGACTGAAACATGAATGACACTGTATTTCTTGTGAGATAGGTTTATGCCTTGCCCAGCTGGTTGCGTCCTCGCAGGGTTTGGCTTTGTAATCAAATTCATACCCACTATCATTTGTGCTTGAATTCTCCTATATTAAGTAGGATTGTGGGGGTGGCAGAAAGAGTGAGCTGATGGGTGGTTACCCGCGTGTGTGTATGATGAAACAAATATATTTATTTTATAATTAACCAGAACCTTTTCTATAATCATACTACCATTCTGTGGTTCCTGGGTTTCCGTGGCAGCTCAGATGGTAAAGAATCTGCCTGAAATGCGGAAGAGACCCAGGTTTGATCCCTGGGTGGAGAAGATCCCCTGGAGAAGGAAATGGCATCCCACTCCACTATTCTTGCCTGGGGAATTCCATGGACAGAGGAGCCTGGCGGGCTACAGTCCATGGGGTCGCAAAGAATCGTACATGGCTGAGCAATGAGCACTTTCGTTTTGTCACTTCTGTGCTTCCCGTGCTCATCAGTAAACGTGAAACAATGTGTGTTTACATCACAGTTCAGAGGGAATAGAGACACACATTTATCACCACTGTTTAGGTTTCATCAGATGCATTTTTAAAATTCCTGACCCAAGGACCCGTAAGGAGAGTTATAATTTAAAACGCTGCGCCCATCTTACTTTCTCCTTAACCAGGCAGAGCAGGCTGACTCACATGTTGGGAGGCATGGGAACACTTGATCTGTTACCACTGCTTTGCATCCTGCCATGTTCGAGGCTTCTTAGGAGCAAGCTCGATGTATTTTGGGAGCTCACAGATTGCATTTGAATGAGTCAGGAATATTTTCCAGCTTATTTTACTGAACTTCCTCCTATGTGGCCCAAATGGAGAAAAAAATGTGCTGTTTTCCCAAGAGTGGATATTGGTGTCACGCCTAGTGTGTGTCTGTTATTGTATCTCATCATTCCGCAGATTAAACACTTGTCTGGTTTTGTGCTTGGCCATGAAGGTGTTCATGTGCCCAAAGAGTGCATTTTTACTGGTTAATTCAAATCGGGAAGCAGCTCTCCCTGAAACCATATATTTTAATTCCCCACACCCAAACACTTTGTGTTCTTAGATAATCCTGCATGGTCTTGAGCAAACCTGTAAGTGTCCGTTCATCTTTAAGAGTTACTTGGGGTGATAACTATGCACATGTGACTCCCCAAGCATGCACTCCCCATGATGGAGGATTAGTTGCCTGGTTATTTGTGGTTATGTTAGAAACACCTGTGGATTCCAGGGTTGGTAGATTGTTTCATCGGGACCACGTGTCATACATTTTTAATAACTCACTGAACCCAGGTGCTTCCTGATTATCTGTTTGATGAGTAGAGTGACCAAAATTAAACCAGAATAAACAAGTCCTGCTAGAGTTACTTTCATTTTGCCTACCCATTTGCATTGCCATACCCATGGACACTCTTCAAAGGAGAGCTCCATGGTTGGCTACCACCTCATTTTTTATAACATTTCCATTGATTTCTTTGGTATGTATTTATTTTGACTGCTCCAGGTCTTCGTTGCAGCTCACAGGATATTCATTGTGGCTTAGGGGATCTTTTTGTTGCAGGGTGTGAGCTCTTAGTTGTGGCACATAGGATCTCGTTCCCACATCGGGAATCAAACCAAGGCCCCAGCATTGGGAGCACAGAGTCAGCTGCTGGACCCCCAGGGAAGCCCCGCTGTCTCATTTTAACTTTGTTGTTGTTCAGTCGTTCAGTCGTGTTCAGCTCTTTGTGAACCCATGGACTGTCATACACCAGGCTTCCCTGTCCCTCACTGTCTCCCAGAGTTTGCTCAAACTCATGTCCATTGAGTCAGTGATGCCATTCAACCATTTCGTCTTGAGTAGGACCTAAAATCACTACAGATTCTTCCCAAACCATACTTCATGCCTGATGCAAAATAATCTACCAAACGAATATATGACTAAGCATATACATATATGTGGGCTTCCCTGGTGGCTCAGTTGGAAAGGATTTTCCTGCAATGCAGAAGACCTGGGTTCAATCCCTGGGCTGAGAAGAACCCCAGGAGGAGGAAGGAAGTGGCAATCCATTCCAGTATTCTTGCCTGGAGCATTCCACTGACAGAGGAACCTGGTGGACTGAAATCTATGGGGTCATAAAGAGTTGAACATGATCAAGTGACTAAGCTCAGCACAGCATATATATATGAATGTATTTAATGTAAATGGTCACCATGAATGCCAGGATAAGCCACCCTGCTCTTATTTTAGTTTTATGTTTAATTCCTCTTGTACATACAGTTCCCAAGTATTCCGAGACTGTTGGAAACATCATGCATCAGGAAAGAACAGAGATAAGGAACCTCAAAAGGACCAAATCGTTCAGCCCATTAATCAAATCCATAATTCCCATGAAGGCAGGTAAAACAATGAATAGCACTAAGTGAAAAAAATTACCCTATATCATGAGCATATTTAAGAGCTAAAATCAGAAACTGTTACCCCTGGGCTCACCAGAGACACTTCCGAACAGCAGAGACATTTGAAGACCCTCATTAAGAAGATGTCGCCTGTGTGCTCAGATAAAGCAGGAAAGAAAAATGTATCTAAATTTCCAGTGAAGTGTAGCTCCTACTCCTCCCACTCCGCTTCCCTGAATGATTCTCAAAGTTACGATACAAACAAAATGGAGCTTGAAAAAGACAAAATGGGACTCGTGCTTTTTTTTTTTTCCTATGAAATATCTTAATGGAATTGCTGTTGCCTGCCTTCTGCATAATGATGATTCGGTTTTTCCATATACTTAGAAAAGAAAATTTTAAGTTTCCAGTTAATGTAGTTATGTCCAATAAGTATCCCCACTATGTTTCTAGGTACCTTATAATTAGGGCATTTAGGGGATGTATTTATTTGGTTGTGCCTTATGCAGTTAGGTTAGTACGTACCATTAGTACTTCTCATGGTTTAATGGAAATGATAGCTGAAATGTGAAAGAATGCCTCCTCTGTGGGTAGAATGAAGCCTGGAACCCAACAGCTATTGCAGTTAAATGTGTGCCAGTTCTCATAAAGAGAGCATCCGCAGGCGATGAAGGCTGAGCTGAATGCACAGGACCAGAAAGAGCCTCTCTCAGTCTCCTTTCCTGCAGTCTCTATGCCTGACTCTTCACTGAGCCTGTCTTCGGCTCCAGCGGTCCCCAGCCTTTTTGGTACCAGGAACCGGTGTAGTCGTGGAAGACAGTTTTTCCACGGACAAGAGAGCAGAATGGTTTGGGGATGATTCAAGCACATTACATTTATTGTGCTCTTTATTTATATTATTACTACCTCAGCTCTACCTCAGATCATTAAGCATTGGTTCCCAGAGGTTGGGGACCCCTGCTTTACTCCATTAATAGATGCATGCACCAATTTACATCCTGTAGCCAAAGTCCTTTTATGCTTTTTCTCTCTTTTAGTCAAAGTACCAACTTGTATTTCATTTAGCTGTAGTTCTGAAAAATTATGCCAAATCACTATTTGTGATTCTCCAAATCACCATATTTCAGAGAAGAGTGATGCTTAGAATGACTTGTACTTCAAGCATAAAGGGTGACAGCCAAATGGTTCATGTACCCGATTCACCATGTTGACTTCCAGTGTTTAAGGCTGAAACAGCGACTCATTCAGAACCAAAAGCAAACCAGACAGACAAAACCAAGGTTCTCTAACATCCAGTTTATGGATGCAAAACCTTCTTGAATTGTTGGACTTGGATTCTCATGAGGGGATTGTGGAAGGAGGCAGAAGCTTGTGTTTCAGAACTGGCACCTTGTTAAGCTTTCTCTCTCTCAATGCAGAGTCACTTCCAAGTAGCATGCAGTTACTCATTTTTTTGTTTTTTGTTTTTTTCACTGATTCAACAGGCAGGTGCCAGGTCCTGCGTCGGCTTATCAAATTACTGAATGACTTAAAAGATAGTCTTTCTTTTCAAGAAGTTCATGAAACAGGCATATGAAACTATAAAATTGCATACTTATGTAAAATATAATATAATCATGTTGAAATCTTTGTGACCCCATGGACTGTAGCCTAGCAGGCTCCTGGTACTTCTCATGGTTTAATGGAAATGATAGCTGAAATGTGAAAGAATGCCTCCTCTGTGGGTAGAATGAAGCCTGGAACCCAACAGCTATTGCAGTTAAATGTGTGCCAGTTCTCATAAAGAGAGCATCCGCAGGCGATGAAGGCTGAGCTGAATGCACAGGACCAGAAAGAGCCTCTCTCAGTCTCCTTTCCTGCAGTCTCTATGCCTGACTCTTCACTGAGCCTGTCTTCGGCTCCAGCGGTCCCCAGCCTTTTTGGTACCAGGAACCGGTGTAGTCGTGGAAGACAGTTTTTCCACGGACAAGAGAGCAGAATGGTTTGGGGATGATTCAAGCACATTACATTTATTGTGCTCTTTATTTATATTATTACTACCTCAGCTCTACCTCAGATCATTAAGCATTGGTTCCCAGAGGTTGGGGACCCCTGCTTTACTCCATTAATAGATGCATGCACCAATTTACATCCTGTAGCCAAAGTCCTTTTATGCTTTTCTCTCTTTTAGTCAACGTACCAACTTGTATTTCATTTAGCTGTAGTTCTGAAAAATTATGCCAAATCACTATTTGTGATTCTCCAAATCACCATATTTCAGAGAAGAGTGATGCTTAGAATGACTTGTACTTCAAGCATAAAGGGTGACAGCCAAATGGTTCATGTACCCGATTCACCATGTTGACTTCCAGTGTTTAAGGCTGAAACAGCGACTCATTCAGAACCAAAAGCAAACCAGACAGACAAAACCAAGGTTCTCTAACATCCAGTTTATGGATGCAAAACCTTCTTGAATTGTTGGACTTGGATTCTCATGAGGGGATTGTGGAAGGAGGCAGAAGCTTGTGTTTCAGAACTGGCACCTTGTTAAGCTTTCTCTCTCTCAATGCAGAGTCACTTCCAAGTAGCATGCAGTTACTCATTTTTTTGTTTTTTGTTTTTTTCACTGATTCAACAGGCAGGTGCCAGGTCCTGCGTCGGCTTATCAAATTACTGAATGACTTAAAAGATAGTCTTTCTTTTCAAGAAGTTCATGAAACAGGCATATGAAACTATAAAATTGCATACTTATGTAAAATATAATATAATCATGTTGAAATCTTTGTGACCCCATGGACTGTAGCCTAGCAGGCTCCTGGCTCATGGGATTCTCAGGCAAGAATACTAGCGTGGGTTGCCCTCCTCCAGGGGATCTTCCTGGTGCACGGATCCAATCTGCATCTCCTGTGTCTGGCAGAGTCTTTACCGCTGAGCCACTAGAGATAGACAGTTCTGACAAATGATTACAAACTCACATGTTCTTGAGGGACAGGTAGGTAAGGGAATGGCTGAAAATGAAAATGGAAATGTTAAAAACCAATGAATTTTAGATGCTGTGTCCAGCTTCCTGAATCAGCATGCAGATTGTATTTTTGTGCATCCTGCCCTTCCTTCACGCTCAGCCCAAACTCTCCATGTTTATGCAGACCTTTCCTGCTTGCCTTCCACTCCCTCTTACACATACAGCCTAGACTCTCTGTTTAGTCTTTTTTAGCTAAGTTCTCACATCATGTTAAAATCCCTCTCCTTCTTCTGACCTTACAGCGCATGTTTTTTGTTAATTCCTGAACCTGGTTAAACTCCTCTATTTTTCTGCTCTTGAGAGAAATTCCAGTAGTGGGTGATGATTGTCCTGCGGCATGTTCAGTTTTGTCTGACGGCACTTAGGTCCTCCCCACAGACCAGCTTTGTTTTTATTCAGCTCTCGTTCCTGTCTTCTAACTTCCCCATGGTAACTGTCCCCAAATTTTACTTTTGAGAACATGATCCAGCTCTTTCATTTATCTTTAACGAGAACATTGGGATTATTCAGACGCAAAGCGTTTCTTAACTGTTCTTCCCCCCATGTTTCCCCAAGATTCTGCTCACAGCCTTTCTCCATTTGTAGTGGTCTCCTTGGTGGATTTCATCCAACTTCGAGGGCGGGGGTGGGGAACATCAGCCTAATTCTCACTCGCTTTTCTGAGCTCTCTGTAGATCACCTCCAACACTGTATACAACATACAAAAGCTTGAACACTGAGTTTAAAAATACACCTATCTGGGACTTCCCCTGGTGGTCCAGTGGGTAAGGACACCGCCTTGCAGTGCAAGGCGCGGTTAACAGGCATATGAAACTATAAAATTGCATACTTATGTAAAATATAATATAATCATGTTGAAATCTTTGTGACCCCATGGACTGTAGCCTAGCAGGCTCCTGGCTCATGGGATTCTCAGGCAAGAATACTAGCGTGGGTTGCCCTCCTCCAGGGGATCTTCCTGGTGCACGGATCCAATCTGCATCTCCTGTGTCTGGCAGAGTCTTTACCGCTGAGCCACTAGAGATAGACAGTTCTGACAAATGATTACAAACTCACATGTTCTTGAGGGACAGGTAGGTAAGGGAATGGCTGAAAATGAAAATGGAAATGTTAAAAACCAATGAATTTTAGATGCTGTGTCCAGCTTCCTGAATCAGCATGCAGATTGTATTTTTGTGCATCCTGCCCTTCCTTCACGCTCAGCCCAAACTCTCCATGTTTATGCAGACCTTTCCTGCTTGCCTTCCACTCCCTCTTACACATACAGCCTAGACTCTCTGTTTAGTCTTTTTTAGCTAAGTTCTCACATCATGTTAAAATCCCTCTCCTTCTTCTGACCTTACAGCGCATGTTTTTTGTTAATTCCTGAACCTGGTTAAACTCCTCTATTTTTCTGCTCTTGAGAGAAATTCCAGTAGTGGGTGATGATTGTCCTGCGGCATGTTCAGTTTTGTCTGACGGCACTTAGGTCCTCCCCACAGACCAGCTTTGTTTTTATTCAGCTCTCGTTCCTGTCTTCTAACTTCCCCATGGTAACTGTCCCCAAATTTTACTTTTGAGAACATGATCCAGCTCTTTCATTTATCTTTAACGAGAACATTGGGATTATTCAGACGCAAAGCGTTTCTTAACTGTTCTTCCCCCCATGTTTCCCCAAGATTCTGCTCACAGCCTTTCTCCATTTGTAGTGGTCTCCTTGGTGGATTTCATCCAACTTCGAGGGCGGGGGTGGGGAACATCAGCCTAATTCTCACTCGCTTTTCTGAGCTCTCTGTAGATCACCTCCAACACTGTATACAACATACAAAAGCTTGAACACTGAGTTTAAAAATACACCTATCTGGGACTTCCCCTGGTGGTCCAGTGGGTAAGGACACCGCCTTGCAGTGCAAGGGGCGCCGGTTTGAGCCCTGGCCTGGGAAGATCCCACGTGCCACGGAGCAGCTGGACCGATGTGTCCAATCACCGGGCCAGAGCTCTGGAGTGCATGCGCCCAGAGCCGGTGCTCTACAACAACAGAGGCCACCACGATGGGAGGCCCACAGGAGCCAAAGAACAAAGATGGATGAAAATAGAGAAATGAAAGACCAACAGAAGTGGCCCGCCTGCTCCCCTCCCTCCCCAACCCGACCCCCGCCCAAAATAAATAAAAATAAATCTTAAAAAAAAAAATACACCTATCTGGGCTTGCATGGTGGTCCAGTGGGTAAAGAGTCCACCTTACAGTGCAAGGGGCACCAGTTTGATCCCTGATCCAGGAATATCCCACATACCATGGAGCAACTGGACTGGTGTGTCCAGTTGTAAGCCAGCACTCTGGAATGTATGGGCCCAGAGCTGGTGCTCTGCAGTGAGAGAGGCACTCTGTGGGAACTTTTGGGGGACTATGAGAAATCTTCCTAGCTGGGCAGCTTTGACACTTGGAAGCAGCTCTATATCTGCCCTAATTTTCCTCCTTGGAGAATCATATAGATCATAGACCTTTCCGCCACGTAGTTGTGGAATGGACATTTTGAGTTCCTGAGACAGGCATGGGCATAGAGTAAAGGAAAAGATTAGATTTGGAAATACAAGATTTGAATGGGAGTTCTAGCTTTACCAGTTAGTGCCTCTGTGATCTCTAGCAAATTGCTGAACTCTCTTTGCCTCAGTTCCATGATCACAGCAGTACTTTTCACTGAGGATTGTTGTGGGCATTCCAGAGGCTAGTATGTATAATTTGTAAGTTCTTAATGAATTCTAAAGTGATAAACCTTGATTTAATCTTTGAGATAACCAGGCATATAGTCGGTGGCTCAAATGGTAATCTGCCTGCAGTGCAGGAGACCTAGGTTTAATGCCTGTGTCAGGGAGATCCCCTGGAGAAGGAAATGGCAACCTACTCCAGTATTCTTGCCTGGGAAATCCTAGCAATCCCCGTGGACAGTGGAGCCTGGTGGGCTGCAGTCCATGGAGTCGCAAAGAGTTGGACACGACTGAGCAATTAATACTTTCACGTTCATAGTCCCCCAAAAGTTCCCGCAGAGAGAAGAGATTTACAAAAACAAGGGGATTTGGGTGTGTGAACAACGTCTCTTTTGCAGCAATTCCTCTTTTTGTTCTCAATGAATCAAGTTCTCTACTAAGTCTATAACTGTTACTTTAAATCCATGTGAAATTGCTGTTCTTAGTGGATTATTTTTTTCAGGCAGTTATTAGAAACTGTAAATGGTCCAAGTGGATTATTTTTTTCAGGCAGTTATTAGAAACTGTAAATGGTCCAAACTAATAGTGGTAATACTTCCTTTCAGAGTTCCCTGGGGGCAGCCCAGGCATTGGAAGGGCACGAGATTCTGCTTGATATTGAGTTAACAATTCTTTTGCTGAGGATACTGGGGTGCGGGCAGAGGTTATGCCAGCTTCAGCTGCTGTGTATTCATTACCAGCATCCTGCCCATCAGGACTCGCTCGTTACCTCTGTCTTCCACAGAGTGAACAAGCTGGTGCACACACTGCAGTTCCTGGAACTCATGGAAGTTCAAACATATAAGGCAAAATTCCTTTGATTATTATTTCGTTATTAAAGTCATTCTTAACACCAGGATCCCTGATGTCTGGCTAAAATTTGGAAGTCTTTGACTTGATGAATCAAGACGATATTAGGTGTAATTTGTTAAGTTTATTCTTTAACTCGCTACTTTTTGGTACTAAAGTGCTTCATATCTAGTGCTCGGGAATGCTGTGATTTTCTTTTAGCTGACTAAATAGGCAACTCTGTATTTAAAAAAGTCAGTCTTGGGCTTCCCTGGTGGTCCAGTGGGTAAAGAGTCCACCTTGCAGTGCAAGGGGCACCGGTTTGACCCCTGGCCCAGGAAGATCCCACGTGCTGCAGAGAGGCTGCACCAGTGCGTGCAATTACAAGCCAGCGGTCTGAAGCGCATGTGCCCAGAGCCAGTGCTCTGCAACAAGAGAGGCCACTGTGATGGGAGGCCCCCCACATGGGCCAGGGAATGAAGATGGATGAAAATAAATAAATACATAAATAAAAACAATGAAAGGGGCCCAAATTTTTTTTAAAAGTCAGTCTTTTGCGATTTCCCTGATGGTCCAGTGGTTAAGAATCTGCCTGCCAATACAGGGGACGAGGGTTCAATCCTTGGTCTGGGAAGATCCCACACGCTGAAGGATGTGTACTCAGGATTATCTCTTGGAGTACATATCCCTACCTCAAGATGCTAATCTGTTTGTATGCAAACATTTGTGTGCAAAATATAAAACCATGAAAAAGAGCCCTTGCTTTATATTGTATGTCGATGTGTATAAATATATATGTATATGCAAAAATGAATGTTTTTTCAGTATGGAGCATTTTTTTTTTAATAAGACATTACAAGTAACCTTGATTGTACTGTGAAAAGGCACGCAACCTCTTCAGTGTCTGCATCTTCCTGATTCCATTCTCAATTAGGTGTCAAACATAAATTCTAATTCTTGCATTCTTATGTGGTGTTTAATTGTACAGATTCCATAAAAAATCACTTAATATAAAGAAAACAAATACTCTTTTTTATTACCACACTAAATACTTTTGCCAGCAAATGCTTTTGGGCGTTCTTTTTATTTATGGGTTTCCTGCAATGCCAGAGAGCTTTTGTCTTTTTTAGTGCTTTTATATTTATAGTTGTGGGATGATCATTTTCTGCTTGGTTTCACATTGAGCTCTTTCAGAACTTTAAAATTTGATTTTGTTTACTAAAAGACGATATTAGGTGTAATTTGTTAAGTTTATTCTTTAACTCGCTACTTTTTGGTACTAAAGTGCTTCATATCTAGTGCTCGGGAATGCTGTGATTTTCTTTTAGCTGACTAAATAGGCAACTCTGTATTTAAAAAAGTCAGTCTTGGGCTTCCCTGGTGGTCCAGTGGGTAAAGAGTCCACCTTGCAGTGCAAGGGGCACCGGTTTGACCCCTGGCCCAGGAAGATCCCACGTGCTGCAGAGAGGCTGCACCAGTGCGTGCAATTACAAGCCAGCGGTCTGAAGCGCATGTGCCCAGAGCCAGTGCTCTGCAACAAGAGAGGCCACTGTGATGGGAGGCCCCCCACATGGGCCAGGGAATGAAGATGGATGAAAATAAATAAATACATAAATAAAAACAATGAAAGGGGCCCAAATTTTTTTTAAAAGTCAGTCTTTTGCGATTTCCCTGATGGTCCAGTGGTTAAGAATCTGCCTGCCAATACAGGGGACGAGGGTTCAATCCTTGGTCTGGGAAGATCCCACACGCTGAAGGATGTGTACTCAGGATTATCTCTTGGAGTACATATCCCTACCTCAAGATGCTAATCTGTTTGTATGCAAACATTTGTGTGCAAAATATAAAACCATGAAAAAGAGCCCTTGCTTTATATTGTATGTCGATGTGTATAAATATATATGTATATGCAAAAATGAATGTTTTTTCAGTATGGAGCATTTTTTTTTAATAAGACATTACAAGTAACCTTGATTGTACTGTGAAAAGGCACGCAACCTCTTCAGTGTCTGCATCTTCCTGATTCCATTCTCAATTAGGTGTCAAACATAAATTCTAATTCTTGCATTCTTATGTGGTGTTTAATTGTACAGATTCCATAAAAAATCACTTAATATAAAGAAAACAAATACTCTTTTTTATTACCACACTAAATACTTTTGCCAGCAAATGCTTTTGGGCGTTCTTTTTATTTATGGGTTTCCTGCAATGCCAGAGAGCTTTTGTCTTTTTTAGTGCTTTTATATTTATAGTTGTGGGATGATCATTTTCTGCTTGGTTTCACATTGAGCTCTTTCAGAACTAGTTGGAGTAGTAATAGTTTCATACTGTTTATACTTTCTCCCCCTGAGTCCTATGTTAAATCTTTTTCACTCTATCAGTGACACCGCTGTATATTATGCTATACATTCTTGGACTATTAACTTTAGGCACTGCTAATGATTTCTTTAACGTATATACATGTATATGTGTGTATATATATATATGTGTGTGTATATATATATATACAGCTCATAAAACATGTAAATGTTTATTTTTAATTTTTCCCCCATCGTGTCTCTCTTATTTCCATATTTTATTTATTTTTATCCATCTTTATTTTTTGCCCTGTGTGGGCCTCCCATTGCAGTGGCCTCTCTCCTTGCAGAGCACTGGCTCTGGATGCATGCGCTCCAGCATGCCGGCTTGTAATTGGACACACTGGTCCAGCCCTCCGCGGCACGTGGGATCTTCCTGGGCCCAGAGCAAACCAGTGCCCCATGCACTGCAAAGTGGAAACTCTACCCACTGGACCACCAGAGAAGCCCTAATGTTTCTTATTAAAACACGAAAACTCAAAACATAATCAACTCTATCAGCAAGAAAAAAAAAAGAACCAGGAGATTTTTTTTTTTTTTCAAATGAGATTGCCAGAGAAACAGGTTTGTAAAATACGAATGTTGGAAAACAAAGTAAATTATAAAAGATTCCTAAAGGGAGAGATTTAGTTTTCTTAAAAAGCAGCTTGTTTGGTATTCCATTGGAGCTTTTATTTTTAATAAGACATTACAAGTAACCTTGATTGTACTGTGAAAAGGCACGCAACCTCTTCAGTGTCTGCATCTTCCTGATTCCATTCTCAATTAGGTGTCAAACATAAATTCTAATTCTTGCATTCTTATGTGGTGTTTAATTGTACAGATTCCATAAAAAATCACTTAATATAAAGAAAACAAATACTCTTTTTTATTACCACACTAAATACTTTTGCCAGCAAATGCTTTTGGGCGTTCTTTTTATTTATGGGTTTCCTGCAATGCCAGAGAGCTTTTGTCTTTTTTAGTGCTTTTATATTTATAGTTGTGGGATGATCATTTTCTGCTTGGTTTCACATTGAGCTCTTTCAGAACTAGTTGGAGTAGTAATAGTTTCATACTGTTTATACTTTCTCCCCCTGAGTCCTATGTTAAATCTTTTTCACTCTATCAGTGACACCGCTGTATATTATGCTATACATTCTTGGACTATTAACTTTAGGCACTGCTAATGATTTCTTTAACGTATATACATGTATATGTGTGTATATATATATATGTGTGTGTATATATATATATATACAGCTCATAAAACATGTAAATGTTTATTTTTAATTTTTCCCCCATCGTGTCTCTCTTATTTCCATATTTTATTTATTTTTATCCATCTTTATTTTTTGCCCTGTGTGGGCCTCCCATTGCAGTGGCCTCTCTCCTTGCAGAGCACTGGCTCTGGATGCATGCGCTCCAGCATGCCGGCTTGTAATTGGACACACTGGTCCAGCCCTCCGCGGCACGTGGGATCTTCCTGGGCCCAGAGCAAACCAGTGCCCCATGCACTGCAAAGTGGAAACTCTACCCACTGGACCACCAGAGAAGCCCTAATGTTTCTTATTAAAACACGAAAACTCAAAACATAATCAACTCTATCAGCAAGAAAAAAAAAAAAGAACCAGGAGATTTTTTTTTTTTTTCAAATGAGATTGCCAGAGAAACAGGTTTGTAAAATACGAATGTTGGAAAACAAAGTAAATTATAAAAGATTCCTAAAGGGAGAGATTTAGTTTTCTTAAAAAGCAGCTTGTTTGGTATTCCATTCCTATACTTAATTTTTTTTAAAAAGTAACACATTTGAAAAAATCAACAATAACAGCATGATGGTTTTCTTTTTTAAAAAAAAGATTTATTTATTTTATTCATGGGGGCTGGTGGGGAGGGAGGGGAGCGGGCAGGCCACTTCTATTGGTCTTTCATTTGTCCATTTTCATCCATCTTTGTTCTTTGGCCCGTGTGGGCCTCCCATTGCCGTGGCCTCTGTTGTTGCAGAGCACCGGCTCCAGGCGCATGCGCTCCAGAGCTCCGGCTCGGTCGTTGGACACATCGGTCCAGCCGCTCTGCGGCACGTGGGATCTTCCCAGGCCAGGGATGGAACCGGCGCCCCTTGCCCTGCAAGGCAGTGTCCCTACCCACTGGACCACCAGGGAAGCCCATGATGGTTTTCTTGACTAGAATAAAACATCTGAGTCTTTGTGAGAAGGCAGGAAGGAAGACGAGGAAGGAGACTCAGAGTCACCGTGAGCTCTCCTTCCTTGTGCTCAGACATTTTTAAAGGAGGCCCGAGCAGTGGCTCACCTTCTGTTCCCGCAGCTCACAGCCCATGAAGACTGAAACTGGAGGTGATTATCAAGTGCCTGGGAAACAAATACTCTTAGGGGCAAAGTTTCGCAACAGAAGTTTGAAGGAAGCAGGCTGATTCAGCAGTGGCCCCTCAAATAGAAGAAATGAAGTTGATTGGAGTAATAACAACCCATTTTTGCATCTTCTGAATGAGGGTTCCTTGATCCTCAAAAGAACTCTTGGAAGCCACTGGATTCTTGGCTTACTTCACATTCTGGCTTCCTTTACATTTCAGCTTTTTAATTTTTTTTAACACATATTTATTCATTTGGCTGTGTCAGGTCTTTGTTACAGTGCTTGGGCTATTTAGTTGCAGCATGTGAACTCTTAGTTGAGGCACATGAGATCTAATTCCTGACTAGGGATTGAACCCAGGTCTCCTGCATTGAGAACACAGAGTCTTAGCCACTGGATCACCTGGAAGTCCCTACATTCCAGCTTTGTGATCAAAGAGGATGGTTGAGAAAAAACCTTTAATGGAAGCTTGAACACCTTAACTTGGCCGTTTCCTGGCTAAGCAGTCAATGGCTGTAGAAGAGAACACAGATAGATAGGGAGAGGAGAAAGCAGGACACAGAAGTGGGGTAAGATGAGAAGTCACTTGTGAAAAGACTGAGACAGGAGAAAAATAAGTCGGGGAAAAGAAAAGAAAACTAGATAGCAAGGGAGGTCAGATTTCATTACAGCCTAACCCATGCCTTGAACTAGAAAGCTAGAGGTATGGTACATAAAAAAAACAGATAAATAAAAAATAAGAACAGTGCATTTTCTTAATGCACTAAGGTGGACTGAAGAAATGTTTACAAAATATTTATTGAGGTTGCCCCAGCAGCGCCGACGTCCACATCTGGCTAGGTCCTGCCCTGCCCAGATTTACTCCCCTTGGGGCGATGGAAGGAGGAGGCACTGGAACAGCCTAGTTCTGGCCTTACAGATGTTCATCTGCTTCCAGAAAATGTCCTAGAGGAGATAGGTCAGCAGACAGGAAGTGAGGTCAATGCCAGGTTTCCCTGCCAGGAACTCTGGGTGAGGTCAATGCCAGGTTTCCGTGCTCAGACATTTTAAAGGAGGCCCGAGCAGTGGCTCACCTTCTGTTCCCGCAGCTCACAGCCCATGAAGACTGAAACTGGAGGTGATTATCAAGTGCCTGGGAAACAAATACTCTTAGGGGCAAAGTTTCGCAACAGAAGTTTGAAGGAAGCAGGCTGATTCAGCAGTGGCCCTCAAATAGAAGAAATGAAGTTGATTGGAGTAATAACAACCCATTTTTGCATCTTCTGAATGAGGGTTCCTTGATCCTCAAAAGAACTCTTGGAAGCCACTGGATTCTTGGCTTACTTCACATTCTGGCTTCCTTTACATTTCAGCTTTTTAATTTTTTTTAACACATATTTATTCATTTGGCTGTGTCAGGTCTTTGTTACAGTGCTTGGGCTATTTAGTTGCAGCATGTGAACTCTTAGTTGAGGCACATGAGATCTAATTCCTGACTAGGGATTGAACCCAGGTCTCCTGCATTGAGAACACAGAGTCTTAGCCACTGGATCACCTGGAAGTCCCTACATTCCAGCTTTGTGATCAAAGAGGATGGTTGAGAAAAAACCTTTAATGGAAGCTTGAACACCTTAACTTGGCCGTTTCCTGGCTAAGCAGTCAATGGCTGTAGAAGAGAACACAGATAGATAGGGAGAGGAGAAAGCAGGACACAGAAGTGGGGTAAGATGAGAAGTCACTTGTGAAAAGACTGAGACAGGAGAAAAATAAGTCGGGGAAAAGAAAAGAAAACTAGATAGCAAGGGAGGTCAGATTTCATTACAGCCTAACCCATGCCTTGAACTAGAAAGCTAGAGGTATGGTACATAAAAAAAACAGATAAATAAAAAATAAGAACAGTGCATTTTCTTAATGCACTAAGGTGGACTGAAGAAATGTTTACAAAATATTTATTGAGGTTGCCCCAGCAGCGCCGACGTCCACATCTGGCTAGGTCCTGCCCTGCCCAGATTTACTCCCCTTGGGGCGATGGAAGGAGGAGGCACTGGAACAGCCTAGTTCTGGCCTTACAGATGTTCATCTGCTTCCAGAAAATGTCCTAGAGGAGATAGGTCAGCAGACAGGAAGTGAGGTCAATGCCAGGTTTCCCTGCCAGGAACTCTGGGTACATAGGAGGTCTGCTGCTGGTTAAACCCCAATGCAGCCCATTGAAACGGTCAGAAAGGCGAGTCCTAGAGCCTCTTGTTAGACTTCCCTTGGAATTTTGATGCCAGGAACCTCTTCTGGTGGAAAGGGGCTGGAGAGAAACAGAAATTAAGCCAAAAAAAAAAAAAAAAAAAGCTTAATTATTAACTAATATTTCCTCTGAAATTTTTCTTTATTATAATTTATTATTCAGTTCCTTTATTAAAGTTTGCAAGTTAAGGAGCTGGTTTCCTAGCAGAGATACAGTTCCCCAAATAAAACTGGACACTTGCTTAAAAGCTACATTTTCAAGGTTAACGCTGTGGTGTCTACCTTAGCCTTTTTGCACATTCAACACAGAGCTAATCAGAGGATCTGTTGTCTCCAGGAAACCGGGAAGGAAAACAATCAGCTCTGTTCTCCTCTCTGAGCTGGGGGAGTGAGCTATAATAAGGGAACATAAGAATACATCGAGAGCCAGCAAGCCCGAACACACAGGTTAGCATGCCTGGCTGACCTAACTTGCAGGTGCGCGGTTGCCAGGTAACGTGGGGCCTCAGGGTCCTTTAAGAAGGCCTGTAGTTGGGCTTGGAGAGGTGTGGGCATGGCCCAGGGTGTTGGTGGGGGGCAGGGCAAACAGAGTCACTTTCAGGGCAACTGGCAGGGGGACTGCTCCTCACCTATGTGACAAGTAGGAACAAGCCAGGTTTGGCTCTGAACGGTCCTTTTTCCTCAGCTGCCTGTGCTGTGGAAGGGCCCTGATTAGTCATGGTCATGCAGAAGGAAGGAAAACCCCATTGCATTACTATATAAAGCATTCTTGTTTCATCGATAAGTTGTGCCCAACTCTTTGAGACCCCATGGACTATAGCCTACCAGGCTCCTCTGTCCATAGGATTTCCTAGGCAAGAATACTAGAGAGTGGGTTGGCATTTTATTCTTCAGGGGATTTTCCCTATCAAGGGATCAAACTTGAATCTTCTGCATTGGCAGGCAGATTCTGTATTACTGAACCACCAGGGAAGCCCATATAAACCACACAGTCCATAGGTATGTGTTTAAAACACAGCTCCTGTCCTTTATACAGTTACATTCTAAACTTCCTGTCATTCTTGGATAGATTCAAGGAAGACATTTGTATATGGGTGAAGAGTAAAATGATTTTTGGGAGGAGCCACTGACTGGTTGAAAACATCTGCATTCTAGTCCCAGACATGCAACTTCCATCACGGTCTGTGTTATCTAGAAGTCACAGCTTTCTCCGAGATGCACACGGTATTTGCTCAAATCTCTGTGTGTTTTAGAAAGCCCAGAATTCCCTGAAATCTCTTTAGGAATTCTGGAAGATTGACTTTCCTTTACCCTTTGACCCCTACTTTCTTCATGCATGAATGTAATTCAGATCAGGAGTCACATGGGGTTTTTTTGCATATGGTCTGCTTGTAGAGTCTGCCATTTCTTAAGCCATTTATGTGGCAAATTCATAAATATGAAACACCTTGTTCTCAAATATAGCCAGATGTATAAAGGACGTACTTTGTCCTCAGCTAATGCTGTTTTGTCTTTTAGAGGGTAATAGTAGTTCCTGGCCATTTGGTACTCTTCTGAGTTTCATTCCACTTGAGCAAGAAAAGCTTGAAGTGAATGGACAGAGGCAGCATGACTTTGTAATACAGAATAGGTGGGGGTCCTGGCCTGGAACTCCTTTACCGAGATAGGCCCAAGGTTTAAGAACAGAATCTCTTATTTTTAAAAATAGCAATGGAGCTCTTATTTAAATTATTTTTATTTTTGACTGTGCTGAGTCTTTGTTGCTGTGCATGGGCTTTCTGTAGTTGCAGGGAGCTACTCTCTAGTCGTGGTGCATGGGCATCTCATTATGGTGGTTTCTCTTGACTTGGAACATGGACTCTAGGGCACATGGGCTTTGGTAGCATGGTTTGCAGGCTCTAGATCGCAGGCTCAGTAGTTGCGGCACATGTGTTTCTTTACCCTGTGGCTTTTGGAATCTTCCTGGACCAGCAATCTAACCTGTGTCCCCTGCATTGTCAGGTGGATTCCTTACCACTGGGAAGTCCTGAGCAGAATCTCTTCTACTTTAAAAGCTACATTCCTGGGTTAGGTTCAGAGAAGGGTAAGTGCTAAAAATCACCTGGTCTCTCCTGGCCCAAGGCTTTTCTTATAGCTATATCTTTCCCAAGCTGAGAGCCTTTCTTTTTCACTTTGGGATAGCCATCTGTGCCCCAATCTGTTGAAGGTGAAGAAAAGATGGGTCATCTAAAATGACTGTAGGAAAACTGAGAGCTTGAGGCTGGAACAGAGGCATCCAAGCTGGTTTGTCACCACCTGGAATCAGGCAAACAAATGGGATCGCCAACCTTCCTAGCCTAAGGGCTATCATTTTAGCTTTCTCCGAGATGCACACGGTATTTGCTCAAATCTCTGTGTGTTTTAGAAAGCCCAGAATTCCCTGAAATCTCTTTAGGAATTCTGGAAGATTGACTTTCCTTTACCCTTTGACCCCTACTTTCTTCATGCATGAATGTAATTCAGATCAGGAGTCACATGGGGTTTTTTTGCATATGGTCTGCTTGTAGAGTCTGCCATTTCTTAAGCCATTTATGTGGCAAATTCATAAATATGAAACACCTTGTTCTCAAATATAGCCAGATGTATAAAGGACGTACTTTGTCCTCAGCTAATGCTGTTTTGTCTTTTAGAGGGTAATAGTAGTTCCTGGCCATTTGGTACTCTTCTGAGTTTCATTCCACTTGAGCAAGAAAAGCTTGAAGTGAATGGACAGAGGCAGCATGACTTTGTAATACAGAATAGGTGGGGGTCCTGGCCTGGAACTCCTTTACCGAGATAGGCCCAAGGTTTAAGAACAGAATCTCTTATTTTTAAAAATAGCAATGGAGCTCTTATTTAAATTATTTTTATTTTTGACTGTGCTGAGTCTTTGTTGCTGTGCATGGGCTTTCTGTAGTTGCGGGGAGCTACTCTCTAGTCGTGGTGCATGGGCATCTCATTATGGTGGTTTCTCTTGACTTGGAACATGGACTCTAGGGCACATGGGCTTTGGTAGCATGGTTTGCAGGCTCTAGATCGCAGGCTCAGTAGTTGCGGCACATGTGTTTCTTTACCCTGTGGCTTTTGGAATCTTCCTGGACCAGCAATCTAACCTGTGTCCCCTGCATTGTCAGGTGGATTCCTTACCACTGGGAAGTCCTGAGCAGAATCTCTTCTACTTTAAAAGCTACATTCCTGGGTTAGGTTCAGAGAAGGGTAAGTGCTAAAAATCACCTGGTCTCTCCTGGCCCAAGGCTTTTCTTATAGCTATATCTTTCCCAAGCTGAGAGCCTTTCTTTTTCACTTTGGGATAGCCATCTGTGCCCCAATCTGTTGAAGGTGAAGAAAAGATGGGTCATCTAAAATGACTGTAGGAAAACTGAGAGCTTGAGGCTGGAACAGAGGCATCCAAGCTGGTTTGTCACCACCTGGAATCAGGCAAACAAATGGGGAGATGGCAAAGGCCAACCTTCCTAGCCTAAGGGCTATCATTATACTTTATATGTTTGAGTCATTGCGAGAAAAGAAAGATTTATAGGCATTCTTTCAACGCTTACTCCACAGATATTTATTGAACACCTAGCTTATTCTGAGCTCTGCAGTGTGTTCAGAAATCTGGGTCACCAAGTATTTCCTCCTCACAGGTCTCAAGCACTGCTCTTTTTAACCGCATCCAGATCACATCCTAAGTATCAATCCATGTATTGATTGAATGCTTACATGTGTAAAGGCTCTTACAGGATTCACATTGTCAATATTTGCAAAGTCCAAGACTTGGAAACGTGGAGGAAGCTTATTTTCAGTGGATGTGTACTTTCACGGACCTTATAGTGCAACTCAAGTTGAGTTTATGTTAAAAAAAAAAAAAAAGCGCCAAAACAAACAAACTAGCACACAGACAGCACTCAAGACTGGGGGAAAAAATGATACAAAGACTGCTAAGAAGCCAATCCAGCCTTCTGCCCTGGATTCTGATATTATAGGATCTCAGTCTTAAATGTGTATTTGAAAAGATGTCTTTTTGAGAAAAGCATAAATATTTGTATAATGATATTAACAGCTGGTTATATAATGTTCTACTTGATCATGCTGAGCTTTAGGGTCTAAAATAGAGGATAGAGATGCCTAGTTCATTCAGGAGACACTGTGTTTGTCAGGCCAAAACGTGGCCCTTGGTAATAATAATCATCACCCATGATGTTACATCTCAAATGTGTGAACAAGGAAAACACAACCTTTGGAAAGCCTTTGGCAGCCATCCAGAGGTTCATATAATACCAAAGACGAGGTCTTTGGAGAAGAGTTGCTCTTTCTGAACATGTTAAGTGGCTCAGTGGTAAAAAATCCACGTGCCAATGCAGGAGACACAGATTCAATCCCCAGATCAAGAAGATCCCCCTGGACAAGGAAATCCCATTCTAGCATTCTTTCCTGGAGAATCCCAGGGACAGAGGAGTCTTATGGGCTATCTTCCATGAAGTCACAAGAGTTGGACATGATTTAGCAACTAATACCACAAAAACCCACAACTTCAGAAGTACCCTTTAGCCCTCTGAACTAAAACATACAGTGCCAAGTGCAGCTCACAGAACTTGGTGGGCTCCCAGAAAGAATTTTGCCATGTGGATTCTAGTGCAGTTGTTCTCAATTTTCCAGAATTTAAAAATCCTTGGACTTCCCTGATGGTCTAGTGGTTAAGACTCTATGCTGCCTTTGCAGGGAGTGTCAGGTCAACCCCTGGGTAGAGAATTTTCACATGCCACATGGTACAGCCAAGAAAATAAACAAAACTCCTATAATGGATTCTTACTCTATCTTCTAGAGAAGCAAGGTCAGCCAAAGACATGTTAACCAGCTATGGGAGTCTCCATTAGAAAGGCACTAAGTGTATGAATTATGCTTCATCAAATTGCTTATGACTTTGTACTCCAACCTTCTGGAAAAATGAATATGAATATATTTTCCATCATGTGGAAAGGAACTCGAGCCATAGTCTAGTTTGCTGTGGATAGTTCCAGTTTACTCTTATTGTTGTCTTGGTGAAAATATTAGTGTATTCCTCTTTTACTCTCCTATGTGACCTAGATTGAATGATAAAAGATGGTTGCTTTACCTTTAATCTGGATCTTAATCTCCCACTGGTTGAAAATAACTGCTCCAGTATCATGGCAACTTCGTCTCTATGTGGTGGTTTGAATTTGGATAAGTCATCTAACGTCCCCACTGTTTAGTGCTGTCATTGACATAACGGCATTGTACGGACAGATATTATCTACTTCCTCCCTTGTACTAAGTGTTAGTCATCTTAAATTATTGTTATTATTATTTTGGCTGCCTGGGTCCTCATTACTATACGCAGGCTTCCTTGATTTGAGACAAGTGAGGGCTACTCTGTTGCAGTGCATGGGCTTCTCACTGCAGCTTCCCTCATTGCAGAGTGTGGGCTCAGAAGTCATAGTGCACTGCTTTAGTTGCCCTGTGGCATGCGGAATCTTCCCAGATCAGGAATTGAACCCTTGTCCTCTGCAATGGCAGGCATACTTTTAACCACTAGACCACTAGGGAAGTCCCTCAAAATTATTTTGATGTGTGTTTTTTCTACAAGTGAGGTAAGATGGCTAGATGTTGGAGGATCCTTCATGCTATTCCAAGAAGTTTGGGCATCATGCTAGGCAAAAGAAAGTAACTAGGTTGGTCAGTAAGTCAATGTGTACCAAATATTTGCTTCAGAAAAGCCTATTGTAATGACCCAGGTGAGAAGAAATGGGAACATAGGCAAAAACATTGGAGAGTTATAAAACTTACATGTCTGGGAAGTCTCCAAACTCGCATCTCCTTGAGTTAAAGGGGAGAAAAGAACTTGTGCTTGGAATGAATTTCAATCAGCTTCCTACCTTCTCAACTCCAATCTAGGCCATTGGTGTAGTATTTCCTTGCTTCTCATCTTTCAGAACAGTCCTGTGTGTGCTATTTAAACAATACCACAGCATCCCAGGGCAGGATGCCTTTCAGAGATGAATCAAGTGATTCCCATGTGCTACTTTATAAATTGTTAACTGCTCTGGGATTCATAGGGATGAAAAATGCTTTATTTATTGTCCTTTGAGATGAAAGATGCATAATTTATAACAGTAGGATTACTATTTTATTTACTCTTGTGATGCTGAAATCGCATTCTTGTCTAGTGATGGAATTGTAGAATCCCTTTTAATTTGTGGGCAAGTATCTTATTAAAAGCTTCGGTGTTGGAGGGTCTGGCAACTCCAGCGTGGGTGTTGTATGAATGAAACAGTATGATCCTTTTGTTGTTACACAAAGGCTTTATTCTCCTGCTCATGAGCATAAGTGAGATGTTAAACATGTGTGCATGATGTAAAGATGTTGGCTGTAATGTGTGTTCATGCAGGCTTATGATGATATAATTATGTAGATTCTGTTGAAGTATCTTAAAATCTCACAGTTGTAGGCTTTACACAGTCATCTTCTTCAGTAATCCTTGGACCACATAAGGCATCATTATGTTTCCAGGTAATCACATGTTCCCAGCATCCAAAAATATCAACAACTTTGTGTTTAGGAAAATACCAGCTTCCTGGTTGAAGGAACCATTAGAATTCTTCACTCAGTGCCTTGTAAGGACAGCAAGTTCTGTTTGCTCACTTACTTGATCTTTTAAGGGGGTTAGGTGGCACTAGTGGTAAAGAAACTGCATGCCAATGCAGGAAACATAAGAGACAAGGGTTTGATCCCTGGGTCAGGAAGGTCCCCTGGAGTAGGGCATGGCAAGCCACTCCAGTATTTTTTTTTTAATTTTATTTTATTTATTTGGCTATTCTGGGTTTTTCACTACTGCCACAGGCTCTTCTCTAGTTGCAGGGAGTGGGGGCTACTCTCTAGTTGAGGTGAGCAGGCTTCTTGTTGCAGTGACGTTTCTTGTTGTGGAACTCGGGCTCTAGAGCTCACAGGCTTCAGTTGTTGTGGCACATGGGCTCAGTAGTTGTGGCTTCAGAGCACAGACTCAATAGTTGTGGCTCATGGGCTTAGTTGCTCCACAACATGTGAGAGCCTCCTGGATCAGGGATCGAATTCGTGTCTCCTGCATTGGCAGGCAAACTCTTTACCACTAAGCTACCAGGGAAGCCCCACTCCAGTATTCTTGCTTGGAGAATCCTGTGGAGAGAGAAGTCTGCAGACCATGGCCCATAGAGTTGCACAGAGTCAGACACAACTGAAGTGACTTAGCATGCATGTATATATGTCTATATATATTTAAAATCTTTATTAAGTTTGTTACAACATTGTTGTTTATTTTTGTTTTGGCCATGAGGCATATGGGGTTTTAGCTGTTTGAACAGGGATCGAACCTCTACCCCCTCATTGGAAAGTGAAATCTTAATCACTGGACCACCAGGGAAGTTCTTTGCTTGTCTGATTTTAATGAAAAGGTACACATCCCTTCTTAGCAGCAAGGTTTGGGACAGTTTCTTTATTTTTTTACAAACGTTTGGCCTATGTCATCTTTGCTTCAGATGGATTTGGGTGGTTTGAGTGAGACAGGAGTGTTGGAGCACGTTCCTTCCTGGTTCCGTCATCATTCCACTCCCGTGGAACTGATGTCATCTGCTCAGTGTCTTAGGGCAGAGACTCAGTGGACAGTTCAGGTAAAAGAAGGCAGGATTATCATAGCTCTTAGCTTCTTTATTAATATATTTTATTTATTATTCCAGAGGAAAAGTGCTTGCTTGCCTTTCAATTGTTTTCCTACTATTGCTATTGAGTAGGAAATAGTAAGAAAGGAAAGGGACCTCTAGATAGGTAGTTCCAGAGACTGCAGGGTAAGATTCAGCATGCACCGTCCAGAAAACCCTGGAAAACAGATGAACCAAACCAGATTTTTATATCTTAAAATGATCTTACCAGTTTGGTTGCATGCTTCCATTTTACTAGGATATTCATTGGCTTTCTTACCTAGACACTCATTTTGGAATTTCTAGGAATGTTCTGTTGGAAATACAATAAGTATTTCTAGGGAATTCCATGGTGGGCCAGTGCTTAGGTCTCAGCGCTTTCAGTGCTGAAGGCGCCCAGGTTTGATCCCTAGTTGGGGAATCAAGATTCCTCAGGCCATGCTCTGTGGCCAAAAAAAAAGAAAAAAAAAACCCAAAATGTGTCTCTCATAATTGCAGTTCCCTGCCCTTCATCTCTAGAGCAGGGAAGTGTGTTCCTTTTTCCTATTCTTTCTACTTGACAATAAAAGCAAATGAAGAGATGCTAAGACATAGATAACTAATGACTGTCTTTGTGTGTGTGGATAAACCCTGGTGTAAGACAAGGGGAGCTAGCAATTAGGTCTTCTTTCAGGACAGAAATGGACTTCAGCTAAAGGGAGGGATTAAAATCAGGTTTAGGAGAGTCCTTTGTCCCTGACTCAATCCACCTTGGATGCTTGGATGCTGTTGGGGCTATAGTTGTCTCAGCAAGCGAAAGTTGTCCACCTGTTTGGAATGACTTTAAGAATACAGGATTTGGGGCATTCAAAAATGTCATTTTACAGATCAGAAAAGTCTGATTTCCCCTTAGGTCTGTTGGCTTGTACCCAGACAAGAACCCTGATGACTAAGTACCAGCACTGAGGTCTTTTCTCTTCCACAGACTCTGGGGTGTTTCTCAGGAGGAAGCGATTAAGCTAAAGTTTCTGGAGGCTTCTTCCAACTCTGGATGATTGAAACCAAAAAAGGAGTATACCTGCACAAAACTTGGAATCATATACATTGTATCAAAATTGAAATTACTTTCCTATTTTTCAAAATGTGTATGGCTTAACATTTTTCTTTTAAAGATTTTTCCTACTATTGCTATTGAGTAGGAAATAGTAAGAAAGGAAAGGGACCTCTAGATAGGTAGTTCCAGAGACTGCAGGGTAAGATTCAGCATGCACCGTCCAGAAAACCCTGGAAAACAGATGAACCAAACCAGATTTTTATATCTTAAAATGATCTTACCAGTTTGGTTGCATGCTTCCATTTTACTAGGATATTCATTGGCTTTCTTACCTAGACACTCATTTTGGAATTTCTAGGAATGTTCTGTTGGAAATACAATAAGTATTTCTAGGGAATTCCATGGTGGGCCAGTGCTTAGGTCTCAGCGCTTTCAGTGCTGAAGGCGCCCAGGTTTGATCCCTAGTTGGGGAATCAAGATTCCTCAGGCCATGCTCTGTGGCCAAAAAAAAAGAAAAAAAAAACCCAAAATGTGTCTCTCATAATTGCAGTTCCCTGCCCTTCATCTCTAGAGCAGGGAAGTGTGTTCCTTTTTCCTATTCTTTCTACTTGACAATAAAAGCAAATGAAGAGATGCTAAGACATAGATAACTAATGACTGTCTTTGTGTGTGTGGATAAACCCTGGTGTAAGACAAGGAGCTAGCAATTAGGTCTTCTTTCAGGACAGAAATGGACTTCAGCTAAAGGGAGGGATTAAAATCAGGTTTAGGAGAGTCCTTTGTCCCTGACTCAATCCACCTTGGATGCTTGGATGCTGTTGGGGCTATAGTTGTCTCAGCAAGCGAAAGTTGTCCACCTGTTTGGAATGACTTTAAGAATACAGGATTTGGGGCATTCAAAAATGTCATTTTACAGATCAGAAAAGTCTGATTTCCCCTTAGGTCTGTTGGCTTGTACCCAGACAAGAACCCTGATGACTAAGTACCAGCACTGAGGTCTTTTCTCTTCCACAGACTCTGGGGTGTTTCTCAGGAGGAAGCGATTAAGCTAAAGTTTCTGGAGGCTTCTTCCAACTCTGGATGATTGAAACCAAAAAAGGAGTATACCTGCACAAAACTTGGAATCATATACATTGTATCAAAATTGAAATTACTTTCATATTTTTTCAAAATGTGTATGGCTTAACATTTTTTTCTTTTAAAGATTTTTTAAACATTTCTCTAGTGATGTGTAGTTACCTTTGCTTCCCCTCTTTTTTATATATTATTATGCCTTTTTTGCATTAAGGTTGCCTCTGGAGTATAAAGCAAAAGTGTTTGCTTGTTGCTTGGGAAACTTTCTATAGTTGTTCAGATTCGCACCAAGTCACTGCCAGGTTAATAGAGCTGCTTTAAATATAGCCATATATTATTAAAGCTGTGACAAATACACCAGAGTTTTATCACTTGTGATGAATGTTTCATTTCCTTGAGATCAATTCTAATTCTGGAAATGAAGTGCTCACCCAAGAAAGAAACATGACATCTTTCTGAACCTCAAAAAAAGGGAAACGTTTTTGTTCCATAAAAGAGGAAATCTTCCCAATTCTGATTTCCTAAAGGCCTTCTTGTCACCGTAGGAATAAAGAGCTATTTTCTTTTACTTTTCTTTTTAAAAATTTCTGCAGGGTACAAGCAATGTATACCTCTACCCCACACTCCCATCGTGTGAGAGGCTTGTCTTCAGAATGATGAGATCCTAGAAAATTAGAACTAGAAGGGATCTTTAGGACTCATTTGGCCCAATCTCTTCATTTTACAGATGAGAAATGCAAGGTGATTCATCCACGGTTATGTATCTGTTTAATAGTAGAAACAAGACTTGAAACCTGCTTTTGATCTCCTTCATTACCATTTTTTAAAAGATGTTTTTTGATGTAAACCATTTTTTCAAAGTCTTTATTGAATTTGTTACAATATTTCTTCTGTTTTATGTTCTTTTTTTTTTTTTTTGGACCATGTTTCTTTGGTGAGGAATGGAATCCTAACCCCTGCACTGAACTATCAGGGGAGTCCCCTATTACCATTTTTTTAAAGCATGTTTTCTTTATACTACTGGTTCTAGAGAGCAGGAAAAATATTATTGTGCTCGGGCAGACACCAGATCGATCTCTGGGTCCAGAAGATCCCCTGGAGTAGGGAATCTCTACCAACTCCAGTACTCCTGCCTGGAAAATTCCATGGATGGAGGAGCCTTGCAGGTTACTGCATGCCTTAGGCAGAAGCAAATAGAGACACTGTGGTCAAGAAGTTTAAGATGAGGCTTCCCTGGTGGTCCAGTGGATAGAGGCTCCGCCTTCCAGTGCAGAGGGCACTGGTTCGATCAATGACCTGGGAAGATACCATGTACCCCGGAACGGCTGGACTGGTGTGTCCAATTATGACCCAGCGCTCTGGAGCACTTGTGCCCAGAGCCAGTGCTCTGCAACAAGAAAGGCCACTACGATGGGAAGCCCACACGTGCTGAAGAATAAAAATGGATAAAATAAATGGATAAAAAATCAATGAAAGGGCTTCCCTGGTGGTCCAGTGAGTAAGGATACCGCCTTGCAGTGCAAGGGGTGCCAGTTTGATCCCTGGCCTGGGAAGATCCCATGTGCTGTGGAGAGGCTGGACCGATGTGTCCAATTACCGAGCTGGAACTCCGGAGCGTATGCGCTCAGGGCCAGTGCTCTGTGGCGCCAGAGGCCACTAAGATGGGAGGCCCACACAGGCCAAAGAACAGAGATACAGAGATGGATGAAAATAGATAAATGAAGGACCAATAGAAGTGGTCAAAAAAAAAAGAAAAAAAGAAATCAATGAAAGAGGACAAAATTAAAAAAAAAAAAAAATTTCAAGATCAAGGTCAAAGAGATGCCCAGTAACTGAACCTATAATAACAATATATACATACAATGAGAAAGACCTGCATGCAAATCATTGTCAATTGGGGCTGCAAGGGTGGAATTTTAGGACCATCTCAGATTGAGACAGTCACTCGTGGTTGTCTTCTCTCTCACCTGTGCCTTCTGCCCTAGAGCCATTTTGAACTGAGCTGCGTGCACCCTACAAATAGAAAAGGAGATGAGCTCACATTTTCCATTTATCCCTAGAATGCCTCCCAGGTACCTGTTCATCACCCACAATCGTGAAGATAATATTCTTCCCTCTCTTTGCTGAGCTATCTGCCTGCTTCTTGCTGTAATTTTGCAGCTTTTACTTAGCAGCTCTGATAAAACAAGAGAGAAGCATACATTAGACATGCTCCTTTGGAATAGTGCTCTCCTGTGTCCAGACAGCAGTTATAAATACTAAGCACGGACAACAAAAGAGATTGCATGGAGAGGGGGCTCATTGTGATGCTCAGACCTGAGACCTTACAAATTGCTTGGTGTTTCACTTGAACCTGAAGCTGTTCTGTGACACGTCTCCTTGGTCTGGCATTGGTTCTGAGATAACACCAGTAGGGTGACTTCTGTTTTCAACACAGAGGCCTACAGTGTTATTTCAGCTGCTGCAGCAGCCTAGGTATGTTCAAGCAGACCTAGCAGGCAGAAATGTGTGATGGATGTTTTCTTCAGTATCTTCCCAACTCAGCATCTTCCTCCACTCTTTCCACAAGCTTCTAAAAGTCATAATTAGGGACTTCTCTATTGGTCCAGTGGTTAAGAATGTGCCTTGCAAAGCAGAGAACATGGGTTTGACCCTTGGTTGGGGATCTAAGATCTCACATGCTGTGGCACAAATAAGCCCTCACTGTGCAACTAGAGAGTCTGTGTGTCACAGTGAAAGATCCCACATGCCACAGCTAAGACCTGACACCAAGTAAATAAATATTAAAAAACAAAGATGAGGTTCAAAAGAAATGGCATGAAGTGAAAGATCCTCTCCCTTCTTTGTAGAATTAAGATAACTTTGACCTTATAGCTTTTCAGCTAAAAGCATTTTTTTAAAGATTAAGCTCATTTAGATTTTTTACAAAAGTATTTCAGCAGGATCTGCTGCAGGGGGTTTGTTACTGTTACATTTTGTTGCTTAATTTTAAATTAACCGTTTCAGGTTTGAATACTAGAGGGAGAACCCAGTTTTCAATTCTATTGGCTTTTTATTAAGTTTGAGTTATGTAAGATTTCAATAAAAGTTCACTACCAAGAAAAAAGAAGATAGCTAGATTCCCATGGGCAGAGTCAGGTCAGATCTATGTTCCAGTTTGCCTGGACAATTATCAGCAGATCTTCATTTTACTCTCCATTCCAGGTTTGGTTGATACATTCTGTAGTCTTCCCAATTCATTGACATCAGAATTGATCTGAATCAAGATTGTTAAGTGGTAGGAACTTGTCTTCAGCCCTCTCTTGAATCATCTATCAGACGGTCTCTAGGAGGAATATTCTTGGGAACGTAATATTCTGACCACTGGTTCTTTTCAATTCTGTGCTTTCCTGACTTTATCTCAGCTGGTCATTAACTTGTTGGTGCAACTAGATTCCTATTGGCCCAAGCCAGTATTCCACAAACCAGCCCGAGAGTTTGCAATCATTTTGTTCCAAAAACTTCAGTCCAGTCACTGCCTCCTCATTTGGCACAGGTGAGGATGAAAGGAAAGCTTCTGGTATGAGGCAATTGTTAAGATTGTCTCTTGTCATTGTGTCATTGTATAATTTCTTCCCTGTGCTTTCACAGAGCTTTATATGTGGCTTTTTCTCTATGATTTATTGTATCTTATGGTAATTATTTAACTACATTTCTCTTACAATATGAAATTGAGAAGAGCCAAGATAGTGTTGAGTTAATGTTTGCTCAGTACCTAGCAGTGTTCTGGTGATAAAATACCCCGTGGAAGATTAGGAATCGTAAGATTTTCTGCTGCCTTCCCTTGCTTTCAAAATTCTTGTAACTTTTTGACTGCTGACTTCTAGGTCTTCGAGGACCTTCAATCATCAGCTTTGCTTTTCCTTCTATTATACTGTACTTCCTAATTTCTTTTGGGGGTGGGAGGTAAGGGATGGGCAGGCCACTTCTATAGCTTTCATTTTAAGATTTTTAACAAAAGTATTTCAGCAGGATCTGCTGCAGGGGGTTTGTTACTGTTACATTTTGTTGCTTAGTTTTAAATTAACCGTTTCAGGTTTGAATACTAGAGGGAGAACCCAGTTTTCAATTCTATTGGCTTTTTATTAAGTTTGAGTTATGTAAGATTTCAATAAAAGTTCACTACCAAGAAAAAAGAAGATAGCTAGATTCCCATGGGCAGAGTCAGGTCAGATCTATGTTCCAGTTTGCCTGGACAATTATCAGCAGATCTTCATTTTACTCTCCATTCCAGGTTTGGTTGATACATTCTGTAGTCTTCCCAATTCATTGACATCAGAATTGATCTGAATCAAGATTGTTAAGTGGTAGGAACTTGTCTTCAGCCCTCTCTTGAATCATCTATCAGACGGTCTCTAGGAGGAATATTCTTGGGAACGTAATATTCTGACCCCTGGTTCTTTTCAATTCTGTGCTTTCCTGACTTTATCTCAGCTGGTCATTAACTTGTTGGTGCAACTAGATTCCTATTGGCCCAAGCCAGTATTCCACAAACCAGCCCGAGAGTTTGCAATCATTTTGTTCCAAAAACTTCAGTCCAGTCACTGCCTCCTCATTTGGCACAGGTGAGGATGAAAGGAAAGCTTCTGGTATGAGGCAATTGTTAAGATTGTCTCTTGTCATTGTGTCATTGTATAATTTCTTCCCTGTGCTTTCACAGAGCTTTATATGTGGCTTTTTCTCTATGATTTATTGTATCTTATGGTAATTATTTAACTACATTTCTCTTACAATATGAAATTGAGAAGAGCCAAGATAGTGTTGAGTTAATGTTTGCTCAGTACCTAGCAGTGTTCTGGTGATAAAATACCCCGTGGAAGATTAGGAATCGTAAGATTTTCTGCTGCCTTCCCTTGCTTTCAAAATTCTTGTAACTTTTTTGACTGCTGACTTCTAGGTCTTCGAGGACCTTCAATCATCAGCTTTGCTTTTCCTTCTTCTATTATACTGTACTTCCCTTAATTTCTTTTGGGGGGGTGGGGAGGTAAGGGGATGGGCAGGCCACTTCTATTGGTCTTTCATTTGTTTGTTTTCATCCGTCTTTGTTCTTTGGCCCGTGTGGGGCTCCCATCATGGTGGCCTCTGTTGTCGCAGAGCATGGGCTCTGGGCTCATGCGCTCCAGAGCTCTGGCTTGGTAATTGGACACATCGGTCCAGCCGCTCCGCGGCATGTAGGATCTTCCCAGGCCAGGAATCGAACCGGCACCCCTTGCATTGCAAGGCGGTGTCCTTTCCCACTGGACCACCAGGGAAGCCCTATTTATATTGTTTTGACGTGTGTCTTTTTTCCTAACTTGAAAGCTACAGTGTAACCTGCCTTTATGAGCTTCCCTGGTGGTTCAGTAAAAGAATCCACCTGCCAGTATAGGAGACTTGGCCTTGATTCCTGGGTCAGGAAGATCCCCTCGAGAAGGGCACGGCAATCCACTCCAGTATTCTTGCCTGTGAAATCTCATGGTCAGAGGAGCCTTGCAGGCTACAGTCGACTCTTGCAAAGAGTCAGACATGACTTAGATACTGAAACAACAACAACCTGTCTGCCTTTGCTGCATTTACAGCCAAAATTTAGTCCAAATGAGCTCAGTTTGCCTATTTGGCTTTGCCTTCTGGTATCTGTCCAAACTCTAATCACCTTTTTCTTTCTGATTGCAAGATCCAATCTTGGAGTTTGAAGACATGGGTTTGAACTCTAAGTTTGTTTCCTTCCAGCTGCATGACCTGTACTAAATCTCTTGAAACTCACATTGCATATTTGTGGAAAAGAGGTAATAACAATATCCTTTTCTCCAGAATAATATATGTAGAGGGACTTTATAGATCAGCCCTACACCATTTCTGCCACATCCAAAATTAGTGTTTTGCACCAGTCTTTAGAGGTTCTTAAACACAAAAAACCCTCCACAAACTCTAATAACAAACACTCCTAAGGCAAGAAATGAAACATTAGAATTTGGCGCATCACCTTGGAAAGATAGCCAGCTCTGTGCTAGATCATCTTTGGAGCCCGTGGAAACTGCTCTTTTATAGTTTGTTAAATATAGATACACATGACACATGGAGAAGGTCCTGTAAACCTAGTGTTTGTAAATTATTTTCAAATCAGCTTCTTAGAGTTTTATGCAACTCTGAATGGTTAAACCTGACAGTATATTTGATATAGCATATAATAATTACAGCAGTTACAAACAACGGGCTGTCTTGTGCATTCATGTTAGTCTGAAAAAGCTTTCGGAAGCAAGTAAGAACCAGACATGAGAACATAAAGAGTCAAATCCAGCAGTGTCTATTTTGCATGAAGTCTTAGTATTAAAATTTCAGATGAATTAGACTAGAAACCTTAGAGAATTCTGTTGGAATATGAAGATTTTTTCAAATTCTATTTATCTTATGCTCAAAATACTCCCATTTTGTTCTGTAAAATAGAGAACTCAAAGTATTAATATTTTCTATAAAAGAAGAATATGTTTTTAAAAAATATTACTCCTTTTTTTTTTTTCACTTTGTGGAAGATTTCAGATTGTTGTCAAGCAAAGGAGTTGTTTCTGGAAGATGTTCCATGAGTGAGAAAGTCTGACACCACCGAGTGTAATTAGAGATGTTAAGATGCTGTATTTATACAAATGCAGAGAGTTGAAAGTCTTTTCTCATTTATGTGTTTTTTTTTTTTTTTGAAGTTCTTTTCAATGTTTGTCTTTAGTCAAAAGTGCATGGGAAATGCACTCAAGTGGCTTAAAAGGTTTTGAAATTTGATGCTGGAAAAGATTGAAGGCAAAAGGAGAAGAGGGCAGCAGAGTCTGAGATGGTTGGATGGCATCACTGACTCAATGGACATGAGTTTGAGAAAACTCCAGGAGATAGTAAAAGACAGGGAAGCCTGGTGTGCTGCAGTCCATGGGGTTGCAAAGAGCTGGACATGACAAACAACAGCAACAGTGGCGATGTTATAAATAACTCGTTGTATGGATGTGACTAATACCTTTTGCTCTGCTGAACTGTTTCATGAGTCAAAATCCTCCCTCATGATAATGATGTGTTGCTTCAAGCTGTCTAAGAAATAGTTGAAACCTTTTGAAGAGATTGTGTAATGGTTGAAACATAGTCCACTGAATATGTGTAGATTCAGGAAGCCCTGTTCTTTGTTCAAAATGGTCAACAGTAAGTAAGAGAATCACCAAGCTGACCGTGGTATGGGCAACTTGGAGGAGCCTTTAAATAATTATATTTAATCTGTGCTTCAGCTAGCCTCCAGGTTATTAATGTCCTTTTGGAGGAAACCAGTTTTGTATGATTGATGGAAAAGACCAATACAAATTTAGGGGGACCATATACAGAAGAAGTAGTGCTGGAGAAGACTCTTGAGAGTCTCTTGGACAACAAGTAGATCAAACCAGTCAATTCTAAAGGAGATCCACCCTGGATACTCATCAGAAGAATGGATGCTGCAGCTGATACTCTAGTACTTTGGCCAGCTGATGCAAAGAGCTGACTCATTGGAAAAGATGCTGATGCTGGGAAAGAGTGAGAGCAGGAGGAGAAGGGGGAAACTGATGAGATGGTTGGATGGCATCATTGACTCAATGAACATGAATTTGAGCAAACTCTGGAAGAAGGTGAAGGACAGGGAAGCCTGGCGTGCTGCAGTCCCTGAGGTTTCAAAGAGTCAGACATGACCTAGCAACTGAACAACAACAATAAATGCCAGAAGATGTAATATTGCAGTCAGGAGTTATCAAATATTTTTCTATAAATGGATAGAGAGTAACTATGTTTGACTTTAAAGGCTATATGATCTCTGTTACAACTGCTCAGTCCTGCCATTGTCGTGTGTAAACAGCCACAAACAACGTGTAAACAGACAAGCATATCTATGTTCCAATAAAATCTTATAAAAAGAGGCAAGAGGGCAGATTTGGAGTGAGGGATTTACACATACCTGTTCTGCTGCTTAGTCACTTCAGTCATGTCCAACTCTGTGAGACCCCATGGACTGTAGCCTGCCAGGCTTCTTTGTCCATGGAATTTTCCAGGCAGGAATACTGGAGTAGGTTGTCATTTCCTTCTTCACATACCTGCTCTAGCAGTAGCCTTGTTCTTGCTTAACATTTTTTAGCTTACTGTTTTCCGTGGAGAGTATTTGGACCAACACAGATGATCATAGAGAGGTTAATAAAAATTAAAATTCAAGACAAGGGCCCAGATGTATTTCAGAAATAGTTGAAACCTTTTGAAGAGATAGGTCCACTGAATATGTGTAGATTCAGGAAGCCCTGTTCTTTGTTCAAAATGGTCAACAGTAAGTAAGAGAATCACCAAGCTGACCGTGGTATGGGCAACTTGGAGGAGCCTTTAAATAATTATATTTAATCTGTGCTTCAGCTAGCCTCCAGGTTATTAATGTCCTTTTGGAGGAAACCAGTTTTGTATGATTGATGGAAAAGACCAATACAAATTTAGGGGGACCATATACAGAAGAAGTAGTGCTGGAGAAGACTCTTGAGAGTCTCTTGGACAACAAGTAGATCAAACCAGTCAATTCTAAAGGAGATCCACCCTGGATACTCATCAGAAGAATGGATGCTGCAGCTGATACTCTAGTACTTTGGCCAGCTGATGCAAAGAGCTGACTCATTGGAAAAGATGCTGATGCTGGGAAAGAGTGAGAGCAGGAGGAGAAGGGGGAAACTGATGAGATGGTTGGATGGCATCATTGACTCAATGAACATGAATTTGAGCAAACTCTGGAAGAAGGTGAAGGACAGGGAAGCCTGGCGTGCTGCAGTCCCTGAGGTTTCAAAGAGTCAGACATGACCTAGCAACTGAACAACAACAATAAATGCCAGAAGATGTAATATTGCAGTCAGGAGTTATCAAATATTTTCTATAAATGGATAGAGAGTAACTATGTTTGACTTTAAAGGCTATATGATCTCTGTTACAACTGCTCAGTCCTGCCATTGTCGTGTGTAAACAGCCACAAACAACGTGTAAACAGACAAGCATATCTATGTTCCAATAAAATCTTATAAAAAGAGGCAAGAGGGCAGATTTGGAGTGAGGGATTTACACATACCTGTTCTGCTGCTTAGTCACTTCAGTCATGTCCAACTCTGTGAGACCCCATGGACTGTAGCCTGCCAGGCTTCTTTGTCCATGGAATTTTCCAGGCAGGAATACTGGAGTAGGTTGTCATTTCCTTCTTCACATACCTGCTCTAGCAGTAGCCTTGTTCTTGCTTAACATTTTTTAGCTTACTGTTTTCCGTGGAGAGTATTTGGACCAACACAGATGATCATAGAGAGGTTAATAAAAATTAAAATTCAAGACAAGGGCCCAGATGTATTTCTTTCTCTAGCAGAAAAATCTTCTTTAGGAGAGAGTAAATGATTTCTTTTCTAATCCTATAGTCTTTATTCAGAGCAAATAAACAGCCAAGGTGAGAAATTAAACTACGAAGGCAATGTGACCCTCTCCTTCTGGCATGAGTCTCAGAGTCGATCCTCTGAATGTAATTCTTAGAGTTGACTGCATATGGATGGACTGTCTATGAACTAAGCAGAAACTAGCTTCAAAAATCCAGGAAAGGGCTTTCCTGGTGGTCCAGTGGGTAAGGACACCGCCTTGCAGTGCAAGGCGCACCGGTTCGATCCCTGGTCTGGGAAGATTCCACGTGCTGTGGAGCGGCTGGACTGATGTGTCCAACTACTGAGCTGGAGCTCTGCAGCATATGAGCCCAAATATAAAAAAAATATAGTCAGCTTCAAGGACTGAGACATCACCATGCCAAATAGATGATAACTCACACTATTAGAATCACTTTCTTTTCCTGTGGCTTGAATTTAACCATTCTGCTGCTTGTTTCCATATGTAAAGAAGGAAAGAAAAACAGATCATACGGCTAAAACAAACGATTAAGGATGACCATGGGAAAACAGAGAGTAGCAAAAATGGTTTTAACAAGGTAATAGTCAATTGGAGACTAATCTGACTCTAGGCAAAAATTCTGAATAAGTGGATGATCTTTGTCACTTTGTCAGTGTTGCTTCTCCTTACTCTGCCTGTAACCTCCAGCACCATGGTGTCATGGACCCAAAGCCTTCTTCCTGCCATGGTTGGGGTTTACATCTCCTGGCTTCTCTTTTCAGCTGCAGCTGATTCTCTAGGTTTTGATCATTGCCCTTTATTATAATATCTAAATATGGCCACTTGGGAGTCCCCCCTCATGTCAGGATGAAAATATCCTTAATATTCTGTCGATTTCAGGGGGATAGAAATCTCTTGATTGGTCCAAAAAGTGATTTGTTATTTATTTATTTTTATTGTAGGATAATTGCTTTACAATGTGGTAGTTTCTGCTGTATGACAATGTGTATCATCAGTAAGTATACATATATCTTTTCTCGCTTAGCCTGCCCTCTCTCTGATAGTACCCCCATTAGGTCATCACAGAGCACCCAGCTGAGCTCCCTGTTAATCTGCTGTTTAAACAACACTTTGGAGTAGGAAATGGCAGCCCAGTCCGGTATTCTTGCCTGGAAAAATCCCATGGACAGAGGAGCCCAGTGGGCTACAGTCCATGGTGTTGCAGAGTCAGACATCCTTCCTCTTGTGATTTAGATGAGAAGTAGATCCTTAACATAGTTTCATTTCCAGCTTCTCTCTCTTCTATCTTTTCCTTTGTATTTCCACTGCCAGCACCCTAGTCCAGTCCTGTATTACCTTCAACTTCTTCACGTATCTGTGGAGACACAAAATAAACTTTTTCCATTCTCCCAGTCGTGAATAAAAAAAAAAAAGAGGGATCCTTGAAACTCAGGGAGCCTAAGGGTGTCTCACTACAGAATTTCAATATGATACAAACATTCTGTTACGTTTGATTTAGTTGAATTTGACAAATGCTTTTGCTGGGATAGAACTGCATTTATCTGAACTTCTGTCCAATTAATTGGCGAGCTTTGAGGTGAGCTCTGGCTGGACATCAGGAAGCTGGGTCTGCTGTAGATGGGGATGGGGATGCCTCTCACTGGCCAGATATGGGGCAAAGTGAAAACAAATCATATCTAATTGATAGGGCATATTTTAGGATTCTATATAGCATTAAATAATTATATACAATATTTACTTTCATAGTCTACAGAATATATTTTCTTAGAAAACAGGGATGATGGGTTATGTTAAATCAGACCCAGTTTTCTTGGCCCTAGAAACATGTCTGGCAATATGACTAGGAGAGATTAGTGCGTGGTTTGTAGTCCTTAACGGAGATGTCTTTGTGCATCTTCTTGGCAGCTCTGCAGATAATCTGGCCATATACATCTGGTGTATTGCTTTTTGAAAATGAAATCTCTTGATTGGTCCAAAAAGTGATTTGTTATTTATTTATTTTTATTGTAGGATAATTGCTTTACAATGTGGTAGTTTCTGCTGTATGACAATGTGTATCATCAGTAAGTATACATATATCTTTTCTCGCTTAGCCTGCCCTCTCTCTGATAGTACCCCCATTAGGTCATCACAGAGCACCCAGCTGAGCTCCCTGTTAATCTGCTGTTTAAACAACACTTTGGAGTAGGAAATGGCAGCCCAGTCCGGTATTCTTGCCTGGAAAAATCCCATGGACAGAGGAGCCCAGTGGGCTACAGTCCATGGTGTTGCAGAGTCAGACATCCTTCCTCTTGTGATTTAGATGAGAAGTAGATCCTTAACATAGTTTCATTTCCAGCTTCTCTCTCTTCTATCTTTTCCTTTGTATTTCCACTGCCAGCACCCTAGTCCAGTCCTGTATTACCTTCAACTTCTTCACGTATCTGTGGAGACACAAAATAAACTTTTTCCATTCTCCCAGTCGTGAATAAAAAAAAAAAAGAGGGATCCTTGAAACTCAGGGAGCCTAAGGGTGTCTCACTACAGAATTTCAATATGATACAAACATTCTGTTACGTTTGATTTAGTTGAATTTGACAAATGCTTTTGCTGGGATAGAACTGCATTTATCTGAACTTCTGTCCAATTAATTGGCGAGCTTTGAGGTGAGCTCTGGCTGGACATCAGGAAGCTGGGTCTGCTGTAGATGGGGATGGGGATGCCTCTCACTGGCCAGATATGGGGCAAAGTGAAAACAAATCATATCTAATTGATAGGGCATATTTTAGGATTCTATATAGCATTAAATAATTATATACAATATTTACTTTCATAGTCTACAGAATATATTTTCTTAGAAAACAGGGATGATGGGTTATGTTAAATCAGACCCAGTTTTCTTGGCCCTAGAAACATGTCTGGCAATATGACTAGGAGAGATTAGTGCGTGGTTTGTAGTCCTTAACGGAGATGTCTTTGTGCATCTTCTTGGCAGCTCTGCAGATAATCTGGCCATATACATCTGGTGTATTGCTGTGAAATGTGCTCATAGCTTCTAAAACACCTGTTACTTGTTACTTTTTTTTGCTTAGAAACAAATAAGCTTTAATTTTATCTTACCCATACTGTGTTAGACATTCTGGGTCAATATCCTCTGCTACTTGTTCATACCAACACCTACAGAATAAAAAAGACATCCCTATGATACCAGGCTAGGTACGGGCAAAGTCTGGAGGAGAGCCTGGTTGTTCCATTTTCTAATTCAATAATTTTTTATAATGGTGTCTGGAGACCGAAGTCAAGTGGGGAAAATAAAATGTAGGTGCCCTACAGACAGTGGAGTTCCCCTCTGAGAGCATGCTGACAAGTCCAGTTTGTTGGTAAATTCAAGAAAGTTAGGATACTGACTAACCCAATCAGCTACTTAATTCTGTACTGTAATAAGGTTATAATGCTTTTCACACAAATAATGATAAAAAATAATAAAATATTTTTAATCTTACAGTACTATATTTTGAAAAGTACAGTAGTGTAGTACAACAGCTGGCATCTAGGTGCTGTTATGGAGTGAGCAGGCAAAAAGAGTTACTGACTAGAGGAGGGAGAGGAAATTGAAGATGGTAGAGCTGAAGGATTATCAGCAATAGGAGACAGAGGGATTGCTGCAATTTCACTCACACCTGACGTTGATGGCATAGGTTCTGGTTCCTTGCTGGATTCAATTCTGTGTGTGTCTATTAGTTGCTTAGTTGTGTTCTGATTTTCTGTGGCCCCATGGACTGTAGCCCACCAGGCTCCTCTGTCCATGGAATTCTCCGGGCAAGAATACTGGAGTAGGTTGCCTTTCCCTTTTCAATTCTATTGACTGTCTTATAAAAACGATCCAGTGATGTGTAGGTAGTAGCTCTTTTTTTCTCATCATAGATGACAGGGTAGCACTGGGTTGCATTCTGAAGAGCTGCTGCAACTTCTGTGTACTGTTTTGTGTTTAGGTCCTGTATCTCAAAAGCTAACAGTGCCTCCTCAAATAAAGAAAATCCCCTTGCCATTTCCTTCATCGTGAATCTCTTTGGTTCTCCAGTTACTTCTTGTTGCTTTGTCTCTCTTTGTCCTGTCTCTGGGTTTCCAATTCCATCAAGTCTTCATTAGTAAGCTCCTCATAAGAATGAGCAACGTCTACTATCTTTCCACCTTGCCCTCTATTTTCTTCATTATTTTCACTTTTGTTTTCATCTTATTGCCTGGCACATCTTAGCAGCACCAAGTACATCACCACTGCTTTTATGCTTGCTTCCAGACATCCTGGGTTTGAAATAAGTAATACTGTACTCTATACAGTTCTGCACAGTTAAGTACCCCAAAGCACAACCACCTGCAGAGGGTGAGTACCTGTGACAGTGTACGCCAGACACATGAACTAATGTGGTTGGATGTGCAAATGCACGTTTGCATTTTGAAAGATGGCAACTTGAAGGTTCGTGTGTAGGGGGCTTCCTGTAACGTGGCCTTTGGGAAACTGAAATGTAGGAATTGGCTTTGGGGAGAGGCAGTGGTGAGGATAATTCAGGGAACAATAACACATTGAGAAAAATAGACAACGGATGAAACACTGGAAATGTGGAGCTATAAATAGTTTTTACTGATTTTGGCTTTTCACACAAATAATGTACTATATTTTGAAAAGTAGGTAGTACAACAGCTGGCATCTAGGTGCTGTTATGGAGTGAGCAGGCAAAAAGAGTTACTGACTAGAGGAGGGAGAGGAAATTGAAGATGGTAGAGCTGAAGGATTATCAGCAATAGGAGACAGAGGGATTGCTGCAATTTCACTCACACCTGACGTTGATGGCATAGGTTCTGGTTCCTTGCTGGATTCAATTCTGTGTGTGTCTATTAGTTGCTTAGTTGTGTTCTGATTTTCTGTGGCCCCATGGACTGTAGCCCACCAGGCTCCTCTGTCCATGGAATTCTCCGGGCAAGAATACTGGAGTAGGTTGCCTTTCCCTTTTCAATTCTATTGACTGTCTTATAAAAACGATCCAGTGATGTGTAGGTAGTAGCTCTTTTTTTCTCATCATAGATGACAGGGTAGCACTGGGTTGCATTCTGAAGAGCTGCTGCAACTTCTGTGTACTGTTTTGTGTTTAGGTCCTGTATCTCAAAAGCTAACAGTGCCTCCTCAAATAAAGAAAATCCCCTTGCCATTTCCTTCATCGTGAATCTCTTTGGTTCTCCAGTTACTTCTTGTTGCTTTGTCTCTCTTTGTCCTGTCTCTGGGTTTCCAATTCCATCAAGTCTTCATTAGTAAGCTCCTCATAAGAATGAGCAACGTCTACTATCTTTCCACCTTGCCCTCTATTTTCTTCATTATTTTCACTTTTGTTTTCATCTTATTGCCTGGCACATCTTAGCAGCACCAAGTACATCACCACTGCTTTTATGCTTGCTTCCAGACATCCTGGGTTTGAAATAAGTAATACTGTACTCTATACAGTTCTGCACAGTTAAGTACCCCAAAGCACAACCACCTGCAGAGGGTGAGTACCTGTGACAGTGTACGCCAGACACATGAACTAATGTGGTTGGATGTGCAAATGCACGTTTGCATTTTGAAAGATGGCAACTTGAAGGTTCGTGTGTAGGGGGCTTCCTGTAACGTGGCCTTTGGGAAACTGAAATGTAGGAATTGGCTTTGGGGAGAGGCAGTGGTGAGGATAATTCAGGGAACAATAACACATTGAGAAAAATAGACAACGGATGAAACACTGGAAATGTGAGAATAGTTCAAGGGAAGAGTTCAGTGGAGAAAAGCAGACAGTGTGACCCAGAACTGAAGTTGGTGAGATCTCTTTAGGTCTTGAGAACTTTTCATATGGTAGTGTTTTAACTACCTGGATTTCTTTGAAAAGTGTTTTTTTTCCCATGAAAACTAGGAAGTTACTGAGGATTTTCTTGACTATGGTCCCGTATCTGATGTAAGTGCCATAATTTGACTTATCTATAATTGTCTGATGGTTTCCAAAGATGGCAGAGTAAAAGAAGCTTGTTGGCTCAGGAGAACTATACCTTTCATGCACACAAATGTGTTCTACTGCTTTACCAAATTGCCCCACTGGATCAGAGAGGCAGTTTGTTAAATACGCCCTTTTATGAAGGAAGCATCTACATCATGAACGCTATCGTCTTAAAAAAAATACCATGGAATTTATTTCAGGATGAATTTAGATACTCAGTCAATCTTTTTTTGTGCCTAGAACTATGCTAGGAGCTTGGAGCACAGGAAAGAATCATTTCCTGAATAGAAAGAATAATTTAGGAGTTCACAGCGGAATGAGGGCAGAGGCTTGTGTAGGGTAGATGGATGAGCCACAGGGCTGCAGGAGCAGAGTTCTGCTGCCTTAGGTTTTTCCTCCACGTACAACCTGGTGAAAATGTGCTCTGACCTCTTGTGAGTGCAGAAAGAAAGAAACTTCAAGTCTCTGAATATTGCTTCTCTCTCCCCCAAGGCCACCTATCATAGTGACTGGACATAGATTTAGCATTTTTTTTTTCTATTTAAAAGTGGTATTTATGGACTTGTACCTAAATTTATCATACAGTGTCAAATCTTTCCACAGATCTGTGAAATATTGCCAAACAGCAGAGTGTGTAGTAATGGCAAAATCCGAAGTAAGAGCAAAAAATGAGGAGAATTTTGTCTCTAGTCAAAAGTCTCATTTGCCTCTTGCTTCTTGCATCTTTTCTTTGATAATCAGTGCCATATTTTTTAAAGGCCTTAGTCTATGATTACTGATGTTGCATTGTCAATAAAAGCTAGAGTTAAAGCAGAAGGAGCCATTTCTCTAATTCCATAGTGATTTGGAATATATCAGTTCAAACAGAAAATTTTCATGTAGCTGTCAGTTCGTTTAGGAGGTTCATTTGTTTGACATCTTTCACCTGAGCACATCTTTTGGGAATGGCATGTGAGTTGGAATGTTGATAATGTGGTGCTGAAATGATAGAACAGAACCCAAAATTACAGTTCTGCCACAATTACATCTGTATTAAAATATGTATGCTTGTGAGCAAAACCTGGAAGAAGAGAATATCCCCAAGGTGAAATTATTTATTATGTTAGTGGCAAGAAGTTGACATGATTTATTTTTTACTTTTGAAACCTCTTTAAATATTGCTATCAGTAGTGCTTTTATCATTTGGAAGAAGTGTCACAATAATAATATTAAACACTTTATTTGGGACAAGATCAAATTATCGTCAAGCTCTGTAAGGTTGTGCCCAGACTGCAATGTCAGTAGTCAATGGCATTGTTAGCAAAAACATGAACTGCTCACATTGGATGGCTCGCTTTTACATTTGCAGGTAAGAAAAGAAATGCATCCTGCAATAGAAAGAATAATTTAGGAGTTCACAGCGGAATGAGGGCAGAGGCTTGTGTAGGGTAGATGGATGAGCCACAGGGCTGCAGGAGCAGAGTTCTGCTGCCTTAGGTTTTTCCTCCACGTACAACCTGGTGAAAATGTGCTCTGACCTCTTGTGAGTGCAGAAAGAAAGAAACTTCAAGTCTCTGAATATTGCTTCTCTCTCCCCCAAGGCCACCTATCATAGTGACTGGACATAGATTTAGCATTTTTTTTTTCTATTTAAAAGTGGTATTTATGGACTTGTACCTAAATTTATCATACAGTGTCAAATCTTTCCACAGATCTGTGAAATATTGCCAAACAGCAGAGTGTGTAGTAATGGCAAAATCCGAAGTAAGAGCAAAAAATGAGGAGAATTTTGTCTCTAGTCAAAAGTCTCATTTGCCTCTTGCTTCTTGCATCTTTTCTTTGATAATCAGTGCCATATTTTTTAAAGGCCTTAGTCTATGATTACTGATGTTGCATTGTCAATAAAAGCTAGAGTTAAAGCAGAAGGAGCCATTTCTCTAATTCCATAGTGATTTGGAATATATCAGTTCAAACAGAAAATTTTCATGTAGCTGTCAGTTCGTTTAGGAGGTTCATTTGTTTGACATCTTTCACCTGAGCACATCTTTTGGGAATGGCATGTGAGTTGGAATGTTGATAATGTGGTGCTGAAATGATAGAACAGAACCCAAAATTACAGTTCTGCCACAATTACATCTGTATTAAAATATGTATGCTTGTGAGCAAAACCTGGAAGAAGAGAATATCCCCAAGGTGAAATTATTTATTATGTTAGTGGCAAGAAGTTGACATGATTTATTTTTTACTTTTGAAACCTCTTTAAATATTGCTATCAGTAGTGCTTTTATCATTTGGAAGAAGTGTCACAATAATAATATTAAACACTTTATTTGGGACAAGATCAAATTACCGTCAAGCTCTGTAAGGTTGTGCCCAGACTGCAATGTCAGTAGTCAATGGCATTGTTAGCAAAAACATGAACTGCTCACATTGGATGGCTCGCTTTTACATTTGCAGGTAAGAAAAGAAATGCATCCTGCATCTACTGTTGCCATCTTTTCCAAAACAAAAGACCATGCCAGCACCAAAAATGATAACTAATGAGGCCTCAGAGGCAACCAAGGTGTTAGCAATGAGCACGGAGCATCATCACATGCTTGGGGGCGCCTAGCTTATGGCACTGTGAATACTGAGCAGCAGCACTCCATCTGAATGTGTAGTCCCCGTGGATTCTGACACTGCCTCTTGTACTCAACACTGTCAGTTGTATGCCGTGTGTGTGTGCGCGCGTGCGCGTCTTAAGCCGCTGCAGTCATATCCAGCTCTTTAAAACCCAGTGGACCATAACCCGCCAGACTCCTCTATCCATGGGATTTTCCAGGCAAGAATACTGGTGTGGCTTGCCATTTCCTTCTCTAGGGAATCTTCCCCACCCAGGGATTAAATACTGTCAGTTGCATGCCCACTACCTGACTCCATTCTTTTTTTTCTTTCCTAGTAAGGAATCCTGTCCCATTTTTAAAAGTTATCCCTCCAACTGTTTCCAGTTTTAGAAGGGGATTAAAATTTAAGTTTATTATGATACTCCCCTGGTTGCTATGTACAAGTCACAAAGATAGGACCTAATTTGATAGAATGAAAAGACTTAAAGATCTAATGTATCAGGTGACAAGTTACCAAATGGCCTGGTTTGTCTGAAGTACCCCATGTGTCTGCCTTTTTTCTTAGGGTAACTAGCACTAGTACCCACCTCTGTCATTCTTAAATGCATTGTGGTTTGTAAAACAAATTGCAGGCATACCTCATGTTATTGCACGTTGCTTTAGGGCACTTCACAAATACTGTATTTTACAAATTGAAGATTTGTGGCAGCCCTGGGTCCAGTGGGTCATTTTGACACCATTTTTCCAATAGCATTTGCTCACTGAATGTCTGTATGTCTTACTTTGGTAATCTCACAGTATTTTGAACTTTTCTGTTATACTTTTCATCATGGTATCTGTGATCAGGGATCTTTGACATTAATATTGTAACTCACTGAAGGCTCAGATGATGGCTAGCATTTTTTAGCAATTTTTTAATTGCAGTGCAAGGGCTTCTCATTGAGCTGACTTCTCTTGTTGCAGAACCCAAGCTCTAAGGTGCATAGGTTTCAGTGGCTGTGGTACATGAGCTCAGTAGTTTCAGCTCCCTGGCTCTAGAGCACAAGCTCAATAGTTGTGACATATGGGATTAGTTGCTCTGTGGTGTGTAGGATCTTCCCAGACTAGGGATTGAACCCGTGTCTCCTGCAGTGATGGGCAGACTTTTAACCAGTGGACCAGCAGGGAAGCCTCAAATTCTTAGAGACATGATTGAGCTGTCAATTGCATGTCTGGATCCTAGCCTACCCTGGACATCTACCTCTGTGAGTCAACACATTTTATGATCATGCAGGATAGATACTCGGTTGCTTGTAGACCAGAAAGCTCTCTTCCATTTCCCAATGAATAAGTTCTGCTCTCTCTTTCTCTCTGTAATGTCTTCCAAATCTGCATATGATACGTGCACATCAGACCCCATGATACTTTTTCTTCTTGGAGATTAATTCTCTTGTTAAAAACTTTGCCAGTTCTATTGAAAGCACACTCTTTTCCCCAAAGAAATTATCATTTCCTATCATTAAAGACCAAAAGGAAAGTCCTAGAGCTGTATTTCTCAAATATCAGTGTGTGTAATAACCACACACAGATCTTATTAAAAACACAGCTCTAACCCGGTCAGTCTGGGTGGGGCCTAAGAGTTTACATTTCTAACAAGCTCCCAGGTGATCCACAGGCTTTCTCTACTGATGCCCACGGGAGTAATAACAAGATCCTTGAGGACTCACAATGTTAAAATATTATTACTTAATAATAATCTCAATGTATTTTTGCCTCATAAACTCTTGAATTATTTGGCCTCCCAGAATCTGTTTAGCTCTGTTTCTAGTTGATAATTTCCCACGGCTATCCAAAAAAGACAGATGTTTGATGGCAGGCTTGAAGGGTACCTTGGAGATATTAGTCAATGGAGTAAATGTTCCTATTTGTTTGCTTGGAATATGAAAGTATATTGACTTTTTTCCAGAATACACTTGAAAGACCCTCGTTAAGACGTTCTGCTTGGTCGACAATATAGTGGGTTGTAACCTGGTGGGCTTGTAGCTGACATCTGTCAAGATTCTGATTCCAGTCACTTCATCTTGAGTGTCTTCTTCTCATCTTTAAATAAATCAGACCACTTCCAGATTCCTTTTCAGAACCAAAGCTGTGCAGACACAAGAAGCAGCCTTCCACTGTGGTTTCAAAACCATTGGAGGTTATGGCATTTTGGGCAGAATCAGCCACCAGAGATGATCCCAGACTTCCTCTGAGGTCTTCTGGCTTCAACATGTGCAACCAAAACCAGTCAGGATGTGCTGAATTCCCAGGGAATGGCCTCCAAGGGCTGGAGATTTCTTGCATCTGCCAGAGCTGTGGTTCTCAAACTTGAGTGTGCCTTAGAATTCTCAGTGAAGTTTGCTGAAACACAGCTTGCTGCTCCCCATCCTCAGAACATTTGATTCATTAAGTCTGAAACTTTGTGTTTCTAAGTCCTTCCATGGTGCCGTGCTCCTGGTCAAGGGATCACAGTTTGAGAACCAGTGAGCGGGCTGTAAACTATAGTGATCAATTTCAGCCTCTCCCCACTTGATCCAGAGATGCTGCCCTTCACAATTCCTCTGTAAATCCGTGGGGTTCTCATAGCATGGCCCCCACCTGTCTGATTTTTGAAACTTACACCACGTCAAGTTGTTGTTTTTTTCCATGCCTCAGCAGATATTTGATTCACTTTCAAAGGTGCAATTTTTATAAACAGAAGTATGAAGATGAACATGCAAATAAATCACTTGCAGTTCTCCCACAAAAAAAGTGAGAAGATATTAGAATTATGTATTTTCTCTTAGTTTTTTCCTCTTTGGAATTATGCTATTTATATCAGTTGGCATCTTGGTTCTTTTTTCTTTCCACTTTCCACTGTCACATGATAGCTCTCAAGTTTATTTGAAATCATAATATCAAATGACTTCACAATACTTCAGACATGATGATTAATATGATTTAATTATTTTTCCCCGTGAGTGAATACTTGGCTTTTTCTCCTGATTTTTCATATAAGCTGCCAAATGACACATCTTTATGCACAAATTCTTATTACTTTTTAAATGTACATTCTTAGAAGCTAAGTTACTGGCCCAAATTAGAAGCATTTTGAAGGTTCTTAACTATGGCCGAATTGTTTTCTAGAAATGTCACACCAGCATACCTTCACAAACAATGAAGGAGCCGTCTCTTACCTCTTGCCTCCATTGAACGTTCTCTTAAAAGTCCTTGCCAGTTTAATAGTGAAAGTTGCATTTATTGTATTTAAACTAATATTTATTTGTGGTTTCAAAACCATTGGAGGTTATGGCATTTTGGGCAGAATCAGCCACCAGAGATGATCCCAGACTTCCTCTGAGGTCTTCTGGCTTCAACATGTGCAACCAAAACCAGTCAGGATGTGCTGAATTCCCAGGGAATGGCCTCCAAGGGCTGGAGATTTCTTGCATCTGCCAGAGCTGTGGTTCTCAAACTTGAGTGTGCCTTAGAATTCTCAGTGAAGTTTGCTGAAACACAGCTTGCTGCTCCCCATCCTCAGAACATTTGATTCATTAAGTCTGAAACTTTGTGTTTCTAAGTCCTTCCATGGTGCCGTGCTCCTGGTCAAGGGATCACAGTTTGAGAACCAGTGAGCGGGCTGTAAACTATAGTGATCAATTTCAGCCTCTCCCCACTTGATCCAGAGATGCTGCCCTTCACAATTCCTCTGTAAATCCGTGGGGTTCTCATAGCATGGCCCCCACCTGTCTGATTTTTGAAACTTACACCACGTCAAGTTGTTGTTTTTGTCCATGCCTCAGCAGATATTTGATTCACTTTCAAAGGTGCAATTTTTATAAACAGAAGTATGAAGATGAACATGCAAATAAATCACTTGCAGTTCTCCCACAAAAAAAGTGAGAAGATATTAGAATTATGTATTTTCTCTTAGTTTTTTCCTCTTTGGAATTATGCTATTTATATCAGTTGGCATCTTGGTTCTTTTTTCTTTCCACTTTCCACTGTCACATGATAGCTCTCAAGTTTATTTGAAATCATAATATCAAATGACTTCACAATACTTCAGACATGATGATTAATATGATTTAATTATTTTTCCCCGTGAGTGAATACTTGGCTTTTTCTCCTGATTTTTCATATAAGCTGCCAAATGACACATCTTTATGCACAAATTCTTATTACTTTTTAAATGTACATTCTTAGAAGCTAAGTTACTGGCCCAAATTAGAAGCATTTTGAAGGTTCTTAACTATGGCCGAATTGTTTTCTAGAAATGTCACACCAGCATACCTTCACAAACAATGAAGGAGCCGTCTCTTACCTCTTGCCTCCATTGAACGTTCTCTTAAAAGTCCTTGCCAGTTTAATAGTGAAAGTTGCATTTATTGTATTTAAACTAATATTTATTTGATAAGTCTAAGCCTTTTTGTTTCTTGGACGTATGTATCTTACTCCTGTGACTGTCAGATTTCATAAATCTCCTTTTTAAAAAGATAGCTTTATTTTGTCAAGCTATACATGCCTTCTGGGGAAAAAAAGAATTATCATTAAACACAAAGGGAAAAAATTCATAAACAATACAAAATTAACCACTGTTAACATCTGCCAGACATTTTCCTTAGCGTATGTATGTGTATACATTTGTGTTCATTTATATATTGTGCTTACAAACATAAGGAGCATTTTAAAAAGTTGTTTGCCAAAGTGAGATTATACTGTGAATGAAGTTTATAAGTCATCTAAATTAGAAATCTACTTTAGATGTTTTAAATTAAAAAATATACCTTTAAATATCTTTTATATTTACTGAATAAATTTAGTAGTGTATATGTATACATTATCCAACCCATTCCCTATTTAAATCATTCTTTATATTAGGAACACATTATTCAGTATCAGGAAAAATTTCTAGAAGTGGAATTGCTGAGCCAAAAACCTACACATTCACACATACATATTTTTCTTCAGATTATAAATAAAATGTAAATTTGCTAAAATTTAAAATGTTACAGAAAATAAATGCTACTATATATTAGTAATAATATTAAAATAGACAGTACTCAGCTTACTAAGTACTAAGTATTGGGCTTCCCTGGTGGCTCAGATGGTAAAGAATCTGCCTGCAATGAGGGAGACCCAGGCTTGAACCCTGGCTCAGGAAGATCCCCTGGAGATGGGAATGGAAACCCACTCCAATACTCTTGCTCAGAGAATCCTGTCGACAGAGGAGCCTGGCAGACTACAGTTCATGGGGTTACAAAAAGTCAGACATGACTGAGTGATTAAACAACAAATAACAATAGTTTACCATCTCTTTTACTGAGAGGAGTCAAGATTGTTATATTTTCTCCATATGTATATATACTTTTATGAGATTACTTCTTTTTAGATAAACTTCTATAAGTGGAAATGCTCAGGCAAGAGATAACAAACATTTTGGGCTTCCCTGGTGGTCCAGTGAGTAGAGAGTCTGCCTTGCCCTGCAAAGGGAACCAGTTTGATCCCTGGCCCAGGAAGATCCCATGTGCTGCATAGCGGCTGGACCGGTGTGTCCAGCTGCAAGCCAGCACTCTGGAGTGCATGAACCCAGAGCCAGTGCTCTGCAGTGAGAGAGGCCACTGTAATGGGAGGCCCACACATGCCAAAGAATAAAAGATGGATGAAAATAAAAGAGGCATGATGGGAAAAAAGTTAAAAAAAAAAAAAAAGGAGATACAAACATTTTAAGTGCTAAAATTTATTTCAAGATTGTGCTTTGGAAAGTTTTACAAATTATACTCCCTACTAATAGTGTATTAGAATGTCCATTTTCACATCAAATAGGACATTTAAAAGCCTTGGGTTTATGCTGCTGATTGTCCAGAAAATTTCAGTCATATTAATTTCCCCCTCCCAATTAAAAAGAAAGAAAATTAAAGGAAAAGAGAAAAGAAATATGAAGAACTTTTCTATTATTCAATAATTATAATATGATTTTCAGTATTATTTTGATTCATGAGAAAAGTGACTGTGTTTCGTTTTATATGTACCTTCTACACTGAAGAATGATAGGGAAACTAAACTGTATTTTTCACCTCTGAGCAACTGATCCATTAATGAATACCTTTTACCCCTTTGCTTACTGAAGTGCTGGTGTCATTCTGAAAAATTTATAGGAACTTTCCAAAGCTCAAGGTCTTTAAATCACTAGCATTGATGCTTTTGGAAGGCTCCTAACAAGTGAAAAAATATTTTTATTACACATACATTAGATATTCCCTCATAAATTATTTCTATTATAAAACAGCTGATGCAGACGTACTTTTAGTCTAACACTTTGCTGCATCTTTAATGTAAGCCATGTGCTCACCGTCTGTTGTCTAAAGCTTCAGGGAAGGAGGAAATTCAGGCATAGAATGTTGTTATTCATAAACATGGCACAGATCCTTGAAAAAACTGAAGACATTGAGATGGTTCAGTACAAGGCAAGATGTTAGACAAGTTAATTTTGGTTGCTTCATCTCTCACATTCACTCTTTTAGCCAAGTATGTGTATTGACTGCTTTTCATGTGATCAAAAACCATGCCAGTTACATATAGACTGTGGAAGTACGAAGGCATTGGCCTTGGAGTTGTCCTAGCCTAAATAATATATTGATACTGAATAAAATGCTTCTTAGACTTCGGATTAGCTGTGTCAAACACATCTAACAAAGAGAAGTTTCAGCCATCAAATTCCAAATGATCCTATTGTTTCACTTTTGACATATTTTAAAGAAGATAGAAATGCATTATCTTCTCATGCCCTTAAGAGTTCTTAGTAGTAGTAGTGCCATATAATTAAGCACAAGTACTGTTTTGATGGAATACTAAAATAACATCTAGGTAATAGTCAGGGTTGGCTTTGGTTTTTCAGGTCTGTGAACAGTGTATAATCCCTGTGTTACAAGACAAATTCATATCTCAAACAGTAATTTCAGTTGGAAATTGTCACATTGTGCTCTTTTGTTCCCATTGTATTAGCCTTTATGAAAATGAGAATTAGGTTTCATATTCATTTGAAAAATAAATACAAAGAAACTCAGAAAAATTATTAAATGAGATTAAGCTTTCTGAATCGTGAACTCGTTAATATGTTCCTTTTGATTTCTGTTGGTTTGAGTTTTGAGTTTACTTTTTATTTGCTGTTCTTTGTTTTGGAAAATATATCTATTGTTTGCTATCCTTTGAAATTTCCAAAGGCCAATCACACATGATAATTTATCAGATGAAGTAACATGGGAATATTTGACAAAAATCAGTGAATCTCATGACCTTTGATGAAGCCTGCAGCTATGAGATAATATAGAAAAAAATGTCTCTTTGAAAAAACTCAGTAGAATGGAGTTCATAAACAGTACTCAACATTTAAGCTGAGACACTTTTTTTTACATTTAAAAAGGATGTCAATGGTATAGAGAAGTATTATTTGCAAAAATAGATTCTTTTCAGGGTGGAATGATTAAAATTAAAGACTTCAGAAATTCATCATCACACATTTTCTCAGGAACCAACAAACAGAAATAGTCTGTTTTCTTTCATTAAAATTGATTTATTTTAATTTTGACAGTCGCTAGAAGTTATCTGTCATCTACACTTTTGACAGCAAAGCAAGAAAACGGGTCCTCTGAATAGGATTTTTTTTGTGATTTGGGTAGTTGTCGTTACTCGAAGGTTTTGTGTGAACAATAGATGCCAAACTTGGTTTGACTCCTCATTTCCAGTCCTTTTTCCTTCTTTTGTATCGAATTGCTAATAACTAGCTTCATCTTTTGTCACCTAAAGAGAATGGCTTTTTTGTTTGCCCACAGAACTGTATTACTCAGTGCTGTGCTATGAGTTATCACGAGATGATAATCCACTCCTTTGGAAACGGGTCCGTGAATCCATAGACACTTGCACAAATAACAGACTGCAGGCTTTTGAGCAGACACTTTTATACCCCCTTTGAAAGCTGTTTATTAAATCTGCAGAGAAATACAACTGACTGGCTGACTGAAAGAGAATATACCACCACATAGGCCTGTTTCCTTGACTGTCGAAACAGTTTCTTCTTCCTCAGAGGGAATAGTCCATGAGAAACCTGAGTAAACTTCAATGTGCTTTAGACAATCCAGCCATCCATGTATCGTTCATTCCCAAGCCTTCTTTACTGTTAAGGATTTCAAGAGCAACAGTCTAGGATGTTCTAAAGACAGAACTGATGAATGACCGACACTTTGTATTTCAGTCCAATGTCCCCATAAGGAAATCATTTACCAAAACATATTAATAGTATTTACTGGAGGATCACTTTTCATGTTTTCTTTGTCACTTGGGATGTCTGTAGTATATACTTCCATCAGTCAGGGGAGCTCAACCACTGTGAGTTAGGGGATAAGGGATTTATTATAGGAATTAGAGCGTCCGCGTTGTGGGGGGAGATGGAGATCCTAGCGGGAGCTGGAGAAGCTGAGTCAGAAGATGAGCATGGCTGGTCACCCAAGTGGATGGGGAATGGGGAGGTCGTAGAGGGCTTTTGGGGAGCTGTGCCTCTGTGCAGTAGCCTCCTCTGTGAGTTTGCTACCAAATTTTCATTGATTAATTCTTGAAAAAGGAACCAACAAACAGAAATAGTCTGTTTTCTTTCATTAAAATTGATTTATTTTAATTTTGACAGTCGCTAGAAGTTATCTGTCATCTACACTTTTGACAGCAAAGCAAGAAAACGGGTCCTCTGAATAGGATTTTTTTTGTGATTTGGGTAGTTGTCGTTACTCGAAGGTTTTGTGTGAACAATAGATGCCAAACTTGGTTTGACTCCTCATTTCCAGTCCTTTTTCCTTCTTTTGTATCGAATTGCTAATAACTAGCTTCATCTTTTGTCACCTAAAGAGAATGGCTTTTTTGTTTGCCCACAGAACTGTATTACTCAGTGCTGTGCTATGAGTTATCACGAGATGATAATCCACTCCTTTGGAAACGGGTCCGTGAATCCATAGACACTTGCACAAATAACAGACTGCAGGCTTTTGAGCAGACACTTTTATACCCCCTTTGAAAGCTGTTTATTAAATCTGCAGAGAAATACAACTGACTGGCTGACTGAAAGAGAATATACCACCACATAGGCCTGTTTCCTTGACTGTCGAAACAGTTTCTTCTTCCTCAGAGGGAATAGTCCATGAGAAACCTGAGTAAACTTCAATGTGCTTTAGACAATCCAGCCATCCATGTATCGTTCATTCCCAAGCCTTCTTTACTGTTAAGGATTTCAAGAGCAACAGTCTAGGATGTTCTAAAGACAGAACTGATGAATGACCGACACTTTGTATTTCAGTCCAATGTCCCCATAAGGAAATCATTTACCAAAACATATTAATAGTATTTACTGGAGGATCACTTTTCATGTTTTCTTTGTCACTTGGGATGTCTGTAGTATATACTTCCATCAGTCAGGGGAGCTCAACCACTGTGAGTTAGGGGATAAGGGATTTATTATAGGAATTAGAGCGTCCGCGTTGTGGGGGGAGATGGAGATCCTAGCGGGAGCTGGAGAAGCTGAGTCAGAAGATGAGCATGGCTGGTCACCCAAGTGGATGGGGAATGGGGAGGTCGTAGAGGGCTTTTGGGGAGCTGTGCCTCTGTGCAGTAGCCTCCTCTGTGAGTTTGCTACCAAGAATCCGATGGTGGACTCAGACTTCCACTGGAGAATAGGGTCAGCTCAACAGACTTATGAGATGCAAAGTGAAGGAGCGAGGACGTGCTATGACCTGCCAACACCTCTGCATCTTCTGTTACCATGTCTCATCATGGTGACCTCCAGGGAGCAATGGCTTCTGTTTCGCTTCTGCTTCCAAATCTCGTGTGAATGCCTCCTTGTTGTTGTTGTTTAATCACTATGTCGTGTCTGACTCTCTGCGACCCTACAGACTGTAGCCCGCCAGTCTCCTCTGTCCATAGGATTCTCCAGGCAAGAATACCAGAGTGGATTGCCATTTCCTTCTCTTGGGGACCTTCCCAACCCAGAGGTTGAATCCGTGTCTCTTATCTCTCCTGCATTGGCAGGCAGATTCTTTACCTCTGAGCCACCAGGGAAGCCCAAGTCCACGTTGGGTCAACTTTAACTTAGAATGACACAGAGAAGAGCCATCTAGGAAATGAAGTTCCAGCTTACCCATGTTGACCCATGACAAACTCCCATGGTGTTTAACAGAGAGAGCAGAGAGATCATATAGGAAAATAACTTCTCTATTCTGTCTTAGCACCACCCTAGAATAAGAAATAATGTCTTAAGATGTTTCTTAGAAATTATAGACTATAACTTTTAGCTTTCAATTATTATATACTGCTCACTGGTAGATGGCCTTCAAAATATCAAACACTGTAGTGCAGCAAATATTTCAAGGTCCAGTTTTCATGTAGGTGATTCTTTAGTAGCCTGTGTTATATACACCAGGCCATCTCTTCCTATCTTAGGTTTCTCATGAGTGTCCATGTCTATTTAAAAATACCACCAATTTATACAACTTATCATTTCTGGAAGGATGGGTTAAGGAAGATACAGACCCAATCTGTGAACCCAGAATTTTCTGATTCCTAACACACCAGGTATGAAAAAAGTAAGATGTGTTGGTTGAATGTATTTCCCATCTATATTAAACTAGAAAATAATTATTTTTTTTAGTGCAAATCTGCAAGCAAATAAAAACTACCCACGTTAAGCAACATCAGGTTTTGCAAAAGCATTACCTTATTTCCAAACCATCCCAAAGACTGGACCTTTGCTGTATATGGCTTTGTTGCACAGGAATGCTAGCCGTTATCAGCTGACTAGACCACAGGTGCCCCAACTTTCTCTCTTCACAGCATCCTTTGTGTCTTGGTAAATGGTTAAAGTCTTAGGTCAAAAGAAATACGTAGTAATTTTATTTAATTCAGCTTATGTACACACTGATTTTTTTTCTTGTTTTGACATAAGACTTACTCTCTTTTTTCTATTTATTTTTATTTTACTTTTACAGAGTTTTGTTTTTTACAGCTATACATAAACCCAAATCAATCATATGTATACCCTTGACCCTTCTACCTGAAGCCCCCTCCCATTTCCCTTCTTATCCCACCACCCCCCCCGGGTTGATGCATAACCCTTAGATAAGTTCCCTTAGTCCTACAGCGTATTCACAATGGTTGCCTCTTTTACATATGGTAGTGTAGGTTTCCACGTTACTCTTTCCATACCTCTTAGCCATTCCTCCTTTTCCCAGTGTCCATAAGTCTACTCTCTGTCTCTCTATTGCTATTCTCCATATAGCTTTATCAGTACCATCTTTCTAGAGTCCATATGTATGTACTTACTGATTTTTTAAATAAAGTTAATTCAGATGCAATCAGCTTAACGTCATAGCTCACATGGTGTGTAGTAAATGATAGCGTGTTCCCCTGTGCACATCTGTGTGAAAGCACTGTCACACCAAGGATATACCTCAGTGCATAATTTGGGAGCTTCAAGGCGAGACTGAGCACAGAGCCCCAGTCATATGGTCTCTTTTGCTTCATATCTCTTCCTGGAGTCTTTCCAGATAATTTATCTGTGTGATTGATAGTCTATTTTAAAAAATCGTATCCGTGCAAATCTTAAGCATTATTTCTGAACTCCAGTCCACTGAGTGTATTCCCAAATAGATGATATAAACGTAGAGGTAGAAGCAGAGGTATACACGTGGCACAGCGGTAAAGAATCTGCCTACCAATGTAGGAGACGCAGGTTCGATTCCTGGATCAGGAAGATCCATTGGAGGAAGAAAGGAAACTCACTCCACTATTCTTGCCTGGGAAATCCCACAGAGAGGAGCCTAGTGGGCTACAAATCGGCAACTTACCTTATTTCCAAACCATCCCAAAGACTGGACCTTTGCTGTATATGGCTTTGTTGCACAGGAATGCTAGCCGTTATCAGCTGACTAGACCACAGGTGCCCCAACTTTCTCTCTTCACAGCATCCTTTGTGTCTTGGTAAATGGTTAAAGTCTTAGGTCAAAAGAAATACGTAGTAATTTTATTTAATTCAGCTTATGTACACACTGATTTTTTTTCTTGTTTTGACATAAGACTTACTCTCTTTTTTCTATTTATTTTTATTTTACTTTTACAGAGTTTTGTTTTTTACAGCTATACATAAACCCAAATCAATCATATGTATACCCTTGACCCCTTCTACCTGAAGCCCCCTCCCATTTCCCTTCTTATCCCACCACCCCCCCCGGGTTGATGCATAACCCTTAGATAAGTTCCCTTAGTCCTACAGCGTATTCACAATGGTTGCCTCTTTTACATATGGTAGTGTAGGTTTCCACGTTACTCTTTCCATACCTCTTAGCCATTCCTCCTTTTCCCAGTGTCCATAAGTCTACTCTCTGTCTCTCTATTGCTATTCTCCATATAGCTTTATCAGTACCATCTTTCTAGAGTCCATATGTATGTACTTACTGATTTTTTAAATAAAGTTAATTCAGATGCAATCAGCTTAACGTCATAGCTCACATGGTGTGTAGTAAATGATAGCGTGTTCCCCTGTGCACATCTGTGTGAAAGCACTGTCACACCAAGGATATACCTCAGTGCATAATTTGGGAGCTTCAAGGCGAGACTGAGCACAGAGCCCCAGTCATATGGTCTCTTTTGCTTCATATCTCTTCCTGGAGTCTTTCCAGATAATTTATCTGTGTGATTGATAGTCTATTTTAAAAAATCGTATCCGTGCAAATCTTAAGCATTATTTCTGAACTCCAGTCCACTGAGTGTATTCCCAAATAGATGATATAAACGTAGAGGTAGAAGCAGAGGTATACACGTGGCACAGCGGTAAAGAATCTGCCTACCAATGTAGGAGACGCAGGTTCGATTCCTGGATCAGGAAGATCCATTGGAGGAAGAAAGGGAAACTCACTCCACTATTCTTGCCTGGGAAATCCCACAGAGAGAGGAGCCTAGTGGGCTACAGTCCAGGGGGTTGCAAGCAGTCAGACCTGATTGAGCAACTGAATGTAGAAGAATAGATATGGATGAGGGGCTTCCCTGGTGGTCCAGTGGGTAAGGAATCCACCTTGCAGTGCAAGGGGCACCTGTTCAATCTCTGGCCTGGGAAGATCCCACATGCTGAGGAATGGCTGGGCCGGTGTGTTCAATTATGAGCCAGCACTCTGGAGCACATGTGCCCACAGCTGGTGCTCTGCAACGAGAGAGGCCACTGTGGTGGGAGGCCCACACTGGTCAAAGAAAAAAGATGGATGAAAAATAAATGATGGGGCTTCCCCTGGTGGTCCAGTGGGTAAGGACACCGCCTTGCAGTGCAAGGGGCGCCGGTTCGAGCCCTGGCCTGGGAGGATCCCACGTGCCGCAGAGCGGCTGGACTGATGTGTCCGATTGCCGAGCCGGAGCTCTGGGGTGCGTGCACCCAGAGCCTGCGCTCTGCAGCGACAGATGCCACCGCGATGGGAGGCCCACAGGAGCCAAAGAACAAAGACGGATGAACATAGAGAAACGAAAGACCAATAGAAGTGGCCCACCTGCTCCCCTCTCTCCCAAACCCGACCCCCACCCAAAATAAATAAATAAATAAATCTTTAAAAATAAATAAATGATGACTCAGAGGCAAAAAAATAATAATGTTTAAAAAAAGTATAAAGAATAGACATGGATGACATGGATATATATTCCCCCCATCCCCACCCTCAGTTGGAGGGAAGTGGTATGGTGAGAGTCAGTATGAAGATTGAAAAAATACACTTTTATTTTTTAGTTCTGCCTTTCCAAGTGCATTTTGTACCCCAGGGACAAAATTATTGTGTAACTAAGATTTCTAGAATATTTGAGGGCTAAGGCAGCTTTTTCTGCATCCCCAACTGATTGCCACAGTGCATGGTATTCCCAAATAGATGATATAAACGTAGAGGTAGAAGCAGAGGTATACACGTGGCACAGCGGTAAAGAATCTGCCTACCAATGTAGGAGACGCAGGTTCGATTCCTGGATCAGGAAGATCCATTGGAGGAAGAAAGGGAAACTCACTCCACTATTCTTGCCTGGGAAATCCCACAGAGAGAGGAGCCTAGTGGGCTACAGTCCAGGGGGTTGCAAGCAGTCAGACCTGATTGAGCAACTGAATGTAGAAGAATAGATATGGATGAGGGGCTTCCCTGGTGGTCCAGTGGGTAAGGAATCCACCTTGCAGTGCAAGGGGCACCTGTTCAATCTCTGGCCTGGGAAGATCCCACATGCTGAGGAATGGCTGGGCCGGTGTGTTCAATTATGAGCCAGCACTCTGGAGCACATGTGCCCACAGCTGGTGCTCTGCAACGAGAGAGGCCACTGTGGTGGGAGGCCCACACTGGTCAAAGAAAAAAGATGGATGAAAAATAAATGATGGGGCTTCCCCTGGTGGTCCAGTGGGTAAGGACACCGCCTTGCAGTGCAAGGGGCGCCGGTTCGAGCCCTGGCCTGGGAGGATCCCACGTGCCGCAGAGCGGCTGGACTGATGTGTCCGATTGCCGAGCCGGAGCTCTGGGGTGCGTGCACCCAGAGCCTGCGCTCTGCAGCGACAGATGCCACCGCGATGGGAGGCCCACAGGAGCCAAAGAACAAAGACGGATGAACATAGAGAAACGAAAGACCAATAGAAGTGGCCCACCTGCTCCCCTCTCTCCCAAACCCGACCCCCACCCAAAATAAATAAATAAATAAATCTTTAAAAATAAATAAATGATGACTCAGAGGCAAAAAAATAATAATGTTTAAAAAAAGTATAAAGAATAGACATGGATGACATGGATATATATTCCCCCCATCCCCACCCTCAGTTGGAGGGAAGTGGTATGGTGAGAGTCAGTATGAAGATTGAAAAAATACACTTTTATTTTTTAGTTCTGCCTTTCCAAGTGCATTTTGTACCCCAGGGACAAAATTATTGTGTAACTAAGATTTCTAGAATATTTGAGGGCTAAGGCAGCTTTTTCTGCATCCCCAACTGATTGCCACAGTGCAAATGCAGTCCTTAATTTACAAAAGCAAGGATACAGATTTCTGTCATTAGACTTCCTAGAGCCAAGCGGTAGATGTTCTGACTTACCGTGGCCTTGGAGCATTTGGAGTCAAATTTTCCACTGGAGCGATGATACGTGTCTAATTTGTCCACATCTCCTCAAAGGTGATGACAACACCTCCAACAGAGAGGGAGGAATCCCAGTGTGGCCCAGCCTCCTTGAAAAATTCTGGCCTCCTGAGGCAGCGGAGCCCTGACTGATCAGAACTGTGTACAAGAGACCTATCTGGTACTTGACTTATGGCGCCGCATGGGGGAGAGGTCCCTGAAAACACTATAGGAAATGTATTGAAGTAATAGACATCCTTAAGGAAAGGAAAACTCAGAGGAATTGAGATGTGAGTATAAATTTACTCATGGGTGGGTAAACGTTGAGATGCGCGTGTGTGTGCCTGTGTGTGTGTGTGCACTCGCACACTCACTTAGTCATGTTTGACTGTTTGTAACCCCATGGACTGTAGCCCACCAGTCTCCTCTGTCCATGGCATTTCTCCAGGCAAGAATACTGGAGTGGCTTGCCATTTCCTTCGCCAGGGGATCTTCCTGACTCTGGGATCAAACTTGCATCTCTTGCATCTCTTGTATTGGCAGGTGGAGTCTTTTTTTTTTTTTTTTTTGGCCACTTTTATTGGTCTTTCATTTATTTATTTTCATCCATTCTTTGTTCTTTGGCCTGTGTGCGCCTCCCATCGCAGTGACCTCTCTTGCTTCAGAGCACCCTGGCTCTGGGCAGATGCACTCCAGAGCTCCAGCTCGGTAGTTGGACACATTGGTCCAGCCGCTCCACGGCACGTGGGATCTTCCCAGGCCAGGGAACGAACCGGCACCCCTTGCACTGCAAGGTGGAGTGTTTATCCACTGGACCACCAGGGAAGCCTGGCAGGGGTATTCTTTACCCTTGCACCTCTTGGGTGGCCCCAAACATTGAGACAGTTGGTTCCATGGCCAGTTCTTTGTCTTTTGTGCAGAGGTCACTGACTGCATCCCACCCCTCAGTGTCCTATTTCTATCCTTTGCTGCCTTGAAGGAGGACGGTTCTTTCCTACTGGTCATGACAAGAGTTTGGAAGTACAGATAGGTTGTCAGAATGGGAAGACACATTGATTGAAGATAGGTTTTGTCAAGTTCAAAAGCACTCTCCCTTTAGGCTATGCATGGTTCCTTGGTAATTTGTTACAAGTTCTCCATTCAAACAGAGGTGGGGAAGCCTTCCTCTCCTCTTCTCCTCGTTTTCATTCTAGTTCATTCCAATCATCTTAGATCAAATGATTCACCCCAAAGCCCCCTTCATCACTCTGGAGGGTTTCATATGAAACACGGGAGGTGTTGGAGAATTTCATGTAAAATAAGAATCTTGGCTGCCCACTTGATATTTGAGAATGCCTCTTAGTTTAACTGGACTTCCTCTTTTCCAGCCAAAGTTAAAAACTCTGTGTTCAAATGTCCCTAAAGTTGCATTTGCTCCATGAAATTTTCCACGATGAACAGTCTTGCTTTCAGTGACTTTGATCACTTAGTGAACTCTCTATCTCTCTCTCTCTTTTTAATGTTCTACCTTCCAAACTGCTTGTGGTACGAGCCAACTTCAAGGGCCCATGGATGGAATTTTTCAGTGGAGACTGATGCAGGCTTCATTTTGTATGCCAGCCTAGAGAAATAGTATCTATGCTTCTTAGGATTCATTTTGAAAGTTGAGGTTAATTCATTTTTAGCTTCAAGAACTAGGACAATGTGGAAAATTTCTTGGGGGTTTATTGGAAGAGATGCGTCTGCTACTCCTGAGGAAATTTCCTTAAAATTTCTCTTTCCTCTTAAGTACTTTAAGTCCCAGAGCGACCTTTTCTATCTTTCCATAGGGTGGGCGTGGAAGAGCAGAATGACAGATTAGACCCGGAGCACTTAACTGGAACAGACGTTTGCAGATCTTTGAAAGAATAGGTCTAATTCTCACTGGAGTTCATTTTCCCACAGCTTTGTATTAAATTAGAAAAATGAATGGTTTAGGAGTGAAGATGTTCCAGAAAGCTGGAAAGCTGTGCTTAGGTTTATGAAATTTGGATTGTCTTGATAAAATTGGCTTTTAAAATGAAATGTCTTAAGTGTTTTAATGATATTTGATACTTAGAGGAATCCTGCAGCCAATCTTGCTAAACAGCTGAATTGAGGAGTGCACTCTGTTATTCTAGGGTGCTGGGTGTGTGCGAATGGATGGATGGTAGGTAGCCCAGTAGAGTGGGCACGGAAAGGAAAACATTTGTTTAAAGGTTAGAACCTGTTTCTCTGTAATTGTACAAACATCATTTCACTGACCATCAGTCTCTTGGACTTCCTTTTTTTGGACTCCAGGCTTCACAGTGGACTGGTATCCCTTGGCATATTTCTCAGAGTGACCTCTGCATTTAATGTTCATATGTAGCTACATACTTTTTCGCTGTTTTTGTTATTTTTTTCTCTTTTTTTCCTTGTCTTTCTCTCTCTCTATCTCACGTCTCTCTACATCACTCACACACACATTTTCTCCCATATGGCTTTAGTTGTGCACACCAAGTTTCTCTGCTTTAGGTCCGAACCTACTAAGCAGTACAGGCTAGGGGACAGTTATTTTTTTTCCTGTGTGCTCCTCATCGTTAACCTACAAAGGAGAAGAATTACGGATTTATGATTGTCATGGATGTTTCCATGGATTCATTGTATTTTCTGTGTTGGAGTGAGGGAAAGGGGTAAGCTGGTGGGAAATTTTGAGAAATTCACATTACCAGGCAGAGAAACAATGCTTCTTAGGATTCATTTTGAAAGTTGAGGTTAATTCATTTAGCTTCAAGAACTAGGACAATGTGGAAAATTTCTTGGGGGTTTATTGGAAGAGATGCGTCTGCTACTCCTGAGGAAATTTCCTTAAAATTTCTCTTTCCTCTTAAGTACTTTAAGTCCCAGAGCGACCTTTTCTATCTTTCCATAGGGTGGGCGTGGAAGAGCAGAATGACAGATTAGACCCGGAGCACTTAACTGGAACAGACGTTTGCAGATCTTTGAAAGAATAGGTCTAATTCTCACTGGAGTTCATTTTCCCACAGCTTTGTATTAAATTAGAAAAATGAATGGTTTAGGAGTGAAGATGTTCCAGAAAGCTGGAAAGCTGTGCTTAGGTTTATGAAATTTGGATTGTCTTGATAAAATTGGCTTTTAAAATGAAATGTCTTAAGTGTTTTAATGATATTTGATACTTAGAGGAATCCTGCAGCCAATCTTGCTAAACAGCTGAATTGAGGAGTGCACTCTGTTATTCTAGGGTGCTGGGTGTGTGCGAATGGATGGATGGTAGGTAGCCCAGTAGAGTGGGCACGGAAAGGAAAACATTTGTTTAAAGGTTAGAACCTGTTTCTCTGTAATTGTACAAACATCATTTCACTGACCATCAGTCTCTTGGACTTCCTTTTTTTGGACTCCAGGCTTCACAGTGGACTGGTATCCCTTGGCATATTTCTCAGAGTGACCTCTGCATTTAATGTTCATATGTAGCTACATACTTTTTCGCTGTTTTTGTTATTTTTTTCTCTTTTTTTCCTTGTCTTTCTCTCTCTCTATCTCACGTCTCTCTACATCACTCACACACACATTTTCTCCCATATGGCTTTAGTTGTGCACACCAAGTTTCTCTGCTTTAGGTCCGAACCTACTAAGCAGTACAGGCTAGGGGACAGTTATTTTTTTTCCTGTGTGCTCCTCATCGTTAACCTACAAAGGAGAAGAATTACGGATTTATGATTGTCATGGATGTTTCCATGGATTCATTGTATTTTCTGTGTTGGAGTGAGGGAAAGGGGTAAGCTGGTGGGAAATTTTGAGAAATTCAAGGAGGCTTTTATGCATTACCAGGCAGAGAAAACAAGATATCAGTATATTTCCTATGAAAACTGAAATCACAGGTAAATCTCCACAGATCAGCTGGAAATAAAACTGAGACATGGGCTGGGGGAGAGAGAACACCACAGGTTAGATACCTGATAAAAGGAAAGAAAGGTCTAGACTGAGAAAATACCAAAGGATAATTTTAGGTAAATATATGGGTTTTTTTCTTGGCCACATGGCTTGTGGAATCCAGTTCCCCAACCAGGAACTGAACCTGTGCCCCCCGTATTGGAAGTGCGAAGTCTTAACTATTGGGCCACTACGGAAGTCCCACATATATGGATTTTTAAGGGAAAACTCATATCCTTCTATTAATTAAAAAAACCCATGCTAAATAAGTATCCAAAATAGTGTTGTGTATACATTATTCCCTAAATAACCTGCTTTTGGAGAGAGGGGCATTGCAGGCATCAAATTGCTTAATTTCTCTGAAGGTTACTGAAGTTAATTTTAGGTATTTAAATCACATGATAATAAGTCTCAGTTTTCTTCTATAAACCAATGTCTCCAACAGTATTATAAAGTGATTTCCAAAGTGTGTGGTAATTGTTTCATTTCGGTTAAAAACAGGGGAAAGTAAAAAATGTAGTAATATTAGCACATGTTCATATACATTCTCTTTACCAAATTACACTCTTTGTTGCTGTTGAATAAAGACTGGAACTTTAAAAAAATATATAGATACTGGTTTCCAATAGGAAGATTGAAACAGTAGCATTCAGTAGGTGCTATGAAAGTGAAAAGGTTAGTCTCAGTCAAGTCCAACTCTTTGTGATCCCATGGACTGTAGCCCACCAGGCTTCTCTGTCCATGGAATTCTCCAGGCAAGAATACTGGAGTGGGTTATCATTTCCTTCTCCATGGGATCTTTCTGACCCAGGACTCAAACCTGGGTCTCCTGCATTACAGACAGATTCTTTACCCTCTGAACCACCAACAGGTGCTAATGGACTTTTAAAACCTATAATTCATGAGTAGGCAGAAAAGGTAAATTTCACCTCTGAGGAAGGATTTGCAGTCTGGTAGTATGGCACCTGGCAACCCACTCCAGTCTTCTTGGTGGTATAGTCCCATGGACAGAGGAGCCTGATAGGCTACTCTGCAGTCCATGGGGTTATAAAAGAGTCAGACATGACTTAGCGACTAAAACAACAAAATTTAAACAGCATGAAATCCATCCAGAAACAACTGAGAGAAAGAACTTGATGACATTTCAGGAAACATTTAGTGTGAAAAAAGAGCATTTGAGCTGGATTTTGAAGACGGTTGCATTGAAGTTCTCTCTGCTACTATGGATGGAAAATGTTGCCTACCATATCAGCAAACAAAGGATGCTGCTATGACCCCCCCCACACACACCAAAAGGTGACCCCTGAGGGAACTGAGTATGGAGACAAACCGACTGCCCACTGCCAACCCTCAGCCATGCAGCCACCCGGCAGTGGTGCACCCTGAGGGCATTGCTGATGGAGAAGAGGATACTGGCTTTAGAGACCTAAGGTGCATATCAAAGGAATGATTTCAGTGAGCCCAAACTTCTGCAGAGTTCATTAACTTGAGATACCTGGTTTTCTTTAATTAGCAGGAATCATTTGGTATTCTGACTACCTGGCTTTGTCACCAAAACCCCTGTATATCCTTGCTCCTCCCCCACCTCTTTGAGCAGTCTCTCAGAGCTATCTGAGAGGCTGCCTCCTGGGCTTAAGTTCTCAGGAAGTCCACCAAATAAAATACATAAAACCTGGGTTCGACTCTTGGGAGGGGAAGATCCCCTGGAGTAGGGAATGGCAACCGACTCCAGTATTCTTTCCTGGAGAATTCTTTATAGACAGAGGAGCCTGGCAGGCTACAGTCCATGGGATCACAAAGAGTTGGACATGACTGAGCAACTAACATTTTCACATTCCCTTAATTTTTAAGTTGTGTATTTCATTCAGTTGAGAATAGCAAGGCAATCCACGTTTATTTTTGAAAGATTATAAAGTGCAGATAGATGTAACACACACCCACAGTCACCTTCTAAAGGACCCACCTTCAAATAGCATCAAATCAAGGATTAGGGCTTCAGCATATGAATTTTTAGGCAATGCCCACATTCAAACCATAGCAGAAAAGTAACAGAAGTTAAAGAAATATGGCTGAATAGTTAGAACTAGAATTTGCCTTTAATGGTAGATCAAAGAATATACAAATATAAATAGTGAGTGTTCAGTGGCTTTTAACCTTATGCCATGGATAGAATCTGTAGGTTTTTTTCTTCAGAATTACTAAGGGTTTGGGAAATTTCCAGTATTGTTGGCATTAGTGCTTTAGTGCTTATAAGTGCTTTGGATAAACAACAAAAATACCTAGTTTTCAGAAATCATCAGCGCTTGACTAAATGGCCTCAAATGGTGAGACATTTATCAGTGCCACTTTCAACATGAGGGTTGGGGTGTTCGGTGCCCAACAAATCATAGAAGCTAGCTGTCATATTAATCATTTCACATCCACTCTCAACTACTACAAGAGGCTTTTTTGGGTCTTTTTAAAATTGAATTTGTTACAGTATTGCTTCTGTTTTGTGTTTTGGTTTTTTGGTCACAAGACATATGGGATCTTAAGCTCCCCAGCTGGGGATAGAACCTGCACCCCTTGCATTGGAGAGTGAAGTCCCAACCACTTGCCCACCACGAAAGTCCCTGACAGTGATTTTTTAAATGCACCTTTATTTTTTTTGCCTCATGAGCCCTGAGCGCATGGTCTTGTAAAGTGGGAGCACTACAAAGCTTCTCAAACAGTAACAAGAAGGAGATGGAAAATCCACCTGGACGCTCAGATCCAGCTGTTTGCATTTGGGAAGGAGTTTCATGAGCCTTTGAATTTCCCCTCGCACTGGGAAGTCATTATTACTCTGGCATTCCTCCTGATGATTGTATGACTTTGTTTGTTTTCATACACAGTTCATTATTTGTTTTGGAAATCCTTTCCTTTGCCACTTCAGCCTCGCCAATGAGATGTTTCATCATCTCCTCTCTCGTCACTTCTTGCACCTTGGCTAAACTTTCATCCCGGGTAGGGATGTGAAACTCTCAGACCTCAACGTCATGGTGCTAAAGAGGTCCCATTGGATGATTCCACTGTGCCAGTGACACTGTGCATGTGTGCATGCTCAGTCGTATCCAACTCTTTGCGGCACCATGGACGGTAGCCCGACATTCAAAGCATAGCAGAAAAGTAACAGAAGTTAAAGAAATATGGCTGAATAGTTAGAACTAGAATTTGCCTTTAATGGTAGATCAAAGAATATACAAATATAAATAGTGAGTGTTCAGTGGCTTTTAACCTTATGCCATGGATAGAATCTGTAGGTTTTTTTCTTCAGAATTACTAAGGGTTTGGGAAATTTCCAGTATTGTTGGCATTAGTGCTTTAGTGCTTATAAGTGCTTTGGATAAACAACAAAAATACCTAGTTTTCAGAAATCATCAGCGCTTGACTAAATGGCCTCAAATGGTGAGACATTTATCAGTGCCACTTTCAACATGAGGGTTGGGGTGTTCGGTGCCCAACAAATCATAGAAGCTAGCTGTCATATTAATCATTTCACATCCACTCTCAACTACTACAAGAGGCTTTTTTGGGTCTTTTTAAAATTGAATTTGTTACAGTATTGCTTCTGTTTTGTGTTTTGGTTTTTTGGTCACAAGACATATGGGATCTTAAGCTCCCCAGCTGGGGATAGAACCTGCACCCCTTGCATTGGAGAGTGAAGTCCCAACCACTTGCCCACCACGAAAGTCCCTGACAGTGATTTTTTAAATGCACCTTTATTTTTTTTGCCTCATGAGCCCTGAGCGCATGGTCTTGTAAAGTGGGAGCACTACAAAGCTTCTCAAACAGTAACAAGAAGGAGATGGAAAATCCACCTGGACGCTCAGATCCAGCTGTTTGCATTTGGGAAGGAGTTTCATGAGCCTTTGAATTTCCCCTCGCACTGGGAAGTCATTATTACTCTGGCATTCCTCCTGATGATTGTATGACTTTGTTTGTTTTCATACACAGTTCATTATTTGTTTTGGAAATCCTTTCCTTTGCCACTTCAGCCTCGCCAATGAGATGTTTCATCATCTCCTCTCTCGTCACTTCTTGCACCTTGGCTAAACTTTCATCCCGGGTAGGGATGTGAAACTCTCAGACCTCAACGTCATGGTGCTAAAGAGGTCCCATTGGATGATTCCACTGTGCCAGTGACACTGTGCATGTGTGCATGCTCAGTCGTATCCAACTCTTTGCGGCACCATGGACGGTAGCCCGCCAGGCTCCTCTGTCCGTGGGATTCTCCAGGCAAGAATACTGGAGTGGGTAGCCATTCCCTTCTCCAGGGGGTCTTCCTGAGCCAGGGATGGAACCCACATCTCCTGCATGGATCAGGCATTCTTTACCCCTGAGCCACTTGGATGATTAGGTAAGTCCAACAGCTATTGGTTTGCTCTAAAAAGGAAGAGATTTTGTCCTGGGCCTCCCACTCTCAATGGAGGAAAAATACAGCTTTTCCCATTCACTTTGAAAAGAACACTCAAACCCTGTCAAATTTCATTAAATAATAACCACCAGAAGCAGGCCACTACAAGGCATTTCGTTCCCTCCGTGAGCCTTTCTTTCCCGCCAGCAGAAGGGCTTCTGTGCAGAGGCCCACGTTTGATTGACTCTGCTCGCAAGCTGATGTTTACACTGCCGTATCCATCTTGCTCTGATGGCTGTGACATGCCACCCGGATGTGGCGAGGCTGACAGGGGATGTGAGAGGGACCAGACAGATGACAGCATCTCCATTCTTCAGAGCCCATGCAGGATGATCTGTCACCTGATGATAGGCCAGAGCCTGTCATTTATTTACTTAGAGCTTTAATGTGGGTAAAATGAGCAGGGGCGGGGAAGGCAAGTGACAAGAGGCAAAGAGACAGTGAGTGGTTACAGGAAAGAAAAATCCGACTTGGCCTTCTTGACATCAAAATATCAACAAGAGCCATTTTGTACATCTCAATGGGCATGCCAGCCCAGGAACCAATTATCAAGAAGGAGATCCACCTGGCCCAGATCCAGCTGTTTGCATTTGGGAAGGAGTTTCATGAGCCTTTGAATTTCCCCTCGCACTGGGAAGTCATTATTACTCTGGCATTCCTCCTGATGATTGTATGACTTTGTTTGTTTTCATACACAGTTCATTATTTGTTTTGGAAATCCTTTCCTTTGCCACTTCAGCCTCGCCAATGAGATGTTTCATCATCTCCTCTCTCGTCACTTCTTGCACCTTGGCTAAACTTTCATCCCGGGTAGGGATGTGAAACTCTCAGACCTCAACGTCATGGTGCTAAAGAGGTCCCATTGGATGATTCCACTGTGCCAGTGACACTGTGCATGTGTGCATGCTCAGTCGTATCCAACTCTTTGCGGCACCATGGACGGTAGCCCGCCAGGCTCCTCTGTCCGTGGGATTCTCCAGGCAAGAATACTGGAGTGGGTAGCCATTCCCTTCTCCAGGGGGTCTTCCTGAGCCAGGGATGGAACCCACATCTCCTGCATGGATCAGGCATTCTTTACCCCTGAGCCACTTGGATGATTAGGTAAGTCCAACAGCTATTGGTTTGCTCTAAAAAGGAAGAGATTTTGTCCTGGGCCTCCCACTCTCAATGGAGGAAAAATACAGCTTTTCCCATTCACTTTGAAAAGAACACTCAAACCCTGTCAAATTTCATTAAATAATAACCACCAGAAGCAGGCCACTACAAGGCATTTCGTTCCCTCCGTGAGCCTTTCTTTCCCGCCAGCAGAAGGGCTTCTGTGCAGAGGCCCACGTTTGATTGACTCTGCTCGCAAGCTGATGTTTACACTGCCGTATCCATCTTGCTCTGATGGCTGTGACATGCCACCCGGATGTGGCGAGGCTGACAGGGGATGTGAGAGGGACCAGACAGATGACAGCATCTCCATTCTTCAGAGCCCATGCAGGATGATCTGTCACCTGATGATAGGCCAGAGCCTGTCATTTATTTACTTAGAGCTTTAATGTGGGTAAAATGAGCAGGGGCGGGGAAGGCAAGTGACAAGAGGCAAAGAGACAGTGAGTGGTTACAGGAAAGAAAAATCCGACTTGGCCTTCTTGACATCAAAATATCAACAAGAGCCATTTTGTACATCTCAATGGGCATGCCAGCCCAGGAACCAATTATTAACAGCATTCTGGGCAGGAAATCAGATTTGCAAAACAGGAGCTTTAGTCATTTAGTCTGAGGGGAGTGGGGCAGACAGACTGCACTTTCCCCTTGATTATATGAAGTGCTCTGAATTTCTTGCGCATTTAATTTCTGCCATATTCAGTGATGCTTTGGCCGGCACATTTTCCTTCTTGCTTCTTAATCTGCATGCATTTGATAAAGTAAATTTTGTGTGTCGTGGAGATCCACATCCAAGTATCCTTTTTTGCTTTGCAAGTGCTGCTCATAATCATGTATAGTCTTGAATCCAGAACCTCTGGAAACCATCAACCTGCACATTGTCTTAGGGGATGACTTCCTGGTGATGGGAAAGAACTGTGAAAATCCAGGGAGAGCGACAGTAGCTATTTTAACTGATTGGTTCATTCTGTAGGAAGCAGACTGTGACTATTCATATTTTAAGAAGATTTGTAAACCCCAAATACTGACCTTTGCCTGTATCTAAATGGATGAAATATTCCTGAGTTAAGTTTAATGAACAAAGGGCATGAAATATTTTTTGTGTACATACAGACTTAAACTGTAGTGAAGTTTTAAAAAGGCGCCTCCAGTTTGGGCATTCTTTTCTTATTTTCCAAGAACAAGTCTTGTTGAGTCACACAGCATGTGAGGGAGAGGCTGCAAGAATTCTCTACCTACTGATGATCTTGCACTGAGGCTGCGATGGTAGAGGGAAAGCTTGGGAAGTGCTTCTTTATGTGCCAAGAGACCACAAGCATTCACAGATAATCTCTAGCAATGTGGTCAATGAAGCCTAGGTATTAGGTCCAATGTTATGTTGATAAAATCCATTGTGTGCAAAATGTGTGCATGTGGACATACTCAGTTGTGTCTGACTCTTTGCAACCCCATGGACTGTAGCCTGCCAGGCTCCTCTGTCCATGGGATTCTCCAGGCAAGAATATTGAAGGAGATCGCTATTTCCTACCCTAGGGGATCTTCCCAACCCAGGGATCGAACTCTCGACTCTTGCGTCTCCTGCATCGACAGGCTGATTCTTTACCCCTTTGCCACCTGGAAAGCCACATCATGCAAAGTATTTAGGAACTGAGTTCATAGGAAACATTGCCCTTGGGAAATTATCACTGTAACCTATAGTAGCCAGAATTCAGCAATACTGACCTTGCGTGTTCTCAGCGAGGCTCTGGTTCTGTGTGTGTTATGTCTAAATCCCTCCTCTGGCCTGTCTCCATTTGTCCTTCACTCTCTCTCTATTAATCATCTGTCTTCTAAGCTCTCAGATTTGCAATCACTCAGCAAGTGGCCTGGGAGACAATAGCTCTTGTTTTTGCCCAAGAAAGCAAAATCGCTAAGGAAGTTGGGCAGGTAAATGTGATTTTCTGGAATACTGGGAGAAATACTGTTTTTTCTTTTTTTTGAAAATTTGGCCTCTTTTTTTTTTTCTTTTCTTTGGCAAGGGAGGCGGGTTGGGGAGGGAGTGGGGCGGGCGGGCCACTTCTATTGGTCTTTCATTTATTCAGTTTCATCCATCTTTGTTCTTTGACCTGTGTGGGCCTCCCATCGCTGTGGCCTCTGTTGTCGCAGAGCACCGGCTCCGGGCGCATGCGTTCCAGAACGCTGGCTCGGCAATTGGACACATCAGTCCAGCCGCTCTGCGGCACGTGGGATCTTCCCAGGCCAGGGATCAAACCAGCACCCCTTGCACTGCAAGGCGGTGTCCTTACCCACTAGGCCACCAGGGAAGCCCAAATTTGGCCTCTTTTACTGTTTTCTTTTTGTTTATTTTCATAAATCTTTATTCTTTGGCCTGTGTGGGCCTCCCATTGCAGTGGCGCCTCTCATTGTAGAGAACTGACTCTGGGCACATGCGCTCCAGAGCACTGGTTCATAAGTGGACACACCGGTCCAGCCACTCTGCAGCACGTGAGATCTTCCCAGGTTATGTTGATAAAATCCATTGTGTGCAAAATGTGTGCATGTGGACATACTCAGTTGTGTCTGACTCTTTGCAACCCCATGGACTGTAGCCTGCCAGGCTCCTCTGTCCATGGGATTCTCCAGGCAAGAATATTGAAGGAGATCGCTATTTCCTACCCTAGGGGATCTTCCCAACCCAGGGATCGAACTCTCGACTCTTGCGTCTCCTGCATCGACAGGCTGATTCTTTACCCCTTTGCCACCTGGAAAGCCACATCATGCAAAGTATTTAGGAACTGAGTTCATAGGAAACATTGCCCTTGGGAAATTATCACTGTAACCTATAGTAGCCAGAATTCAGCAATACTGACCTTGCGTGTTCTCAGCGAGGCTCTGGTTCTGTGTGTGTTATGTCTAAATCCCTCCTCTGGCCTGTCTCCATTTGTCCTTCACTCTCTCTCTATTAATCATCTGTCTTCTAAGCTCTCAGATTTGCAATCACTCAGCAAGTGGCCTGGGAGACAATAGCTCTTGTTTTTGCCCAAGAAAGCAAAATCGCTAAGGAAGTTGGGCAGGTAAATGTGATTTTCTGGAATACTGGGAGAAATACTGTTTTTTCTTTTTTTTGAAAATTTGGCCTCTTTTTTTTTTTCTTTTCTTTGGCAAGGGAGGCGGGTTGGGGAGGGAGTGGGGCGGGCGGGCCACTTCTATTGGTCTTTCATTTATTCAGTTTCATCCATCTTTGTTCTTTGACCTGTGTGGGCCTCCCATCGCTGTGGCCTCTGTTGTCGCAGAGCACCGGCTCCGGGCGCATGCGTTCCAGAACGCTGGCTCGGCAATTGGACACATCAGTCCAGCCGCTCTGCGGCACGTGGGATCTTCCCAGGCCAGGGATCAAACCAGCACCCCTTGCACTGCAAGGCGGTGTCCTTACCCACTAGGCCACCAGGGAAGCCCAAATTTGGCCTCTTTTACTGTTTTCTTTTTGTTTATTTTCATAAATCTTTATTCTTTGGCCTGTGTGGGCCTCCCATTGCAGTGGCGCCTCTCATTGTAGAGAACTGACTCTGGGCACATGCGCTCCAGAGCACTGGTTCATAAGTGGACACACCGGTCCAGCCACTCTGCAGCACGTGAGATCTTCCCAGGCAGGGAGAACCAGTGTCCCTTACACTTGCAAGGGGGACTCTTCTTCCCACTGGACCACCAGAGAAGCCCGGAATATTGTATTTTAATAGTGTGTGTGGACTATGGGAGAGTAAATGGTTCTAGTTAGTGCTGAGAAGGTTGTTGGAGCAGATCAGACACATTTCACTGTGGACCCGTTGGCAAGTCTTCCCTAAATGTCTCCCTGGCTCGTAGACTTTCATGCTTCTTGCTACTTCTGGCTGCAAGATCAGAAAAGAGCAGGCTCTGCCTCTTCTCCGTACAGGGTCCCCAAAGCTAGAAACACGAGCTACACTTGACCTGTCACCTCTGCTGTGGTCTTTTGCCAAAGAGAGTGAGACATGACTATGAACTTGGATGATCAAAGGGTCCTGTGGAATCTAAGACTCCCAACCAGCACCCGGCTTTTGGGAGCCCCTGGTGTCCCCAGTTCCTGGCGTGTGGCCTTGTGAATGAGCTGAGTGGTGAAGTAGAGTGCCTTGAACTCTGAGAACCACTTGATATTTTCAGTGCATCTTCCGGTGTTTCATTTTGTGTTGACCCAGGATCCCACTTCTTTTCTGAAGAAGGCCAGGAGGGATACTTCGCTGGTGGACCAGTGGTTAAGACACAGTGCTATCAATGCAGGGACCACAGATTCGATCCCTATTTGGGGAACGAAGATCCCACATACTATGTGCACAGCCAAAAGATTAAAAGGAAAAGAATGTCAGGAGGGAAGAGAATTTTGTCGTCTTCTCTATGTTTGGCAGTGTGTCTTTGAGGCTGACAGGGACCAAATTGCCCATCCTGGTCCTCCTGTTTCAGCGGGGGGAATGATGAATCTCACTCACAACTTAGCTGGATACTGTTTGCCTTGGATTTATGTGGACACAGGTGGTGTCTGGAGAGTCCAGGTCTTTATGGAGAACAACTATTTCCATTTCTTCCTGCATTATCACTGGTATGATGTATGTGGGGTGGAGCCTTGGGTTATATTTGCAAGATCAGCGAGGTGAAGAGTGTTAAACATTAGCATTTTATGACAGCTGAACTGTATTGCTCTTCTCAACAGCCCTTCCTGGTTCTTTAGCCTTTTTATATCTCTGGTTGGATGTTGTTGATATTGGTGACGTGGGAAGAATTAGGAACAAAGGGCAGAAGATTCTTGGAGCTGACCCTATCTAAGACATTTCCAGCTCCCCTATATACTAATACTAGAGACTAATAAATGTTATACCTATATACTAATTAGTATAGTTAGTATGTAATTAGTATTAGTATATAGTATACCTATATACTAATAAATGTTTTATAATTTACCACACAGTCCAGTATAACAGAATAATTATATGTAAAATAATATGTGACTGTTCTTCTGGTGGGGCATGTGCATAGTCGATTGTGTCTAACTTTTTGCAAACCTGTGGACTATATTCTGCCAGGCTCCTCTGTCCATGGAATTTTCCAGGCCAGAAGTCCTGGAGGGATTGCCAAAGAGAGTGAGACATGACTATGAACTTGGATGATCAAAGGGTCCTGTGGAATCTAAGACTCCCAACCAGCACCCGGCTTTTGGGAGCCCCTGGTGTCCCCAGTTCCTGGCGTGTGGCCTTGTGAATGAGCTGAGTGGTGAAGTAGAGTGCCTTGAACTCTGAGAACCACTTGATATTTTCAGTGCATCTTCCGGTGTTTCATTTTGTGTTGACCCAGGATCCCACTTCTTTTCTGAAGAAGGCCAGGAGGGATACTTCGCTGGTGGACCAGTGGTTAAGACACAGTGCTATCAATGCAGGGACCACAGATTCGATCCCTATTTGGGGAACGAAGATCCCACATACTATGTGCACAGCCAAAAGATTAAAAGGAAAAGAATGTCAGGAGGGAAGAGAATTTTGTCGTCTTCTCTATGTTTGGCAGTGTGTCTTTGAGGCTGACAGGGACCAAATTGCCCATCCTGGTCCTCCTGTTTCAGCGGGGGGAATGATGAATCTCACTCACAACTTAGCTGGATACTGTTTGCCTTGGATTTATGTGGACACAGGTGGTGTCTGGAGAGTCCAGGTCTTTATGGAGAACAACTATTTCCATTTCTTCCTGCATTATCACTGGTATGATGTATGTGGGGTGGAGCCTTGGGTTATATTTGCAAGATCAGCGAGGTGAAGAGTGTTAAACATTAGCATTTTATGACAGCTGAACTGTATTGCTCTTCTCAACAGCCCTTCCTGGTTCTTTAGCCTTTTTATATCTCTGGTTGGATGTTGTTGATATTGGTGACGTGGGAAGAATTAGGAACAAAGGGCAGAAGATTCTTGGAGCTGACCCTATCTAAGACATTTCCAGCTCCCCTATATACTAATACTAGAGACTAATAAATGTTATACCTATATACTAATTAGTATAGTTAGTATGTAATTAGTATTAGTATATAGTATACCTATATACTAATAAATGTTTTATAATTTACCACACAGTCCAGTATAACAGAATAATTATATGTAAAATAATATGTGACTGTTCTTCTGGTGGGGCATGTGCATAGTCGATTGTGTCTAACTTTTTGCAAACCTGTGGACTATATTCTGCCAGGCTCCTCTGTCCATGGAATTTTCCAGGCCAGAAGTCCTGGAGGGGATTGCCATTTCCTTCTCCAGGGGATCTTCCCAATCTAGGGATGTAACCAGACTCTCTTGGTCTCCTGCACTCCCAGGTAGATCCTTTACCACTGTGCCACCTGGGCAACCCATTGTTCTTCCATCGAATATTCATTGAGGGCCTCCCAGAAAGGAGGGATCCTCTTCAGACTCCTTGAATCATGCCCCTGATCTCAATTCCTTTAATATATAAACAGTCAAAAAAAACCATCCTTTTTATAAACGAAAATAGCGCTTCCCTATTTTTTGTCTTTCACATTCTTTTTGTAGCAAAGGTGAGAAGTGAAAGTAATTATTCATCCACCAGAACCTTTTCTGCTGAGGCTGTAAGCTGTATCCAAATCTTTAATGTGTAATTCTTATCACTCCTAGTTTTATTCTTGACCCAGATGGGATGCTGGTTCCATCCAACATCTGTCTATTCATGAAAAGCTCTAAACACAAAGTTATATCAAAGTAATAATAGATAAGCAGCTCAACTGAACCCTGTATTTGCAACTGAATGCTGCTGCCCCATAATACCTGTGAGCAGGGATAACGTGGAAGGGGTGTATCCTGTTTAGCAGCTGAGCCCCGTTCAATAGGAGGAGAGATGGGCTACACACAAAGGGTGCAGCCTGACCTGTGCCACCTGCTGAAACTCACCCAGGTAGGGGAGTACTTGGGGGTGGGCGTGCACTCGAGGTGGTCTTGCTGGTGACATGAAGCATCGCTGATGAAGGCACGTTGCCCTCTGTGTGAGTTTCCATGTTCAGTCGCTACGTTGTGTCTGAGTCTTGGAACCCATGGACTGTAGCCTGCCAGGCTCCTCCATCCATGGGATTTTCCCAACCCAGGGATTGAACCCTGGTCTCGCGTTTTTGTTTTTGTCTTTTTTTACCACTGGCACCACCCGGGAAGCCCTGTCTAGGTTAGATTTCCTCCCATTAGATTAATAAACAGCTTGATTTTCACATTTTTGTCTTGTCACAGTTCTCAGGGAAGCTTCTTCCTCCGTATCATTTCCATATTCAGATTTTCACTTGACCTTGAAGTTGAGGAATAAGTTATCTTAGTCTTGATGACTTCGGAGTCAGCCTGAGCTATGTTCTTGGCGAGGTTTTGCCAGCTGTTAAACATTAGAGTTATGGCACCTTTCTGGGTCTCGGCTTTCTCATCGAAATGGAGAGAACAGTAATGCTCTTGTAGGATTATCTTACGACAAGGAAAACAAACTTAATACATTTAAGGTGTCTAGCAGAGTGCTTCCAGAACAGCAGCCCCTTTTTATGCTGTATATTTTATGATAGCCCAGAAGATCGGGCACTTTGGAACCAGCTGATGGTCTTAGACATTTAGCTGTCAGGCATTCTACATCTCAGCTTCACCATCTATAAACTGATGGGGATCTCTTAAGTGTGGTCAGTTCCATGATTTATGGGTTGGAGACGGAGACAGAATAGCAAAGAAGTCTCCAACAGACGTAGTTAATGCAGAGAGATTTAAGCTTCAAGTAAGGAACCCTTACGAAGCTTGTGTGTGAAATAGGAGGGCCGGAGAATCTCTGGAAGGGGCCTAGAACACTCTTGGTATTGTTTCGTGTGTCAGATAAACAAGTGACTAATGAGGCATTTCTTGCAAATTTAAGATTGAGTAGCAGTTATTTTCTTTTTTTAAAATAATCTTTACTTGCCATTCTTTCAAAAGGTAATCATACCCTATTCACATTCCTCGAAGCACTTTGAAGACAATTTGGGAACTGAAAGTTTCAGTGTTTCCGAAAGAATTTAGAAGCCCTGAACGATGTCAGGCTCAGATCAAATAAAAATAACTTTTTAGGTCTCTGTTGATTAAAAGTATATGTCTTGTTTTCAAGCATTTTCTTCCACAGCAGTTACACAAATGAAGAACACAGTTTTGAAGCTTTTTAACTAGTAGTTTTTGACAACTCCAAAGCTCCTTCTCTCCTGCCCAAATGTTGCTTGTTCGTGAAGTCCCCGAAAGAGGCAGACAAGACAAAGGCAGAGAGCCTGCCTTGTTCAGATGAACACATTACATTCTTCAGAAAACTTAGTGACATTTGTGAGAAAGCTGACGTGGAAACAAAATTTACATGGTGTAGCTCTGTCTGACACTGCAATCTTATTAATAGTATTTTGTTAGAGAATAATTGCTTTATAATGCTGTGCTGGGTGCATGCCTGTGTGCTCAGTTATGTCCAACTCTTTTGTGACCCCTTGGACTGTAGCCCGCCAGGCTTCTCTATCATGGAATTCTCCAGGCAAGAATACTGGAGGGGGTTGCCATTTCCTTTTCCAGGGGATCTTCCCAGCCCAGGGATTGAACCCACGTCTCCTGCATGGACAGATTCTTTACCACTGAGGCACCTGGGAAGCACACTGTCACACAGAAATGTGAATGAACCTTAACTATACACATGCTCTCTTCCCTTGACCTCTCTTCCCACCCACATCCCAGCCCTCTAGGTTATCACAGAGCACCAGGCTGGGTGCCCTGTGCTTCCCAGTAGCTATCTGTTTCACACATGGTAGTTTGCGTATGTGTGGTGGCGCCATGGTAAACAGTCCACCTGCCAATGCAGCAGACTCAAGATGTGGGTTCGATCCCTGGGTTGAGAAGATCCCCTGGTGAAGGAAATGGCAGCCCACTCCAGTAGTCTCGCCTGGAAAATCCCACGCATAGAGGATTCTGGCTGGCTATAGTCTGTGGGGTCACAAAGAGTCAGACACAACTGAGCCTGCCTGCACACATCTGCATTGTGTATGTAGAAATGCTCTCTCAATTCATCCCATCTTCTCCTCCCCCTCCCGTATGTCTGCATCTGTGTTCCTGCCCTGCAAATAGGTTCATCACTACCATTTTTCTATATTCTATGTATATGCATATGACATTTTTTTTCCTGCCTGATTTACCTCACTCTCTATAACAGGCTCTACGTTCATCCACTTCACTTCAATTGACTTGAATTTGTTCCCTTTTATGGGTGAGTGATAATCCATTGTGTAGACGTACCACAACTTCTTTAGCCATTTGTCTGACACTACACTCTTTTATGGAGATGGTGGATGAGGATCTCCTATGCTTTTTGTACAACAATTAATACACTTAAAGAACATTTACAAGAAGTGGTTCCAGGTCCCCAGTCCCGCTGCCATCTTTCTGTGTTCTCTCCTGAGTCACATATTGTTCTGGCCTATTTTCTAGACTTCTTTTTTGTTCCAACACACTTTATCTCTTGTCTGCCATCTTTCCCTTTAAAAATTCTAATCAGAGTGCTCTCATTCTGACTATGAAGCATTAGAACACAGTATCATCCTTTTATTATAAAAGAGGCCTTGTTTGTTTATCCAACCCAGAGAGCCAAAGAGGAGCATACGTTAACATCTTGCTTTTGTGTAAAAATTTGTACTACCTCCATAGTTCCATTCAGTGAAGCATCTGTTGGTTAAACCATGTGCCACCTGGGCTGTTGACAGAACAGTGAGTAAATGTGGTCTTTACCCTTAATATGGGGGAGAAATGAAATTAAGTACATGCTGTCTAAGCAGTGTTTGAGACAAAGTGTGTAATGGGAGCAGTTTTATCCAAAATCCACACAACACAGTACGATAGAACTCTGTTCTCCTTGTTCACAAAGTCAGTATGATTAGGATAGAAGATGATTTCAATTTGATCATGCCATCATGGTTGAGGGGTAAAGCCTAATTTTAGTCTCCTGACATTCCAGTTTGACTGTTCTGTGGTGATGCCATTCAATGTCCTGTAGGGAAATTGGGAAGAGGAGGGGTGGGTGGAACAGTCTAAGGAACAGGCATGAGAACTGGAGCATAGCACTCAGCCTTCCTGTCTGTTTCCATCCTAGGGAGTAGAAAGAATGAATCAAGCCTGCATGTATACACAATTTCTCAAGGCAGGCTGTTTGCCAGCTTTGATTTTGAAAGTTCAGTCAAGAAAATCTCTCCTTAACCTCCTCGTCTTCTCCATGATTTGATTATATAGCTCTATGTTGGATGAAATGTTGTTTTCTAAATATCAGGTGTGGCCAGGATGCGTCATTGGAGCAGACACTCTCTTCCAAACTCCGAGCTATTCATTTGCAGGCATACCTCGTTTCCCCGTGCTTTGCGTTGCTACACATATATTGTATATTTTACAAATTGAAAGTTGCATCAAGCAAGTCTACAGGTGCCATTTTTCCAACAGCGTTTGCTCACTTTGTGTATCTGAGTCACGTTTTGGTAATTCTCGCCTCCACCAGCAAAAAGATTACTACCTGTTGAAGGCTCAGATGATGTTTTGACTTTATAGCAATATGTTTGAATTAAATATATATATTTATATATATAAATATATATATATAGCTCTCTCTCTATATATAGTATAACTATATATATATATATAGTTTCTATATATATATATATACCTCTGTCTTTTATTTATTTGGCTGCATTGGGTCTTAGTTGAGGCATGCAGAATCTTTAGTTGCTACATATGGGATCTAGTTCCCTGACCAGGGATCAAACCTAGTCCCCCTGCATTAGGAGTGCAGAGTCCTAGCCACTGGGCCACCAGGAGCATCCCTGTACGTTGGTTTTTAAACATAATGCTACTGTGTAGATCATAGGCTACATCTAATGGAAATGCACCTTTCATATGCACTGGGAAACCTAAAAATTACAGTATTTCTGAGGTAGGCATGTATATATTCACAAAGTGAAAATGACATCTTAAAAGCAAGAATCATCTTCTATATCTGTTCACTGTCAGGCAGGAGCAAAGACACATACATACAGAGATGGCATTTTAGTTGCTGGATTCCCACAGGATGTAACATAACTCCGTAGCCATCCTACAGAGTGTCTCAAAAGCCTTAGTTTACTTATAGCTTTAATTGCTTCAGACGTGTAAACCTACTATGTTTATAATGAGCTTTTGAAATGCTCATTTCTATGTTTCTTTGCATGTGTGTGCTCAGTCCTGCTCAGACACATCTGACTCTTTGGGACTCCATAGGCTGTATGCAATTTTGTGAATCTTGAATAATATTATCATGTAATTTTTAAAATTGGTGTGTCCAATCTTCAATGGGCTTCCCTGGTGATTCAGTGGTAAATAATCCTCCTGCCAATGCAAGAGACATGGGTTTGATCCCTGGGTTGGGGAAGATCCTCTGGAGAAGGAAAGGGCTACCTGCTCCAGTATTCTTGCCTGGGAAATCACATGGACAGTGACCAGCTCAGGAGTAAGGCATTTGGCTCAGAGGTGGCACCAAGTATCTACAGAGAAGATTCACGTATATTCTTCTGTTTGCTTTGAGAACGAATGTTTGCCCTCAAGTTGAGTCTGTTGGGCTGGGGTGCAGGGTGGGGATGAGAAGCAGGGCACTGTGCCTGGTTCTGTCCGTCAGAAGTCCTGCCCTCTAGGAAAGCCTGGTAGTGGGGAGGACACTGCCTCCGTCAGCCCATCCTTCTGTCCTCCATCATCCCCTGCATCAGATTTGTAGTGGGAATGACCAGTTCATAGACCTACTGCATACACCTGCTGCTCTGCTCAATTCTGAATCTTGGTTCAACTGGATATAAGGTATATACTTACCAACACAAAGCTGGTACAACGAAGTGCAGTCGGTTTGTGATGGGTTGTGCTCTTTTTGCATTGGTAAATTCTGTTTAGGGTTATGTACTGTAATCCAGGTTTGCTGTCGGATTTTACTGGCCTTGAGACAATGGAAAGAAACAGATTCGAATGTTGACACAACATTTAAGAAATTATGCTGCCCTCTGAGTTAAACTTTACTTCCCGTATTTTACACTGAAATATTTTCCCCTTTAATGATCATGTGATGCAGGATTGTTGTAAAAGCAAGAATCATCTTCTATATCTGTTCACTGTCAGGCAGGAGCAAAGACACATACATACAGAGATGGCATTTTAGTTGCTGGATTCCCACAGGATGTAACATAACTCCGTAGCCATCCTACAGAGTGTCTCAAAAGCCTTAGTTTACTTATAGCTTTAATTGCTTCAGACGTGTAAACCTACTATGTTTATAATGAGCTTTTGAAATGCTCATTTCTATGTTTCTTTGCATGTGTGTGCTCAGTCCTGCTCAGACACATCTGACTCTTTGGGACTCCATAGGCTGTATGCAATTTTGTGAATCTTGAATAATATTATCATGTAATTTTTAAAATTGGTGTGTCCAATCTTCAATGGGCTTCCCTGGTGATTCAGTGGTAAATAATCCTCCTGCCAATGCAAGAGACATGGGTTTGATCCCTGGGTTGGGGAAGATCCTCTGGAGAAGGAAAGGGCTACCTGCTCCAGTATTCTTGCCTGGGAAATCACATGGACAGTGACCAGCTCAGGAGTAAGGCATTTGGCTCAGAGGTGGCACCAAGTATCTACAGAGAAGATTCACGTATATTCTTCTGTTTGCTTTGAGAACGAATGTTTGCCCTCAAGTTGAGTCTGTTGGGCTGGGGTGCAGGGTGGGGATGAGAAGCAGGGCACTGTGCCTGGTTCTGTCCGTCAGAAGTCCTGCCCTCTAGGAAAGCCTGGTAGTGGGGAGGACACTGCCTCCGTCAGCCCATCCTTCTGTCCTCCATCATCCCCTGCATCAGATTTGTAGTGGGAATGACCAGTTCATAGACCTACTGCATACACCTGCTGCTCTGCTCAATTCTGAATCTTGGTTCAACTGGATATAAGGTATATACTTACCAACACAAAGCTGGTACAACGAAGTGCAGTCGGTTTGTGATGGGTTGTGCTCTTTTTGCATTGGTAAATTCTGTTTAGGGTTATGTACTGTAATCCAGGTTTGCTGTCGGATTTTACTGGCCTTGAGACAATGGAAAGAAACAGATTCGAATGTTGACACAACATTTAAGAAATTATGCTGCCCTCTGAGTTAAACTTTACTTCCCGTATTTTACACTGAAATATTTTCCCCTTTAATGATCATGTGATGCAGGATTGTTGTAAAAGGAATTCCTTAAAGTGCCAGCATCTCTGGCTTTTTGCTCCATATAAGGATGCCTTCTCTAAAAATCAGTTGAAACTGGAATAGACTGCCTGGTGAGTAGTGAGCACCCCATCACTGGAAGTGTGCAAGCAAAGACTAGATGCTGTCTGCCAAGAATGCAGTGGAGAGAATCCCTGTGTTGGATGGAATACAGTACTCTCTCCAATCACTCCCCAGTTGAAGGTGCTGAGGTTGTATTAAGTCTTGCTTTTGTAAGATTGTAACGATTCAGATTATGGAAGCTCACGCTTCACTTTGCACCTTTCCTTTGTGTAGTCAGCTGTCTTCTCCCAATTTTAATTTTTTAAAACATTCATTCATTCAGTTTTTGGCTGGGACAGGTCTTAGTTGCAATATGCAGGCTCTTAATGGCGGCATGCAGAATCTTGTTCCCTGACCAGGAATTGAACCTGGGTCCTGTGCATTGGGAGCCAGAGTCTTAGCCTCTGGACCACCAGGGAAGCCCCCCCTCCCTTAGTTTGACCATGTGCACTTGCCCTGGTCACGGCAATCTTGATGCTATCTTAGCCTTCTCCTTTTGTAGCAATAGGAACAGAAATGTGTCATGTGGCTCAGATCCCGAGACATGCTGCCCAGCTCTGCCATGGGCTGGCAGTTTGACATGAGCAAGTTTCATGAATCCAAAGACCTCGAGTTTTGCCAAGTTCAAAGCATAGGAATGCCTGCCTAACAGGGCTGCCGAAAGGACTAAAGAAGAAAATAGCTATAGGGACTTCCCTGGGTGGTCCAGTGCAGGGGTATGGGTTCAATCCCTGGTTGGGGCGCCTAAGGTCCTAGAGGCCTTGTGGTCAAAAAACCAGAACACAAAAACAACAGAAACAATAGTGTAACACATTCAATATAGATTTTTAAAAGAAAATATTACAGTCAAGGAGAAAATAACTGTCTGGTGCTTGGTATAAGGCGTGGCACTTGAAGGAATATAATGATAGACACACACTATTTGTTGGTTGTGGTGGTTTTTATTATCCACCTGGGATGTCTATTCTCAATTAGTCCCCAGATCTGTCACTTGCCTGCCACAGATGGATGATGGATTTGATTTCCAGCGCGTGGTTAATTCTCAGCATTTCAAAAAAGGATGCATAAATATAACCATTATTACTACTTACGGCCTTTCACCTACCCGTTAATTTTCTTTTTAAATATTTATTTATTGTTTGGGTGCATTGGGTCTTAGTTGTGGCGCTCTGGATCTTCATTGCATCATGCAAGATCTTTCATTGTGGCCCATGTGGGCGCAAGAGTTGTAGTGCAAGAGGCTTAGTTGCACTGAGGCATGTGGGATCTTAGTTCCCCAACTAGGAATCGAACATGTATCCCCTGTATTTCAAGGCAGATTCATTTTTTAAAAAATTTGGCCTCTCTTATTGGTCTTCTATTCGTTCATTTCTCGTCCATCTTTATTCTTTGGCCTGTGTGTGCCTCGCACTGCAGTGGCCTGTCTCGCTGCAGAGCACCGGCTCTGGGCGCATGCGCTCCAGAGTGCTGGCTGGCAGTTGGACACACCAGTCCAGCTGCTCCGCATCACATGGGATCTTCCTGGGCCAAGGATCGGATCAGTGCCCCTTGCACTACAAGGCAGACTCTTTACCCACTGGACCACCAGGGAAGTCCACGAGGCAAATTCTTAATCATGGGACACCCAGGGAAGTCCCAGTCCCTTCATTTTATATTTCTATGAATCAAGTTATTTTAAAGGACAGCTTTACATGAAGTTGGAATGATTCTTTTCTAAGAGTCGAGTTAATTGAAAAATCTTTAGCCCATAATTACAATGTGAACCTCCCCTAAATTCTAGTCTCAATTTTAAAAGCCTGTGTTACCTGTCATCTACTGCAGTTACCATTGTCATCATGGAAGCTTGTTATATTTATCTGACAGAGAATATTTGGATTGAAAAATTTTTTCAGATTTTTGTTTTGTTTACAGAGAGATGATTCATACAAAAATGGTGGCTCTAGTTCAACGTGTGAATTAAGCTTGCATGTGCAGCTTTCCTCCCATTGATAGACACACACTATTTGTTGGTTGTGGTGGTTTTTATTATCCACCTGGGATGTCTATTCTCAATTAGTCCCCAGATCTGTCACTTGCCTGCCACAGATGGATGATGGATTTGATTTCCAGCGCGTGGTTAATTCTCAGCATTTCAAAAAAGGATGCATAAATATAACCATTATTACTACTTACGGCCTTTCACCTACCCGTTAATTTTCTTTTTAAATATTTATTTATTGTTTGGGTGCATTGGGTCTTAGTTGTGGCGCTCTGGATCTTCATTGCATCATGCAAGATCTTTCATTGTGGCCCATGTGGGCGCAAGAGTTGTAGTGCAAGAGGCTTAGTTGCACTGAGGCATGTGGGATCTTAGTTCCCCAACTAGGAATCGAACATGTATCCCCTGTATTTCAAGGCAGATTCATTTTTTAAAAAATTTGGCCTCTCTTATTGGTCTTCTATTCGTTCATTTCTCGTCCATCTTTATTCTTTGGCCTGTGTGTGCCTCGCACTGCAGTGGCCTGTCTCGCTGCAGAGCACCGGCTCTGGGCGCATGCGCTCCAGAGTGCTGGCTGGCAGTTGGACACACCAGTCCAGCTGCTCCGCATCACATGGGATCTTCCTGGGCCAAGGATCGGATCAGTGCCCCTTGCACTACAAGGCAGACTCTTTACCCACTGGACCACCAGGGAAGTCCACGAGGCAAATTCTTAATCATGGGACACCCAGGGAAGTCCCAGTCCCTTCATTTTATATTTCTATGAATCAAGTTATTTTAAAGGACAGCTTTACATGAAGTTGGAATGATTCTTTTCTAAGAGTCGAGTTAATTGAAAAATCTTTAGCCCATAATTACAATGTGAACCTCCCCTAAATTCTAGTCTCAATTTTAAAAGCCTGTGTTACCTGTCATCTACTGCAGTTACCATTGTCATCATGGAAGCTTGTTATATTTATCTGACAGAGAATATTTGGATTGAAAAATTTTTTCAGATTTTTGTTTTGTTTACAGAGCGCTGATTCATACAAAAATGGTCGCTCCAGTTCAACGTGTGAATTATGCTTGCATGTGCAGCTTTCCTCCCCATTGAAACAGAAATGATCCCAGTGAGTGAAAAGCAAAGATAAGCTGAGAATAGAGTTGCAATCTTAGTTTGTGCAGGTGCTGTTTTGTTAACATCCTGGTGCATGGGCATTGTATTTTCTGCACACACAGTAATAGTCAATTTTTTTTTTTTTTTAGAACATGCATTGCAATGTTCAGCTTATTACAAGTCATGACAAAGCCCCGTTGGAACCAAGAGAGGACTTATGCTCTTTATATACTGAGAAGTGGTTCCCATTGTAACTGAAAGAATTTTAGTTTGGGAAATATCAACCAGCAGTTTGCTTTGTGGGTTGTTTACAGACCAGCTACTTTCTTCCTTCCATTTCTTATATGGTGTATTGAGAACAGTCTTAGGCTTTGAGGTTAGTCTTCTCAAATGTGCTTTACGATGCTAAAATCACATCAGACGCAACTGAATCTTTATGTCAGAAAACTCTGCACCTCATTTCTGTCTTCCTCTTTTTCTCTATTCACAGCTGAAACAAACCACTTCATAAGAAGCTCATAAATTTTTCCTTCTGTGCATGTTAGTTAAAAGACCCTCCTGTGCGGTGCCTTCCACTCTGCAGGGACACCGTGTCATAAGCTGCTCATTGGGAGATCAAAGTGGAAATCTTCAGCTGGCGGGACACCTGGTGGGCTCCTGTTATGCGTCCAGGAGGCCTTCCACGTGCGCTCACCTTCAAAAGGCTAAGGGGACAGGGCACAGTTATCACAATCCATAATACATTCCAAATTCAGTGCAGTTTACAGAATCAAAGATAATTACACCATCAACAGATAAATGGCTTAGAAGCTTTCACTGGGGCCACAACCATATTAGACTCTGTCAGCCCCTTTTTTTTTCATGTGGGTAATAGTTCATTCTCTTTTCTTCTGATCAGAGATGTTCTAATTTGACTTATAAATTGTGAAGACAACTTCCTGATCCATTAAAGTATTAGCTACACACAGGGGTTGCCTAGACCCCTGTATGCTCTGGCAGGGTAGGCCAGATAGGGCTTAAGAATCATGAAAACGTTAAATATTGTATATGCCATTTGATTCTGGGCTTCTTGCTCTTCTGCCTTTTAGGGGGCCTGGCCTTGTACTCAACTAAATTGTTCCCTACCTATTAACTTTGGGCCACAGCTTCATGTCCTTGCGAGACTGTTTGTCAACAGTTGATTTCCTTTACCAAGCCATCCTTGCTGAGAATCCAGTCTGTGGGGAAATAGCTTATAAAGGCAAAAGAAATACTAAGATATCATTTTAGTTAAGTGGCATCCTCCACATATTACACTCTAGGAATCTGAATTTCATCCAATATTAAACATTTACTAAGTGTTATATTTTATGTAATCTCCAACACCAAGGATTATAAACTCTACCATGACTTCAATGTGCCAATAAGACAAAAGAAACATCGCCACTTGGACAGTAAGACACATCTGGTTTCAGAGAAATTATTAGTGTCAGACTACCCCTTTAATACAAATATACCTCTCATTCGTGAAATAACTTGTACCCATGTCATAAATATTGTGAGGAATAGGCACATATATTCTCCTAAGAGGAAACCAGGGTCGCTGTTGACAAGGAGGAGAGGTTTCAGACCTCATTTGCCCAGAGGCTGTCCTAGAACTAGACATATTACTTGTGCCTACACAAGGTACATGTTTCCAATATCCTAATCCTATTCCCTTCCTCTTTCTGTACAGCTTGTTGTTGTTTTTCAATAGGGTACTACCTAAATCACAGGCTTCCCAGGTGGCTCAGATGATAAAGAATCTGCCTGCAATGCAGGAGACATGCGATCGACCCTGGGTCAGGAAGATCCCCTGGAAAAGGAAATGGCAACCCACTCCAGTATTCTTGCCAGGAGCATAAAGGGCTACAGTCCATGGGGCTGCTAAGCATTGCACATGGCTTAGTGACTAAACAACAACCAGCACCATAGACCTACGTAATGGTGATTGTCTGCACTCTTAAATGTCCTGAGATTGACGTTCGGGAAGCGCTGCTCGTGGCTGACCAGCAGTGGGAGAGGAATGGGTCTGGGCGCTCCTCTCCTGTCTGCTCAGTAAAGCCACCTCTGGAGCATGGGAGGAGGTAGGTGTTAGCATCTTCACAGGGAAGAGCTGGCATCCTTGGTCTAAGAACAGACAGTTTTAAATAAAAGAGGGTGAGAACTTCAGGACTGATGAGACAGCTTCTGGTTTAAAGTGTCCACTAGTGAATGGTCAAGGCTCTCGCTGTGAAATTAAAACTTCGCAATAATTGGCACTTGATACTTCCTTGGCACAACACACGTTATCTGTAGGTACAACTTTGAGGAGACCTGGTATTTGTTGTTCGGGATCTATTTGACTGCTGACTAGCTTTAAAAATTTACTTTCCTTTTGGAAAAAAATACACTCTAGGAATCTGAATTTCATCCAATATTAAACATTTACTAAGTGTTATATTTTATGTAATCTCCAACACCAAGGATTATAAACTCTACCATGACTTCAATGTGCCAATAAGACAAAAGAAACATCGCCACTTGGACAGTAAGACACATCTGGTTTCAGAGAAATTATTAGTGTCAGACTACCCCTTTAATACAAATATACCTCTCATTCGTGAAATAACTTGTACCCATGTCATAAATATTGTGAGGAATAGGCACATATATTCTCCTAAGAGGAAACCAGGGTCGCTGTTGACAAGGAGGAGAGGTTTCAGACCTCATTTGCCCAGAGGCTGTCCTAGAACTAGACATATTACTTGTGCCTACACAAGGTACATGTTTCCAATATCCTAATCCTATTCCCTTCCTCTTTCTGTACAGCTTGTTGTTGTTTTTCAATAGGGTACTACCTAAATCACAGGCTTCCCAGGTGGCTCAGATGATAAAGAATCTGCCTGCAATGCAGGAGACATGCGATCGACCCTGGGTCAGGAAGATCCCCTGGAAAAGGAAATGGCAACCCACTCCAGTATTCTTGCCAGGAGCATAAAGGGCTACAGTCCATGGGGCTGCTAAGCATTGCACATGGCTTAGTGACTAAACAACAACCAGCACCATAGACCTACGTAATGGTGATTGTCTGCACTCTTAAATGTCCTGAGATTGACGTTCGGGAAGCGCTGCTCGTGGCTGACCAGCAGTGGGAGAGGAATGGGTCTGGGCGCTCCTCTCCTGTCTGCTCAGTAAAGCCACCTCTGGAGCATGGGAGGAGGTAGGTGTTAGCATCTTCACAGGGAAGAGCTGGCATCCTTGGTCTAAGAACAGACAGTTTTAAATAAAAGAGGGTGAGAACTTCAGGACTGATGAGACAGCTTCTGGTTTAAAGTGTCCACTAGTGAATGGTCAAGGCTCTCGCTGTGAAATTAAAACTTCGCAATAATTGGCACTTGATACTTCCTTGGCACAACACACGTTATCTGTAGGTACAACTTTGAGGAGACCTGGTATTTGTTGTTCGGGATCTATTTGACTGCTGACTAGCTTTAAAAATTTACTTTCCTTATATAGATGATTACTTTCTCCAAAGACAAAATCTAACCCTTCATTCTCCAACGACAAGGCAAAGATGTAGGAACCTCAGAAATCACCATTGTTTAGTTAATGTCTTGCTTCTGTTACTCAGTACTTTCCGTTCTATTCAAAATGCCACAAAATAATAGCTTCACAAAACTGATTCAGAAAATATTAATTACTTCTTAGTTTGTTTCTAGACTTATTACAATTCATTACTTTCTCCTGATGTGGTAAATGTTGCCATACTTTGGAGCTGGTATGCTGTGCCATTATCAATTTTATAAGGCTCCACTTACATGATTGTATCACTTTGATTTTTGAAATGTCTTCATTTATTTCCTGGACATTATTGAGCTGACATATAAAAGCCATTCTCTAATGGGAGTGAATTTTCATAAGCTATTTTCATCAAGCCTCATCCTTAGATGCTGTGTTTGGCCCTGTGTCAGGCATTAAATTTCCTTTGTTACGTGCCTTTCTTATTCTGAGTGTTTACAGGTAATCCATGTGCCAATTGAAGGTCTAATAAATGTATCTCATTTAAATTGGTCATATGTTGCACATAGTAATATAGGATGAATATTATTGATCATTTTTATAAATGGTTTCAAGCCCATATTTTAGTAAATAAAAGAAAGTGTTTTCCATCTAAATCTATCCATCACATAGCAAAAGGAAGACATGGATGCTTTCCCTGGTTTTACTCTGGGGCAGACAATCACTATATAATTTCTATCAAAAAATTCCCTTTGGGGCTTCCTTGGTGGTCCAGTTGGTAAAGAGTCTGCCTTGCAGTGCAAGGGGCACCTGTTTGATCCCTGGCCTGGGAAGGTCCCACCTGCCGCGGAGTGGCTGGACCACTGTGTCCAGTTACGAGCCAGCGTTCTGGAGCGCATGCGTCCAGAGCCTGTGCTCTGCAACAACCCATTGTGATGGGAGGCCACACGGGCCGGTGAAATGTCGATATATTTTTTGGCACAACACACGTTATCTGTAGGTACAACTTTGAGGAGACCTGGTATTTGTTGTTCGGGATCTATTTGACTGCTGACTAGCTTTAAAAATTTACTTTCCTTATATAGATGATTACTTTCTCCAAAGACAAAATCTAACCCTTCATTCTCCAACGACAAGGCAAAGATGTAGGAACCTCAGAAATCACCATTGTTTAGTTAATGTCTTGCTTCTGTTACTCAGTACTTTCCGTTCTATTCAAAATGCCACAAAATAATAGCTTCACAAAACTGATTCAGAAAATATTAATTACTTCTTAGTTTGTTTCTAGACTTATTACAATTCATTACTTTCTCCTGATGTGGTAAATGTTGCCATACTTTGGAGCTGGTATGCTGTGCCATTATCAATTTTTATAAGGCTCCACTTACATGATTGTATCACTTTGATTTTTGAAATGTCTTCATTTATTTCCTGGACATTATTGAGCTGACATATAAAAGCCATTCTCTAATGGGAGTGAATTTTCATAAGCTATTTTCATCAAGCCTCATCCTTAGATGCTGTGTTTGGCCCTGTGTCAGGCATTAAATTTCCTTTGTTACGTGCCTTTCTTATTCTGAGTGTTTACAGGTAATCCATGTGCCAATTGAAGGTCTAATAAATGTATCTCATTTAAATTGGTCATATGTTGCACATAGTAATATAGGATGAATATTATTGATCATTTTTATAAATGGTTTCAAGCCCATATTTTAGTAAATAAAAGAAAGTGTTTTCCATCTAAATCTATCCATCACATAGCAAAAGGAAGACATGGATGCTTTCCCTGGTTTTACTCTGGGGCAGACAATCACTATATAATTTCTATCAAAAAATTCCCTTTGGGGCTTCCCTGGTGGTCCAGTGGGTAGGGACACTGCCTTGCAGTGCAAGGGGCACCTGTTTGATCCCTGGCCTGGGAAGGTTCCACGTGCCACGGAGTGGCTGAACCGATGTGTCCAATTACCGAGCCAGAGCTCTGGAGCACATGTACCCAGAGCCGGTGCTCTGCAACAACAGAGGCCATTGTGATGGGAGGCCCACACGGGCCAAAGAACAAAGATGGATGAAACTGAATAAACGAAAGACCAATGGAAGTGGCCCGCCCGCTCCCCTCCCTCCCCAGCCCGCAAAAAAAAAAAAAAAAAAATTCCCTTTGGAGATGAAATTTAATCTATTGGGTTCCCACAGTCTTGTCCTTCTTGCATTTGAGGTGAATTAGCCAGAACTGATTACTTCTCTGTTGGCTCTCAGGTCCATTCCCATGCATCTCTCATAAACATGCTAGACGTAATCAAACTTAACAGACATCCTTGCCAAGTGGCTTCCTTATGTTTTTCTAGCAGCAGACCCTCCAGGAGAATAACAGATAATAAGCTGGAAGTAAAAGCGAGAACATATTTTTTATCTTTCTGGTTTCAGGTAGCACATCTGGCAGCAGGAACAAAAGATCAGGCTACTCGTAGGGTCTTGCAAAGTCATGACAGTGATGTAGGCTCCACCAGCAGCAAGAGGTTAGGCAGAAAGTTTAATAACACAGGTCATGGGCACTTAGATAGTATTTTCCCTTTACTTTTCATGCTCATGGGGTGAAATGATCCTCTTGCAACTACCAGTTACATCCTCCTTTTAAAAACTCCCTTTCACCCTTCCAATGTTTAGTAACCCATTTCCTGTATTGGTACCTCTATTTAAAATTCTTAAAGTTGTTTCCATGTTCCTGTCTGAATCCTGACCAGTGCATCTTGTAAAACCATAGAGAATCTGTAAACACAGAGGGAGCTGCCCAGATGAGGGCTCTTGGGACCTTGATGGTTCGTGCAGCTCTCAATTCCATGGGCAACACACGAAGTTCTCCAAGAACAAAGAATATAAAGATAGTCTATTGTGGAAACCTGTCTTTTCGATTCATCTCTACTCCCCTCCCTTTTGAGCCTCTCTTCCACCCCCACCTCCATCCCACCTGTCTAGGTCATCACAGAGCACCAGGCTGGGCTCTCTATGTTATATAGCAGCTTTCTGCTAGCTAGCTATTTTACACATGATAGTATATATGTCTCAAGTCTACTTTCTCAGTTCACCCCACCTTCTCTTCCTCCCATTGTGTCCACAAGTCCCTCCTTTGTATCTGTATTCCTGCCCTGCAAATATGTTCATCAGTATCATTTTTCTAGATGTGATATATGTGTGTCAATATACGATATCTGTTTTTCTCTTTCTGACTTCCTTCACTCTGTGTAGCAGGCTCTCAGTCAGTTCCGTTCAGTCGCTCAGTCATCTCCAACTCTTTGCGACCCCATGGACTGTGGCACACTAGGCTTCCCTGTCCTTCACCATCTCCCAGAGCATGCTTAGACTCATGTCCATTGAGTCAGTGATGTCGTCCAACCCTCTCATCCTCTGTTGTCCCCTTCACCTTCTTTCTTCTAGTTTTCCCAGATCAGAGTCTTTTCCAGTGAGTCGTCTCTTAGCATCAGTTGGCCAAAGTATTGGAGTTTCAACATCAGTCCTTCTAATGAATATTCATGGTTGATTTCCTTTTGGATTTCTGTGTTTGATCTCCTTGCAGTCCAAGGGACTCTCAAGGGTCTTCTCTAACGCCACAGTTCAAAGGCATTAAGTCTTTGGTGCTCGGCCTTCTTTATGTTCCATCTCTTACATCCATACGTGACTACTTGGAAAACCATAGCTTTAACTATACGGACTTTTGTTGACAAAGTGATGTCTCTGCTTTTTCATACACCGTCTAGGTTTGTCATAGCTTTTCTTCTAAGGAGCAAGCGTCTTTTGATTTCATGGGTGCAGGAACCATCCACAGTGATTTTGGAGTCCAAGGAAATAAAGTCTCTCACTGTTTCCATTGTTTGCCCATATATTGCCATGAAGTGATGGGACCAGATGCCATGATCTTCATTTTTTGAATGTTGAGTTGTAGGCCAGCTTTTCACTCTCCTCTTTCATCTTTCTCAAGAGGCTCTTTAGTTCCTCTTTGTTTTCTGTCTTTTCGATTCATCTCTACTCCCTCCCTTGAGCCTCTCTTCCACCCCCACCTCCATCCCACCTGTCTAGGTCATCACAGAGCACCAGGCTGGGCTCTCTATGTTATATAGCAGCTTTCTGCTAGCTAGCTATTTTACACATGATAGTATATATGTCTCAAGTCTACTTTCTCAGTTCACCCCACCTTCTCTTCCTCCCATTGTGTCCACAAGTCCCTCCTTTGTATCTGTATTCCTGCCCTGCAAATATGTTCATCAGTATCATTTTTCTAGATGTGATATATGTGTGTCAATATACGATATCTGTTTTTCTCTTTCTGACTTCCTTCACTCTGTGTAGCAGGCTCTCAGTCAGTTCCGTTCAGTCGCTCAGTCATCTCCAACTCTTTGCGACCCCATGGACTGTGGCACACTAGGCTTCCCTGTCCTTCACCATCTCCCAGAGCATGCTTAGACTCATGTCCATTGAGTCAGTGATGTCGTCCAACCCTCTCATCCTCTGTTGTCCCCTTCACCTTCTTTCTTCTAGTTTTCCCAGATCAGAGTCTTTTCCAGTGAGTCGTCTCTTAGCATCAGTTGGCCAAAGTATTGGAGTTTCAACATCAGTCCTTCTAATGAATATTCATGGTTGATTTCCTTTTGGATTTCTGTGTTTGATCTCCTTGCAGTCCAAGGGACTCTCAAGGGTCTTCTCTAACGCCACAGTTCAAAGGCATTAAGTCTTTGGTGCTCGGCCTTCTTTATGTTCCATCTCTTACATCCATACGTGACTACTTGGAAAACCATAGCTTTAACTATACGGACTTTTGTTGACAAAGTGATGTCTCTGCTTTTTCATACACCGTCTAGGTTTGTCATAGCTTTTCTTCTAAGGAGCAAGCGTCTTTTGATTTCATGGGTGCAGGAACCATCCACAGTGATTTTGGAGTCCAAGGAAATAAAGTCTCTCACTGTTTCCATTGTTTGCCCATATATTGCCATGAAGTGATGGGACCAGATGCCATGATCTTCATTTTTTGAATGTTGAGTTGTAGGCCAGCTTTTTCACTCTCCTCTTTCATCTTTCTCAAGAGGCTCTTTAGTTCCTCTTTGTTTTCTGCCATAAGGGTGGTGTCATCTGCATACCTGAACAGGTTCTAGGTTATTGCACCTCCTCTCCAGGGTGGAGGGTGGTGGTTATATAGGTAACAAGCACATGGTCTACTCTCCTCACTGGGATGGCTGTGTTATTCTGCTCCATATCTCAGCATGTTCTCCCTCAACATTTGTTCTTACCAAAGAACCTTCCTAACATTCCACTCTTCCGTCTTGCATCCCCATCACATCAAATGTGTCAATATCCTATACAGAGTGCAAGTGGGAGCCCTACCTATACACTAATAGCCCAACTGACTGCAGAGTTCAAGTTTCTATGGTATTATCTGCATATAGGTTGGACTCGATTGTTAGAGAAGGGGACAGTTCAATGACTCTGTGCTTGAATTTCCTAAATATGTGTAAAGATAACAAAATGGGAGCAAGGAGGCATGTATGTGGAATGGTGCGTGCCCACTCCTGACTGCAGGTGACCTCAAGGTACTTTCTGTAAGTACTTGCTGTATAAATGCTTACTTAGTGATAAAGTCCTTTCACCATTTTGCTGCAATACCATGGAATCTCAAAGCCCTGCAGTGCCATTGTCTAGTTTGTCTCCCTTCAGTCACCTCATATGGTAGTTGGCATGGGATTTAAGCTCCTTCGTGTTAATTTAGGGAAACAACTACCTCTGGTACACTCATACACTTGTACCTCTTTTAAGCTGCAAACTGAGGTTAAAGAGATTCTTACTGAAAAAGGCACTTCAATGTTTAGAAGTAAAGCACCCTGAGATTTTTAAAAAGGTACTAAATTACTAAATAACATAATTTCCAACAGATAAATTAATTTTTGCTGTTTATTTCTTCTTTCTGTTTTTTTTAACTATGAAAGTATGATAACACATTTACTTGGAAAATACAGAAAAAGTTACATATAGTTTGTCATAGCTTTTCTTCTAAGGAGCAAGCGTCTTTTGATTTCATGGGTGCAGGAACCATCCACAGTGATTTTGGAGTCCAAGGAAATAAAGTCTCTCACTGTTTCCATTGTTTGCCCATATATTGCCATGAAGTGATGGGACCAGATGCCATGATCTTCATTTTTTGAATGTTGAGTTGTAGGCCAGCTTTTCACTCTCCTCTTTCATCTTTCTCAAGAGGCTCTTTAGTTCCTCTTTGTTTTCTGCCATAAGGGTGGTGTCATCTGCATACCTGAACAGGTTCTAGGTTATTGCACCTCCTCTCCAGGGTGGAGGGTGGTGGTTATATAGGTAACAAGCACATGGTCTACTCTCCTCACTGGGATGGCTGTGTTATTCTGCTCCATATCTCAGCATGTTCTCCCTCAACATTTGTTCTTACCAAAGAACCTTCCTAACATTCCACTCTTCCGTCTTGCATCCCCATCACATCAAATGTGTCAATATCCTATACAGAGTGCAAGTGGGAGCCCTACCTATACACTAATAGCCCAACTGACTGCAGAGTTCAAGTTTCTATGGTATTATCTGCATATAGGTTGGACTCGATTGTTAGAGAAGGGGACAGTTCAATGACTCTGTGCTTGAATTTCCTAAATATGTGTAAAGATAACAAAATGGGAGCAAGGAGGCATGTATGTGGAATGGTGCGTGCCCACTCCTGACTGCAGGTGACCTCAAGGTACTTTCTGTAAGTACTTGCTGTATAAATGCTTACTTAGTGATAAAGTCCTTTCACCATTTTGCTGCAATACCATGGAATCTCAAAGCCCTGCAGTGCCATTGTCTAGTTTGTCTCCCTTCAGTCACCTCATATGGTAGTTGGCATGGGATTTAAGCTCCTTCGTGTTAATTTAGGGAAACAACTACCTCTGGTACACTCATACACTTGTACCTCTTTTAAGCTGCAAACTGAGGTTAAAGAGATTCTTACTGAAAAAGGCACTTCAATGTTTAGAAGTAAAGCACCCTGAGATTTTTAAAAAGGTACTAAATTACTAAATAACATAATTTCCAACAGATAAATTAATTTTTGCTGTTTATTTCTTCTTTCTGTTTTTTTTTTAACTATGAAAGTATGATAACACATTTACTTGGAAAATACAGAAAAAAGTTACATATAGTTCCATTATATATTACAATTATATTTTAAATAGTTAAATTAAGATTTTTTACTTGGAGTTTCCACATCAAAGTCCCCCAAACTGATACAGTGAATAGACAGAAAAGTAGAAGGATCCAGTAGATGTAAAAAATACTATGAACCAATTCAGCATAATTAAGATTTATACAATTTTCACACAACAGTAGGATACAAATTCTATTCAAGTTCCCATAGACTAAAAACCAGGAGATGCTGGAACATATCCAGGGACATAAAACAGGGTGCAAAATTTTCACGGTCCAAAGGTACTGAAATCATACAGAGTCCCAAGAGACCAGTTATTAAGTAGTGAACTTGTACTGTCCATTGACTACTAGCAATTCTCTCCTGTGGTAGCTATTTGTGAATCATTCTTTGCTTTTAACTGGAGTGTCCCTGTGTGCATGCGTGCACACACACACGAAGCTGTACACTAAAGTTCCATTTCTTATACCAGTTACTTTTGTGTGTGCCAATGGAAACCTCTGAGGGATCACATCACAGGGATCCAAGGAAATAGGAGAAAAGCTCATTTTTCAGCCATTGCATTGTTGCTCTCTGACTTTGCAGATGAAGCCTGTACTGTAGCACAGGGCTTTAGGGCAAAGCTCACCGCAATACCTTTCTCTTTTGTTAGAAGTCCATCTCAGAATTAATCATTTCCTCCAAGGAGGTGGTGCTGTAATAAAGATAATTAAATTGAAATTTAATATAGTGGGGCATTGTACTATAGCTTTATATCAGATGAGAGTTTGAGAGAAACCATTACTGGGAGGGTGGAGTGTATAGTATGTAATTACCGATTATGTTTGTCAGGTTTTTAGTGACAGAACTACCTCTGGTACACTCATACACTTGTACCTCTTTTAAGCTGCAAACTGAGGTTAAAGAGATTCTTACTGAAAAAGGCACTTCAATGTTTAGAAGTAAAGCACCCTGAGATTTTTAAAAAGGTACTAAATTACTAAATAACATAATTTCCAACAGATAAATTAATTTTTGCTGTTTATTTCTTCTTTCTGTTTTTTTTTTAACTATGAAAGTATGATAACACATTTACTTGGAAAATACAGAAAAAAGTTACATATAGTTCCATTATATATTACAATTATATTTTAAATAGTTAAATTAAGATTTTTTACTTGGAGTTTCCACATCAAAGTCCCCCAAACTGATACAGTGAATAGACAGAAAAGTAGAAGGATCCAGTAGATGTAAAAAATACTATGAACCAATTCAGCATAATTAAGATTTATACAATTTTCACACAACAGTAGGATACAAATTCTATTCAAGTTCCCATAGACTAAAAACCAGGAGATGCTGGAACATATCCAGGGACATAAAACAGGGTGCAAAATTTTCACGGTCCAAAGGTACTGAAATCATACAGAGTCCCAAGAGACCAGTTATTAAGTAGTGAACTTGTACTGTCCATTGACTACTAGCAATTCTCTCCTGTGGTAGCTATTTGTGAATCATTCTTTGCTTTTAACTGGAGTGTCCCTGTGTGCATGCGTGCACACACACACGAAGCTGTACACTAAAGTTCCATTTCTTATACCAGTTACTTTTGTGTGTGCCAATGGAAACCTCTGAGGGATCACATCACAGGGATCCAAGGAAATAGGAGAAAAGCTCATTTTTCAGCCATTGCATTGTTGCTCTCTGACTTTGCAGATGAAGCCTGTACTGTAGCACAGGGCTTTAGGGCAAAGCTCACCGCAATACCTTTCTCTTTTGTTAGAAGTCCATCTCAGAATTAATCATTTCCTCCAAGGAGGTGGTGCTGTAATAAAGATAATTAAATTGAAATTTAATATAGTGGGGCATTGTACTATAGCTTTATATCAGATGAGAGTTTGGAGAGAAACCATTACTGGGAGGGTGGAGTGTATAGTATGTAATTACCGATTATGTTTGTCAGGTTTATGAAACAGAAAATTAATAATACAGAGACTGTGAAACAGTGAATGAAGCTGCACATTTGAAATTACGTGACTGGGCTATCATTTACCCCTACAGCAATGGTGGCCTTCTCTTTGGGAGCACTGGATCATATTGATTTCCTCAAATTTTTAAATTCCTCTCACACCCAGTCTAGGGTTTTCCCCACCAAGAGCAGTGATTCTCAATCTCCATTGCAAATTAAGAATCACTCAGAGGAGTGTGTAAAAATTCTGGTGTCCAGGCATATTCCAGACAGTCACAGCAAAACTCCTAGGGGACAGGGGGACTCCTCTAGTGGCCCAGTATTTAAATATCTGTCTTGAAATGCGGGGGAGGTACGTTCAATCCCGTCAGGGAACTAAGATCCTGCATGCCATGGATCAAGTAAATCTACATGGTCTGAAGCCCATGGGCCACAACTAGAGAGTCCCATGTGATGCAACCAAACAAATTAGTAATAATAATAATAATAATGCTATTAATTCTGGGGTCCCAGGCCTCTGTATTTTGGAAAGCTCTCTAGTACTGAAGACCCCATAAGTATATGCTTGTTATGTATGCTTGATTTCCTAGAGGAAGGTATTAGATTAAAAGAAAAGGAGTAGGGAAAAGAACAGGAAAGAATAATTGCGTAATAATTAAATATTCACAGACTGGATCCTTCTTGACAAATAAACATGTCCAGAATTTGCCCACCAACTGGAGTGTCCCTGTGTGCATGCGTGCACACACACAAGCTGTACACTAAAGTTCCATTTCTTATACCAGTTACTTTGTGTGTGCCAATGGAAACCTCTGAGGATCACATCACAGGGATCCAAGGAAATAGGAGAAAAGCTCATTTTCAGCCATTGCATTGTTGCTCTCTGACTTTGCAGATGAAGCCTGTACTGTAGCACAGGGCTTTAGGGCAAAGCTCACCGCAATACCTTTCTCTTTTGTTAGAAGTCCATCTCAGAATTAATCATTTCCTCCAAGGAGGTGGTGCTGTAATAAAGATAATTAAATTGAAATTTAATATAGTGGGGCATTGTACTATAGCTTTATATCAGATGAGAGTTTGGAGAGAAACCATTACTGGGAGGGTGGAGTGTATAGTATGTAATTACCGATTATGTTTGTCAGGTTTATGAAACAGAAAATTAATAATACAGAGACTGTGAAACAGTGAATGAAGCTGCACATTTGAAATTACGTGACTGGGCTATCATTTACCCCTACAGCAATGGTGGCCTTCTCTTTGGGAGCACTGGATCATATTGATTTCCTCAAATTTTTAAATTCCTCTCACACCCAGTCTAGGGTTTTCCCCACCAAGAGCAGTGATTCTCAATCTCCATTGCAAATTAAGAATCACTCAGAGGAGTGTGTAAAAATTCTGGTGTCCAGGCATATTCCAGACAGTCACAGCAAAACTCCTAGGGGACAGGGGGACTCCTCTAGTGGCCCAGTATTTAAATATCTGTCTTGAAATGCGGGGGAGGTACGTTCAATCCCGTCAGGGAACTAAGATCCTGCATGCCATGGATCAAGTAAATCTACATGGTCTGAAGCCCATGGGCCACAACTAGAGAGTCCCATGTGATGCAACCAAACAAATTAGTAATAATAATAATAATAATGCTATTAATTCTGGGGTCCCAGGCCTCTGTATTTTGGAAAGCTCTCTAGTACTGAAGACCCCATAAGTATATGCTTGTTATGTATGCTTGATTTCCCTAGAGGAAGGTATTAGATTAAAAGAAAAAGGAGTAGGGGAAAAGAACAGGAAAGAATAATTGCGTAATAATTAAATATTCACAGACTGGATCCTTCTTGACAAATAAACATGTCCAGAATTTGCCCACCAATATGAGGCATTAGTAATGTGTAGATGCCTGTGCTTCTAGGACAAGCAGCTTTGAGAAATCCTGGCTCTTCCTAGTCATTCACTGCATAGCCCCTAGAAGCTGTGAAGGTTTCTGAAGGAGGCCACAGGATCCTCCAAATTATTGTGGGCAAATGCTGGCCCTGCCCTTGCCAACCAGGGCCTCAGTAGTCTCCATGCGAGGGAGGAAATTGTGGTCACAGTGATGATCCCTCAAGAAACAGAGGCATGGATGGTTGGCAAATGCCCACACTAACCCTGCCTTCCAGAACCACAGCAGGGACTGGGGATGTGTGCAGCATTCTAGTGCTTCCAAAGTCCAGTCAGGCAGTTCTTGCTCTAAGGCCTGAAGTAAAAAGCTGATTTTATGTATTTATGTGTATATATATATATAGACACACGGGGCTTCCCCTGTGGCACAGGGGTTAAAAAGAATCCACCTGCAATGCAGGAGACCAGGAGATATGGGTTAGATCCCTGGGTCAGGTAAACCAATTCAGTATTCTTGCCTGGAGAATCCCAGGGACAGAGGAACCTGGTGGGCTACCGCCCACAGCGTCGCACAGAGTCAGACACGACTGAAAGTGGGTGAGCATGCCTGCCTATGTACACACACACACACACCCCACGCACACACCCACACCCACCCACACACACCTTCAAAATACCCCTGGATTAATAGTATTTCTTTCCTGGGCTCTCTGAATTACTAGAGCTGACTGGGGAGGGGTGAATTTGGTTTTATTTATTAGCCTACTTTATCTGCAGTACAATACGTATTGTGAAGCTACTTTTCCGGTGATTCAGATTTGGTTTTACTAAAAAATTTTGAATTTGACAACAACAAATGATATAAACAAGCTTTCAGAGACTATTTGCTAAGTAATTGAATGTTGCCTTTTTTTCGAGAATTTGAGCTGAAGACAGTGGGGGGAAAATAGTCATGTCTGGGAGTCAGCCTGCATCCTAGCATTTATATGCTGAAAAGGTCTTCTCTTCTTTTCCTTTTCAATTTTGACACAAGCTATGGAGGAGGAAATGGCAACCCACTTCAGTATTCTTGCCTGAAAATTCCCAGGTGGGCTGCAATCCGTGGGGTCTCGAAGACACAACTGAACAACGGAGCACACACAGACATACATTAAAAACTAAGTAGATAAACATTATCTTGCTCCTTTATAATCGTACTTGGAGAAAACAGCATATTTATATATTGCTAACTATGATCAAAGGGATTTTGAAGTTTTTTTTTCCCATGCCATCATATACAATGACACCGCAAGACTTGGATAACATTTACACTCACTCAGATCAGTTTTTCCTATGGTACTTTTTTCTAAAAAGATTATTCAGAGTTTTCTGTTATTAAATCAAGAGAATGAGGAAAAGTAATAATGCATGTGATTAAGAACAAAAGACGAAACCTGTTAAAATATTAAAGCCTTGAAATTTAAATTGGGTTAATCACATTTATCAATATAACTCATTTTTAATTTGCTTTCTCTTTTGTTAAATACTACTACTTAAATTACTGGACCATGGCTGCAGGTAGGAAACAAAATAATGAGAGTATAGCCCCAAAGTCTTGCTTTTCTCAGCTAATTTTGGTGATGATATGAGACAACCCAGGGTTGACAAGTAGCTGTCCAATAATATCAGCTTTGTAATGCTTGATTTGAGGTCCTCAAATTGTCCAGGTCTTGTAGAATCAGACCTAAAGTCTCATACTGTCAAAGTGACCCTAAATTTCCTTCCAGTAGAATATTCAGATTTTTGAGGCAGATACACATTTTGTTGTTGTTTAGTCATTAAGTCGTGTTGACGTCTTTTGCAACCCCATGGACTGTAGCCCCCCAGCTCCTCTGTCCATGGGATGTCCCAGGCGGGAACAGTGGAGTAGGCTGCCATTTCCCCGTTTCCTTCTTCAGGGGATATTTCCAACCCAGGGATTAAACCCATGTCTCCTGCACTGCAGGCAGATTCTTTACCACTGAGCCACTAAGGGAAGCCCATAGATGCTTCCTACAATATACAAAATAAACAATAAGGACCTACTGTATAGCACAGTGAACTTATTTAATAGCTTATAATAACCTATAAAGGAAATGAATCTGAAAAAGAATATATATATATGTATAACTAAATTGTGCACCTGAATTGCAGTTTCTGTACACCTGAAACATTGTAAATCAACTAGACTTCAGTGAAAAAAAGAATATTTAGATTTTTGGAGCACATAAAAAATGGAGACTATTAGCAAGTAGTTCACATATATTCATGATTATTATGTAAATACTAAGAAAATGCATTTATGAAGTTGAAGTTACTAGTCATCTAATTTTTACCTCATCAGAAAGCACGACATTTTTAATGTTTAATTCTACACTTAACATGTTGACCAAGGTCAAAGTAAAATTTCTACTAACAGTTTTTGGGTCTGGGAAAGCTTTGATGAGAGGCAAAATAATATAAGATATATATTTTGAAAAAGGTTAAAATCAAGGTTTTTATACTGTTAGCAAATCAAAAATAATCTTTGATATACAAAAAAAATGTGAAACAAAAAGTAATTTAAATTGGGTTAATCACATTTATCAATATAACTCATTTTTAATTTGCTTTCTCTTTTGTTAAATACTACTACTTAAATTACTGGACCATGGCTGCAGGTAGGAAACAAAATAATGAGAGTATAGCCCCAAAGTCTTGCTTTTCTCAGCTAATTTTGGTGATGATATGAGACAACCCAGGGTTGACAAGTAGCTGTCCAATAATATCAGCTTTGTAATGCTTGATTTGAGGTCCTCAAATTGTCCAGGTCTTGTAGAATCAGACCTAAAGTCTCATACTGTCAAAGTGACCCTAAATTTCCTTCCAGTAGAATATTCAGATTTTTGAGGCAGATACACATTTTGTTGTTGTTTAGTCATTAAGTCGTGTTGACGTCTTTTGCAACCCCATGGACTGTAGCCCCCCAGCTCCTCTGTCCATGGGATGTCCCAGGCGGGAACAGTGGAGTAGGCTGCCATTTCCCCGTTTCCTTCTTCAGGGGATATTTCCAACCCAGGGATTAAACCCATGTCTCCTGCACTGCAGGCAGATTCTTTACCACTGAGCCACTAAGGGAAGCCCATAGATGCTTCCTACAATATACAAAATAAACAATAAGGACCTACTGTATAGCACAGTGAACTTATTTAATAGCTTATAATAACCTATAAAGGAAATGAATCTGAAAAAGAATATATATATATGTATAACTAAATTGTGCACCTGAATTGCAGTTTCTGTACACCTGAAACATTGTAAATCAACTAGACTTCAGTGAAAAAAAGAATATTTAGATTTTTGGAGCACATAAAAAATGGAGACTATTAGCAAGTAGTTCACATATATTCATGATTATTATGTAAATACTAAGAAAATGCATTTATGAAGTTGAAGTTACTAGTCATCTAATTTTTACCTCATCAGAAAGCACGACATTTTTAATGTTTAATTCTACACTTAACATGTTGACCAAGGTCAAAGTAAAATTTCTACTAACAGTTTTTGGGTCTGGGAAAGCTTTGATGAGAGGCAAAATAATATAAGATATATATTTTTGAGTTATTCATAATTTAAGGAATTCACCAAGATTGCAAGGTTTTTATACTGTTAGCAAATCAAAAAAATAATCTTTGATATACAGAAAAGCATTTCTCAACCATTAGCAACATGTGAAACAAAAAGTAATTTTGGAACCTCTCAATTGTGTGTCTGATTTTGATCAGACTTGGTTTTTCTGTTTTCACCACTGTTTCATGCTCGGGGTAGTCGGGAAAATAGCCCAGGAGTAAGCAACCACAGCTCCTTAGATCGAAAGTGTGGTTGCTGGGGGGTAACCTTGAGTGTTTGGCTCAATGGCTAGTAAGGGGTTGGACTGTTGTGGCTGGTAAGGAGTGTACTTCTTCCTTCACTGAAAAAGGTGCTGATTCTTGGACTGCACAGAAAACACCTGCAGGATTCATGTTGGTTCCCCAGAGACTTTGGTATGACATCTCTTCTGTGGACACTTTCAGGTAGCTTTTAGATTCTCAGAGGTTGCGTTTATATGAGTTTGGAAAGGGATATTCCAAGACTGGCAATTGGCTCTTTGGGAGACTGGAAAGTTAGAGAGACACAGAATGAGCCCTGGCTGGGGCTGGGTGAGCACAGGCAGCCCCTTTCTTGTCTCCGTGGATCCTCCCATGGAGCTGTTTAAAGGTCCACTTGAAGAGTTCCAATAAAGGAGACTGTGAACAAGATGGCACCCTTGCCCTGCAGCAACTGAGCACGGCCAAGGAGATGCCGAAGCACTAGACATGTGCATTTGTACCAACTGCAAAGTTTGTGGTTGCCCATTAGTCACCAAGGGACCATGACTGAATGCATGTCCCTTTGCTGAAGGTGCCTTCCGTTGGCATGCCTGCTCTCTTCAGGGTGACTGTCTCACAGATGTTTGCATATTTTGTAAACCAGAACTTCATTATTTCTGACATAACTGATATTAAAAAGCCCAATTGGATTTGAAATCCAGTCTCAGGAAATTTCATTATGATTGGTAATTTAAGAAAAAGAAGGGGACTTCTCTGGTGGTTCAGTGGTTAAGATTCCAAGCTTCCACATAGAATAAGAAAATTTACTTTTGGGTCTGGGAAAGCTTTGATGAGAGGCAAAATAATATAAGATATATATTTTTGAGTTATTCATAATTTAAGGAATTCACCAAGATTGCAAGGTTTTTATACTGTTAGCAAATCAAAAAAATAATCTTTGATATACAGAAAAGCATTTCTCAACCATTAGCAACATGTGAAACAAAAAGTAATTTTGGAACCTCTCAATTGTGTGTCTGATTTTGATCAGACTTGGTTTTTCTGTTTTCACCACTGTTTCATGCTGGGGGTAGTCGGGAAAATAGCCCAGGAGTAAGCAACCACAGCTCCTTAGATCGAAAGTGTGGTTGCTGGGGGGTAACCTTGAGTGTTTGGCTCAATGGCTAGTAAGGGGTTGGACTGTTGTGGCTGGTAAGGAGTGTACTTCTTCCTTCACTGAAAAAGGTGCTGATTCTTGGACTGCACAGAAAACACCTGCAGGATTCATGTTGGTTCCCCAGAGACTTTGGTATGACATCTCTTCTGTGGACACTTTCAGGTAGCTTTTAGATTCTCAGAGGTTGCGTTTATATGAGTTTGGAAAGGGATATTCCAAGACTGGCAATTGGCTCTTTGGGAGACTGGAAAGTTAGAGAGACACAGAATGAGCCCTGGCTGGGGCTGGGTGAGCACAGGCAGCCCCTTTCTTGTCTCCGTGGATCCTCCCATGGAGCTGTTTAAAGGTCCACTTGAAGAGTTCCAATAAAGGAGACTGTGAACAAGATGGCACCCTTGCCCTGCAGCAACTGAGCACGGCCAAGGAGATGCCGAAGCACTAGACATGTGCATTTGTACCAACTGCAAAGTTTGTGGTTGCCCATTAGTCACCAAGGGACCATGACTGAATGCATGTCCCTTTGCTGAAGGTGCCTTCCGTTGGCATGCCTGCTCTCTTCAGGGTGACTGTCTCACAGATGTTTGCATATTTTGTAAACCAGAACTTCATTATTTCTGACATAACTGATATTAAAAAGCCCAATTGGATTTGAAATCCAGTCTCAGGAAATTTCATTATGATTGGTAATTTAAGAAAAAGAAGGGGACTTCTCTGGTGGTTCAGTGGTTAAGATTCCAAGCTTCCACTACAGGGGGCATGGGTTTGATCCCTGGTCAGGGAACTAAGATCCTACATGCTGTGAGACACAGCCAATAAATAAATGATGGGGGAAGAGATTAAAAAAAAAAAGAAGAAGAACTCTTAGATCCTTTAAGAGATCAACTGCTGTGAAAGGCTGAAAGGGTTTTAAAGACATTTTAAAAATATGCGTTATTTACTCATATGGAAGTACTTCATCGATCATAAACAGGAAGAATTTGGAGACATCAGCTTTGCAAAAGCCTTAGCTAGAAATTATATATAGCCACTTCAAGCTTAACATCTGATATGAAAAAGGATATATTCGCAGAAGCAAGCTCAAATTTGTCCTTAAACGTTTTGATAAATGATTAGGTTTTATAAAAAATTAATCTTTCTTAATATTTCCCATTTTTTCTTACCTCAATTGTATAAGTAAAATGAAAGAATATTTTTAACCAAACCCCAAATAGATGAATTCCTTCCCACTTAGCAAAGTGTATTTTAAAAGTACTGTCAGTTTCTATGTGCTTCAGGGGAAAGAAAAAAGGTTGGGAAAACTCACTTTTAAAATTCCAAATATCTGTGTCTAGGCTTAAAGGATGTACTTAAATGTCTAGCCATCATCTATCTATCTCCCTATGGCAGGAGGAAAATCATCTCTCTTCTGCGTACTTTCCTCTTACTCACTCACAAGTGCATGAATATGCATTTTCACTTCAAAGCGTAGTACAGAGCAGTATTCTTTAGACTGTAGCATGGCACCCTTGCCCTGCAGCAACTGAGCACGGCCAAGGAGATGCAAGCACTAGACATGTGCATTTGTCCCTGTTGTGGTTGCCCATTAGTCACCAAGGGACCATGACTGAATGCATGTCCCTTTGCTGAAGGTGCCTTCCGTTGGCATGCCTGCTCTCTTCAGGGTGACTGTCTCACAGATGTTTGCATATTTTGTAAACCAGAACTTCATTATTTCTGACATAACTGATATTAAAAAGCCCAATTGGATTTGAAATCCAGTCTCAGGAAATTTCATTATGATTGGTAATTTAAGAAAAAGAAGGGGACTTCTCTGGTGGTTCAGTGGTTAAGATTCCAAGCTTCCACTACAGGGGGCATGGGTTTGATCCCTGGTCAGGGAACTAAGATCCTACATGCTGTGAGACACAGCCAATAAATAAATGATGGGGGAAGAGATTAAAAAAAAAAAGAAGAAGAACTCTTAGATCCTTTAAGAGATCAACTGCTGTGAAAGGCTGAAAGGGTTTTAAAGACATTTTAAAAATATGCGTTATTTACTCATATGGAAGTACTTCATCGATCATAAACAGGAAGAATTTGGAGACATCAGCTTTGCAAAAGCCTTAGCTAGAAATTATATATAGCCACTTCAAGCTTAACATCTGATATGAAAAAGGATATATTCGCAGAAGCAAGCTCAAATTTGTCCTTAAACGTTTTGATAAATGATTAGGTTTTATAAAAAATTAATCTTTCTTAATATTTCCCATTTTTTCTTACCTCAATTGTATAAGTAAAATGAAAGAATATTTTTAACCAAACCCCAAATAGATGAATTCCTTCCCACTTAGCAAAGTGTATTTTAAAAGTACTGTCAGTTTCTATGTGCTTCAGGGGAAAGAAAAAAGGTTGGGAAAACTCACTTTTAAAATTCCAAATATCTGTGTCTAGGCTTAAAGGATGTACTTAAATGTCTAGCCATCATCTATCTATCTCCCTATGGCAGGAGGAAAATCATCTCTCTTCTGCGTACTTTCCTCTTACTCACTCACAAGTGCATGAATATGCATTTTCACTTCAAAGCGTAGTACAGAGCAGAGTATTCATTATGAGACAAGACATATTAATGGCATTCTGGAGCGAGAATGTCCCACAAGCCCGTATGTGTGTATATACAAACCCCCAGGGCTGAGGAAGTTCTCTAAGTATAGATTGTAGGTGAACATGTATAACCAAGAGCAATTTCAAGCCAAGCCAAGCCTTGTAGGTTAATTAAGTTTTTCAGTTAATTCTGTGATGCCATAAAGTCAATCAGAGCCAAAGGAAAGTGGGCAGTATAAAACTTGATTGCCTGCGTCTCAACTCCAAAAATGTCCAAAATATCCAGAAAAGTATATGGATGTATATATGTGTGGTGAGTCACTCATTTCCTCCCTTCTGGCAATGATTTATTTACTGGAGTCTGTTTCTCTGAAGTCATCCATCACTTGGACAATTAGCACCTATTATTTTGGATCTGAGACACCAGAATACCTGCGAGCTCACCTGGCACTCTGAGGTGATCATGAGGCTGTAAATGCCTCACCAGTAACAAAGACTTTTCATTATTTTGAACTCTCTGTGTCACTGTCTTTGTTTTCCCTAGAAGACAAAATGACAAGGTTTTGCAAATGCGTTTTTGTATTTTCTGCAATATGTATTTTTAAATCACACTGACAGTTTTATTCCACAGCAGAGCAGCAATTGCTCAACTCTCAGGAACAACTCTATCCCAGCCAAAGCACTCAGGGAAGAAGGGGTTTTAGGAGACGGATTTCAGCCTCATGCTTCAGAGGGGTTGTTGTAAATCATGGTCTGGGAGGAGGAAGACAAATATAAAAATGATGAAATGTGCCTTGATGCAAGTGTGTTTTGAATCGCTATTTAGGCAGGTGTTTTTCCTGGGGGAGGAAAAGGATCATGAATTCCTTCCCACTTAGCAAAGTGTATTTTAAAAGTACTGTCAGTTTCTATGTGCTTCAGGGGAAAGAAAAAAGGTTGGGAAAACTCACTTTTAAAATTCCAAATATCTGTGTCTAGGCTTAAAGGATGTACTTAAATGTCTAGCCATCATCTATCTATCTCCCTATGGCAGGAGGAAAATCATCTCTCTTCTGCGTACTTTCCTCTTACTCACTCACAAGTGCATGAATATGCATTTTCACTTCAAAGCGTAGTACAGAGCAGAGTATTCATTATGAGACAAGACATATTAATGGCATTCTGGAGCGAGAATGTCCCACAAGCCCGTATGTGTGTATATACAAACCCCCAGGGCTGAGGAAGTTCTCTAAGTATAGATTGTAGGTGAACATGTATAACCAAGAGCAATTTCAAGCCAAGCCAAGCCTTGTAGGTTAATTAAGTTTTTCAGTTAATTCTGTGATGCCATAAAGTCAATCAGAGCCAAAGGAAAGTGGGCAGTATAAAACTTGATTGCCTGCGTCTCAACTCCAAAAATGTCCAAAATATCCAGAAAAGTATATGGATGTATATATGTGTGGTGAGTCACTCATTTCCTCCCTTCTGGCAATGATTTATTTACTGGAGTCTGTTTCTCTGAAGTCATCCATCACTTGGACAATTAGCACCTATTATTTTGGATCTGAGACACCAGAATACCTGCGAGCTCACCTGGCACTCTGAGGTGATCATGAGGCTGTAAATGCCTCACCAGTAACAAAGACTTTTCATTATTTTGAACTCTCTGTGTCACTGTCTTTGTTTTCCCTAGAAGACAAAATGACAAGGTTTTGCAAATGCGTTTTTGTATTTTCTGCAATATGTATTTTTAAATCACACTGACAGTTTTATTCCACAGCAGAGCAGCAATTGCTCAACTCTCAGGAACAACTCTATCCCAGCCAAAGCACTCAGGGAAGAAGGGGTTTTAGGAGACGGATTTCAGCCTCATGCTTCAGAGGGGTTGTTGTAAATCATGGTCTGGGAGGAGGAAGACAAATATAAAAATGATGAAATGTGCCTTGATGCAAGTGTGTTTTGAATCGCTATTTTCCTAGGCAGGTGCAATTCTCAAACCTTTTTTCCTGATGGGGCTGTACGTGATGAACTTCACATGCCAGCATCATCGGTAGGATCAATGCCTACTCTCTCTTCTGCATGAGACCACGCTCCCTGAGCTTTGCAAGGAGCAGAATTCCAAGTCTGGACTGTTTCAGGGGGCGCCTAACATTCCCAAGACAGGGCTTCTCCCCACCTCCCTGTGTTGTGAAGGATTTGTTTGCAAGGAGATGTCAGCCTGGAAGCAATGGGACTGCTTCCTGAATTGCTTAGAGTTAGCTACAATTTACCAGCCTCTGAAGTGGCATTAAGGCACTGTTCATTTTTTAATGAGTATTAAATTTACTTTTAGCCAAACCCTCTAGCTGACAATGAAGTGCTCACTGGGCTTGCTATTGGCTCGCTCTTTGCTAATTGCTCTGCGGCTGGTAATTACTCTCTCTCTCTCTTTGGATGCAGAAGCTTAATATGTTTGAGTCTTGTACTTAATTTCAAAAGTAGGAACAGCAGTAAAACTCTCCAGATTTCAAGTCTCTGAGTAGGGCCTCTCCTCAATTAGGAAACAGACTCACGTGGTGTCGGGGTAAGAATGGGGGCCATCATAGAAGATCTAGGTTGACATCCTGACTCCAGCACATTCTACTGGGGATCAGCAAGCTACCCCCTCGTGGCCCCCATCTAGCCCAGCAGCCTCTTTGGGTGCTGATAGACTGTGGCGTAACTTTTTAAAAATATTTCTTAATATTGGAGGAAGAAAATCAAAAGGACGTCATGTCATGATAGGAAAATTATATACAGTTCAAATTTCAGTGTCGGTAAGTAAGACATCCTGAAATAGTCACACTTCATCCATGTGCATTTTCTGCAATATGTATTTTAAATCACACTGACAGTTTTATTCCACAGCAGAGCAGCAATTGCTCAACTCTCAGGAACAACTCTATCCCAGCCAAAGCACTCAGGGAAGAAGGGGTTTTAGGAGACGGATTTCAGCCTCATGCTTCAGAGGGGTTGTTGTAAATCATGGTCTGGGAGGAGGAAGACAAATATAAAAATGATGAAATGTGCCTTGATGCAAGTGTGTTTTGAATCGCTATTTTCCTAGGCAGGTGCAATTCTCAAACCTTTTTTCCTGATGGGGCTGTACGTGATGAACTTCACATGCCAGCATCATCGGTAGGATCAATGCCTACTCTCTCTTCTGCATGAGACCACGCTCCCTGAGCTTTGCAAGGAGCAGAATTCCAAGTCTGGACTGTTTCAGGGGGCGCCTAACATTCCCAAGACAGGGCTTCTCCCCACCTCCCTGTGTTGTGAAGGATTTGTTTGCAAGGAGATGTCAGCCTGGAAGCAATGGGACTGCTTCCTGAATTGCTTAGAGTTAGCTACAATTTACCAGCCTCTGAAGTGGCATTAAGGCACTGTTCATTTTTTAATGAGTATTAAATTTACTTTTAGCCAAACCCTCTAGCTGACAATGAAGTGCTCACTGGGCTTGCTATTGGCTCGCTCTTTGCTAATTGCTCTGCGGCTGGTAATTACTCTCTCTCTCTCTTTGGATGCAGAAGCTTAATATGTTTGAGTCTTGTACTTAATTTCAAAAGTAGGAACAGCAGTAAAACTCTCCAGATTTCAAGTCTCTGAGTAGGGCCTCTCCTCAATTAGGAAACAGACTCACGTGGTGTCGGGGTAAGAATGGGGGCCATCATAGAAGATCTAGGTTGACATCCTGACTCCAGCACATTCTACTGGGGATCAGCAAGCTACCCCCTCGTGGCCCCCATCTAGCCCAGCAGCCTCTTTGGGTGCTGATAGACTGTGGCGTAACTTTTTAAAAATATTTCTTAATATTGGAGGAAGAAAATCAAAAGGACGTCATGTCATGATAGGAAAATTATATACAGTTCAAATTTCAGTGTCGGTAAGTAAGACATCCTGAAATAGTCACACTCATCCATTCGTGCATGTTGCACAGTTACTGCTTTATTGTAACAGTGAAATCGAGTAGTTGCAACAGCAGCCATATGGTTCACAGAGCCTGAAATACTAACCCTCTGGCCCTTCACAGAAGAAATAGGCTGATTCTGATTCTAACAGTTGATTGATCCTGGCTCATTAATCTCAGAGTCTCAGTTGCTTCATCTGAAAAAAGGGATCAATAACATGGCCACCTCTCAGTGCTATTGTGGAGAACAAATGAGGTCCTTGATCTCCCAACATTTGGAAATCTCATTGTTTAAAAAAACCAGAATTACCAGGCACTGCTTGTTCAAAAAAGAATTCCTCATTCTTACTTTATTCCAATAGTAGTAATGTTTTCCTACCAATTTGACTGAGTCTATTTTTAAATAGATGGTGTGTGATCTATTTAACAAATTGATACATGTTAGGTATGATTCAGAAAAAGACACTTAACAGCATTTATACAGATACGTTGGAGAAAGAAATGGCCACGCACTCCAGTATTCTTGCCTAGAGAACCCCATGGACAGAGGAGCCCGGTAGGCTACAGGGCATAGAACTGCCAAAGAGTCAGACGTGACTTAGCGATTAAAATAACAACAATGTACAAATACTTATTAAATGTCTACTGCAAAACGACGTAAGGTAGATTATATAAAAATGCAACTCCTTCATTCTCTCCAAATACTTTTGGAAAAAAGTCCTCGAGCATATCTACACGTATAATTTTTCACACTGGACCTACATATAATGCATCTATGCATCCTTTAAATTGTTCCCAGACCACTAAGTGAAGACAAAGTTAAGTCCACATTCCTCCAGCACATTTGGGCTCTATCTACAATTACATATAAAATAAAGGGAACAGTCAAGGTATTTCGTCTACTCCTCAAAACATAAATTTTTGTTCAGTTGTGGTTCAGCCGCTCAGTTGTATCCAACTTTTTGAGACCCCGTGAAATTATACCTGTCTTTATGACAAGCTTTAATAATTGAGAAATTTAATGTTTCACCTCAAGTTTTTTATCTCCCTCCTACCCACCCCCCACACTGGCTTTTGGATAAAAATCCAATAAAGATTTCTCTTCTGATGAGATGAAGGCATTTGCCATGCTGCTAATGAAGGAAGAAATAGAGGAAATCCATTTTTTACTTTTCTGATTCTTGTCCAAAAGCAATTGCCTCCTGCTGTGGACTGTTCTCAGTGTTCAAACAGCGCTGGTCTAGGTCCAAACCTTCAGTCTGTTTTGATCTCAGAGAGCTCACTTCTTTGATGTCTATCAGTGGCTTCTAAAGTGCGGTGCCAGGTTTAATCAAAGGTACAGAGCTTCAGCAAGAATAAATGGCGAGAAATGATCACAGTGCCTCATGTGGGGTTGCTAAGCAGCCTCCAGACTTTGCTGGGGCTGGGCCCCCTCCACAGAGGACCAATGGAGGAACCCTAGTGGGTCTCTCTCAGATGAAATAATTGCAGAAAAACACAACAAAGGGAATCAGGGCGATATTCTCAAGCCCTCCGATTCTGCTGTGCAATGGATACCCCTCGCTCCGTGGCGGCGGAGGTTCAGCATGGCGCTGCAGGATGCTATCAGTAAGTGTGCAAACTAGCGTGGAATCCGAGTCCGCACCCTGATCTTTGGAGCCTCGGGGTGGTGTAGGCGGGCGGGGAGAGGGGACCCTGCATGATAAAAGCACTGAGGCTGATGTCGCCCAGCCTACCTGTGCCAGGGCCTTAACGTTGAACATGTAGTGGCCTTGTTAACCCCACGCACTGGGATGGCAGTGTTGCCATGCGATCCATGACAGAAAGAACGAAAACCCCTTTCATCTTCCTACTGATTCTCTCCCTAGAGTGCAATCTTTTCTGAGAATTTTAGAATCTCATCTCTAAAGTACACACAGACACGTACACGCATCTACACATGTATTCCTAGAGAGCCCTTCATATAACAACATCTTAAATTTTAACTTCTTACAAGATGGATGTCTATTGCTTTCTTCCCATTCCTCAGTGTATTACCGAAGACACTTCAAGAGGTCTCTGTAATATACTGGAGGCCACTGACATATTACCTAGACAAGTCAGGGTTAGTTTCTGAAGAAAACCAAAGTCACAAGATTTTGCATTGTTTTAGGCTAACCTACAGTGGAATAAAATCCTGTCTGACCACTCTTCCTGATTTGATGTTCTTAATCCCTCTTGTACATTCTTCTCTCTGCCCAAGAGTAGCTCCCCCACAAAACCTCCTGAAATGTCATCCAATCACATCTTTATTTTTTTGTTTTGTTATACTCATTTACTTTTAAATTCCACATACAAGTGATAACATAGAGCATTTGTCTGACCTATTCCACTAAGTATAATACCCTCTTGGTCAATCGATGTTGCAAATGGCAGCATTTTATAATATTTTTCATGGAGTATAATCTAGAAAAATACTGAATCTGTGAACCCCTGAAGTTAATATAATATTGTAAATCAACGGTACTTAAACTGAAATACACAGTGCCTCATGTGGGTTGCTAAGCAGCCTCCAGACTTTGCTGGGGCTGGGCCCCCTCCACAGAGGACCAATGGAGGAACCCTAGTGGGTCTCTCTCAGATGAAATAATTGCAGAAAAACACAACAAAGGGAATCAGGGCGATATTCTCAAGCCCTCCGATTCTGCTGTGCAATGGATACACCTCGCTCCGTGGCGGCGGAGGTTCAGCATGGCGCTGCAGGATGCTATCAGTAAGTGTGCAAACTAGCGTGGAATCCGAGTCCGCACCCTGATCTTTGGAGCCTCGGGGTGGTGTAGGCGGGCGGGGAGAGGGGACCCTGCATGATAAAAGCACTGAGGCTGATGTCGCCCAGCCTACCTGTGCCAGGGCCTTAACGTTGAACATGTAGTGGCCTTGTTAACCCCACGCACTGGGATGGCAGTGTTGCCATGCGATCCATGACAGAAAAAACAAAAACCCTTTCATCTTCCTACTGATTCTCTCCCTAGAGTGCAATCTTTTCTGAGAATTTTAGAATCTCATCTCTAAAGTACACACAGACACGTACACGCATCTACACATGTATTCCTAGAGAGCCCTTCATATAACAACATCTTAAATTTTAACTTCTTACAAGATGGATGTCTATTGCTTTCTTCCCATTCCTCAGTGTATTACCGAAGACACTTCAAGAGGTCTCTGTAATATACTGGAGGCCACTGACATATTACCTAGACAAGTCAGGGTTAGTTTCTGAAGAAAACCAAAGTCACAAGATTTTGCATTGTTTTAGGCTAACCTACAGTGGAATAAAATCCTGTCTGACCACTCTTCCTGATTTGATGTTCTTAATCCCTCTTGTACATTCTTCTCTCTGCCCAAGAGTAGCTCCCCCACAAAACCTCCTGAAATGTCATCCAATCACATCTTTATTTTTTTGTTTTGTTATACTCATTTACTTTTAAATTCCACATACAAGTGATAACATAGAGCATTTGTCTGACCTATTCCACTAAGTATAATACCCTCTTGGTCAATCGATGTTGCAAATGGCAGCATTTTATAATATTTTTCATGGAGTATAATCTAGAAAAATACTGAATCTGTGAACCCCTGAAGTTAATATAATATTGTAAATCAACGGTACTTAAACTGAAATAGGAAGAATGGAAGAAGGAACGAAGGAAGGCAGGAAAGAATAATACCAGACGTTCTCAAACTCTTCTCCAAAAATCAAGAGGGAACACTTTCAAAATCTTTTTATAAGGCTAGCATTTTCCTGTTTAACAAACTAGGACAGGACCATAGTAGAAAATAAAACTATAGGCCAGTATTTTTGATGTCTATATATGCAAAAATTCTCAATAAAACACTAGCAAGGCAAATTCATCAGCACATTAAAGTTATAAAGTGATCATTCACCATAACAAAGTGGGATTATTCTTTGGATGCAAAGGTGATTCAACATATGCAAATCAATCAATGTGATACATCATTTTAATAAAATTAAGACCCGTATGAACAGCTCAGTAGATGCAGAGAAACATTTGACTAAATTCATCAGCTTTTCATGATAAAAACTCTTAGCAAATTAGTCATGGAATGGACATACTTCACTATAGTAAAGGCTATATATGACACAAGCACCCCGCTAACATCATATTCAAATGTTAAAATGTTGAAAGCTTTTCTTCTGAGATCAGCAACAAGACAAGGGTGCTCATTCTTACCCTTCATAGCTAGAGCAGTCAGGGTGAAAAAAAACCAAACCAACAGTAATCGGAGAAATACCGTTGTCTCTATTTGCCAATGGCATAATTTTGTATAGAGAAAATCCAAAGGCTCAACCGAAACCTATGGGATCGAGTAAATAAACTCAGTAAACGTGAGAAACAAAATTCAGTCATACTTATATATACTAACAATATTATGAAAAAGAAACTGATCCCATTTACAATAGAATCAAAAACATACTTAGGAATATATTTACCTAAGGAGGTGAAAGATCTCTACTCTGAAATCTACAAAACACTTGGGAAAGAAATCAAAAACATTACTAAATACAGACATAGTCCATATTCATGAACTGCAAGAATTTAAAAAATAATGTCAGTACTACCAAAAGTCACCTATAGATTTAATGTGATTCCTATTAATAGTTCAATGGCAGTTTTTAGAGAAATGGAAAAAAGTATTCCTAAAATGTATATGGAATCTCAGAAGACCCCCGGTGGTATACCACTGACCTTAATTCAGTGTAAAGCAAGTCCAGTTTTCAGTTCACTTAAATTTTGTACCTTTTATCCTTCCTTCTTTGAACCTATTATTCTTTGCACTTTCTTGTAAGAGTGACTGTAAGAGCTACTCACAGTATTTTATGAACATGGAGAAGACAGGCACAGAGACACTAGACATATACTGGGCTGGACACTGGACATTACGTACTGTACATGGGATTTATATTGGAAGGTACCCTAGAATGTACAGTGCACTAGACACTGGGATGTGCACTTTGGACTGTACACCAGGTGTGTACAGTTGTCCACATGTGCAGTTGCACTGTACATTGTGTCCACATGTGCACTGGACTGTACACCAGGTGTGCTCCAGATGTGCTCCAGATGTATTCCAGATGTGCCCTAGATGTGCTCCAGATGTGCTCTCCAGATGTTTTCTGGATGTACACCTGGACTGTACACCAGAGGCGTTCAGATGTACACCTGGACTCTACACCAGAGGCATCCAGATGTGCACCTGGATTGTACACCAGAGGTGTCCAGATATGCATCTGGAGTCTACACCAGAGGTGTCCAGATACGCACTTGAACTGTACACTGGATGTACAGGGAATGCATCCTGGACTTTACAGTGTAGGTCATACACTGGATCTCCTTTGGGCGGTACACTATCCTGCCTGTACACTGGGATTTACACTCTACACGCACCTTGAGGAAACACTCGCCTGATGTTTCCTTGCACATCATGGGCACATCCCATGAACATATATATACAAAATGCCAATCTCTGGTTGTTTCTTGTGAGTTTTCGCACCTTCAGTAACTCATCAAAACTCAGTAAACGTGAGAAACAAAATTCAGTCATACTTATATATACTAACAATATTATGAAAAAGAAACTGATCCCATTTACAATAGAATCAAAAACATACTTAGGAATATATTTACCTAAGGAGGTGAAAGATCTCTACTCTGAAATCTACAAAACACTTGGGAAAGAAATCAAAAACATTACTAAATACAGACATAGTCCATATTCATGAACTGCAAGAATTTAAAAAATAATGTCAGTACTACCAAAAGTCACCTATAGATTTAATGTGATTCCTATTAATAGTTCAATGGCAGTTTTTAGAGAAATGGAAAAAAGTATTCCTAAAATGTATATGGAATCTCAGAAGACCCCCGGTGGTATACCACTGACCTTAATTCAGTGTAAAGCAAGTCCAGTTTTCAGTTCACTTAAATTTTGTACCTTTTATCCTTCCTTCTTTGAACCTATTATTCTTTGCACTTTCTTGTAAGAGTGACTGTAAGAGCTACTCACAGTATTTTATGAACATGGAGAAGACAGGCACAGAGACACTAGACATATACTGGGCTGGACACTGGACATTACGTACTGTACATGGGATTTATATTGGAAGGTACCCTAGAATGTACAGTGCACTAGACACTGGGATGTGCACTTTGGACTGTACACCAGGTGTGTACAGTTGTCCACATGTGCAGTTGCACTGTACATTGTGTCCACATGTGCACTGGACTGTACACCAGGTGTGCTCCAGATGTGCTCCAGATGTATTCCAGATGTGCCCTAGATGTGCTCCAGATGTGCTCTCCAGATGTTTTCTGGATGTACACCTGGACTGTACACCAGAGGCGTTCAGATGTACACCTGGACTCTACACCAGAGGCATCCAGATGTGCACCTGGATTGTACACCAGAGGTGTCCAGATATGCATCTGGAGTCTACACCAGAGGTGTCCAGATACGCACTTGAACTGTACACTGGATGTACAGGGAATGCATCCTGGACTTTACAGTGTAGGTCATACACTGGATCTCCTTTGGGCGGTACACTATCCTGCCTGTACACTGGGATATACACTCTACACCGCACCTTGAGGAAACACTCGCCTGATGTTTCCTTGCACATCATGGGCACATCCCATGAACATATATATACAAAATGCCAATCTCTGGTTGTTTCTTGTGAGTTTTCCATGCAGTTCAAGTAGACATTAGCAGTTCATTTTCAATTGCATTACAACCAAAGAGTGATTGATTCTAAATTATATAATGTATAGCTCAAAAACCCCACAACTAAACTTGGTGTAAATGTATATTTATCTACCCATGACTATTTCCTTTCTCACTGTGGTTTCCTGTGAATCCAGAAGGACAGACATTTGTTGGAAGCCATGCATGTTCCACCATATCTGCAGCCCTCCTCACAGATGCTGTACAAGAGAAGTCATCCATGTGATAGTATTCTGGGACACAGTCACAGCAATACAACCCAGGAAGGTTGACACACACAGTGTTGGCATGATGGTAATGCATCTTAGCTGCACACACATCAATATCTTCATAGAAGGCAGAGTCTCCCTGGACAGAGATGTAACCATTCTTGCGCTCTCAAGTAGCTATGGTATTCCAGTTTTTGCTGAGTTTCCACCACAGGTCCTTCAACCCAAAAGTTTAGACTGCTGCAGACACTGCAGCACTGGTTCTCGGGGAGAATGGGATCCTTTTCAGAACAGTTCACAGGAGGGTATTCTTCCTTGAGTTTTACTAACGAACACTCCACCCTTGCATGTGCAGGCCCTGCCAGGATCACCATCAACCCAGGAGTCTTGGCCTCTAGAGAGTAGGCCATTGGACAAGTCTTCTCACAGTGAAAGTTTCCATTTGACTCAGTCTTGTCTCTGCATAGGTCCATTTTACAATCATCTTGGTTAAAAGCTCTCGCAAATCCATTATTCCTTGCACCTGACTTCAGAAAGCAGTGCGAGCTGGGCAAGTGTGATTCAGGCTTGGGCACTGTGCTATGTATCCATGGCCAAAAGATGATTTTCCTGATGGCATTAGAGATAAAGCACCTGCTTGCCAATGCAGGAGACTAAAAAAGAGATGGGTCCTTGGGGGGGCGTGGCAAGCCACTACAGGATTCCTGCCTGTACACTGGGATATACACTCTACACCGCACCTTGAGGAAACACTCGCCTGATGTTTCCTTGCACATCATGGGCACATCCCATGAACATATATATACAAAATGCCAATCTCTGGTTGTTTCTTGTGAGTTTTCCATGCAGTTCAAGTAGACATTAGCAGTTCATTTTCAATTGCATTACAACCAAAGAGTGATTGATTCTAAATTATATAATGTATAGCTCAAAAACCCCACAACTAAACTTGGTGTAAATGTATATTTATCTACCCATGACTATTTCCTTTCTCACTGTGGTTTCCTGTGAATCCAGAAGGACAGACATTTGTTGGAAGCCATGCATGTTCCACCATATCTGCAGCCCTCCTCACAGATGCTGTACAAGAGAAGTCATCCATGTGATAGTATTCTGGGACACAGTCACAGCAATACAACCCAGGAAGGTTGACACACACAGTGTTGGCATGATGGTAATGCATCTTAGCTGCACACACATCAATATCTTCATAGAAGGCAGAGTCTCCCTGGACAGAGATGTAACCATTCTTGCGCTCTCAAGTAGCTATGGTATTCCAGTTTTTGCTGAGTTTCCACCACAGGTCCTTCAACCCAAAAGTTTAGACTGCTGCAGACACTGCAGCACTGGTTCTCGGGGAGAATGGGATCCTTTTCAGAACAGTTCACAGGAGGGTATTCTTCCTTGAGTTTTACTAACGAACACTCCACCCTTGCATGTGCAGGCCCTGCCAGGATCACCATCAACCCAGGAGTCTTGGCCTCTAGAGAGTAGGCCATTGGACAAGTCTTCTCACAGTGAAAGTTTCCATTTGACTCAGTCTTGTCTCTGCATAGGTCCATTTTACAATCATCTTGGTTAAAAGCTCTCGCAAATCCATTATTCCTTGCACCTGACTTCAGAAAGCAGTGCGAGCTGGGCAAGTGTGATTCAGGCTTGGGCACTGTGCTATGTATCCATGGCCAAAAGATGATTTTCCTGATGGCATTAGAGATAAAGCACCTGCTTGCCAATGCAGGAGACATAAGAGATATGAGTTTGATCCCTGAGTCGGAAAGATCCTTGGGGGAGGGCGTGGCAAGCCACTACAGGATTCTTGCCTGGAAAATCCCATGGACAGAGGAGTCTGGCAGGCTACAGTCCATGGGACCATAAGAGTCGGATACGACTGAAGCTAAGCATACATTGATGCACACATATAAAGAAATAAAGAGGAAACTGGCTAAAATATTTAGCATCCTCAAGGGCCAAAACTATGGGTCATTTTTTAATTATTCTAGTTGATTTACAATAAAAACAAACCAACCTTTAAAATAGAGGTTAAATGCATTGCCATATATACACACATATAAAAGGAAGACTAAGTCAATAAGCATAGCTGTGAGATACTCCTGAGTAGTCCTAATTAAGTTGCTATGAATTGTGTCATTTACATTTAAAATTGATTAATTTCTTCAGCTTCCTGTTATCTTATTGAGGAGGAAGATTTGACTCACAGGGGTGATTTCATCTCTTTGTGCTAAACTGATTTTTTACATCTGTCAAGAATGTTTTACAGATGTTTCTCCTGGATAGTTAAATTACAATTTTCAGTGGAATGTAGTGGGGTCACTTTGTTTTCAATTCTTTAAGAGTGGAGCAATGATCTGATAACCGTGTATTGTTTCCAATAATACTCTATTTTCGAAATAGTCTATGAAATTTTCCCGAAGAACACTTAAATAGTAAGTCATTTAACAAATTTCTGTTGCCATCAGTATATTTGCTAAAACGGTGTTTTCTTTCACCCTTGGCTTTGATAGGAATTGGTCAATGTAATGACGTTCACAGCCTTTCCTGCCTGGCCTCTTGTTTGGAGTTGTAGCATGTGTTGCTGGATATCGCATTTTGAAAGAATACACTAGGATGTATATTTTGCAGACAGCCATTTTACTGTTACAAAGAAGCAGCATTCGTGTTTCCTTCACTATGTGAAATCAGACAAACATCATCCTCTAGGATCTAAGGGAGATGCTGTACGTGCACCCCCTTATTTCTAGACATGGGATCCGCCTTCCAAGTTGAAGCCAAGTGGGGTCCTCAGAATAGACATTGCTTAAAGCTGGTCCCAGATCCCAGCTCAGGAAAGAAAGCCAGGGTGTCTGGGGAGTGGATTTAGCCAGCACCTCTCAGCCTCATGGCCAGAGGAGGGCAGCTACAGTCCATGGGACCATAAGAGTCGGATACGACTGAAGCTAAGCATACATTGATGCACACATATAAAGAAATAAAGAGGAAACTGGCTAAAATATTTAGCATCCTCAAGGGCCAAAACTATGGGTCATTTTTTAATTATTCTAGTTGATTTACAATAAAAACAAACCAACCTTTAAAATAGAGGTTAAATGCATTGCCATATATACACACATATAAAAGGAAGACTAAGTCAATAAGCATAGCTGTGAGATACTCCTGAGTAGTCCTAATTAAGTTGCTATGAATTGTGTCATTTACATTTAAAATTGATTAATTTCTTCAGCTTCCTGTTATCTTATTGAGGAGGAAGATTTGACTCACAGGGGTGATTTCATCTCTTTGTGCTAAACTGATTTTTTACATCTGTCAAGAATGTTTTACAGATGTTTCTCCTGGATAGTTAAATTACAATTTTCAGTGGAATGTAGTGGGGTCACTTTGTTTTCAATTCTTTAAGAGTGGAGCAATGATCTGATAACCGTGTATTGTTTCCAATAATACTCTATTTTCGAAATAGTCTATGAAATTTTCCCGAAGAACACTTAAATAGTAAGTCATTTAACAAATTTCTGTTGCCATCAGTATATTTGCTAAAACGGTGTTTTCTTTCACCCTTGGCTTTGATAGGAATTGGTCAATGTAATGACGTTCACAGCCTTTCCTGCCTGGCCTCTTGTTTGGAGTTGTAGCATGTGTTGCTGGATATCGCATTTTGAAAGAATACACTAGGATGTATATTTTGCAGACAGCCATTTTACTGTTACAAAGAAGCAGCATTCGTGTTTCCTTCACTATGTGAAATCAGACAAACATCATCCTCTAGGATCTAAGGGAGATGCTGTACGTGCACCCCCTTATTTCTAGACATGGGATCCGCCTTCCAAGTTGAAGCCAAGTGGGGTCCTCAGAATAGACATTGCTTAAAGCTGGTCCCAGATCCCAGCTCAGGAAAGAAAGCCAGGGTGTCTGGGGAGTGGATTTAGCCAGCACCTCTCCAGCCTCATGGCCAGAGGAGGGCAGCTACAGTGCTGGGCTTCACCCCCTCACTGGTCACCTGCAAGGTCTTCAATCCCTGTTGCTTTCAAAGTGTCAGTTGCACCAAAGCTTATTATTGATAATGAAGTGAAGTACAAGTTATTCAGTCGTGTCCAACTCTTTGCCACTCGTGGACGAGGCATGGAATTCTCCCAGGCAAGAATACTGGTGTGGGTAACCTTTCCCTTCTCCATAGGATTTTTCTAACGCAGAGACTGAACCCAGGTCTCCTGCATTGCAGGCAGATTCTTTATCATCTGAGAAATCATTGGTATAATACCTTTCATGGTCATAATGTCCAAATTCTCTTAAACAGAAGAAGTTAATAAGCAAGATATCAGTGGTAGATGTCCATCTCTTTAAATAAAATTTAAAACTTAATATTAACTAATTTCTTTCTTTTATTAAAGCAAATCTAAGAGAAATACAATGCTTGTGTCCCTCTGTGCTACTCTGGTCCTGTTCTCATAGTGTAATCCATCTTTGCATTCGCGTCAACATTTTAAAGTTTGAATAATTTTCCATTACCTTTCTGCTCATAGTACAATGCTTTAGTTAGGTTTCTCTCTTAGGATGGAATAGGTAAACATAAATCCCACTCCAGAGGAGGGGAGAGGATATTGGTTTTAAGAAATTGTCTTCTTCCAGTTTTTTTTTTTAATGTCTCAAAAAGGTTTATTTTTGTTCTTTGTAATTTAAAAAAATGATAAAACATGACCTATCAATTGCATATGGTTGTTTACAGTAGAGGGGGTAGAAAGAAGAAAGAAAACAATATCAACTATACTAAGAAATGAATTTTAAAAAGCTTCGATATTGCAGCTCTTCCTACTGTATTCTTCAGAATAGGAAAGACAGACTGTTTGCAGAGTGGCACCGAGCCAGTCTTTAACTAGAATCAATTGCTTTGCCAACAAGGCACACAAAAGATGTTCCTTGCTTGCAAACTGAGTTTCCCGTAACGCCACCTTTTCTCTGGGCTCGGAAAATGGAGATCAAGACAGTTTCTTTTTGCAGCTTCTTTATGCGGTTTTTCTTTCTCCTTGCCTTCGGAAACCCTTCTGGAAGAAGGCAAATCTGAACCAAATCCCAGAGGATAAGGAGACGTGACACTTCACAGTGTGATCTCTTCATTACAGCTGTGTGACTACAGCGTGGAATTGTTCTGAAAGACGGTGACCAATATTATAATTTTCCACATAAAGATTCACTGTGCAGTCTTTGTTTCTGAAGTTTTTTTGTGTGCAGTCTTTTCTCTCACCATATTGTGGCCAGATTGAGAGAATTCGGGGTACAGGTGGGCGAAGGGAGCATTGAAGGGGTAATTTCTGAGAGGGAAGAATTGGAGGAAAAAAGAGAATGGTCTCCTTCACCTTCACCTCCTCCTGATCTTTATTTCCTCCTTCACTAACCTTTGGAGGACTAAAGTAGAAGTGAAATTGGGAACAGCATCCAGACAGAGACATAGTTCTTTCTCTCTCTCTCATTCTCTTCCTTTCCTCACCATTCCATGGGCTTCCTTCCCCTTTCTGTCTCCATCTCATGTCCATTTTTCTCCCACCATTTAGATTTCCCTTCTTTCCCTTTAATTTACAGTCCTTTGTTAAGGTTTTCATCACCCTGCAACCTAAGCCTCAGGGTCCCAAACAGCCTTCTGATTTTCCAAGTGCTGTTGGTTCCATCCACAAGGCAAGTAGGCATTTGTATATAACTTAGGAACCTCACAAAAATGTACAGCATTGTTCCTATGGCAAAATGTATTCTGGGTATTGAGCTGCTTACTGAGAAAATCTTTTAGGATATAATTTTGGAGATTATATGTAATTTGGAGATAGACATTATATTTAAAGAAACTACACAGAAGAACTAGATACTCAGTGTGAAAATTACAAAGGCACATATAAATTATTGGAGAAGTAACATCAAGGTGCAAGCAGGGGTTTTAAACCAATGATCATTATTAAAAAGTGTATTTAGTGGGCTGTAGTTCTCCATAAAGGGTTTTGGTTAGATTTCAGATATAAGTTTAGGACACTAAGATAATTTTGTGAGATTGAAAATCTAACGATGTTTGCAGAGTGGCACCGAGCCAGTCTTTAACTAGAATCAATTGCTTTGCCAACAAGGCACACAAAAGATGTTCCTTGCTTGCAAACTGAGTTTCCCGTAACGCCACCTTTTCTCTGGGCTCGGAAAATGGAGATCAAGACAGTTTCTTTTTGCAGCTTCTTTATGCGGTTTTTCTTTCTCCTTGCCTTGGAAACCCTTCTGGAAGAAGGCAAATCTGAACCAAATCCCAGAGGATAAGGAGACGTGACACTTCACAGTGTGATCTCTTCATTACAGCTGTGTGACTACAGCGTGGAATTGTTCTGAAAGACGGTGACCAATATTATAATTTTCCACATAAAGATTCACTGTGCAGTCTTTGTTTCTGAAGTTTTTTTGTGTGCAGTCTTTTCTCTCACCATATTGTGGCCAGATTGAGAGAATTCGGGGTACAGGTGGGCGAAGGGAGCATTGAAGGGGTAATTTCTGAGAGGGAAGAATTGGAGGAAAAAAGAGAATGGTCTCCTTCACCTTCACCTCCTCCTGATCTTTATTTCCTCCTTCACTAACCTTTGGAGGACTAAAGTAGAAGTGAAATTGGGAACAGCATCCAGACAGAGACATAGTTCTTTCTCTCTCTCTCATTCTCTTCCTTTCCTCACCATTCCATGGGCTTCCTTCCCCTTTCTGTCTCCATCTCATGTCCATTTTTCTCCCACCATTTAGATTTCCCTTCTTTCCCTTTAATTTACAGTCCTTTGTTAAGGTTTTCATCACCCTGCAACCTAAGCCTCAGGGTCCCAAACAGCCTTCTGATTTTCCAAGTGCTGTTGGTTCCATCCACAAGGCAAGTAGGCATTTGTATATAACTTAGGAACCTCACAAAAATGTACAGCATTGTTCCTATGGCAAAATGTATTCTGGGTATTGAGCTGCTTACTGAGAAAATCTTTTAGGATATAATTTTGGAGATTATATGTAATTTGGAGATAGACATTATATTTAAAGAAACTACACAGAAGAACTAGATACTCAGTGTGAAAATTACAAAGGCACATATAAATTATTGGAGAAGTAACATCAAGGTGCAAGCAGGGGTTTTAAACCAATGATCATTATTAAAAAGTGTATTTAGTGGGCTGTAGTTCTCCATAAAGGGTTTTTGGTTAGATTTCAGATATAAGTTTAGGACACTAAGATAAGTCTTTGTGTAGATTAGAAATAAATTCTATTTATTTATTCTTGCCTATTTTGAAATGAGATATCATTATTATCTTAGAAATCTGGAACATATTTATAAGGTTCCAGAAGGAATTCTGAAACTAAAATCTTTATTTTTATTGGGGGAAAGGGGGATTTTAAGAAAGCAAATGTGCTTATTTCATAGGCAAATAAAAGGACATTCATACGATGCTAAAAAAAGACAAAGTGAGCTTGCTGGAGTTTATTATTCTGATTATTAAGAGCTAGCCCATGGAGATAATAGCAGACCATCTCTACTCTTTCACTGAAAATATCTAACATTTTTCTGAATGATCCTATCTATAGAAACGCACTGTTCACATATATACTCTTACAGTGCATTTTCCAGTCTGTATAGAAGGAATTTACAAAATGATTCTGCACAACAGATTGCAAAGCAGGTAGACTGACAATTCTGATTTTCTTCTTATTTCAGAAAAGGCACAAAAACCAAAGGCCACTAGTGCCTCAGGCTGACTGTATCAGTGAGGATGGACCATATTATACCAGGAAAACAAACTGAAAGCTTGGTGCCTTAGCAAAACAAAGATTCTTCTTTCTCATGCCCTGTGCAGTAATAGTTGTGTACGTGGACAGCATTGATAGAAAGTTTTCCACTCATGAATACTTAGGGACATGACTCCAACAAGCTCACCTCATTTGCCTTAAGGTGTCATTCAAATAAAGGTCTTCAGTTTGGAGTTGTCGTAATAAGCAGATTATGAAAGTATAAGAATTTTAAATCTATTATTCTCTGCTTGTAGAACTTTGGAGAAGAAAAAGGCTGAACTGTGAAAATTTCACTCAGCTCTCCACCACATAAATTTTCATCTCTTTCCAGAGATTTTTTTTTAAGGCTGTAGCTACCAAATATAAAAGTGGCCCTGAAAATGGTTCAAGGCTTCATAATTTTCGAAAGAAATTATATGATCAAGTGTATCACTAGTGAAGATGGATGGCTTTCTCTAAAGCAAATTCTGTTATGTTCTCACCGAGTTTCAGCAAAAGGAAAGGAAAGAATGGGAGAAGCTAGTTGAGAAAATCTCTGAAGAGATGGTAGCGAGTCTCTTGATAAACAGCCTCCAGTCACAAGCTCTTTTCATAGTGCTACAATAGCATCCCCTTGGGAAATCAAGACACCTCTAGATATACTTTTGTTTCCCTAACAGTCTCCTGGAGCCTGATGTTCACAAGGATAGCAACCATCAGATATGCAAAGTGAGGCAGACATTAGCATGCACAGATCCATAGAGTGCTAAAGTATTATTTGGTGATGGATGCCAAACATCCTTGCCCACATATATATACATTCAGAACTGTATCAACAGCAGTGCACTCCCGCCATCAATATGGAAGGAAATAAAGATAATGACTCAAAAAAAAAAAAGTGTCAGCATTATGTAAGGCAATTTCCATGTAATAAATTATTTGTTTCTCATTATAATATGTTCAATGTGATATCATTATCCTCATGGTATAGAACAGTAAACTAAAGCTTAGGGGCTTCCCTGGTGGCTCAGTGCCTGGAATGCAGACGTGGGTTCAATCTCTGGGTTGGGAAGATCCCCTGGAGAAGTAAATGCAACCCATTCCAGTATTCTTGCCTGGGAAATCCCATGGACAGAGAAGCCTGGTGGGCTATCGTCCATGGGGTCACAAAAGAGTTGGACACGATTTAGTGAATGAATAATGACAACAAACAGAAGCTTAAAACATTGAAGTCTGTTTCGCAAATCCCCAACCACTGGGTGACTGAGCCAGGATTTGAATCTATACCCATCTCTCCTGGCTGCTCTTACTCTAGGACTTACTGCAGACCACATTATTTCAATTATATAAAAATCCAGAGCTCATTTTAAGCATCATTTATATATTACTAGATTTCTTGAGTTGCAGTTGATAAACTGAAATAACTTTCTGCTATTGGAACTTAAGAATTTTGACTTTATAATTAAAAAATTGTATACTATGTAGTCTTTGGCTTTCTGTCTTTTTCAGGGTGCAAACTCCTTTGTCAGCTCTTGAAAGTTCATGGTTCTCATGTACCTACCAGACACAGCAGCCTGAGAATGAATCTGGAAATGGTGCGACTTCCACTCAAGGGGTTGGGTAGGCTTTCGCAGCTTATCCCAAACTTCATCTTTAATGGTGTGTTTTCACCGATATTGAAAATGCTTGAGTTGAACTGTTAACAGTGACATCTCCTTTGACCGAGAGGAACTGGAGCAAGATTCCCTCCTTGCTTTAGCAATACTTGGTAGGTGGTGCTACCTTGAAATGAAAGACATGCAACCAACATTTCTGTTGTTTGTCTTTCCTTCTGGACTGGAAATTGTTTGAGGCCACTGGCCATTTCTAATTAATTCTTGCTATCTAAAACTTACCATTTTTTGTTAGTAGATACTAATAAGCATTTCAAGAAATACTTGCTGAATGGACACAAGAAAGAACGGATAATGAGTCATTACACGAGAAGACTGACCTAAAGTCTTCTGGTAAGCTCATGACAGCCCTCACCTTAGAGTCTGATTTCCTGGCACTTAGCTCAATTGTTTTCATACCTAATCATGTTGTTTTGATTGCTTTCATAAGAGTTCCTTTTCACTGAATGCAGGTAGACAGATTTTCGACTATTAACTGCTGACAGCATTAGGAAAAATATTACTATTCTTCTGTTTGCCAAAACACAAAAGTTATACACACTTGGATAATTTATCCTTATTCTTAAATTTCTGTCTCTTTTCTGTTTTGAAAGCTTAACTGCTTCTTATTAACATCTCATGCAGAATGATTCATTTGGCTATTTTTGGACTATAGCTTCTTTCTCTGATTTTTTTTTTTTGGCTCTGCCATACAACTGGTAGGATCTTAGATTCCCCACCAGGGAATGAACCAGGGTCCACGGCAGTGAAAGCACCAGGTCTTAACCACTGGGCCACTAGGAAATACCCTCTTCCTCTGCTTTCTTATGCTGATGAGTCATACAGTCTCTTCCATTCTGGTGATTTCTACCATGCCTCCTGCCTTGTCCTGTGTAAGCTACAGCATTATCTGTACAACTTTGGAGAGTTATGCCAGCTAGTGATAGAAAATAATAGATGAATCACCTGATTTATTGACAGAGGAATGAATGGAATAAATTTCAGAAAAATAATAAATGATTCAACATCTAACAAGTAATTACCTTACATCATCAGAGTAAGAAGATGGGCCTTTGCTGCTAGATGGCTAGGGAACTTAAAATATTGCATTAAAAGATCACTCATTTACACCAAGTTAAAAAATGCCACCAAAAAAAGGAGAAAAAAAAAGAATAAAAAATGCCACAGCATGGAAAGAAGAGGATTCGATGAGTTGGGAGAGAAGGACTGACATATATATATATATATATATATATATATATATATATGCACACACATATATACACACTCCCATAGGTGAAATAGTTAGCTAGTGGGAGGCTACTGTAGAGCACAGGGAGCTGAGCTCAGTGCTCTGATAACCTAGAGGAGTGGCATGGGTGTGGGTGAGAGGGAGGCTCATGAGGAAGGAGATATATGTATCCTTATAGCTGATTCATGTTGCTGGACAGCAGAAACTAACATAACATTGTAAAGCAATCATCCTTCAATTTAAAAAAATGATCACTTAAAACATTTTCAGGTTTCTTTAGAATAAATGGTTAGTAAAAATCAAGTGAGAGGCAAATATAGTATACTAACACATACATATGGAATCTAGAAAGATGGTACTGATAAAGGCATATGCAGAGCAGCAATGGAGAAACAGAATAGGCTTATGGTCGTTGGCGGGGAGGAGGAGTGGATGAGAAGTTTGGAAAAAGTAATGTGGAAACCTACACTACCATATGTAAAAGAGACAATCATTGTGAATATGCTGTAAGACTAAGGGAACTTACCTGGGGGCTATGCAACAACCTGGAGGGGTGGGATAGGGAGGGAAATGGGAGAGGGGTTCAGGGGGGAGGGGTCAAGGGTATAGCTATGACTGATTTGGGTGCATGTATAGCTGTAAACAAAACTCTGTAAAAGTAAAATGAGAATGAAAAAGTCAAGTGAGGCCAGTGTATACAGAAACTCAAAGTGTTCTGTGTTTTACCATGCCTCCTGCCTTGTCCTGTGTAAGCTACAGCATTATCTGTACAACTTTGGAGAGTTATGCCAGCTAGTGATAGAAAATAATAGATGAATCACCTGATTTATTGACAGAGGAATGAATGGAATAAATTTCAGAAAAATAATAAATGATTCAACATCTAACAAGTAATTACCTTACATCATCAGAGTAAGAAGATGGGCCTTTGCTGCTAGATGGCTAGGGAACTTAAAATATTGCATTAAAAGATCACTCATTTACACCAAGTTAAAAAATGCCACCAAAAAAAGGAGAAAAAAAAAGAATAAAAAATGCCACAGCATGGAAAGAAGAGGATTCGATGAGTTGGGAGAGAAGGACTGACATATATATATATATATATATATATATATATATATGCACACACATATATACACACTCCCATAGGTGAAATAGTTAGCTAGTGGGAGGCTACTGTAGAGCACAGGGAGCTGAGCTCAGTGCTCTGATAACCTAGAGGAGTGGCATGGGTGTGGGTGAGAGGGAGGCTCATGAGGAAGGAGATATATGTATCCTTATAGCTGATTCATGTTGCTGGACAGCAGAAACTAACATAACATTGTAAAGCAATCATCCTTCAATTTAAAAAAATGATCACTTAAAACATTTTCAGGTTTCTTTAGAATAAATGGTTAGTAAAAATCAAGTGAGAGGCAAATATAGTATACTAACACATACATATGGAATCTAGAAAGATGGTACTGATAAAGGCATATGCAGAGCAGCAATGGAGAAACAGAATAGGCTTATGGTCGTTGGCGGGAAGGAGGAGTGGATGAGAAGTTTGGAAAAAGTAATGTGGAAACCTACACTACCATATGTAAAAGAGACAATCATTGTGAATATGCTGTAAGACTAAGGGAACTTACCTGGGGGCTATGCAACAACCTGGAGGGGTGGGATAGGGAGGGAAATGGGAGAGGGGTTCAGGGGGGAGGGGTCAAGGGTATAGCTATGACTGATTTGGGTGCATGTATAGCTGTAAACAAAACTCTGTAAAAGTAAAATAAGAAGGAAAAAAAAGTCAAGTGAGGCCAGTGTATACAGAAACTCAAAGTGTTCTGTGTCTTCATTGTTAAAGCATTATTTCCTACATGTGGAATTATTTTCCCTATAAAAATACACAACAGGGCTTCCCCTGGTGGTCCAGTGGGTAAGGACACCACCTTGCAGTGCAAGGGGCGCCAGTTCGATCCCTGGCCTGGGAAGATCCCACGTGCCGCGGAGCGGCTGGACCGATGTGTCCAATTGCCGAGCCGGAGCTCTGCAGCTACAGACGCCACTGCGATGGGAGGCCCGCAGGAGCCAAAGAACAAAGACGGATGAAGATAGAGGAATGAAGGACCAATGGAAGTGGCTCGCCCGCTCCCCTCCCTCCCCAACCCGACCCCCGCCCAAAATAAATAAATAAATAAATCTTTAAAAAAAAAAAATACACAACAGACATTAGCTACTAAGCCTTCACAGACCCTACACACCTGAGATGAATCTTGCTTTATATCAGAATTTGTTTAGCTAAATGTGAGATATTTCATCTCTTATTTCCTGTTTTCAAGGCTCTGGTTGTGGGTCGAGGGCTTCTCATTCCATTGGCTTCTCTTGTTGTGGAGCCAGGGCTCTAGAGCATGAGCTCAGTAGTTGTGGCCTATGTATTTAGTTGCTCTGAGGCACGTGGAATCCTCCTGGACCAGGTCTGAACCCATGTCCTCTGTATTTCAAGGCAGATTCTTAACCACTGGAGCACCAGAGAAGTCCTATAACTACTGGAACATCGTAATTATTCCTCTATATGGTATTCTCCCAACCCACCTCAAATATCTAGATTTCCACTTCTGTTTTATTTTAGATCATAAAAAGAGAATGAGGAAGTTGGTTTTCATATGTTTCAATATCTATGTTTCTTATATATTCAAGATAGGCCTATTCACGCACTATAGAAATGGAGTAATACAGAGGTTTTACTTGAAGTAAAGAAAACTCTATCTGCTTGCACGAGGACAAGGTTTGTGAAATACCTTGGCCATTAAACGCTTATTATACCTGCAAAATTTGCATATCGATATAGGTCTCATTTTTCCTGGATACTCTTTGGAAAAGGGTAGGGTTCAGGGGAGGGTCAAGGGTATAGCTATGACTGATTTGGGTGCATGTATAGCTGTAAACAAAACTCTGTAAAAGTAAAATAAGAAGGAAAAAAAAGTCAAGTGAGGCCAGTGTATACAGAAACTCAAAGTGTTCTGTGTCTTCATTGTTAAAGCATTATTTCCTACATGTGGAATTATTTTCCCTATAAAAATACACAACAGGGCTTCCCCTGGTGGTCCAGTGGGTAAGGACACCACCTTGCAGTGCAAGGGGCGCCAGTTCGATCCCTGGCCTGGGAAGATCCCACGTGCCGCGGAGCGGCTGGACCGATGTGTCCAATTGCCGAGCCGGAGCTCTGCAGCTACAGACGCCACTGCGATGGGAGGCCCGCAGGAGCCAAAGAACAAAGACGGATGAAGATAGAGGAATGAAGGACCAATGGAAGTGGCTCGCCCGCTCCCCTCCCTCCCCAACCCGACCCCCGCCCAAAATAAATAAATAAATAAATCTTTAAAAAAAAAAAATACACAACAGACATTAGCTACTAAGCCTTCACAGACCCTACACACCTGAGATGAATCTTGCTTTATATCAGAATTTGTTTAGCTAAATGTGAGATATTTCATCTCTTATTTCCTGTTTTCAAGGCTCTGGTTGTGGGTCGAGGGCTTCTCATTCCATTGGCTTCTCTTGTTGTGGAGCCAGGGCTCTAGAGCATGAGCTCAGTAGTTGTGGCCTATGTATTTAGTTGCTCTGAGGCACGTGGAATCCTCCTGGACCAGGTCTGAACCCATGTCCTCTGTATTTCAAGGCAGATTCTTAACCACTGGAGCACCAGAGAAGTCCTATAACTACTGGAACATCGTAATTATTCCTCTATATGGTATTCTCCCAACCCACCTCAAATATCTAGATTTCCACTTCTGTTTTATTTTAGATCATAAAAAGAGAATGAGGAAGTTGGTTTTCATATGTTTCAATATCTATGTTTCTTATATATTCAAGATAGGCCTATTCACGCACTATAGAAATGGAGTAATACAGAGGTTTTACTTGAAGTAAAGAAAAACTCTATCTGCTTGCACGAGGACAAGGTTTGTGAAATACCTTGGCCATTAAAGCTGCTTATTATACCTGCAAAATTTGCATATCGATATAGGTCTCATTTTTCCTGGATACTCTACCAAAAATTGGCAAAGACAATTCAAAGATTACATCATTAGAGCTAACCTGGGAGAGGAAGGAAACTCATGATGGGGATGGAGTTGTTGGAAGTGCTAACTCAGATTGGTTTCCACAAGAATCAGAATGGGACCTTCTCTTTCAGCTCTAATTGAGTTTCTTTTTTCTTTTTTTTGGAGTTCTTAATTCTGAGAAAACTGATTTGAATCATCTTTCCCAGGTCAGTCATGGGCCACCTGCTTCTCACAGAGAAGGAGATGTACTCCATGGGACAGTCAAGGTGATTCATCTGGGCACATGCTAAGTACAGACTAACAGAATCACACTCAATTCCCATTAGAACTGGGATTTTATTTCCTCCTAGGTATGGGAACTTAGGTAGTAACTGTATTCTGTTTCAGATTTTTTCATCAGATGCTATTTGCTTGCTTTTCAGGGCTCCTTAAAATCTTGAGATAAAGAAAATCAGAAGAAAAATATTTTAATAAACAACCTTATCTAATGCTGTGTTTTAATGGGAGTAGGTTGTGGTAAATTAAAGACAGGCATATGTTTTTAGGCTCTTCTCTCATTAAGAGGGGCAGTATATGATTTCTCCTTTGTATTTGTGGGCCTTGTGACTGCTTGAACAATAGAATATGATCAAAATGATATTCTATCAGTTTCCACATCCAAGCCTTAAGACAATAGTGCGGGGAGCTGCCCTGTTTCAAGGGGTTTCCTTTAAGGAAACATAGCCCTGGGAGCTGCCCTGGCAACAGGGGCTGATAACAGCATAGCTCTCTGTCCCGCCACCCCAGGTGTTGTGAAGACGTTCCTTAGCTATTATGAAGAACACCCGGAGCCTCTTTAGAGGGCTTGAGGAGCATTATGACCCAGAACCATTGTAATAACATATCAGGAGGTAACACCTAGTTTATGATAGACACCTGGCCTAAAGTACGTGTTATGATAGACACCTGGCCTAAAGCACATGTTATGATCGACGCCTGGCCTAAAGCACGTGTACACAATTACTTGGTGAAGTATAAAAGGGAGGAGCGAATTCAATAAACTTGTCAGCAACTTGTCAGCAACCTCTAGAGTTGTCTGCCTTCTTGCTGTCCCTCTCAACCCCATCTTTTCTATCCTTCTTTCTTTTCTTAGCCTATCTGCCACTCTCTTCAGGACCTGTTCGACTGCCGGCGGGCCCGGCACAATAGTAGTTTCCTATGGCAGGTGGAATTCGGAGAGTTCCTCTAGAATTCTCACCCTTAGAGTGCATGCCCTATGCCAACCCTCCTCTTGATTATGGGTGGGACCTGTGACTATGAAAGGTCTCACCATATGTGGAAAAGGGGAATAGATTTGCAGATGTAGTTAAGGTTCCTAAAAAGATGGCTTGACTTAAAGGGGAGTTATCCTCATTGGGTGCTTCCCTGGGAGCTCAGACAATAAAGAATCCTCTTGCAATGCAGGAAACCAGGGTTTTATCCCTGGGTTGGGATGATTCCCTGGAGAAGGAAATGGCAACCCACTCCAGTATTCTTGCCTTGGAAATCCCATGGATAGAAGAGCCTTGCAGGCTACAGTCCCTGGGGTGGCCAAAGAGTTAGACATGAATGTTGGAGAGGGTATGGAGAAAAAGGAACACTCCTGCACTGTTGGTGGGAATGCAAATCGATAAAGTCACTAAGGAAGACAGTATGGAGATTTCTTAAAAAACTAGGAATAGAACCACCATATGAACCAGCAGTCCCACTATTAGGCATATACCCTGAGGAAATCAAAATTGAAAGAGATACATGTACTTCAGTGTTCACTGGAGCACTTTTTACAATAGCTAGAACATGGAGACAACCTAGATGTCCATCAACAAATGAATGGTTAAAGAAGCTCTGGTACATATATACAATGGAATATTTCTCAGCTGTAAAAGGAAATGCATTTGAATCAGTCTTAATGAGGTTGATGAATCTAGCACCTATTATACAAAGTGAAGTAAGTCAAAAAAAGGAGGACAAATACAGTATACTAACACATATATATGTCATCTAGAAAGAAGGTACTGATAAAGGCATATGTGGAGCAGCAGTGGAGAAACAGACATAGAGAATAGACTTATGGTTATTGGGGGAAGGAGGAGTGGATGAGAACTTTGGAAAATGTAACATGGAAACCTACACTACCACATGTAAAAGAGACAACCATTGTGGATATGCTCTAAGACTGGGGGGGGGGGCAACGCAACAACCTGGAGTAGTGGGATGGGAAGGGACTGGGAGGGCGATTGAGGTGGGAGAGGTCAAGGGTATACCTATGACTAGTTTAGGTTTATGAATAGTTATAAACAACAAAACTCTGTAAAAGTAAAATAAATTATATATATATATATGTATACATATATACATATAAAGAGTTAGACATGACTCAGTGGGTGAACAACAACAACAATGAAGGTTACTGGGGATAAATTAATTGAATAATGCATTCTTCTTATTAGACAGGTATAAATAGATATACATTTGTGTTTAGGTCAGGAAGACAAAAGAGAAACAAATAAAAAACAAATGCAAATGCAAACACATCAAATCTAAATCAAGAAAGCAAAATGAGTACTACCCCTCAAGACTATAATATTATAAATATGGAGAAATGGCACAACAAATGAATTCCTTATGTTTTCTGACTTTTGGTTGATTAGTATTTCCATACTTAATGAAAAGTACTGTGTAACATTTTAGTCTCTGTGCCATAATATTATATGCACTGTTGGTGGGAATGCAAATCGATAAAGTCACTAAGGAAGACAGTATGGAGATTTCTTAAAAAACTAGGAATAGAACCACCATATGAACCAGCAGTCCCACTATTAGGCATATACCCTGAGGAAATCAAAATTGAAAGAGATACATGTACTTCAGTGTTCACTGGAGCACTTTTTACAATAGCTAGAACATGGAGACAACCTAGATGTCCATCAACAAATGAATGGTTAAAGAAGCTCTGGTACATATATACAATGGAATATTTCTCAGCTGTAAAAGGAAATGCATTTGAATCAGTCTTAATGAGGTTGATGAATCTAGCACCTATTATACAAAGTGAAGTAAGTCAGAAAGAGAAAGACAAATACAGTATACTAACACATATATATGTCATCTAGAAAGAAGGTACTGATAAAGGCATATGTGGAGCAGCAGTGGAGAAACAGACATAGAGAATAGACTTATGGTTATTGGGGGAAGGAGGAGTGGATGAGAACTTTGGAAAATGTAACATGGAAACCTACACTACCACATGTAAAAGAGACAACCATTGTGGATATGCTCTAAGACTGGGGGGGGGGGCAACGCAACAACCTGGAGTAGTGGGATGGGAAGGGACTGGGAGGGCGATTGAGGTGGGAGAGGTCAAGGGTATACCTATGACTAGTTTAGGTTTATGAATAGTTATAAACAACAAAACTCTGTAAAAGTAAAATAAATTATATATATATATATGTATACATATATACATATAAAGAGTTAGACATGACTCAGTGGGTGAACAACAACAACAATGAAGGTTACTGGGGATAAATTAATTGAATAATGCATTCTTCTTATTAGACAGGTATAAATAGATATACATTTGTGTTTAGGTCAGGAAGACAAAAGAGAAACAAATAAAAAACAAATGCAAATGCAAACACATCAAATCTAAATCAAGAAAGCAAAATGAGTACTACCCCTCAAGACTATAATATTATAAATATGGAGAAATGGCACAACAAATGAATTCCTTATGTTTTCTGACTTTTGGTTGATTAGTATTTCCATACTTAATGAAAAGTACTGTGTAGTAACATTTTAGTCTCTGTGCCCATATATATTATTCATTGTGGCTAAAGCCAATTTGCTCACAAGTATGCTAATTATCTGTTTCTCTGTGGTGAAAGCTCTCCTCATTACTGGAAGAAAGTTTATAATTCCAGTAAAAAAAAAAAAAGAGTATTCAAATATTCTTGGGCAGAAAGTCAATACATGGGCTTTAAATCTGCTTTGTTTTGTTAAAATTAGAATCTACAGTTTGAGAGCTACAGCTTCATAAGGAAGAATCGCATTAGTCATCCTCTTGGCACAACATGTGTATTAATCTTTTCCTTTCATCAGTCTGACTCTTTCACAATTTTGTAAGGTCCCCCACAAAGCCAAATTAATAATGTTTCTTTCTTCAAACACCATGAATGTGTAATTAATAATCAATGATCATGGAAGAATGAAAGAAACAGTTTTTGAATTTCTGTATTATTTGATGAGCAACCATGAGATATTTGAAGAAGTGGTCTCCCTATCTGCTACATCCTTATTACAGACAAATTGATGGTGGTTGATCATATTAAAAGCAAATCCTTCTGCACTGTTGGTGGGAATGTAAATTGGTGCAGCTACTATGGCGAACTGTGTGGAGGTTCCTTAAAAGAGTAAACATAGAGCTACCATATCAATAAAGAAGATGTGTATACACGCACACACACACACACACACATATATATAAAATGAATATTACTCAGCCATTAAAAAGAATGAAATAAGGCCATTTGCAGCAATATGGATGGACCTAGAGAGTGTCATACTGAGTGAAGTATGTCAGACATAGAAGGAGAAATATATGACATCCCTTTTATGTGGATTTTAAAAAGAAATGGTACAAATATACTTATTTACAAAACAGAAAATGACTCACAAACTTACAAAACGAAGGGGGTTGCAGGGGCGAGGAAATGCTTGGGGACTTTGGGAAAGTCACGTACACATTGCCATGTTTGAAATGGATAAAAATCTATCATATAGCACATGGAACTCTGTTTAATGTTATGGACCAGCCTGGATGGGAAGGGGAGTTGGGGAAGAATGGATACATGTATATGTATGGCCAAGCCCCTTCACTGTTCACCTAAAACTATCACAAAATTGTTAATTGGCTATATGCCAATAAAAATGTTATTCGTGTAGAGAAAAAAAAAAAAAGGTACAGGGGAATAGAAGCAAATCTAATTAGAAAAAGGTCTCTAGCTGAGGGAAGGTGCTTGGTCAACACCTCTAAGCCACTTCCCTTTCAAATATTCTTGGGCAGAAAGTCAATACATGGGCTTTAAATCTGCTTTGTTTTGTTAAAATTAGAATCTACAGTTTGAGAGCTACAGCTTCATAAGGAAGAATCGCATTAGTCATCCTCTTGGCACAACATGTGTATTAATCTTTTCCTTTCATCAGTCTGACTCTTTCACAATTTTGTAAGGTCCCCCACAAAGCCAAATTAATAATGTTTCTTTCTTCAAACACCATGAATGTGTAATTAATAATCAATGATCATGGAAGAATGAAAGAAACAGTTTTTGAATTTCTGTATTATTTGATGAGCAACCATGAGATATTTGAAGAAGTGGTCTCCCTATCTGCTACATCCTTATTACAGACAAATTGATGGTGGTTGATCATATTAAAAGCAAATCCTTCTGCACTGTTGGTGGGAATGTAAATTGGTGCAGCTACTATGGCGAACTGTGTGGAGGTTCCTTAAAAGAGTAAACATAGAGCTACCATATCAATAAAGAAGATGTGTATACACGCACACACACACACACACACATATATATAAAATGAATATTACTCAGCCATTAAAAAGAATGAAATAAGGCCATTTGCAGCAATATGGATGGACCTAGAGAGTGTCATACTGAGTGAAGTATGTCAGACATAGAAGGAGAAATATATGACATCCCTTTTATGTGGATTTTAAAAAGAAATGGTACAAATATACTTATTTACAAAACAGAAAATGACTCACAAACTTACAAAACGAAGGGGGTTGCAGGGGCGAGGAAATGCTTGGGGACTTTGGGAAAGTCACGTACACATTGCCATGTTTGAAATGGATAAAAATCTATCATATAGCACATGGAACTCTGTTTAATGTTATGGACCAGCCTGGATGGGAAGGGGAGTTGGGGAAGAATGGATACATGTATATGTATGGCCAAGCCCCTTCACTGTTCACCTAAAACTATCACAAAATTGTTAATTGGCTATATGCCAATAAAAATGTTATTCGTGTAGAGAAAAAAAAAAAAAGGTACAGGGGAATAGAAGCAAATCTAATTAGAAAAAGGTCTCTAGCTGAGGGAAGGTGCTTGGTCAACACCTCTAAGCCACTTCCCTTTCACAATTCTTTGTTTAGTTGCTAAGCTGTGTCTAACTGTTTGTTACGTCATGGACAGTAGCCATGTTTCAATCCAAGTTGCACCCCTTTTTAAACTACATGAGCTTATTTAGCATCTAGAATGCATTATTTGTAAAATTTATTTGTGAAATGAGTATAATATTATCTGCCTCCCAGGTAATATTAAATCTTCCAAGGATTCTCTCAAAGGACTCAATCAGATAATCCTATGAAAAGGCGTTAGCACAGTGCCTGATATACATTTTAAATAATAATAATTATTTTTATCATTTATATCACCAAAAATGGCTTAAATAGGAAGCAACCTAGATGTCCATTGACGAACGAATGGATAAAGAAGCTCTGGTACATATATACAATGGAATACTACTCAGCTGTTAAAAGAAATGCAGAAGAATCAGCCCTAATGAGGTGGCTGGATCTAGAACATATCATAAAAAGTGAAGTCAGTGAGAAAGAGGAGGACAAATACAGTATATTAACACATATATATGGAATCTAGTAGGATGGTGATGATGGCACACACAGTGAAGCGACGGAAAGACAGACATGGACAGTGGACATATGGACATTGTGGGAAAGGAACAGAGGGTGGGAGGCATAAAGTAAGTAGCATGAAGGCCTGTACTATCATAAGTGAAGAAAATAGCTATAGTCTTTGCTCTGTGAGAAAGGGGATCCTTCAGGGGTGCTGTGTGATGGCTGAGAGGGGTGGGAAGCGGGGGTGATATACATATGACTAATCTGGGAACATACATATCTGTAAACAACAAAACTCTGTAAAAGTTAAAAGCAAAATAAAGGTTTTAAAAAAATGACTTAAATAGATGAAAGTTTATTTAAGTCTTCTTTCACTGCACTGTCCCTCCTCTACATGGAATTTCCTCATCCTTTCTAGATTTATTCCTTATTACTTTCACTTTCCCTGATGATATTACTCAGCCCCTCCCCTCCAAAATTCTGTATGGAACATTCTGATCTTGTTTACTGACTCCTACTTACAATGTTAAATCAATGTGCTCCTTTCTCTGTTGGGTTTTACATCTTTCTCCAGACTTCCCTGGTGGCTCAGTGATACAGAGTCTGCCTGCCAATGCAAGAAGTCGCAGGAGACCCAGGTTTGATCCCTGGATTGGGAATATCCCCTAGAGAAGGAAATGGCAACCCACGCCAGTATTCTTGCCTGGAAAACTCTATGGACAGAGGAGCCTGGCAGGCTACCGTCCATGGGGTCACAAAGAGTTGGACATGACATGGCAACTATGTAACAACCACCACCACCTGTGAGAGGATCATATCTATCTACAACTGAAGGCTTCATATTTAAGTCCCATGTGGTCAACAGAGGGGAGAGGTTATGTCCAGCAGCGATACCTGTCTATGAATGCTGACAGGACTGGTCCTGATTGAACCTGAGAGACTCCCACCCCAATATAATAGAAGCTTTGTGCCTTGGCAGTGCCCCAAGGCTCTCATGTGATTGTCAGGCCCTAGATCCCCAGTGGAAGATGCATGGCCTCTTTATGTCATTTATTCATTCAAACAGAAAAAACTTACGTGTATCTACTGATTGCAGTGCTCTCTTCACAGATCAAATAATGGAGCTCTGAAGAAAGCACAGAATCTGATGCAAATGCACGGCATTCATAATGTTAGATATAGGATACCATAAGGGGCTAAATGTACAGGATAACAAAGATGAGTTAAAATTGCAAAAACACAACCGTGACCCTTTGTTGCCTGTATACACAGGTTCAATCCAAAGACCTTCACAAGACATAGTATTATTTCGAGCACACTATACTATTTTCAATTTTTGAAAACTATTTGATTTTCAACATTCTATTGGTGATGGAATAAAGGAAATAGAGACACATATGTAATGACATATTCTGAATGTATACACCTATCTGTTACTACCTGTATTCAGAGGATTATGATATCCTATAAATACAGAAAAAATAAATAATTTCCAGAAAGAAAAGCAGAATAAAATTTGCCCCCTACTCCTACCTCGGTGCACAATTACGTTAACATAGTTTGAAGTCTGTGCCAAACCATTTTTCATTTAACTGAGTGTTGAAACTGTACCTGTTGTTACTTGCTCCTGCTTAGATAAACAGCTGTGGCCAGCACTCTGCCTCATGCTGACTTCATCAGGGAAGTGTGTGTAGGTGGATTTCTTAGAAGCGTACAGTTCAGGGTCAGCAAAGTAAAATTGTCCAAATAACTCTCACAGATATAAAAACAAACACTTAACTTCTCTCTCTCTGTCTCTTCTCTCAGCCTTTTGCCCTGTTCCATTGTGGACCTAAATTTTAATAGTAACAATGTTTTTTCTTTTTTTTCCCATCTTTTTAAAATTTTTATTTTGCTTTTTACTTTTACAGTGTTTTTGTTGTTTATAGATATGTATAATCCCAGATTAGTCATCTGTATATCCCTGGCTCCCATCCTTCCTCCACCTCCCTCCCAATCCTCCCCATCCCATCCCTCCAGGCACATGTTTTGATCACTAATTTTGCATAGTACATTGAAGTCTTCCAGAATTTTGTAGAAGATACCCTTCCACTTTATATTCAGCTCAAACCTAGATTTCCATTCTCAGTATTCCAGACAAGGGGTCACTTTGAATCATCTGCTGAATGGCCACTGGGCAGGGCCATTCCCGCTGGACAGAGGGACAGGAAAAGTGAATTTAGCACGATTACTCCTTCAAGGAACTCACAATGCAACAGGCAGAATGGACATAAAAGTAATATGAACATTCTTTGAGAGAATGGTGGACAAGTTACAATGTGCACACAGCCAAGAAGAATCCACAGGGATCAGGGAAGACATCACAGGAGAGATGGCACCGAGGTGTCCTGCCCCGAGACAAGAGGAGTGGAAAGGCATTCCAAGCAAAGAGACAGGCACGAGCAACCTATAGGAAAGGGGCACAGGGGCATTGTGGTTAAACTTGGACGCAAGTCCACCTGGCTAGAGCAACCAGCCAGCTGGAAACTCAACCTTTGGGAAGAATTTTTCATTATTGTTCAACTTTTGGTGCCGGTGATCCCCAGAGGTGGGCCATCTGCTGCTCTTACAGTGATGATGTGACATTCTGACCAAAAGCAGCAGCTTGTCACTAAATGCCATGCATTCTCACCTTAGGTGGGTAATGACCGAACCAGATAAACTGCATCTTGTGGGGGCGAGGGGGGCAGAAATTGAGAGGAATTGGGGGATGAAGTTGTACAGGTAGAATTGGCCTTTTTTGTTGCTGTGTGGTCACTCAGTCATGTCCGACTTTTCATGGCCACATGGACTGTAGCCCACCAGGCTTCTCTGTCCATGGGATTTCCCAAGCAAGAACGCTGGAGTGGCTTGTGATTTCCTTCCCCAGGGGTCTTTAACAATGCATTTAAACTGACTGGAGGTAGAGTGGGGCTTTGTACCTTAGATATGGTACCTTTGTACCTCAGTGCTTTTCAAAATAGAATCAGGACACTTACAGCAAAATAATGAGTTTTACCAACTGGTATCAGTGATCTCTGGAATCCTGATCTTCCCAAGACCATCCATTTTTTCTCATTTTTGGTATAAGGATTTACTAAAGGGCTGTTTTGAGACAGCAGACAGAATTTGTCCCCAGTTTTTATTCACCCTTGTCAAAAGGTTTCACTATTACCATTCTGCATGGCACGAAGTACTGGGAGACAATACCTAAGAGCCAGGATGAAACTGTTCTGTTGAATGAAGAAGGAACTAAGTGTCAGAGACTCCGTGTTCTAGATCAACAATTTCCAGGATTGATACATCTTAATCAAGTAATTAGGTGACTTTTTCGGTGGTGTTTCCCACACCGGAGAGAGGAACAGATTTGCCGCTTTGCTCCGATGGCTGCTAGCAGCAGTGTTGGTTGTTAACAGAGACATTTACACGGAACCACCAGTTGGCAGGGGCTAACACTTTGTTACTTGCTATTCCCACATGCTGAGGATTGTGGGAAGGCTGCCAAGCTTTCTGTCTCATGTAGCTCTTCAGTATAATAACAGCCACAGCTACAAAAAGCCTGGGGGGAAAAAGGAGGAAAAAGAAGAAAAGGAAAGGAAACAATGGAATGAAGTCCCTGGCTTCCTATTAAACATGAGTGGAATGAGAACATTTTTAGTGGCACTTTTCTTTTCCTCTCTTTTTTCCTTTTCTGTCTGTCTTTTGCTTTCTCTCTTTCTCCCTCTGCTTAGAAAACCTTTTAAATTGAGGTGGATGCTTCCCAAACTTTAAAGTTTTTTCTAATCACCTCGGGGTCCTGTTAAAATGCAGATCCTGATTCTGCCAGTTGGAGGTGGAGCCTAAGGGTCTTTATTTCTAACAGCATCTGATAATGCAGAGCTATTGGTTCTGGTTCTGGTCTATTATCTGACCACCAAGGCAGAAGGGATGATAAAAGAAATAACACAGGATCAGATCTGGTGGTCATGGCTGTGGTCATTTGAGAAACAAGGGCTCTGAAATGACACTGACATCTTTCTGTCCCAGTTCCCTAGGTACCTGAAAGTGGACCCTTTCTATATGAAATCTCAATCAGAAACACTGCATTGTTAGAAGAAATATTAGAGGAGTCAGAAGACCTTGCCCGACCTCCAGTTCTGTTACTACCTAATTGTGTGATAATAGGTAAGTCCTGTATCTTCCCTGGGTCTCAGTTAGCTCATCAATACGTAAGGGGATTACACATTATATTCTTGACAGTTGTTTCAGTACTAATTTGATGAGATGTTATAGCCCATCTATAATACAGTGGTAGTCAGTCAGCCCTGTCCAACTCTTTGCGACCCCATATGAACAACAGCCTACCAGGCACCTCTGTCCATGGAATTCTCAAGGCAAGAATACTGGAGTGGGTTGCCATTCCCTTCTCCAGAGGATCTTCCCTACCCAGGGATCGAACCTGGGTCTCCCGCACTGCAGAAAGAGGCTTTACCATCTTGGAGGCCCTATCTACAGTAAGTCCCCTACATAGGAACCTTGAAGTTGTGAACTTTCAAAGATGGGAACATGCATTCCTACTTTCTTCAGGCTGGAGGTGTTGGTTTCTTAAGACAAGATGAGTGTCCATGAAACTCACTCTGGATGTGGGAACAGAAAAAATGATTCAGACGGCGATTGGCTGGAAGTACCAAGAGAAGAATCTGGTGAACAGAATTGCACTGTAAGGTCATCATGAAAAGGGAGGTTAATCTGACTCAGTGTTGAGCCTCTGAATTCAACAGGGCACCAGAACCTGTGCCATCAATGCCAGGCATCAGTGAAGTTGCAGCCTGCTCTCCATCTCCTACTGTTGACAGTCCTTCAGCTCTCCCATCTCCCACCTCCTCTCCCTCCTCCAGTCAGTAACTCTTCTTTCCTATTCTGTTGACGCTGGGCTCTGAATGCCAGCTGTTGTACTGCACTATAAGATTTAAAGTATTCTGTTTTTGTGTGTGTTTGTTTTAATGTATCATTTACGTGAAAATTATTGTAAACCTATTAAAGCCAGTTGTGTTAGTTGGGTGTCTAGAGTGAGTGTTGGACTTATGAACAAATAGGACCCATGTCTATTGGAAAATGGTATTTCTGGGCATAAATCTCTATAAAAAAGCAAATCAATTATAATCCACATGGAAATTTATTCAAAGGCCACTAAAAGTACAGAAAACTTAAGACTGTGTAAGTATGATAAAATATTGCAGCTATTAAAGGTAAATTATTTGAAGTATAGTTAAAGTTTGTAAGATCTGATTAATGCAGCATTCTTTAAGAGGAAAATTTACAACATTAAACGCTCATTATTAAATGAAGAAAACTCACAAGTCAATGACTTGAGCCTTACCTTAAGAAACTAAGAAAAGAACAACAAATTAAAGATAGAATAAAGGAATTAATAGCGCTTCTACAGAAACTTTTCCAAGAAATTGTAAAGGAGGGGACACAAATTTATATGGTAATTTCAGTAAGCACAAGAAAAGGTATTTGAGAAAATCTAACACTTATTTCTCATATAAAATCTCAGCAAACTACAAATACAATGGAATACCCCTGACCCAATAAAAACATCTAGGAAAAATATACAGCTAACATTACTACTTCCCTCCTGAAATCAGGAACAGACAACAACAACAAAAAAATAAACAAATAAAAATGTTTGCTCTCATCATTTTTTCTCAACATTGTACCTAAGAGTGTAGCCAGTGCATTTAGACAAGAAAAAAAAAAAAAGACAAAGAAATAAGTGAAGTTGTCTTAGTCACAGATGACATAATTGTCTATATAGAAAATCCAGTAGAATCTAGATAAAGCCATGAGACCAACAAGTGAGTTCAGCATCCTTGCTTAATATAAAACTGATGTATATTGAATCAATTTTACTTTTATATAGTATCAGTGAGCAACTAGAAATAGGTATTAGAAAAAGGGTACCATTTATAATAGCATCAAAAATATGAAAAGGGGCTTCCCTGGTGGTCCACTGGGTAAGGACACCGCCTTGCAGTGCAAGGGGCGCTGGTTCCATCCCCGGCCTGGGAAGATCCCACGTGCCACGGAGTGGCTGGACTGATGTGTCCAATTACCAAGCCAGAGCTCTGGAGCGCATGCACCCAGAGCCAGTCCTCTGTGACAACAGAGGCCACTGTGATGTGAGGCCCACACGGGCCAAAGAACAAAAAAAGATGGATGAAAATAGATAAATGAAAGACCAATAGAAGTGGCCCGCCTGCCCCCCTCCCTTCCCACCCCCCCAGAAAAAGAAAAAAAAAAATATGAAAGGCTAGATTTAACGAGACTTTCAAGGTTTGTACATGGAAAATTACAAAATATTCCTAAGAAAAATGAAAAAGGGTCTTAAATACATGGAAAAATATACCTTGTACACAGATCAGAAATCTCAATATTTTTAAACTGTCAGTTCTCCCTAGGTTGATCTATAGTGTAAGTGCAATCCTATTAATATCCCAGAAGTTATGGGGAATTTTGGTAGAAACTGACACTGATAAGTTGATTCTAAATTCCATGTGCAATACAAAGTAACTTAAATAGTCCAAACACTTTTGAAATAGCATAAAGTTGGAGGATTGACATCATAATTTAAAACCTTATTTTAAGCTGTAATAATCAAGGCAGTGTGCTGTTGGTATTCATATAGAAAAATGGATCAGTATTACAAAATACTTCAGGAATAGGGTCCCCCACGTACAGATAACTATCACTTAGCTTTTCAACAGAAAACACAGGGGAGTATTTTTGTTATTTTGAGATAGGCAAACATTTCTCAGATTAAATACAAGGACAATAAAAATTAATAAATTGGAACTCATCTAAATTAAAATATTCTCACTGTACACTCCATTAAATATGAAAACTCAAGCCTGAGCCTAGAAAAACATACTTGTAATGCATAGATTTCACAGAAAAATTTTATCCAAAATATATAAAGAACTACAAAACAACAATAAAAGGAAAAGAAAAACTAATATAAAAATGATTAAAAGGCTTAAATATATACTCAAAAAATGCCAATAACAGTATTAATATATATTCAACATCATTAGTTACAAGGGAAAAGCAAATTAAGTCCATAATGAGGCACTATTTTACACCAATTATGTTTGGACCAAAAAGAAAAAAGACTAGCAATTCCAAATATTTGCAAGAATGAGGAACATTTGGAACTCTACTACTTTGCTGATAGGAGTGATCCAATCATATTGGAAACAGTTTGGCAGTTTCTTATAAAGTTAAACATCTTCTTACCCTTAATCCAGTTAATTTCACTCCTAGGTATTTATTCAAGAAAACTAAAGACATATGTCGAAAGAAGGTCTTTTGTAAGATGTTATTATTAGCTTCATTGTGAATAGGCAGAAAAGAAAAAAAAACCTCAAGTATTTATCAACAGAAACATGGGTAAATAATTTGTGGATTATTCATATAGTATGCCAGGAAAAAGAAACAAATTTTGATAAACTCAATAACATAACATGATCATTATGTTGAGTCAAAGAAGCTAGAGACCTAAGGAAATATACTATATTTTTCAACTCATTTGAGTTCCAAGGACGGAGAAAACTAATCTGCAGTGATCTAACTTAGAAGTAACTGGTCTCTGGAGAATGGGGATTTGGAAAGGCAGCTAAGGGTACTTATCCAGCGATAGAAATGCTCTATGTCTTATCTGGATGGTATTTGCATGTATACATAGGATTGCTGAAACCATCAACTGTGAGATCTGGTAAATCAATTTTTTTTTAAAGGACACTTATTTTTGGTATAATTTTCTTTCTCTGTACATATGTGTTTGGGTACATGTGGTATATGCATATATCTGTATATGTGTGCATATGTGTATGTATACATGTACATATCTAAACCTAATCTCCTGAAATATTAAAGTAATTGTTTTCTGTCAGATCAATTTTTAGCAAAAACTCATGAGTATATTAGAAAGATACCAGATATTTTCCTTTTATCATTGATATCTAGGCACTCCTGAGTCAAAAATCATACTATGCAAGATAAATATGAGTTTTTCGTAATAATACATGCTTACACAGTTTTATCTGCCTTAAGCAGATGGAAGACATTGAGACAGAGATGGCAGTATCTGAGACTAAGTTCATTTTATCTGAATGGTAAAGTTGTCCATTATGTTAACTTAAAGGTTTCCGCATGCGAATAGTGTTGGTTTTAATTTTCTGTTTTTGTGCCTCCCTCCTTTTTTACCAAATGTGATTAAAACTCTTAAAGTCAGGGCTTCCCTGGCGGTCCAGTGGGTAAGGACACTGCCTTGCAGTGCAAGGGGTGTTGGTTCGATCCCTGCCCTGGGAAGATCCCACGTGCTGCGGAGCAGCTGGACTGACGTGTCCAACTACCAAGCCGGAGCTCCATATCTGGTGCTCTGCAGCGAGAGAGGGAGGCCACTGCGATGGGAGGCCCACATAGGCCAAAGAACAAAGATGGATGAAGATAGATAAATGAAAGACCAATAGAAGTGGCAAAAAAAAAAAAAAAAAAGAAAACCTCTAACAAGTCAAACAAACAGAAAAAGGTAACTGTATTTTTCTCTGACAAGAACCTTAAGCAATTGTTCTTCTCTAAATAGTAAACTTCTGATTTTTTTTTTTTAATTTTGAACTTTACATAATGCATTTTGTATGTGGAAAGTGAAAGAGAGAGACAGATAAATAGACAAAGATTGAGAGGGGCTGGACTAGTTAATTGGGCTTTCCTGGTAGCGCAGCTGGTAAAGAATCTTGACACCGGTTTGCTTCCTGGGTTGGGAAGATCCCCTGGAGAAGTGATAAGCTACCCACTCCAGTATTCTTGGACTTCCCTGCTGGCTCAGCGGGTAAAGAATCCACCTGAAGTGTTGGAAACCTGGGTTCAATCCCTGGGTTGGGCAGATCCCCTGGAGGAGGGCATGGCAACTTACTCCAGTATTCTTGCCTGGAGAATCCCCAAGGACAGAGGAGCCTGACGGGATACAGCCCATGGAGTTGCAAAGAGCTGGACATGACTGAGCAACTAAGAACAGGACCAATTAAATACTCATCCTGACATCACTGAATGAGGAAAGATGGAGAAGACAAAGTGGGAACAGTACATTTAGGAAGAAGAAACACCAGGTTTTGGAAATATATTGCCCTTTACAGGTAACAGTTATAGAACATCTAATGTAGCCATCATTTCAAATTCCTTTTTAATGTTATTTCATTTAATCCTAAAGACAACACCCCATGGCTGCTTCTAATCTTTCCCAATGTCATAATGAATGTAAAACATACTGAGGAAGTAGTGATATATAAAATTCTGCTTTTGCTTTTATACTAGAAGGATCAACTCTTAGAGTAGTCACCAGTTATTAGTTATTCAAATACATTACTTGATGAAGCCTTAGTAACAACTGATCTACAATCATACAGAAAACCAAGACCAAAACTCATCATCATGACACAGACCACAGAACATTTACTCCTTTACCATACATTTCCAGTGAAAAGTCCTAGAAGTATATTGCTGAAGCCAAGGGCTCAGATGAACTTCATTCCATATCTAATACTTGTGCACAGACTCCTTTTGTACACGATCAAATCGCTTGGCAGATTCATAAAAATAGCTGCCTCTTGCTCAGCTTGCAATAGAAAATGATGTGTTTGTGGTTTCAGCAGTGCTGATATTGTGTGAGTAACGTCTGTGTTTGATCGTCTGGGTGCCTATTAGTAGAGGAAGAACATTCAAATTTGCTTTTAAAAATTCACATGGAGCAGCTACCCCTTCATTAGAGGTGGGTGGGGAGAAAGGGGAAAACAGAAGACCCTGGTTTATCTCTCTACACAGTTGCTTGTTTTGGAGTGTCCCCAGAATTAAATTAGATGTTGCTGCTCAGAGAGTTAGTTCTTACGTCTTCTTTCGACTAGAGGCTATGGTAGAATAAAGCTACCTCTTAATCACAAAAATGCAAAAATGACAGATGGTCCTGTACCTTTTTCAATACACTCCTTTTAATTTTTAATACAGCTGATCTTTCTACCAAAATACTGAGCCACTATTACTGTTCTTTCCTTCATTTGTAGTTGGAGTGCAGTGCTAATGAGGAAAAAAACCCATAAAAGTTAGGAATAAAGAGAATGCAGAGGACTTTGACAAATACCACACTATACAGATAACCAGTCCTGAATGTTTTTAATTGAGAGTGGACTAAGGGCAGAACTTGGAAAAAAACAAAGTTGGTATTTTCCTTTACATCAGAGTGTATGTCAGGAAGGGCTTAGTGAAGACTGAATTTAAAGAGTTCACCTGGACTCTGAATTTTCCTTTAAAGGAGAGAGGCAAAGGAAGACATGGGGAGACCATAGAGAAAATAATAAAAATAAACGAAAACCTACTTTTCACTTTAAAAGAAAAAACTGTCTTAGTTATCTTGTCATGTTCCTTTTGATGAAATCTTGTTAAGACACTGTTGTTCAGTCACTAAGTTGTGTCTGACTTTTTTTGACCCCACAGACTGCAGCATGACAGGCTTCCCTATCCATCACCATCTCCTAGAGTTTGCTGAAACTCATGTCCATTGAGTTGGTGATGTCATCCAAACATCTCATCCTCTGTCATTCCCTTCTCCTCTAGCCTTCAACATTTCCCAGGATCGGGGTCTTTTCCAATAAGTTGTTTCTTTACATCAGGTGGCCAGAGTTTTTGCACTTCAGTTTTAGCATCAGTCCTTCCAGTGAATATTCAGGCTTGACTTCCTTTAGGATTGACTGGTTTTATCTCCTTGCAGTCCAAAGGACTCTCAAGGGTCTTCTCCAATACCACAGTTCCCAAAGGCACCAATTATTCGTTGCTCAGCCTTCTTTATGTTCCATCTCTCACAAGCATACATGACTACTTGGAAAACCATAGCTTTGACTATATAGACTTTTGTCAGCAAAGTGATGTCTCTGCTTTTTCATACACTGTCTAGGCTTGTCATAGCTTTTCTTCCAAGGTGTAAGTGTCTTTGAAGACATTGTCAAATTCATGTTTTTTATTCACTATATCCATAGAATGTTCACTGAAAACACTTTTCCAAAATCCCACAAAATAATTTTTAATACAGCTGATCTTTCTACCAAAATACTGAGCCACTATTACTGTTCTTTCCTTCATTTGTAGTTGGAGTGCAGTGCTAATGAGGAAAAAAACCCATAAAAGTTAGGAATAAAGAGAATGCAGAGGACTTTGACAAATACCACACTATACAGATAACCAGTCCTGAATGTTTTTAATTGAGAGTGGACTAAGGGCAGAACTTGGAAAAAAACAAAGTTGGTATTTTCCTTTACATCAGAGTGTATGTCAGGAAGGGCTTAGTGAAGACTGAATTTAAAGAGTTCACCTGGACTCTGAATTTTCCTTTAAAGGAGAGAGGCAAAGGAAGACATGGGGAGACCATAGAGAAAATAATAAAAATAAACGAAAACCTACTTTTCACTTTAAAAGAAAAAACTGTCTTAGTTATCTTGTCATGTTCCTTTTGATGAAATCTTGTTAAGACACTGTTGTTCAGTCACTAAGTTGTGTCTGACTTTTTTTGACCCCACAGACTGCAGCATGACAGGCTTCCCTATCCATCACCATCTCCTAGAGTTTGCTGAAACTCATGTCCATTGAGTTGGTGATGTCATCCAAACATCTCATCCTCTGTCATTCCCTTCTCCTCTAGCCTTCAACATTTCCCAGGATCGGGGTCTTTTCCAATAAGTTGTTTCTTTACATCAGGTGGCCAGAGTTTTTGCACTTCAGTTTTAGCATCAGTCCTTCCAGTGAATATTCAGGCTTGACTTCCTTTAGGATTGACTGGTTTTATCTCCTTGCAGTCCAAAGGACTCTCAAGGGTCTTCTCCAATACCACAGTTCCCAAAGGCACCAATTATTCGTTGCTCAGCCTTCTTTATGTTCCATCTCTCACAAGCATACATGACTACTTGGAAAACCATAGCTTTGACTATATAGACTTTTGTCAGCAAAGTGATGTCTCTGCTTTTTCATACACTGTCTAGGCTTGTCATAGCTTTTCTTCCAAGGTGTAAGTGTCTTTGAAGACATTGTCAAATTCATGTTTTTTATTCACTATATCCATAGAATGTTCACTGAAAACACTTTTCCAAAATCCCACAAAATAATCAATGAATTTCTTTTATCTGTTATTTCTTCCACAGATCACTACCTAATGTCTGTACTTCTAAGTCTACATCAAGTAGGACAAATAATTAAAAAAGAAACTCACATATGTAATGGTTTTCTTTTCTTAGAATTTTCCAAACAAATGTTCTGATATATATCCTTATTGACTAGAATATTTTCCTTGATGAATGATTAATTAATTAAAAGGTTAACTGGTTTTGTGTCACCCAAACACTGTCTTATATCTGTCTCTGGCTCTGAGTCTTAACTCCCGGGAATGTGATCTGTCCAGAGAAATTTCAATGTAAAAGGGAATTGGTTGAAGCCTTGTACTTGAACCTTTCAGAAAAGTTGGAGTATTTATGAATAGATTCGTCAGGTTGCTCTTGATTCAAAAACCGCAGATAGCGAGATGTGCCTAAAGAATTTGTGAAAAGCAGAGAAGCGCTTGCACAGGCACAAAATTCAGTCAAAAGAGATGAAGCAAACCCCAATGAATGAATGAGTCATTCAACAGAAGAAATCAATGAGTGAAGCAGCCCAGGTTTATGTTGTACTGATACTAGTCTTGAAACTCAAGAGATAAAAATCATACCATTTTTGGTTGTTTGATCACTGCAACCCATTTTATTGGAGGAAGGCTGTATTGAAGAAGAAATTATTCTCAGGACTTCCCTCGTGGTCCAGTGGTTAAGAATCTGCCTTGTAATGCAGAGGACACAGGCTCCATCCCTTGCTGGGGAACTAAAATCCCACATGCCACAGCGCCCCAGAGTGAAAGATCCCACATGATGTAGGAAGGTCCTGTGTGTCACACTTAAGACCCAACACAGCCAAATAAATAAATATTAAAAATATATTGAGGGGCTTCCCCTGGTGGTCCAGTGGGTAAGGACACCACCTTGCAGTGCAAGGGGCGCCGGTTCGATCCCGGGCCTGGGAAGATCCCACGTGCCGTGGAGCGGCTGGACCGATGTGTCCAATTGCCGAGCCGGAGCTCTGGAGCGCATGCGCCCAGAGCCGGCACTCTGCAGCGACAGACGCCACTGCGATGGGAGGCCCACCGGAGCCAAAGAACAAAGACGGATGAAAATAGAGAAATGGAAGACCAATGGAAGTGGCCCGCCCACTCCCCTCCCTCCCCAACCTGACCCCTGCCCAAAATAAATAATAAATAAATAAATCTTTAAATATATACATATATATATATTGAAAAGATGAAAAAATATTTAAAGAAATTTAAAAAGCTTTTTTTTTTTTTTTTAAATTTTAAAGAAAAAAAGACATTCAGCTCAGTCACAGTGGCCCAGGCAGGATGCCAGCTCAGGCATCTTATACTGTTTTCTGATATCCTTTTTGTTGGTACCCTGACATTAAGGTGTCTTTTTAAAATTTATTTGTGCACTCATAGGGAGAAGAAGAAAAGAACATAAGAGCAACAGATTGAGGGTAAGGGCTACTGACAGATATCTAAGGAAAAGAGAAGGGGGTACATTGCCCCCAGAGTAATTCATTCAACCTCTTCTTTATTTATTTAAAAATGAATGCCAATATTTTAATTTTATTTTTTTACACTTCTTATTTTGTACTGGGGTATAGCCAGTTAACAACGTTGTGGTAGCTTCACGTGAACAGCAAAGAGACCCATACTGAGCTGCCTTTTCTCCCTCATCGAGAAGGTCAAAACTTCCTGCTTCTGCTTTCCCAAGAGTTGCTTTCCCTCATTCTCAACAATCAAGGTGCCACCAAAAAAAGAAAAAAGAATACTTTATGGAGGCAAGATAAAAATAATAGAGACAATGTCTCAATACTTGTCTAATATGATTTGGGAAGATGACTGATGCCTCTTTAGGTTTTAATCAATCATCTGTCACAACTTATACCTATTTTTTTTTAATCAGATTACACAAGTGACCAAGTGGAGCCAGATTTGGACCATGGAGAATTTGGAAACTGGGGGAAGCAATTCTAAATATAGAATAGGATAATGTAAGGAAACCTTTAGGAAGGCTGGCTCTGTTTGAATTAAGAAGCCACTGGCAGAAAGAAGAGAAATGTTACAGGCAGCCTGAGACCTTGAGTTGGACTTCTAGCTCATTCTCTCACCTCCTGAATATTAACAGACGATAGATTCAAGGATTTGGTCCGCACACATAACTCCTGCAGCTCAAAGTCACCTACTGATTTGTCCTAAATAATTGGGTAGGATCTACAGTTCATGCCCTGAATAGGAATGAACAGGCTTTTTTTGTTGTTGTTTTTTCTAACAGCCACATCTTTGTGCAGATTCTTGGCGGTTTTTTTCTTTGTAGAAGTGCAAAAAAGACGCTGCATAAGAATGACAAAATAAGGAGAAGGGGCGGGTGAGAGGGGTTTGCTTGGCTCTGAAATCCTGAGGAGAGAAAATAATGCAACTGTCTTCGAAAATGCTTGTTAACACTAATCATTTAGAGCACGGTTTTACAAAGATTAGTTTGGATTTGTTGTAGGCCTATCTCAGAAGCAGAGTCATTTGTACTGCTTTGCCTACGGGAACAGCTGCTATTTAGTCTCTTGATTGGGGAGAATCACACTCTCTTTACCCTGCCCCCATGGGCACTGAAACTATCTCATGGGGCATTGGAGTCACAGTCAGGAGCATCATAGACTACTTGGGCCAATTCACTGCCTGAGCAAAGTCTTTAAAACATGGCAAGACTATAACAGGATCATTTATCTTTTGCCTTGAAATGTGACCTGGTGAACTGGTGGGGCCCCTGCCCATCTGGACATAGAAGTTTCTGTCACTGCAAATGGAAAGGGTTGCCATAACTCTGGAGTGGATGCTGAATCACTCAGCTAAACTCTCCAGATGCTCATGGTTGGCGGGCACATCTGTCCTGTCTCCTTGGTATTTTCCAAGAACCCCCGATAGACATCTGAGTGAACCAGAAGCTCAGTGGTTGAGGAAGTTCTCCTGAGAACTGGTCCTCATTGAAATGTTACTCCAGTGCTTGGTGGAGAGGTATGGGCTGTCGTGCAGAGGCCAAGACCTGCCTCCACACCCTAAAGGTTACCATTTGGCCGGGGCCATTTGAAAAAACCATTCTAAATATAGAATAGGATAATGTAAGGAAACCTTTAGGAAGGCTGGCTCTGTTTGAATTAAGAAGCCACTGGCAGAAAGAAGAGAAATGTTACAGGCAGCCTGAGACCTTGAGTTGGACTTCTAGCTCATTCTCTCACCTCCTGAATATTAACAGACGATAGATTCAAGGATTTGGTCCGCACACATAACTCCTGCAGCTCAAAGTCACCTACTGATTTGTCCTAAATAATTGGGTAGGATCTACAGTTCATGCCCTGAATAGGAATGAACAGGCTTTTTTTGTTGTTGTTTTTTCTAACAGCCACATCTTTGTGCAGATTCTTGGCGGTTTTTTTCTTTGTAGAAGTGCAAAAAAGACGCTGCATAAGAATGACAAAATAAGGAGAAGGGGCGGGTGAGAGGGGTTTGCTTGGCTCTGAAATCCTGAGGAGAGAAAATAATGCAACTGTCTTCGAAAATGCTTGTTAACACTAATCATTTAGAGCACGGTTTTACAAAGATTAGTTTGGATTTGTTGTAGGCCTATCTCAGAAGCAGAGTCATTTGTACTGCTTTGCCTACGGAACAGCTGCTATTTAGTCTCTTGATTGGGGAGAATCACACTCTCTTTACCCTGCCCCCATGGGCACTGAAACTATCTCATGGGGCATTGGAGTCACAGTCAGGAGCATCATAGACTACTTGGGCCAATTCACTGCCTGAGCAAAGTCTTTAAAACATGGCAAGACTATAACAGGATCATTTATCTTTTGCCTTGAAATGTGACCTGGTGAACTGGTGGGGCCCCTGCCCATCTGGACATAGAAGTTTCTGTCACTGCAAATGGAAAGGGTTGCCATAACTCTGGAGTGGATGCTGAATCACTCAGCTAAACTCTCCAGATGCTCATGGTTGGCGGGCACATCTGTCCTGTCTCCTTGGTATTTTCCAAGAACCCCCGATAGACATCTGAGTGAACCAGAAGCTCAGTGGTTGAGGAAGTTCTCCTGAGAACTGGTCCTCATTGAAATGTTACTCCAGTGCTTGGTGGAGAGGTATGGGCTGTCGTGCAGAGAGCCAAGACCTGCCTCCACACCCTAAAGGTTCCTTTCAACGGGCCAACAGTCCTCAGGTGGGAATGTTAATGCTCTAAGATCTGGGGATGACCCCTAATGATCTAGGTTCTCAAGCTGAAGATTCCTAGGTGTCAAAGGTTAACTACCACCAAGATAACCAAGAACTAACATGAACTTCATCTCCTCTCTCCTCCCCAAAACTTAAAAATTCCAAACTTGTTACATTAGGGTAAATCATGCAGAAACACTCCAGCTGTTCATTACTTTGTGAAAGCTGAATTCAGCATTCCCACCCTACCCCCCTAGTTTTTTAAAAACTTTGTTTTTCTGAGTGTAGTTCTGAAAGGAACTGTCTGGTATCAGAGACCTTATCTGTCTATAATTCTCTCTACATGCTTGCCTTTTCTTCTTCCACTCCTCATTTAAAGATTTTCCAAACTGTAATATTTGGTTCCACCCGCCTTCCAAACTCCTGAGTCATCTGTACAAAGATTTGAATTGCATTTTCTAAAAGCATTTGGCATCATGCATTTCTCTCAGCATTGGGGATGCGGGGAATGTGCTAGTTTGTGGAGACAGCAATGTAGTGGCATGTACAGAAGCCTTACAGCTAGACAGACCTGGCTCTAATTCATCTTGATTCAAGTTCATCACCTTCAAAAAGTTACTCCTTTCATTATCAAAGGCTTCTTTTATTCAAGTATGAAAAGAAGGGGGAGAGACATAATAATGAAGAAAGTTGTGAAAATAAAATAACATTGATAGCTCATAATACATAAAATATATAATGTGTTTGGCCCATCGTGAGAGTTCAGTCATTCAGCATCTCTGCCCCTGCTTGCACAGAAGATCACTGACTCCAGATTTGGGGGCATAAACCCAGACCACAAGTCTTGAATTACTTTTTTGCTTAACAGTACAAGATATGGGTGGGAAGAGAGTAGAGCTGCCCTGGACTTGATAGATTGCAGCTCTGTTACATCAGCCCCTCTGAGGTCCATCCCTGAACAACCTCTATTCTGAGCAATCTCCAGGAAACTCAGGGTCTGCAAAAAGTTGATCTAGATGCCACCAATTTGGACAAAAGCAGAATCATGTGGTTTTCAGAGCTGACAGTCACCTTACATTTTATCTAGATCTGTCCAATCCAGTGTTAGTCACTCAGTGGTGGCCAACTCTTTGCGACCTCATGGACTGTAGCCTGCCAGGCTCTGCTGTCCATGGGATTCTTGGCAAGAATACTGGAGCAGGATGCCATTCCCTTCTCCAGAGGATCTTCCCTACCCAGGGATGGAACCTGCACCTCTTGCATTTCCTGTGTTGCAGACGAACTCTCAACATCTGAGCTACCATCTAAATCAGTCACCTTTAAATTCTGTTGTAACACACACTAGGAAATCTTAGAGAGTGTGACCCAGTACTAACAAATGTACTTGCACATTTAAGTATAAATAAATAACTTTCTTCAGGTCATGGATTTGAATGATGATGGATCTGAACCCGGCCTCTCTAACTACTGCACCATTGTCTCCACAGACTAGCACATTTCCCCTATCCCCCAATGCTGAGAAAAACACTTGCCACCAAATGCTTTTCCCTTTCTTGTAGTGAAGTTGTTAGAATGAAAGATGTGGAATGCTCTCTGGTTGTATCATATTTGTTTTTAAATGAGTCAGGTTGTTAGATGCTCTGTACGTAAGTAGTATGTTATGTTGACAGTTTATAATCCACAGACCCTATAAGTGTATATGGTTATAAGCTGATTTCCAGTGACTTTTTTATATATTAATGTTAGCCTGTAAGAAAAACTGGCTAATAGGATGGAATTGACAGGCTTATCATTGGTGATAAAATGTAGATTTCAAACACCTACTTAATTTTCCTGGGTAATAATTATTGGGTCAAATAATCCCTAAGAATAGGTACACTCAATTATTCAGATTTAATAATTATTACTTATCAAAATTCCAACCGTGTTTTTGGCATTTGCATCTCTCCAAGATGATTGTCTGTCAATTCCATCCTGTTCAAGGCAAGTTGTCACCTTGTTGCCTAGTACAACGGTCTCTCACTTACAGAGCCATTCAGCTGCCTGCCTTGTCAGAAAAGATGATACAAAGAGAAGAAAATTGGACCTGTGGCCCCAGCTGGGTGAGCACATCCACTGTGACTTTCTGAAACATTTCCATGAAAGTAAAATCTTTGTGCTTGTGATGTCAATCGCACTGAACCGTATTGTTCTTCTGAGAATAGTAAATCATTCAGGGTCAAAGACAGACTGAAAGGAAGAAGGCTGATTCTGGCCTCTGTTACACACATTTTCTCCTGCCACTGCAATGTCAGGAAGGCTAGAACAAGACCACAGCCTGTACTCTTACACATATCACTGCAGATGCTGCTCTGAAATTCCAGCTTCCTCTTCCGCTCACACCCTGTTCTTCCAGAAACAAAGAAATCAGGCTTCCCTGGTGGCTCAGCGGTGCGGAATCTGCCTGCCAACTCAGGAAACACAGGTTTGATCCCTGGTCTGGGAATATTCCCCATGCCTTGCAATGAAGCCCGTTGGGCCACAACTATTGAGCCTGGGCTCTGGACCCCAGGAGCTGCAACTGTGGAAGCCTGAGCGTCCTAGAGCCTCTGCGCCACCAAAAAAGAAGCGGCCACAGTGAGAAGCCCATGCACTGTAGCTGGAGCAGCCCCCACTACAGAAAAGCCCATGCAGCAGAGAAGACCCAGCACGGCCAAGAATAAACAAATAAACAAGATAATTTCTAAAAATCATATTTGAAAGAAGAAGCAAAACTATTCATGTTTTTCCAAGCTTATCCTTTTTTTTCATTTTAGGCCTTTCTAGAGTTCTCTCATGTTCTGTGTAATTGAAAATGTGTTCATTTGTAGGATAGGGTCAAAAAATGTTAGTGTGAAGACCATTCATTAGCCAATATTGAAAATTCCTGTAATAGAAGACCAGGTCATGAAGAAAAGCCACTTCCCTCCAGCACACATGCGGAGGATGAACTTTTGTGGCTCTAAAGGGAATTCTAGGCTGTGGACACTGCAATTCAAACATCTCAGGAAGGCCAGTTATGGGCTAAGGCCCATGGAACCTATAGGAAAGGAGTGATCTCGGAAGCTTTTCCCCAAAACAAAGTCAATGTGAAGCAAATGTAACAAAGGAGCATTTTAAGTACATTGAGTTTGTATACAGTGTTTGGATCGTCCTCAAGTCCTTTCCTGCAGACTTTTCGACCCAGAGCTTCTAGGTAAAAAAGGCTCTGAAAAATAAAGAGAAAAAGCAAAATCTATCCATGTTTATCCATGAAAGAACTGAATCAAAATAAGAAACAAAAAGAGAAAGAATTTCATAGCCATTTATTAAGATGTTGGGACCTCAGGAAGTCCCAGAAAAGTGGAGGTAAAGGGCATTTCTGCTCTTCACGGAGAGGACTGCTGAAGTCTGCCAGAGGACAGAGGAGGTGGAATATATTGATCTCACATACTTCAACACCCAGATTGAAGCACAGCGTGTTAGGCTGAATGGACCATTGACGTGGCCAGAGAACCCCTCCTTAATGTCAGGAGCAAGAGAAGAGCCTGAGGAGCCAAGAACTTCTGTCTCATACTGGTGTTCCTGGCGCCAGAATCAGGGCTGCCTGCGTGTTTATGCAAGATTCAGATGTGATGATAAGACCTGGGCATGAAGGAGATGGTGGCAGGGGTGAATTCTGGAGAGAAGATAATGTCAATTTCCTCATGCTTATGGAAAACTATTATAGAAACATGCTTAAAAAAGACACATACCTATTGACCTAGCTATCTCTTTTGGGTCTTCATCATGTCCTAGAAATATAAGCACCTGTATAGGGGCTTCCCTGGCAGTCCAGTGGTTAAGACTGAGCTTCTACTGCAGGAAGAGCAGGTTTCAACCTGGGCCAGGGAACTAAGTTTCTGCATGTAACACTGCACAGCCAAGTAATAAAAACAAAATAGATAGCAAAAGTCAAAAGAATATATATATATTAAAAGTATTAGTATATATATATATATATATATATATGGATATTAGAAATCTAGAAATAATTTAGAGAGAATTAGTTTAAAACTAGGTTCAGATAGATAGTCGAAGACTGTTTATTATCGCCTTGTTTGATTGAAGTGACAAGAAATTGTTAGAAACCTGAATAATCATGATTAGGGAAATAGTTAAATAAGCCATGGTTATTTTCCTATAATGAAATATGGAAATTTTAAAAGGAATGAGCTATATCTATATTTATTGACCTGGAATTGTTGTAAGACTATATTGTTAGGAGAGTAAAGCAAGACAAAGAAAAAGATATATACTGTGAGTCCTTAAACAAAACCTTTAGAAAAAAACCAATAAATCAGTGTACATGTGATTCTAAGAGCATGGAGCAACTTGTGAGAAGGTAAGTGTCAGATTACCCATTTTGGTGGGGTTGGAAAAAGTATATAATAGAGATTAAAAATTTTGCAAAAAAATATTTTTCAAAAAAATCCATAACAAAACATCAACATAAAATGTATTTTAGCAAATTTTTTCTGAAATTTTGCTATGGATCCATTAGCAATTGCTACCTAACAAATTCTCCCAGATTTTATATCTTAAAAACAATCATTAAGTATTTCTCATGAGTCTATAGGTGGGTTTGGTGGTTCTGCTGGTCTGAACTGTGCTTAGTTTATTTCAGGTGAGCTCAAATAAAATAAGAAAGTTTAGTCATCTTGTCCCTTGAGTGACTTAATTTTGTGTATTGCTCAGTCTCCTATAAGGATTTCATGTTATGTCACATTTCAACCCCTGATACCCAGATATCAAGTTGTTGCACTGCTAGTACAGCTACTACTACTGCTATTAATCATAATGCATTGCGCATCTACTGTATGCAAGAAACTAGACAAAGATGTGCACATTCATTTTCTCTTTGTGTTCCTAAACAGTGCTATGAGACACATTCAAAGTATCGATTCATGAAGACTCAGAATTTAAGTAACTTGGTTATAATAAGGCAAGACCATCTCTTACTGTTCTAGAAAAAGTGCCTGTATATTGATATAAGATATTTATTATCAGTGAAGATAATAAAGATAATAAAACACAGGTGAAGATACTGTGTCATGTTAGGATATTCAGTATTTGAAAAGCCAAATAGAAAATTTTAGTTAATCAAAAATATAGCAATGATCAAAAATTAGATTATTTTTATAGCTCATGCTATTGTCTGCTTTATATTTTGTTCATAGGTGGATATATTGTGGTTTGGAGTATAGACCATGGCATTATATGTTTATTATTAATAACATCTGGTTAGGCAAAGAGTCGGACACAACCAAGTGACTTGAACTGAACTGAACTGGTGTATACCTTGCTTTCAAATTCCTAACTTGATAAAGATCAACCTGCTTTTTTTTTTTTTTTTATTTTTGGGCGGGGGTCGGGTTGGGGAGGGAGGGGAGCGGGCGGGCCACTTCTATTGGTCTTTCATTTCTCTTATCTTCATCCGTCTTTGTTCTTTTTTGGCTTCTGTGGGCCTCCCATCGCGGTGGCGTCCGTCGTTGCAGAACACTGGTTCTGGGCGCATGCGTTCCAGAGCTCTGGCTCGGTAATTGGACACATCGGTCCAGCCGCTCCGCAGCACGTGGGATCTTCCCAGGCCAGGGATCGAACTGGCGCCCCTTGCATTGCAAGGCGGTGTCCTTACCCACTGGACCACCAGGGGAAGCCCTCAACCTGCTTTTTGATCTGAGGAGGGCAGAATCATTGTTGGTAGTGATTTTGCTCTTAATTGGATGGTCCATGTTTACACCCTTTCATGAGGGCAAGAGAATAAGGGGGCGACAGAGGATGAGATGGTTGGATGGCATCACTGACTCAATGGATATGCGTCTGAGCACGTTCTGGGAGATAGTGGAGGACAGGGAAGCCTGGCGTGCTGCAGTCCAGGGAGTCAGAGAGTCAGATACGACTTAGTGACAGAACAGCTACCACAATCTTTGTCAGTATTTGTTTCAACTCCTCCCGCTCTTGTCAGGTAATTTAGGCACTTTTGTCCCCCTCCAAATGTACCAGCTAATCTCATAATTACCTCTCATTCTAGTCACCAGCATTTCTGGAATTGCATTACCACCTTAGGAAAATGTCCTAATACACTGGAGGTTATCAGCTAACTCTATCACAAGAGCTCCTCTCTTCCAGGGAATTCCCAGTGGTTCACCAAACACCTGCTGAAGTTTCTCAATCTCATTTGGGTTCTACCCCATCTAAACCTCTTTATTATCAAAAATTAGATAAAATTTTTATAGCTCATGCTAGGTTATATTTTGTTCATAGGTGGATATATTGTGGTTTGGAGTATAGACCATGGCATTATATGTTTATTATTAATAACATCTGGTTAGGCAAAGAGTCGGACACAACCAAGTGACTTGAACTGAACTGAACTGGTGTATACCTTGCTTTCAAATTCCTAACTTGATAAAGATCAACCTGCTTTTTTTTTTTTTTATTTTGGGCGGGGGACGGGTTGGGGAGGGAGGGGAGCGGGCGGGCCACTTCTATTGGTCTTTCATTTCTCTTATCTTCATCCGTCTTTGTTCTTTTTTGGCTTCTGTGGGCCTCCCATCGCGGTGGCGTCCGTCGTTGCAGAACACTGGTTCTGGGCGCATGCGTTCCAGAGCTCTGGCTCGGTAATTGGACACATCGGTCCAGCCGCTCCGCAGCACGTGGGATCTTCCCAGGCCAGGGATCGAACTGGCGCCCCTTGCATTGCAAGGCGGTGTCCTTACCCACTGGACCACCAGGGGAAGCCCTCAACCTGCTTTTTGATCTGAGGAGGGCAGAATCATTGTTGGTAGTGATTTTGCTCTTAATTGGATGGTCCATGTTTACACCCTTTCATGAGGGCAAGAGAATAAGGGGGCGACAGAGGATGAGATGGTTGGATGGCATCACTGACTCAATGGATATGCGTCTGAGCACGTTCTGGGAGATAGTGGAGGACAGGGAAGCCTGGCGTGCTGCAGTCCAGGGAGTCAGAGAGTCAGATACGACTTAGTGACAGAACAGCTACCACAATCTTTGTCAGTATTTGTTTCAACTCCTCCCGCTCTTGTCAGGTAATTTAGGCACTTTTGTCCCCCTCCAAATGTACCAGCTAATCTCATAATTACCTCTCATTCTAGTCACCAGCATTTCTGGAATTGCATTACCACCTTAGGAAAATGTCCTAATACACTGGAGGTTATCAGCTAACTCTATCACAAGAGCTCCTCTCTTCCAGGGAATTCCCAGTGGTTCACCAAACACCTGCTGAAGTTTCTCAATCTCATTTGGGTTCTACCCCATCTAAACCTCTTTCGATGAAATCCATGTTTCTCAGACCTTTTGCATTAGGTTTAGGCTGGCACTCCTGTAAAGTCTGGAGAATTCCCGGTGCTTTTCTATTATCACGTGATCCATCCCACCACCACCACCACCACCACCACCAAAGACTCCATCTCCAATCTCATACAGGTGTATTCATTGTACCTGAAGCTGTCTTAGGTTCTAGCTTGTAGAAATCAGACAGAGCTTGGCTTCAATATTAGTTGAGTGGTGTGACTCTCAGAAAGCCTGTGTCGCTAGAAACTTTCCACTGGGAAAATGTAAACTATTGTCCTCTGATAAAGTTGTTATTGTTCTTTAGTTTCTAAGTCATGTCTCTCTTGTGACCTTATGGACTGTAGCCTACCAGGCTTCTCTATCCATGAGATTCTCCAGGCAGGACTACTGGAATGAGTTTCCATGCCCTCTTCCAGGGGATCTTCCCAGTCCAGGAATCGAACCCATATCTCCTGCACTGGCAGCTGGTTACTTTATCACTGAGCCACCAGGAAAGCTGTATGTTAAAGAATAGATGTATGAAGTGCCTAGTGCAGCATTTGACACACAGCAGACGTTTAAATATTAGTTTCTGGTGTCCTCCCTTGCTCAGGATGCCTGAAAATTATTTATCTGGTCCACTGTTAAGTCTGTTTCTACCATTTTATGAGAAATTACACCTCATCCACCTTCCCAATGCAATATCTCAAACTATGCTTTACATTAGTTCCCCTCAAGATTTCTAGTTGGATTCCATCTTCTATTTAAAAGTTACTTTCCAAGCTCAATCCGTATATATTTCTGTTCTACCCTGGAAGGATACTTCTTGAGATTAGTTCATCTTTTTTTGCCTGTCCATTTATTTTAATGAGGTACTGACATGATCTTGAAATAGAAAATATTCAATCTGCCAGAGTTCAAGTTCATCACCATGTTTGGGTGCCCTGTCCAGACAGCTTCTTTCATGGGGTACATCTCTTCTCACCCTTCACAGCTCAGCCTGGGAATACTCTCTAGGAAGTCTTCCTCATCCCCAGCACCATCCCACCCCTACCAGATCCTCTTCCTCCCCCAAGGTCCTCTCCCATCAGGGGACTTGCCCTCTCCTGTGTGAGATCAGCTCATTTTTTACATCAGGGAAGGTTGATGTCACCTTCCAGCAAAAAAGGGACCGCATGACTTAGGTCCTCAACTCTGCCCACATCCCCATGTTCTCTCAGTCTTCTTCTTTCGTTGCCTATATCAACATGCCCATCTCCTACCTTCCTGAATAGATATAAGATCTTTTGATATTAAAATGCATTCAACTTATGGAAATTACAAAGTTTGGAGGGGTTGGGGGAAGAGCGCTCTTGCTTCTTTTCTTATTTCTTCTCATGCTTACCACTCAAAAGACACATGTTCTGGGCATATGCTGGCACAAATACACAGACATATTGACTTTGAAAGAGGCATATTTTTGCACTCCTTGACATCTGCTTATGTTGGTTAAACACATAACTCTTCTGTTCGTCATGCTTCAACATGGTCAGAAAACACACTGGAATGTGTCAAGCCTGTATGTTTCCTCTTTAATAATCGATGGAAAGCGTCATGAACACAATTCAGCATCACCTAAGTCACGAAGGGATAGTAGCTGGAGTAAATGGGGGGTGGCTGGTTGGATGAGCTCAGCATTTGTTGTATGGGTGGGCAGCAGATTGATACTGTCATTCTTTCTCGGGCCCCTCCCCTACTCTTTCTCTTTCTATCCTTTTTATTCCTTAAGAAAAATCATCAGTTTTCCTGTCAAGCCTGAAGTTAAAAAAAACAAGGATTGATTTCTCACTGTGGGTAAATTGAGGCCTGGACTTGCCTGGTGGCTCAGTCAGTCAAGAATTCACTCGTAATCACACACAGGTTTGATCCCTGGGTCAAGAAGATCCCCTGGAGAAGGAAATGGCTACCTGCTCCAGTATCCTGCCTGGGAAATCCCATGGACAGAAGAGCCTAGTGGGCTACAGTTTATAGAGTTGCAAGAGTTGGACATGACTTAGCAACTAAACCATCACCATAAGTGAAGAGACTCTTTTTCACTCTGTTCTGCCATTTTGTATTTCAGCTGTGGGATGACATGGGTGTTCTGTAGACATTTGATGACAGTACATACTATCATGGTGACTTTTTAGGTTATCGTAGACTTAAATGTTATATAGTCTGACTTCGAAGAATTTAAATTTACAACAATAGTATAGCATCACCCCTGAATTTATACACAGAGAATGGCAACATTTTCTTCCACTTTCTTCACTTGCATGTTGAAATTCTATTCACCACTATCATTAATTTACATATGTATATTCAAATGGTTGTTGGATCCTTTTAACAGCATTGCATTTTATGAGACAGGCTACCTTCATCCATATTTTATTGCAAAGAGATTACCGTTACTCTTAGGTATTTTAAAATATGAGCAATGGTTGCTTACACAACAGAAAAAAATTTAAACAGCCTGAAACACATAGAAACAACCCATCAAATTCAGATGACTAGAAGTATGGCTCGAAGGTTACAGCTCTTATCCAAACTAAACCCTTTAGCAATGATTGCCTTGCCTTTAATTCTGTAAATGACAGCCTCCCAGCAGGCTGCACTATTCTGATCACACTTACATCCTTGCTATAATTGGCTGCCCATGAAACTCTCATCACAGACAGCCTTGTTAGCTCATGGGTAAGAATGGTACAGGCAACACATCAAAAGGTTGAATATGGAAAAGGAATGAAAGAGCCTAGCAGCCTGCTGCATCCTGGTAATTGAAAAGCAAGGGAATCTTTGTGTGTATGTGTGTGTGTGTGTGTGTGTGCATGCACATGTACACAGTAGCCCCACTGCTGAACACCACCAAAAGAGGGAAAAATAATCCATGGGAGAACAGAGATACTGTGAGACAAAAACACACTGGTGAAGAGCACACAATTTTAACTTCATAATCTTTAGAAAAAATCTGCTGGTGTTGCTCCCAAACTCTTGACAATTATCTCCTGATTGTAGTTATCAATGGGTTTGATCATAACAGTCCAGAGACTCTGAGGCTTTGCCTTTTGTCTTTCCATTAAATTGACTGAGTGTGATGGAGAATAAGAGCATTTACAGCTGGAATTATGATTTCCAAGTGGACTTGAAAGCAGAGGAAGGTGTAAAGGAAGTTGTTCTTAAAACTGGAATTTGGTCCCAGGTTTACTGAATCTTGACTATATAATGTTGGGGGGAAACTATCAGCCTTCCACAAATCAGTTATGTTATTGCAAAGCAATTATATCCAATTTTTAAAAATACATTAAAAATGGTCAATAAGCCTGAAAGGATGAACAAGCAGAAAATAAAAGTAAAAACAACAACAGCAACAGCAAAAAGATCAACCTTCCAACCTCTGGTTAGCTCAACCATTACATGGAGACTGCCATGTCTACTTCATGGGTTTTCTGGGAACTAAATAACTTGATGTGGCAAGTACCATGTGCTACCACGTTTCTTAGTAGACAGTTAGCTGTAGGTGTAGATATTGCTATTTCCATTTGTTGGGAGAATATATAGGCACCCAAAGAGTAGAGACTGCTTGTGGATAACTGTAATGTAGCTGAATAACTGATGGTATCTTTCTTGTCCTCTTTATAAGGAAACGAGGAAGAGGCATCTTCCTCATGTGGTACAGAAGCAGAGAGCATCAGGAATAAATACAGTCCTACAAGGTCCATTCCATCAGCATACCATGTATCTCTTGCTCATGGTTACTCTGTTTATGGGATTCTCTTCCTGACCCCAAAACTAACCACAGAACATATGCCCTCATATAAAACTCTCATTCAGAGTTTTATAAAATGTGATATCCTCCCTTTACAAAGAGGGCAGAAATGATTACAATTGCCTTTAATTACAACAATCGTTCTCAGTTTTCTCTCTGAATTAGCTCTGAGTTACCCACATTATCCCCTTGGGGACCAAGGCACTTCTTCCCTCAGCCCGTCTAGAGTGTCTACTGCCAGTGGCTCACAGCTGAGTCTTTCTCTGGGACTTTCTGTCAGTCTACAGGAGCTGATTCACCCAAGGCTGTGTCCCTTTTTTGTGACTGCCTTTATCCAATGACTGATGCATGCATCAAGGTATGAGAGGTAGCCCTCTTGGCCTGAAGGGCCCTCCCAAGTCCAGAAGTTCCTGCGAAATCAGAAGATCTCTCTACTGGAACAACATTTCAGGCAATGTTTCCTTCCACCTTCTTTCTTTCTTGAATCACTGATAGGAGTTGAGTGTCAGGGTCATGCCAAGTGAGAATTAGACATGCAAACACGTATTGGGGTAAATTCTTGTGAAAGAAAAAGGGCAGAGGAAGCAGGAGGACCTTCAGACAGGGCTGTGGGCCTGACACCAATGGAGGGACAGGAAAAGAAGTAAGATTAAGAAAAGCCTCAACCTCTAGCATAATCCTGAAAGAGTCTTAGCCAGGCTGATGAGGGTTGCAGAGCAATGGCTGCTCCATAGAGTTGGACAGAAATATTCTAGCTCTAGTTCCCCTGCTGTGGTAAGTCACTGTCCTGGAGAAGCCCAGAGAGACCATGTTCACAGTGAAGGCTGCACACACACACACACACACACACACACACAAATGAAGTCATGGTGTCTAGAAGTTCTCATCTAACCTCTTTCCTGTAGCACATTGTTTTAAAGGTCAATCTAAGTTTCATCACCATAGTCACTAAATTTCCTTGGTTATCTTTCTGCAGTGAACATCTCCATCACATTGAGATGAATCTGAGACTGTTGGTGTAAGGAGTATTCTTTGAAATTCTAAAATGGAATTTGAAGCTGGATTATGTATGGGCTGGCTGGTAATGAAGACCCGATCACGGGTGGTAGGTGAAGTGCTCCCCGGCATGTGGCAGTTCTGCCATGTCAACATTTTGCAGATGGTACCTTGGATGGGATATTGATGGAAGGCACGCAATGGCGGGTGCAACGTCTCAGACCTGTGAGGGGATGGAGCCGTAGTATTACAAAGACAAAGAAATCAGAAGGGTATTGCTGAGTGACATTTTTGCACTGCAGAGAGACAATGAAAGGTTGAGAGTGATTAATCACCAACTGAAGGCAAAATGTGAAACTGAGAGGGTCTTTTTGGGAGCACAGAAAGAAGCTCTTATCTCCTCTAGCCAGAGGGCAGAGCAGCCAAAGGTCAGTCCCAAGACTTAATTATCAGGGTAACAAAGCTCCAGAAAACATTCTCACCTCACGAGAAGCTGCAGGGGCCCAAGGCCAGGGCCCTTGAAGAGAAAACCCTGAAGTGTCTAAATCAAGACCCTCAAAATTATGAAAGTCACAGATATTTACAAAGTCACGGGGCTTGCAGGAGTGGCCTGTATCTCCCTATTAAGCGTCAACCCTTCCTCCTGTCTTGAAGACAATGAACACACTTCTGCCTCACAGGAGAGCATTCAGTCAAGTGAGCTTCCAACTCTCCTCTGTTTTCCTGGCCACTAGACTAGAAATGAGGGCCAAGTCTTTATATAACATGCTGGGAAGTGATGGGCTCAGTAAGAAAGGAAAGGACCATACACTGAAAGGACTGCCAACGTACTTCTGCCACAGTCTCTCACACCATCTTCCCTGATGGCCAGCCATCAGAGAAACAGACACAATACAGGGCATCCTGGAACCACAGTTTCAGCTAAGCTAATGTGACAAGTGCAAGTCTACCACAAACATCAGTAACATAGGGTCCTTTCCTCACGTCTGGAGGGATGAAGGGAAAAAACAAAAACTAATAAATGTCATCAAAGGTAAAATACAGATTTTTTCTTTTCCAGAGTAGATGGGGAACAGAGGGAGGGGCCGGGTTCCCTGGAGAGGAGATTTTACGGAGGGGAAAACTCAAGGTGTGGCACAGGTAGAGAAAAAAAGCAAGAGAGAGGAAGCCAAGGCTGAACAATCATGCTACTTCCAAAAATCAGAAAGTACCATGTCTGGCTAAGCCTGGGAATAAAGATGAGGAAATACATCATTGGAGAAAAAAAAGAGGACATGATTGTGGAGGATTTCATAAACATGCTAAGGTGTTAAGAAATTTGGACTTGATTCTGCTTCACGGTTGTTGGTTTGAATTTTATGTTGAATTATTTTAAACTATTTTAATGACTAATCAAAGAAGAAAACCCTTTCAAATACCGCCCCCCCCAAAAGCCCTACATTTGAACATACTAGAGATGGCCAACACAATTTACTTGCCTGCCAAGTTCACATCCATTTGCTCAGCTTTCAAAATAAAGCTTCTCCTGTTATTTCCATTTAATTGAAAAAATATCACAAGATGGCAAAAATAGTTATTAAAAACCTGGCCCTAATTTCAAGTATTTATCAGTGCAAATTAGGATTTTTAAAATTTCTCTAAATTCTAAACCAAGCACAGAAATAAACTTTGACATAAAGGCTGAGGTAAAATTTTATTCACAAATATGATTTGATATTTGGGTAATCATCTTAATAGTTTCAATGTTCTCATTGATCAACTAGCTGGGATCCATAAGTTATGGTAATACAATAACAATCAGTTTGGGGCTTCCCTGGTGTTCCAGTGGGTAAAGAGTCTGCCTTGCAGTGCAAGGTGCACCGGTTCAATTCCTGGCCCGGGAAGATCCCACATGTGCGGAGCAGCTGGACCAGTGTGTCCAATTAAGAGCCAGCACTCTGGTGCGCATGCACCCAGAGTTAGTGCTCTGCAATAAGAGAGGCCACTGCAATGGGAGGCCCCCACATGCCAAAGAATAAAGATGGATGAAAATAAATAATACATTTTTAAAAATTGGCTATATTAAAAAAGTCAGTTTTGAATACTTAATGCTTTGAGATACTGCTTTGTTTTCAAACAGTATCCGAGCAGTACAAAATAGGAATTAAAAATGGCAAACATAGGTGCAAAATAGGAATATTGTACAAAATAGGAATTAAAATGTGCCAACATAGGTAATGGTAAGCCAATAAAGGATTTTAAGAGCAATGTGCTAATGCTTTTTTTTTTTAATTTGAAAAAAAAAAAAAATCATGCTGATGATGAAGTCACAAAAGACTTAAAGACAGAAAAGCCTGAAGCAGTTTCTGCAGTCAAGGAATGAGCTGCTCCTACGAATAAAGGTACTGATGGGATCAGAGGACGGTGTGGATGGACTTACTGAGGAGGAAGCAGGTATAGCCCTCAAGGAGGATTCAGATGCAGAGAAAGATGAAGGGGTGGGGAAGTGAGTTCAGTGACTGGGTGGGTACTGACGGCTTCCTCATCTTTGACTTTTTCTACAAGTTTAGCGCAGCAGCTTTCATATTTAAAAAGTTCAGTAAATATTTAAGTGTTAAAATGTAAGCCAAATAACAGTGTTTTGGCTGGTTTACTGTATTTTGAGAAGTCCCATCCAAAGACTTTTATGATCCTACAAAGTGTCCTTTTTTCTCTTAAAGGGTCTTGTCAAAAAGAAGGACTCAGCTGTAACGCCTATAATTGTTCTTCTAATTCAAGGATGCCTTCCACTAAGAATACTCACCTTTAAGAAATCATTTTGTATTATTATAGTATGGGTGGCATATAAATGGAAAATCCTCTGGCACCCCAGTCTGGTGCACAGTGTTTCTAGTGCTGCATTTTGAAACCAAAATAAATACTTAACCAAATCTCCAAACAAACTTTCCTGTGCTCTGATATGTGTTACAAATATTTAGGGAAAATAATTATTTTAAGCCAATTATAAATTCATAGGAAGTTGCAAAGAAATACACAAGGATTTTCTGTGTGCCCTACAAGAGGAGATATACTTTTAATGTATCTTAGAATTAATTTCCTAGTGTTAAGGAATTATGTGGTGTCTGTGTGTGTGTGTGTGTGTGGGGGGGGGGTGTATTATATATTTAATGAGACTGGGTAAGCAGGAATCTGGGGTATTAAGGCAGAAAACAGCAATATTGATATGTTAATGACTCATTAGGTTTTCCCAAGAGCAGCTAAGTGTTGCTGTGTTTCTAAAGGTGTTCTGTTTGGACCAAAGTCAATGACAAAATCCCAACAAGTATGTGGAGCTTGAGACAGTAAACATATTTCTCTGGTATTTAATTAACTCTACAGAACATACGGCAAATAAAATCCATTGCTAAAGGACAAACAGCAACCACAGCTATTAGAAAGCATCATTTAAATGCATACATGCCCACTTCCATGGACACATGTATACACACACATGTGCAAAATTAGCAGAGTGAACTAAGTTTTAGCGTGAACTAAAAACCTGACTGGATTTTAAATCTGAAATATGCTCAACGTCTTATGTGCAGTGCACTTCTAATTATTTTGGTCTTTTCACTGGCACAAAATACCAAATATTATAGGAGCGCTTCATACAATGTTTGGCAGAATTCCTTTGAAAAGTAAGACCAATTCTGATCTATGATTTTTTTTTTGTACCCAAAGCTTCTCCTAACTCAGATTAGTTTTTGGTCACAGGGTTAAACCTCATAGTATTTTTTAGCCCTTGGCTCTTGTCTCGCATCAAAGAGACAGTGACCAAAGGGACCACAAGGCCCAGAAAATGTCCAATGGTCATATTCTGTGCATTTTCCAGGCCTTTGATATAATAGTTTTGGCTTATATTTCATATATTCAAATGCTTTTCACATACATTATCTTATTTCATTGGTCAACAAACCTGTGGGACAAGTATTATTTCCCTGTTTAACTGCATAGAAAGTTGAGGGTTGGAGAGAAGTTGTTGTTCAGTCATGTCTGTTTAAGTCATGTCTGACTCTTTGGAAACTAATGAAATGCAGCACACTAGGCTTCCCTGTCCTTCACTATCTCCTGGAGTTCTCTCAAACTTGCTAATGCCATCCATCACGACCTCTGTCACCCGCTTCTCCACCTGCCCTCAATCTTGTCCAGCATCATAGTCTTTTGCAGTGAGATGGGTCTTTGCATCAGGTGGCCAAAGTACTGGAGCATTAGCCTCAGCACCAGTCCTTCCAATGAATATTCAGGGTTGATTTTCTTTATGATTGATTGGTTTGATCTCCTTACTGTCCAAGAGATTCTCAAGAGTTCTTCTCCAGCACCAAAATTGGAAAGGATCAGTTCTTCAGTGCTCAGCCTTCTCTATGGTCCAGTTCTAACATCTGTACATGACTACTGGAAAAAAATATAGCTTTGACTATATGGAGCTTTGCTGGCAAAGTGATGTCTCTGCTTTTGAATATGTTGTCTAGGTTTGTCATAGCTTTTCTTCCAAGGAGAAAGTGTCTTTTAAATTCATGGCTGCAGTCACCATCCACATTGATTTTGAAGCCCAAGAAAATAAAATCTGCCACTGTTTCCACTTTATCCCCATCTATTTACCATGAAGTGATGGGACCAGATGCCATAATCTTAGTTTTTTGAAAGGAAAGACATTATAGGGGTATATTATATAGCACCAGGAATACAGTCAATATTTTATACTAACTTTGTATGCAGTGTAATCTATAAAGATATCAAATTATTATGTTGTGTACCTGAAATGAATATAGGATTGTAAGTTAACTATGCTTCAATAAAGAAAAAGAAAGTCAAGGGCTAGAGAGATGGAAGGTTTACCCGAAATCAAAGAACTCGTTAGTAGCAAGATTTGGATTAAGATTCCCCAATTTCTACTTCTAAGCCAAGTGATCTTTCTTCTCTACTATAGCTATCCCATGTAACTGAAGTGGTCTCAAATTTTCATGCTTTCCCAGATGACCACTAGTGAATTTTTCAGTGAAATGGCTGGATGCCCCAACCCTCCAAATCTGGGCACCTTAGCATACTAGAATATCTCCAAGACTCATGAAGGCCTTTCCTTTTGGCTCGAGCTCCAATGTTTGGTTTCTACTGCTTTCCTTGCTCTGCACTATGTGTCTTCAACTCAAGTCCCCTTTCTGGAGGTTCAGACAGGTGGCTGGGCTCTCACCAACAGAAGCTGGGTGGGTTGACTGGTGCCTCTTCCAAGCACACCCTAGAGATACTCATATGTATGTTCCTCTGTATCTCCCTTCTTCCCAATGGTAGAAATGGCTACAACAAAAACTATATCGGAAGCCACATTTTGCCAATGGCAACGATGACCTGAGCTGGGGTTCATGATTCCTCAAGTGGAGGAGAGCCATGCTCTGGATGGACACACCCTAGATCAGCATGTGAGTGAGAAATAAATTTCTATATTCCTTAAACCACTGGATTACTATTGTCATACCCTAACTAATTTAATCTTCCTCACCAAACATACCCATTATAGTGGTTTCCTAGCCAAAGGTCAAATGCTCTCCCTAAAATGAATTCTATCTTTACCTTAGCCCAACCAGCTTTTCCAGTACTACACCGAGTTCCAATTACACTACGTAGGATGGTATAAGAATGCTGGAAAAAGCATAGGCCCTAAAGTCAAGCAGATTTGGGTTTAAGTGTGAATTACATACTTTGTAAGCTAGATGACATTGCATAAGTAGGCTAATGTCTGAACTAAAATTTCATTTAATGACAAAATGGGGCATTTGGGGAGAAACATATATAATACACATAAATTACTATACACAGGCTTCCTGAATATTTGGTACATGGCATGCAATCAATAACATTAGTAATAGGTACTATCATGAATATTCAGGAAATTTTCTCTTGAATATTACATTTTCTAGTATTAGTGGGTTTTTTATTTTGGTTAAAAAAAATATATTATGGGGCTTCCCTGGTGGTCCAGTGGGTAAGGACACCGCCTTGCAGTGCAAGGGGCGCCAGTTCGATCCCTGACCTGGGAAGATGCCACGTGCTGCGGAGCGGCTGGACCCATGTGTCCAATTACCGAGCTGGAGCTCTGGAGCGCATGCGCCTGGAGCCGGTGTTCTGCAACAACAGAGGCCACTGCGATGGGAGGCCCACACGGGCCAAAGAACAAAGATGGATGAAAATAGACAAATGAACGACCAATAGAAGTGACCCACTCGTCCCCCTCCCTCCCCACCCCCCCAAAAATAAATAAATAAATAAGTCTTTAAAATATATATATTATGGATCATGTTCCAAGAGGAATAGACAATTGATCCTCAGAAACCCACTATGCTGTCTTTTAAATTTTGTTTTTACCACCCAACTCTCCTTTCTAAATATACATATGCATAAAGACATGGTCAGTCTTTTATGACTCCAAAAAGTTAGTTTCCAGGTTTGGTACTTTGTCCTTAACATACATCCAAAAGTTTTCTTTAATCCTAACTCTGATCCTCTTATGTGATAACTGATGGATTATTTGAATTATTAGTGCCTCCACTTTCCAGCCTTTGAAAAGCTAGATGAAAATTTTGATGGATGAGAAAATGATTCATGAAAAGATGTTACAAATGTAAAAGATGTCACATTACTATGTTAACCTAGTCAAGGTGTCCATTCCTTAGAATTTTCTTTTCTTTCTCAAAACATGTTTAAAATACATATTTTGTATTTTCTGGTAAAACAAAAAATGCTTTAAAAATACTAGTATTAAAAATAGTCATAGGGTTTCCTTGGTGGTCCAGTGGGTAAAGAGTCTGCCTTGCAGTGCAAGGGGCACCAGTTTGATCCCTGGTCCAGGAAGATCCCACCTGCCGTGGAGCGGCTGGACCAGTGTGTCCACTTACAAGCCAGCACTCTGGAGCACGTGAGATCAGAGCCAGTGCTCTGTGGTGATAGAGGCCACTGCAATGGGAGGCCCATACAGGCCAAAGAATAAAGGTGGATGAAAATGAATAAATTAAAAAATCAATAAAAGAGGCCAAAAATTAAAAAAAAAGTCATAGATCATCTTAACACTCATTGTTAATATTTTGGTCTAATTACTTTTTTTCTCTTTTCAATTACACAGACAATCATTGGTTTTGTCTTTCTGCTCTTTTCTAAATTTCAGTTCATACCATTCAGTTCAGTACTTTTCTCTTTTTCACTGAATATCATGTAGTAAACATTTTTCCACTCAAGGAACATTTCTAGGGCCCAATTTACATTATGCCACAGTAACCACTGAAATATGCAATGAGTGAGAGTCAGAGAAAGTTTTGAATTCCTAAATTTTCTTTTGTGGCAGCCTTTCTGCAGCTGTTATGAGAAATGCTGCTTTTGTCAAAAAATTCTCTTGGCTCTTATCACCTGATGGTTACTTATTCCACAGAGCTGTAACACTCTTAGCCAGTGAGGCGTCCACAGGGGTACTCTGAGTAGTGGAAATAGGGAGTCCTATAGTTCACTACTGGGCTTTCCAGGTGGCACTAGTGGTAAAGAACCTGCAAGGCAATACAGGAGGCATTAGAAATGTGGATTCGATCCTTGAGTCCGATTCCTTGGTCAGGAAGATCCCTGTAGAAAGAAATGGCAACCCACTCCAGTATTCTTTCTTTCTTTTGGGGGGGCACTTCTATTTGTCTTTCATTTATCTATTTTCATCCATCTTTGTTCTCTGACCCGTTTGGGCCTCCCAGTGCAATGGCCTCTGTTGTCGCAGAGCACCGGCTCTGGGCGCATGCGCTCCCTAGCTCTGGCTCAGTAGTTGGACACATCAGTCCAGCCATTCCACGACATGTGGGATCTTCCCAGGCTGTGATCGAACCGGCGCTGCTTGCACTGCAAGGCAGTGTCCTTACCCACTGGACCACCAGGCAAGCCCCCACTCCAGTATTCTTGTCTTGAAAATCCCATGAACAGAGGAGCCTGGAGGGCTACAGTCCATAGGTTTGAAAAGAATTGGACATGACTAAAGTGACGTAGCATGAGCGTAGTTCATTATTAGTTGACTTATCTTTAACTTTCCCTTCATACACTCATAAATAACACACAAAACTTTTATGTCCATTCTTTGAAGTACCTTTTTTTTTTTTCAAGTATCAGGATGGGAAAGTATGTCTTAGTACCAAAAATACTGTAAAAATATAGTAAAGGTAACATTAATGAGAATTGGTAATACTGGTGAATTTTCATAGCCTGGTGGTTTAGGTATTCTACAGACAGATGGGATTCAAATAGGACCCTGGAAACACCCAAAACCCCAGATTATGAAGTCTTGGAAGACTGAAGATTTCAAGCTAAATGTGAACATACGTGTCTTATGTAAGATGAGAGACTCAGCTATTGCATTGCAAGTAACAGATGCAGAGTGAGGGTAGGGAGGAAAGTTGTTTGCTTTTTCTTTTTAATGTTTTGGCCTACAGTTTATCCCATCTCTTCCTTTCCCCATCAGACATGCCAAGAACACTTAGTAGATTCATAATGCTGAACTAGCAACTGAGTTTGAAGTTGGGGGCAGGTATGGGGGAGATGAAAACCAAGGGACTCCATTAGAAATTGCCTCTGCTATCTCATTAATCCCTAACAGCAAATAATACACACAGAACTTAGGCTACTGAAGTCTCCAAAGAATATCATTTTTTTTGAGGGGTTATAACAAATTAAAGAAATAAATTAAGTCACTGACCCAGCAGGGGAGTGCCTGAAACCCTGGGCTCTGTAGTCTTTACTGCTGTTCTGAAATTACAGTGGCAAAGAGGCCTTTTCTTGAAATATATGTATTTGAAATGTATATTACATGTGTATATGTAAATTGCCAATGTAGTTTTCCTTTTTGTTTTATTACTAGTCTTGCAAGTGTGCCTTCTAAGTCGTTCTGTTGTATCTGACTCTTTGTGACCCTATGGACTGTAGCCCATCAGGCTCCTCTGTCCTTGGGATTCTCTAGGCAAGAATACTGGGGTGGGCTGCCATGCCCTTCTCTAGGGAGCCCTGCAACCCAGGGATCAAACCCACATCTCTTTATATTTCCTGCATTGGCAGGTAGGTTCTTTACCACTGGCACTACCTGGGAAGCCCTGGTACTCCATCCCCCGTCTTCTGCACCCCGAGTCCCAAAATTTGTATCTGCTACTAATTCCAAATGGAGATTAACAGTTGTCAAATGGAGCGGAAGTATAAATTTGGTGTTCATTTATATAGAAACAGATACACAGTCCAACTTTTTTTTCTGGCTAGCTTATTTATTTCCTTGCTTTATGATTTTGGGCTTCCCTGGGAGCTCAGCTAGTAAAGAATCCTCCTGCAATGCAGGAGACCTGGGTTCAATCCTTAGGTTGGGAAGATACCCTAGAGAAGGGAAAGGTTACCCACTCCAGTGTTCTTGCCTGGAGAATTCCATGGCTCATCCATGGGTCACAAAGATTTGGACATGACTGAGGTACTTTCACTTTATGGGTTGCTTAGAGTAATTTTCTGGGATTGGTCTCATTACAAAGTACAGCTGCTAATGTCTCTTCTCATTTTTAAAAAATCATTACTTTTATAGTTGAGTCCAGCTTTCTAGGGTTTGCATAATAGTGTCCATTAACTATTGGTCAGAGGTTGTGCTTAAGTGCTTTTAGTCATTAAAATGTTAGTCGCTCACTCATGCCTGACTCCTTGGGACCCCAAGGACTAGCCCACCAGGCTACTGAAGTCTCCAAAGAATATCATTTTTTGAGGGGTTATAACAAATTAAAGAAATAAATTAAGTCACTGACCCAGCAGGGAGTGCCTGAAACCCTGGGCTCTGTAGTCTTTACTGCTGTTCTGAAATTACAGTGGCAAAGAGGCCTTTTCTTGAAATATATGTATTTGAAATGTATATTACATGTGTATATGTAAATTGCCAATGTAGTTTTCCTTTTTGTTTTATTACTAGTCTTGCAAGTGTGCCTTCTAAGTCGTTCTGTTGTATCTGACTCTTTGTGACCCTATGGACTGTAGCCCATCAGGCTCCTCTGTCCTTGGGATTCTCTAGGCAAGAATACTGGGGTGGGCTGCCATGCCCTTCTCTAGGGAGCCCTGCAACCCAGGGATCAAACCCACATCTCTTTATATTTCCTGCATTGGCAGGTAGGTTCTTTACCACTGGCACTACCTGGGAAGCCCTGGTACTCCATCCCCCGTCTTCTGCACCCCGAGTCCCAAAATTTGTATCTGCTACTAATTCCAAATGGAGATTAACAGTTGTCAAATGGAGCGGAAGTATAAATTTGGTGTTCATTTATATAGAAACAGATACACAGTCCAACTTTTTTTTTTTCTGGCTAGCTTATTTATTTCCTTGCTTTATGATTTTGGGCTTCCCTGGGAGCTCAGCTAGTAAAGAATCCTCCTGCAATGCAGGAGACCTGGGTTCAATCCTTAGGTTGGGAAGATACCCTAGAGAAGGGAAAGGTTACCCACTCCAGTGTTCTTGCCTGGAGAATTCCATGGCTCATCCATGGGTCACAAAGATTTGGACATGACTGAGGTACTTTCACTTTATGGGTTGCTTAGAGTAATTTTCTGGGATTGGTCTCATTACAAAGTACAGCTGCTAATGTCTCTTCTCATTTTTAAAAAATCATTACTTTTATAGTTGAGTCCAGCTTTCTAGGGTTTGCATAATAGTGTCCATTAACTATTGGTCAGAGGTTGTGCTTAAGTGCTTTTAGTCATTAAAATGTTAGTCGCTCACTCATGCCTGACTCCTTGGGACCCCAAGGACTAGCCCACCAGGCTCCTCTGTCCATGGGATTCTCCAGGTAAGAATACTGGAATGGGTTACCCTTCCCCTCTCCAGGGGATCTTCTTGGCCCAGGGATTGAACCTGGGTTTCCTGCACTGCCAGTAGATTCTTTACTATCTATGCCACCAGGGAAGCCTTTCAGTCAGTAAAGCTTCCATCTTTACCAACGTAAAGGTGTGCAGGGGTTGGGTTACATTAAAAAGTAAGGAAGTCTACTGTTCTTCTCCAGTTGTTACTTGTAGCTGAGTTTCCTTCTGCCCTTCACAGGGGCATTTGCACACTCCTACAGGGACACGTAAAGTCACTGGAGACCTCTTTCTGATTGTACATCCAAGTTTCAGGAAACTCATTCTGGGCAGTGTTATGAAGAGTGGGTTGGAAGAAGGATGTCTGGACTTAAGTTAATGAGACTATTTCACTGATTTATTTTAGAATTCAAAAAAGAAATTCAAGAGGCTTCCCTGGTGGTCCAGTGGGTAAGGACACTGCTTTGCAGTGCAAGGGGCACCGGATTGATCCCTGGCCTGGGAGGATCCCACGTGCCGTGGAGCGGCTGGACTGATGTGTCCAACTACCGAGCTGGAGCTCTGGACCGCATGTACCCAGAGCCGGTGCTCTGTGACTAGAGAGGCCAGTAAATTCACTTGAGGAGCCACAGAATCACAACTGTGTGCACCTCTAAGACTCATAATCCAAAGATTTGTCTATAAAACTCATAAAATAATATGGACTAGGTAAATGGGAACCCCTAGACTTGTTTAATTGGCAGTGTGTATGGTCATATGTGATGGTTCTAAAACAACATTTCAGCAAACAATGATGACAATGAAAAAGAGCAGATGTTGTCAAGTCTTGACACAGAAATACAGTACAAAGGGTATAAAGGATTTAAGATCAATTGTCCTAAAGCAAAGATTCCAGAAAGCTGGTCTAAAATAGTTCTCATGTGTTTCAGATATAATTCAGTGGAAGGAAAAAACCATGTTTTTCCATTTCCAAAAAGAGTAGAAAAGCTAGAAATGTCTATAGCCATGGTAATTTTATTGAATTTAAGATAGTGTCTCCTGATTATTCTCAAATAATAAGTCTAGATACTTGGCTAATCTCCTGTCCTAGATATCTTTAAGAAAAAAAACACAGATGGTTGGCTCTCTTTTCATCTGATTTAAATACATGGCTGGAGCCTTAATACTGCATCGAGGGCATTATTTTCCCCTTATATCTCATTCTATGGCATGCAATATAATTATACAATAGTATGGCCATTCCCTTGATGCTGAGGAAAAGGGTGAACAGGGTGCCAATCCTTTTATTTTAGTTATCTATGATTAGCATATAAAGAGTAAAAACTACTGGATTGGGAATGGGATACTTCAACTGTCTTAGACTGACCGACTAGCTATCTTATTTTGGTCACCTGTAAAACAAGTCAGTAAAATTAAGTGATTATTTCTCAATTCCTTTTTAGTTAGAAATGTAAAGGTCCCATGTGCCACAGATACATCATTATGTTGGTTTATTTTTCTCTTTAAACAATAGAGAATCCTTCTGCCATTTATGATGAATTAGGAAATTATGACTAACTCATCTTCTCAGATCAACTAGAAAACCTGGACAAAGCATAAAATACATTTTTACTGATGCATTAGAAACCGAACAAGTTATTGATGAACTACAGAGTCAAAACTAGGGAGGAGAGTGAAAGCCAGAGAAGAACACGCTGATTTTAGAGTTCTTTTTCTCCTAAAGCCATCTATATATATCTGAAATGGTTAAGTTCTTAAGATCATAAAATGACAACAATGTCTTATGGGATTTTCAAATATGTAGAATTAATATACATAATAATAAGAACATATAAGATGGGGGAATAAATGGAATTAAAATGTTTTTAGGACTTTGTATTGCCTGGAAAGGGGTAAAAGTATGGATTTCTACTAGGCTTTCCTTAAGGCAAAGAAGCATTTTATAATCTTTGGGGTATAATGTTTTAACTCAGATATTTGTTAAGTAAGATTAAGTAAGCACATTTCTGGAGGGACTTCCCTGGCGGTCCAGTAGTTAAGACTCCATGCTTCCACTATAGAAAGGTGGGGGTTTGATCCTTCATGGGGGAACCAAGATCCCACATGCCCATGGTACAGCAAAATCAATACAATAAAATATTGGAATAACAGCAACAAGACCCTGTCCCTTGCCACAGAAGAAAAAAAAAAAAAGAACAAAAATGTTTCTTGAGGTCTGATAACCTTGTGCCAATTTTAAATTTTGAAAATGTCTTCATTTGAATATGTTACATACAAAAAAAATTGACCTTTCCAAGAAAAACAGTTCAAAGAATCATACAGATGCTCAAATTCAACTTCATATTCATTTGTTCAGAAAAAAAATTACCTGAAGGTGACTTTGAAGGAGAATATCCCTTGTTTTAAGGCTGGAAGTTTTGGAAAGGGCACAGCATTTTTAATCCATTGTTGGCTGAAAGGTATGTCACAGATCTGATCACTCTGCTTCTAAAGTAGTACATATGAACAAATTCTTTTAACAGGCCAGATTGCTTGAAGGGTTGTGAACCATTTCCTAACTTTAGATATTACTGCTTACCTTTAAATGAAGACAGGTACAGAAAAGATAACAGAACGAGAAAGCAATCAGGTGACTCAGTCTATATCAAACAATTCTGTGAGCCAGTTGGGTTCACAGATTCTCGAAGGTAAGAATTAGTATGTTTTTAGTACCTGGAAGGAGCTAGGTCTTCTGGATTGGATAAGACGCTGCTTGGGCTAAAAACTCAGATAAAGGGGGTTGTAATCTTGATCTGCTACTTACTAGCTTTGATCTTGGCCAAGTCACTTGCTAACTCTGTTGGTTTCATTTTTTTAATATGGGTAAAGCAATTTAGCATAAAGCAGTTGAATTCACAAGAATAAGAATAACGTTTAAAATGTTTAAAAATGTGTTGTAAAGAGAGAAGCATATACAAGCATAGGGAATTATTCTTATTTCAAATTATATGTCACACAATTCAAGTCAGTAGCATTTATCACTGGTTACAAAGAGATGAACACATTTATAGTTCATATGAAAATGAAACCAAGACTGTTCATTTGAGCTAAAAGTTGCTTAAACAATTATAGTAAATTTAGATTTTCACAGCGAGTAGGCTAACAATTTGCTGGGGACCAAGATCCACTCCATGAACAATCAACAATAAAAGTTGGGGTTTGATCATGGGGAACCAAGATCCCACATGTCCCTTTGGAATAACAGCAACAAGACCCTGTCCCTTGCCACAGAAGAAAAAAAAAAAAAGAACAAAAATGTTTCTTGAGGTCTGATAACCTTGTGCCAATTTTAAATTTTGAAAATGTCTTCATTTGAATATGTTACATACAAAAAAAATTGACCTTTCCAAGAAAAACAGTTCAAAGAATCATACAGATGCTCAAATTCAACTTCATATTCATTTGTTCAGAAAAAAAATTACCTGAAGGTGACTTTGAAGGAGAATATCCCTTGTTTTAAGGCTGGAAGTTTTGGAAAGGGCACAGCATTTTTAATCCATTGTTGGCTGAAAGGTATGTCACAGATCTGATCACTCTGCTTCTAAAGTAGTACATATGAACAAATTCTTTTAACAGGCCAGATTGCTTGAAGGGTTGTGAACCATTTCCTAACTTTAGATATTACTGCTTACCTTTAAATGAAGACAGGTACAGAAAAGATAACAGAACGAGAAAGCAATCAGGTGACTCAGTCTATATCAAACAATTCTGTGAGCCAGTTGGGTTCACAGATTCTCGAAGGTAAGAATTAGTATGTTTTTAGTACCTGGAAGGAGCTAGGTCTTCTGGATTGGATAAGACGCTGCTTGGGCTAAAAACTCAGATAAAGGGGGTTGTAATCTTGATCTGCTACTTACTAGCTTTGATCTTGGCCAAGTCACTTGCTAACTCTGTTGGTTTCATTTTTTTAATATGGGTAAAGCAATTTAGCATAAAGCAGTTGAATTCACAAGAATAAGAATAACGTTTAAAATGTTTAAAAATGTGTTGTAAAGAGAGAAGCATATACAAGCATAGGGAATTATTCTTATTTCAAATTATATGTCACACAATTCAAGTCAGTAGCATTTATCACTGGTTACAAAGAGATGAACACATTTATAGTTCATATGAAAATGAAACCAAGACTGTTCATTTGAGCTAAAAGCAGTTGCTTAAACAATTATAGTAAATTTAGATTTTCACAGCGAGTAGGCCTTGGGAAGGATTTCAATTTTGTCGTGCACTATATATATGCTGATAACAAACTACCTGTCATATTTTAAATTTATTTTCTTTTCAGTAAGTATTCTTTTACATGTGGTGCTTATTTTACTCTATTTTTCATCATGGGTACACAGAACATGCAAAAACAGAATATTAGCATGACCAGATTTTCAGTAATCTATTAAATAGCTTAAATCTGGAATTTTCTTTTTAAGCAAATCACATATTATTACAGAAATAAATGCATTTGGATAATTTGGCATTTCATATTTAAAGGTATCAATTGTTACTCTGAAACAATGGACAACAAAAATGTCCTGCTTAGGGACTTCCCTTGTGGTCCAGTGGTTAAGACTATGTTTTCAATACAGGGAGCAGGTGTCTAATATCTGGTCTGGAAACTAAGATCTCACATGCCTCCAAAAATGAATAAACAAAGAAAACAATAAGTTAAAAATATTTCCAACCTAATCCTAAATAAATGTAAGGAAAATTGTGTTTGAGAGTGTTAATTATAGATTGTCTGAGAAAATTCAAGGTATAAAGTTCAGAGCTAGTGATCATGTCACAGTTTCCAAAAGACTCCTCATTTAAGTCTCTGGAATCTTATGTGTGAAAGTAAAAAAAAAAAAAAAAAGTGCTTTCCTGATGTTCAGAGTTAATGTGATTTTATTTCAAGAATCACATTTTGTTAGCTGTGAATAAGAGGGAAGACCAGCATGATAGGAATGCCAGAAACCTGTCAGTGACTATTACTACAATTCGAAGTCTTTCAAGATGATTTTGGTGCCAGTGCCCATAAAATGAGGTCGGAATTATAAAATACATAGACTTGATGAGATGGGTTCCTTATTAATGCCACAGAGAAATCTGTTTTAAGTTTAATAGGGTGGGATACCAAGTCACATCCTTAGATCCTGACACATGAATCATCATTAAATAAATAATTGAAGTTATTTAAGGGTTCCCATCTTATTAATGCCACAGAGAAAATGAAACCAAGACTGTTCATTTGAGCTAAAAGCAGTTGCTTAAACAATTATAGTAAATTTAGATTTTCACAGCGAGTAGGCCTTGGGAAGGATTTCAATTTTGTCGTGCACTATATATATGCTGATAACAAACTACCTGTCATATTTTAAATTTATTTTCTTTTCAGTAAGTATTCTTTTACATGTGGTGCTTATTTTACTCTATTTTTCATCATGGGTACACAGAACATGCAAAAACAGAATATTAGCATGACCAGATTTTCAGTAATCTATTAAATAGCTTAAATCTGGAATTTTCTTTTTAAGCAAATCACATATTATTACAGAAATAAATGCATTTGGATAATTTGGCATTTCATATTTAAAGGTATCAATTGTTACTCTGAAACAATGGACAACAAAAATGTCCTGCTTAGGGACTTCCCTTGTGGTCCAGTGGTTAAGACTATGTTTTCAATACAGGGAGCAGGTGTCTAATATCTGGTCTGGAAACTAAGATCTCACATGCCTCCAAAAATGAATAAACAAAGAAAACAATAAGTTAAAAATATTTCCAACCTAATCCTAAATAAATGTAAGGAAAATTGTGTTTGAGAGTGTTAATTATAGATTGTCTGAGAAAATTCAAGGTATAAAGTTCAGAGCTAGTGATCATGTCACAGTTTCCAAAAGACTCCTCATTTAAGTCTCTGGAATCTTATGTGTGAAAGTAAAAAAAAAAAAAAAAAGTGCTTTCCTGATGTTCAGAGTTAATGTGATTTTATTTCAAGAATCACATTTTGTTAGCTGTGAATAAGAGGGAAGACCAGCATGATAGGAATGCCAGAAACCTGTCAGTGACTATTACTACAATTCGAAGTCTTTCAAGATGATTTTGGTGCCAGTGCCCATAAAATGAGGTCGGAATTATAAAATACATAGACTTGATGAGATGGGTTCCTTATTAATGCCACAGAGAAATCTGTTTTAAGTTTAATAGGGTGGGATACCAAGTCACATCCTTAGATCCTGACACATGAATCATCATTAAATAAATAATTGAAGTTATAATTTTTGGCAAAGAACTTCAAGAGATAGATGCAACCCAGATGATGGTCTTGGAGAGTTTCTGATCCATGAAGTCTTACACCAACAATAATGGAGAGGTTGTCACTACAGCCACCTACAAGATTCAAAATACTGCTAAAGCTTATGGGAAAGGATTTTCTCACCTTGAGTCCTTCTTCCTCTCCTTGTGGGCCTTATCCTTACTGAGCCCATGGTTGTTTTTCTTCTTTCTCTCCATGCTTTTCCTTTCTATCTCCCTGTTCCATGGAGCACCTTTCCTCCTCCCAGCCATACCCCTGGACTCTCACCACTCTTCCTCCCATGGCTCGTAGGCCTAAACAATTATATTCCAAGTCATAACAATGTGATAGTCAGCAAATATGTCAAAGTCAGCTTTCTGGATCTGTTATATTTTTATCCTCTTCTGTAATCACCTAATTCATTTCCACTCTTTGCTTTGTTTGTGTAGATCTAGCTACACAAAAACTTTTTTTTTTCTTTTTTTTCATTTTTGACCCTTCCTTCCTTGCCTCCTTCCTTCCCTCCTTCCTCTCTTTCCTTTCATTCTCTTCTTCCTGGGCTGAAATTAAACTGAGTAATACTTTAGTATCTGTTCTCATTCTAAGTCCTTCACAAGGTCTCTTGTTTTGAGTTTTATTCCTTCCTGGGGCTCTGCGTGAATATCAGAAGTCCCTCAAGTGTCTTCAAGGAGAATGCAGAATCTAATTGGTAACAGGTTCTTATAGCGACAGAATGTTTTACCCTGTGGGAATAGGATTTACTTGTATCATATATATTTATCTCAAGGTGCCAGATTGGAAGTGCAACAGAGAGGGTGAGGACACCCAGATACTGAAGAGCTTCCCAAATTCTGGAAAGTTGTTTTTGTCTTTTAACTTTTCTTTACTGGGTACAACCTGAGAAATGGTACAAAAGATGGTATATAACAAAGAATCCAGGGCTTCCCCTGGTGGTCCAGTGGGTAAGGACACTGCCTTGCAGTGCAAGGGGCGCCGGTTCGATTCCTGGCCTGGGAAGATCCCACATGCCGCGGAGCGGCTGGACTGATGTGTGCAATTACCGAGCCGGAGCTCTGGAACGCATGCACCCAGAGCCGGTGCTCTGCAACGACAGACGCCACCACGATGGAAGGCCCACAGGAGCCAAAGAACGAAGATAGATGAAAATAAAGACCAATAGAAATGGCCCGCCCATCCCCCTCCCTCCCCAACCCACCCCCAAAAGATAAAACAGACAAACAACAAAAAAACAAAGAATCCAGAGTAGAGAGGGAAGATATAATTACTCAGGACCATGGAAACTTCTTTCAAGTAGACTCAGCATAGTAAGACAGAATTGAACATTGTTCACTAATAATATTTATCCAGAGATGCTTAAGAAAAAAGACATCTGAAATGATCTGAAGAAAGCAACTCTATCCAAGCTCTTTTAAGGTCACTTAATCTATTTTACTGCAGATGTTAAAAGTTCAAATTTTCTGTTGTTTCATGACTATTTTTTTTAAAAAATTTCCTTTTATTTTCAATTTTGTTTGTATTTTTATCTTTTGGCTGGGTTGTGAGGCATGTGGGCTCTAATTCCCTGATCGGTCCTTGAGCCTGCATCCCTTACATTGGAAGCAAGGAATCTTAACCCCTGGACCACCAGGGACGTCCCCTGTTTTTATGTTAGTTTGTGAGAAAATGAGAGAATCTGACTATCTTACTTAAATCCTCAAGATAATTGATGTCAGATCAATTATTTTTAGTACAAAGAATAGAAAACTACCTCCACTATCTCCCTCCAAGTTGCCAAGTGAATCTATCTTCTTTGAACCACACCTGTACATATTCTATTCAGTCCCCTTTGGATGTTTCCTTACAGTGACAAAAAGCTGGGGTAGAAATCAGACAGGCATGACCCTCCAAGTACATATGTCATCATATACAGATACATTCCTTTGGGAAGGCTCAGTTTCAACATTTTTTAAGAGAAAAGGAAGGAGGAGGAAGACAGGGAAGGAGAAATGAATGGAGGGAGAAGAGAAAGGGGAAAAGGGAAAATCTTGTATGACAATGCCTAGGTTACTAAGCATTTTGAAGAAGAAAACATATGTCATAAGCTGGTTCACACGTATATGTTCAGTAAGTTTTCATTATTATATTATTAGCAGTAAAGTCTGAATAAAACAAAACAGTTTATTTTTATATCTTTTGGCATTTTTGCTTGGGTAAAAGATATTGGAGGACAGTCCAGTGATAAGAAAGCCAGGATATTATAAAATCAGTGGGGAGAACTTCTAAGGGGAAGTGATAGTTCATTGTAATTGATGCTGCAGAGAAGAAAGCAGGACTGAGGGTGGAGAAAACCCTTTACCTAAAGGTCTATTCATAATGGAAGATGTGCTTCAGACTACCTTCTGATAACCACTCTGCAACTGATCTGCCTTGGCTTTGGATACCACGTCATATCAGTTGCACAGCTTCTTGGTGGAGGAAGAAGTCTCTTTATTTTGAAGTGATCTGTGTCCTACTTACTTGGGCATCTCTGGTGGCTCACTGGTAAAGAACCCACCTGCCAATGCAGAAGATGCAGGTTTAATCCCTGGGTCAGGAAGATCGCTTGGAACAGAAAATGACAATCCTCTCTAGTATTCTTGTCAGGAAGTCCCTGGTGGGTTATAGTCCATGAGGTTCACAAAAGAGTTGGACACAACTGGGCAACTAAACAGTTGTTTAAACACCATCCTAAATTTGATGTGAATTTAAGTTAAATTCAGCTTCTTCATGATAAAGTCACTTGCAGATAACTTCCAGAATGAGAGAATCTGACTATCAAAACCTAAGATAATTGATGTCAGATCAATTATTTAGTACAAAGAATAGAAAACTACCTCCACTATCTCCCTCCAAGTTGCCAAGTGAATCTATCTTCTTTGAACCACACCTGTACATATTCTATTCAGTCCCCTTTGGATGTTTCCTTACAGTGACAAAAAGCTGGGGTAGAAATCAGACAGGCATGACCCTCCAAGTACATATGTCATCATATACAGATACATTCCTTTGGGAAGGCTCAGTTTCAACATTTTTTAAGAGAAAAGGAAGGAGGAGGAAGACAGGGAAGGAGAAATGAATGGAGGGAGAAGAGAAAGGGAAAGGAAAGTCTTGTATGACAATGCCTAGGTTACTAAGCATTTTGAAGAAGAAAACATATGTCATAAGCTGGTTCACACGTATATGTTCAGTAAGTTTTCATTATTATATTATTAGCAGTAAAGTCTGAATAAAACAAAACAGTTTATTTTTATATCTTTTGGCATTTTTGCTTGGGTAAAAGATATTGGAGGACAGTCCAGTGATAAGAAAGCCAGGATATTATAAAATCAGTGGGGAGAACTTCTAAGGGGAAGTGATAGTTCATTGTAATTGATGCTGCAGAGAAGAAAGCAGGACTGAGGGTGGAGAAAACCCTTTACCTAAAGGTCTATTCATAATGGAAGATGTGCTTCAGACTACCTTCTGATAACCACTCTGCAACTGATCTGCCTTGGCTTTGGATACCACGTCATATCAGTTGCACAGCTTCTTGGTGGAGGAAGAAGTCTCTTTATTTTGAAGTGATCTGTGTCCTACTTACTTGGGCATCTCTGGTGGCTCACTGGTAAAGAACCCACCTGCCAATGCAGAAGATGCAGGTTTAATCCCTGGGTCAGGAAGATCGCTTGGAACAGAAAATGACAATCCTCTCTAGTATTCTTGTCAGGAAGTCCCTGGTGGGTTATAGTCCATGAGGTTCACAAAAGAGTTGGACACAACTGGGCAACTAAACAGTTGTTTAAACACCATCCTAAATTTGATGTGAATTTAAGTTAAATTCAGCTTCTTCATGATAAAGTCACTTGCAGATAACTTCCAGGTGGCTCAATCGTAAAGAATCCATCTGCCAATGCAGGAAATGCAGGAGATGTGGGTTAGATGTGTGGGTCAGGAAGATTCCCTGAAGGAGGAAATAACCCACTCCAGTATTCCTGCCTGTAAAATCCCACGGACAGAGGAGCCTGGAGGACTATATTCCATAGGGTCACAAAGAGTCATCCATGACTGAGCAACTGAGCAAATTAATAATTGGCCAGGAAAAGAGACTACAAGTGACTTTAAGAAGATAACGCAGGAACTTCCCTGGTGGTACAGTGGCTAAGACTCTGAGCTCCAAATGCAGGAGGCCCAGGTTCAATCCCTGTTCAGGAAACTAGACCCCACATACCGCAACTAAAGATCCCACTTGCTGTAATCACTGACTCAATGAACATGAGCTTGAGCAAGCTCCAGGAGATGGTGAAAAACAGGGAAGCCTGGCATGCTGCAGTTGATCGGGTCAGAAAGAGTCAGACACAAATGAGCAACACAATGTTCACTTTTGAGTCCTCTAGAAGGCAGATGCTGAGATGAGAAATGGATGCTAGCACTCCTCTTGGAGGTATATGTCAGGGCAGTGAAGGTGGGAGCAAAAGAGAAGGAAGCAAGATAAAATGGAATGTATTAGCCCTTAGATGTTAACACTTCATCACAAGCTATAGCAGATTACTTAGTAGAATCGTTAATTTTGTACATGGGATACTCTAGAAGGTTGATGAGAGGAAACTTCACTCCAGAATAATTCTCTTCTATCTGCCACTTCCAACTGGCCAAGTTCTACCACACGAGGAGCTACCTGTCTTCTGGGCTGTGTCGTTTGGGGCCTCCACCACTTCTCCACAAGCAGATCCTGCATGCCACAACATAATGTTTTATTAAAATCAAGTACTGGTGGAATCTAAGAAGGCTAAAAAGAGTTATGCCCTGATACATACGGTTATGGTCTATCCTTTCAGGGATGACATCAGCCCAGGATTTAAGCAGTTGTCCTGACACTATACAAAAGCTGGTTAATTCATATTACATGCATTAAAATTCATGAGAGATTTTCAGGAAATCCAACTCAAAAGAAAATGGCCATTTCTCAGATATTTCAACATATACATCCGGTGTTGAGTATTATTAAAAGAGTTTGAATTGGAACTTAACCAAGAACAATCTCAAGGTCTAAAGTGTCTGCCACAGAAGCAAAAATTTCAGGGAAATGCTACATTTCAGGGCTTAAGGGTTTATTTAACTTGTCCATATACAGTTTGAAAGCTGCGTTTGAAATTTGCGCACACATGTAAATTGACATATAGCCCTGGGCCATTGGTACAACTGGGTCACTACAAGTGACTTTAAGAAGATAACGCAGGAACTTCCCTGGTGGTACAGTGGCTAAGACTCTGAGCTCCAAATGCAGGAGGCCCAGGTTCAATCCCTGTTCAGGAAACTAGACCCCACATACCGCAACTAAAGATCCCACTTGCTGTAATCACTGACTCAATGAACATGAGCTTGAGCAAGCTCCAGGAGATGGTGAAAAACAGGGAAGCCTGGCATGCTGCAGTTGATCGGGTCAGAAAGAGTCAGACACAAATGAGCAACACAATGTTCACTTTTGAGTCCTCTAGAAGGCAGATGCTGAGATGAGAAATGGATGCTAGCACTCCTCTTGGAGGTATATGTCAGGGCAGTGAAGGTGGGAGCAAAAGAGAAGGAAGCAAGATAAAATGGAATGTATTAGCCCTTAGATGTTAACACTTCATCACAAGCTATAGCAGATTACTTAGTAGAATCGTTAATTTTGTACATGGGATACTCTAGAAGGTTGATGAGAGGAAACTTCACTCCAGAATAATTCTCTTCTATCTGCCACTTCCAACTGGCCAAGTTCTACCACACGAGGAGCTACCTGTCTTCTGGGCTGTGTCGTTTGGGGCCTCCACCACTTCTCCACAAGCAGATCCTGCATGCCACAACATAATGTTTTATTAAAATCAAGTACTGGTGGAATCTAAGAAGGCTAAAAAGAGTTATGCCCTGATACATACGGTTATGGTCTATCCTTTCAGGGATGACATCAGCCCAGGATTTAAGCAGTTGTCCTGACACTATACAAAAGCTGGTTAATTCATATTACATGCATTAAAATTCATGAGAGATTTTCAGGAAATCCAACTCAAAAGAAAATGGCCATTTCTCAGATATTTCAACATATACATCCGGTGTTGAGTATTATTAAAAGAGTTTGAATTGGAACTTAACCAAGAACAATCTCAAGGTCTAAAGTGTCTGCCACAGAAGCAAAAATTTCAGGGAAATGCTACATTTCAGGGCTTAAGGGTTTATTTAACTTGTCCATATACAGTTTGAAAGCTGCGTTTGAAATTTGCGCACACATGTAAATTGACATATAGCCCTGGGCCATTGGTACAACTGGGTCACTACAAAATAGATTTGCAAATGCCATATCTCCTTCTGCTCTTTAACTTGAAGTGAAATATCTGACCTTCTCTGTTTAAGAGAAGCCAATTTATTCCATCTCTGTGTAATTTTAACCCCTGTGCTCTTATGACAAGGTCCAACTATCACAAAAGTGAGTCTCCAATGAATATTTTCTGTTCCTCTTTCCTCTCCTTGTTCCCCCATTTTAAAATATAATGGATAGGTTGGAAAGTGAGTGGCCTCACACTAATAAAATCTTCTGCCCTGGTAGCCCAGGATGATAGAAGTTTATAAATAATAGATGTCTAATTAAAAACTCTGTGGAGATAACTCAGCATCCTTCTGCTAATTAGGTGGGTACTCCCATCTTATGTAACTGTGCAGCTCATTGCTAGGCTTTCTCAAAAAATACAGGGGGAGAAAAGATAACTGAATATTAGTGATTGTTAGAAATATAAGTCATCCTATGTATCAAGCATTGCATTATAATGGCATAAAGATTAGGCAGAATCATGTCAAAAGTAGCCTGTGAATTGCAAGAGAATGAGTCATAGAAGAGCCTTCTTTCCCACCACCTTTGGAGTTGCGTTTATTTCACAATTAACAATGTGTCTTTCTGACAGTGTGTCTAAGGTGTCTTTCTGAAAACTTGTCCTGTGACTTCAGGATTTAATATCACACTGAAGTCATTTTTATATACATTTTTACAGTCATATTCCACTGAGCTGTCAGAACAAATCTTTCAAAAGGATGAGTCAGATCTTGATGATGATGACATCTCAACACTCCAGTGACTTCGCATCACATTTAAAATAAAATCCAAAGTTGAAGGCTTACAAGGCCCTACTTGACCTGGTCATTGGCTGTCTCACAGATTTGAGCCTCCAATTTCCTCCCCCACACTGTGCCCACAGGTGAGACGGAGTTTCCTGTAGAAAATGGATCATTTTTCACACGTTGCAGGAAGTATGTACGTCGGTACCCTTTTGGTTCACTGGGAGACTATTCAGACCCAGACAGCTGGTAACTTGTCCATATACAGTTTGAAAGCTGCGTTTGAAATTTGCACACATGTAAATTGACATATAGCCCTGGGCCATTGGTACAACTGGGTCACTACAAAATAGATTTGCAAATGCCATATCTCCTTCTGCTCTTTAACTTGAAGTGAAATATCTGACCTTCTCTGTTTAAGAGAAGCCAATTTATTCCATCTCTGTGTAATTTTAACCCCTGTGCTCTTATGACAAGGTCCAACTATCACAAAAGTGAGTCTCCAATGAATATTTTCTGTTCCTCTTTCCTCTCCTTGTTCCCCCATTTTAAAATATAATGGATAGGTTGGAAAGTGAGTGGCCTCACACTAATAAAATCTTCTGCCCTGGTAGCCCAGGATGATAGAAGTTTATAAATAATAGATGTCTAATTAAAAACTCTGTGGAGATAACTCAGCATCCTTCTGCTAATTAGGTGGGTACTCCCATCTTATGTAACTGTGCAGCTCATTGCTAGGCTTTCTCAAAAAATACAGGGGGAGAAAAGATAACTGAATATTAGTGATTGTTAGAAATATAAGTCATCCTATGTATCAAGCATTGCATTATAATGGCATAAAGATTAGGCAGAATCATGTCAAAAGTAGCCTGTGAATTGCAAGAGAATGAGTCATAGAAGAGCCTTCTTTCCCACCACCTTTGGAGTTGCGTTTATTTCACAATTAACAATGTGTCTTTCTGACAGTGTGTCTAAGGTGTCTTTCTGAAAACTTGTCCTGTGACTTCAGGATTTAATATCACACTGAAGTCATTTTTATATACATTTTTACAGTCATATTCCACTGAGCTGTCAGAACAAATCTTTCAAAAGGATGAGTCAGATCTTGATGATGATGACATCTCAACACTCCAGTGACTTCGCATCACATTTAAAATAAAATCCAAAGTTGAAGGCTTACAAGGCCCTACTTGACCTGGTCATTGGCTGTCTCACAGATTTGAGCCTCCAATTTCCTCCCCCACACTGTGCCCACAGGTGAGACGGAGTTTCCTGTAGAAAATGGATCATTTTTCACACGTTGCAGGAAGTATGTACGTCGGTACCCTTTTGGTTCACTGGGAGACTATTCAGACCCAGACAGCTGGTATATTCATATGCTGCTGCTTCAGAAGGAGAAACTAGTCTCCCAGAAACTGTGGGACAGGCTGTGCTCCATCTCCCTCTGGAATATGAATACTGTCTTACTCACTTTTATTGGTTCTATCTTTTTGACAGGCTTTCTCAGGGACACGGTGGAATGCCAGGTCTGAAGAGGGGAAAATTACAAAGCAAGCATTCCTATCACTCTAGTTTTCTTTCTTTCCCAAACTTCATGAAGGCTGAAAATATTTCCAGGGTGACTTTTTAAAAAATCATTTTCAAAACAAAACAAAACAAAAATTAATCTCTAATTTTAAATAAAGACAAATCTCTAGCTTCTTTAAAGCCCCCTCTTCTGAAGGTAGGCCTTGGCATCCCCAGTTCAGTCCTGACCTAGGGAACCTGTCGCGTTCACAGATTTGAATTCAATTTACCACATTCACATGAAAGGGGACTGAATTTCTAAGCCCGATGATGGCAGTGACATTGAATACAAGATTGTGTGGCACGTTAAAGAACTTTCCTTTTATTAGTGGCTCCATAATCACATTAACTTCAACCGAAAATTTGAACTAATTCTTCCCCTAGAGGCCCGAGCGGTAATAATTGTAGAAATCTGTGGAAAAGGATAAATACAATTCAATAATTATATTGATAAATAAAATGAAAGTCAACTAATTGTGTCATTCACTCAGATGCTCACCTCGGCTGTTGCTGGCTTTATGCTCCGCTAGCTGCTAAACTTTTCTGTCACACTTCAATAAATTTAATTGTGCAGAATAAATGAGCTAATTTTTGAAGGCACAGGCTCTGTTTGCAAGATAAGGGTGGTGATTTATTGACCTCTTCCAGTGCTCTAGGAGCGTCACCCTCCTCTGCGACTGACAACCAGGCATCAGCCTTCCCCTCCCGGAGAGTTCTTGCTAAGGCCCAACCAAGCTTGCCCTCTTCTGTCTCATCTTTGTTCCTGAAGCCACTGAGTGCCTCTCTGAACTGTCTGGCAGGCCCTGCTTTCTGCTGGCTGCAGAAGAAAATTCTGTGGTTTCAGTCGTAGCTCTTTACAGGGTGATGAGTTCTTCTTCCACTTCTATGGCTATCTGAATCCTCCATTCAGTACATCCAACTGAAGACCCAGTTGTGAACTTACACCTTCCAGTGCCCCCAAGCAAAATCCAGTGTCTCTGTCGGTGTGACCTTTGTAGTGGAGACAATATTTATATTCTTGGACTTAAAAGTCCAAGGCACAGTGATGTCACACCATATCACATTTTGTTTTTTGAAAAATATATAATTTTTCAAAATGAGGCCACTTTCCGGATGTTGGATCGAGATATAGCAACGTAACTATGACCCTTCAAAATTCCAAGAATTATTTGAAGAAGCAGAATAGAATTTGTAACATAGACAATATGCCCTAAACCACATGCCTTAGTGACTGAAGTAGCTTCTCCATACACTGCCCACTGCATTATGTCCAGTTTATTTTAATGACTGATTATGTCCCATATTAGCCCTGGTATTTTACTACACACCAGAGAACTTGTATTATCTATGCTTTTTGACAGTATCCAGCTTCCAGTCCATGCCTATAATTAGTAGGTGTTCAATAAAATAAGTGTTGAATTAACACATTGATTAATGAACGAATCACATTGATATAAAGCTATCAGCTTAAAAAGAATATATGTGGATCTATTTTAGCCTGTTATGAGACAATTTGGCAAGCATGCAGTTTTAGATGAGAACTGTGGCACATTGATCTCTAAGTAGGGGGCAAAATGAGAATTTAAGAGAATCCCTTAGTGTGGGAGGAGAGAAATAACTTTTATCCATCATCACTTGGCATCTAAATGGTGCACACAAAGAAAATATGGCCAAAGTCATAATACACCTATGGATCTACTGGAGGAGGTCCTGTGGACAGACTTCCCAGACACAAATGTCGCCCACCTGCTCAGGATGGTCTCTCTGTCTGCCTTTCCTGGAAATAAGAACAGTGTTGGAATTATGAGCATGAAAATCTGGGGTTCCTAGTACTATGACTTCTTTTCTGTGATTAGGAAAAGTCACAGTGAAATTGGAAAAGGCATGAGGCAGGCCCTGCTTTCTGCTGGCTGCAGAAGAAAATTCTGTGGTTTCAGTCGTAGCTCTTTACAGGGTGATGAGTTCTTCTTCCACTTCTATGGCTATCTGAATCCTCCATTCAGTACATCCAACTGAAGACCCAGTTGTGAACTTACACCTTCCAGTGCCCCCAAGCAAAATCCAGTGTCTCTGTCGGTGTGACCTTTGTAGTGGAGACAATATTTATATTCTTGGACTTAAAAGTCCAAGGCACAGTGATGTCACACCATATCACATTTTGTTTTTTGAAAAATATATAATTTTTCAAAATGAGGCCACTTTCCGGATGTTGGATCGAGATATAGCAACGTAACTATGACCCTTCAAAATTCCAAGAATTATTTGAAGAAGCAGAATAGAATTTGTAACATAGACAATATGCCCTAAACCACATGCCTTAGTGACTGAAGTAGCTTCTCCATACACTGCCCACTGCATTATGTCCAGTTTATTTTAATGACTGATTATGTCCCATATTAGCCCTGGTATTTTACTACACACCAGAGAACTTGTATTATCTATGCTTTTTGACAGTATCCAGCTTCCAGTCCATGCCTATAATTAGTAGGTGTTCAATAAAATAAGTGTTGAATTAACACATTGATTAATGAACGAATCACATTGATATAAAGCTATCAGCTTAAAAAGAATATATGTGGATCTATTTTAGCCTGTTATGAGACAATTTGGCAAGCATGCAGTTTTAGATGAGAACTGTGGCACATTGATCTCTAAGTAGGGGGCAAAATGAGAATTTAAGAGAATCCCTTAGTGTGGGAGGAGAGAAATAACTTTTTATCCATCATCACTTGGCATCTAAATGGTGCACACAAAGAAAATATGGCCAAAGTCATAATACACCTATGGATCTACTGGAGGAGGTCCTGTGGACAGACTTCCCAGACACAAATGTCGCCCACCTGCTCAGGATGGTCTCTCTGTCTGCCTTTCCTGGAAATAAGAACAGTGTTGGAATTATGAGCATGAAAATCTGGGGTTCCTAGTACTATGACTTCTTTTCTGTGATTAGGAAAAGTCACAGTGACAAATTTATTACTGGGCAAAAAGGCTAGTAAGATATGAACGTGAGTGTATAGGTGGGTACATGAGTTTGCTCTCTTGAACAGGAGGATGGTAAATGGACTCTTTTTTAAACTGTCTTCTAAGTATCCTTATAGTTTTCAAGCTTATCTCTTCCAAATCACCTTCTTCAAGTCTGAGAACTAGGCTTGAGGAAGGGAAGAGCTGGCTGCCTTGATCTTAATGAAGACCATGTGACAGCATTGTCCCGAGCTCAGCACTACCTCCAGGAAAGAGCCTCCAGCGGTTTGCCTGCAGGAGGTCATAAAGTCAAAGCAAACCAAGACATATTCTCTACAGGAAGAAAGGAACCTTCGCACACAGGGTGCTCTCGCTGCCATTGTTTCCATCTTTGTTGCCTTAACAATGATGTATGGATAATGGCACTTGAAGAAAGAGCCCTTGAGTCGTTATTAGATTTTAGTTACCTGGTGTATCAGGCAAGAACAGAGGCTATCCTCACAGTATTGACTATCATGAAAATATCTACCTTATACTAGAAGTGGAGGAAAAACTAGGGTTTTTCTACATTGCTTTCCTCCTTTCTGACAAAGTGTTTATTGAATCCCTAACTAAAAACACTTGTGCTCTTGAACTTTTCTCCTGGAAAAAAAAATAGCGATTATTGTTTCTTTCTCAGAGGGACACAAAGAGGGATTACCACAGGAAATCCAGAGAGGTTTTAGAAGATGAGCTCGCATTGAGATAGAAGCCAGAAGCCCACTTAGCCAACGGCCTCTGCGGGACCTGGCACCGAAACGGGCAGAAGGCAGTCAGTGCCACTGAGCCCCCATGTGAAGAGGAGAATTTGGCATCTGTCCTTCTAAACCCTGTGCCCCTCAGCCTGGAGTGCTTGGGAATTCTGTGAGTCGTTGCCTGTGGCGGTGACACTGATTTGTATCTGGGTATGAACTTAAATGAAAACATGAATTGAACTCATTGCATGAGGTAGGAAACACTGCCAAATTTAACAGGATGAAATTCCAGCAGGGTGTCAGGTTTTATGGGGCTGTAGTGAAATACCTCATAGAAAGGTTTCCAGTTCATAAAACACTTTCAAAACATGCTCAGCTCTTTTAAGTTGAGGGGACATTATCATTTCTATCTATAGCATTTCTCTGCAAATTGAACTCAAATATCCTTTGGGCTGACTACACAGAGAACAGAAGAAAGAGATGGAAGAAACTTGGACCAGAGATTGCTTCCCTGAAAAGGTTTCCTCCAGGCGGAATTATGTGAGAAGAAATGACATCAGAGAATAGTGTATCGGTATACTTCTGCCAGCAAAATCCAGGCCAACTCGTTTTCACAGGTATTTAATTAATTCAGCAAATATTTACTGAGTTCCTATTTTGCGTGGGTACTGCTCTAGGCATTGGGGAGGTACAGTGGTCAGTTAGGCAAGTCTAACCTCACAGTGCCTACCTTCTGGAAGAAGAAGAAAACAACGAATAAATGGTCAGAAAATATATTGTAAAATGTCAGGTAGTGATCACTGTTAATAAGAAAATGGAATTGAGGGTGTAGGGTGACATTTTAGATAGTGTGCTTTGCAAAGGCCACTCTGAGGAGGCAAAGTGACCTGTTGAATCCAGAAAACTAATTTTATAGATTTTTGAAAGGAGATGGGTGAGCATCAGCTAATTAAAGGATTAGAAAGTTATTTATTTGACCACATCTATTGGTCTTTCATTTGTCTATTTTTCATTCATCTTTGTTCTTTGGCCCGTGTGGGTCTCCCATCGCAGTGGCCTCTGTTGTCGCAGAGCACTGGCTCTGGGCGCATGCACTTCAGAGCTCCAGCTCAGTAGTTGGAAACATCGGTCCAGCCGCTCTGCAGCACGTGAGATCTTCCCAGACCAGGGATCGAACTGGCGCCCCTTGCACTGCATGGCGGTGTCCCTACTCACTCGAAGCCCTAGAAAGTTATTTTGATTCAAAGTTGTCCCATTAAATAATCACAAGACGGACTCTCTTCTCTCTTTCAGTGGGAATTTGGGTAAAGCGTTGCATGTTTTCTTGGGAATATTCTGGTGCATGTGGCAGAGTAACTAGTATGTGTCTGCATCTTCTGTCTTAACTTTCTTTTACTTGATAGCAAGAAGCAAAAGCTGTAGGAAACGGCATGAAGAAATGTGAAAAATTTTGTCTTTCAGCCTGGGCATAAGTTGACAGAGAAAAGGAGGTGAGAGTCAGAAAAACAAGATTTGAGAAAAAGAAGGCAAAATGCAACTGAATTCTCTTTTCGGTTTTCTGTCTTTCTCTATAGCATTCTGCAAATTGAACTCAAATATCCTTTGGGCTGACTACACAGAGAACAGAAGAAAGAGATGGAAGAAACTTGGACCAGAGATTGCTTCCCTGAAAAGGTTTCCTCCAGGCGGAATTATGTGAGAAGAAATGACATCAGAGAATAGTGTATCGGTATACTTCTGCCAGCAAAATCCAGGCCAACTCGTTTTCACAGGTATTTAATTAATTCAGCAAATATTTACTGAGTTCCTATTTTGCGTGGGTACTGCTCTAGGCATTGGGGAGGTACAGTGGTCAGTTAGGCAAGTCTAACCTCACAGTGCCTACCTTCTGGAAGAAGAAGAAAACAACGAATAAATGGTCAGAAAATATATTGTAAAATGTCAGGTAGTGATCACTGTTAATAAGAAAATGGAATTGAGGGTGTAGGGTGACATTTTAGATAGTGTGCTTTGCAAAGGCCACTCTGAGGAGGCAAAGTGACCTGTTGAATCCAGAAAACTAATTTTATAGATTTTTGAAAGGAGATGGGTGAGCATCAGCTAATTAAAGGATTAGAAAGTTATTTATTTGACCACATCTATTGGTCTTTCATTTGTCTATTTTTCATTCATCTTTGTTCTTTGGCCCGTGTGGGTCTCCCATCGCAGTGGCCTCTGTTGTCGCAGAGCACTGGCTCTGGGCGCATGCACTTCAGAGCTCCAGCTCAGTAGTTGGAAACATCGGTCCAGCCGCTCTGCAGCACGTGAGATCTTCCCAGACCAGGGATCGAACTGGCGCCCCTTGCACTGCATGGCGGTGTCCCTACTCACTCGAAGCCCTAGAAAGTTATTTTGATTCAAAGTTGTCCCATTAAATAATCACAAGACGGACTCTCTTCTCTCTTTCAGTGGGAATTTGGGTAAAGCGTTGCATGTTTTCTTGGGAATATTCTGGTGCATGTGGCAGAGTAACTAGTATGTGTCTGCATCTTCTGTCTTAACTTTCTTTTACTTGATAGCAAGAAGCAAAAGCTGTAGGAAACGGCATGAAGAAATGTGAAAAAATTTTGTCTTTCAGCCTGGGCATAAGTTGACAGAGAAAAGGAGGTGAGAGTCAGAAAAACAAGATTTGAGAAAAAGAAGGCAAAATGCAACTGAATTCTCTTTTCGGTTTTCTGTCTTTCTCTATAGCTTTCTCACTAGTCTTGATAAAAAGCAAATATCTCTGCAAATTTCATTTCATTTTCCTTCAACAAACACAAATAAGGCTTATTAAAATGTCTTTCCTTTCTCCAAGGTGCAGACTCCACATTAGCAGATTTGAAAGCTCTCACATGATTCAGATGGCAATGGAGGGTTTAACGATGCCAACATCAACATACAAACCAAGAATCTTTCACATGTGGAACACTTGCTTAGAATGCATTTGAGTATGTTTGCCAAACCTGACTACAAATGGTTTATTTAGAAGTATAGGATGTGAAAAATACAAGCTGATTTTCAAAGATAGTGCCACAATGATTATTGACTGACTCCCAAATTACTGATTCATTTAAATAGCAAGATGATGCTATATGTTTTAGGGTTTCTGTATCTTGGAAGTGTGTATTGTCTAAACTAGCGCTCACTCTCATTTCTAAGAAGAAAATTAGGAGATAGTGCTTGCATGTGTATGAAAGTGCAGTAATGTGTTTTTAGTGATATATGACTGCGTGGGGGTAGGTCTAGGGGTGAAATATCTAGAAAACATCTCATCTGAACCTTAAGGTTGACAATATAGTATTTAGGTAACAAGTTTCAGCCCAGATGCTCCTCTGTCTGTGGTTAGCCTTGCAGGGAAGCTTGCTTACCCACATTCTCAGTTCTAGAGAAGGAAGGCTGACAGAGGTATAGAGCTGGATGGTAAATGGCAAAATGGGAGGCAAGGTAATAAGGCCCGGGTTGTTGTCTGATGTACTTTGGGAGGCTTGGTTCTTCCAGGTCCAAATATGACCCTGGAAAAATTTTGTCTTTCAGCCTGGGCATAAGTTGACAGAGAAAAGGAAGGTGCAGGGGGGTAACTAGTATGTGTCTGCATCTTCTGTCTTAACTTTCTTTTACTTGATAGCAAGAAGCAAAAGCTGTAGGAAACGGCATGAAGAAATGTGAAAAAATTTTGTCTTTCAGCCTGGGCATAAGTTGACAGAGAAAAGGAGGTGAGAGTCAGAAAAACAAGATTTGAGAAAGAAGGCAAAATGCAACTGAATTCTCTTTTCGGTTTTCTGTCTTTCTCTATAGCTTTCTCACTAGTCTTGATAAAAAGCAAATATCTCTGCAAATTTCATTTCATTTTCCTTCAACAAACACAAATAAGGCTTATTAAAATGTCTTTCCTTTCTCCAAGGTGCAGACTCCACATTAGCAGATTTGAAAGCTCTCACATGATTCAGATGGCAATGGAGGGTTTAACGATGCCAACATCAACATACAAACCAAGAATCTTTCACATGTGGAACACTTGCTTAGAATGCATTTGAGTATGTTTGCCAAACCTGACTACAAATGGTTTATTTAGAAGTATAGGATGTGAAAAATACAAGCTGATTTTCAAAGATAGTGCCACAATGATTATTGACTGACTCCTAAATTACTGATTCATTTAAATAGCAAGATGATGCTATATGTTTTAGGGTTTCTGTATCTTGGAAGTGTGTATTGTCTAAACTAGCGCTCACTCTCATTTCTAAGAAGAAAATTAGGAGATAGTGCTTGCATGTGTATGAAAGTGCAGTAATGTGTTTTTAGTGATATATGACTGCGTGGGGGTAGGTCTAGGGGTGAAATATCTAGAAAACATCTCATCTGAACCTTAAGGTTGACAATATAGTATTTAGGTAACAAGTTTCAGCCCAGATGCTCCTCTGTCTGTGGTTAGCCTTGCAGGGAAGCTTGCTTACCCACATTCTCAGTTCTAGAGAAGGAAGGCTGACAGAGGTATAGAGCTGGATGGTAAATGGCAAAATGGGAGGCATGGTAATAAGGCCCCGGGTTGTTGTCTGATGTACTTTGGGAGGCTTGGTTCTTCCAGGTCCAAATATGACCCTGGACAAGTTTCTCAAATTCTCTAAATCTCAGTTTCATTTCCTGTAAACCCCAAATTCTTAAGTAGCCAGACAAGGTCATATAAGAAAAAAATCCTGAATAGTAAACCCAGTTTTCTGATCCCAAGTTTAATATTTAATATATTGCCTCCTACATAAGAATGATAAATCATTAATAACCGTGCATAAGGCTTTCCCCATTGCTCCTTTAAAGTAATAATGCTATAAAGCTCAAATATAATTAATGAGTTAGGCCTTTATGTTTTCTTTGGTCCATCTTCAAGACTTTTGCTCAGTAAATTTTTGTTGAATAAATATTAGGAAAGTAATTGCTTAATTATTTTTTGAACAGCTCTGACTGACTATCCAGTGTCATTATCTTCAAAATTTGGCTCTCTAGTAACCTAATTAGGGTGGGGTAAGAGCTCAGAATTAGTACCCCAGCAGAATCTCTCCACTGCCAACTCCCACCATATCCAAATCTTTCCAGCAAGTGATCCACTAATTCTAAAAACAGAAATGGCCCCATAATTTGCAATGTCAGTGCAAAATGACAATGTAGGGTCCCTTGTCCAAAAAGTGTCAGGAATTTCAAGACAGCAACAGTAGGGAGTCAAACCAAGCCCAGGACCTTTCTGAGAGTGGGGCCCTGTGTGAGGTAACATATCATATGCCCATTAGGTCTAAAGAGATGGATGTTCACTTTAGGACCCTGAAAATGTATCCCAGTGAAGTAGATGGTAATGATGCTTATTTATTCAGCAGCAGCAAAGAAAAAAACTGAAAGAGGATACACAAAGTGTCTTATGAGTAAATCTAAACCAGTCTCAAGTTGAAAATCAGATTCATCTGTTTAAGTTTTTTTTTTTTTTTTATTTCATCTGTTTCCTTTTATTTTCTATTGTGGCAATAAATATTTTTTTAATTGGAGAATAATTGTTTACAATGCTGTGTTGGTTTCTGCTGTACAACAACATGAACCAACGATAGTTAGACATGTATGCCTTCTCTCTTGAGCCTCCCTCCCATCCACCCCTCAATCCCACCCATCTAGGTCATCACAGAACACCAGGCTGAGCTCTGTTTTATACATACAGCATTGGGTTGGAGGGAAGTAGTAAGAGTGACATTTAAAATAATTATGGGGGGGGGGGCTTCCCTGGTGGTTCAGTGGGTAAGGACACCGCCTTGCAGTGCAAGGGGCGCCGGTTCGATCCCTGGCCTGGGAAGATACCACGTGGCGCGGAGTGGCTGGACTGATAAGTCCAATTACCGAGTCAGAGCTCTGGGGTGCATGTGCCCAAAACCGGCGCTCTGCAAAGACAGAGGCCACCGCGATGGGAGGCCCACAGAAGCCAAAGAACAAAGATGGATGAAAATAGAGAAATGAAAGACCAATAGAAGTGGCCCGCCCACTCCCCTCCCTCCCCACCCCCCAAAAAAGATAAATAAACAAATGTTAAAAAAAAAAGAAAAGAAAAAAAATTATGGAAGTGAATACCATGGTAGAAGGATTATTTTTATTCCTAAAACACTGCAAGTGATCACATTTAAACAGTTTCTTTTTCTTATAAGTCTAGTGACATCAATCTATCTCTGCATCCACATATTTTATGGATTTGCTTGTTTTTGTTTTTATTTTCCCAGGGGAATTGCTTCAGCAATAACTAAAGTCAATGAAGAAAGTAAGGGACTTGCACAAGTTTCCCAGCTGATTCTGCCAACTGAAATGTTTTTATTAGGTTGTTCTTGTGGACAGAATGAGTCTCCAACTGAAATAAGGTCAATGTAAGTTTGTGTGCATGCATGTATGCACACACACACACATACACATAAACACACACCCTCATCAGTAAATTATGAAAAATAAATGGACTGGAATTGAATTTGGAACACGAAACAGATAGCATACTCTTTGTGCTACCACAGTATATCTGAAAAGTAAGTGGGCAAGTCCAGCAAAACTGAGAGACCTCGAGAAGTCACCAATATACACAGAAGACTGAAGCTGATTTTTTTTTTCTTTTTCTTCCCCTCAAATTAAGTCCAATAGCAACTAATCCCAAGAAACTAAAAATATACGAGGTGTACAGTGACCCCCTTCTTTCCCTGTTTCTGTAATGTATACAAATCTGACTGATAAAAGGCTCGGTTCACTCAGCAGAGAGCTGGCTTCTGTCTGATGGAATTTCACCATCGAGTCTGTACAAGGGGAGTTGTTAGTGCCTTATATCTCTCCTCCTTCTCTGTGGGAGACACAGCCTTAGGAATCTGAGTGATAGCAATAAGCAGTCTGGGACATGCTGGTCGCCTGACTGCAGGCATCTGGGAAGAGGAGGATGTGATTGCAGCAATATATTCAAGAAGTTTGGCTTTCTCCCTCAAAGCCCTCTTTATTCTATGGTTACCTGGCATTGCGTAAGAGCCAAACAGGCAATTCAGCCTTGCTGAGAGGTGAACAAACTTCTCTCAGCTGGCAATGTTTGTCACTGGCTCTGTTCTTCCCCATGGCTGGCTGCTGGGCATTTCAGCCAGGGAGATGTCTCTCATTTTTATTTATATGTTGGTTCTTTTTCATTCTTTCAGGACTGCCCAAATCCATTTGAGGCCCTGAGTCTGTATTAACTAATTTCCATGGCTACTCCTCCGTATAAGACTGCCATTCTCTGCCTCCAAAAGGACTTGGATCTACGATGACCATAGCATCAGCTGTATCTCAGAGTTCTTTTATACTTATTTCTCCATTTTTAGATTCAAATTCAGAGTTATTCAAATAATTGTCTTGCTGTCTTTGAAACCATGAGCCTTGTAACCACTATAAATTTTCTGTGTGTTTGTCTTGTTGGTCCATATTATTACATTGGATTTTGATTGTTTTCTTACAATGGTCATCTTGAGATAAAAATTCGTCAAAGCGAAATTATGTTCACTAAGAGAGAAAGAACTTTTAAATTAGTTCAGGTCATTGGTTTGTTTGCAGTTTAATTTTCCTAGGAGCTATGGAAAAATGGATGAGAAAGCCACAGATTATCTGGCATCTATAAATAAATTCAAATTTCTGGCCAAAGAAATTGGGCTAGGAGAAAATTTCTAGGGAAATGTTTATGATCTTTAAGAAATCCTGAAGCAAGGGAGAGTGGACTAGAGTCAGGTAAATACAATTCTCTTTAAGAAAGAAAGTAAGGAAGAGAAAGGAGGGAGAGAAAAGAAAGAGGATGAGAGGAAAAGAGAGAGAAAAAAAGAAAGGAATGAAGATTGATTCTACAGGACAAAAAATTCAAGTTTAACTTTGGTTCAAGAAGGAATTCTAGACGGGACTAAAAAAGTGATGTTTTGTAAGTACTTAAAACACTTAAACTGGAAGAATGTATCTGAGCTTCAGCAAAACATGAGACTTTCTTTCTATATGCTTCTTGTCACATAAGTAGAGTAGTACTTGATGGGACAAGACATACACATTGATTGCTTGCTGTGTGCCCAGATTCTCGTGTGATGTCATGGTCTTTCCTTGGCCCTGTTCTATGCTATGTCTTAGCAATTAGTGAGTTGGATGAGAACAGAAAGGCATGGTGGAGCACAGATTCCAGAGCCAGATTGTCTCATTTTGAACCCTTGGTCTCTTACCTACTAGCTCTGTGACCTCAGGAGCTGACTTAATCTTTTCTGAGCCTCGATTCTTCATCTTTAAATTGAGAATAATCATAACATCCATCTCACAATTTTATTGTGAATATTAAATGAGCTTAAAATGCTTATATTGCTTAAAACTCTGGCCTAAAAGAAGCACTGTTAGCTACTACCAATCCCAGTAATAATGATATATAGACAATATGCTTATTAAATTTATTGAAGAACAGAATTTGGGAGAAATGAAGATACTGTGAGATAGAAACTATTAATAACATAGTAGATTGAAAGTAACAAGATGAATTTAATGCAGAGAAGTAAGAGTTCCCATATTTGAATCCTCAGAGGCACTATGGAATACAGTTGATTCTAGCTTGAAATGAGCCATGCATTCATTGGCACCAACCACCCGCCAGACACAAGGTAAAGTACTATTTAAGAGAAACTCAGAGGTAGGGTGAGAGTCAATCTGAGGTTGCATCAGTGACATCAGTGGGAATGTATAAGCCAAGTAATGTACTGCCCTGGTCAACCACAATATGCTTTACTTCTGTAAATTTTCCTTTTTCTTCATAATTAATTTCAGAAAATCCACGTTCCAAATACAAGAAATGAAATCATTACCACTCTTAAACACTGCACTGAATCTCAAGGGACCTGAGGATTACTGCAACACTATGAGAATTGACCCAATAAAGCTATCTAATAAATTTAAACAGTATTCTCTAAGGCTCCTTTATATTCTGCAATTTTGTGATTCCATAAAACCAGTTTCTGTGATACTGAACATGACTAAAATTATTTAAAATCGGCATTGGGTACAAGAGCAAAGAAAAGTTTTGTGAACCAGCAACAATGAGTGCTGCAGTCATAAAATCAAAATGTTAAGTGAAGGTGGGACAAGATCTCTCTCCAAATTTTGTTCAAAGGCCTCTTAAAGACAGTATGAATTTAACCTTAGCAGCTGAATCACACATACAATTTCTTTTCCACAGCTGTCTAAGTTTTTAAAAAATCTATCCAGTTTTTGTCTTCTATGTTTTCTCATTTTGGAACAATCAGTATTTCTACTTTAGCTCAAAATTATTCTATTCCACTTTAATATGTCCTTTGAAATTCCTTAGAAAAGATATATCTTCCTTTACTATATGGACCATAATTTATTCTTATTATTTTTCATGTTCTTGTTCAGTCACTCAGTTGTGTCTGACTCTTTGCAACCCCATGGACTGCAGCTTGCCAGGTTTCCCTGTTCTTCACTATCTCCCAGAGTTTGCTCGAACTCATGTCCATTGAGTCGGTGATGCCATCCAAACATCTCCTCCTCTGCCACCCCCTTCTCCTGCCTTCAGTCTTTGCCAGCATCAGGGTCTTTTTCAATGAGTCATCTCTTCTTTTCACAGTTTTATTTATATGTATTGATTAGAATTTTCAACCATAAGCAACTTTTTCTTTTCAGTGAAAACTAAGAAGTTCATCTTTTTCTTTTCACTATGTATTTGTAATTTCCAATTGAATCCCCTAGCTTGAAAATGAGCCATGCATTCATTGGCACCAACCACCCGCCAGACACAAGGTAAAGTACTATTTAAGAGAAACTCAGAGGTAGGGTGAGAGTCAATCTGAGGTTGCATCAGTGACATCAGTGGGAATGTATAAGCCAAGTAATGTACTGCCCTGGTCAACCACAATATGCTTTACTTCTGTAAATTTTCCTTTTTCTTCATAATTAATTTCAGAAAATCCACGTTCCAAATACAAGAAATGAAATCATTACCACTCTTAAACACTGCACTGAATCTCAAGGGACCTGAGGATTACTGCAACACTATGAGAATTGACCCAATAAAGCTATCTAATAAATTTAAACAGTATTCTCTAAGGCTCCTTTATATTCTGCAATTTTGTGATTCCATAAAACCAGTTTCTGTGATACTGAACATGACTAAAATTATTTAAAATCGGCATTGGGTACAAGAGCAAAGAAAAGTTTTGTGAACCAGCAACAATGAGTGCTGCAGTCATAAAATCAAAATGTTAAGTGAAGGTGGGACAAGATCTCTCTCCAAATTTTGTTCAAAGGCCTCTTAAAGACAGTATGAATTTAACCTTAGCAGCTGAATCACACATACAATTTCTTTTCCACAGCTGTCTAAGTTTTTAAAAAATCTATCCAGTTTTTGTCTTCTATGTTTTCTCATTTTGGAACAATCAGTATTTCTACTTTAGCTCAAAATTATTCTATTCCACTTTAATATGTCCTTTGAAATTCCTTAGAAAAGATATATCTTCCTTTACTATATGGACCATAATTTATTCTTATTATTTTTCATGTTCTTGTTCAGTCACTCAGTTGTGTCTGACTCTTTGCAACCCCATGGACTGCAGCTTGCCAGGTTTCCCTGTTCTTCACTATCTCCCAGAGTTTGCTCGAACTCATGTCCATTGAGTCGGTGATGCCATCCAAACATCTCCTCCTCTGCCACCCCCTTCTCCTGCCTTCAGTCTTTGCCAGCATCAGGGTCTTTTTCAATGAGTCATCTCTTCTTTTCACAGTTTTATTTATATGTATTGATTAGAATTTTCAACCATAAGCAACTTTTTCTTTTCAGTGAAAACTAAGAAGTAATCAACTGGGAACTATCTTTCATGTAACTATAATTCTATCATAAATTTGTAAATATGTTCTTTTATAATTTATAGAGGCATATGTATTTTCATAGTAAAATTTCTCATGTTCATAACTGATCCAATACATTTACCTTCTCTATACCACATAAAAACAAGATGCCAAAAGTAGCTAAACAAACTTTTGTTCAGAAATGTTTTATCTCATTTGGAAATGCTGTATACATCCAATGAATATTCATCATTTAATTTAACATTGTATAGCTTTAAGGCTTTCAGTTATCAGACAGATTTTTGGAACTATTTTTAAGTAAACATGCTCTAAAACATAATTAATGCTGCAAAGTTCATTTATAAACTTTTATCCCACAGACGTCTATTTAAATCACATGTTCTTAACTACACTTGAATTGCTTATGAAAATTTCATGAGACAACAAACAAAGCTAGCCATCATTTTAAGTTATTTTTCTTGTTGACAAAGCAGGCAAGTATCAAAGTATCACCAAGGCAAAGAATCTAGAAAGTTAAACATATGGTTCTTCCTTTTCTTTTTCTTTGTTTTAACTGCTAGGCTTGACATGCATCAAGCAGTTCATTTTTATTGTACATTTGGTTCTTAGGTTGGATTTATAGTTTTATAATTTTAAATGTTTAATAGACATAAGCTTATTTGAGTGGCAAACTTAGGTACAAAAAAATGTATCTCTGCTTTATATTTAATGCTGACAATGCTGAAGAAATGCCTGTTTTAATTTTACCAACAATTTTAAAACTAATTTTATTCATCAAAGAGTATCCTAGATCATGTGGATTTCAAAACATGTTAGAAATCCTGAATTTATATGAGTGCTCATTTATATCTAAACCAACTAGAATAGGACTCCTTTAAGGAATTCAATATATTAATTTTCTTATATCATGTAGAGAGGTAAAAATGTCACATATTATATATATATATATATATGTATACACACACACACATATGTATAATATATATAAACATATAGACAGTTGGAAAGAGACCTTATGCCTTTTGTTTTACAATTTCAGCCATGTGTCAGATAATTAATATCTGAAATCTAGTGCAATATTATTTAAAATTTTCCTTTTTTTCCCTTAAATGGAAGGTAACTCTGTTCTAGTGTCCTGGGCTTTTACATTTTGAGATTAAAAGGTAAAGTTTGGGGATTGGGAAAGCTAGGTGGGCTCTGAATTGTTCTCAGAGCCACAGTTCTGGTTTTGTAGGGACTGAATTTATAAGACAAGGGCAGCTATTTATACTTCTTCAAAGAACTGGATCACAGCCTGACCGTTATCAAGGGGCCATCCAGCTATATTATACTTAATTTGCTTCTTTATATTAGGCAGAAGATTGCCAACTAAAATGAAAACCAAAAACATCCGTAATTACCTAACTTTAAACCTTCTTCTGGGGCTTCCCAGGTGACGTTAGTGCTAAAGAACTCGCCTGCCAATGCAGGTAGGCATGAGAGAGGTGGGATTGATCCCTGGGTGAGGAAGATCCCCTGGAGGAGGGCGTGGCAACCCACTCCAGTATTCTTGCCTGGAGACTGCCATGGACAGAGGAGCCTGGCAGGTTGCAGTTCATATGGTCTCAAAGAGTCCGACATGACTGAAGTGGCTTAGCACACATGCATGCACGCTTCTTCTGGAATCTGTCAGAGTCATTTTGAATTCTGTGTCATAGTTGAATTAGATGATATCCTTTCATCCATAAAATACAAACCACTCAGTGAAGTTGATTCTATCACCCCAATTTCATACAAGAGGAAACTGAGCCCAAGATACATGAATTGCTAAAGTCACACATTTAAAATGTGACAACATTTACATGTTTAAAGCAGCATGTGTGACTACAGAACTTGGAGCCTTTCTACCTTAGTTGATGGCACAAGTATCTTCTATATACTCGTTTCATAGGTCACCATTTCCTCAACCTCTCAGAATTAATAATCCAAAGTCTCTTTTCTCTCCTGCTCACTATATCTAATCAGTCATCAATCCTATTAATTTTTCTATAATGTTTTTATTTTGCTCCCAGTTCTTTTTACTGCCAACACCAAATCCAGGCCCTGTCCATTTTACCTGTTGCCTTTTGAAATAATCTCCCAGATTGTCTCTTCATTGTTCCCTCTCTTCATTAATTCAGTTGCAGTTCTAAAGCAACTCTTCATTTTGTGAATCCCCCTATTTCATCACTTCCTTGCCCTCTCATTGCCGAAGTATTAGGGACCCAATTATGTAAACCCCTCCCTCAAACTCATATGTTGAAGCCCTATTTCCCTGGTGGCTCAGACAGTAAAGAGTATGCCTACAGTGCAGGAGACCTGGGTTCGATCCCTGAGTCAGGAAGATTCCTGGAAAAGGAAATGGCTACCCACTCCAGTATTCTTGCCTGGAGAATTCCATGGACAGAGGAGCCTGGTAGGCTACAGTTCATGGGGTCACAGACAGTCAGATATGACTGAGTAAGTAACATTTCCTCCTAATGTGACTGTATTTAGAGATGGGACCTTTATGAAAAATCACTAAGGCTAAGCAATGTCATAAGAATGGAATTCTGATCTAATATGACTGGCGTTCTTACAAGAAAAGAAAGATATATCAGGGATACATACATAGAGGAAAGGCCATGTTTGGTCACAGTGAGAAGACAGTCATCTGCAGGCCAAGGAGACAGTCCTACCAATTCCTTAATGGTGGGCTTCTGGCCTCCAGAACTGTTGGAAGTAAATTTTTGTTGTTTAACTCACCCAGTCTGCCAGGTTTTGTGATGGCAGCTCTAGCTAGTGCATACAGGAAGGAAGTGTAAATTCAGGTTCCCTGGAGGCTCAGATGTTAAAGGATCTGCCTGCCAATGCAGGAGACCCAGGTTTAAATCTCATCAGAAGGATCCCCTGAAGAAGGGAATGGCTACCCAGTCTACTATACTTGCCTGGAGAATCCCATGGATGGAGCCTGGCAGGCTACCATCTTGGGGATTGCAAAGATTTGTCAGAGACAACTTAGCAACTAAACAACCCCACCACCTGGCCTTTAGGAATGAGGTCTAGCCTTACTTGTGTTTCCTTCTCTAGATCATAAACTCTTTGTGGGGACTATGCCTCTAAACTGGTATCACAGGAAGGACCTAATGCAGTGTCTGACTCTGATATCTAGCAAGTGTCTGTTGATTGAGTCATGAATTTTATCTAGATTGCTATGATTTCTCTATTGCAATCCTCTGGCTGTTTTGCAGAACCAACAACTTTAAAGTATTACAGCCTGCACGGTATCAGCGGCAACCATTGCCTTCTTAGAAGCACAGGTTGTCGTCTAAAGAAAATGTGCTACAATCCTTAATATTTAGAAACAGCTATGGAGTTGCAAAACAAATTTCTTCACAATAATGAACACTTCTGCCATAATTTCCCATTCTCCAGCTAAAGCTGGAATACTCACCCATAGCAACAACCAACTAGAGTACACACACACAGACACATACACGCACACACGCCCCTGCCCTTCACAACATGGCATGAGACAACCAGAAACAATGGGGTCACAGACAGTCAGATATGACTGAGTAAGTAACATTTCCTCCTAATGTGACTGTATTTAGAGATGGGACCTTTATGAAAAATCACTAAGGCTAAGCAATGTCATAAGAATGGAATTCTGATCTAATATGACTGGCGTTCTTACAAGAAAAGAAAGATATATCAGGGATACATACATAGAGGAAAGGCCATGTTTGGTCACAGTGAGAAGACAGTCATCTGCAGGCCAAGGAGACAGTCCTACCAATTCCTTAATGGTGGGCTTCTGGCCTCCAGAACTGTTGGAAGTAAATTTTTGTTGTTTAACTCACCCAGTCTGCCAGGTTTTGTGATGGCAGCTCTAGCTAGTGCATACAGGAAGGAAGTGTAAATTCAGGTTCCCTGGAGGCTCAGATGTTAAAGGATCTGCCTGCCAATGCAGGAGACCCAGGTTTAAATCTCATCAGAAGGATCCCCTGAAGAAGGGAATGGCTACCCAGTCTACTATACTTGCCTGGAGAATCCCATGGATGGAGCCTGGCAGGCTACCATCTTGGGGATTGCAAAGATTTGTCAGAGACAACTTAGCAACTAAACAACCCCACCACCTGGCCTTTAGGAATGAGGTCTAGCCTTACTTGTGTTTCCTTCTCTAGATCATAAACTCTTTGTGGGGACTATGCCTCTAAACTGGTATCACAGGAAGGACCTAATGCAGTGTCTGACTCTGATATCTAGCAAGTGTCTGTTGATTGAGTCATGAATTTTATCTAGATTGCTATGATTTCTCTATTGCAATCCTCTGGCTGTTTTGCAGAACCAACAACTTTAAAGTATTACAGCCTGCACGGTATCAGCGGCAACCATTGCCTTCTTAGAAGCACAGGTTGTCGTCTAAAGAAAATGTGCTACAATCCTTAATATTTAGAAACAGCTATGGAGTTGCAAAACAAATTTCTTCACAATAATGAACACTTCTGCCATAATTTCCCATTCTCCAGCTAAAGCTGGAATACTCACCCATAGCAACAACCAACTAGAGTACACACACACAGACACATACACGCACACACGCCCCTGCCCTTCACAACATGGCATGAGACAACCAGAAACAATCTCCTTGTCCAATCTGGAGGGATGTAAGTACTCACAGCTCATTTTTAGCTCTGCTGACACTTAAACATTTAGTTTTTGTGGGGAAAATTTTTGCAAAAGGGAAGGAGGATCCTTTTTCTACTTTTTCAATTGTAGGATCAAAATGATAGAGAACTCTTTTCACTTATCTTTTGAGGTTCTTTGTGTGCTCACTCAGTCATGTCCAACTCTTTGGCTCCATGGTCTGTAGCCCACCAGGCTCCTCTGTTGATGGAATTTTCCAGGCAAAAATAGTGTAATGGGTGCCACTTCCTACTCCAGGGGACCCTTCTGACCCAGGGATCAAACTCCCATCTTCTGAATTGGCAGGCGGATTTTTTACCACTGAGGCACCTGGGAAGCCCCAAGTTTGGAAATGAAGCTTCATTTCCCTCTCTCCTTTCTAGCTGAAACCCGAAGGCTTAAGAATATCTATGGACTAGACAGAGGTACTGGTGGTTAAGGAAGTTGTTTAGAAGCTTGTTAACTCTTTGCTCAAAGGCAGAGCTTAAACACTTCCCACTCCTCAGTTTTAACAAAGAAACTCAGCCATTAACATAGGAAAGCCTCTTGTCTGCATTTTTTCACAGCTGACATTTGTACCTTTTGGAGGAAACTGAAGGGCATCTCCTGGCTTCCTTGTTTAAATCAGGCTGGAAATAATGGGAATAGAAGGGAAGCAGGGCTAATTGCCTTTGTCTCCTATTCAAGATAATTTTTGGGAATAGACTTCATTCTTGGGAAACGAGCAATCCTCTGGCTGTTTTGCAGAACCAACAACTTTAAAGTATTACAGCCTGCACGGTATCAGCGGCAACCATTGCCTTCTTAGAAGCACAGGTTGTCGTCTAAAGAAAATGTGCTACAATCCTTAATATTTAGAAACAGCTATGGAGTTGCAAAACAAATTTCTTCACAATAATGAACACTTCTGCCATAATTTCCCATTCTCCAGCTAAAGCTGGAATACTCACCCATAGCAACAACCAACTAGAGTACACACACACAGACACATACACGCACACGCCCCTGCCCTTCACAACATGGCATGAGACAACCAGAAACAATCTCCTTGTCCAATCTGGAGGGATGTAAGTACTCACAGCTCATTTTTAGCTCTGCTGACACTTAAACATTTAGTTTTTGTGGGGAAAATTTTTGCAAAAGGGAAGGAGGATCCTTTTTCTACTTTTTCAATTGTAGGATCAAAATGATAGAGAACTCTTTTCACTTATCTTTTGAGGTTCTTTGTGTGCTCACTCAGTCATGTCCAACTCTTTGGCTCCATGGTCTGTAGCCCACCAGGCTCCTCTGTTGATGGAATTTTCCAGGCAAAAATAGTGTAATGGGTGCCACTTCCTACTCCAGGGGACCCTTCTGACCCAGGGATCAAACTCCCATCTTCTGAATTGGCAGGCGGATTTTTTACCACTGAGGCACCTGGGAAGCCCCAAGTTTGGAAATGAAGCTTCATTTCCCTCTCTCCTTTCTAGCTGAAACCCGAAGGCTTAAGAATATCTATGGACTAGACAGAGGTACTGGTGGTTAAGGAAGTTGTTTAGAAGCTTGTTAACTCTTTGCTCAAAGGCAGAGCTTAAACACTTCCCACTCCTCAGTTTTAACAAAGAAACTCAGCCATTAACATAGGAAAGCCTCTTGTCTGCATTTTTTCACAGCTGACATTTGTACCTTTTGGAGGAAACTGAAGGGCATCTCCTGGCTTCCTTGTTTAAATCAGGCTGGAAATAATGGGAATAGAAGGGAAGCAGGGCTAATTTCCTTTGTCTCCTATTCAGTAGATAATGGTGGTCTGTGTGGGGGTGTTAAAGGCCAGGCTGCAGCAGTGACCTGGAGATGACTTCATTCTTCAGAGGTTTATCAAAGGCCCCTGTCAGTCAAACCCATGCTGGGAGACTGGGGAATGGCCATCTGGTTCACTGTTCATCAGAGGAGAGAAAGGAGAGTGAGGAGGTGAAAAATCTTGCTGTCAGTTCTGAGCCAGGTGGAAGGGCAGCGAGATGCCTTTGGAAGTGGGTTTAGCAAGTCTTAGGCACGTAAGCAGAAGAGAAATAAATATGAGAGCTTATCTGTGTGAGAGAGAGAAAGAGGGGAAGAGAGGTTGGAGGAGAGAGGGAAGGAGAGACAAAGACAGAAACAGTGGAGGCAAGAGAAATGCTGGGAAGAATAGTGGGATGGAGACTTTTTTTTAAGCCACTGTGATCATCTTGAATAGATTTTAAGTGGAAAGACTGAAGGTCACGCATACTGCTAACCCTGCAGAGAAACCTCTGAATTCTTTCCCTGACTGAGGGGAAGAAACGGAGTAAGTGGCTCACAATGGGGATCTGATTTAATTTAAAGCCTGATGCTTCTGTTCTGATGCCAGAATTCTTTCATCCCAGCTATGTTGATTACAAGCACTAACAAGGTGTGACAAGAAGCACTACCAGGAAAGCCTCCCCTCTCCCCGCGCCCCAAGTCAACTACTGGTGAACTAGGGTCTCCCCTCAGGTTGGCTTCTGTTGTCAGAAACTCATATCCTCATGGCACCCAGGTTTGGGTCTGTGGTAATGTGTGAATTCCTACCAGTAGGTGCAATGTACACAGTCATGGGAAACACAGCACTTCTACCCATGGACACTGCAAGTACTGAAGGATGTTTCAACATTTTACGGAGCAGAAGGACGGAGACCTGGTGCCTGTGTTCCTCCCTCTTTCCCTTTCTTCCTACCATGGTAAATTCGCCGGTGGCTCAGATGGTAAGAATCTGCCTGCAATGCGGGAGACTCTAGTTCAGTCCCTGGGTCCGGAAGATCTCCTCGAGAAGGGAACAGCTACCCACTCCAGTACTCTTGCCTAGAGAATTCTATGGACAGACCATGGGGTCACAAAGAGTTGGACATAACAGAGTGACTAACACTTTAATACATGACATTAAATGTTTACCATTTCAACCATTTCTAAGTGGCATTAATGTGGTTCACACTGCTGTGCAACCATCATTCAATGCCAGAGCTCTGTCTTACAAAACTGAAATTCTATCTCATTAAGCAATAATTTCCCCACTCTCACTCCTCCCCAGACCTTGGAAACCACCATTCTACTTTTTTATCTCTATAAATTTGATTATTCTAAGTAACTCTGGTAAGTAGAACCACATGGCATTTGTCCTTCTGTGATGGCTCTTTCATTCAACATGTTTTCAAGGTTAAGCCTTGTGGTAGCATGCGTTAGAATTCCCTTTATTTTTCTGGCTGAGTGAAACTGCATTGTATGGATATACCACATTTTCTTCATTCATCCTTCCATGGACCTTGGGTTATTTCCACCAAGGCTTTCTTTTAAACTCTGCTGTTCTCACATGTGTCCTCTCCTTCCAGTGCATAGCATCATGTTACACCAGTGCCCTATAAATACCGTGGGTTTTTTGGGGGTAGACATTATTTAGTTGGTGTCAACACAGGTACCATCTCAATTTAGAGTCCACTGTCCTGTCACAGAAACAAGACTGTCATTATGGTTGGTTTTCTAGCTATTTAAAATACAGAAGATCCAAACACAGTATGGGGGAAAGCTAAGAGATGAGATGAAACGCAAATAGTCCTGTTCTATTAATTATATTTTTTTATTATAGAAACTTCTAAAATATATAGAAATGGAAGAAAGAGTAGATTGATGAACTTCCATAAATCATCACAGTAAATCATCACACACTGCCTCCCTTACCCTGGGTTGTTTTTCAATTTCCCCCTAACTCTTTTTGTTTTAAAAAGTTCAAATCTACCAAGAAATTTTCAAGAAAAGTGTTCAGAGAAACTATTTGTCATGACCTTTACATTGTCTTGGAAATATCAACTGTTAACATTTTGCCATCTTTTCTTTGTACCTGTCCATCTATCCATCCATCTGTCTGTGATTTACTTTTTCCTTAAGTTATTTGAAATAGTTGTACACATTGTGACATCTTATCTGTCACTTCTTCAGCACTTATCTAAAAACAAGGACAGCTTACTAAAATTATTCTAAGCTACCTGTGGCTAAGTACCATGACATTAAATGTTTACCATTTCAACCATTTCTAAGTGGCATTAATGTGGTTCACACTGCTGTGCAACCATCATTCAATGCCAGAGCTCTGTCTTACAAAACTGAAATTCTATCTCATTAAGCAATAATTTCCCCACTCTCACTCCTCCCCAGACCTTGAAACCACCATTCTACTTTTTTATCTCTATAAATTTGATTATTCTAAGTAACTCTGGTAAGTAGAACCACATGGCATTTGTCCTTCTGTGATGGCTCTTTCATTCAACATGTTTTCAAGGTTAAGCCTTGTGGTAGCATGCGTTAGAATTCCCTTTATTTTTCTGGCTGAGTGAAACTGCATTGTATGGATATACCACATTTTCTTCATTCATCCTTCCATGGACCTTGGGTTATTTCCACCAAGGCTTTCTTTTAAACTCTGCTGTTCTCACATGTGTCCTCTCCTTCCAGTGCATAGCATCATGTTACACCAGTGCCCTATAAATACCGTGGGTTTTTTGGGGGTAGACATTATTTAGTTGGTGTCAACACAGGTACCATCTCAATTTAGAGTCCACTGTCCTGTCACAGAAACAAGACTGTCATTATGGTTGGTTTTCTAGCTATTTAAAATACAGAAGATCCAAACACAGTATGGGGGAAAGCTAAGAGATGAGATGAAACGCAAATAGTCCTGTTCTATTAATTATATTTTTTTATTATAGAAACTTCTAAAATATATAGAAATGGAAGAAAGAGTAGATTGATGAACTTCCATAAATCATCACAGTAAATCATCACACACTGCCTCCCTTACCCTGGGTTGTTTTTCAATTTCCCCCTAACTCTTTTTGTTTTAAAAAGTTCAAATCTACCAAGAAATTTTCAAGAAAAGTGTTCAGAGAAACTATTTGTCATGACCTTTACATTGTCTTGGAAATATCAACTGTTAACATTTTGCCATCTTTTCTTTGTACCTGTCCATCTATCCATCCATCTGTCTGTGATTTACTTTTTCCTTAAGTTATTTGAAATAGTTGTACACATTGTGACATCTTATCTGTCACTTCTTCAGCACTTATCTAAAAACAAGGACAGTGTCCTTCATAACCAAACACAATGATCACACTCAGGGATTAAGCATTTGTATATGATTAGCTAATAAATAATCCACATGCATTTTTCCCTAATCATCTCAAAATACGACTCTCTCTATATCTATATCTATATTTATCTACCTATCTATCTATATATATACATATATATGTATAGAAGATCCAGCAGGGGATTAAGCATGACATTTTGTTGTCATTTCTCTTTACTCTCCTTTATTATTATTATTATATTTTTTAACAGAGTTCTATTGTCTACTGCCACACATCAACCTGAATGCACCAGAGGTATACAAAGGTATACCTAGGTATACCTAGTATCCCTAGGAAGGGATACTCTCCTTTAGACTCTCCTCCCTTTCTGTCTCTGATACTGCTCAACTGTTTTAGGGTAAAGCTCTTACAAATACATAGCTTACTCTCTGAGATAGTGAGAAAGAGGATAATGATTGTCTTTGAATCTAGTGTCATCATGGACCCAAAATATTTACATAGTTGTCAGCAGAGATAATTGGGGAACTGACAGTGTCTAGAACCTTCTCATTGTTTGACATCTAAATATCTCCTGAGATATTTGCAATGAGCAAGAATGACGAGACCTGAACTAATTCTCATAAATGAGTCATACATTTGAGGAACGTTTCACTTGTTTGGAACTGTTCCTGAAAGGAGAGCAGGTACTTACAGATGGCTCTTTCTAATGTGAATCTAAATATATTTTTTGCACATTCACTAGTTAAGTTTTATAAAACTCCCAAGAGCCAGGAGATCTCTCATTTATGTGTGAAGGAGCGGAACATGGGGCCATCTAGGATGTAAGACAAAATAAGATTATCTGTGGGACTCTCCTGCTGATTCAGTGGCTAAGACTCTGTGCTTCCAATGCAGGGAGGTCCACGTTCCATCCTTAGTCAGGGAACTAGATCCCACATGCCACAATTAAGACCCAGTGAAGACAAATGAATCAAAAGATATATTTTAAAAAACAAAGAAGACTGAATGATTTGTTGAATGTTTCCCAGGAACACACAGTCTACATGAGAGGACTTAGCAAGTCACTCTATTACTGTACCCAAACCAGGGGGAATGCAAAATTGTTCTTGATATTTGTTTTGGATGATTAAGACCAGTAAGGTACCTGGATGCAGGAGAATCCTATTATCATGTAAAAATGTACTGATTTGTATATAATATTATCATTTTTAAGAGTCAGAAATATCATTCTAGGTAAATACTTACTCAGCTCTTTAAAAAGGCCAAATAGACATTTCTAAAAACCATCTAAAAATAGGATAAAAACTTCTAATCTTTTGAAAGGACAGATGTACATATCAGCCAGAACACAGACTTGCCTATTATAAGGTGATGGATAAGGTTATTTTGATCTTTTTCCCAAGGTTTAATTAATGATAGAAGAGTATTTGCCTAGAATACTTGTTAGATGAAGTCTGACATTTTACAGTTTTATCTATCATGTTTTTTTGGGGTACCAAGAGAAAATGTTTTGTTCTTTTTTTTTTAACTCTGATACTGCTTAGCTGTTTTAGGGTAAAGCTCTTACAAATACATAGCTTACTCTCTGAGATAGTGAGAAAGAGGATAATGATTGTCTTTGAATCTAGTGTCATCATGGACCCAAAATATTTACATAGTTGTCAGCAGAGATAATTGGGGAACTGACAGTGTCTAGAACCTTCTCATTGTTTGACATCTAAATATCTCCTGAGATATTTGCAATGAGCAAGAATGACGAGACCTGAACTAATTCTCATAAATGAGTCATACATTTGAGGAACGTTTCACTTGTTTGGAACTGTTCCTGAAAGGAGAGCAGGTACTTACAGATGGCTCTTTCTAATGTGAATCTAAATATATTTTTTGCACATTCACTAGTTAAGTTTTATAAAACTCCCAAGAGCCAGGAGATCTCTCATTTATGTGTGAAGGAGCGGAACATGGGGCCATCTAGGATGTAAGACAAAATAAGATTATCTGTGGGACTCTCCTGCTGATTCAGTGGCTAAGACTCTGTGCTTCCAATGCAGGGAGGTCCACGTTCCATCCTTAGTCAGGGAACTAGATCCCACATGCCACAATTAAGACCCAGTGAAGACAAATGAATCAAAAGATATATTTTAAAAAACAAAGAAGACTGAATGATTTGTTGAATGTTTCCCAGGAACACACAGTCTACATGAGAGGACTTAGCAAGTCACTCTATTACTGTACCCAAACCAGGGAGAATGCAAAATTGTTCTTGATATTTGTTTTGGATGATTAAGACCAGTAAGGTACCTGGATGCAGGAGAATCCTATTATCATGTAAAAATGTACTGATTTGTATATAATATTATCATTTTTAAGAGTCAGAAATATCATTCTAGGTAAATACTTACTCAGCTCTTTAAAAAGGCCAAATAGACATTTCTAAAAACCATCTAAAAATAGGATAAAAACTTCTAATCTTTTGAAAGGACAGATGTACATATCAGCCAGAACACAGACTTGCCTATTATAAGGTGATGGATAAGGTTATTTTGATCTTTTTCCCAAGGTTTAATTAATGATAGAAGAGTATTTGCCTAGAATACTTGTTAGATGAAGTCTGACATTTTACAGTTTTATCTATCATGTTTTTTTGGGGTACCAAGAGAAAAATGTTTTGTTCTTTTTTTTTTTTTTAACTTAGCTGATGAGAGCTGTCTTGCTGAGGTCTATCACCTGGAACATTTAGCAACAACAGCAAAAAAAAAAAAAAAAAAAAAAAAACCAACAACTGCTTTCTTTTTAAATTCATCCAGCATGTACTCAAAGTATTACCTGAAAGACCCCTGCCCATGGTATCTAGCATTTTAGACAAGAACCTGTGAACTCTGGCCACCAGATGGCTTATAAGCAAAAAAACTGTGAGTCTTTGGGACACTGAGGTCATAAGCAGTCACCAATACAGGGAGTCAGGGGGACCCCTGTGGCTGGGAGACAGGCAAGGAAAACTCGTGTTCCTGAGCTCTCAGGATGCCCTTGCTCAATGAAGGAGAGATTCAGAGGATAATATCACAGGAGAGTATGAATGGAGTTGTTTACAAAGACCATGTACCTGCCTGTCCTTCTGTGTTTTTGTTTTAAAATTGTATTTATTTTAACAAGATTTGCTTAACTAAGATGGGGCTATCTAGAATGCTTTTATTTTACACGTACTTTGATCTTACATTATCATTCTTTCTATGTCTCTCTTTTGGAAAGCTCATGGAAAAGAGAGATTACCTTAATTTTACTTGGTGTGTCCTGGGGAATCAAACTGCTTATACAGTTCTCTTTAACTAACTACAATATTTTATAGGATTCTGGGATTAATTTCAAGAATCGTGACACAAATATCTTCATGCTGATGTTGGTCTGGGTTGATAAATTTCCTTGTAGAAAGGAGATTGGGTTGAGCTGGGTATTTGGCAAATAGAAGGAATATGGAGATTTGCCCCAGAGAGTTGGGAGTTTACAATCTTCACTTTAATCTGTCTGGAATTTTTTTGTCTCCTGGAAATGCTAAAGATTCTCAGAAGCACACACCTAGGTCTTCATCCCATATAACCTTCTGTTTTACCCTCTTCAACAACAAAAACTCAAAGAGATAAACCTGTTTCTTTATTACCTCTCTTCCATAATAAAATATATGCCAGTCCAGGGTCCCATTCTTTCTCACCAAGGTCCCATTCTTTCTTATTATACTGGGAAATGATAGTAGCAAATAAGTATTGAATGAAGGATTTCCAATAAGGTATTGATGGACTAACATTGGATTGGCACCTTATATTTCCAGACTTTTAAAATTTCAATAGGAGATACAGTGTTTTACTCTGAAGACATATGTGTGGCTTTAGCAACAGAAACATAGCCCAAAACTATGTAAAGCAGGTACCTAGGCAGTGAGGAAGTGAAAATAGCTGTAAGCAGAGGCCATAAAGAAAGCTGAGCTCTGAAGAATTGATCCTTTCAAACCATGGTGCTATGGCACCCCTTAAAGATTCAATCTAAAAAATCAGAACAGTTTACAGGGAGTCAGGGGACCCTGTGGCTGGGAGACAGGCAAGGAAAACTCGTGTTCCTGAGCTCTCAGGATGCCCTTGCTCAATGAAGGAGAGATTCAGAGGATAATATCACAGGAGAGTATGAATGGAGTTGTTTACAAAGACCATGTACCTGCCTGTCCTTCTGTGTTTTTGTTTTAAAATTGTATTTATTTTAACAAGATTTGCTTAACTAAGATGGGGCTATCTAGAATGCTTTTATTTTACACGTACTTTGATCTTACATTATCATTCTTTCTATGTCTCTCTTTTGGAAAGCTCATGGAAAAGAGAGATTACCTTAATTTTACTTGGTGTGTCCTGGGGAATCAAACTGCTTATACAGTTCTCTTTAACTAACTACAATATTTTATAGGATTCTGGGATTAATTTCAAGAATCGTGACACAAATATCTTCATGCTGATGTTGGTCTGGGTTGATAAATTTCCTTGTAGAAAGGAGATTGGGTTGAGCTGGGTATTTGGCAAATAGAAGGAATATGGAGATTTGCCCCAGAGAGTTGGGAGTTTACAATCTTCACTTTAATCTGTCTGGAATTTTTTTGTCTCCTGGAAATGCTAAAGATTCTCAGAAGCACACACCTAGGTCTTCATCCCATATAACCTTCTGTTTTACCCTCTTCAACAACAAAAACTCAAAGAGATAAACCTGTTTCTTTATTACCTCTCTTCCATAATAAAATATATGCCAGTCCAGGGTCCCATTCTTTCTCACCAAGGTCCCATTCTTTCTTATTATACTGGGAAATGATAGTAGCAAATAAGTATTGAATGAAGGATTTCCAATAAGGTATTGATGGACTAACATTGGATTGGCACCTTATATTTCCAGACTTTTAAAATTTCAATAGGAGATACAGTGTTTTACTCTGAAGACATATGTGTGGCTTTAGCAACAGAAACATAGCCCAAAACTATGTAAAGCAGGTACCTAGGCAGTGAGGAAGTGAAAATAGCTGTAAGCAGAGGCCATAAAGAAAGCTGAGCTCTGAAGAATTGATCCTTTCAAACCATGGTGCTATAGAAGACTCTTGAGAGCCCCTTGGGCAGCAATGAGATCAAACCAGTCAATCCTAAAGGAAATCAACCCTGAATACTCAGTGGAAGGGATGATACTGAAGCTGAAGCTCCAATACTCTGGCCACCTGATGCGAAGAGCTGACTCATTTGAAAAGCCCATGATACTGGGAAAGACTGAGGGCAGGATAAGAAGGGGGCAACAGAGGATGAGATGGTTGGATGGCATCATCCACTCAATAGACATGAGTTTGAGCAAACTCCAGGAGACAGTGAATGACAGGGAAGCCTGGCAGGCTGCAGTCCATGGGGTCACAGAGTCGGACACAATGTAGCAACTCAACAACAACAGAGACCATGGTGGCCCCATTACCATGTTTTTCTAGCACCAGGTTGGATCTGTGTCCAAGGCCAAGTCTGTCATCTATGGTAATAGGTCTGTTCAAGCTGTGAAGGTCAAAGTCATGGAAGTGGAATAGGATGTTGGTCATTATCATACTCCTCCCAGGCATTAGGAACCTTCCTGCTTTATTCCTGAGTGTCTATCCTAACCCTACACTGAACACCCTGGTTGTCTATTCTAATAGGGTGGATTAGCAGGATAATCTACATAATTCACCCATTCTGATCCTGGGCATCATGTCCTAAGGGGGATCTAGGGCTCAATACTCTATTAAAACTGGTGTTTAGTTGTCGTTCAGACCGATAGCACAGGAGGCTAGGCAAAAAGCTGAGTATCTAAACATGGCAGCATGTGATTCCAACGGAAGGCAAATAGGAATATGAGTTTAAAAGTAAATCTCAAACTTCAGCGCCTGAAGGAAAGGATGATATGTTTGTACAAAGTACAGTTCAAGTCTAGGATCTGAAGAAACCCACCAGGCAAAAGAAGAGCCATGGAAGGAACATAAGAAAGATCTGGGATGGCAGACGCCTAAATGAAGTATAATAACCTCAGTCATTAGGAGACTGGATAAAAGGGGAAAATCACCATGGGACCTAGAGAAAAGATAGAAACCCAGTTTTGGTGAGAAAAAACGTAAGCAGAGGCCATAAAGGCTGAGCTCTGAAGAATTGATCCTTTCAAACCATGGTGCTATAGAAGACTCTTGAGAGCCCCTTGGGCAGCAATGAGATCAAACCAGTCAATCCTAAAGGAAATCAACCCTGAATACTCAGTGGAAGGGATGATACTGAAGCTGAAGCTCCAATACTCTGGCCACCTGATGCGAAGAGCTGACTCATTTGAAAAGCCCATGATACTGGGAAAGACTGAGGGCAGGATAAGAAGGGGGCAACAGAGGATGAGATGGTTGGATGGCATCATCCACTCAATAGACATGAGTTTGAGCAAACTCCAGGAGACAGTGAATGACAGGGAAGCCTGGCAGGCTGCAGTCCATGGGGTCACAGAGTCGGACACAATGTAGCAACTCAACAACAACAGAGACCATGGTGGCCCCATTACCATGTTTTTCTAGCACCAGGTTGGATCTGTGTCCAAGGCCAAGTCTGTCATCTATGGTAATAGGTCTGTTCAAGCTGTGAAGGTCAAAGTCATGGAAGTGGAATAGGATGTTGGTCATTATCATACTCCTCCCAGGCATTAGGAACCTTCCTGCTTTATTCCTGAGTGTCTATCCTAACCCTACACTGAACACCCTGGTTGTCTATTCTAATAGGGTGGATTAGCAGGATAATCTACATAATTCACCCATTCTGATCCTGGGCATCATGTCCTAAGGGGGATCTAGGGCTCAATACTCTATTAAAACTGGTGTTTAGTTGTCGTTCAGACCGATAGCACAGGAGGCTAGGCAAAAAGCTGAGTATCTAAACATGGCAGCATGTGATTCCAACGGAAGGCAAATAGGAATATGAGTTTAAAAGTAAATCTCAAACTTCAGCGCCTGAAGGAAAGGATGATATGTTTGTACAAAGTACAGTTCAAGTCTAGGATCTGAAGAAACCCACCAGGCAAAAGAAGAGCCATGGAAGGAACATAAGAAAGATCTGGGATGGCAGACGCCTAAATGAAGTATAATAACCTCAGTCATTAGGAGACTGGATAAAAGGGGAAAATCACCATGGGACCTAGAGAAAAGATAGAAACCCAGTTTTGGTGAGGCCTAACTATCAAATTTAGGGTGAGCCCAGCAAGATAGATTCGATGATGTTTAACAACCACTCCCTTCTCCTAAAGATTTATGTTGTTCAGTCACTAAGTCACGTCTGACTCTTTGCAACCCCTTGGGTTGCAGCAAACTTGGCTTCCCTGTCCTTCAATATATCCTGGAGTTTGCTCAAACTCATATCTATTGAGTGGATGATGCCATCCAACCATCTCATTCTCTGTCGCTCCCTTCTCCTCATCTCTTTAAGATCAGTGCTAGCATTTGGAAGTGTGTATGTGGTGGTGGGTGGGTTGGGGTGGGCGGTATCAGTTAAATAATCTCAGTTTCTATGTTAGAAACAAAGAACACTGGATATGATAGGAATGGGGCCAACTTTTACTGAATGCCAAAGCACCCATATTGGGATTAGGCTTCAGTACCCTATGTCCAGCTTCTGAGATATGATCTGGCTTTGTGGTATACCTGAAAACATACCTAATGGTAGGACACAGATTCTGGGCTACACATCTTCTCTTTTAAGCAAAGTTTCTAATCTCAGATCCCCTGAGTACCTTCTCTGGACTGGAGGTCTAAAGGACTTTTGGAAGCCTAGAAAGACTGGCCTTATCAGAAAAAATCTGCCTTCTATAATTCAGGCAGGAGGTCTGTCAGACGGAGCTTTTCCCAGAGTTGGTTCAGTCTGCCTGAGGCGAGGAGATCCTATGAGGCAGAAAAGGGTCTGGCGAATCAGCAGTTAGTTGCCTTGGTTTCCAGGAAATGTCTCCACCCTTCAGTTGGTTCTGAAAATAGTCTGTTCCACTTGAAAAGGGAATACATGCTGAGTTTTCTTCTCAGCTTATAAATTATGCTGTATTAACACTGGCAACAGTTTCATTTTCACTGTGTAAACATGAGGCAGCACAGAGTGGGAAGGGCCGGCTGCCAGGCCCCGGCAGAGATGCGTGAGCAGCACTTTGTATGCTGGATGGTGTTTGCGCTAACGTGGAGGGTGGGTTTCCCAACACAGGAAAAGGGAAACCATGGAAGGAACATAAGAAAGATCTGGGATGGCAGACCTAAATGAAGTATAATAACCTCAGTCATTAGGAGACTGGATAAAAGGGGAAAATCACCATGGGACCTAGAGAAAAGATAGAAACCCAGTTTTGGTGAGGCCTAACTATCAAATTTAGGGTGAGCCCAGCAAGATAGATTCGATGATGTTTAACAACCACTCCCTTCTCCTAAAGATTTATGTTGTTCAGTCACTAAGTCACGTCTGACTCTTTGCAACCCCTTGGGTTGCAGCAAACTTGGCTTCCCTGTCCTTCAATATATCCTGGAGTTTGCTCAAACTCATATCTATTGAGTGGATGATGCCATCCAACCATCTCATTCTCTGTCGCTCCCTTCTCCTCATCTCTTTAAGATCAGTGCTAGCATTTGGAAGTGTGTATGTGGTGGTGGGTGGGTTGGGGTGGGCGGTATCAGTTAAATAATCTCAGTTTCTATGTTAGAAACAAAGAACACTGGATATGATAGGAATGGGGCCAACTTTTACTGAATGCCAAAGCACCCATATTGGGATTAGGCTTCAGTACCCTATGTCCAGCTTCTGAGATATGATCTGGCTTTGTGGTATACCTGAAAACATACCTAATGGTAGGACACAGATTCTGGGCTACACATCTTCTCTTTTAAGCAAAGTTTCTAATCTCAGATCCCCTGAGTACCTTCTCTGGACTGGAGGTCTAAAGGACTTTTGGAAGCCTAGAAAGACTGGCCTTATCAGAAAAAATCTGCCTTCTATAATTCAGGCAGGAGGTCTGTCAGACGGAGCTTTTCCCAGAGTTGGTTCAGTCTGCCTGAGGCGAGGAGATCCTATGAGGCAGAAAAGGGTCTGGCGAATCAGCAGTTAGTTGCCTTGGTTTCCAGGAAATGTCTCCACCCTTCAGTTGGTTCTGAAAATAGTCTGTTCCACTTGAAAAGGGAATACATGCTGAGTTTTCTTCTCAGCTTATAAATTATGCTGTATTAACACTGGCAACAGTTTCATTTTCACTGTGTAAACATGAGGCAGCACAGAGTGGGAAGGGCCGGCTGCCAGGCCCCGGCAGAGATGCGTGAGCAGCACTTTGTATGCTGGATGGTGTTTGCGCTAACGTGGAGGGTGGGTTTCCCAACACCTGTCCCCAGCACGCAGGCCCTTTATTAAAATTATGAACACTTTTGCCACCTAGGTTGGTTTAGTACTAGGTGAAGCATGTGGTCAAATAAATGCCGTGACTCAAACAGCCCTAAGAAAGGGGCTTCATCTCAAAAATATCCAGTGTCTGGTCATTAATTAGGTCTGTGGTGCTATTATAGATCCATCTGTGGCAGTTATGATGTAACATCTTAGTTTTTTATAAAGTACTTTTCTAGCTTCATTTTAAAAATATTTATTTATTTGCTTATGTTGGGTCTTAGCTGTGGCAGGTAGGATTGTCACTGTGGCACATGGGCTCAGTAGTTGGGGCACACGGGCTTAGATGCTCCATGGCACTTGGGATCTCAGTCCCTCAACCAGGACTGAGCCTCTATTCCCTGCAGCGCAAGGCAGATTCCCAAACCCTGGACCACCAGGGAAGTCCTGTGATGTAGCATTTCAAGAACTCTCTCTTCCACCATAAATACACTAGGGATGGAATCACATGTTTATTTCACTAACCCCTTTATTGAGCCATATCTTCTATTGTAGACAAGGCACTTTTATGTGTGCTTGTGTGCTAACTCACTTTAGTTGTGTCTGACTCTGCGATCCCATGAACTAGAGCCCACTAGGCTTTTCTGTCCATGGGAATTCCCAGGCAAGAATACTACAGTGGGTTGCCATTTCCTTCTGCATGGGATCTTCCCAACCAAGGAACTGAATATTTACCTCCTGCATTGCCCACATCTCCTGCATTGCAGGTGGATGCCTTACTGCTGAGCCACCAGGGAAGCCCTTGCAAGCCACCTTGGTCCCACCTAAAATTTCTGTTGCCATTATTGGCCACAGAGAACTAATTCATCAATGGTTCCAGTCAACCAACATGACAAGTACAACACCAGGCCAACTAATGGAGAATGAAGATTGAGGTTCAGGAATGGGAAAATTCATACCCAAAGAGCACACACCGAGGTAGGTCCTGACCAAGACCCTTGGCACCCTGAGGATAAAGAGAGAGCAATGATGGCCTGAAGGCAAGAAGTGAGGTGCTACAGGAGGAAAAGAAAACAGAGGATGTAAAAATGGGTGTTTTATACAGTTTTATTTTAGAGATAATTCATAAAGCCATACGCTAGTGGAGCAAGGCAGCCCCTTTGAAATAAGAAAGAAGGCGTTCCTAAACATGAAAAGTCAGTATATTAAAATCCATAAAAAAGTTAGCATTCTTATTTAGAATTTGCAGAGTAGAAACAGTTAACCTGTCTATCTGAAATGTGAAGTGTTTTAAAAGTTTCTGAAGAGCAGCGCTATATACATATATATATATATATATTTTTTTTTTTGTAACTCCCTTTGGAAGATGGAACATATCAGTCATAATGGTTCTTGCTGTGTGTGTGCTCAGTTCCATCAGTCATGTCTGCTTCTTTGCGAACCTAGAGAATTCTTTGCCCCAGTTACATGCTCTGATAGGAACACACTGTAGTTCATTTGCCTCTTTGCTCTCAAATTTCCTTCCATGCTCTTTTTCATGTATTTCCAGGGCTGACCCCTGCATCCACATCTCCAGACTTCTTGGCCAGGTTGTTTCCAGGGAAGTCCTAACAACAGGAGGCCCTCGAAGGAGACTGGAAGATCAGACGGAAGGAGCCATAGTGTAACTTCCCTGTTTCTCTCTGCCAGGTAAGGTCTCCTCTGTATCTTCTCAGGGGCTTCAGCTCCCTCTGGTCAGTTCCTCCCATCATGTTCCCAGCCCCCACCAGGCAGACAGGCTACAATTCCACCTCCCACCATATCGACTCTTTGGGGTGCAAGAGCTGACATACTTGGTTGAATAACTAGTTTCTTTGAAATCATGTTTTACAAGAGTATTCATGGATCTCATGCAGTATCCCAAAGCACATGTGTGGGCAGCTACAGTCAGCATTCAGGTACTGGTCCATTGTTGCTCTCTCATTGTTCCTCTAGCTCTACAGAGGGTAGTAACTCACTATGGATGGTGCTCACTCTCCTTCCCTAGGTGCTCCTTCAGCTTGTCTAAGATCACTGAAAACATTTCCCACAATTACATTCATCTTCTTGAACGATCTGACATAGGAGTATTTTCTTAGCTGTAAATTTAATAAATACTGTGGGGAAATACTTGGATTTTTTTGACAGGAACTTATTTTGACATACCCGGCATGCCAACCATATAGAACTACACATGATAATGTTCTTTGAGAGTGGAACCATCTCGGGCCAAATTGACTTGTGTTTTTCTCTTACAGAAAATTTAAAAATTTCATCCGCAAACTATGTTTTATATCGATGCCTGTCCTCATGCTTGAATAGTGAGGACTTGAAGTCCTTTGTGTATCAAATAAGCATGAAGATTATCAATATGGCAGAAACTATAGTGTGTTGAGTCCCTTGGGTGGCCTTATTCTATGGAACAATGTCTTTCAAATTTCATGTTAAACGTCTCAAGTGCTTTCCAATATCAAGAATGCTAGAAGAGGACTTCCCTGGTGGTTCAGTGGGTAAGGGCTCTGCCTTGCAGTGCAAGGGGCGCTGGTTTGTTCCCTGGCCTGGGAGGATCCCACGTGCTGCAGAGCGGCTGGACCAATGTGTCCAATTACCGAGCCAGAGTTCTGGAGCACATGCGCCCAGTGCTGGTACTCTGCAATGAGAGAGGCCACGGCAATGGGAGGCCCACACAGGCCAAAAAGAACAAAGATAAATAAAATGAAAGACCAATAAAAAAAAAAGTGGCCAAACGAAACAAAAAGAATGCTAGAAGATTCTTTTGAGTTAACCTTAAAACTGATGAAGCCATACAAGGAAACTATGTTAAAAACTGACAGCTATTTCCTATGCTTTCCATTTTAAACACTAGTTGGTGCACATTAAAATGTATACCTAACTTGTAGGTTTTGACCAAACATAAGTTGAACTAAAGGGGAACATGGAGTTAGTGCTGGTTGAGTAAGAATCTGAAGTTTTGGTTAAAAATCCCTGAAGAGGTCTCAAGTCAAATTACATGAAAGCAGAAGCAGACATCCCTGGCGGGACATGAAGGTGGGATGTCCCAGTGCTTGTTGGTGTTAATTACCCTGTAAATCATGGGGTAGAATTAGCAGAAGGGGCATAGCTCAGGTGGGTCTTCATTTGCACAATGACTTTGGTCTTTCCCATAACATATGCTGAACTATATTATGTGAAAGGAAAACATCCATAATCACATTTTTTAAAGGAAAAAAATAGCAGACAGAATGGCTATAATTGCTTTAGAGGAGTTGAAGTTTTCCATCTCGCTTTTAAGAAGGACTCAGGAGAAGATTACATTAGACGATTTTGCATCATGCTGCCAACAGAAAAACAAGCCAGGGTTGGTGGAGTGTGATGAGGATTTCCCACTCCTTGTTCAAAAAACAAAACAAAACAAACAAAAAAAAGCAAATTAAACAGAAATACAAGCAGCTGCTCTCTCCCATACCCCCCACAAAATAACAAAGAAAAATCTATTTTGTTTTTCAAGGTATATATAGAGAGAATTTTTTAAAAATATGCTTTCAAATCCTCTGGGACTTTATAATTTATCAAGAAAGAAACATTCTTCCTAATGAAAGGTTACTGACCTTCATGAATGTGACAGTTCAATTACAGCCCATTCATATGCAGAGCAGTGTTGACAAAGGATTTGGGAAATGTGACTAGCACAGCAAAAAAAGAAAAATGTCTAAGAAATTATTATTAGTTTTTTTTTTTATTTTTAATTGTGAAGCAAGAATGATAAATAAATTGGCAGTGGAACCTTTTCTTCTGGGCCCCAGCAGCCCATTAGATTTGCTTCAATGGGTATGCTGGCTCTTCCTTCATCCTTCCTAATATTTCTGCCTTTTTAACCCTCTGAGCCACTAAACCTAACAAATCAGCAAGCCCTTGGGGTTCTGAGACGCTGTGTTTAAATATTTTTTTCCTTTTCCCTTTGACTGGCAGGGCAAGGTAGAACATGTCTTAATGTTATTTTAAGTGCTTTACTACTATTTAGATGCTGAAAGGGACCCAGAGTCATAAGAGAGGGTGCTCTATACTCTCAGCCACCCACATCCAGGTTCGCTAACCCCAGCTCACGGGAGGCAGGCCCCTCCAGACCAGTGGAATCGTTAAGCCAGAGCCTGGCTAGACTCACTGGAGCCAGACTCAGCCAGACTTGGGTGACACCTGTGAGCTGCTGTTTGCTGAGCTCCTCCAGGTGTGGGAAAGAAAGTCCAACTGCCACTCTGTAAATCAGCCCAGAATGCCCCTCTGCCAGAGGTCTGTGGAAGATCCCAGAACCAGGTTCCTTTTTAGCAATGGCTGGTAGATAGAGATTCTCCTTTAACAATAAATTTTTCATTTAGAGTAAGACAAAATGCATCAAAATATAAAGCTCTCTTTGGGATATAACCAATACAAGTATTTTAAACAACTTTGAAAACTAACATTGTTTTTGGTGTTCATACTTTGCCTTGGAAATTAACATCAGCCACGTGTGTGTGTGGTGTGAGTCGTCAAACAGTAAACTTTACTGAGTTTTGAGAGAGTATTTATGTTCCTGACACCCAGCATACTGCCTGACACATAGTAATCATTCAGTATTTGCTGGTGGATTCTTACAATATTTCTTTCCACTCCATTTTTGGATAAGCACTCTAGCCTCATTATCTATTTCTCTCAGGTATTTGCCCACCCAACTTTGCTCTTACACGTTGCCTTCTTCCTTCACCATTCCTTGGCTACTTCACTGCAAATCACTTTCAATCACATTGCCTCTGTGAACATGTCTATTACAGATGGCATTTTTTTTTTAAGTAATTTTTTTTTTTGCCTCTAAGTCATCATTTATTTTCATCCATCTTTATTCTTTTGGCCATGTGTAGGCCTCCCATTGCAGTGGCCTCTCTCATTGCAGACCACTGTCTCTGGGCACATGTGTTCCAGAGTGCTGGCTCATAATTGGACACACTCGCCTTGCTGCTCTTTGGCATGTGGGATCCTCCCAGGCCGGGGATTGAACCAGTGCCCCTTGCTCTGCAAGGTGGACTCTACCCACTGGACCACCAGGGAAGCACTTACAGATAGCATTTTTTTAAGGGAAAGATTTGAAGAAGTAAAAATAAGGTGAAAAGGGTACCAGTGTCACTTCGTATTCCTAACTTTGAAAATAAAAATATTTTCCTTAGGCATGAATATATGAAGTCATGCCTTACTGGTAGAAATAACCCCAGCTCACGGGAGGCAGGCCCCTCCAGACCAGTGGAATCGTTAAGCCAGAGCCTGGCTAGACTCACTGGAGCCAGACTCAGCCAGACTTGGGTGACACCTGTGAGCTGCTGTTTGCTGAGCTCCTCCAGGTGTGGGAAAGAAAGTCCAACTGCCACTCTGTAAATCAGCCCAGAATGCCCCTCTGCCAGAGGTCTGTGGAAGATCCCAGAACCAGGTTCCTTTTTAGCAATGGCTGGTAGATAGAGATTCTCCTTTAACAATAAATTTTTCATTTAGAGTAAGACAAAATGCATCAAAATATAAAGCTCTCTTTGGGATATAACCAATACAAGTATTTTAAACAACTTTGAAAACTAACATTGTTTTTGGTGTTCATACTTTGCCTTGGAAATTAACATCAGCCACGTGTGTGTGTGGTGTGAGTCGTCAAACAGTAAACTTTACTGAGTTTTGAGAGAGTATTTATGTTCCTGACACCCAGCATACTGCCTGACACATAGTAATCATTCAGTATTTGCTGGTGGATTCTTACAATATTTCTTTCCACTCCATTTTTGGATAAGCACTCTAGCCTCATTATCTATTTCTCTCAGGTATTTGCCCACCCAACTTTGCTCTTACACGTTGCCTTCTTCCTTCACCATTCCTTGGCTACTTCACTGCAAATCACTTTCAATCACATTGCCTCTGTGAACATGTCTATTACAGATGGCATTTTTTTTTTAAGTAATTTTTTTTTTTGCCTCTAAGTCATCATTTATTTTCATCCATCTTTATTCTTTTGGCCATGTGTAGGCCTCCCATTGCAGTGGCCTCTCTCATTGCAGACCACTGTCTCTGGGCACATGTGTTCCAGAGTGCTGGCTCATAATTGGACACACTCGCCTTGCTGCTCTTTGGCATGTGGGATCCTCCCAGGCCGGGGATTGAACCAGTGCCCCTTGCTCTGCAAGGTGGACTCTACCCACTGGACCACCAGGGAAGCACTTACAGATAGCATTTTTTTAAGGGAAAGATTTGAAGAAGTAAAAATAAGGTGAAAAGGGTACCAGTGTCACTTCTGCGTATTCCTAACTTTGAAAAATAAAAATATTTTCCCTTAGGCATGAATATATGAAGTCATGCCTTACTGGTAGAAATCTAACAATGACCAACAGCAAAACTGGCCCTGTTGAGTGCAGCATAATTCAGTTTCTCCACTTCTGCTTCTCTTGAGCAGTGTTCTGAAAAGCTTTATCAGATCTCTTTGCACTTCAGTATGTTAGGAATTTGTGTGGAATGGAATTCAAATAAAATCATCTTAGTACTATTTCTTGTGTCAGAATATTCCATTTCAAGAAAATTTCACATTTAAATATAATACTCTGAGTGAAGTAAATCAGAAAGAGAAAAACAAATATCCTATTTTAATGCATATACGTGGAATCTGAAAAAAATTGGTATAGATGATCTTTTTGACAAAGCAGAAAAATAAACAGATGTAAAGGACTAATGTATAAAAACCTAGCGAGGAAGGGAGAGTGGTGGCATGAACTGAGGAACTGGGACTGTCATATTGATACAACATATAAAACAGAGAACTAATGAGAACCTACTACTAGGTAGCACTGAAAACTCTACTTAGGGCTCTGTGGTGACCTAAGTGGGAAGGAAATCCAAAAAAGAGGGGATATATGTATACGTATAGCTGGTTCACTTTGCTGTACAGTAGAAATTCACATAACACTGTAAAGCAACTATACTCCAATAAAAATTTTAAACATAAAAAATATAAATATGACACTCTGAGAAACTAAGATACTTTCAGAATATAATCCAAAGACCTTATAGGGTAGTCTAAGGTTTAGATGAGCTACAGTAATATTTTAATGTGAGTCTTTGCCCAGTTTTTATTTTGTCCCATGTACAATGTGACTCATTTTTAATAAGAAGTGACAAGATAAGAATGCTGCATTGGGCTTCCCTGGTGGTCCAGTGGGTGGAGAGTCTGCCTTGCAGTGCAGGAGGCACTAGTTGGATCCCTGGTCCAGGAAGATCCCGTGTGCCACAGGAGCAGATGGACAGGTGTGTCCAATTACAAGTCAGCTCTCTGGGGCGCATGTGCCCAGAGCCGGTGCTCTGCAGTGAGAGGGGCCACTATGGTGGGAGGCCCACACAGGCCAAAGAGTAGAAGACGGATGAAAATAAACATAAAAATAAAAGAGGCATGATAGGGAAAGAAAAAGGAATGCTGTATCACACACACACTTTTATATATGAATGAGTACCTTAGATGACAAGGAAGTTAGCAATTTGATAGTAAGATCTTTTTGAAATTTGAAATGAATTTATATCATTTACTAAATATAATTGATGCATGTTTTAATTAAAGTTCTATAAACTTTATTTTCTTAAATTTCACTTTTGTTTAGCTGTGTTATTTATTTTTTGCATAACCTGAAGGACATAACAACATGTTAAAAGATGCTAAATAAAAATTTCCTTCAAAGACTATTTCTCTGTGTGTCATACCTAGACTCAGTCAGAACCCTGGTGTAGTTGTAGGAAGCTTCTCAATGCTGTGAGAAGGTGAATTTGGAATTTTAGAAAGTAATCTAGATCAGAGTTCCATGCTTTATAGCTCTTAATACCATTTCTGTTATTTCTTCTAGAATCTATTTTTTAAAATTTGTTAATTTTTGATATCATCCAGGACTACCACTGAGCTATTTAACAAAATTTCTTTGAGGAAATATTGTGCATACAACATGCTATTATTCATTTTATAATTTATGGATGAAAACAGAGTTGCAAAGATAGTAAGTGATCAAGCAAGTCCTTAAACTCATGTTTGCCCGCTGCCAGGATATTTTCACTTAACCGATTCACTAATATGTTTGAAAATGCACTTAGCAACAAGGAACAGTAAATCTAACCAAAAGTGGCTTAAAGAAATAAGAGAATTGTCATGTGATTCCAGCCAGGGTGGTTCTAGCATCAGATAATTCAGTAGGTCAAAAATATTAGAGGACACAGATTCATTTCATCTCTCTCAACTGTTTTTCTCAGGGTGTGGTAAGTCTCATGGTCTTGAGATGCATGCTATAGCTTTAGGCATCTCCTTCTTATATGTCAATGTCAGAGGTCAAAATATGGTAAGAAAATGTATACGTTTTTTCTGGACACGTTTTAAGAGCGAAGAAACATTTCTCTACAGCTCTCCCTCATATGTCATTAGCCAGATGGACAGGTGTGTCCAATTACAAGTCAGCTCTCTGGCGCATGTGCCCAGAGCCGGTGCTCTGCAGTGAGAGGGGCCACTATGGTGGGAGGCCCACACAGGCCAAAGAGTAGAAGACGGATGAAAATAAACATAAAAATAAAAGAGGCATGATAGGGAAAGAAAAAGGAATGCTGTATCACACACACACTTTTATATATGAATGAGTACCTTAGATGACAAGGAAGTTAGCAATTTGATAGTAAGATCTTTTTGAAATTTGAAATGAATTTATATCATTTACTAAATATAATTGATGCATGTTTTAATTAAAGTTCTATAAACTTTATTTTCTTAAATTTCACTTTTGTTTAGCTGTGTTATTTATTTTTTGCATAACCTGAAGGACATAACAACATGTTAAAAGATGCTAAATAAAAATTTCCTTCAAAGACTATTTCTCTGTGTGTCATACCTAGACTCAGTCAGAACCCTGGTGTAGTTGTAGGAAGCTTCTCAATGCTGTGAGAAGGTGAATTTGGAATTTTAGAAAGTAATCTAGATCAGAGTTCCATGCTTTATAGCTCTTAATACCATTTCTGTTATTTCTTCTAGAATCTATTTTTTAAAATTTGTTAATTTTTGATATCATCCAGGACTACCACTGAGCTATTTAACAAAATTTCTTTGAGGAAATATTGTGCATACAACATGCTATTATTCATTTTATAATTTATGGATGAAAACAGAGTTGCAAAGATAGTAAGTGATCAAGCAAGTCCTTAAACTCATGTTTGCCCGCTGCCAGGATATTTTCACTTAACCGATTCACTAATATGTTTGAAAATGCACTTAGCAACAAGGAACAGTAAATCTAACCAAAAGTGGCTTAAAGAAATAAGAGAATTGTCATGTGATTCCAGCCAGGGTGGTTCTAGCATCAGATAATTCAGTAGGTCAAAAATATTAGAGGACACAGATTCATTTCATCTCTCTCAACTGTTTTTCTCAGGGTGTGGTAAGTCTCATGGTCTTGAGATGCATGCTATAGCTTTAGGCATCTCCTTCTTATATGTCAATGTCAGAGGTCAAAATATGGTAAGAAAATGTATACGTTTTTTCTGGACACGTTTTAAGAGCGAAGAAACATTTCTCTACAGCTCTCCCTCATATGTCATTAGCCAGAGTTGGGTCCTAAGGCCCTTCCTAAATAGCTCATTGATAAGGGAAATTAAATTACCTCAATTGATTTAGACAAAATTTATTGGAGCTCTATTCTGTCCTTTCTTCGAAGATATGATGCATGGGGAAAAAATGTGGGTAGGGTATCAGAAGGAAATTTAGCTTCTTTAGCAAAAGCAGAGCATAGTTCCAGTTGTCAGCCTGTAAAGTTCATTAGAACAGAGCTACCTCATGATCACCAGGGACAAGGAGAAAGATAGGGAAACGCTCAAAGAGGAAGGCTGGAGATCAGTGGAAAAGGAAAGAAAAGAAGTGTTGTGTATAGCAGGTGTTTGATAATTGCTGATGACAGGAAATGCATGAAATACAATTTACAGCAAAGTTAATCTGACACATATTTAATGATATGTGTTGTTTCATGACATTTCAGGCCAATAGTTTAGTAGTCTGCATAAATAATTGTAATTAGTACTACATTTTGACAGATCTTTATAGCTTTTAATCTTCCACTGTTAATTAACTAGTTTGAAGACAAGCATTGATGTTCAGAGGCTTTTTTCCCCTCACTTACAAATGGTTGAAACTTCATCATATTTACTGACAAGTGCTGGAATGATTTCCCAAGAGATGGAGTAATCCATGATTCCTCTGCTCTTCCCGACCTACCTGATGAAGTCCAGAAATGACCACCCAACCTCTATTTCCTCTGAGAAGTAACCAGTGGCAGCTAGAACATGTCAAAGTATCAGGACCTATTGCTGTCTGACCAATCACATCTGGAGGTGAGGGTTTTCAGAAAACATAGCAATGAACGACTGGTACCAGATATTTCCAAATTTTTCCAAGGAAGGAGTGACCAGAATTATAGTGAAAGTTTCTAAGAAGTTTCCACTATGGGTAACAGACACAACAGTATATAATAATTCAGGAATATGGCTCTTCTTTGGCTAAATCCTTTAATTGTTAAAGCTTTGTTTCCTTAAATGCAAAAAGAATGCTTTGGAATAATGGATCTCTAAGATTCCTTCCAGCTCTACCTTTAATAATTCTCCTTACCGTTTTGCTTCAGGCCAGAATAGTTGAATTTAACTATGAGCAGACATATAAAACTGTATCTGAGGTGATTTCATATATTACTAGGAACACTCATTTTAATTAGTTAAGTAGAGTCCTGGAAATTTAGATTTGTTGTTGTTCAGTCACTAAGTCCTGTCCGACTATTTGCGACCCCATGGACTGTAGCACATGAAGCTCTCCTGTCCTTCACCGTCTCCCAGAGTTTGCTCAAACTCATGTTCATTGAGTTAGTGATGCCATCCAATCACATCATCCTCTGTCATCCCCTTCTCCTCTTGCCTGCCAACTTTTCCAGCATCAGGGTCTTTTCCAATGAGTCAGCTCTTTGCATCAGGTGGCCAAATTTAGATTTCTCTCTGTGTTTTGATGCTGCCAATAAAGAGCTCTACTATTATTTAAATGTGGGCTAGTTTCTTGAGAAAAGGTAAAGCATTTTTTTCTATATATTGCTCTCTTTTTGGAACCCTAAGCCCAAGTTTGGTCAATCCAAAGAAAACTGAGATCAAACATGACAGTATTATTCTCTATTACTATTACTGTTGTTGTTATTCTGTACAGGTGGCCTAAGAAACTCCTTTGATGCAACATCATTAGAATGCCAAAAAAGAAAAGAACAATTTCTGAGGAATGTACACCCTTTCATTGATCATGAGAATGCATCTTCCAGACAATCCCCAACTTTACAAGGTTAGGCATTCTTGCTGATTTGCCTTGAATTCCTGAGTGAAGCTTTCCCTGGCTGTCTGAGATGGGACCATGCTGGTGAGTGAACATGCTCAAGTGCTCCATCCCAAGCAGCTCTCAGCATGTGCTCATGTCCCTATACCACCATCCGGTCCTCCTTCTCTCCCACTCAGTGTGCCACTGGTCATTCTACTGTGCCACTGGGGATCTCGACTCCTTGCCTATCCACTATGCTGACCCCAAACCATATTTTAGTAAGACCAGGACACAACGTCCACCTCTGTCTGCTGGATGATTCCACTCCCCACCTCCGCTTTCAGGTAGACCACTCTGACCTCCAGGCTCTTTCTCAGAGAAATAGTGAACCATCTTACTGCCCTGGGAAGAAATGTAGCTCCTGGGCACAGCCTGATTCTGCTAGCTCTTTCCATTTTCCCTCTTGTCCATCTTTTTCTTGGGGGAACTGAGGCAAGTGGGAACCTTGGAGTCATGCTTTCTCTCTTTTTTTTTTCTTTTTTTAAACATTTTTTATTTATTTATTTATTTATCTTTTGGGGGGGGGGGGGGGAGGGAGAGGGACGGTGGGCCACTTCTATTGGTCTTTCGTTTATCTATTTTCATCCATCTTTTGCTCTTTGGCTCCTGTGGGCCTCCCATCGCGGTGGCGTTTGTCGTTGCAGATGGCCGGCTCTGGGCGCATGAGCCCCAGAGCTCGGGCTCGGCAATTGGACACATCAGTCCAGCCGCTCCGCGACACGTAGGATCTTGTCAGGCCAGGGATCGAACCGGCGCCCCTTGCACTGCAAGGCGGTGTCCTTACCCACTGGACCACCAGGGGAAGCCCATGTTTTCTCTTTGATGTTGTGCTTTCACATGGATAGGAAGAGTCTAAGGTGAGGATTCTAGCCCTCTTCAAGGAAGGGCTCAAAAACGCTCATCTGTCTCTGTGAGTCCTCAGAGTCCATTTGTCACTGGGCAGACTTGAAACAGTTATTTGCACACCAGGACATGTGTGCTTGCCTTCCCAGGTGGCGCTAGTGGAAAAGAATCTGCCTGCCAATGCAGGAGACACAAGAGATGCGGGTTTGATCCCTGAGGGTCCGGAAGGTCCCCCGGAGTAGGAAGTGGAAACCCACTCCAGTATTCTCCCATAGAAAGAAGAGGCTGGTGGGCTATAGTCCATGGGGCTGCAAAAAATCAGACACGCCTGAGCACCGAGCATGTGTGCTTATAATTATCCTCCACCCCAAATGCCCACCGTTCCAGAAGGAGGGGCTTCTCCTTGCAATGTACACTCAGCTCTGACTTCTCAAAACCTGTTCAGATTATGGGTCTCATTCAGCCAACATCTCCCCTTGTCCTGAGCAGTTCTCAAGCACCAGATTCTACATTCATCTAGTTTACGAATGGAATTAAAACAAAGGAAACATCATGCGCATAACTTTCTCTGGGAAGGCTGATTACAAAAGCATAATTTTGTCTTTCTTTATGCTTACCTACACTTCAGAATATTTGTTGTTGCCAAAAAAGTACATTTCAAGGTTGGAAAATCTGAAAGGATAAAATAATCATACCATCTTGGTCCAAAAATATGTACAAGAAAGAAAGAGGAAATGTTAGTAAATATTTGTTAATTTTCACACATTTACTGATTGTTACTTGGAATGTTTTGCTTAATCTTACTTGGTTTCAATGAAATATTCTGTCTAATTGGAGAAGATACGCATGTTGGGCCCAACCTCAGCGTATGCTTTGCAAAATTAATTAGAAACTGGCTAGTGTGACTTGGTGAGACTAGGTTATATTTGCTGAACTTGAGATGAGAAATTTTCTTTTGTTTCTTTTAAGCAAGATTCAGGTGGCTCAATAAATGCCACTTAACTGGGGCAGACTTGATCAGGGAAGTTGCTGAATTGGGAAGCCAATTAAGTCTAATGATAATTAGCATGTGCTGCTGCTTAATTGGGATAGGTGGTCCACTGAGTTGGTATCACTGTAGGTAATTAAATGATGCTCTTGGCAGATACGAGATAGAGTCTTCTTGATGCTTTCAAGACTGAAGGCAATTTATTTCCTCTCTTGATCATGCTATCGCTGGTTGAAGAAAACTCAATTTCTAAATGATGCCTTCAAAAGTTCTACTTGTTTTGAAAGGACTTCTTTGTACGTGTGTGTGTGTGTGTGTGTGTGTCTGCATTTTTCTCTCTAAATGGACTAGAAAGGAATGAAGGATTATGCATTTTTTCAAATGCAAAGAATGAGACATGGAGTTTGAATGACTTCCCCCATAGTTATCACCATATAGAGATTGACCATGGATAAGAACAGGGATCTTTAGTATTCCTTCCTGGTGATTCACCCAGAGTGTTAATCAGTTGGTTGCCAGGTTCAGAGGCTCGATGGGGCAGTGGGAAGAGCCTGTCTGGAGTCTGTCACTGACCCACAGAGATAGGACATTTTTCCTCTCTGGTCTTCAGGTGCTCTTTCATTAAATGAAGGTGTCGATTAAAGAGTCACCAAGACTCCTTTCAACTGTAAAAACAGAAGTGCTTCACTTTGGTGGTGTTACTTAAAAACTGTCATTAGAGAAAAAATCTTCACCATTACCATTTATAAAGCCTTTTATTATGTGGCCGTGCGTGAGTGAATGCTTAGTCACTCAGCCATGTCCAACTCTTTGTGACCCCATGGACTGTAGCTTACCAAGCTCCTCTGCCTATGGGATTTTTCAGGTAAGAATACTGGATTGGGTTACCATGTCCCTTTCTCCAGGGCATCTTCCCGACCCAGGGATCAAACCTGCACCTCTCGTGTCTCCTGCAGATTCTTTACCTGATGAGCTATTAGGGAAGCTCCTCTACACACTCTGGTCACTGGCAAAAAGGAATAATAATCTCAGGCCCCACATTTAAAGAAGTATTATGGCACAAGATGTAGCTGTGTGCTTTTTGTAAGGTTGGGCAAGAGGTGGGGGTGGGTCCTCATGGAATGACTTTTTGTCTGTGCTTGTGAACAAAGCATGAGTCCACAGAGAGGCGAAGAAAATGAAAGGGATACTCGTGAGTCTGGAAAATCTGAAAAATAAGGAAATGAAATATAATAGAAAAGGAACGTAGAAGACAATGAGACGTACTAGGTTCTGTGAAAGGGAGAGAAACCTGAGTGTGGCAATGATAAAGAACACTGTTTCCTAGGAGTCCTGTAGGACAAGACAGTTGAATAAACTTGAACATAAGCACTAGGAAAAGAGGCGAATGGGGAAACCAGGCTGTACTGGGAAGTATGTCGTGAGGGCCTAGAGAAGACATGAGTAGCAGTTATTAGTGGGATCTACTCTACATTTTTTGGATTGAGATATGAATTCAAGATAATGGATCCAAAACTCATTCCATCTGTATTTTTCCTATAAAAGTCAGCATATTACCAAGCATTTGGACCCCAGGATACTCAATCATAATAGAAATGTGATGATTAAATAATGTGTAGCCTCCAGCCTCCCCTAGCCCTTCTTCCTTTTTAATTTGTGTCTCTAAGCTCATCATTTACACTTTACCTCCAAGAAACGTCACCATCAATTCTCTTGACAGATTGCTGATAATTCATGATTATAGTTTGACTATTATCCTAATTGGCAGAATCCTACCCTGTCCTCTGAACTTTCAACTGTAAAAACAGAAGTGCTTCACTTTGGTGGTGTTACTTAAAAACTGTCATTAGAGAAAAAATCTTCACCATTACCATTTATAAAGCCTTTTATTATGTGGCCGTGCGTGAGTGAATGCTTAGTCACTCAGCCATGTCCAACTCTTTGTGACCCCATGGACTGTAGCTTACCAAGCTCCTCTGCCTATGGGATTTTTCAGGTAAGAATACTGGATTGGGTTACCATGTCCCTTTCTCCAGGGCATCTTCCCGACCCAGGGATCAAACCTGCACCTCTCGTGTCTCCTGCAGATTCTTTACCTGATGAGCTATTAGGGAAGCTCCTCTACACACTCTGGTCACTGGCAAAAAGGAATAATAATCTCAGGCCCCACATTTAAAGAAGTATTATGGCACAAGATGTAGCTGTGTGCTTTTTGTAAGGTTGGGCAAGAGGTGGGGGTGGGTCCTCATGGAATGACTTTTTGTCTGTGCTTGTGAACAAAGCATGAGTCCACAGAGAGGCGAAGAAAATGAAAGGGATACTCGTGAGTCTGGAAAATCTGAAAAATAAGGAAATGAAATATAATAGAAAAGGAACGTAGAAGACAATGAGACGTACTAGGTTCTGTGAAAGGGAGAGAAACCTGAGTGTGGCAATGATAAAGAACACTGTTTCCTAGGAGTCCTGTAGGACAAGACAGTTGAATAAACTTGAACATAAGCACTAGGAAAAGAGGCGAATGGGGAAACCAGGCTGTACTGGGAAGTATGTCGTGAGGGCCTAGAGAAGACATGAGTAGCAGTTATTAGTGGGATCTACTCTACATTTTTTGGATTGAGATATGAATTCAAGATAATGGATCCAAAACTCATTCCATCTGTATTTTTCCTATAAAAGTCAGCATATTACCAAGCATTTGGACCCCAGGATACTCAATCATAATAGAAATGTGATGATTAAATAATGTGTAGCCTCCAGCCTCCCCTAGCCCTTCTTCCTTTTTAATTTGTGTCTCTAAGCTCATCATTTACACTTTACCTCCAAGAAACGTCACCATCAATTCTCTTGACAGATTGCTGATAATTCATGATTATAGTTTGACTATTATCCTAATTGGCAGAATCCTACCCTGTCCTCTGAACTTGCAGGCTGCTTCAAATGCCTTATTGACCTGCCAACCGTAAAGTCTGTCTAAATATTTACTTAGGGGTCATGGTGTGGAGATACATAATCATAGAAACGTATCTAAACACACATATGTATCCACTCAGAGATGAAAATATAATTATCTTATATTTTCTTAAAATGATATGTATTTGAAAGTGTGTTTATTTTTATAAAATGATTTTGCTTCACCCACTAGACACATCCCAGTTTACAGCCAGTGAAAGAGCACGTTAAGGTGACTTTACTCTTTATTCCTATTTGTGTTATTACATGCTTGTTAAAAAGTCAGGGAAATGCTGCCAACTACAGTTTGAGAGAATGCATATGGTTGATTTAAGAATACATCAACAAACTAATAGACAAAGGAATTGCCCACGAATTGCTTCAAGCTCAGCTGCCACGGTCTTTGTGAAGGCGTTACTGATGCTCACACAGCCAGTAGGAATCTAATGACAGTGGCCCCCAGCTGAATGGCATGAGATCCAAGCTCCAAGCTGAAATGTAACTACTTCTGTTTCACTTTTCCCTAAATTTGGTAAAGTTAAAATCTACTTCTGGTGTCAACTGCGCATTATCCCATTATATTACTTATTATCTTATTATTCAGATGGCCCTTGAAGAAATGTATCTTTGATATCTGTCTGAACATTTCCTTCATTACAAAAAAAAACAAAAACCCTCTCCATCTGGAAGTAAGAGGCCTGGTATAAGTAAGTAAACAGGATCTCCTTGAAGTGTGTTCTTTGCTGTCACTTGAGAGGTGCAGTCAGGCGCACAGGGAACAGAACTTTGGGGCAACTGCAGTAAACTCTCTAGTCAAGCTCCTTGACCACGGGGACAAAACAGCTCACTTGCCGCTTCAGCTCCAGTGACCTTTATACTCTGAACGCTTTACTGCTTGATTAAAAATGTGCTCATGCTTCAAGGCAGCTTGCTGATGGGTTTATCATAAGGTGCAGAAACATGCAGAGAGATTTACCAGAGGTACTTCATGTGACCATTTTTTGGGAATATGATTTTGTTTGAGAAGTTACTAGAGCTGGAATGACAACGGCTCTATAACTCCCTGGGAAGTTTTCCGAATCCGTTCACGTGGAAATCAAGTTGCACCTGAGCAAATATTGAAGGGTGGAGCAAAAGGAAGGAATAGTTTTCATTTTGCAACCACCAATATTACAATAGCTTAGGTGTGTATTTCAAGAAAACAGTTTTTCATATGAGAAATCACTTTGTGTGAAATTGTGGGATCAATTTTGGTGGCCTGGATAACCTGGGTTGTTCTTTCACAACGACAGCCTCCAGAAGAATTAGGATATCAACTCCTCACAGAGAAATGCATTGGAGAAAGAGTTCATCTTATGTTTTTCCACCTAACAAAGAACATTAGTGATGCTGGTAGATGGCAGGTGGAACGGCATGATGGTAGATGGAAAAACATAATCTAGAAATTGATAAAAAGAACTCTAAAAAATGCTATAAAAATGATAATCTTAAAACAGGACCAATATTTAAAAATTGATCATGATAATAACAGCTACTTGTAGAGTGCTTAATGTTCTGAGTATTATTCAAAGAGTTCTAAAGGGTTTCCATCACTTAATCCTCACGTTTCCATGAATTAAGTATAATTATTACCCAGTTACACTGCTTCAGAAGTTGAAGCACAGAGAGATTAAGTATCATTTATTTTATAGAGAGATTATGGTAGAATTCAAACTGAGGCACATATGTTAAGAAAACATTTTTTTCTTATATGAAATCACTTTGCTGAAACAAGTCTAACTGATTTTCTAACATTTTCTCATGTGAACTCAGGCTAACTTTGAAGACCTTTCTCTTAAATTACAGACAACACAACCTCCTATTGGTACTTTTGTTATAAACAAAGATGGCCTCAGTGACCAGAGACGAACTTCTCAAAGTCAAGCTCCTTGACCACGGGGACAAACAGCTCACTTGCCGCTTCATCTCCAGTGACCTTTATACTCTGAACGCTTTACTGCTTGATTAAAAATGTGCTCATGCTTCAAGGCAGCTTGCTGATGGGTTTATCATAAGGTGCAGAAACATGCAGAGAGATTTACCAGAGGTACTTCATGTGACCATTTTTTGGGAATATGATTTTGTTTGAGAAGTTACTAGAGCTGGAATGACAACGGCTCTATAACTCCCTGGGAAGTTTTCCGAATCCGTTCACGTGGAAATCAAGTTGCACCTGAGCAAATATTGAAGGGTGGAGCAAAAGGAAGGAATAGTTTTCATTTTGCAACCACCAATATTACAATAGCTTAGGTGTGTATTTCAAGAAAACAGTTTTTCATATGAGAAATCACTTTGTGTGAAATTGTGGGATCAATTTTGGTGGCCTGGATAACCTGGGTTGTTCTTTCACAACGACAGCCTCCAGAAGAATTAGGATATCAACTCCTCACAGAGAAATGCATTGGAGAAAGAGTTCATCTTATGTTTTTCCACCTAACAAAGAACATTAGTGATGCTGGTAGATGGCAGGTGGAACGGCATGATGGTAGATGGAAAAACATAATCTAGAAATTGATAAAAAGAACTCTAAAAAATGCTATAAAAATGATAATCTTAAAACAGGACCAATATTTAAAAATTGATCATGATAATAACAGCTACTTGTAGAGTGCTTAATGTTCTGAGTATTATTCAAAGAGTTCTAAAGGGTTTCCATCACTTAATCCTCACGTTTCCATGAATTAAGTATAATTATTACCCAGTTACACTGCTTCAGAAGTTGAAGCACAGAGAGATTAAGTATCATTTATTTTATAGAGAGATTATGGTAGAATTCAAACTGAGGCACATATGTTAAGAAAACATTTTTTTCTTATATGAAATCACTTTGCTGAAACAAGTCTAACTGATTTTCTAACATTTTCTCATGTGAACTCAGGCTAACTTTGAAGACCTTTCTCTTAAATTACAGACAACACAACCTCCTATTGGTACTTTTGTTATAAACAAAGATGGCCTCAGTGACCAGAGATGAACAAGCCATCGGTACCAGGGTATCTATTTTGAAATAAGTTTCAAAAAGTAGGAAAGATCCCACCCCACTTCTTCCTGAGTAGCAAGATCGCCTGAGGGAACTAGTATCTTTCTACCTGTCTCTCAACTTTCAGGCAAAGAAGATTACATTAGCTTTTGGAGCCAGACACATAAGCAATATACATGGGTCAAGTTATCTAACTTACGCCAATATTCACATCTAGAAAATGGTGATAAAAATAGCCATGTCAGATTTTTTTTTAATTAGGACTAAAACATGATATTCCTCAGCTGCTTTTCACTGACACTTCATATGCAACCAATCAAGAACAACTGTCATTATTTAACTTAAAAACATTTGAATAAAGAGCATTAACTAGAATTGGAAATGAAAACTTATTTGCTATTTCTACTTTCTCTTCATATACTATTTTTCTTTTATCTATCTTCCTTTTTTTCCCCTGTGGATATCATGAAGGGGAACATTCCTCTCGGAAGGGCATTTTTTATAAGTTTGTTTGAATTTTTTGAGGAAATTAAAAAAGCCATTTAAACCTACTTATAAGTTGCAGTGCAGGCTTAAAGAAAGGAGTGACTCGAAAGTCAGTCTATGGGCAAGGGAAATGGTCTTTGGATGATGGTGATAAATTATATCAATAAATTGAAAAAGAAGGTATGAAAAAGAGAGAGAGGACATGTCTTATACCAAAAAAAGGGCATGCCTAGAAAAACAATTGACAGAGGGAGGGTTCTGTTAGCTGAACTGGTAGCGAGAGAAATATTACTACTTTAGAACCTACATTTAAATGGTAAGTGGTCAAATACAAATAAGTGGTGGCATTTCAAAACATTGCCTTGGACCATAACTGAGAAAAACTGTGTAAAAGACCATCTCCTCCACTGACTTTGTTTTAGAATGTATATATATATATATATATATATATATATATATTTCTTCTTTTAAGTACTCAAATTCTAGTTTTCCATTGACATCTTCTAAGGATCTATTAAGAAAAATCATCCATTTAATGGCTATCTCCCAGAGCATAGTTAAATGGCAATGGTTGTGAAATCAGAAAGATCAGGAATTTAATCCCATCTCTAGCATCTTGTTGTGTGTGTTTCTGGAAAGGTCATCAAATGACTTTGCATCTAACTATGATATCTACTCAACAAGTTGTTGTGCAAAGGGCTTGGCACAGCAGTACTCTGTCTGTGGCTCCCAGTCGAGCTGCATCAGGAAACTTATTAAAAATGGAAGACCTCATAACTAACTGTGCAGGTAAATTCCAGCAATCTGAGCTTCATCATGCCATCACGCAATTCTGAGGCACTCTAAAGTTTGAGAAAAGCTGGACTAGCATAATTTCCAACACATAAGTGGGGTCTATAAAAAGCAAATGTGGCAAGCTCTGGAACTGAGGACACACAGAGAAAAAAAAAGTTTGTGTTTCCATCTGGTGGAACTCAACTGCCAGGTATGATCAGAATTACTTGAGACTGTCCTTCAGCACGGCCTTCCTAGGTGGCTCAGTGGTAAAGAATATGCCCACCAATGCAGGAGAGGCAGGTTCAATCCCTGGGTTAGGAAGATCCTCTGGAGGAGGAAACGGCAACCTACTCCAGTATTCTTGCCTGGAGAATCCCATGGACAGAGGAGGCTGGTGGGCTACAGTCCATGGGTCGCAAAGAATAGGACACAAATGAGCATGAACATCCTTTGGTATAAATCTATGATGCTCATTTAGCTCTACTGAGACAGCTGGGAAGGCGTTAATCTTTTAAACTGTGCCAAATACAACATAAATTTGATTGTTTTAGTCTTTTGTGTGTGTGTACACAGTTCAGTGGTGTTAATGAGATTCATACTGCTGTGGTACCATCACCACCAACCTTCAGAGCCTTTTCATCTTGTCAAACTAGCCTTTCTTCCTCACTCTAGCTCCTGGTAAACACCATTCTACTTTCTATCTCTCTAAATTTGACTATTTTATACAAATGGAATTACACAATATTTGTCCTTCTGTGACTGGTTTACTAACCATAATGTCCTGAAGATTCATCCATGTTGTAGCCTGTGTCAGAGCTTCCTTAATTTTCCTCTTCTTAAGGCTAAATAATATTCCATATATCATATTTTATCTATTTTCATTTTTTATTTTATGGACATTTGTGCCCTCATTTCAGTCTAATCAGGTTGTGAAATCAGAAAGATCAGGAATTTAATCCCATCTCTAGCATCTTGTTGTGTGTGTTTCTGGAAAGGTCATCAAATGACTTTGCATCTAACTATGATATCTACTCAACAAGTTGTTGTGCAAAGGGCTTGGCACAGCAGTACTCTGTCTGTGGCTCCCAGTCGAGCTGCATCAGGAAACTTATTAAAAATGGAAGACCTCATAACTAACTGTGCAGGTAAATTCCAGCAATCTGAGCTTCATCATGCCATCACGCAATTCTGAGGCACTCTAAAGTTTGAGAAAAGCTGGACTAGCATAATTTCCAACACATAAGTGGGGTCTATAAAAAGCAAATGTGGCAAGCTCTGGAACTGAGGACACACAGAGAAAAAAAAAGTTTGTGTTTCCATCTGGTGGAACTCAACTGCCAGGTATGATCAGAATTACTTGAGACTGTCCTTCAGCACGGCCTTCCTAGGTGGCTCAGTGGTAAAGAATATGCCCACCAATGCAGGAGAGGCAGGTTCAATCCCTGGGTTAGGAAGATCCTCTGGAGGAGGAAACGGCAACCTACTCCAGTATTCTTGCCTGGAGAATCCCATGGACAGAGGAGGCTGGTGGGCTACAGTCCATGGGTCGCAAAGAATAGGACACAAATGAGCATGAACATCCTTTGGTATAAATCTATGATGCTCATTTAGCTCTACTGAGACAGCTGGGAAGGCGTTAATCTTTTAAACTGTGCCAAATACAACATAAATTTGATTGTTTTAGTCTTTTGTGTGTGTGTACACAGTTCAGTGGTGTTAATGAGATTCATACTGCTGTGGTACCATCACCACCAACCTTCAGAGCCTTTTCATCTTGTCAAACTAGCCTTTCTTCCTCACTCTAGCTCCTGGTAAACACCATTCTACTTTCTATCTCTCTAAATTTGACTATTTTATACAAATGGAATTACACAATATTTGTCCTTCTGTGACTGGTTTACTAACCATAATGTCCTGAAGATTCATCCATGTTGTAGCCTGTGTCAGAGCTTCCTTAATTTTCCTCTTCTTAAGGCTAAATAATATTCCATATATCATATTTTATCTATTCATCATTTTATGGACATTTGTGCTCTTTCAGCTATTGTGAAAAACACTGCTATGAACATGGGTGTAGAAAAATCCAAGTCCCTGCTTTCAGTTCTATTCAGATTTCCCACTTCTTTCATGATTCAGTCATGGAAAGTTGCATATTTCTAGGAACTGGTTCATTTCATCTAGCTTATCCAATTTGTTTACATATAATTGTTCATAGTACTCTCAGAATCCTTATTGCTTCTGTAAAAATAGGTAGCAATGTGCTCTATTTTTTCGCTTCTTATTTTATTTGAGTCTGGTCTTTTTTTTTTTTCTTAATCAATATAGCAAAAGTTTGCCAATTTTGTTGATTTTTCTGAAAAACCACTTCTTGACTGTATTGATTTTTCTTTATTGCTGGGGTGGCTTTTTGTAAAGTACCAATGCCTTGCTTCCAGATGTCCTGATTGAATTTACTGTGAAATGGAGTTTAGCCATCAGTATTTTCTAAAAGCTTTCTCAGTGGTTTTAATGTGTAACCATATTTGAGAATCACTGGTTTAAGAAATTCTTGAGTCTGGAAGTATTTAATGTAATTTTCATAATTCTGTATTTACTCTTATGACAGGGGAATTCTTGTAGAAGATAATGCAAACTAATGCTAATGGAATGAGTCAGTAAAAAGCTCTGAGTTGGAATTTCAGTTTTGGGTACTGCCTTTTCAGTGATTTTTGATCCCCTCATAATGAATGGCTACTTGCATTATAATAATGTAGTTAACAAATATTCACGATAGATTAGGTGCTGTATTGAGTAAAGTGTATAGTTAATCCTTCCACTCCAAAAAACTGACAAGAGTCAAGAAAACCAAACATGTATCATTAAAGTTAAAAAACTTTTATCTCGGGTTCCCTGGTGGTCCAGTGGGTAAAGAGTCTGCCTTGCAGTGTGGGGGGCACCAGGTTGACCCCTGACCTGGGAGGATCCCATGTGCCACAGAGCAGCTGGACCGGTGTGTCCAGTTGCGAGCCAGCACTCTGGAGTGCATGTGCCCAGAGCCGGTGCTCCGCAATGAAGAGGGGCCGCTGCAGCAGGAGGCCCACACAGGCCAAAAATTAAAGATGGATGATAATAAACAAATAAACCAATAAAAGAGGCCAAAATTTTAAAAATATGTATTAGAAAAAAACCCTTTTATCTCTAATATTTCTGAGTTCACTTTCTACATTTTCTTCCCATTACCTCCCCATTCCTAGAGCTACCAAAACAAAGCTTTCCAGGGAATTCCAACTTCAGTATTTCATGTAATCTAAGACACCATCAGTTTTAAGATGCCATAGTTGTAAATGCTTTAATAAAATCACCCCAAAGAGCACTTTCAATAAAGATTATGACAAAGCATCAGTTGCAAAATGCATCTTAGTTTAATAGATATTAAAATATGAAAAAAGTAAGTATCTTTGGATCAATGAAATATGTGATGTTTCTCCTCACCTAAGCAGAAGGATAGATTGATAGCAACAAAATAACATGGGCTTCCCTGTTGTGTCAGAAGGTAAAGAATCTGCCTGCAATGCAGGAGACCCAGATTCAATCCCTGGTTCAGGAAGATCCCCTGGCGAAGGGAATAGCTACCCACATCAGTATTGTTGCCTGGAGAATTCCATGGACTGAGGATCCTGGTGGGCTACAGTCCATGAGGTTACAAAGAGTCAGACACGACTGAGCAGCTAACACTTACACATGCCAAGGGATGCTTGCATTCATATGACTAAACAAAGATTGACTGTGCACCTATTTATCTGGGACAGTGGACTTTTGCTGCAAGAGTCAAAGGAACACAAGAGATGTGTTCTTCAGGTCTCTTCCAGTGCTCTTAATATAATTCAAAACTCAGTTTACCAGATAAATCAAAACATGTGCTTTTAATAGAAGGGGCATTCAGATCATGTCTGTTCTAGATATTTGCTCTTGCAAATATTTGTCTTGTCCAGGTTGGGATGAAGCCAATTTATCTCAGTCCAAGTTGCCGCCTCACTTATGCTGAGAAAGCACACAAAATGAAGCCTCTGGATCAGATGAAATAGCAAGACCACAGATCTGAAACCATGCCCACGCTGGTGGTCTTGCAGAACCAAATGCACTGTGAAGCACTTATGCCAATGAAGAAGAGGTGCAGAGGAGGCCCACACAGGCCAAAAATTAAAATATTCCAAAAAGAGGCCAAAATTTTAAAAATATGTATTAGAAAAAAACCCTTTTATCTCTAATATTTCTGAGTTCACTTTCTACATTTTCTTCCCATTACCTCCCCATTCCTAGAGCTACCAAAACAAAGCTTTCCAGGGAATTCCAACTTCAGTATTTCATGTAATCTAAGACACCATCAGTTTTAAGATGCCATAGTTGTAAATGCTTTAATAAAATCACCCCAAAGAGCACTTTCAATAAAGATTATGACAAAGCATCAGTTGCAAAATGCATCTTAGTTTAATAGATATTAAAATATGAAAAAAGTAAGTATCTTTGGATCAATGAAATATGTGATGTTTCTCCTCACCTAAGCAGAAGGATAGATTGATAGCAACAAAATAACATGGGCTTCCCTGTTGTGTCAGAAGGTAAAGAATCTGCCTGCAATGCAGGAGACCCAGATTCAATCCCTGGTTCAGGAAGATCCCCTGGCGAAGGGAATAGCTACCCACATCAGTATTGTTGCCTGGAGAATTCCATGGACTGAGGATCCTGGTGGGCTACAGTCCATGAGGTTACAAAGAGTCAGACACGACTGAGCAGCTAACACTTACACATGCCAAGGGATGCTTGCATTCATATGACTAAACAAAGATTGACTGTGCACCTATTTATCTGGGACAGTGGACTTTTGCTGCAAGAGTCAAAGGAACACAAGAGATGTGTTCTTCAGGTCTCTTCCAGTGCTCTTAATATAATTCAAAACTCAGTTTACCAGATAAATCAAAACATGTGCTTTTAATAGAAGGGGCATTCAGATCATGTCTGTTCTAGATATTTGCTCTTGCAAATATTTGTCTTGTCCAGGTTGGGATGAAGCCAATTTATCTCAGTCCAAGTTGCCGCCTCACTTATGCTGAGAAAGCACACAAAATGAAGCCTCTGGATCAGATGAAATAGCAAGACCACAGATCTGAAACCATGCCCACGCTGGTGGTCTTGCAGAACCAAATGCACTGTGAAGCACTTGCCTGTATTATTTGAGAATTTGACCAGGTCACAGGAGGAAATTCAGAGTGGAAGATGTGAACATTAAAATACTCCAGGGGAATTCCAGAAGATCATGATTACTTTTGACCCAAACAAATGAAATGAGCTGCCAAGGTATGTGGCCCTGCTTCCAGGTTAGAACTCAAGTCAAGTTTTCTGTGCAGAAAATCAAGACGCCTTGGCTCATCTACTTCTCTCTCTTGCACGTTTCTTCCCACATACATATTTTGTGCGGATTTCAAAAAAAATTTCCTCATATAATATGCCACCCACACCCTTTTTTTTTTCTCCTTTGAAAATGTAAAAGACTCCTTTAAATAGAATTTGCTTTGTCAAATCCAAGATAACAAAGGATTAAAGAAAGAGCCAGCTGTTTTCAACAGTTAGCAGTGGGAAAGGAACAAGCTAGAAAATTTTGTTTTATGCATGTTTAGCTACTGTTAGGTTCCTCCTTCCTTATTTTATTGTCTTCTTCGCTTGGATTTGGGCACTAGGCTTTCACCCTCCACCCTTGATTTTCAAATCTTATAAAGAGAAATCAACAGTGATAAACATTTAAGACCTCTCAAGTTATCCATTTCCCACAATCTGCCAAACACAGACAAGCAACCTCATAGTTTCATATGTGGCCTTTTAGTTTTGCTTTTTAACTTGAAAGATATAATCCCTTTCAACTTCTTACTGATATTACCCTAAAATGTATGAAAAAGGGTGAAGATAGTTGAAACTAATAACAACCAAGAATAAGAAATTAGCTCCTAGACAGACTTCTGGAACCCTGAATAGCCAAAGCAATCCTGAGAAAGAGGAATAAACCTGGTGTCATCACATACCCTTATTTCAAACTATATTACAAAGCTATAATAAAGGAAATAGTGTGGCATTGGCATAAAACACATAGATCAATGGAATAAGATAAAAGTGCCCAGGAAGAAACTCACACATAAATGGTCAATTAATTTATGGCAAAGGAATGGAGAATATACAACTGGTAAAGGACAGTTTCCTGAATACGTTGCTTTGAGGAAACGGGACAGTCAAATGCAAAACTGGACAGCCACATGAACCACTTCTCTTATACTATACACAAAAAAATCAATGAGTTAACTTGTTGACCCAAAACAGAAATGTGAACATTAAAATACTCCAGGGGAATTCCAGAAGATCATGATTACTTTTGACCCAAACAAATGAAATGAGCTGCCAAGGTATGTGGCCCTGCTTCCAGGTTAGAACTCAAGTCAAGTTTTCTGTGCAGAAAATCAAGACGCCTTGGCTCATCTACTTCTCTCTCTTGCACGTTTCTTCCCACATACATATTTTGTGCGGATTTCAAAAAAAATTTCCTCATATAATATGCCACCCACACCCTTTTTTTCTCCTTTGAAAATGTAAAAGACTCCTTTAAATAGAATTTGCTTTGTCAAATCCAAGATAACAAAGGATTAAAGAAAGAGCCAGCTGTTTTCAACAGTTAGCAGTGGGAAAGGAACAAGCTAGAAAATTTTGTTTTATGCATGTTTAGCTACTGTTAGGTTCCTCCTTCCTTATTTTATTGTCTTCTTCGCTTGGATTTGGGCACTAGGCTTTCACCCTCCACCCTTGATTTTCAAATCTTATAAAGAGAAATCAACAGTGATAAACATTTAAGACCTCTCAAGTTATCCATTTCCCACAATCTGCCAAACACAGACAAGCAACCTCATAGTTTCATATGTGGCCTTTTAGTTTTGCTTTTAACTTGAAAGATATAATCCCTTTCAACTTCTTACTGATATTACCCTAAAATGTATGAAAAAGGGTGAAGATAGTTGAAACTAATAACAACCAAGAATAAGAAATTAGCTCCTAGACAGACTTCTGGAACCCTGAATAGCCAAAGCAATCCTGAGAAAGAGGAATAAACCTGGTGTCATCACATACCCTTATTTCAAACTATATTACAAAGCTATAATAAAGGAAATAGTGTGGCATTGGCATAAAACACATAGATCAATGGAATAAGATAAAAGTGCCCAGGAAGAAACTCACACATAAATGGTCAATTAATTTATGGCAAAGGAATGGAGAATATACAACTGGTAAAGGACAGTTTCCTGAATACGTTGCTTTGAGGAAACGGGACAGTCAAATGCAAAACTGGACAGCCACATGAACCACTTCTCTTATACTATACACAAAAATGAATTCAAAATGGATTAAAGACTTGAATGTGAGACCTTAAACCATAAAACCCTGGGGGAAAAACAAACATAGCCATAGGCTCCTTGACATTAGTCTTGGCAGTGATTTTTTTTAGATTTAACAACAAAAGCAAAGGTAACAAAAGCAAAGATAAACAAGTGGGGCTACATCACATTGAAAAGCTTCTGCATGTCAGAGAAAAGCATCCAAAAGGTGAAAAGGCAACACCACTAAGTGGGGGTAAATACTTCCAAGTTATTTATCTTATAAGGAGTCAATGTTCAAAATATATAAAGAACTCATACAACTCAAGAGCAAAACACAAACAACTTGACTTTAAAATGGGCAGAGGATCTGCACAGATATTTTCCAAAGAAGGCATATAGATGGCAAAAAAACAAAAAAACATGAAAAGGTGCTCTAGGGACTTCCCTGATGGTTCCGTGGCTAAGACTTCATGCTCACGATGGCAGGGGGCCTGGGTTCGATTCCTGGTCAGGGAACCAGATCCCACATACCACAACTAAGACCTGGAACAGCCAAATAAATAAAACTTTTAAAAAAAGAAAAGGTGCTCTATATCACTAATCATAGGGAAATGCAAATCAAAAGCACAATGAAATATCGCCTCACGCCTGGTAGAATGACTATTTTCAAAAAGATAAGAAATGACAAGCTTAGGTGAGGATGTGGAAAAAAGGGAATCCTCCTTGTGCACTGTTGATGGAAATGTAAATTGGTGCAGGCACTACAGAGAATAATATGGAGGTTCCTCAAAAAATTAAAAATGGAACTACCATATGCTCCAGAAATTCCACTTCTGAACATTTATCAAAAAAAAAAAAAAAAAAATATTAACTCAAAAAGATATATGCACCTGATGTCATTACAGCATCATTTATAATAGCCAAGATATGGAAGCAACCTGTGTTCATCAACACATGAATAGATAAGAAAAATATGGTATAAATACAATGAGGTATTATTCAGCTATAATAAAATGAAATCTTGCCATTTATGAGGGACCTTAAGGGCATTATGGTAAGTGAGCTAAATTAGACAGGGAAAGACAAAAACTGTATTATCTTACTTATGCATGGAATCTAAAAACAAACAAAAATAAGCTTATACTCAGATACACAGAACAGATTGTTGGTTGCGAGAGATGGGAATGGAGGTGGATGAAATGTATGAAGGGAGTCAAAAGGAGGTACACACTTTCTGGTACAAAATAAACAAGGTATGAGAGTTTAATACACAGCATGGTGACTATAGTTAATAATACAATAAGTCCCCTACATTTGGACCTTCAAGTTGCCAACTTTCAAAGATGCAAACAAGTGTTCACCTGTCCGAACACATAAGTTAGTTCTCCTGCCGGGGGCACCTTGTCGGTGCATGCATCCTCTACAAGTGGTTGTACTTTTGTGTACCTGCCTGTACAGCAGTGTATAGAGTAAAATAGTACAGTATCTTTATCTCAAGCCCAGGACATCTGAAAGCAAAGGCAGTGGTAGTGTAGCTGATACTGCTAAGATGCACCAGGAATTGGAGACCCAGAGAAAGAATGAAGAGAGACAAGAGGAAGAAGTAGCTGAAGAACCAATGTGATTCACGATGCAGGAAAAGGTAAGAGCACTGTTAGTTTGTGGAGGGAAAGGATCTGAACATAGAATCGCGTCATCTATGAGGAGGGAAAAAGAGCTATCACCCCAACATTACCAGATTGTTATTCAGAGGGTAGACAGAATTGAATCCAGCAAGGAAGCGGAACCTGAGCCATCGGTGTCAGGTCTCCATGAAGCTGCAGCCTGCCCTCCATCTCCTACCGCTGATGGTCCTTCAGCTCTCCCATCTCCCACCCCAACTCTGTCCTCCAGTCAGTAACTCCTCCTGCCTGTTTACACAATGCTGGTTCCTGTATGCAGACTCCTGTACGGTACCATGGTGCTCTTCAAGGGGAAGTACTCTAGGATTAGAAATGTTTTCTTTATTTTTGTGCGTTTGTTTTTTATGATTGTTTGTGTGAAAAGTATTCTAACTATATTACAGTACAGTACTGAGGTAGAGAGAGAGACTCAAACTCTGGTGTTTTTTTTTTTTTTATAAGGGCACTACATACACCATGAAAGCCCATTTTTGTGACCTGATCTAACCCTAATTATCTCTTAAAGGTCCCATGTCTAGATACCATCACATTGCTGACCAAGGATTCAACATAGAATTTTAGGGAGACACAAACATTTCAGTTATATATATTCACACACACGCAAACACACGAAGAGTACTAAAGCATTAGCAAAGGTTATCATTGGAGTTATAATCCGAAAGTCCACCATAGATTCTTGCCATTAATTTTATCTTTTTATTTTGCCATCAAAGTACTCCGTGGCATATTTTTGTTATTTATGCTACTGCATTGCCATATACAAATCATATTCATTCCCTCCATCCTTTCTTCCCTTCCTTCCTCTCCTTGCTTCTTTTAGTCACCTCATGGCATACCTTCTTTATATCTAAGCCCGTTACAACTTCCTCTAAGATCAATTTCCTTTGAACAAGGCCGTTCCAAGTACAGATGCACCTCTGTAATCATCTCAGTGCTTTGTGAGAGACTGTGCCAACTTTCTAAGGATACATTTTCTATTCATTTCATTATCTTTCTACTAGGATAAGGATGTAATAGTCTAGAGGTGTAAAACCATGGATTCTGAAATCAGATTTCCTGTGTTCAGTTTCCAGTTATATTATTAGTAGTGCTATAACCTTAGATAAGCAATTTAACCCAGCAGTACTTTCATCTTGTATCTATAAAATGAGAAGAATAAGCATAACTACTCTGTAGACATGTTGTAGGAAACCAATGAATTCATGTGTGTAAAGCCCTTAGAATAGTTCTGTGCATATGAAGTACCAAATAAATGCCATTTACTATTATTATCATCTTCTGCAATGATTTATACTTCCAATGGATTGTTTCTTACCAATTCTGACCTGTAAGTTTACTTTAAAGCTATCTATTATTGCTATTTTAAAATATATCTGTTATCAGTCATACTTGGTTTTAGAAGTTAACTGTCTTTCTCTCCAGAGATATCAAATTGATAGCTTTTTGTGAAAACTCTTTCTTAAACTACATAGCTGTATTTAACTGATAATGTATCATTCCATCTTCATAAACCGGAAGAATTAATCCCAATTTTTGATAACATAGAGTCAGCTGTTTTCTGAAATTTTCTTTTAAAGGTCACTATATTTCAACTAAAGAAAAAAAATACTTCTTTTCCTTCCTTTCTTGTTTCCTTCAAGACTTTTAATATAATATCCACTCTTGAATTTAACTTTTAAAAATGTGCATGTTGCAGTTTTATTTGGCCCTGTTTTTCAGTCCTATGTGTATTCACAGGATGTGATTTGCATCACTAGGTTTGATGAATCTGGAAGATACCTTATCATGCAAACTTGCAGCCATAACACAGTGGACAGATGAGCACACGGGCAATCAGGGCATCTATAACCAAGTCTGAGGCTTCCCAGGGTATATATAGCCTGTGAAAGTCACTTTATTTTGCAAAGTATTTAATTTTTTCCCTCTAAAAGGTGAGGAATCCAAACGGAGACCTTGAAAGTTTCTCTGAGTTTGGAAAAATACTTTGACTCTAGGAAGATAACCTATGTCTATCATCAAGCCACAGCATCCTGAACTACACTGGTATGAACCCTAAAGCAGAAGGCCAATGCTCTTTATTCACTCTTCTATAGTGTTGATAGCAATATTGCTTGAATTTCTCATAATGGTAAGTTGTACTTGACTTTGGTAAAATATGGATGGGGAGCCACTGGGAGCTTATGTATGAAATAGCTGAGTGGTAAAATCTTTAAACCTTAAGCTTTTCCAATCAGCAAATGCTCCTGCAGATGGTTCTCTCCCCCAGCCCAAGAATGATGCTTATGCTAAGAAAAAAGAAAAACTGATGATTAAAATACATCTCATTTCATTTAAACCTATCTAATGGCTAGCTAGATTATTCTTGGTGCTCATTTCTACCTAATGAACTCTCAATTTGTTTTACAGAGGAAAATTGCAAAAGATGGTTCATATTTGCCCTTGTTGTTCTGTAAATGGGGCCCCCTTTATAAAGGCATTCTTGCCTTTGTGTTTAGGTTGTGCTTAGATGAAGAAGTTGTTCAGCTAAAAACTATGAAGTGTGTTTCTCCCTTTGTGTCACAGGGACATAATTTGATCTGTGTTCAAAAAAGAGAATTTTTTTCCCTTTCAAATTGTGTGGGTTGAAAAATTCTCCTTGCTGTCAAGCTCTTCATGACTAATAAATGTTACCTGTATCAAGTCTTCTAATTATCTCCAAGATTTTGGATTTTTGAGCCAGCAATTTTATTATTTTACCATCTGCCAGAATATTTCTGGCAGGGTTCAGTAGAAAAATAGGCAATGTAGATGAAAACTTAACTAATTCAATACAAAACCTAAATATAATAACCATGGAATTTTTTCTTAAGCCAACCTGCTACTGCATTTGGTGCCACTAGGTCCAGGGAGAACTTAAGCTCTTCCCACACCTTATCCCCTGACCGTGTCATTCACACCAAAAGAAATTAAAGAGGAGGAAAAAAATTACTTCCTATGATAGTTCATGTATAATTACTTCTGAGAGTGGCATCTTACCTAAAAGACTTAAAATTTTGAGTTATGGCAAAGAACAAATTAACAAGAAAACTAAAAAACACAAAGTAATTCATTTAACAAACTTTTCTATTTGCCTAGAAATAATGTTTGTGTTGAGACCCAAGGTATCTTTGTGATCCTTAAAAATTCTCATATCACACAGGGAGTGTAGGCATATGAACTGCAGACAGCCTGAATAATTTAAATATGTTCTAGACTGAGTAAATTGCTTCTTTTTTTTTTAAGATTTATTTATTTATTTTGGTGGGGGTGGGGTGGGGAGGGAGGGGAGCGGGCGGACCACTTCTATTGGTCTTTCATTTCTCTATTTTCATCCGTCTTTGTTCTTTGACCCATGTGGGCCTCCCATCGCGGTGGCCTCTGTTGTCACAGAGCACCGGCTCTGGGCGCATGCGCTCCAGAGCCCTGGCTCGGTAATTGGACACATCAGTCCAGCCGCTCCGCGGCACGTGGGATCTTCCCAGGCCAGGGATTGAACCAGCTCCCTTGCACTGCAAGGCGGTGTCCTTACCCACTGGACCACCTGGGAAGCCCGTAAATTGCTTCTTAACAAAGACACTATGCATATGGTCTTTTACCTAAAGTAGACACCAATTCTTTCTTTGCCATGAAGGTGCCCCACTATCATTTTCATGGAGAACTGATATGATCGCATGCCCTGTGCATTATGCTGAAGAGATTCTACTGATACTCAGTGCCAGTACACCTGTTCACAGGTGCTTCTGCATCTTTATGCCTGTATTTGAACTACAATTCTGCCACTTGTTATCTAGCCATAAGGGAATTATTTAACTTCCTCACTATGTCTCAGATTCTGCCTCCACAGTCTAGGGTTGATAACAGTTCTGATTTCAGCAGATAGGTGTGAAGATTAAATGAGTTAATGTGTGTGAACCATGTAGAACACTGGTACACAGTGATCCCTCAATCAGTGTTCCCTATATGTAAATGTTACTTTTGACCTAGAAATTATATTGAGGAAAAACTTCTTAAAACATACATGCAGGCAGAGACATACACACTGCAACATTTATAACAGGATAAATATGGAAACAATTATAATGATCAAGCATAAAAGAAATAATAACAGAAAGAACAAGCAAATGATGGTATAGCTACTGTTGCGGTTCACTCACTAAGTCATGTCTGATTCTTTGTGACCCCCATGAATTTCAGCGTGCCAGGCTTCCCTGTCCTTCACTATCTCCCAGAGTTTGTTCAAACTCACATCCATTGAGTCAGAGATGCCATCCTACCATCTTATCCTCTGTCATCCCCTTCTATTGGAATATTAAATGAAGTATGTATAGATTTGGACTTTCCTGGTGACTCAGCAATAAAGAATTCACCTGCCAAGGCAGGAGACACAGGTTCCATCCCTGGGTTGGGAAGATCCCCTGGGGAAGGAAATGGCAACTCACTCCAGTATTCTTGCCTGGCAAATCCATGGACAGAGGAGTCTGGCAGGTTACAGCCCATGGGATCACAAAAGAGTTGGACACAACTCTGAGCAACTAAATAACAACAACGGGGAAAGATTTAAGTAACATATAAATTCCAATTTTATAATATTAAATAATATAAACATGATATAAAATTGATGTAAACACAATTTCACTTATATAAATCAAAAATGAAATATAAAACAATGTTCATATACAGAGATAATCAGATTTATGGATGATTTTATTTGTTCATGTCTTTGGGGTTTTTTTCCTATAATAAGTATGACTGAAGAAATAAAGAGACAGAAAGTTTTTACTGTTACTCCATATCTCTTTGCCACCCCAGAGATCTTCTGACTACAGAGATAACCAACTAGTGGTTCTGACCAAGCTATGTTTTAATCCAGGAGTAGCTACCCTCTGAGAATATTGCCTGCTTCAGGGGGTGAGGAGAAAATGGTCTAGACCATGCTGACATTTATTACTGTTGGCTCCTGTTGGAGCAAAGGTGCAAATAAAGAGAACAAGGGAAACTCCTAAAAAGCTCTACCACAGCCAAGCTGTATATGTGCACCTCGGAGCTCTCGCACTAGGAGCCATTTCCCATACTGGGAAAACAGAATTTTTTTTTCTTTTAAAGTTTTTTTTTTTTTTTTTAAATTTTGGCCTTTTTAAATTGGTTTTTCATTTTTATTTATTTTCTTTTTTTTTTTTTTAAAGATTTATTTATTTATTTATTTATTTATTTATTTTGGGCGGGGGTCAGGTTGGGGAGGGAGGGGAGCAGGCGGACCACTTCTATTGGTCTTTCATTTCTCTATTTTCATCGTCTTTGTTCTGGCTCCTGTGGGCCTCCCATCGCGGTGGCGTCTGTCGTTGCAGAGCACCGGCTCTGGGCGCATGCGCTCCAGAGCTCTGGCTCAGTAATTGGACACATAGGTCCAGCCGCTCCGCGGCACGTGGGATCTTCCCAGGCCAGGGATTGAACCGGTGCCCCCTGCACTGCAAGGTGGACTCTTTACCCACTGGACCACCAGGGAAGCCCAGGAAAACAGAAATTTTTAACTGAATAAAAACTATTATGAACACAATAAGAAATTAACATAGTAGTAAAAAAATTTTAAACTACTTAGTTTTGAAAGACTAGGTACAAAATACAGATATCAAGAACCCCCTAAACAAAATAATAATACATTAATATGAACACATATTAATTTGTATTCTTCAGAGAGAAGATACTTTATTTTTAAAGGTATTCATTGTATATCGTACTTATAAAGTCCCAGAGGAAAACAACAATAAATTCTAAAAGGTAAATTTTTAACTAATCACGTTCTCATGTTGAATTGCTGCCAGAAGATTTTTGGAGCAACAATATTAAAAGGTTAAGGAATCATCATTAACAACAGACAGAAATCTACCTTCTTAGAGATTAGAATGTGTCTGCTAAATACCACTGAGATCAAATTATAATTAAAATCATAGTGGTTCTGACCATACTTTGCCACCCCAGAGATCTTCTGACTACAGAGATAACCAACTAGTGGTTCTGACCAAGCTATGTTTTAATCCAGGAGTAGCTACCCTCTGAGAATATTGCCTGCTTCAGGGGGTGAGGAGAAAATGGTCTAGACCATGCTGACATTTATTACTGTTGGCTCCTGTTGGAGCAAAGGTGCAAATAAAGAGAACAAGGGAAACTCCTAAAAAGCTCTACCACAGCCAAGCTGTATATGTGCACCTCGGAGCTCTCGCACTAGGAGCCATTTCCCATACTGGGAAAACAGAATTTTTTTTTCTTTTAAAGTTTTTTTTTTTTTTTTTAAATTTTGGCCTTTTTAAATTGGTTTTTCATTTTTATTTATTTTCTTTTTTTTTTTTTAAAGATTTATTTATTTATTTATTTATTTATTTATTTTGGGCGGGGGTCAGGTTGGGGAGGGAGGGGAGCAGGCGGACCACTTCTATTGGTCTTTCATTTCTCTATTTTCATCGTCTTTGTTCTGGCTCCTGTGGGCCTCCCATCGCGGTGGCGTCTGTCGTTGCAGAGCACCGGCTCTGGGCGCATGCGCTCCAGAGCTCTGGCTCAGTAATTGGACACATAGGTCCAGCCGCTCCGCGGCACGTGGGATCTTCCCAGGCCAGGGATTGAACCGGTGCCCCCTGCACTGCAAGGTGGACTCTTTACCCACTGGACCACCAGGAAGCCCAGGAAAACAGAAATTTTTAACTGAATAAAAACTATTATGAACACAATAAGAAATTAACATAGTAGTAAAAAAATTTTAAACTACTTAGTTTTGAAAGACTAGGTACAAAATACAGATATCAAGAACCCCCTAAACAAAATAATAATACATTAATATGAACACATATTAATTTGTATTCTTCAGAGAGAAGATACTTTATTTTTAAAGGTATTCATTGTATATCGTACTTATAAAGTCCCAGAGGAAAACAACAATAAATTCTAAAAGGTAAATTTTTAACTAATCACGTTCTCATGTTGAATTGCTGCCAGAAGATTTTTGGAGCAACAATATTAAAAGGTTAAGGAATCATCATTAACAACAGACAGAAATCTACCTTCTTAGAGATTAGAATGTGTCTGCTAAATACCACTGAGATCAAATTATAAATTAAAATGTTGGTCATGTATTAAGATTGGCTAGTGTGTAGGAAAATGGACTTGAATATACACTATTGTTGTATGAACTGATAATAGCCTTTTGTGGAGTGCAGTGTGAGAGTACTTATCAAAGGTAAACATGTACCTACCCCTTGACCTGGGAAACCCCCTCCCTGGAACCACTATATGGAAATATTTATACACGTAGGCAATGATATGCACACAAGAGTGGACATTTACAGGCTTCCTAATGCAGTGCATATGAATAAAAGAAAATTTGAAAGAATAAAGAGACTATTATCAGTTGATACCTTGAAAAGCTGGTTTGAGGCAAATTAGAAGAGAAACGTATTTACAATTATCCATTTCTGTATTACTTGAAATTTTATAATTAATAAAAAGCAATGAAATACTGATAATATTTTCAATTTTAGAATAGTTAGGAAAAATCATAATGTGATTTTAAAATATTACTATGATATATGGCTAAAGATATAGTCAAATGCCTACTTATACCCTTAAATGCCAACATTATACTAGAAAAAATGAAAATATGTAAACAAAATATTTGAATATAAAAATTAAACATGTACAAAAGGCAAGTCTAAGAAAAATTTTAGAAATGAAGGTTGACAGTTAATGATTTATTATATACAGTCAAGCACTGGGATTCTAATTACGTATGTTAGACCATTTGATATTGTTTCACACTCTTGGTGTTCAAGAACAATAGTTAACATAGTAGTAAAAACATTTTAAACTACTTAGTTTTGAAAGACTAGGTACAAAATACAGATATCAAGAACCCCCTAAACAAAATAATAATACATTAATATGAACACATATTAATTTGTATTCTTCAGAGAGAAGATACTTTATTTTTAAAGGTATTCATTGTATATCGTACTTATAAAGTCCCAGAGGAAAACAACAATAAATTCTAAAAGGTAAATTTTTAACTAATCACGTTCTCATGTTGAATTGCTGCCAGAAGATTTTTGGAGCAACAATATTAAAAGGTTAAGGAATCATCATTAACAACAGACAGAAATCTACCTTCTTAGAGATTAGAATGTGTCTGCTAAATACCACTGAGATCAAATTATAAATTAAAATGTTGGTCATGTATTAAGATTGGCTAGTGTGTAGGAAAATGGACTTGAATATACACTATTGTTGTATGAACTGATAATAGCCTTTTGTGGAGTGCAGTGTGAGAGTACTTATCAAAGGTAAACATGTACCTACCCCTTGACCTGGGAAACCCCCTCCCTGGAACCACTATATGGAAATATTTATACACGTAGGCAATGATATGCACACAAGAGTGGACATTTACAGGCTTCCTAATGCAGTGCATATGAATAAAAGAAAATTTGAAAGAATAAAGAGACTATTATCAGTTGATACCTTGAAAAGCTGGTTTGAGGCAAATTAGAAGAGAAACGTATTTACAATTATCCATTTCTGTATTACTTGAAATTTTATAATTAATAAAAAGCAATGAAATACTGATAATATTTTCAATTTTAGAATAGTTAGGAAAAATCATAATGTGATTTTAAAATATTACTATGATATATGGCTAAAGATATAGTCAAATGCCTACTTATACCCTTAAATGCCAACATTATACTAGAAAAAATGAAAATATGTAAACAAAATATTTGAATATAAAAATTAAACATGTACAAAAGGCAAGTCTAAGAAAAATTTTAGAAATGAAGGTTGACAGTTAATGATTTATTATATACAGTCAAGCACTGGGATTCTAATTACGCGTATGTTAGACCATTTGATATTGTTTCACACTCTTGGTGTTCTGGTGGGTTTTCCCTTCTCTTTACTTTTTATTTCAGTTTCAGTTTGTATAATAGCCATAGGCTTATCTTCAAATTCACTGAAACTTTCCTTGCGTATGCGCTGAGTTATATTCTCTTTCTCAAAAACAGTTATATTTTGAAGTCCTAATCGCAGCATTTCAGAATATGACTCTTTTGGATATTGAGTCTCTTTTGGTGACCTCTTTAAAAAACAAATTAAAATGAAGTCATTAGCTGGGCCCTAATATCACTGGTGTTCTTACAAGAAGAGCTTAGGACATACAAATGCACTCAGAGGGAAATTCATATGAAGAAACAGGGAGAATATGACCATTCACAAGTCAAAAAGAGGGCTCAGAAGAAACAAACCCTGCTAATTTCTAGACCTAAGTCTTCTAGACTGCCAATTTATGAGGAAAAAAAAAATTGTTTTGCATAAGTCACCCAGTCTACTATATTCTGGTATGGCAGCGCTAGAAATCTATGACAGATTAACCCTGCCAAGTCTACCCATGAGTCTGTCAAAGGTAATTTTTTTTCTCCATTACTTTGTTTTTCATTTCTAATACTTCTATTGCTTTTCTCCCCTGAAATCACCCAGTTGATATAGAATGTTATCTATCTTTCCAATTATTGGCATTTTTGCATATTATTCATAATCATTTGAAATTCCTTGCCAGATAATTCCGTTTGTGTCATATCTAGATTTGCTTTTAAGAATTGCTTTATTTCTTGGGAACCTTTTCCTTTCTTTGTTAATATTTTGTAAGTTTTATAAAGATAAGCCATCTTGCATACTGCCATAAAGACTGAATATATAAAATTTCAGCCTAGAGACGGGCACAGCTTTTTTTTTTTTTTTTTCCTGCTGGGACTTTACTGTGGCAGTTAAGTTCTAATCTAGTTTGAAATTGAACTGGATTTGAGAGTTGCTGTTGCTATGGTTATGCTCTGAACACTACATATAATTTTTACTGAGTGGGGACTATTTTCTCAGGTTTTTGCTTTTTCCTAGCATCTAGTGGCAGAAAAGTGAAGAGGAACTAAAGACCTTCTTAATGAGGGTGAAAGAGGAAAGTGAAAAGCTGGCTTAAAACTTAATATTCAACAAGCTAAAAGCATGGCATCCAGTCCCATCACTTCATGGCAAATAGAAGGGCAAAAGTGGAAGCAGTGACATATTTTCTTTCCTTGGGCTCCAAAATCACTGAGGATGGGGAGCTGTACCCATGAAACTAAAAGAGGCTTACTCCTTAGGAAGCAAGCTATGAGAAACCTAGTGCGTATGTATGCTTAGTCACTCTGTGTCTGACTCTTTGCAACCCCAGGGACTACATCTCTTCAGGCTCCTCTGTCCATGGGAATTCTCCAGGCAAGAATACTGGAGTGGCTTGCCATGCCCTCCTCCACCTAGACAGTGTATTAAAAAGCAAAGACATCATTTTGACAACAAAGGTCTACAGAGTCAAAGCTATGGTTTTTCTAATAGTCATGTGCGGATATGAGAGTTGGACCATAAAGAAGGCTGAGCGCCAAAAAATCGATACTTTTGTATTGTGCTAGAGAAGATGCTTGAGAGGCCCTTGGACAGCAAGTAGATGAAACCAGTCGATCCTGAAGGAAATCAACCTTGAATATCCACTGAAATGACTGATGCTGAAGCTGAAGCTCTAATACTTTGGCCTCCTAATGTGAAGAGCTGTCTGAAAAGACCCTGATGCTAGGAAAGGTTGAAGGCAGGAGAAGAAGGGGGCAGCAGAGATGAGATGGTTGGATGGCATGACCAACTCCATGGACACGAATCTGAGCAAACTCCAGGAGATAGTGAAAGATAGTGAAGCCTCGTGTGCATCCCTCAGCGACTGAACAACAACAACAAGTGCCCTCTCAGCCCCCAGCTTGCAATCTTTCCTTTGTGCAGTGTCTCAAAGAGGGCCAATCTTTTGCAGGTTAATTTTCACCTGGATCTGATTAAGCTGACCTGGAAGAGGCTTGGGGTGTTCTGTATTGTGTGACTAAGCTTCTGTTTTAGGCCTAGGCTTGTACTTAAACCTATGCTCCTTTCTCGCCCATCTTCTAGTCCTGAGCCCAGCAGGTATCCCTGTTTCTTCTCTAGTGATCGAGGTTATTTTTCTATTCCTGTCATCTGTTTGCAACAGTGTTTGTTGTCCTCCTGCCCTGAGAATCAAGGCTTTTGTTCTATAAGAAAGACAGGGGAGAAGAATCTTTGCAAAGTTCTCTCACTACTCTAATCCTTTTCAGAATATTTTTTCACTCTTCTTTTAGAAAAGTACTATAATTGCCACTACATGTAAAGTATATCTTATTAGGTTTTTGATTTTTTTTTTTAACTGGGAGGTAAAATTGAATAGTAAAAGTCTAAATGAAAAGTCTTGTGTCTGACTCTTTGCAACCCCAGGGACTACATCTCTTCAGGCTCCTCTGTCCATGGGAATTCTCCAGGCAAGAATACTGGAGTGGCTTGCCATGCCCTCCTCCACCTAGACAGTGTATTAAAAAGCAAAGACATCATTTTGACAACAAAGGTCTACAGAGTCAAAGCTATGGTTTTTCTAATAGTCATGTGCGGATATGAGAGTTGGACCATAAAGAAGGCTGAGCGCCAAAAAATCGATACTTTTGTATTGTGCTAGAGAAGATGCTTGAGAGGCCCTTGGACAGCAAGTAGATGAAACCAGTCGATCCTGAAGGAAATCAACCTTGAATATCCACTGAAATGACTGATGCTGAAGCTGAAGCTCTAATACTTTGGCCTCCTAATGTGAAGAGCTGTCTGAAAAGACCCTGATGCTAGGAAAGGTTGAAGGCAGGAGAAGAAGGGGGCAGCAGAGATGAGATGGTTGGATGGCATGACCAACTCCATGGACACGAATCTGAGCAAACTCCAGGAGATAGTGAAAGATAGTGAAGCCTCGTGTGCATCCCTCAGCGACTGAACAACAACAACAAGTGCCCTCTCAGCCCCCAGCTTGCAATCTTTCCTTTGTGCAGTGTCTCAAAGAGGGCCAATCTTTTGCAGGTTAATTTTCACCTGGATCTGATTAAGCTGACCTGGAAGAGGCTTGGGGTGTTCTGTATTGTGTGACTAAGCTTCTGTTTTAGGCCTAGGCTTGTACTTAAACCTATGCTCCTTTCTCGCCCATCTTCTAGTCCTGAGCCCAGCAGGTATCCCTGTTTCTTCTCTAGTGATCGAGGTTATTTTTCTATTCCTGTCATCTGTTTGCAACAGTGTTTGTTGTCCTCCTGCCCTGAGAATCAAGGCTTTTGTTCTATAAGAAAGACAGGGGAGAAGAATCTTTGCAAAGTTCTCTCACTACTCTAATCCTTTTCAGAATATTTTTTCACTCTTCTTTTAGAAAAGTACTATAATTGCCACTACATGTAAAGTATATCTTATTAGGTTTTTAATTTTTTTTTTTAACTGGGAGGTAAAATTGAATAGTAAAAGTCTAAATGAAAAGTCTTTTCATTTCTCTGTCAGTAACACAGAACAGAAATACAATGAAGCATTAGTAAATGTGCTCATTTCTGGTAGTCATTAGGCCTATTCAATGATAACTCAGTTCTCTTCATTCTAGCATGATGTGAGACTGCATTTCCAACCCCATGACATTGGGCATGTTATATGGGGCAGAAACTGAGCAGAAGTGTGAAGAGTTTGAAATTCTGCATATTCTCTCCTCCTTACCAGCATAGGAATCTGTTCCATGCTAGGTAGCAACACGGCTCCCAGCCTGGCATCTAGAGCGGAGACATGTGAAGTAGGTCCCACAGTCATCTCACAATAAACATGTAATGTAAACACAGAAGAAAGTTTTGTTGTTATAAGCCATTAATATTTTAGGTGACTTTTTTAACCTCCCCATCATCTAGCTTTTCCAACTAATACTACTGCATGTTTCAGGGCAATGCACTTGCAGGACTGTCTACATTTAAGCCATTCCTGAATGTGAAAGACCCAGCTCAGATTACTATTTCTTTAAAAAAAACAAATAGTATTTTTATTGCCAAAACAAGACATGCTTTTTTGTATTTTTACTGTAAAAGAGTGTTTTTGTATTTTTATTGTAAAAATGGTGTTTTTTATTGTGAAAAAGACACATTAGCATTGTGCATGAAGATTTCAAGTTTTACTCAGGTATGTAGGAAGTTAGAGATAGAGCTGGTATCTACTTTGTACAAACACCTTACCAAAGGTTTCTAGGTTTCCTTACATGTAGGGTTCCTCAGTTTGTCTGTATTTTTATTTTCACAAATTTCTCCAAGTTCTCGCTCTTCCTTCTCCATTTAACAAATGGTATCCTTTCTTCCATCCTTTGGAAATAACCCTTTTAGCTTAAAGGGTTTGCTCTTATAAGTTATACTCTTCTCCTGTTTCAAATTGCCATATTATTTCAAAGTGATTGTGGGGATGTGTATCATTCAACCAATAACATATTTAATGAGAGACATAAGTTTGTTTGGAATATAGATATATAGACATATCACCCTCCCCAATACTTAATGTCTATTCTTACAGAATTGCTGTGAAAGATTATATAAAACTATGTTTTCTAAATTTTGAAAACCCTTAGTTGTACATATGTCCATTGTAATTTTTCCTTTTAAAAATATACTTTTATGGTAAGATACATTGTCATATATGAAGAATAAATTATTTTCTATTATTTTTCAATAATCACCAATAGCAGTGATAGGAAAAATCACACGTTCCATTTCCCCCCTTACGACAGAAATGTGAAGAGTTTGAAATTCTCCATATTCTCTCCTCCTTACCAGCATAGGAATCTGTTCCATGCTAGGTAGCAACACGGCTCCCAGCCTGGCATCTAGAGCGGAGACATGTGAAGTAGGTCCCACAGTCATCTCACAATAAACATGTAATGTAAACACAGAAGAAAGTTTTGTTGTTATAAGCCATTAATATTTTAGGTGACTTTTTTAACCTCCCCATCATCTAGCTTTTCCAACTAATACTACTGCATGTTTCAGGGCAATGCACTTGCAGGACTGTCTACATTTAAGCCATTCCTGAATGTGAAAGACCCAGCTCAGATTACTATTTCTTTAAAAAAAACAAATAGTATTTTTATTGCCAAAACAAGACATGCTTTTTTGTATTTTTACTGTAAAAGAGTGTTTTTGTATTTTTATTGTAAAAATGGTGTTTTTTATTGTGAAAAAGACACATTAGCATTGTGCATGAAGATTTCAAGTTTTACTCAGGTATGTAGGAAGTTAGAGATAGAGCTGGTATCTACTTTGTACAAACACCTTACCAAAGGTTTCTAGGTTTCCTTACATGTAGGGTTCCTCAGTTTGTCTGTATTTTTATTTTCACAAATTTCTCCAAGTTCTCGCTCTTCCTTCTCCATTTAACAAATGGTATCCTTTCTTCCATCCTTTGGAAATAACCCTTTTAGCTTAAAGGGTTTGCTCTTATAAGTTATACTCTTCTCCTGTTTCAAATTGCCATATTATTTCAAAGTGATTGTGGGGATGTGTATCATTCAACCAATAACATATTTAATGAGAGACATAAGTTTGTTTGGAATATAGATATATAGACATATCACCCTCCCCAATACTTAATGTCTATTCTTACAGAATTGCTGTGAAAGATTATATAAAACTATGTTTTCTAAATTTTGAAAACCCTTAGTTGTACATATGTCCATTGTAATTTTTCCTTTTAAAAATATACTTTTATGGTAAGATACATTGTCATATATGAAGAATAAATTATTTTCTATTATTTTTCAATAATCACCAATAGCAGTGATAGGAAAAAATCACACGTTCTTCAGATAATCACACTTTCCTCATTTCTTTAAAGCAACAACAAAGAAGTTGTGCCCCTTGTTCAGAAAAGTTTCAGGTGATACAGAGAAGAAACTCAGGGAGGCAAGGACTCAGACTTGCAGGGCGGGTTGACAGTGAATGCAGCTCGCTCTCCATGAGTGGTTAATTTTCAGATGATCTTATCAACAGCCAGTGTAGGAAGAGTTCTGAGGGTGCCTTATACGGAAGAAAAATCAGCCTTTGAGTTCTGGGCACCCGGATGTTTGACTTTTTCAGGTACTTTGCTCATTTGGTGATACCATTTCATGAGAGATTTTGTTTAGTTTTTCTATCAGTATTTCCCCTCACACTTCAGTAAAATGTAAAATAAACTTACTGGCTGCCAAAATCAAGCTTATAAGTAAACACTGGTGGAGAGAGCACAGCCCGAGTGCTACACTGGAGGCCACAGAAAGGAGTGAGGAGCCAGCCTTCTCTCAGCCTTTGTACGTTTCTCCTTGAAATGACTAATAAAAACAGACTGAAATATCCAGAAGGAAAACATAATTTTTAAAAAGATTTTAAAGCAAAGAGGGTAGCAACAAATATGTGACACAAAATGTTCTGAAGCTGCTTCACTTCTCCCACTGTCCAAGCTCTTTTGGCTTGTTTTCAGGCGCCAGGATATGGCTCAAAGGCACTTCTGTCTTTTGGAAATCTTGCCCGTGCCAAGAACTCTTGGTCCAGAATGCCTCTGGGAGCCCGGCTTAATTCTGGGGAACTGGCATAGACTCTGGAGGCAGAGAGAAAAAAGTATATATTTTTTGTACTCTGAAACCTTCTTCCTCTCCCTAAACTAGTTCTATCTCTTTCCATTTTCTTCACAGTTTGAGATATCCTGAGGTAGATGGAAAGCAACCAGGAATACAGAGTGGTAAGGGAGAAAGAATTTTCCATTGTTCTTATACCAAAATTATAAGTGGGAGAAGCCATGTGAACTTTGCTGAAGTTTTCAATGAGTCCTTCTATAATCTCTGTTCCTATATAATCCCTTCGATCACTGTTCCTATCAACACTCGATTTTCTCTTTATCTGAATTCCTATGGTTTTTATACCTTCCCTCATTCATGCTGATTCTTTAGATTTAAAAAAAATTTTGGCCTCTTATTTTTTGTTGTTGTTGTTGTGTATTTTCACCCATCTTTATTCTTTGGCCTGTGTGGGTCTCCCACTGCAGTGGCCTCTCTCATTGCAGAGCATTGACTCTGGGCATATGCGCTCCAGAGCACTGGCTCGTAATTGGACACGGCAGTCCAGCTGCTCCTCTGCAAGTGGGATCTTCCTGGACCAGAGATCAAACTGGTGCCCCTTGAACTGCTAGGCAGACTCTCTACCCACTGGGCCACCAGGGAAGCCCTGATTCTTTAGATTTTTACTCTAGGATTACTCTTGGAAATTTCAAAATTTCATGGTCGCATCAAGTTTTGTATTTGCTTTTTAAAGTTTACACTCTACTTGTTGAAAGCAGACACAGGCACCCTTTCTTGCTTAACCCTTTCAAAGCACAATGTTATAGAATCCCTGTGCAAATCGTGGCTGAGAAAGTCATCATAGTTCCTCTTCGCTCCTAAACATCGTATGGCAGAAGAAGAGCAAAAGGCTTTAGAAGTCTAATATTTATCCAGTCTGGATGTGTGTGCACAATTACTCAGTCATGTCCAACTCTGTGACTCCATGGACTGTGGCCTTCCAGGCTCCTCTGTCCGTGGGGTTCTCCAGACAAGAATACTGGAGTGGATTGTCATTTCCTACTCCAGAGGATCTTCCTAAGCTAGGGATCAAACCCATGTCTCTCTGCGTTTCCTGCATTAGCAGGCAGATTCTTTGCCACTTCTCCTGGGAAGAGGTATCAAACCTGCAAGGATAGATATAATCCAAAAGAAAGGGAATGGATTTTGGAATTGTAAAAAAAAGAAAAAAGAAAAAGTTAGAATTCTCTTGGGAGGTAGTGAAAATATGAAATGTCAAGAGTAAGAAGGGACCTGACAGAAGTAGAGTTCAGAGGATGATAGAAAAATTGTAACAGTTCTTACAGGTGAGGGGTTCACCCTGAATGTCAAATTTATAATCTTGTTTGGAAAAAAATTCTGAAACTGCTGTCAACAAGCTGTTGACAGAACCCCACCCTCCATGAGGTTCAACTCAGACAATCAGAGGGATTAGACATGCAACACATTGATATTATTGAGCCACAGTTGCTTAGAGAACTATTCATCTTTGTGGCAGCAAATAAGGATCCCTTTTTAGTAAAAACTCAGTGGTTACTCTGGCAAGAACTACCTCTATTTCCCATCAACTCTGTGAAGCATACTCATCCATGAAAATCCAACTTATTCAACAACAAGTAATAGGAGAAGAACCAGCAGAACAACCATACAAAATTATTACATGAAAACAAATGTGAAAAACACATCAAACCTCATTCCAAAGTAAATATGCACAAGAAAAATGGTGACACAAAGACTAAATACTAGACCTCAATATTTACCAGTAAGTAAAAGAAAATCAAGGACCATCCTTTTCAAATGTCTAGCACTAGTAATACTAAAATTCAGAGATAAGAGGGAATTACACCAGGAGAAAATGAAAGTTGAACTGGTAGAGCTCAGGAAGCCAAAATCACATGAAGAAAGAAAATGCAAGGAATACTATTGAGAAACATACACCATGGCAAATGTAATAAAGGAAATACATGATAGAAATGAGAAGAATTAACCAAATGAATTAGAAATAACAAAACAACTGAAAAGGTTACAGATAAAATGAGATACAGTAAACAAGTAAAAACTAAAGTCCAACATATGTATAACTGGCATCTCTGAAAAAAAGAAAAAACAAAACCAACAAAGTGGAAAATAATTTATCTTTAAAGAAATAATAATTAAAAAAAACCCTCCAAAATGAATATGTCTTGAAACATTGGGAGGATAATGTACCAGGGAACATTGAAACAGATACGCAACACCATAACTATGTTTAAATAAGATTTAAATCAAAGGATCATTTGAGAGATCAAGAAAAAAGATCATGCTATATATAAGATAAGACCACCAAGCTGTATGTATGCTTCTCTATAGCCACAAACAAGGTCAGAAGTTGCTACAGTAACATGTAAAAGGTTTTCAATCAAAGAGTAAGAAGGGACCTGACAGAAGTAGAGTTCAGAGGATGATAGAAAAATTGTAACAGTTCTTACAGGTGAGGGGTTCACCCTGAATGTCAAATTTATAATCTTGTTTGGAAAAAAATTCTGAAACTGCTGTCAACAAGCTGTTGACAGAACCCCACCCTCCATGAGGTTCAACTCAGACAATCAGAGGGATTAGACATGCAACACATTGATATTATTGAGCCACAGTTGCTTAGAGAACTATTCATCTTTGTGGCAGCAAATAAGGATCCCTTTTTAGTAAAAACTCAGTGGTTACTCTGGCAAGAACTACCTCTATTTCCCATCAACTCTGTGAAGCATACTCATCCATGAAAATCCAACTTATTCAACAACAAGTAATAGGAGAAGAACCAGCAGAACAACCATACAAAATTATTACATGAAAACAAATGTGAAAAACACATCAAACCTCATTCCAAAGTAAATATGCACAAGAAAAATGGTGACACAAAGACTAAATACTAGACCTCAATATTTACCAGTAAGTAAAAGAAAATCAAGGACCATCCTTTTCAAATGTCTAGCACTAGTAATACTAAAATTCAGAGATAAGAGGGAATTACACCAGGAGAAAATGAAAGTTGAACTGGTAGAGCTCAGGAAGCCAAAATCACATGAAGAAAGAAAATGCAAGGAATACTATTGAGAAACATACACCATGGCAAATGTAATAAAGGAAATACATGATAGAAATGAGAAGAATTAACCAAATGAATTAGAAATAACAAAACAACTGAAAAGGTTACAGATAAAATGAGATACAGTAAACAAGTAAAAACTAAAGTCCAACATATGTATAACTGGCATCTCTGAAAAAAAGAAAAAACAAAACCAACAAAGTGGAAAATAATTTATCTTTAAAGAAATAATAATTAAAAAAAACCCTCCAAAATGAATATGTCTTGAAACATTGGGAGGATAATGTACCAGGGAACATTGAAACAGATACGCAACACCATAACTATGTTTAAATAAGATTTAAATCAAAGGATCATTTGAGAGATCAAGAAAAAAGATCATGCTATATATAAGATAAGACCACCAAGCTGTATGTATGCTTCTCTATAGCCACAAACAAGGTCAGAAGTTGCTACAGTAACATGTAAAAGGTTTTCAATCAAAGATAGGAACAGACCCATATCTTACAATCAGGTAAATTTATCTTCAGATTATTTAATATACAAAATAAAATCATGAGGAAGAAAATACTGATGAAGGAAATAAGATGGAGGAAGGAGGGCATAGGAAGAAAACACAGGGAAATTGTTACTATTGTATATGGAAACTAATAGACACTATTATTACTAAAAATATATTGGGTAGAGTAGGATCCAGCATATCACAGCTTATGGGCCAGATCTGGCCCAATGCCTATTTCTATATGGGCTGCAAAATAAGAATGGTGCTTACAGCTTATGTGATGTGAGGGGGAAATAATGAATGATAATAATTCATGGTGTGAAAACTGTATGAAATTAAAAATTCAGAATCCATAAAAAAGGCTTTATAGGACCACAGAGTTATTCATCTACATATTGCCTAAGGCTCCTATTGTGTTAAAATGACAGAGTTGGTGACAGACACTATGGCCAATGTTTCCTAATTCCAGTAAATTAGAAAAATGGTAGCTCTAGTCTATGAAAACAGAATTTAGTTGCTTAAAAGAACAGAAAAATTTTGAGCTAACTTAATCAGGAAAGAGAAAACTGCACTTAAAAACAAACAAAAGTAAACAATAAAAGAAGAATTAACCAACAGGAACTGGGGAAATTAAATAATTTTAAGAAGATGAATTTGAAAAACATGGACACAATATATTTTTCTTAAGGAAAATATGATTTATGCTAAATGACATCAAGATATAAGCATCTAAATATTTAGAACTATTTCAGTAGAAGCAATAGAAGATAAAATGATCAAAAGGTAATTTTCACCAAAGCTGCAAGTTTAGCCACTTTCATAGGGGAATTTAAAAGCAAATAAACCCAAGGCTATTTCAACATTTCTAGAGAAGCGTAAATGAAAGAATTCCTGAAGATTTTTTTGGAAAAATGGTGAAACATTGCTACTAAAGCTTGGCAAATATTTTATATACAAAAATAAAACTATATTTGTTGTATAACAAATCTGTTATAAAACACAAAGGCATCATTTCAAAGAAAATGTCAACAGATACAATCCAAAAGCATACTTAAAGAATAATTATTTTGACAGAGGAATTTATTCCAAAAGTACGATGGATCATTATTAGGACATATGTTCATAAGTAGTTCATAGTGTTAGAGAAAAATTACAATCATTATCATATATGATGAAAAGTGATTTGGCAAAATGCAGTAGCCATTCCTCACTAACACTTTCACTTAAATAAGGATGAATGCACACCTTTTCCACCCACAGTGAACGAATATTTATCTCCATCCAAAAGTCAGCTCTGTGCTCACTGGAGACTGACTAGAAGCATCCTCATCAAAATCTGTCAAAGTCTGTCATACAGAGTGAAGTCAGAAAGAGAGAAACAAATATGCCAATGCCTATTTCTATATGGGCTGCAAAATAAGAATGGTGCTTACAGCTTATAAATGAATGATAATAATTCATGGTGTGAAAACTGTATGAAATTAAAAATTCAGAATCCATAAAAAAGGCTTTATAGGACCACAGAGTTATTCATCTACATATTGCCTAAGGCTCCTATTGTGTTAAAATGACAGAGTTGGTGACAGACACTATGGCCAATGTTTCCTAATTCCAGTAAATTAGAAAAATGGTAGCTCTAGTCTATGAAAACAGAATTTAGTTGCTTAAAAGAACAGAAAAATTTTGAGCTAACTTAATCAGGAAAGAGAAAACTGCACTTAAAAACAAACAAAAGTAAACAATAAAAGAAGAATTAACCAACAGGAACTGGGGAAATTAAATAATTTTAAGAAGATGAATTTGAAAAACATGGACACAATATATTTTTCTTAAGGAAAATATGATTTATGCTAAATGACATCAAGATATAAGCATCTAAATATTTAGAACTATTTCAGTAGAAGCAATAGAAGATAAAATGATCAAAAGGTAATTTTCACCAAAGCTGCAAGTTTAGCCACTTTCATAGGGGAATTTAAAAGCAAATAAACCCAAGGCTATTTCAACATTTCTAGAGAAGCGTAAATGAAAGAATTCCTGAAGATTTTTTTTTTGGAAAAATGGTGCAAAATTGATACTAAAACTTGGCAAAGATGTTTTATACACAAATAAAACTATATTTGTTTTATAACAAATCTGTTATAAAACACAAAGGCATCATTTCAAAGAAAATGTCAACAGATACAATCCAAAAGCATACTTAAAGAATAATTATTTTGACAGAGGAATTTATTCCAAAAGTACGATGGATCATTATTAGGACATATGTTCATAAGTAGTTCATAGTGTTAGAGAAAAATTACAATCATTATCATATATGATGAAAAGTGATTTGGCAAAATGCAGTAGCCATTCCTCACTAACACTTTCACTTAAATAAGGATGAATGCACACCTTTTCCACCCACAGTGAACGAATATTTATCTCCATCCAAAAGTCAGCTCTGTGCTCACTGGAGACTGACTAGAAGCATCCTCATCAAAATCTGTCAAAGTCTGTCATACAGAGTGAAGTCAGAAAGAGAGAAACAAATATCATATATTAACACATGCATGTGGAATCTAGAAAAATGGTATATAGAGGAACCTATTTCCAGGGCAGCAACAGAGACTCAGACGCAGAGAAAGGAAATGTGGACACCATGAGGAAAGCGGAGGGTGGGACAAGCTATGAGAGATTAGCATTGCCAGATATATACTACCATCCACACCACCACGTGTAAAATAGCTAGCTAGCAGGAAGCTGCTGTCAGCACAGGTTCCTCAGCTTGGTGCTCGGTGGGATGGGGCTGAGGTGGGAGGGAGGAAGGGGATATATGTATATATATATAACTAATCCACTTCATTATACAGCAGAAATGAACATAACAGAGTAAAGAAGTTATACTCTAATAATACAATCAAGCGTGAGACAAGAATGCCGACCATCACTTCTATTATCCCATAAAGTACTAGAGTGTGTGTGTGTCGTCACTCAGTCGTATCTGACTCTTTGCAACCCTGTGGACTGTAGCCCACAAGGCTCCTCTGTCTATAGGATTCTCTAGGCAAGAATATCCTGGAGTGGGTTGCTGTGCCCTCCTTCAGGGGATCTTCCCAACCCAGGGATGGAAACTGCATCTCTTATTGTCTCCTGCTTTGGCAGGCAGGCTCTTTACCACTAGCGCCACCTGGGAGCCCAACACACTAGTATCTCTAGTCAAAACAGACAAGCCAGAGGAAAACAAGAAGCAAAAGCATTATAAACTGTAACTATGTGGCAATAACTTGATGGTACATTTGAAAATCCAAGAAAATGTAAAAGACTACAAAGAGTGAGAGAATTTAGGGACATGGTAGGATATAAACATTAATAAACAGAAAACAAACGATGTGCAAAATGCAGAGCAAAAAAATTACAATTTATCATATATGATGAAAAGTGATTTGGCAAAATGCAGTAGCCATTCCTCACTAACACTTTCACTTAAATAAGGATGAATGCACACCTTTTCCACCCACAGTGAACGAATATTTATCTCCATCCAAAAGTCAGCTCTGTGCTCACTGGAGACTGACTAGAAGCATCCTCATCAAAATCTGTCAAAGTCTGTCATACAGAGTGAAGTCAGAAAGAGAGAAACAAATATCATATATTAACACATGCATGTGGAATCTAGAAAAATGGTATATAGAGGAACCTATTTCCAGGGCAGCAACAGAGACTCAGACGCAGAGAAAGGAAATGTGGACACCATGAGGAAAGCGGAGGGTGGGACAAGCTATGAGAGATTAGCATTGCCAGATATATACTACCATCCACACCACCACGTGTAAAATAGCTAGCTAGCAGGAAGCTGCTGTCAGCACAGGTTCCTCAGCTTGGTGCTCGGTGGGATGGGGCTGAGGTGGGAGGGAGGAAGGGGATATATGTATATATATATAACTAATCCACTTCATTATACAGCAGAAATGAACATAACAGAGTAAAGAAGTTATACTCTAATAATACAATCAAGCGTGAGACAAGAATGCCGACCATCACTTCTATTATCCCATAAAGTACTAGAGTGTGTGTGTGTTCGTCACTCAGTCGTATCTGACTCTTTGCAACCCTGTGGACTGTAGCCCACAAGGCTCCTCTGTCTATAGGATTCTCTAGGCAAGAATATCCTGGAGTGGGTTGCTGTGCCCTCCTTCAGGGGATCTTCCCAACCCAGGGATGGAAACTGCATCTCTTATTGTCTCCTGCTTTGGCAGGCAGGCTCTTTACCACTAGCGCCACCTGGGAGCCCAACACACTAGTATCTCTAGTCAAAACAGACAAGCCAGAGGAAAACAAGAAGCAAAAGCATTATAAACTGTAACTATGTGGCAATAACTTGATGGTACATTTGAAAATCCAAGAAAATGTAAAAGACTACAAAGAGTGAGAGAATTTAGGGACATGGTAGGATATAAACATTAATAAACAGAAAACAATAAATCTGTTATGTGCAAAATGCAAGCAGTAAGAACACATAATGGGAAAAACATTTAAAACAGCCAAAAACCAGCAAAACAGTATCTTTGGAAATAAACTTTAAAACAATGTACAAATCCACACAAAGAAAAATTAAAACAAATGTGAAGGCAAAGATAGACTTTTCAATAAATGGTGTTATAGAATAACCCATCTAGGAAAAAAAAAAGCTGAACCATATTTCACATCAAACATCAAGAACAATTCCAAATGGATTTTCTTTTTTAACACTCAAGAATGAGAGTCTTAAAAACAGTAGGGAGAAGTGGGAAAATTCATTTGTAAATTTGAAGTGGGGAAATTCTATTTTAATCAACAATTCGAAATCCAAATTGCAAAAAACAATGTAAGAAAACAGTAAAGAAACCTCTGCAAGCAAAAGTAACAAACAAAACACCACAAATAAAGTCAAGAGATAAATATAAATGTGGTGGTGGGGGTGGGGGAGGAAAGAACTGCAATTCATATCATAGGCATGAGATTTTTTTCTTAATATAAATAGCTTCTTAATAATAAACAGTAAAACAGAAAAAAATATAGATTGGGCCATTCATAGACAAGAAGTTTATAAAAACACTGAAACATAAAAAACATCAGCCTCACTTAAAATAAAACTGAATAGATGTAACATTGCTTTAACCTATCAGGTTAGCTTAAATTCGAAAGTATGTAACTCTTCATTTGAAGCTGAGAGGAAGCAGCTGTCATGCTCTGCTGACTCGAAAACAGAGTCACAGGACTTCCCAGCCCCGGTGCTGGGGATACTGCTCTCAAGTCTCTGGCACCTGGATGGACCCTGGTCTGTTAGAACTAGACCTTTGGCCTGAGCTTCAGAGCTTTTCCAGTTTATCCCAAGTGTAAATGGCTTCATTTGCTTTGAGTGCTATGATAGGGAAAAGCTTGGGAAACCCTGAAATAGTACAACTGATGAGTCACTCCGTCATGTGTGGCTCTTTGTGACCAAATTTGAAAATCTGTAAAAGACTACAAAGAGTGAGAGAATTTAGGGACATGGTAGGATATAAACATTAATAAACAGAAAACAATAAATCTGTTATGTGCAAAATGCAAGCAGTAAGAACACATAATGGGAAAAACATTTAAAACAGCCAAAAACCAGCAAAACAGTATCTTTGGAAATAAACTTTAAAACAATGTACAAATCCACACAAAGAAAAATTAAAACAAATGTGAAGGCAAAGATAGACTTTTCAATAAATGGTGTTATAGAATAACCCATCTAGGAAAAAAAAAAGCTGAACCATATTTCACATCAAACATCAAGAACAATTCCAAATGGATTTTCTTTTTTAACACTCAAGAATGAGAGTCTTAAAAACAGTAGGGAGAAGTGGGAAAATTCATTTGTAAATTTGAAGTGGGGAAATTCTATTTTAATCAACAATTCGAAATCCAAATTGCAAAAAACAATGTAAGAAAACAGTAAAGAAACCTCTGCAAGCAAAAGTAACAAACAAAACACCACAAATAAAGTCAAGAGATAAATATAAATGTGGTGGTGGGGTGGGGAGGAAAGAACTGCAATTCATATCATAGGCATGAGATTTTTTTCTTAATATAAATAGCTTCTTAATAATAAACAGTAAAACAGAAAAAAATATAGATTGGGCCATTCATAGACAAGAAGTTTATAAAAACACTGAAACATAAAAAACATCAGCCTCACTTAAAATAAAACTGAATAGATGTAACATTGCTTTAACCTATCAGGTTAGCTTAAATTCGAAAGTATGTAACTCTTCATTTGAAGCTGAGAGGAAGCAGCTGTCATGCTCTGCTGACTCGAAAACAGAGTCACAGGACTTCCCAGCCCCGGTGCTGGGGATACTGCTCTCAAGTCTCTGGCACCTGGATGGACCCTGGTCTGTTAGAACTAGACCTTTGGCCTGAGCTTCAGAGCTTTTCCAGTTTATCCCAAGTGTAAATGGCTTCATTTGCTTTGAGTGCTATGATAGGGAAAAGCTTGGGAAACCCTGAAATAGTACAACTGATGAGTCACTCCGTCATGTGTGGCTCTTTGTGACCCCATGGGCTGTGCAGCCCGCTAGGCTTCTCTGAGTCTCCAGGCAAGAATACCGGAATGTGTTGCCATGCCTTCCTGCAGGGGATCTTCCCAACCCAGCAACCGAACCCAGATCTCCAGCATTGTGGGCAGATTCTTTACCATCTGAGCCACCAGGGGAAGCCCAGCACAATTGTTAGAGACAGCAATTTGATTATATATATCAAAAATTATAAATCTGTATAACTTTTGATGCATTTTCAATTTGGGAACTAATCCTATAGACATACCTGCAGATGTGTTCAATGAAATATATTCTAGGTCATTCAGCGTATCAGTATTTTAATAGCAAAACATTGGAAGCAATCCAAATGTCTATCCAGAGTTTGCCAAGGATTAGATACATTATAGGCATCCAAACACTGGGACACTAGGCAGTTACACAAAAGAAAAGAGAAGCCACATACTGATTTAGAAAAAAAAATCTGAGTAAATTATTAATTGGAAAACAAAGGTGTGCAGAACAATGTACACAGAATACTAAAATTTGTCTAAAAACGCGGAGAAAGAATCTATATTCATATTGTTTTATATGTATTGAGAAATTTCTGGAAGGATACATAGTGGGCAGTGCTTTCCTGAGGTCAGGCAACGCGAACTGAGGACTGGGGAGAGACATGGGGAGGATCAAAGGCAGGAAGGAAATATTTCACTGTGCGTATTTCTATATTGTGTCATTCTTTTTGATTTTTGCATAAGATAAATGCATTGCCATATCAAAGCTACTAAGATGAAAACAATGCAGCCTTATCTATCTTCAAAACTAGGAATTAGAAAAAGTTGTAGAGTTCTTGATGAAAGCTTTTATGTCAAATTTCAGAGGCAGAGGAAAGAATACATATTGGCTCCCTCAGGGCACATCCTGGTCAGGAGGTGGCAAATATCCTCCGGAAGAATTCCTCCCCCGACACACTCCGCTGGTAATGGCACACTCCACTCCGTTGCTTTAAGGACATGCAAGCGTGGGCTCCTTTCTGAACTATTTGCTTTCCCCTCAATCAGGTTCAAAGCAGCTACACTGTGGTAGTATTCTTCTTAGAGAGCTAGGCTCAATCCTTTGGATAAATGAACCCAAAGAATCTCCGGGGGCATTGTGGGCAGGATAAATACCGGAATGTGTTGCCATGCCTTCCTGCAGGGGATCTTCCCAACCCAGCAACCGAACCCAGATCTCCAGCATTGTGGGCAGATTCTTTACCATCTGAGCCACCAGGGGAAGCCCAGCACAATTGTTAGAGACAGCAATTTGATTATATATATCAAAAATTATAAATCTGTATAACTTTTGATGCATTTTCAATTTGGGAACTAATCCTATAGACATACCTGCAGATGTGTTCAATGAAATATATTCTAGGTCATTCAGCGTATCAGTATTTTAATAGCAAAACATTGGAAGCAATCCAAATGTCTATCCAGAGTTTGCCAAGGATTAGATACATTATAGGCATCCAAACACTGGGACACTAGGCAGTTACACAAAAGAAAAGAGAAGCCACATACTGATTTAGAAAAAAAAATCTGAGTAAATTATTAATTGGAAAACAAAGGTGTGCAGAACAATGTACACAGAATACTAAAATTTGTCTAAAAACGCGGAGAAAGAATCTATATTCATATTGTTTTATATGTATTGAGAAATTTCTGGAAGGATACATAGTGGGCAGTGCTTTCCTGAGGTCAGGCAACGCGAACTGAGGACTGGGGAGAGACATGGGGAGGATCAAAGGCAGGAAGGAAATATTTCACTGTGCGTATTTCTATATTGTGTCATTCTTTTTGATTTTTGCATAAGATAAATGCATTGCCATATCAAAGCTACTAAGATGAAAACAATGCAGCCTTATCTATCTTCAAAACTAGGAATTAGAAAAAGTTGTAGAGTTCTTGATGAAAGCTTTTATGTCAAATTTCAGAGGCAGAGGAAAGAATACATATTGGCTCCCTCAGGGCACATCCTGGTCAGGAGGTGGCAAATATCCTCCGGAAGAATTCCTCCCCCGACACACTCCGCTGGTAATGGCACACTCCACTCCGTTGCTTTAAGGACATGCAAGCGTGGGCTCCTTTCTGAACTATTTGCTTTCCCCTCAATCAGGTTCAAAGCAGCTACACTGTGGTAGTATTCTTCTTTTAGAGAGCTAGGCTCAATCCCTTTGGATAGAGAGTGTAATGTAACACCACTATATTTAAAATAGCTAACCAACAAAGACCGACCCTATAGCACAGCTTAGGCTACTCAATATTCTGTAATAATCTGCATGGGAAAAGAATCTGAAAAAGAACAGATACATGTATATACATAACTAAATCACTTTGCTGCACATCTGAAACTGATGCAACATTGCTGATCAAAACAAAACTCAAAACAAACGTACTCAGGGGCTTCCCTGGGGATTCAATGGGTAGAGAGTCCGCCTTGCGGTACAGGGGGCACCGCTTCGATCCCTGGCCCGGGAAGATTCCATGTGCCGCGGGGCGACTGGACCTGTGTGTCCAATGAGGAGCCAGCGCTCTGGAGCACCCAGAGCCAGTGCTCTGCAAGGAGAGAGGCCATTGCAGGCCAAAGAATAAAGATGGATGAAAATAAATGGATAAAAAAAATCAATGAAAAGAAGCCAAAAGTAAAAAATAAAAAAGTTGAGTCAGATCATTATTCAGGGCAATAGAGTGTTGAGATCCCAGACTTTGGGAGAGTCTCTCGAGCGTGAGTTCAGATTCCACTATTAGACTCTTATTTTGTTATATGGTTAAGATCTCCTTTGCAGGAAAAGAGAGATAACAATACCCACCTCCTGAGTGCTTAGAAAGAGTAAAACACATCTAAGACATCTAGGAGAGTGTGTTGCTTCACAAAGACCCCATAAGCTTTAGTTCTTATTCTTTGGTCATGCAACTCTTGAAGAAAAGAAAGAGTCCTACTATGTTTTTCTTCTTTACCTCCACTGTGCCCTGAAGGGGAGGGCTAGGAATTAGAAAAGTTGTAGAGTTCTTGATGAAAGCTTTTATGTCAAATTTCAGAGGCAGAGGAAAGAATACATATTGGCTCCCTCAGGGCACATCCTGGTCAGGAGGTGGCAAATATCCTCCGGAAGAATTCCTCCCCCGACACACTCCGCTGGTAATGGCACACTCCACTCCGTTGCTTTAAGGACATGCAAGCGTGGGCTCCTTTCTGAACTATTTGCTTTCCCCTCAATCAGGTTCAAAGCAGCTACACTGTGGTAGTATTCTTCTTTTAGAGAGCTAGGCTCAATCCCTTTGGATAGAGAGTGTAATGTAACACCACTATATTTAAAATAGCTAACCAACAAAGACCGACCCTATAGCACAGCTTAGGCTACTCAATATTCTGTAATAATCTGCATGGGAAAAGAATCTGAAAAAGAACAGATACATGTATATACATAACTAAATCACTTTGCTGCACATCTGAAACTGATGCAACATTGCTGATCAAAACAAAACTCAAAACAAACGTACTCAGGGGCTTCCCTGGGGATTCAATGGGTAGAGAGTCCGCCTTGCGGTACAGGGGGCACCGCTTCGATCCCTGGCCCGGGAAGATTCCATGTGCCGCGGGGCGACTGGACCTGTGTGTCCAATGAGGAGCCAGCGCTCTGGAGCACCCAGAGCCAGTGCTCTGCAAGGAGAGAGGCCATTGCAGGCCAAAGAATAAAGATGGATGAAAATAAATGGATAAAAAAAATCAATGAAAAGAAGCCAAAAGTAAAAAATAAAAAAGTTGAGTCAGATCATTATTCAGGGCAATAGAGTGTTGAGATCCCAGACTTTGGGAGAGTCTCTCGAGCGTGAGTTCAGATTCCACTATTAGACTCTTATTTTGTTATATGGTTAAGATCTCCTTTGCAGGAAAAGAGAGATAACAATACCCACCTCCTGAGTGCTTAGAAAGAGTAAAACACATCTAAGACATCTAGGAGAGTGTGTTGCTTCACAAAGACCCCATAAGCTTTAGTTCTTATTCTTTGGTCATGCAACTCTTGAAATTGTCAATAATGTCTTATCCTATGAGTCCTACTATGTTTTTCTTCTTTACCCTCCACTGTGCCCTGAAGAAGGGCTGCGAATGGCCTGCCGCTTTTTAAGTTAACTTGGAGAGCAGCCACCAAAGTACCGTTTTAGGATATTTCAGTGGTTTTTCAAAGGACAACTGAAAGTCAGTCTGAAGGTGACAGACCGTCTCCAAATTAGTAGTGCTGTGACTGCACACAAGCCCTCCAATCAACGAAGTAAAGATCACGTTCCAGCTCAAGAAGTTACTTAGATCTTCTAAATCTCAGTTTCCTCACCCCAATCAGTGTATGGCCAGGCTCAGAAAGGTGCTGTGACAATCATGAGACTCTGCTTGCTTGGTACCAGGCAAAGACATAGCAGGTACCAGTTACATAGGTGGGACCTCAGAGACCTCCAGCACTCAGTACATGAGGAGAGAAAAAAGTGGAACCCAAATTCCCAGAATGAATGCATAATGTTTACATTGAAGGGAAGGCTGAGGTTAATTTTTTTTTTTTTTTTTTTGGAAAACTTCCATCTCATCCATCACGAGATTCCTTTCCAGGGCTTCAAGGTCAGACCTGGTCTCATTTTCTAACTTTGGAGGCTCACTATACCCTCTCCAAACGCTATGAAACATCATTTCTGTTTTACATTTTAGCTCTTGGCTCTTAGAGGAATATTCTCTTTTTCTTCCTAAATAGTACAAGGTCACATGTTACAAAAGCCCCACAACTCACAGGAGAGACTATAGCTGCAGCTGTCCCAGATTTTCCATAAATGGATAAAAAAATCAATGAAAAGAAGCCAAAAGTAAAAAATAAAAAAGTTGAGTCAGATCATTATTCAGGGCAATAGAGTGTTGAGATCCCAGACTTTGGGAGCGTCTCTCGGCGTGAGTGCAGATTCCACTATTAGACTCTTATTTTGTTATATGGTTAAGATCTCCTTTGCAGGAAAAGAGAGATAACAATACCCACCTCCTGAGTGCTTAGAAAGAGTAAAACACATCTAAGACATCTAGGAGAGTGTGTTGCTTCACAAAGACCCCATAAGCTTTAGTTCTTATTCTTTGGTCATGCAACTCTTGAAATTGTCAATAATGTCTTATCCTATGAGTCCTACTATGTTTTTCTTCTTTACCCTCCACTGTGCCCTGAAGAAGGGCTGCGAATGGCCTGCCGTTTTTTAAGTTAACTTGGAGAGCAGCCACCAAAGTACCGTTTTAGGATATTTCAGTGGTTTTTCAAAGGACAACTGAAAGTCAGTCTGAAGGTGACAGACCGTCTCCAAATTAGTAGTGCTGTGACTGCACACAAGCCCTCCAATCAACGAAGTAAAGATCACGTTCCAGCTCAAGAAGTTACTTAGATCTTCTAAATCTCAGTTTCCTCACCCCAATCAGTGTATGGCCAGGCTCAGAAAGGTGCTGTGACAATCATGAGACTCTGCTTGCTTGGTACCAGGCAAAGACATAGCAGGTACCAGTTACATAGGTGGGACCTCAGAGACCTCCAGCACTCAGTACATGAGGAGAGAAAAAAGTGGAACCCAAATTCCCAGAATGAATGCATAATGTTTACATTGAAGGGAAGGCTGAGGTTAATTTTTTTTTTTTTTTTTTTGGAAAACTTCCATCTCATCCATCACGAGATTCCTTTCCAGGGCTTCAAGGTCAGACCTGGTCTCATTTTCTAACTTTGGAGGCTCACTATACCCTCTCCAAACGCTATGAAACATCATTTCTGTTTTACATTTTAGCTCTTGGCTCTTAGAGGAATATTCTCTCTTTTTCTTCCTAAATAGTACAAGGTCACATGTTACAAAAGCCCCACAACTCACAGGAGAGAATCTCATGAGGGGCTGCAGCTGTCCCAGATTTTCCTGATGAAATCTTTGCCTCTTTCCCTTGCCCAAACCATTAACTGTTCATTTGATAAATTTCATTTTCGTATAACAACAATAATTCAAATTAAGCTCAGAAGTGTAACCATCTCGCTTGCCGCTGCTCATGTTGTCTCCAAACCTTCTGGTAAAAGGCTTTTATACAATTTGCCAAAAGGCAGATATTTGAAAGCTGCCTCCCTGCTGTTTGATTTCAGTACATCAAAATAAATGTACTGTCCATGATGACAACTTCTTTGAGGCCATTAAGTAGAATCTGCTGCCCCAGCCACATCTCTGGAGTCCTGGCTACCTCATCTATGGACTTTGGGGGTATGAGGTGCTAGTTTGTTTTCAGTTTCAATCTGTTCCAAGTCCATGAGGAGATCACAGTGATGAAATGTTATCTCTAATGAACATAAAATTAAATAATCTATGACACCAATGCAAAACTCAGATTATTAAATGTATCATAGTAGATAGACCATCTGTCATGATATAAATTGCCTTGATCAAAAGTATATGCTGGGAACTTACATCAGATTTTATACCATGGTAAAAAGATTTATATCCCAAGGCTAGAGATGCAGAGTAGAGAAATATGTCTCATTAGAAACATGTATATGCACACCTATCACTATGTTTCTGTTTAATCAGTTCTGTAATAGGGATGACAACATCTCCTAGTGTAGGTATTACATGCTGTCTTTATAAGTATAGGCAGAAAAACTGAGTAAGAAAGCCAGTTAAAAATTTCATTTCATGTGTCTCAGTTAGAATGTAAGAAAAATTTCAAAGTTTGCAGAGCCTGGGTACACTCTTTTGCGGATATTCATCACAGGACCTTTAAATTTCTACTTCTTGTCTTAAGGCAAAAATAATGATCTAGCTAGGCTTGCCGAAATAACTGGATAAATTAAGCATTGTTAACTGTAGTGATGCCAGGAAACTTGGAGTGAAAGTCAGCTTAAATCTCATCTTTTCAACCAAATAAGAATAAGTTATAACTTGGTTTCTTAACTCTACCAACTCTTCTTATTGTGTCTTTTCTCCCACTCTGTTGAGGGTGGATTTTATATCAGACAGAAGGGGTATTGTGGAGACACGAAAAGCCAAGCATTCCTATAGGCTTGACACTTATTAAAATCATATGACGTGTTAACATTGAATACAACTGAAGCATCACACATAGACATTCAAAGTGGATTATTTTTTTTCTTGTATTATGTTCAAGTTGGAGTCTTTAAGAGAAAAGCCACCAGTTTTCTACAACCACCACTGCAGCAGATGTTTAACATTCCTTGATAGCAAAGACTGTGACTTATTCATAGTATACTCACAAGGAATAGATGGAAAGATGAATTTAATTCATGTGTTTATCTAGGTCAGTTTTTTACCATGGAGGAATCTGTCAATGCTTACGTGTCAAAGACAAATGTTATGTGACTCCTTCCTCCCAGTATTTTTCCTATGGATCTTAACCTCCAAGCGATAACGTTCATTAGAGCTGCATCATAAAATTCAATTTCTATTTACTAGCACAACAGCAGTTTCATGGAGGATAAAATTCGGACTCATCTGTCTCAGAGCTTTAAGGAAAACTTTGAAGCTATTCATTACTTTTCTTTGACATCTACAAAAAAGAGTCAAAGAGATGACACCATTTGGAGTCACATCTATCTGTCTATCATCTATTTATTTAACATCAAGGCCTTCATCATTCCTGTTTTTCCTTCAGGTTCAAATATTCTCTTCCTTCCACTCCCTTTATTTCCCTTTCTCTCTTCACCAGACCAATTTCTAATCAACAGCCAGCAATTTTTTTTTTTTTTAAGATTTTGTTTGTTGTTGTTGAAGTGGTCCCTTTTTTTTTTTTTTTTTTTTAAATTTTGCCCTCTTTTTTTAAATTTTTACTTTATTTTCATCCATCTTTATTCTTCCGCTTCTTCGGCCTGCGTGGACCTCCCATTGCAGTGGCCTCAATTGGACACACTGGCCCAACCACTCCACAGCACGTGGGATAGTCCCAGGCCAGGGATCGAACCAGTGCCCCTTGCACTACAAGGCAGACTCTTTACCCACTGGACCACCAGGGAAGCCCTGATATGGACCATTTTTAAAGAAGGCTTCCCAGGCAGCACAGTGGTAAGGAATCCTCCTGCCAATGCTGGACATAGAAGAGATGCAGGCTTGATCCCTGGGTCAGGAAGATCTCCTGGAGTAGGAAATGGCAACCTACTCCAGTATTCTTGCCTGGAGAATTTCATGGACAGAGGAGTCTGGTAGGCAACAGCCCACGGGGTCAAAATGAGTTGGACCCAACTGAGTGATTGAGCACTGATTTTTAAAGATTTCACCAAACTTGTTACAATATTGCTTCTGTTTCATGTTTTAATTTTTTGGCTTCTAGGAATGTTGGGATCTCAGCTTCCATACCAGGGACTGAACCCTCACCTGCTGCATGGAAGGTGAAATCTTAACTACTGAACTGCCAATGAAGTCCTGGCTCCCACTTTGAATATGAATTTTCATGTGTTTATCTAGGTCAGTTTTACCATGGAGGAATCTGTCAATGCTACGTTCAAGCAAATTAGAGTATTTTTCCTATGGATCTTAACCTCCAAGCGATAACGTTCATTAGAGCTGCATCATAAAATTCAATTTCTATTTACTAGCACAACAGCAGTTTCATGGAGGATAAAATTCGGACTCATCTGTCTCAGAGCTTTAAGGAAAACTTTGAAGCTATTCATTACTTTTCTTTGACATCTACAAAAAAGAGTCAAAGAGATGACACCATTTGGAGTCACATCTATCTGTCTATCATCTATTTATTTAACATCAAGGCCTTCATCATTCCTGTTTTTCCTTCAGGTTCAAATATTCTCTTCCTTCCACTCCCTTTATTTCCCTTTCTCTCTTCACCAGACCAATTTCTAATCAACAGCCAGCAATTTTTTTTTTTTTTAAGATTTTGTTTGTTGTTGTTGACCCTCTTTTTTTAAATTTTTACTTTATTTTCATCCATCTTTATTCTTCCGCTTCTTCGGCCTGCGTGGACCTCCCATTGCAGTGGCCTCAATTGGACACACTGGCCCAACCACTCCACAGCACGTGGGATAGTCCCAGGCCAGGGATCGAACCAGTGCCCCTTGCACTACAAGGCAGACTCTTTACCCACTGGACCACCAGGGAAGCCCTGATATGGACCTTTTTTAAAGAAGGCTTCCCAGGCAGCACAGTGGTAAGGAATCCTCCTGCCAATGCTGGACATAGAAGAGATGCAGGCTTGATCCCTGGGTCAGGAAGATCTCCTGGAGTAGGAAATGGCAACCTACTCCAGTATTCTTGCCTGGAGAATTTCATGGACAGAGGAGTCTGGTAGGCAACAGCCCACGGGGTCAAAATGAGTTGGACCCAACTGAGTGATTGAGCACTGATTTTTAAAGATTTCACCAAACTTGTTACAATATTGCTTCTGTTTCATGTTTTAATTTTTTGGCTTCTAGGAATGTTGGGATCTCAGCTTCCATACCAGGGACTGAACCCTCACCTGCTGCATGGAAGGTGAAATCTTAACTACTGAACTGCCAATGAAGTCCTGGCTCCCACTTTGAATATGAATATCATTTCCTCACATATTTTTTTCTGATACCACAATTCACACCCTCCTGTCACAGATGTTATAGACTCTTCATACTTTATGTACCTCCTTTGTAAAATTTATCATTATTATGGTAGAAGATATTGAGAGATTGGTTATAAATTGTCTTCTGCGTATGGCAAAGACAAAGTTTTCCTATTCCTCCATGTATTTTTAGCATATAATAGAGATTTAATTATTATCTTTGAATAAATTACCATAAATATACTATTTTATACTTATAGTTTGCTAGAAAAATTGTGTAACACTTCATACACAATTATTACACTTTCAGTAGGTAAGCATATAATATTTTGAATCCATGATAAAAAGTGTTGAAATATAAGGAAAAAGCACAGATTGTAAAGTGAGAAAAAATAAAACCACAACAACAAAAACCAGGATTACAGCATTGTAAGTACAATATGACATAAATGGTGTATGCATAGAAAAACCGAGAATGAAAATTTACTCAAAATTTGCTCAAAAATACTCATAGCATTTTTTCTCAAGTGTTCAAAGAGGAGATTTAAAAAAATACAGTTCTGTAATTTCCATATTTTCCTTAACTAACGTGAATTAAAAATTAAGAAATTAGACAAATAAATATTTTGTTACTTAACCATCATTTTTAAATACCGCTTTTCCAGATCCTGGGCAAAAGCAAGCATTTATGAATTAAAAAAGAAAAAAAAGAGTCCTTACCTGCTTGAACTTTCATCCTTATGAGAAAACATATCAATAAAAAATCAATAAACACTGGAGTAGGAAATGGCAACCTACTCCAGTATTCTTGCCTGGAGAATTTCATGGACAGAGGAGTCTGGTAGGCAACAGCCCACGGGGTCAAAATGAGTTGGACCCAACTGAGTGATTGAGCACTGATTTTTAAAGATTTCACCAAACTTGTTACAATATTGCTTCTGTTTCATGTTTTAATTTTTTGGCTTCTAGGAATGTTGGGATCTCAGCTTCCATACCAGGGACTGAACCCTCACCTGCTGCATGGAAGGTGAAATCTTAACTACTGAACTGCCAATGAAGTCCTGGCTCCCACTTTGAATATGAATATCATTTCCTCACATATTTTTTTCTGATACCACAATTCACACCCTCCTGTCACAGATGTTATAGACTCTTCATACTTTATGTACCTCCTTTGTAAAATTTATCATTATTATGGTAGAAGATATTGAGAGATTGGTTATAAATTGTCTTCTGCGTATGGCAAAGACAAAGTTTTCCTATTCCTCCATGTATTTTTAGCATATAATAGAGATTTAATTATTATCTTTGAATAAATTACCATAAATATACTATTTTATACTTATAGTTTGCTAGAAAAATTGTGTAACACTTCATACACAATTATTACACTTTCAGTAGGTAAGCATATAATATTTTGAATCCATGATAAAAAGTGTTGAAATATAAGGAAAAAGCACAGATTGTAAAGTGAGAAAAAATAAAACCACAACAACAAAAACCAGGATTACAGCATTGTAAGTACAATATGACATAAATGGTGTATGCATAGAAAAACCGAGAATGAAAATTTACTCAAAATTTGCTCAAAAATACTCATAGCATTTTTTCTCAAGTGTTCAAAGAGGAGATTTAAAAAAATACAGTTCTGTAATTTCCATATTTTCCTTAACTAACGTGAATTAAAAATTAAGAAATTAGACAAATAAATATTTTGTTACTTAACCATCATTTTTAAATACCGCTTTTCCAGATCCTGGGCAAAAGCAAGCATTTATGAATTAAAAAAGAAAAAAAAGAGTCCTTACCTGCTTGAACTTTCATCCTTATGAGAAAACATATCAATACATCAATAAACACATAGAGAATGTCATATAGTAATAAGTGCTTTGAAGAAATAGTACAGGGCATTGTGGCAGAAAATGACTGATGGTAAAACTTTAGATAAGGAGCGGATGACGAGCTGTTCATGACAAAAACAACAGGTAACAATGTTTAAATAACTGCCCTGGGCCAGGCAACCTAACGGACATCTCCAATGTTTGACCTCATATGCTTTCAACAGAAATCCTAAGAGACAGGTTTTCTTATTCCCATTTTAACACACAAGGAACTGGACGTTTAGAATGATCATAGCATCAAGATTGAACAGAATATTTGTGGTGTACCTCAATCACAGTATTTATCATACTGTACTCACTCACTTAATCCTCCGTCTTCATTACTCTCTGCTTCAGGACTGGAGCACAGATTTCAGAGCCTGAAATATAATTTAAAAATCTCATGATATGTTTGTTAAATAAATGAATATATGAATAAAGTTTTTAAAAAGAAGAAAATTAATCAGTAGAGGAAGGAAGTATTATTCTGAAAGTTTGCAAAAAAAAAAACTCCAGTAATTCATAAAAATGAATTAATATGGAAAATTATTCTGTCACATATTCTCTCATCTGTTTATGTTCTCAATAAAGAAAATTATGTATGAAAAAGGAACAGAAAGTCATGAAAAAAGTTACAGTTAATCATGGATTAACTTTAAAAAGAGCTAGTTGATTTTATTAAAAGCTTACAAAATAGTTTAAAACACCGTAACTTATTTAAAATCCAAACTGGAAGATTCAGAGACTTTAATGGAGTAATGTAACACACTCAAACTGTATCAACCTAGGTATCTAAAATTCATAAGTCCAACATGAGAGTCCATAACAATCACACAAAGAAAAAAACTATAAAGTTTATGAAAGAGATAAGGAAACTTTAATCAATAATGAGTCATGTTCTCATAAGACTGTTACAAATGTATCAATTTTCATGTATTAAATTTACAGGTTTAAATATAGCTCCAAATACAATTTAAATATATTGAATTTTGACCTCATTAAAAGACTACATATGGCCAATGCAACAATAAATGAACTTGAAGATATATCAGTAGAAATTTCCCAAACTAAAAACTCCTCCCCACCCCCAGAAAAGAGAAAAAGATGAAACAAAGGGCTTAGAATATCTAAGACTGTGAGACGATTGCAGTCTGTATAGCGTACATGTGATTTGGATAATAGAGAAAGTAGAAGAGAGAACAGAGGAAATATTAATATCTGAATTAGCAATAGTCAAAAATGTTCCAAAATTAATAGCAGACATTACACCACAGGTGTCTCCTCCAACTGATATAAGGCTTTGATATCCCTCTGAGTCAGTCACATTCGACCCTTCCATTTCATTCACTTCTCCCTAGCAGTTACTGCCACTACTTTCCTAGGTGGTGAAAGGAAGCCACAGATCTCAGACTGGATCTCTCACCCTTAGGGGGGCTGGAGAGAATGCTGGCTTGAGCTGACTCTTCAGTGCAACATCCGTGGGTGAGGATTGTAATCACTGGAGCATGCTCATTTGCACTGTGCCTTTGTCAAGTTCTTGAATTTCTTTCCTTGGCATTTATGTCATTGGATCATCCTTTTGTAATGGGTGAAAATCAAGGATTTCTGCCTTACTACACTCAGGGCACCATCATTGCCCTGGATCCTGCCCTCCCAACGGAGGTGCCTGACTCTTTGAAATATGAAGACAAAACTGAATGAGCTGTGCAGTTATTTCAGGTGCAAACAGTGACCTCTAGCTACAAAGTACCTCTCCTCAACAAGTCTTTGAACTCAACACTAGAAATTCTCTCTAACAAATCTATTCATGTACTTTTGTGTGTATGTGAGGAGTGAGAATCATTAAAAAATGATTCTTGGTGAAATTTAGAATGGCACTCTGAGGAATATGCTTTGTTGTGCAGATATTTTCACTAACATGAGAGTCCATAACAATCACACAAAGAAAAAAACTATAAAGTTTATGAAAGAGATAAGGAAACTTTAATCAATAATGAGTCATGTTCTCATAAGACTGTTACAAATGTATCAATTTTCATGTATTAAATTTACAGGTTTAAATATAGCTCCAAATACAATTTAAATATATTGAATTTTGACCTCATTAAAAGACTACATATGGCCAATGCAACAATAAATGAACTTGAAGATATATCAGTAGAAATTTCCCAAACTAAAAACTCCTCCCCACCCCCAGAAAAGAGAAAAAGATGAAACAAAGGGCTTAGAATATCTAAGACTGTGAGACGATTGCAGTCTGTATAGCGTACATGTGATTTGGATAATAGAGAAAGTAGAAGAGAGAACAGAGGAAATATTAATATCTGAATTAGCAATAGTCAAAAATGTTCCAAAATTAATAGCAGACATTACACCACAGGTGTCTCCTCCAACTGATATAAGGCTTTGATATCCCTCTGAGTCAGTCACATTCGACCCTTCCATTTCATTCACTTCTCCCTAGCAGTTACTGCCACTACTTTCCTAGGTGGTGAAAGGAAGCCACAGATCTCAGACTGGATCTCTCACCCTTAGGGGGGCTGGAGAGAATGCTGGCTTGAGCTGACTCTTCAGTGCAACATCCGTGGGTGAGGATTGTAATCACTGGAGCATGCTCATTTGCACTGTGCCTTTGTCAAGTTCTTGAATTTCTTTCCTTGGCATTTATGTCATTGGATCATCCTTTTGTAATGGGTGAAAATCAAGGATTTCTGCCTTACTACACTCAGGGCACCATCATTGCCCTGGATCCTGCCCTCCCAACGGAGGTGCCTGACTCTTTGAAATATGAAGACAAAACTGAATGAGCTGTGCAGTTATTTCAGGTGCAAACAGTGACCTCTAGCTACAAAGTACCTCTCCTCAACAAGTCTTTGAACTCAACACTAGAAATTCTCTCTAACAAATCTATTCATGTACTTTTGTGTGTATGTGAGGAGTGAGAATCATTAAAAAATGATTCTTGGTGAAATTTAGAATGGCACTCTGAGGAATATGCTTTGTTGTGCAGATACTTATAAACATTTGGGAAGAAGGAGAACATTGTAAGTAGCTCTTTACTCTAGGAAGTTGTCCTCACCTTATGCCCAGTCCACTACATAAACACATTAGCCAGGGCTTCCCTGGTGGCCGAGTGGGTAGGGCCACTGCCTTGCAGTGCAAGGGGCACCGGTTTGATCCCTGGCCTGGGAAGATCCCGCATGCCGCGGAGCGGCTGGACTGATGTGTCCAACTACCGAACTGGAGCTCTGGAGCGAGAGGCCACTGTGATGGGAGGTCCACACAGGCCAAAAGAACAAAGATGGAAATAAATGAAAGACCAATAGAAGTGGCCAAAAAAAAAAAGGAAAAAAATACAAGCCAGATTTAAAAAACAAAACAAAGCAAAAACAACACACATTAGACAGATGCCTTCTCAGATATATTCTACTTCTGCTGTTTTGATGTGACCACTGACAAAGTGCTTCTGTCTTCCAGCATTGGGTCAAATCTAACACAGCCAAACCTATTCTTGCAGCTGTATTTTCCATAGTTCTAATGCAATAAACTTTGATAAGTCCACATAAATACAGTCCTGTCACAAAGCTATAGGTCACTGGTTGATCTGCATGAAGATCCTATGGGAGATGGTGGGCTTTGAAGGTTAATCCTGTAGAAAATTTGAGAGCCCTGAAGGTTATTTTGGAGACTGCTGGTCTAACAATGTATGTGGTAAGCATGCAGTCTATACATCATAACTGACTGATTTTCCTTCTGGAACCTTTGTAATGGGTGAAAATCAAGGATTTCTGCCTTACTACACTCAGGGCACCATCATTGCCCTGGATCCTGCCCTCCCAACGGAGGTGCCTGACTCTTTGAAATATGAAGACAAAACTGAATGAGCTGTGCAGTTATTTCAGGTGCAAACAGTGACCTCTAGCTACAAAGTACCTCTCCTCAACAAGTCTTTGAACTCAACACTAGAAATTCTCTCTAACAAATCTATTCATGTACTTTTGTGTGTATGTGAGGAGTGAGAATCATTAAAAAATGATTCTTGGTGAAATTTAGAATGGCACTCTGAGGAATATGCTTTGTTGTGCAGATACTTATAAACATTTGGGAAGAAGGAGAACATTGTAAGTAGCTCTTTACTCTAGGAAGTTGTCCTCACCTTATGCCCAGTCCACTACATAAACACATTAGCCAGGGCTTCCCTGGTGGCCGAGTGGGTAGGGCCACTGCCTTGCAGTGCAAGGGGCACCGGTTTGATCCCTGGCCTGGGAAGATCCCGCATGCCGCGGAGCGGCTGGACTGATGTGTCCAACTACCGAACTGGAGCTCTGGAGCGAGAGGCCACTGTGATGGGAGGTCCACACAGGCCAAAAGAACAAAGATGGAAATAAATGAAAGACCAATAGAAGTGGCCAAAAAAAAAAAGGAAAAAAATACAAGCCAGATTTAAAAAACAAAACAAAGCAAAAACAACACACATTAGACAGATGCCTTCTCAGATATATTCTACTTCTGCTGTTTTGATGTGACCACTGACAAAGTGCTTCTGTCTTCCAGCATTGGGTCAAATCTAACACAGCCAAACCTATTCTTGCAGCTGTATTTTCCATAGTTCTAATGCAATAAACTTTGATAAGTCCACATAAATACAGTCCTGTCACAAAGCTATAGGTCACTGGTTGATCTGCATGAAGATCCTATGGGAGATGGTGGGCTTTGAAGGTTAATCCTGTAGAAAATTTGAGAGCCCTGAAGGTTATTTTGGAGACTGCTGGTCTAACAATGTATGTGGTAAGCATGCAGTCTATACATCATAACTGACTGATTTTCCTTCTGGAACCTTACAAAGGCCTATGGCAAAAACAAACAACAGGATCATTTCCCTTCGTTTCTCCCTAGTGTGCTTTTCTATTAGGTTTAGAGAAATGGAAACAAGTCAAGTTATTATTCTTGGAATGAAAACTTTGCATAGGTGACAAGCCACATTGAAGAGGACGTTAAAAATCAGATATGAAACCTGAAACAGATTTACAAAGAGAGTTATTTTGCCCTCTAAAACAGACTATTGCAATAAAAAATTTGCAAATAGTTGGCTGAAGCTCTTTCTAGGTTTTAAAGAGAGATAAAGAGTTTCGTATCATCTCTACAAAGTGCTCTTAAAATTCAATCTTTGTCTAACTTTCTTCTTAGGGAATGGATTTCCAGGGCTGTGCAAAGGCTAGCTTTGTGCATGGTAAGCTCTGGAGTGCAGGGATATTAGTGTTAGTGAAGCAAGGTTTTAGCAACACTCTCTTCTGTCCTTCAGCCTTCCAGCCCCTTCATAACTACCTGACACTCTTCTGCTGGGATTACAAAGAGTAATTGCTGTGGTCAGCAAGATAAGGGAGTGCAATTCTTTTGACCTGCCCCATACTGTTAGCTACATTAAAGACTGCCAGAAGTGAGAAAAGAGGAGATAAGAATTGCTTCTTCAAGGCCATGCTAAACAAGCTGCTCTCTAAGTTACAGGCTGTATCTACCTGCTTGCTTTGGAAAATGAAATTTAATCTGCTTGCATTGTGCTTCGTTTGGCAAACTTAAGAAAATGGAGACGCATCTTCAAACCAGGAAAGGATTTAAGGGAGGATTCTTCTTCCAGGCCAAGTAGGAAAGTTCTCTGGAAGCCCAAGTCCCTTCCTGATCTCTGATATGTCCACTGTATCATGGGTGAGTTGTATCATGCTGGTTGAGGTAACACAACGGCAGAGTTCCAGCCTGGACCTGCACATGAACCTTATTGAGGAATAACAGGGTGAGCTGTTATCGCTATAAAAAGAAAAACATGCTTTCTCATGCACTTCAGAATTGTAGGAAAGGAAAAAAAAATTCACAAAGACAGCAGACTGAATACAAAAAATGCAATTATCTCGTATTCATTCATATTCCATTTGTAAGAGAAAAATAATATGCTGTTGGGCTTGGTACCCTTTAAAACATTGAAAAATCAATCAATAAAATAAATTAGGTACTTTGGAATGTTATAGCCAACGCCAAGGACATGACACAGGGATTGCTTGTGATTTTCAGAACTCTGTCTTAATAAGATATACTGCATTAAAAATATTTTGAAATGATTTGAAACAATACAATACAATAAAAATAAATGTGGAAGGAGAAATAACAACAATTGGGTAGGGACCTCATTTCAGAAGGGAAAAAAAAATCCATACAAAGCTTGACCCTGTTCGATTTTAAATATGGTATCAGGGCTTTATATTTTTCAAAAGAAACTTCAAAAGTCAAGTCTTGTAAAGCCCACGAGTGACTGCATTTTATTGTGTGGGAATAGACTTTGGCACATATTTCTTTGCCTGAGAATTCATTATGCAGAATCCATGGCTCCTCCTCTGCCAATGCCCACATTTCCTGGCGATTCTCAGGTCAGTCCCTGTCCTAAAGCCCACAGCAAATGTTCCATGGACTTAGCTACCAACATGAAGGCAACATTGTGTGGATTTTTGTCTGTCTATCAGCTATCTAGAGATGCACCGATCTACTCATTTATAGGCTGATTGTCATTGGTGGACATTGGCATACTCACAAATTTATCAGTTACTTTGTATACTTTTTCCACCCTATGGATTGTAGTCCACTGAGCTCCTCTGTCCATGGGATTTCCCAGGCAAGAGTACTAGAGTGGGTTTCCATTTCCTTCTCCAGGGGATCTTTCTGACCCAGGATCAAACCCATGTCTCCTATTTGTCAGGTGGATGCTTTTCATGCAGCCTCAGGAAATACCCCAAGGGGGTTCTCTGGAAGCCCAAGTCCCTTCCTGATCTCTGATATGTCCACTGTATCATGGGTGAGTTGTATCATGCTGGTTGAGGTAACACAACGGCAGAGTTCCAGCCTGGACCTGCACATGAACCTTATTGAGGAATAACAGGGTGAGCTGTTATCGCTATAAAAAGAAAAACATGCTTTCTCATGCACTTCAGAATTGTAGGAAAGGAAAAAAAAATTCACAAAGACAGCAGACTGAATACAAAAAATGCAATTATCTCGTATTCATTCATATTCCATTTGTAAGAGAAAAATAATATGCTGTTGGGCTTGGTACCCTTTAAAACATTGAAAAATCAATCAATAAAATAAATTAGGTACTTTGGAATGTTATAGCCAACGCCAAGGACATGACACAGGGATTGCTTGTGATTTTCAGAACTCTGTCTTAATAAGATATACTGCATTAAAAATATTTTGAAATGATTTGAAACAATACAATACAATAAAAATAAATGTGGAAGGAGAAATAACAACAATTGGGTAGGGACCTCATTTCAGAAGGGAAAAAAAAATCCATACAAAGCTTGACCCTGTTCGATTTTAAATATGGTATCAGGGCTTTATATTTTTCAAAAGAAACTTCAAAAGTCAAGTCTTGTAAAGCCCACGAGTGACTGCATTTTATTGTGTGGGAATAGACTTTGGCACATATTTCTTTGCCTGAGAATTCATTATGCAGAATCCATGGCTCCTCCTCTGCCAATGCCCACATTTCCTGGCGATTCTCAGGTCAGTCCCTGTCCTAAAGCCCACAGCAAATGTTCCATGGACTTAGCTACCAACATGAAGGCAACATTGTGTGGATTTTTGTCTGTCTATCAGCTATCTAGAGATGCACCGATCTACTCATTTATAGGCTGATTGTCATTGGTGGACATTGGCATACTCACAAATTTATCAGTTACTTTGTATACTTTTTCCACCCTATGGATTGTAGTCCACTGAGCTCCTCTGTCCATGGGATTTCCCAGGCAAGAGTACTAGAGTGGGTTTCCATTTCCTTCTCCAGGGGATCTTTCTGACCCAGGATCAAACCCATGTCTCCTATTTGTCAGGTGGATGCTTTTTCATGAGCCATCTGGGAAACCTATATTTCCTGTTATCAGAACTTTACCAATTGAAGATAGGTATTAGTTAATACTTGTTTGTACTCTTCACGTACAAAGTCCAATATATATAAAGCAAAAGTAGCACATGATGTCAAAATATTCCCCAGCTTTGCAAGAATAAACAGATTCTACTCAGTGTAATTTTAGTGGAATCTGTATTTTATAATCATACTCTAATATTTTAAAAAGAATTTAATCCATATAGGTTACATTTTGGAAATCTCTTCATCAAATATTGGCTTGTTCATAATATATAATCTCTTAACTCTTTCTGGTAACAGAGCTTTTTCTTGTCTTTTTTTTGCTGTTTATTATTTTTATTTTTTTATAGGACAGAGAAGGAAAGTAAAGTAAAAAGAGAATTTATTTTTGCAAAATAGGAGGGAATGTGTTAATTTCTTCTTTTCTGCAGTCATTCACAGGTGGACAGCCTCAGATTGTCTCCCCTGCAGCCCTCCCTGAAGATTTTGTCTTTAAAGTTCTTTCTCCAAAACCTCTTGAAAATGCAGGTCTTTTAAGCATGTTCTCCTTGCTTGGCCCAATGTCTGGACCCACTGAGGTTCAGGTTCTTCATATCTCTTTGCAGAGAAGAATTCAGCAAGAGGCAAAATGATAGGTAAGAAATGGATGCATTCAGATTCAGAGAAAGCACACTCCATAGAGTGTGGGCCATCGCAGAGCGAATCCAGCGGCCAACAGAGCTTATTTTACACTAAAGTGATATCTACTTGCTTAAATAGTCTTGCCTTAGTTATGTCATCTGGCAAATAATACCACAATACTTGAAACGTGTTTCTGGATTGCTTAAGGACTGAGTCCAAGGGCTCTCTTTGTTAATGTAAATGGGGACATTTTGGTCGTGGGAAATCACCACCGGAAAAATAGAGAGAAGAAAGCAGATACTCATTGGATGGGAGGAAGCCCAATACCATGGTGGACAATGAATCTAAGAAGATGAGGACAGCAGGGGATATTTTCTAGAAGCACGAGTGTGGGACTAGCAACGTTAAAAAGGACAGGTAGCCTTCACGATGTTCTGCAGCATAACAGCACTGTGTAGCACCAGGTCTATAGTGATGTGTGCTATACATTTATCTTTAGGCCAGTGGTACCCTGGGGATAGAAGCCATCGTGGCTTTTTCCAGTGATAAGACAGAATGTTGAAAGAAACAGTACATTCAAGATATCAAGATATCTCAGCAGAGACTGAGAACAGATAAAAGATAGAAAGCTAGGTAATTAGGAGAAATATTATTCCCTAAAGAATCCTTAGTAATAGTGGATGAGATGCTGGGTTTCCCATTTTACATGGGATAGGGTGCAAGCCAATATTCATTGAAACATTTAAAAAATACTGAAAAGCCTTGAGAGAATCCAAAAATGTGCAGGTACATTGATACCTCAAAATTCTTCGTGAAATTCTATTTGGGGGAAATAGAAAACTGTGTTAAGGCAGGGAGAAATTTATTGTAACTAAAGTAAAACCTCAGTGTTCTGATGGCATTAATCTAAGGACTAAGCAAGGTGGTCAGAGGGCCCTGAATCCAGGAATTCTGAAGAAAAACGCTGATGTCAGCACTGAAATGAAAAATGAGGCTTTGGGGATCAAGTTTTTCCAATAAATGCTGTTAAGTGTTAATTTTAACTTGAAGATGTGAAAGAAATTGACTTTCCTGCCATTATCTGTATGAGCTATTTGTTTGTGATTAAATTATATTTGCATAGCAAACTGCAATGATTTGACCTTTGTGAGGCCAGCCTACCTGGGACAATATTAGCTATGTGACAGAAGTTACTAACCTGAGCCTCGGTCTCCTCATATACAAAATAATATATTAACAGGCATCTCAGCAATTGTTGATAGGACAGAATGTGAAAAGTATCTACTCCTGATTACACAGAGATACCTTCTAATTCTCTTCCTCTTTTCTCTGGAAGTCCTCACCAAAACATCCACAGGAAAACGTGTAGTTGAAGGTCCACAGTCCAGGCAGGAAATGAATGACTGGGCCATTTGCCGTGACTCACAGGCTATCAGTCACTATAGGGCCCGGGGTGAGGTTGGGGAAGGGTCCACAAGGGGGCCAAAGGCAGGAAATGAATGACTGGGCCATTTGACTAGCAACGTAGATAGTTCTGCAGCATAACAGCACTGTGTAGCACCAGGTCTATAGTGATGTGTGCTATACATTTATCTTTAGGCCAGTGGTACCCTGGGGATAGAAGCCATCGTGGCTTTTTCCAGTGATAAGACAGAATGTTGAAAGAAACAGTACATTCAAGATATCAAGATATCTCAGCAGAGACTGAGAACAGATAAAAGATAGAAAGCTAGGTAATTAGGAGAAATATTATTCCCTAAAGAATCCTTAGTAATAGTGGATGAGATGCTGGGTTTCCCATTTTACATGGGATAGGGTGCAAGCCAATATTCATTGAAACATTTAAAAAATACTGAAAAGCCTTGAGAGAATCCAAAAATGTGCAGGTACATTGATACCTCAAAATTCTTCGTGAAATTCTATTTGGGGGAAATAGAAAACTGTGTTAAGGCAGGGAGAAATTTATTGTAACTAAAGTAAAACCTCAGTGTTCTGATGGCATTAATCTAAGGACTAAGCAAGGTGGTCAGAGGGCCCTGAATCCAGGAATTCTGAAGAAAAACGCTGATGTCAGCACTGAAATGAAAAATGAGGCTTTGGGGATCAAGTTTTTCCAATAAATGCTGTTAAGTGTTAATTTTAACTTGAAGATGTGAAAGAAATTGACTTTCCTGCCATTATCTGTATGAGCTATTTGTTTGTGATTAAATTATATTTGCATAGCAAACTGCAATGATTTGACCTTTGTGAGGCCAGCCTACCTGGGACAATATTAGCTATGTGACAGAAGTTACTAACCTGAGCCTCGGTCTCCTCATATACAAAATAATATATTAACAGGCATCTCAGCAATTGTTGATAGGACAGAATGTGAAAAGTATCTACTCCTGATTACACAGAGATACCTTCTAATTCTCTTCCTCTTTTCTCTGGAAGTCCTCACCAAAACATCCACAGGAAAACGTGTAGTTGAAGGTCCACAGTCCAGGCAGGAAATGAATGACTGGGCCATTTGCCGTGACTCACAGGCTATCAGTCACTATAGCTGGGCTCAGGGTGTGAGGATTGGGGAGATATGGGAGATACAAAAATACTAACAGAGAGGGCTTCCCTGGTGGTCCAGTGGGTAAGAACACTGCCTTGTAGTGCAAGGGGCGCCAGTTTGATCCCTGGCCTGGGAAGATTACATACCTGCACCCAGAGCTGGTGCTCTGTGGCTAGAGGGGCCGCTGTGATAGGAGGCCCACACAGGTCAAAGAACAAAAGATGGAAATGAAAACCCAATAGAAGTAGCACTCCCCCCACCCCAAAAAAACTACTAACAGAGAACAGTCAAAATGTTCTAGAACATGGATTGGTTTTAAGGATTCAAAGTCCAGGAAAGTCACAGAGACTTTCTGGACAAATAATCAAAGCCTGTGGATCTAATGGCCAGAAATACGAGCAAGATGAGCTCTGTACAAGAGGGGGTAGGAGTATTTTTTAGGATACAGAGATAGAATGCTTAGTAAAAAAAAACCAAAAAACTCTTTACTTCATGCTTTGACCACTCTGTTGGGAAGTTCTAGTATCTAAGAAGTTCATCTCATTAGAGCCACTTCAAAAAGCAACTCCCAATTGGTTAATCAATGGCAGCAATGCTCTTTAGTCATTATCAAGACCAAATTTTCTCACGCCTCATGACTACTATAGGTCACCATCACTACCGCAATACTTCTCATTCAATCTTCAGAATTACCTTCCAGAGTCAACTGCATCTATGCCTTCAGATATGCCTCATGCCATAGCCTAGACCAAAACTGGAATCCCATGGCTCCACACAAAGGGCACTGTACAAACAGGAGGACAACGCTGGTCTTTCTTTTCTTTTTTCCTTGTAGACTTTCTCATCTTTCTGTCTTCCTTGTTCTAAAAGCTTCTGGGCTATATCACTGAGACTTATATGTCTTTGGCAAGACTCAGTTTCTTGGCCAATGCTATGTGATTTCCAGATGGCAACAATATGCTGGTGAGCGTCTTGAAAAGTAGAAGCGTTATGCAAACAGAAGCCACTTGGTATGGGAGAGCTTTGAGGGTCAGTGATAGATAAGTGTTACTCCCAGAGGTAAAAGAAAGGCTTGTGTTCATGATTACAGTATCTTCCTACATTAGTTTCTGAGGTCATGATTAGCCTCATGTCTGCCCAGGAGCCTCTACTAGGGATATACAATGTTTTCCTGTTTGTTTTTTTTTATCTCTATTTCAGGACATCAGTGGGAAGGAATGGTGACTAACTGAAAACATCAGCCACTGTATTGATTTTGATGTTCTTGGTAACTATGGGGTAACTAGAAAGGGTGACTCTCACAGCTTGTTTTTGAAGAATATCAAAGCTGGGTGTAGAAAAGTATTTGATCATTTTAGTAGAAGGACTTTAGAAAATAACTCTTCAAAATCTACTACCAGAATATCAAAAGAAAAGCATCCTGGATAACATCAGAATACTGAGATGTTCACCAATGTTGCCCTTCAAGAGGGTAAGAGAACACTATAGCGTGTTCACAAAAAGTAAATGTATTAAACTAAATTTATAGGCAGTACCTAAAATAATCATTTTTGCCACTTAAGGCCATGCGTCTTGGACAAATGTACCATGGCTCATTTAAAGAGTTGCCTGACCCATACAGACACTAATCTCTGGTGTACAGTAGGTTCTCAGCAATTTTTGATAAATTAATAACCCAATAAATCAAAATGTTTGTATAGGTTGGGTTAACAGTTTCTCATTTCCCAGACTTAATTTAAAAGGGTATTATACTTATGAACTGAGAAAATCCTTATGTGCTTTCACAGTTATCCACTGACCTAACAATGGAAAAACCACTGCACCTTGAAGTCAGAGAGAAATCTGCTTCTGGTCTGCCACTAACAAATGGTGAGACTTCAATTTTTTATCTCTAATCTCAAAGACTTCGCTTGAACATTGTTATTCTGTATATCACACAATTGTATACAAATACATGCAAGCTGACAGATTCTGGCTGATAGTTAAGGGAAAAATTATGGAGTCTGCTGATGGTATAGGCTAGGCATGGCTGTCATGTTTAAAGGTGTGATTCAAGTTCATGACCATCTCTAATGCAGAAGAAATTTGCCGCTAATTATACTTTTTAAAAAGTGTTACCGGGTTCTCTTGTTTAAATACTGATAGAGGCCTTGTGCTCAACCTTCAAAGATTTCCAAGAAACCTTCTATGTTCTGCTACTGGGTCTTCAAGGCAACCCTTATATTTCCATGGCTCCTAGATCTCTTAAATTATAGAGAAGTGGGATATGGTTTTGTAGAGATAAGGAAATAAAGGGGAGCTGAGTTCCCCTGGGGAGAAGCAATGGCTGCTCTGCTGAAGATGGTCTGATGAAGGAAGAGGAAATCAGAGGAGAGAAGCAGCCATACAAGAAGGCTGCTTATGAGATTGGAGAGTGGTTCAAACTCAAAGAAATCCTATAACCTGTTCTCACCTTCCTCTTCTCTCTCCCCAACCTGATCCAATCTCAAAAAACGTGGAGACATCTCATTTGGCAAATTAGTACAGTGCAGATGTTGGCTGGGATGGGAATAGAAAGTCAGAGAAACATATTAAATGCCTGTATCTCAGATGCTGCGTGAGAGATTCTTACATACTTTGCCACTTTACCCCTTAAAAATTATTTACCTAAGTATTATATATTTTCAAATATACAGAAAGTTATATGACACTACTATTTTTAACACAGGTAAATATTAATTCTAATATTTGGCTGACAAAGATTTTTTTAATGTACTGATAGAAATAAACTCTTACTCCATTGAAATACAACTGCTTCACCCGTTAAACTATGCTTCCTCTCTCCTTTCCCACTATCTGCCTGAAGAACAAAAGTGTTGTCCACTTATCAGAAGCACAGCATCCGAGTGGAGTGAATCAAAGATGGTCAAATGGTGAACACCAGAAAAGATGTCATGACCATGCCAAGGTAACTACAGGTGAGAGAGACCTATCTAGGGTTGGGGACTATTTGAAGAATCCATATGTGCCCTGGGAAAGAAAAAACAGCCATGGTGTAAGGTCCAGATCATAGCTACATCTGGAGAGCACCACTGTTTCTGGCCTTCCTTTTCTTTCCTCCCTGACTCCACGAGTGCACGGGCTTTCTAAATTAAATCTGTACCCTGATTCAGTCATGGTCCCAACGGAAACAGATGGCACTCTCAAAACAGTATAATGTGAGGAGAGTTTATTTACAACAGGACTGTTTAGAAAGATAAGTATAGAGGGAAACCAGGAGAGATAGAGGCCTTGTGCTCAACCTTCAAAGATTTCCAAGAAACCTTCTATGTTCTGCTACTGGGTCTTCAAGGCAACCCTTATATTTCCATGGCTCCTAGATCTCTTAAATTATAGAGAAGTGGGATATGGTTTTGTAGAGATAAGGAAATAAAGGGGAGCTGAGTTCCCCTGGGGAGAAGCAATGGCTGCTCTGCTGAAGATGGTCTGATGAAGGAAGAGGAAATCAGAGGAGAGAAGCAGCCATACAAGAAGGCTGCTTATGAGATTGGAGAGTGGTTCAAACTCAAAGAAATCCTATAACCTGTTCTCACCTTCCTCTCCTCTCTCCCCAACCTGATCCAATCTCAAAAAACGTGGAGACATCTCATTTGGCAAATTAGTACAGTGCAGATGTTGGCTGGGATGGGAATAGAAAGTCAGAGAAACATATTAAATGCCTGTATCTCAGATGCTGCGTGAGAGATTCTTACATACTTTGCCACTTTACCCCTTAAAAATTATTTACCTAAGTATTATATATTTTCAAATATACAGAAAGTTATATGACACTACTATTTTTAACACAGGTAAATATTAATTCTAATATTTGGCTGACAAAGATTTTTTTAATGTACTGATAGAAATAAACTCTTACTCCATTGAAATACAACTGCTTCACCCGTTAAACTATGCTTCCTCTCTCCTTTCCCACTATCTGCCTGAAGAACAAAAGTGTTGTCCACTTATCAGAAGCACAGCATCCGAGTGGAGTGAATCAAAGATGGTCAAATGGTGAACACCAGAAAAGATGTCATGACCATGCCAAGGTAACTACAGGTGAGAGAGACCTATCTAGGGTTGGGGACTATTTGAAGAATCCATATGTGCCCTGGGAAAGAAAAAACAGCCATGGTGTAAGGTCCAGATCATAGCTACATCTGGAGAGCACCACTGTTTCTGGCCTTCCTTTTCTCTTTCCCTCCCTGACTCCACGAGTGCACGGGCTTTCTAAATTAAATCTGTACCCTGATTCAGTCATGGTCCCAACGGGAAACAGATGGCACTCTCAAAACAGTATAATGTGAGGAGAGTTTATTTACAACAGGACTGTTTAGAAAGATAAGTATAGAGGGGAAACCAGGAGAGATAGCAGAGGGACTCAGGATGGATAGCAGCTGGGTAGTTAACCTCCAGCCCAGAGAGATGAGGGGCGTCAGCGCTTCCTGGGACCCAGAAGGAGAGAGAGTTAAGCAGAGGCTCCTTCCTTGAGAGGAACAGTAAACTGTTGTGGGACAGAGTCAGCCTACTTCTTGGGCGGAATGCCAGGAGAATAATCTCCTAATATCAATTTCCTAACTCTGTCTGGCCCCCTGCTGTAGTTCCATCATGAAGCCAGAAGGCACTGGACCCATTTCCATAAATCTGTAAAGATCAGCCATAAATTTACATGACAATAGTATTTTAGCAGCATTACAAAGTGTGTGTGTGTGTTCAGTCAATGGGTTGCCTTTGCCTACTCTAGGTTATCTTCCTGACCCAGGTCCTGAGCCACCAAGTCCTACTTGGTTCACAAACACCACAAAATTATTTAATAATCATGGCTGTTTGGAACCGATACTTCCTTAGTTTACCCACCAGTCTCTTCGCTCACTTTTGCCTCATGATCCTTTGATTCTTGACTTTTTGCTTCGTGAGACACAATGGCTGAGATTTTTCTGGCATTGAACAAAGCTGTAAGTTCCCAGATTGAAAATGCACACTGACAAGGGTTTAAAACAGTTCTACATCTAAACATATGTGATGGCACTGAAGGATCTGAAATCCTACAACATCCTAAAAGCAACCAGAGAAACGAGGCAGATCACTTACAGTAAGTAAAAATTAGTTAATAAAGAAGGGTCAGTCATACTAAGGTACCCTACAGGTGGAGAGAGACCTATCTAGGGCTGGGGACTATTTGAAGAATCCATATATGCCCTGGGAAAGAAAAAACAGCCATGCAGTAAGGTACAGATCATAGCTACACCTGGAGAGCCCCACTGTCTCTGGCCTTCCTTTCTCTTTCCTCCCTGACTCCACGAGTGCACGGGCTTTCTAAATTAAATCTGTACCCTGATTCAGTCATGGTCCCAACGGGAAACAGATGGCACTCTCAAAACAGTATAATGTGAGGAGAGTTTATTTACAACAGGACTGTTTAGAAAGATAAGTATAGAGGGGAAACCAGGAGAGATAGCAGAGGGACTCAGGATGGATAGCAGCTGGGTAGTTAACCTCCAGCCCAGAGAGATGAGGGGCGTCAGCGCTTCCTGGGACCCAGAAGGAGAGAGAGTTAAGCAGAGGCTCCTTCCTTGAGAGGAACAGTAAACTGTTGTGGGACAGAGTCAGCCTACTTGGCGGAATGCCAGGAGAATAATCTCCTAATATCAATTTCCTAACTCTGTCTGGCCCCCTGCTGTAGTTCCATCATGAAGCCAGAAGGCACTGGACCCATTTCCATAAATCTGTAAAGATCAGCCATAAATTTACATGACAATAGTATTTTAGCAGCATTACAAAGTGTGTGTGTGTGTTCAGTCAATGGGTTGCCTTTGCCTACTCTAGGTTATCTTCCTGACCCAGGTCCTGAGCCACCAAGTCCTACTTGGTTCACAAACACCACAAAATTATTTAATAATCATGGCTGTTTGGAACCGATACTTCCTTAGTTTACCCACCAGTCTCTTCGCTCACTTTTGCCTCATGATCCTTTGATTCTTGACTTTTTGCTTCGTGAGACACAATGGCTGAGATTTTTCTGGCATTGAACAAAGCTGTAAGTTCCCAGATTGAAAATGCACACTGACAAGGGTTTAAAAACAGTTCTACATCTAAACATATGTGATGGCACTGAAGGATCTGAAATCCTACAACATCCTAAAAGCAACCAGAGAAACGAGGCAGATCACTTACAGTAAGTAAAAATTAGTTAATAAAGAAGGGGTCAGTCAAACTACTCCAAAATGTAACAGTGAGATAATGGTAATTTTAGAAAAAAAAATATTGAGAGAATTTACCATTCACAGACCCTTGCTGTAAAATGAACCTGGGTAGAAGAATTCAACCTGAACTTTCTTTTCTGGAAAACCTTTTATCTGTACTTTGATCATTCTCAATTCGTCATCTGTAAATTTTGTCCTGTGATATTTGTTCTTATTATTTGCTATAGTATTCTGTATAATTTCTTCATATCTATCAGCCATCTCTAATTCTCTGCAATTGCGTTTTTCTCCCCAGCTGTTTAGCCTGCATGTTGAGTTTTATTTCAATGACTAATATTTCTTTTTTTTTTAACTTTTATTTTACTTTTAACTTTTACAGAGTTTTGTTGTTTACAGATACATATGTTCTCAGATTAAATGACTAATATTTCTGCATGGATATTTTACAAATCTGCTTTCCCCATGAAATCATATTTTTATTATGACTTTTATGTTCTCTATTGCCCCTTTATCATGTTCAGTGTATGTACTGTGTTATCAATTTTAGATATTCTGTTATAAGAAGTTCTAATTTTCCTTTTTGTTCTTGCTGATTCTTTTTCATGGCTGACCATTTTGTTGAGTGACTTTTTTTTTTATACTTATCTTCCATGGATATTGTTTTTCTGTGGTAGCCTCATTTACCCTAGGTTGTGGGTTTGTTTCTCTCTAGTGGTATCTGGGATAACTTCAATTTAAGATTAACTTTTTATGCATTAATTTATCACTTGTGACTCTTGAATTTGTAGTAGGAATTCAGACCATTCTTCCCACCACAATCTCAAGGTAGACTTTTTCTAGTCTAGTTTCCATATAGAGGGAGCAGCTCTTCTGGGAACTCATCTTTATGTAGAGATTTTAGTTATAAGTCGTCACCTTCGATAAGTTCAAAACCACATGTACTTTCTCCAACCTGGCATTAGAATGCTTTTGAGTTAGCTCTTTGCTATATATTTTCCTCTAATGTCCTTTAGGTATCCTTAGCATTAGTCTGGTTTGAAACTGTGGCTTTGACTTCCTTATTTAATACCTTAAGGATTTTCCTTTCCTCTATTTGGAGCTTTGTTGTACTAAAAGCATCTGTGTGTTATATCCTGTATTTCTGAGTGTTTGAAGGAGAAAGCAGGTGCAAATTCCAGCAACGGAGCTTATTCTCAATGTATCTGACAACTTTCAGAGGCAGGGGTATTTTTAATTCCTTTCGGAAAATCACAGAATATCTACAACGTACAATGTTCTAAATCCTAGGAATACAAGAGTGACTAAGATGCAGTCCATGATCTAAGCTATATGCAAATAATGATGAAAATTAAAAGTGAGAATTTCTGAAATTAAGGTATGAATAAAATGATGTAGAGAAACAATCTGGACCTTCATTTTCTTAGAGAGAAGAACTGAATTTCAAAGTATTGATAAAAGACTTGCTGTATTTCAAGCAAGTAGTAAAGATGGAACCAGGATACATGTTCCTCTTTTCTGACACAAAATTTTGTGCTTTTTAAAAGCAGAAATAGCAGCTGTAGCTTCAATGTGTTACTTTGTGAGCAGTGGAGTTCATTGAATGTTGGTTACATATCAGATTTATGATGAATAAACATTTATGAAGAGAGTCTTCAGAGGGCCTTGCATCTCTCACCCTAGGCCTATTTGAGAAAAAAAAATGATTCTTTTCCTCTAAGCCTGAGCTTTCCTTGTCCCTGCTGACCCAGCACTGAGAACAGAAAATTCAGTGGCTTAAGGAAGGTGGGTCGCAAACCAGAACTTGGTGTTCCAAAAGTTCCGAAGTCATAGAAAGCAACAGAAAAGAAGCCCTACTTGGATGAGAATTTAATCCCAGAGTAAAACTTGATAGAACTTTATATTCAGTGGGAGGGAAGGAGATACAGCTGGGACAGTTCAGACCATTCTTCCCACCACAATCTCAAGGTAGACTTTTTCTAGTCTAGTTTCCATATAGAGGGAGCAGCTCTTCTGGGAACTCATCTTTATGTAGAGATTTTAGTTATAAGTCGTCACCTTCGATAAGTTCAAAACCACATGTACTTTCTCCAACCTGGCATTAGAATGCTTTTGAGTTAGCTCTTTGCTATATATTTTCCTCTAATGTCCTTTAGGTATCCTTAGCATTAGTCTGGTTTGAAACTGTGGCTTTGACTTCCTTATTTAATACCTTAAGGATTTTCCTTTCCTCTATTTGGAGCTTTGTTGTACTAAAAGCATCTGTGTGTTATATCCTGTATTTCTGAGTGTTTGAAGGAGAAAGCAGGTGCAAATTCCAGCAACGGAGCTTATTCTCAATGTATCTGACAACTTTCAGAGGCAGGGGTATTTTTAATTCCTTTCGGAAAATCACAGAATATCTACAACGTACAATGTTCTAAATCCTAGGAATACAAGAGTGACTAAGATGCAGTCCATGATCTAAGCTATATGCAAATAATGATGAAAATTAAAAGTGAGAATTTCTGAAATTAAGGTATGAATAAAATGATGTAGAGAAACAATCTGGACCTTCATTTTCTTAGAGAGAAGAACTGAATTTCAAAGTATTGATAAAAGACTTGCTGTATTTCAAGCAAGTAGTAAAGATGGAACCAGGATACATGTTCCTCTTTTCTGACACAAAATTTTGTGCTTTTTAAAAGCAGAAATAGCAGCTGTAGCTTCAATGTGTTACTTTGTGAGCAGTGGAGTTCATTGAATGTTGGTTACATATCAGATTTATGATGAATAAACATTTATGAAGAGAGTCTTCAGAGGGCCTTGCATCTCTCACCCTAGGCCTATTTGAGAAAAAAAAAAAATGATTTTTTTCCTCTAAGCCTGAGCTTTCCTTGTCCCTGCTGACCCAGCACTGAGAACAGAAAATTCAGTGGCTTAAGGAAGGTGGGTCGCAAACCAGAACTTGGTGTTCCAAAAGTTCCGAAGTCATAGAAAGCAACAGAAAAGAAGCCCTACTTGGATGAGAATTTAATCCCAGAGTAGAGACTTGATAGAACTTTATATTCAGTGGGAGGGAAGGAGATCACAGCTGGGACAGTTCAGAGCCTCACTAAACAAGGACTTCACGTTGAAAACAGCTGGAGAACCACAGTCAGAACTCCTGCTGTTCCGGCCTATGGGGGAGCAGAGAGACTTCTCAGAGACTTTCCCTTAGTTTCCTGCCCAGTTGGCAGTTTTTGGATTTTTCAGTAAGTTCTATGTTAAATAAAGTTAGTTTTTTCTCTCTTAAATGCCAATATTGTCATGGGGTTGTGAGTCTGTTTTTGATCTGGAAAATGCTCTCAAAGGCATTGTTTCATCTGATAATAATTTGAAGTGAAAAATAGAAAGAAAAGGGGCAGGAAGATTTGCTACATTGATGATGATTTGTAGCTAATATAGGGGACAAAAGGGAAGGTCAAGAAAATCTTAAGTATTCTAAGCCCTATAGTAGGTGTCATATGTGTGTGTGTGTCTATGTAACTATCACATTTAATGTTAAGAACAATCATCTTGGCAATCTGTTACTGTCCCATTTCTCAGATGAGAACACTGAAGCTCAAAGAGGTTATGTAACATGCTTACGCTCACACAGGCAGTAAGTGATGGTGTCATAATGCATTACTTTCAGTTTCATGGACATGCCTCAAGTGCTTCCTTAGAACCTTTCTTATCTACCTCTTTGCCTGACTATTCTTTTCTTATGTTTCTGTTGGGACTCAGTTTAAAGGTACTCTCTAAGCTAGTAATGACAGTGAAAATTTGTGCTTTTAAAAGCAGAAATAGCAGCTGTAGCTTCAATGTGTTACTTTGTGAGCAGTGGAGTTCATTGAATGTTGGTTACATATCAGATTTATGATGAATAAACATTTATGAAGAGAGTCTTCAGAGGGCCTTGCATCTCTCACCCTAGGCCTATTTGAGAAAAAAAAAAAATGATTTTTTTCCTCTAAGCCTGAGCTTTCCTTGTCCCTGCTGACCCAGCACTGAGAACAGAAAATTCAGTGGCTTAAGGAAGGTGGGTCGCAAACCAGAACTTGGTGTTCCAAAAGTTCCGAAGTCATAGAAAGCAACAGAAAAGAAGCCCTACTTGGATGAGAATTTAATCCCAGAGTAGAGACTTGATAGAACTTTATATTCAGTGGGAGGGAAGGAGATCACAGCTGGGACAGTTCAGAGCCTCACTAAACAAGGACTTCACGTTGAAAACAGCTGGAGAACCACAGTCAGAACTCCTGCTGTTCCGGCCTATGGGGGAGCAGAGAGACTTCTCAGAGACTTTCCCTTAGTTTCCTGCCCAGTTGGCAGTTTTTGGATTTTTCAGTAAGTTCTATGTTAAATAAAGTTAGTTTTTTCTCTCTTAAATGCCAATATTGTCATGGGGTTGTGAGTCTGTTTTTGATCTGGAAAATGCTCTCAAAGGCATTGTTTCATCTGATAATAATTTGAAGTGAAAAATAGAAAGAAAAGGGGCAGGAAGATTTGCTACATTGATGATGATTTGTAGCTAATATAGGGGACAAAAGGGAAGGTCAAGAAAATCTTAAGTATTCTAAGCCCTATAGTAGGTGTCATATGTGTGTGTGTGTCTATGTAACTATCACATTTAATGTTAAGAACAATCATCTTGGCAATCTGTTACTGTCCCATTTCTCAGATGAGAACACTGAAGCTCAAAGAGGTTATGTAACATGCTTACGCTCACACAGGCAGTAAGTGATGGTGTCATAATGCATTACTTTCAGTTTCATGGACATGCCTCAAGTGCTTCCTTAGAACCTTTCTTATCTACCTCTTTGCCTGACTATTCTTTTCTTATGTTTCTGTTGGGACTCAGTTTAAAAGGTACTTCCTCCATGACCCCTGGCCTTTCAAATTTCCCTGGTCTGACTGTCTCTACCATCCCCCATCACCTGTATCTCTCCTCCTATGATTATCCTTACTGCATTAAATTTTTCCTAGTTGCCTGGATCCACCCTTATATTGTATATGAAGGTGAAGACTATTTTCCTTGTCATCAAATCCCTAGCCATACCATGTAACAGATACTAAGTACTGGGTTAAAGAATGGAAGAATGTTAGGAGAATAAGAAACACAGATTCTGATGACTTGTGAATCAAAGCCTTGGACTGGTCTTTTCGAATTTTCCTTTTTCTGGAATGACTCCTTGTCTCTAGAGCTCTTTTATCTTACTTTTCATGTGTTAAACTCACTGCCAGACTCTGCAAGTTGCTCCGTCACAGAGAGCACATACCAGTGTTTCCCTTGTTTATGTAACAAAACGGACCATTTGTAGTTTGCTGTGTTATCATATAAGCTTGGAGAGGACATGGCTTTCTTGTTTATCCTTCCTTTGTGGTGCCATCTCATAGGATTATGGGGTGTCAATGTGAAAATGGAACTTAGAGACTATTTCATGAAATCTTCCAGAAGAAATGCACTCCCAGAAGAAGGAAACTTACCCAAGATTCTGCTGCTAACAAGCAGTAGCCTTTTTCTTTTATTTACTCTGTGTGTCTCCACCATTTTCCCATTCTTTGGAGTCAGACTGACCTCCACTTGGGAAAGTGGCATATTTCGAGTCTGAGGTCTACCGACCTGACTTTAGACACTCAAAAGGACTTTCCTTCTTAGGGATTTTCCAAAAGGCTGACTTTGGTATTAGAAGGAGGTCTCCCATCATCTGGCCTTATAACGTTGGAGCAGCCAGCCAACAGAGCAGTCACACACTAAGAAGCAAAACACTGAATAGAAACACAGCCAATTCTGTCACCCATCCAAGGGTGTGTAGCTCAGTCATGACATCTGGCAACGGTGTTTGCAGAGACCAGTCTTGAACTCACTGGAACCATGTCCTCACATCTGGAGTCTAGACTGAGTGGCTCTCTCATTTGGGCTCACAGCCTCTTCTCACCTCCCGGACCTCTTCTAACTCTCTCACTTTACTTTTTCACTTTGCCAATATTTTTTTTCTATCTGTCTCTCCTGATTTTTCCTTCTTCCATTTATCCTTTCATTTTTTCTTTTTTAAAATGACTTCTGGCTTAAGTTTTTCCAGATGCTCCTGACAAACATTTTAGAGAAAAGGTTTTCCTAATGATGAGTCCATTATTGTCTGAGGGAGATTCTAGTTCAAGACCTTCCAGTCCCTAGTCGTGTCTCTTTGGAAACTCAGTATCATTGGGGCTTGACTTTTCCTATCTGTAAAATGAAGAAAATTTTGGATTGCATTTGTCATATTTCAACAATCTTTAAAAGTAGAGAAAAAACACAGACTCTTTGAATCAAAGCCTTGGACTGGTCTTTTCGAATTTTCCTTTTTCTGGAATGACTCCTTGTCTCTAGAGCTCTTTTATCTTACTTTTCATGTGTTAAACTCACTGCCAGACTCTGCAAGTTGCTCCGTCACAGAGAGCACATACCAGTGTTTCCCTTGTTTATGTAACAAAACGGACCATTTGTAGTTTGCTGTGTTATCATATAAGCTTGGAGAGGACATGGCTTTCTTGTTTATCCTTCCTTTGTGGTGCCATCTCATAGGATTATGGGGTGTCAATGTGAAAATGGAACTTAGAGACTATTTCATGAAATCTTCCAGAAGAAATGCACTCCCAGAAGAAGGAAACTTACCCAAGATTCTGCTGCTAACAAGCAGTAGCCTTTTTCTTTTATTTACTCTGTGTGTCTCCACCATTTTCCCATTCTTTGGAGTCAGACTGACCTCCACTTGGGAAAGTGGCATATTTCGTAGTCTGAGGTCTACCGACCTGACTTTAGACACTCAAAAGGACTTTCCTTCTTAGGGATTTTCCAAAAGGCTGACTTTGGTATTAGAAGGAGGTCTCCCATCATCTGGCCTTATAACGTTGGAGCAGCCAGCCAACAGAGCAGTCACACACTAAGAAGCAAAACACTGAATAGAAACACAGCCAATTCTGTCACCCATCCAAGGGTGTGTAGCTCAGTCATGACATCTGGCAACGGTGTTTGCAGAGACCAGTCTTGAACTCACTGGAACCATGTCCTCACATCTGGAGTCTAGACTGAGTGGCTCTCTCATTTGGGCTCACAGCCTCTTCTCACCTCCCGGACCTCTTCTAACTCTCTCACTTTACTTTTTCACTTTGCCAATATTTTTTTTCTATCTGTCTCTCCTGATTTTTCCTTCTTCCATTTATCCTTTCATTTTTTCTTTTTTAAAATGACTTCTGGCTTAAGTTTTTCCAGATGCTCCTGACAAACATTTTAGAGAAAAGGTTTTCCTAATGATGAGTCCATTATTGTCTGAGGGAGATTCTAGTTCAAGACCTTCCAGTCCCTAGTCGTGTCTCTTTGGAAACTCAGTATCATTGGGGCTTGACTTTTCCTATCTGTAAAATGAAGAAAATTTTGGATTGCATTTGTCATATTTCAACAATCTTTAAAAGTACAGAATCCTTTCTTCAAATAAAATCATACAAGAAACATCAAGATGGAGAAATACGGAAGAAAAGCTTTCCTGACTAACATAGGAGGACGGGAGAGAATAACTGTTTCACCTTCAGGAGTTCGTGATGGATGCTGGGAGCAGCAGAGGTCCCCAAATGCTCAGTTGGAAAACCCTTGGCTGATCTTAAAGGCATCTTCTATTTGGTAGGTAGTTGTGGTAAAAATGATCATGATCCTCACATGTTCTCTTTGCTTCCTTACATTCCTCAACCCCTTGCAGTTAAGCACTGTGATGTCAGTGACCTGGCTAATATGGGCAGAGATGATTCATAACCTCCGACTTGAGAAAAGCAACTCATGCGTGATTCTTTGCAGTCTTTTCCCTGTGACTGTGACCAAGGAAGCTGCCTCTTGCCCAAGGTGGAGCTATATAAGAATTACAGGCCCCTTGTCATCCTGGGTTCTTGAAAATGCTGAGCAGAGAAACTTTGTGGTGCCATAATGGACATGTTGTGATTGCAAAATAACTTACTGATGTGTTAAGTCATTGTGATTGGGAATTAATTTTTATGTTAGAATAAAACTAGCCCATGTGGATTAAGGACAACAAAATTATGAGAATGAGTTCAGATTCTCATGTTGAATCTTCTTTGACCATCTGCTTGTATGCAGCCATTTATTTCTACTGGGTCATGCTGTTAGATAAAACCAGCAGCTTCTGTACGCCTTTATTTGAATGAAATTCAGTGGATCTACTGATTAACATGAATGGGAACAACATTACTAGTTTAGAATGCTTCAAATCCAAATAACTTTTAAACAAAATACTTTGCCCCAAATAGATGCCTACACAATTATTCAGAATCTTATACCTTGGAGGTAAAAATCTAAACCTATTAGAGCATCTATGGATTGGCTGGAGCAGAGGCTGACTTCTCAATGTAATGTGTGATGTCTACTATCCTCTTTGAGGCTTGTCTGTCTCTCCTCTTCCTTTGCTTCCCTGCACACTACCATCTGGGGGCAATGCTAGTTGAAGATTATTATTATCACATATAAATACTCCAGCTTCTTTCTGGAGGCAAGGGGAGGGCAAGCATCACTCTGAGTCATAGGGTTTACACTAAATCCGTGAGTCTCTTAGTAGGATCAAGTTCCAGTTATCCAATGGATTCACTGATACAATCATAGATCCTTGACTGGCTGGTTCCCTTTTTTTGTCTCAGTCTCTTTGCTCCCATTTGTTATTTCTGGTATCACACCACCAAAAAAAAAAAAAAAAAAAAAAAAAAAAACCACTTTCACTTAAATCCTTATTTCAAGATTTGGGTGCAATTCACACTAAAACAATAGCCATCTATCCCAGCCACTCCAGGTTCCAGGGGTTCAGATCTCTAGGAGACTTCTAAATGGACTTTGGGCAAGTGGGTGGGAGTTGTAAAAATAGATACTATAAGAGGCTTGAGGGCTTTTAATTAACAATTTGGTTCAATTAATTTGAAAATGTAGTCACACCTTCTACAGTGGGATCACAGATATCCCGATGTGTTTTGCAGTTATGGAGACTGCCAGAACTCATCTCTCACATGTTAAAAAAAAAATCTTAGAAGGAGAGGTGATGCCACACTTTTATTTTGAGTCTAGCATTTCACTTGAGTCACAAGTGGAGGCACACTGTCACATGACCAGTGCCTCCAAAATGTTCCACTTCTCCTGGATCTAAATTGTTCAGGGTTCTTGGGAGAGTGTTGAACTGTGAAACAGAAAGGAATAATGGATAGAAAAGAAATGAATCAATTTATAGAAAGGAATCTCCAGGCAAGGATACTGGAGTGGGTTACTATTTCCTCCTCCAAGGAATCTTCCCAACCCAGTGATCAAACCCATGTCTGTCTCCTGAATTAGCAGGTGGGTTCTTCACCACTATTGCCAACTAGGAAGTCCTATAGAAGGACTCAGTATCAAACAGTTTAGCGCACTGGAAGTATGTGAGTGCAAGAGATGGGAGAAATGACGTATGGTTACAGAGTCAACTGTCTATGGATTGGCTGGAGCAGAGGCTGACTTCTCAATGTAATGTGTGATGTCTACTATCCTCTTTGAGGCTTGTCTGTCTCTCCTCTTCCTTTGCTTCCCTGCACACTACCATCTGGGGGCAATGCTAGTTGAAGATTATTATTATCACATATAAATACTCCAGCTTCTTTCTGGAGGCAAGGGGAGGGCAAGCATCACTCTGAGTCATAGGGTTTACACTAAATCCGTGAGTCTCTTAGTAGGATCAAGTTCCAGTTATCCAATGGATTCACTGATACAATCATAGATCCTTGACTGGCTGGTTCCCTTTTTTTGTCTCAGTCTCTTTGCTCCCATTTGTTATTTCTGGTATCACACCCCCAAAAAAAAAAAAAAAAAAAACCACTTTCACTTAAATCCTTATTTCAAGATTTGGGTGCAATTCACACTAAAACAATAGCCATCTATCCCAGCCACTCCAGGTTCCAGGGGTTCAGATCTCTAGGAGACTTCTAAATGGACTTTGGGCAAGTGGGTGGGAGTTGTAAAAATAGATACTATAAGAGGCTTGAGGGCTTTTAATTAACAATTTGGTTCAATTAATTTGAAAATGTAGTCACACCTTCTACAGTGGGATCACAGATATCCCGATGTGTTTTGCAGTTATGGAGACTGCCAGAACTCATCTCTCACATGTTAAAAAAAATCTTAGAAGGAGAGGTGATGCCACACTTTTATTTTGAGTCTAGCATTTCACTTGAGTCACAAGTGGAGGCACACTGTCACATGACCAGTGCCTCCAAAATGTTCCACTTCTCCTGGATCTAAATTGTTCAGGGTTCTTGGGAGAGTGTTGAACTGTGAAACAGAAAGGAATAATGGATAGAAAAGAAATGAATCAATTTATAGAAAGGAATCTCCAGGCAAGGATACTGGAGTGGGTTACTATTTCCTCCTCCAAGGAATCTTCCCAACCCAGTGATCAAACCCATGTCTGTCTCCTGAATTAGCAGGTGGGTTCTTCACCACTATTGCCAACTAGGAAGTCCTATAGAAGGACTCAGTATCAAACAGTTTAGCGCACTGGAAGTATGTGAGTGCAAGAGATGGGAGAAATGACGTATGGTTACAGAGTCAACTGTCAGTTTATCACTTCAGGAGTGATACGGTAACAAGTCATAACAAATCTTAAGGTGTGGCCACAGAAGGGAGTATCTAAGATGATGGGAATTAAGAGATCAAAGAAGTGTGGAGCCTCAGAGTGGAAATGCATTTCTAACCTGTGTTAGTAATGAACTTCATGTTTTCAAATGCAGTGTGCATTTTTCAGTCTCTGCTTTGACTTCTCAGAAGGATTATCACTGTCTGTTCCTTTTTTCAAGCAATATATTCCCCTTGGCATCATGGACCTACAATCCTAAGAGGTTCCCTTCCTACCTTTTGTACTCTTTCCACATTGTCTTTGTAAAATGTTGTGTTTCTCAGGTGTAAGTCTTCCACTATTAGAAATTCTCGGTACTTTCCCCTGGTTGACCAGACCCCCTCCAGGCTATTAACTCCCTCCTGCATGGTGCTGCCTCAAACTGACATCTCCACACTTCCTTTTGAGCTTCTCCAGTAAACCCTCACTTGGATACCTCATTGGCTCCTCAAACCCAACGTGTTCATGTCAGAGTTTTAATGCAACTTCATCTCTCTATCCCCTCAAAAAAAAAAAAAAAAAAGTCTTCACATTATTTCTATTCTTTTGTCTGTTTTTGTAAATGAGAATGCTGAAACCCAAGGTACATGAAGCCAGGGGTGTTTATACATTCTGTCTACTGATGCATTTCCATGTGAACCATGCCTAAAAGAGTAGTTATTTAAAAATACTTGAATGAAAGAATTATTGATCCTCTCCCTCCTATGAAATCAGTTAAAGAGCTGACTCTGATTAATTGCCAGCTAAATTTCTGTCCTTCTCATTAGAGTGCAAGAACTTAGCTAGAATCCAAAAATAGGAAAAAGGTTTACCACATCATTATTAGTGGCACCAAAATTTGGTATTAATATACACAGCTTTGAAAACAGACATAATTAAACATAAGGCATTCTATGATTAATAATAGTGCTTAAAAATAACTTTGAATATTGTAAGAAAAGAATAACATGTAATGTTATATTTTATTAAAGGAACATGAACTATTTAAACATAGGGTATCTTGAGCATACATACATAATTGTATATATGTTTAGTGTGCAAAGAAGTGACTAGGAGAAAATGTTGCAATATGTTAGCACTGATTATCTTTAGTATAATGGGTAATTTTTGTTTTATTCTTTATGTTCTTGGTTCTTTTCCAAATTGTCTACAAGATGTTTCACTTTTATATTAAGAAAAACATGTAATTAAAATATTTTATGTAACAGAAGCTAGGCAAATCATTTTATTCCTACCATTTTCTTGGCTGTTTTAATTTTTTTTCCTGACTTTCTTTTATTATTCAGTACATTTCACCAAAAACATTTTCTTTTGATTTCTAAATATGGAACCAAATATTCATTTTACCATAGATGTATTATGTGGTTTATTTTATTTTCTACATCTCATTTTTTAAAACACTAACATACAACAAAATACGCTATTCTTTTCATTTTATATAACATTTTTAAAAATAACTGGACCCTAGATATTTTCATAAAAAACATTGAGCTAGGCAACAGATCAACCTTGATTTTTACATGAATGGAGTGGATGAAATAATGTTATCCTGAATTTTAACTACTATTTGTGCCCTGGTGGCTCAGATGGAAAAGGATCTGCCTGCAATGAAGGAGACTCAGGTACAATCCCTGAGTTGGGATGATTCCCTGTAGAAGGAAACTGCAACCCACTCCAGTATTCTCCCTGGGAGAATTTCATGGACAGAAGTGTCTGGTGGGCTACAGTTCATGGGGTCACAGAGAGTCGGGCATGATTGAGCAACTAACACACACTAAGGGCTTCATAGTCCTTTAGCAAGTAAATCTATAAGCTGCAAAACAGAAATGCCCAACACAAAGAAAAGACGTCTCACTCTTCGTAGATACTTCATAGGTTAACTCTGGTCTTATAAATGAAGATATCACATACGTATAATGTGCTATAAGGAAGGACTTCTTAGGAAATTCAAAACTTGAGTATGAAAAATGGAGTAAGAGTGCAAATATTATGTCTACAAAATATGATTCTACACAGCTTCTTTAAATAACCCACGTTAAGCATGATTCATGTCGTGCACAGAGGAAAGGAGTTAATATCTTAATTTCACATAGTTTCCATTTCAGAAAAGAACAGCATCCAGGAACCAAACAACTCTCTTTTGTTCAATCAGGGTTCAATCCTGAGAAAGAAGATGGAGCATGTTCTTTCTTTACACTCCTCCCAAACACCCACAAAAGGAACCTCACGCCTCAAGCAAACAGCATGTTACCCAAGCCTCTTCACTCCTTCCATCATGTTCTCTAGCACACACTCCATCATGTTTCTGTCCTAGTCTGGAATAAGCAGTCGCGAACTTTTGCTGAAAATTTCTTACTGTGCCTTTGAGATTAATTCTCTCCATTAAGTGAACATGGATGGAAATAATTAACCTTTCACTTAGTATTAACAGAAGAAAGTAGAATTCCAGTAGTGCTAACCTACTTTATAGGCTATTACTTCTATGGTCACCATCCCATCTCTGTTCCCACATGTGACCATCTGGTTCATAGAAGGCAGCTGTTCATTTAGGCCATTTGCATGACTATGGTTGTAAAGAGCATAATCGGAGATGAAGGAAACCACCCACGTGTTGGAAGGAGAGAGCTGAAGTATGTACCCCAGGAGTTCTCATTTTGATTAGTTTTGGAAAATACATAGCATACCACTGCTGGGCAATGTGATTGTGAAATCACTGTTCTGACCTTAAGAAGTGAGGGTGGGTGAGGCAATTGTCTGTTTATGGTATTATATGTACCAATGACACGTGAGATTTAATGAGTATGAAATACAATATCCCCTGACTTGACTACCCATCTACTCTAATCATGGGAAATGTAATCTGAACAATGTGGTGCTTGACATAATCTTACCTTCGATGGACTCATGGGGACTTCTTGGCCCCTGTGATTCTCTGCCCTGGGACCCCAAATCTATGTTTTAACAAACCCTGAAAAAGATTCTGATGCATGCTCGGGATGGTGTAGATCTGATGCACAATCCACAACCATAATCCTTCAACCATTAACTCACAAGTGACGTTGCCTCCTGTTGTCTTAGGTCCAACTGTACTGGAACATTCTGTTGTCTATTGATCTCTTCCATTCCTTTTGCTTTTTCAGGTAAACATCTCCTCCTAGAAGACTGAATCCCTAAAAAATTTTTCCACTTTGAGTATCCATTTCCTTTGACCTTGAAGTCTTTCTTAAATAACCCTCTCATTGTGGTCCCTTGTTTCAAATCCCCATAGTTTTCTCACTGACACCTGGATGAAGTCCAACGATCTTATCCTATTTTTGAACATTCTACACTGCACAAAGTTCTGACCTAACTTATTTCTCCCTTCTGCCCAAATTGATTCTCACTTTGTGTTGTGTGCTGTGATCAGTTGCTCAGTTGCATCTAACTCTTTGTGACCCCACGGACTGTAGCCCGTCAGGTTCCTCTGTCCATGGAATTTTTCAGGCAAGAATACTGCAGTGGGTTGCCATTTGCTACTCCAGAGGATTGTTCCAACCCAGGTATTAAACCCTTGTCTCTTGTGGTTCCTGCACTGGCAAGGGCATTCTTTACCACTGCGTCACTCTGGTGAGGTTTGTTTTCTTAATTTCTATAGCATTCCTTGCATGTGCTTTTCCTCTGTGCTTCTGTATTTGCTCTTCTCCCAGATCTAGATCAATCTTCCTTAAACCTTCTTATACTTTCTAAAGGGGCCAAGACTGAGGACATGACACTTGGCAGCAGCAGCCCAACCCCCACGGCCACAACAGCCTGCCGAGTATCTGTTCCGTGTTCATCCAATCTGGGAGGAGACATCACAGACATGTGCGATAAGCTCGCCCCTAGACCAAAAACTTAATCAGTCCTTTCCAGAAACGCCCAGCTCAACAAACTAAAATTTACTGTGCTTAAGCACGCAGTCTGTTCCGCAGAGAGACTGTCAGCCCTCTTTGCTCTAATAAAGCAACCTGCTTCTGTTGAGGTCGGTTTCCCTTCTTTTCTTTTCGTGCCTCAAACCGGAACCACTTCTCTACCCTATGGTCCTTTCTGGCCAAGTTCCCTTCCTCCAGGAAGGCTTTTCCATCACCTCATCACACCTTAATCTCTCCCTTACTGTTCATTGCTCTCTTCTGACAATTACTTTCACACAATTCTGTATTATTATATACATGCTGTCTTCATGAACAAAAATGCTGACTTATACACCTTTGTGTCTTTTCACCCAAGAGTTAACATGCAACAGCTTTATGTTCAAAAACGGCATTGGCCTATGAGTCATAAAATCAGTTTGAAACATTGATAATATGCTTATCTTCAACCAAACTGTTATTAAGATGATTGAAACATTATTAGTTATTTCTTGGCCATAATTCACTGTACGAAGGGGAAATCACTGCCGTGTTTTTGGATAAGGGTAGCTGTGACAGGAGGTCATTCTCTGTGGAGACAGGGGAATTATGGTGCGCAGCACTAGTCACTGCCCATGGGGAATTTGTTGCATCTAACTCTTTGTGACCCCACGGACTGTAGCCCGTCAGGTTCCTCTGTCCATGGAATTTTTCAGGCAAGAATACTGCAGTGGGTTGCCATTTGCTACTCCAGAGGATTGTTCCAACCCAGGTATTAAACCCTTGTCTCTTGTGGTTCCTGCACTGGCAAGGGCATTCTTTACCACTGCGTCACTCTGGTGAGGTTTGTTTTCTTAATTTCTATAGCATTCCTTGCATGTGCTTTTCCTCTGTGCTTCTGTATTTGCTCTTCTCCCAGATCTAGATCAATCTTCCTTAAACCTTCTTATACTTTCTAAAGGGGCCAAGACTGAGGACATGACACTTGGCAGCAGCAGCCCAACCCCCACGGCCACAACAGCCTGCCGAGTATCTGTTCCGTGTTCATCCAATCTGGGAGGAGACATCACAGACATGTGCGATAAGCTCGCCCCTAGACCAAAAACTTAATCAGTCCTTTCCAGAAACGCCCAGCTCAACAAACTAAAATTTACTGTGCTTAAGCACGCAGTCTGTTCCGCAGAGAGACTGTCAGCCCTCTTTGCTCTAATAAAGCAACCTGCTTCTGTTGAGGTCGGTTTCCCTTCTTTTCTTTTCGTGCCTCAAACCGGAACCACTTCTCTACCCTATGGTCCTTTCTGGCCAAGTTCCCTTCCTCCAGGAAGGCTTTTCCATCACCTCATCACACCTTAATCTCTCCCTTACTGTTCATTGCTCTCTTCTGACAATTACTTTCACACAATTCTGTATTATTATATACATGCTGTCTTCATGAACAAAAATGCTGACTTATACACCTTTGTGTCTTTTCACCCAAGAGTTAACATGCAACAGCTTTATGTTCAAAAACGGCATTGGCCTATGAGTCATAAAATCAGTTTGAAACATTGATAATATGCTTATCTTCAACCAAACTGTTATTAAGATGATTGAAACATTATTAGTTATTTCTTGGCCATAATTCACTGTACGAAGGGGAAATCACTGCCGTGTTTTTGGATAAGGGTAGCTGTGACAGGAGGTCATTCTCTGTGGAGACAGGGGAATTATGGTGCGCAGCACTAGTCACTGGCTCTGAGAGTGTTTTTGGACCAAGATAAGGAAAATGAACTTGTGCAAACTCTGGAGGAGAATGGAGAACAGGTAAGCCTGGCGTGTGTGGGGCTGCAAAGAGTCGGACACGAGACTGAACAACAACAACGACAAGGAAAATGAGCCCAATCTTCAGGGTATATCACAGATTGAAAACAAGTCCAGAGAAACAAAGATAATGTTCTGAGTTTTTTTGTTTGCCTTTTTTTTGGCTAATGATACAAAGACCAATGAGGAAAGGAAAGAAGGAAAGGAAGGAAGGAAAGAGAAAGGAAATAAGAAAGTTTATCACTTTTTTGCTTGCCTTTCCTGGAGCTGAAGAAGAGTATTTTGGAAAATGACGTCCATCAGACCTATGTCATATAATAAAAGAAATCCTGATTGTAAATTCCAGATGAAGTCCTAACTTGCTGCAAGGTATTCGTCAAGTTACTTTCTGACTCAGATTCTTTGTGCACCAAATGAAGATGCACAGTGTGAAGTGCCCGGCCATAAGCTTTTTAATTGCAATGTAAGTGCCTAACATCTAGTTTCGGATTGCCAACACATCCATTTCAAAGATACCCATCTTGGATACACATATCAGGCCACTCCATCCAGGAAGTTCCCCTTTTAGAAAGCCCCAGGCAACCTAGATGACTGACCTCTTGAATGCCTTTCCCTTCCCAGGCCCTAATTCCGACTCTTATGTATTATATTTACCAGTAAAGGATCAATCTATGAAATCCTAGGCACCCTGCCCTCAATCCCAATAAAGGGAAAACCCAGGTCCACACTCTGTCTCTACACAGAACCTCCCTGTGTGGCCCTGGATAGACTATATACCATTCAAGAACTGCAAGCCATAAATCTTATTTTTTCAACGTTCCCAGACAGTTATTTCTGAGGTGCACTCTTGTTCAAAACGGCATTGGCCTGGCATAAAATCAGTTTGAAACATTGATAATATGCTTATCTTCAACCAAACTGTTATTAAGATGATTGAAACATTATTAGTTATTTCTTGGCCATAATTCACTGTACGAAGGGGAAATCACTGCCGTGTTTTTGGATAAGGGTAGCTGTGACAGGAGGTCATTCTCTGTGGAGACAGGGGAATTATGGTGCGCAGCACTAGTCACTGGCTCTGAGAGTGTTTTTGGACCAAGATAAGGAAAATGAACTTGTGCAAACTCTGGAGGAGAATGGAGAACAGGTAAGCCTGGCGTGTGTGGGGCTGCAAAGAGTCGGACACGAGACTGAACAACAACAACGACAAGGAAAATGAGCCCAATCTTCAGGGTATATCACAGATTGAAAACAAGTCCAGAGAAACAAAGATAATGTTCTGAGTTTTTTTGTTTGCCTTTTTTTTTTTGGCTAATGATACAAAGACCAATGAGGAAAGGAAAGAAGGAAAGGAAGGAAGGAAAGAGAAAGGAAATAAGAAAGTTTATCACTTTTTTGCTTGCCTTTCCTGGAGCTGAAGAAGAGTATTTTGGAAAATGACGTCCATCAGACCTATGTCATATAATAAAAGAAATCCTGATTGTAAATTCCAGATGAAGTCCTAACTTGCTGCAAGGTATTCGTCAAGTTACTTTCTGACTCAGATTCTTTGTGCACCAAATGAAGATGCACAGTGTGAAGTGCCCGGCCATAAGCTTTTTAATTGCAATGTAAGTGCCTAACATCTAGTTTCGGATTGCCAACACATCCATTTCAAAGATACCCATCTTGGATACACATATCAGGCCACTCCATCCAGGAAGTTCCCCTTTTAGAAAGCCCCAGGCAACCTAGATGACTGACCTCTTGAATGCCTTTCCCTTCCCAGGCCCTAATTCCGACTCTTATGTATTATATTTACCAGTAAAGGATCAATCTATGAAATCCTAGGCACCCTGCCCTCAATCCCAATAAAGGGAAAACCCAGGTCCACACTCTGTCTCTACACAGAACCTCCCTGTGTGGCCCTGGATAGACTATATACCATTCAAGAACTGCAAGCCATAAATCTTATTTTTTCAACGTTCCCAGACAGTTATTTCTGAGGTGCACTCTTGCCATCATAATAAGAACCACAAGGCCCAGTCCAGCCACAACAGCAACTCTGGTGTGGGCAGGGAAACCTCTGTGGGGACTCACAAGATGCAGTATGGGCCCAGGTGAGTGCTCCTTGGCATTCCTAGTCATAGTATCATCGCTGATAGGCTGAGACCAACACAAAACAAGATTATACCCTTTTTTCTTGAGGTTCCTGTAAAGATTCAAGGAGACAGTGACTGTTTCTGGATCAGACTTGGAAAAATTAAATCACTGCCACCTGGGGGCTAGTTTCAGGATAAGTATGAAGTGTGGAGTGTGCATAATACCAAAGAATATGACAGCCTTTATCCCTATAGTCTATATTCCGCCCTGACTACTGGAGTTTTTACGCCTATAGGAGCGGTGATGAGAAAAAAAGTTAAATGCTTGAATAGATAGGAGAAAATAGATAGCAGAGCTCCACCTGTATCAGGAAAAACAGATATTCTCCCCAGGTCTCCCTGGATGCAGAAACACCAAGGTCCATTTATTTTCAGAAGATATCATTGCATAGTATCTATAGATTTACTGAGTGCCTGCCACATGCCAGGCAACACATGAGATGCATTCATATATATTATTTCATTTCATCCTGATCATACTTCCATTACAGAGGTAGCGCAGAGAGGAAATAAGTCAAAAGAGGAGAGGTATATTTTCCAACAGCCAAACAAAGGGGTTTTTTTTGTTTGCTTGTTTAGTTTTGTTTACTTCAAAAGAAATATTCTTTCTGCTATGCCAGGATGCCATTCTGAAGTCAGCATGAGATAGTAGAAGGAACTATACACAAGAGAAGGTAAACTTATTCTCCTTGTGCTGTTGTGTTGTGTACTTAGCTGCTTGGTCTTCCTGACTCTTTGCAATCCTATGGACTGTAGCCCACCAGGTTCCTCTATCAAGGGGATTCTCCAGTAAAGAATACTGAAGTGGGTTTCCATGCCCTCCCCCAGAGCATCTTCCAAACCCAGGGATCAATCCCAGGACTCCCACACTGGTGGATCCTTTCCTGAGCCACTAAGGAAGCCCAAGAATACTGGAGTGGATAGCCCTTCTCCAGGGGAGCTTTCTGGCCCCGAAAGCAAACTGGGATCTCCTGCATTGCAAGTGGATTGTTTACCAGCTGAGCTATCAGAGAAGCCATAGTATAGAATATTTAATACAAATTTGAACTACATTATTTGAGTCCCAAACTCCCAATTCTTGAGAATAAGCTTTCCAAAGACATAAAAGCTAACAATACTGAAAAGTGGACATCAGTAAAGATATCAGACACCCATGCCTAGGATACAGTTTCACAAAATTGTCAAGCAAGAGGGAATCTACTGTCTTCTGATCTAGTTGTATGAATAACTGGCATAGATCACTCCATTTCTCAGAACCATGGGTCTTTTATTCCTTCACTGCTCCACCTGGTCTGTAGTAGGCTTAGGACATGAGATGTAAGTCCTTACATGGTGAATAGATAGGAGAAAATAGATAGCAGAGCTCCACCTGTATCAGGAAAAACAGATATTCTCCCCAGGTCTCCCTGGATGCAGAAACACCAAGGTCCATTTATTTTCAGAAGATATCATTGCATAGTATCTATAGATTTACTGAGTGCCTGCCACATGCCAGGCAACACATGAGATGCATTCATATATATTATTTCATTTCATCCTGATCATACTTCCATTACAGAGGTAGCGCAGAGAGGAAATAAGTCAAAAGAGGAGAGGTATATTTTCCAACAGCCAAACAAAGGGGTTTTTTTTGTTTGCTTGTTTAGTTTTGTTTACTTCAAAAGAAATATTCTTTCTGCTATGCCAGGATGCCATTCTGAAGTCAGCATGAGATAGTAGAAGGAACTATACACAAGAGAAGGTAAACTTATTCTCCTTGTGCTGTTGTGTTGTGTACTTAGCTGCTTGGTCTTCCTGACTCTTTGCAATCCTATGGACTGTAGCCCACCAGGTTCCTCTATCAAGGGGATTCTCCAGTAAAGAATACTGAAGTGGGTTTCCATGCCCTCCCCCAGAGCATCTTCCAAACCCAGGGATCAATCCCAGGACTCCCACACTGGTGGATCCTTTCCTGAGCCACTAAGGAAGCCCAAGAATACTGGAGTGGATAGCCCTTCTCCAGGGGAGCTTTCTGGCCCCGAAAGCAAACTGGGATCTCCTGCATTGCAAGTGGATTGTTTACCAGCTGAGCTATCAGAGAAGCCATAGTATAGAATATTTAATACAAATTTGAACTACATTATTTGAGTCCCAAACTCCCAATTCTTGAGAATAAGCTTTCCAAAGACATAAAAGCTAACAATACTGAAAAGTGGACATCAGTAAAGATATCAGACACCCATGCCTAGGATACAGTTTCACAAAATTGTCAAGCAAGAGGGAATCTACTGTCTTCTGATCTAGTTGTATGAATAACTGGCATAGATCACTCCATTTCTCAGAACCATGGGTCTTTTATTCCTTCACTGCTCCACCTGGTATGTAGTAGGCTTAGGACATGAGATGTAAGTCCTTACATGGTGATTTGTTAACTATTAGGGAAGCAAATGAATGAGATAGGTCCTCTAGCTCAGCTACTGGTCCTAAGCACTTATAAGAGGACCTTCCTGCATACTTCTTTTGGTCCATTGGCCCTGAGCCTTAGAATATCATTAAATATGCTGAACCTATTTCTTTTTCCTATTCTGTCCTCAGTGCCCTGCCAAACCATGATTATTTTAAGATCCTCACAAAATGAGCTCCTTCATGCCTTTCCTCTTGCAAAAGAGCAGATTATCCCTTCTAGAAGAGATTGATGGTACATTTAGAAAGGCCTAATTGCTATAAACACAAAGAAAGTCTTATGTCCAGCTTGGCAAGGAGATGGAGCAAGTCCCTGTTATTTGCTCCCAATGCTTCAACCCCTCAAAAGACTAACAAAAAGATTTCTTGCTATAGCTATGAAAAATAAAATTCAAGTTAAATCCTCAAGGCACGCCATAAGACAAGACTTTGGCAGCATGCCTTTAGTTAATTTATATTTCAACAGAGTCCATTTTTCCATTTTAAAATGAACATATGGAAATTAGAAGGAAAAGGAGAGGAAACAATAAATGAGGTAGTAAAAAAGAATCCAAATGGAAGGATTTAGATACCAGATTAATAGTACATTTCTGAAATTTCGTTCTGTCAGAGCTTAATTTATCTGTGTACTAATTAAGGTAAACACTTGCTACTCTAACCTTGAATTGCAGTGATTTACACAGGAAAAGCAAATCTTCCCACACATCACAGTCCAATACATATCAACCTTTGGGAAACATGGGCCACTCTACTCCACACAGTCATTCAGCTTATAGCTTGCTGCCTTTAAAAATCTCATATTTTTCAAATATATCAATTGCTTTGGGCAAAGTAAAAGAAAGTCAAGCACAAATGAAGAACATATTAGAAAGCTTCTAGAAATCAGGACTTGAAACGAATATCCATCACTTTCTCCCACACTCCACTGGCCAGAAATCAGATGCACAGTCTTATCTATCTGCATGGAAAACTATAAATATGGCCTACTTGTGCAAATGGGAATAAAAGAAACAGGGTCTGAAGAAAACCAGTTTTGTCTGTGTAACAGTCAGTGACCAGAGCTAGGAATGGTTCCCTTCAGGTAGTAGCCCTGGCTGAATGAGAGGGGAGTGTCCTGCCACACTATAAAGTCTCTGATTAGCTTTCTTGTATTCATAGTATCATGTGGCAAAATTAATTTCACTATCTTTGTCCCTTGGTAATAAATACACAAAATATACTACACATGAATTTTTTCAATACATATGAGGACTTTATGTACTGGCTCAAATTTATTTATAAATTTGATTTTATAAAAGCATTGGATGGATGTGTGTATTCATGCTGGCTTAGAGATTTAAGAGATTTTCATGGGAAATTATAATTTGAAATGTACCTGGGATGGAATTTTTTACTAGATGATTTAATAACCTTGAACATTATAAAAAACAAACGAAAACACTCCCTCTAAAACTAGTATGTGGGCTTCCCTGGTGGTCCAGTGGGTAAGGACACCGCCTTGCAGTGCAAGGGGCGCCGGTTCGATCCCTGGCCTGGGAAGATCCCACGTGCCGCGGAGCGGCTGGACCAATGTGTCCAATTACCGAGCCAGAGCTCTGGAGCGTATGCGCCCAGAGCCGGTGCTCTGCAACGATAGAGGCCACTGCGACGGGAGGCCCACACGGGCCAAAGAACAAAGATGGATGAAAACAGATAAATGAAAGACCAATAGAAGTGGCCCGCCCACCCCTTCTCTCCCCACCCCCCCCACCAAAATAAATAAATAAATAAATCTTTAAAAAATATATTAAAAAAAAAAAAAAACTAGTTTGTTATTTTCTTCCAAGAGAGTTCCTTTAAGTAGAGATAGAAAGGGTTACTGTGGTTAAAATGAAAATTTAAAAAATTCTTTCAGCAAGATATATTGTCTTCTATTTGCTCAAAAATACACGATAGCAAATACTTAATAATTAATTACAGTTCAAGAGCACCAGAGAATTGATGTTTTTAAACTGTGGTATTGGAGAAGGCTCTTGAGAGTCCCTTGGACTACAGGGAGATCAAACCAGTCAATCCTAAAGGAAATCAATCCTGAATATTCATTGGAAGGAATGATGCTGAAGCTGAAGCCCCAATACTTTGGCCACCTGATACAAAGAGTAGACTCACTGGCAAAATGCACAGTCTTATCTATCTGCATGGAAAACTATAAATATGGCCTACTTGTGCAAATGGGAATAAAAGAAACAGGGTCTGAAGAAAACCAGTTTTGTCTGTGTAACAGTCAGTGACCAGAGCTAGGAATGGTTCCCTTCAGGTAGTAGCCCTGGCTGAATGAGAGGGGAGTGTCCTGCCACACTATAAAGTCTCTGATTAGCTTTCTTGTATTCATAGTATCATGTGGCAAAATTAATTTCACTATCTTTGTCCCTTGGTAATAAATACACAAAATATACTACACATGAATTTTTTCAATACATATGAGGACTTTATGTACTGGCTCAAATTTATTTATAAATTTGATTTTATAAAAGCATTGGATGGATGTGTGTATTCATGCTGGCTTAGAGATTTAAGAGATTTTCATGGGAAATTATAATTTGAAATGTACCTGGGATGGAATTTTTTACTAGATGATTTAATAACCTTGAACATTATAAAAAACAAACGAAAACACTCCCTCTAAAACTAGTATGTGGGCTTCCCTGGTGGTCCAGTGGGTAAGGACACCGCCTTGCAGTGCAAGGGGCGCCGGTTCGATCCCTGGCCTGGGAAGATCCCACGTGCCGCGGAGCGGCTGGACCAATGTGTCCAATTACCGAGCCAGAGCTCTGGAGCGTATGCGCCCAGAGCCGGTGCTCTGCAACGATAGAGGCCACTGCGACGGGAGGCCCACACGGGCCAAAGAACAAAGATGGATGAAAACAGATAAATGAAAGACCAATAGAAGTGGCCCGCCCACCCCTTCTCTCCCCACCCCTCCCCCACCAAAATAAATAAATAAATAAATCTTTAAAAAATATATTAAAAAAAAAAAAAAAAACTAGTTTGTTATTTTCTTCCAAGAGAGTTCCTTTAAGTAGAGATAGAAAGGGTTACTGTGGTTAAAATGAAAATTTAAAAAATTCTTTCAGCAAGATATATTGTCTTCTATTTGCTCAAAAATACACGATAGCAAATACTTAATAATTAATTACAGTTCAAGAGCACCAGAGAATTGATGTTTTTAAACTGTGGTATTGGAGAAGGCTCTTGAGAGTCCCTTGGACTACAGGGAGATCAAACCAGTCAATCCTAAAGGAAATCAATCCTGAATATTCATTGGAAGGAATGATGCTGAAGCTGAAGCCCCAATACTTTGGCCACCTGATACAAAGAGTAGACTCACTGGAAAATAGCCTGATGTTGGGAAACATAGAAGGCAAAAGTAGAACGGGATGACAGAGGACAAGATGGTTGGATGGCATCACTGAGTCAATGAACATGAGCTTGAGCAGGTTCTGGGAGATGGTAAGGGACAGAGAAGCCTGGTGTGCTGTAGTTCATGGGTCACAAAGAGTCAGACACAACAGAGCGACTGAACTGAACTGACTGATCATGACAACAGTTTGATTTGTTGCAATATTCCCAGTACTCCTCCAGGTTGTCATTACAAGGCACTAGAATTACCCTAAATATATTTTGTGCTAGTCATGAATGTTATGGGCATAGAAGTGTAGAGGTCGGGGCTTCCCTGGTGGTCCAGTGGGTAAGGACACTGCCTTGCAGTGCAAGGGACGCCGGTTCCATCCCTGGCCTGGGAAGATCCCACGTGCCGTGGAGCGGCTGGACCGATGTGTCCAATTACCGAGCCAGAGCTCTGGAGCGCATGTGCCCAGAACCGGTGCTCTGCGACAACAGAGGCCACCGCGATGGGAGGCCCACATGGGCCAAAGAACAAAAATGGATGAAAATAGATAAATGAAAGACCAATAGAAGTGGCCTGCCTGCCCCCCTCCCTCCCCAACCTGCCCTCCCCCACAAAATTAAATAAATAAAACAAACTACATCTTTAAAAAAAAAAAGAAGTGTAGAGGTCAAGCTTTAACCAGAAAAACAAAACCAAGTTCAGATGTCTACACTCAGGGTGGTGGTTCTACAAGTGATGTTTCTACAAGTCCACCAAACAAGAGACAGTCAGGTAACCAAGACAGTCTGATGGTAGGAACCACTTCCATTCCTAGGCTGGAGAGACAAAGACAGTAGATGGTGTTCTCTGAGCCACAGGTCAGCATTACTTTATGGAAAGTGGAATCACAACAGATATGTCTGGTAGGAGCTAATGATGTGGTGGTGTTCCACAAAATGCAGTCAACACTCAAGAACCTGCCCAAAGCAAAGATGAAGGAATAAAAATAATTAGGTCATTTCTCTCTTCGCTCCCCCAGAAGGTTCTTTCTGTGCATACAATTGACCAAACACAGCCAAAGGGTGACTCTACCAGGCTGACTGGAAAATGCTTAGCATCTGCTCTTCCTTGAGCATCATTATGATTTATACACATTCTCCATTGATTTACTTAATACAGAGTGGTGGCCTCTCTCCACATAGCTGCTTAAAAAATACTTGCCAGTTCAAAAGGATTCTAAATCCTTCCAGTCACATACAAGTAATGTTCACTTTAACCAAATTGCTACCTAAGGTTTCAAATCACATCTAATCAGTTTAATTTTTAAGATTTCTGCCCTTGCTGGAGAAAAAACAAAACAAACTAAAACTAAAGCAATTGGATAAATGCATTTAGATTTTAGCACATAGATGGTCTTCCCAAATATATCTTAGAGATGAACATAGGAAAGAGATGGTGTTCCTTGAGAATCAAAGGTGCAAATACTTTCAACTAAATGTCCAAAGGTTGGAAATCATTTCTAAATTTGCCGGGGTGGGAGCGGCTGGCCCGTTGTGTCCAATTATCGAGCCAGAGTTCTGGAGTGCATATGCCCAGAGCTGATGCTCTGCAACAACAGAGGCCACTGTGATGGGAGGCCCACATGGGCCAAAGAACAAAAATGGATGAAAATAGATAAATGAAAGATCAATAGAAGTGGCCTGCCTGCCCCCATCCCTCCCCAACCTGCCCTCCCCCACAAAATTAAATAAATAAAACAAACTACATCTTTAAAAAAAAAAAGAAGTGTAGAGGTCAAGCTTTAACCAGAAAAACAAAACCAAGTTCAGATGTCTACACTCAGGGTGGTGGTTCTACAAGTGATGTTTCTACAAGTCCACCAAACAAGAGACAGTCAGGTAACCAAGACAGTCTGATGGTAGGAACCACTTCCATTCCTAGGCTGGAGAGACAAAGACAGTAGATGGTGTTCTCTGAGCCACAGGTCAGCATTACTTTATGGAAAGTGGAATCACAACAGATATGTCTGGTAGGAGCTAATGATGTGGTGGTGTTCCACAAAATGCAGTCAACACTCAAGAACCTGCCCAAAGCAAAGATGAAGGAATAAAAATAATTAGGTCATTTTCTCTCTTCGCTCCCCCAGAAGGTTCTTTCTGTGCATACAATTGACCAAACACAGCCAAAGGGTGACTCTACCAGGCTGACTGGAAAATGCTTAGCATCTGCTCTTCCTTGAGCATCATTATGATTTATACACATTCTCCATTGATTTACTTAATACAGAGTGGTGGCCTCTCTCCACATAGCTGCTTAAAAAATACTTGCCAGTTCAAAAGGATTCTAAATCCTTCCAGTCACATACAAGTAATGTTCACTTTAACCAAATTGCTACCTAAGGTTTCAAATCACATCTAATCAGTTTAATTTTTAAGATTTCTGCCCTTGCTGGAGAAAAAACAAAACAAACTAAAACTAAAGCAATTGGATAAATGCATTTAGATTTTAGCACATAGATGGTCTTCCCAAATATATCTTAGAGATGAACATAGGAAAGAGATGGTGTTCCTTGAGAATCAAAGGTGCAAATACTTTCAATTAAATGTCAAACCAACAGAGAAAATTGATAAACTCTGGGAAATCATTCTCTAATAAATTTTAAGTTAAAATTATGCACATAAGTTCCTACACTTCCTACAGATCTCTGAAAATCTATAGCCTTCCTTTTGGAGTTAATTCATAATAATGCAAATAACCAAAAAATAGTTTCAGACAGGCAGCTCTTTGAAAGATGATAGAAATGAAACCAAGGTAGCAGAAATAAAAGGGCTGGATGCAGAAAGGGTCTCAGGGCAGTAATGAAAATGACACATGTTCAACCCAGCAGCACTAAACGTTATTAAAGAAATGTCTAGAAACATGTAAAATGCTTTAATCGTTCATAAAAATAATTAGGGTTCTCAGCAACTTTAGCCAAATGGATGTCACAGCAATCCTCTAAGGATGATGTCTAATGTGAACCTTGTCACTGAAAGGCTATTTTTTTCAGAAAGTAGTATAGTCTAAATGGGAAGTGACTGAACTCTATGGCCAAAACAACATAAAATTAAAATTCTCATTAGGCATCTGCCGAATGTATGGTCTTGGAAAAAAGTATTTGACCACTTTGACCGTCAGGTTTTGCTTCAGTGAAAATGGGATGTTTCTTCTCCTATGATTTATAAGAAGAATTAGCAATAATGTTTATAATGGACTTGACACATAGTAAATCAATGTTCCATTAATCTTGGTTATAATTATTATTTTATTCTCATTATTTGAATATTTGCATATTACATGTTGACTAACTTCTTTTAATACTATAGTTTCCTTCTCATCAAGAAAGATGTGGTACCTTCTTGGAGAGCGCTTCAAAAATGGAAATATCTTTGTAGAAGAGTTCCTCTTTTAAGTATTGATAGTACCTATGGACAAAGTGATTAATTTTAACACCTCTGCAAAGGTCAATAAACAGTCACCTAAGAGCAAATTTGAGAAGGGTAGTTGGGTGGGAGAAGTAGGACTTAGAGATAAGTTTTATTTCACAAATTATTTGAAGTGTTTGTCAAAAGTGCAGGCAAGTAAGTGCCATTCCCAACATGGTAGAATCCAGGAACCTGCATTTTTAATAAACAAACCAGTTGAATCTGATTTACATGGTACAAGATTCCACCTTGAAGATCATTGCTTTAAGACAATGTGAGGAGTGAGACATGAGGAATTGAGGGGCTTAGTGGTCATGTCACACAGACCATAGCTCCTTTTTAAATACTGCTGAGTCCAGGTTTTGCAAAGCTTCTTGGTTTGGCCCTATTTCATGGCTAGGAAAACAAGAATAGGCTTATGGTCATCCAAAGGTTCCTATGGCCTGATGCTTAACAGCAGTGAATTCAGGAACTCCCTTAAATGATAGACCCTGGCTCAGGAAGGAGAAGGGACTATATAATTACATATTTAGAATTTCATTTGGCAAGATTTAAAAAATGACTCTCTGCAAAATATACTGAACTTATCAGTACAAGTAGTCCAGATGACCACAGAATGGGGAGCCCTCCTTTGGGGCAGAGATGGAGGCTCACGAGACCCTTGAACAGCAACCCTCTAAGGATGATGTCTAATGTGAACCTTGTCACTGAAAGGCTATTTTTTTCAGAAAGTAGTATAGTCTAAATGGGAAGTGACTGAACTCTATGGCCAAAACAACATAAAATTAAAATTCTCATTAGGCATCTGCCGAATGTATGGTCTTGGAAAAAAGTATTTGACCACTTTGACCGTCAGGTTTTGCTTCAGTGAAAATGGGATGTTTCTTCTCCTATGATTTATAAGAAGAATTAGCAATAATGTTTATAATGGACTTGACACATAGTAAATCAATGTTCCATTAATCTTGGTTATAATTATTATTTTATTCTCATTATTTGAATATTTGCATATTACATGTTGACTAACTTCTTTTAATACTATAGTTTCCTTCTCATCAAGAAAGATGTGGTACCTTCTTGGAGAGCGCTTCAAAAATGGAAATATCTTTGTAGAAGAGTTCCTCTTTTAAGTATTGATAGTACCTATGGACAAAGTGATTAATTTTAACACCTCTGCAAAGGTCAATAAACAGTCACCTAAGAGCAAATTTGAGAAGGGTAGTTGGGTGGGAGAAGTAGGACTTAGAGATAAGTTTTATTTCACAAATTATTTGAAGTGTTTGTCAAAAGTGCAGGCAAGTAAGTGCCATTCCCAACATGGTAGAATCCAGGAACCTGCATTTTTAATAAACAAACCAGTTGAATCTGATTTACATGGTACAAGATTCCACCTTGAAGATCATTGCTTTAAGACAATGTGAGGAGTGAGACATGAGGAATTGAGGGGCTTAGTGGTCATGTCACACAGACCATAGCTCCTTTTTAAATACTGCTGAGTCCAGGTTTTGCAAAGCTTCTTGGTTTGGCCCTATTTCATGGCTAGGAAAACAAGAATAGGCTTATGGTCATCCAAAGGTTCCTATGGCCTGATGCTTAACAGCAGTGAATTCAGGAACTCCCTTAAATGATAGACCCTGGCTCAGGAAGGAGAAGGGACTATATAATTACATATTTAGAATTTCATTTGGCAAGATTTAAAAAATGACTCTCTGCAAAATATACTGAACTTATCAGTACAAGTAGTCCAGATGACCACAGAATGGGGAGCCCTCCTTTGGGGCAGAGATGGAGGGCTCACAGACTTTGATCCCTGACTCATGCCTGAAAATAGTTAATTACATTTCTCACTTGCAACTTGACCTTCCTTTCCTTGCTGTCTCTATTTCTGAATTCTCTCTTGTCCATTTTGTACTCCCCCACATCTGCCATCTATCCATGACCTAAGTTACGCTGTGGCCACAACACACACTGACCTCTCGTATGCATCTGAGCTTAAATGAACAAAAGGTTTAACCCCTAGTTGTATAATAACTGATTACTAAAAGTAATAAAAATGAATAATAATCACCAGGTTTGCTTCCTTTATTCTTACTCCTGCCATGACTAGAGGTATAAAAAGTAAACGAAAAGTTATGCCAAGAAAAAGTAAAAACCAATTTGTAAATATACTTATTATTATCTCATATTATTCCCATTAAAAACTTGAAAACATATAGACTCTGTTACAAAATCATTCTTCAGGGCCAAGATGCACCATTAGTAAATCCACCCCAGATTCAAAAGGAAATTACACATTTTCAGCTTGCCCCTTCTCCTCTAACAATTGTTTTTCTGCAAAAGAAACAACCTCAACTGCTAAATCAGAGAGTAAATATGCAAACTTCCTTTGCTTGTAGAAGTCTGTGACATGTGTTCCTCCTGCTCCTTTCATTTCTACACATGGAATCGAATACTTTGTCCTTGGATCCCACTGACAATCAAGAGAAGCACATGGTTCCAGGTATTAGCCTTAGGTAGCCTGATTGCTTCAGTCCTGCCTGACTTGTAGAATTGAGAGCAGCCCTTCAGAATCAGAAAGGAGCTAAGGCCTAAGTTCCTATTTAATCTGATCTAATGGAAAGCCCTCTTTTTTTTTTTTTAATTCTTTATTTTAAAGATTTTACAGAGTTTTGTTGTTCACAGACATGTATGTTCCCAGATCAGTCATATGCATTATCCATGGTCCCCACCCCCCCAGTTCCCCCCATCCCACTCCTCCAGACCTTCGCCCCAAGCCATTGTGAGCACTCCTATTCCCTTAGCACAGTGACAATAGCTATCTTTTCCACACATGACAGTATAGGTTTCCATGTCACTCCCTCCATGCCTTCCCCTCCCTATTTCTTCCCCACAATGTCCCTATGTCCATGCTCTGTCTGTTTTTCCATGAGTTCCCTGCATGTGTTATCAAGACTGTCCTACTAGATTCCATGTATGTGTGTTAGTATACTGTATTTGTCTTTCTCTTTTTGACTTACTTCACTTTTTATGATAGGTTCTAGAGCCAGCCACCTCATTAGGACTGAGTCTTCTGCATTTCTTTTAACAGCTGAGTAGTATTCCATTGTATATATGTACCAGGCCTTCTGTATCCATTCATTCGTCGATGGACATCTAGGTTGCTTCCAAGTTCTGGCTATTGTATAGAGAGATGCAATGAACATTGGAGTACAGGTGCCTCTTTCAGTTTTGATTTCATCAGGATATAAGCCTAATAGTGGGATTGCTGGGTCGTAGGGTGCTTCTATTTTTAGTTTTTGAAGAAATCTCCATACTGTCTTCCATAGAGGCTGTATCAATTTACATTCCCACCAGCAATGCAAGAGGGTTCCCTTTTCTCCACACCCTCTCCAGCATTTATTGTCTGCAGATTGTCTGAAGATGGCCATTCTGACAGGTGTGAGGTGGTATCTCATTGTAGTTTTCATTTGCATTTCTTTAATGATAAGCGAGGTTGAGCATCATTTCACGTGCTTTTTGGCCATCTGTATGTCCTCTTTGGAGAGGTGTCTCTTTAGATCTTTGTCCCGTTTTTTGATTGGGTTGTTCATTTTTCCTGTGCTGAGTTGTCTGAGTTGCTTGTAGATTTTGGAGATTAATTCTTTGTTGTTTCATTTGCTATGATTTTCTCCCACTCTGTGGGGTGTCTGTTCAGCTTTTTTGTAATTTCTTTTGCTGTGCAAAAGCTTTTGAGTTTCATGAGGTCCCACATGTTCATTTTTCTTTTCAGTTCTGCTATTTTAGTTGGTGGGTCAGAGAAGATCTTGCTTTGATTTATGTGCTTGAGGGTTTTGCCTATATTCTCCTCTAAGAGTTTGATGGTTTCTGGTCTTACACTTAGGTCTTTCAGTCATATGCATATCCATGGTCCCCACCCCCCCAGTTCCCCCCATCCCACTCCTCCAGACCTTCGCCCCAAGCCATTGTGAGCACTCCTATTCCCTTAGCACAGTGACAATAGCTATCTTTTCCACACATGACAGTATAGGTTTCCATGTCACTCCCTCCATGCCTTCCCCTCCCTATTTCTTCCCCACAATGTCCCTATGTCCATGCTCTGTCTGTTTTTCCATGAGTTCCCTGCATGTGTTATCAAGACTGTCCTACTAGATTCCATGTATGTGTGTTAGTATACTGTATTTGTCTTTCTCTTTTTGACTTACTTCACTTTTTATGATAGGTTCTAGAGCCAGCCACCTCATTAGGACTGAGTCTTCTGCATTTCTTTTAACAGCTGAGTAGTATTCCATTGTATATATGTACCAGGCCTTCTGTATCCATTCATTCGTCGATGGACATCTAGGTTGCTTCCAAGTTCTGGCTATTGTATAGAGAGATGCAATGAACATTGGAGTACAGGTGCCTCTTTCAGTTTTGATTTCATCAGGATATAAGCCTAATAGTGGGATTGCTGGGTCGTAGGGTGCTTCTATTTTTAGTTTTTGAAGAAATCTCCATACTGTCTTCCATAGAGGCTGTATCAATTTACATTCCCACCAGCAATGCAAGAGGGTTCCCTTTTCTCCACACCCTCTCCAGCATTTATTGTCTGCAGATTGTCTGAAGATGGCCATTCTGACAGGTGTGAGGTGGTATCTCATTGTAGTTTTCATTTGCATTTCTTTAATGATAAGCGAGGTTGAGCATCATTTCACGTGCTTTTTGGCCATCTGTATGTCCTCTTTGGAGAGGTGTCTCTTTAGATCTTTGTCCCGTTTTTTGATTGGGTTGTTCATTTTTCCTGTGCTGAGTTGTCTGAGTTGCTTGTAGATTTTGGAGATTAATTCTTTGTTGTTTCATTTGCTATGATTTTCTCCCACTCTGTGGGGTGTCTGTTCAGCTTTTTTGTAATTTCTTTTGCTGTGCAAAAGCTTTTGAGTTTCATGAGGTCCCACATGTTCATTTTTCTTTTCAGTTCTGCTATTTTAGTTGGTGGGTCAGAGAAGATCTTGCTTTGATTTATGTGCTTGAGGGTTTTGCCTATATTCTCCTCTAAGAGTTTGATGGTTTCTGGTCTTACACTTAGGTCTTTAATCCATTTTGAGTTGATCTTAGTGTATGGTGTCAGGGAATGTTCCAACTTCATTTTTTTGCATGTAGCTGTCCAATTTTCCCAGCACCACTTGTTGAAGAGGCTGTCTTTGTACCATTTTATAGTTTTGCCTCCTTTGTCAAAAATAAGGTACCCATAGGTGTGTGGGTTTATCTCTGGGTTCTCAATCTTGTTCCATTGGTCTATAGTTCTGTTTTTGTGCCAGTACCATACTGTCTTGATGACTGTTGCTTTGTAGTAGAGTCTGAAGTTAGGGAGGCTGATCCTTCCAGCTCTGTTTTTCTTCCTCAGGATTGCTTTGGCTATTCGAGGTCCTTTGTGTTTCCATATGAACTGTGTTATTCTTTGCTCTATTTCTGTGAAAAATGTCAATGGTAGTTGGATAGGTATTGCATTGAATCTGTAGATGATATTTGGTAGTATGGTCATTTTCACAATATTGATTCTTCTGATCCAGGGACATGGAATATCTCTCCATCTGTTTAAGTCTTCTTTAATTTCTTTCATGAGTGTCTTGTAATTTTCTGTGTACAATTCTTTTGTTTCTTTGGGTAGGTTTATTCCTAGATATTTGATTCTTTTGGTTGCAATGGTAAAGGGGATTGCCTCTTTGATTTCATTTTCTGATTTTTCATTGTTTGTGTATAGAAATGCCAGTGATTTCTGTGTGTTGACTTTGTATCCTGCGACTTTGCTGAATTCGTCGATTAGCTCTAGAAGCTTTGTAATAGTGTCTTTGGGATTTTCTATATATAATATCATGTCGTCTGCAAAAAGAGAGAGCTTGACTTCCTCCTTTCCAATCTGGATTCCTTTTATTTCTTTCTCTTCTCTTACTGCTGTTGCTAGCACTTCCAGGACTGTGTTGAACAGTAGTGGTGAAAGTGGACACCCCTGTCTTCTTCCTGATCTTAGAGGGAACGCTTTCAGTTTTTCACCATTAAGGATAATGTTCGCTGTGGGCTTCTCATATATGGGAAAGCCCTCTTTCTTTTGGTTCAAAAGTGCTGTGAAATATAAAACTTGAGCTCTGTATCAATTTCCAGTTGATGCAGGTTAGTCACTTTACACACTTTGATCAGATTCACAGCTGATTCTCTTTCTTGCCCCAAATCTGGAGAAATGGTAAACATACTTATGCTGGTTCTTAGTAAATAAGAAAAATATTTAATAATGTTTGAAACTTAAAAAGAATATCTCTTAATGAGAAAAATAAAAGATTTCCTGTGGCCTAAGTTATAATAAGTAAACTTCTCAATCTTGTTCCATTGGTCTATAGTTCTGTTTTTGTGCCAGTACCATACTGTCTTGATGACTGTTGCTTTGTAGTAGAGTCTGAAGTTAGGGAGGCTGATCCTTCCAGCTCTGTTTTTCTTCCTCAGGATTGCTTTGGCTATTCGAGGTCCTTTGTGTTTCCATATGAACTGTGTTATTCTTTGCTCTATTTCTGTGAAAAATGTCAATGGTAGTTGGATAGGTATTGCATTGAATCTGTAGATGATATTTGGTAGTATGGTCATTTTCACAATATTGATTCTTCTGATCCAGGGACATGGAATATCTCTCCATCTGTTTAAGTCTTCTTTAATTTCTTTCATGAGTGTCTTGTAATTTTCTGTGTACAATTCTTTTGTTTCTTTGGGTAGGTTTATTCCTAGATATTTGATTCTTTTGGTTGCAATGGTAAAGGGGATTGCCTCTTTGATTTCATTTTCTGATTTTTCATTGTTTGTGTATAGAAATGCCAGTGATTTCTGTGTGTTGACTTTGTATCCTGCGACTTTGCTGAATTCGTCGATTAGCTCTAGAAGCTTTGTAATAGTGTCTTTGGGATTTTCTATATATAATATCATGTCGTCTGCAAAAAGAGAGAGCTTGACTTCCTCCTTTCCAATCTGGATTCCTTTTATTTCTTTCTCTTCTCTTACTGCTGTTGCTAGCACTTCCAGGACTGTGTTGAACAGTAGTGGTGAAAGTGGACACCCCTGTCTTCTTCCTGATCTTAGAGGGAACGCTTTCAGTTTTTCACCATTAAGGATAATGTTCGCTGTGGGCTTCTCATATATGGGAAAGCCCTCTTTCTTTTGGTTCAAAAGTGCTGTGAAATATAAAACTTGAGCTCTGTATCAATTTCCAGTTGATGCAGGTTAGTCACTTTACACACTTTGATCAGATTCACAGCTGATTCTCTTTCTTGCCCCAAATCTGGAGAAATGGTAAACATACTTATGCTGGTTCTTAGTAAATAAGAAAAATATTTAATAATGTTTGTTAAAATCCTTAAATATAGCCACTAATTATTCTTCTTAATGAGAAAAATAAAAGATTTCCCTGTGGCCTAAGTTATAATAAGTAAACTACCATTTCTTGTGTGTCAGATGCTAGGAGATGTATATCTATTCATTCTCCCAACACTAAGGGGCTTCTTCTGTGGTGGCTCAGTGATAAAGAATCCGCCTGCAGTGCAGGAGACCCATCCCTGGGCTGGGAAGATCCCCTGGAGGAGGGCATGGCAACACATCCCAGTACTCTTGCCTGGAGAATTCTATGAGCAGAGAAGCTTGCCAGGCTTGTCTGTCCATGGAATTCTCCAGAGAAGAATACTGGAGTGGGTTACCATGTCCTTCTCCAGGTGATCTTTCTGATCCGGGAATTGAACTGGGATCTCCTCCATTACAGGTAGATTCTTTACTGTCTGAGCCACCAGGGAAGCCCCAAAATCAAGCATAACACTGTGCAAAGTTCCATGCAATCTGACATTTTCAATTCTCCTTGAAAGGGGAAGGAATGTAAAGAACATAGGTGACTCTGATGAATAAACCTGTAAAATGTGATTAGTAAAATTTTCATATACAGAAGAGTTGGAATCTGGGTGGAACATGTTCAGAGAACCTTTATTGTGACAGCAGATAGTATGGAATATTGATTTTGAATTCAGATTTTTCTTGGGTTTAAATTCTAATTTTTTTATTTGGTTTTGGGTCACCTAATCACTCTTTGATTCCTTTGACATTGCTTTGAAATTCTTTGATAATGATGATAATAGTAAACCCATATTATTTTTGTTTGACTCAGAAAAAAACCCTGACACATAGTGACCTAGTACATGACACATACATAGTGTGCACATTTTAAATAGCAGTTCAGTTTTATTGTGTAAGATGATAAGAAGCCACCTCTGTCAACAAGACAATAGGCAGCTTTCTTTAACATGAAACCTAGTTCATTTCAAGATCAAAGTTGGAGCCACCAATGATTACAAATAACCAGGTTAAAAATGAATATATTTGGCAGAAAAAGAAAGTGCTCTTGTCTACAACAAGTTGCGTTTGTCATAAATCATACTGACAGGCTTGGTGAGAGGATTTCTAAAGGAAAATATATGAAAAACTGAGAAATACATTGAGGACTCAAAGGATAAAAGGACTCTATTGCCAGCAAAAATACCTACAAGAAAGCTTTGTTTTCACTTGAACTTTTCCCTGCCAAGCTCAAAACCACCAGTTTCTTCCACCAACTGCAAAAACAAATGGAGGAAACAAAACTGAAGGATCAGTTCAAAGTCAGATTTCTTTGAGTCTGTGATGGGGGATTGGTTTCAAGGATAAGGATTACTCCCCCAAGTGATCTGATTTCTTGAACTTAATTTCACAGTCTATCAGTTACCCGAGACACATTAATTTTTTGGCCTGGCCAAGTGAAAAGCAAGATTTCACAGATATAAACAAAGAGAGGGAATAATGTCTTCTCTCAAGACATTAACTGCTGGAGACATAAGCCAACTTCTTACACCTTCTTGTGCCTGTAGTGTTTTCTGAAGCACTGGTTAAACCATAGAATACCTTTAACAACTTTAACTTCTCTATGTGGAAAAAGATCCCAAATAAAAACTGTGCAAAGTTCCATGCAATCTGACATTTTCAATTCTCCTTGAAAGGGGAAGGAATGTAAAGAACATAGGTGACTCTGATGAATAAACCTGTAAAATGTGATTAGTAAAATTTTCATATACAGAAGAGTTGGAATCTGGGTGGAACATGTTCAGAGAACCTTTATTGTGACAGCAGATAGTATGGAATATTGATTTTGAATTCAGATTTTTCTTGGGTTTAAATTCTAATTTTTTTATTTGGTTTTGGGTCACCTAATCACTCTTTGATTCCTTTGACATTGCTTTGAAATTCTTTGATAATGATGATAATAGTAAACCCATATTATTTTTGTTTGACTCAGAAAAAAACCCTGACACATAGTGACCTAGTACATGACACATACATAGTGTGCACATTTTAAATAGCAGTTCAGTTTTATTGTGTAAGATGATAAGAAGCCACCTCTGTCAACAAGACAATAGGCAGCTTTCTTTAACATGAAACCTAGTTCATTTCAAGATCAAAGTTGGAGCCACCAATGATTACAAATAACCAGGTTAAAAATGAATATATTTGGCAGAAAAAGAAAGTGCTCTTGTCTACAACAAGTTGCGTTTGTCATAAATCATACTGACAGGCTTGGTGAGAGGATTTCTAAAGGAAAATATATGAAAAACTGAGAAATACATTGAGGACTCAAAGGATAAAAGGACTCTATTGCCAGCAAAAATACCTACAAGAAAGCTTTGTTTTCACTTGAACTTTTCCCTGCCAAGCTCAAAACCACCAGTTTCTTCCACCAACTGCAAAAACAAATGGAGGAAACAAAACTGAAGGATCAGTTCAAAGTCAGATTTCTTTGAGTCTGTGATGGGGGATTGGTTTCAAGGATAAGGATTACTCCCTCAAGTGATCTGATTTCTTGAACTTAATTTCACAGTCTATCAGTTACCCGAGACACATTAATTTTTTTGGCCTGGCCAAGTGAAAAGCAAGATTTCACAGATATAAACAAAGAGAGGAAATAATGTCTTCTCTCAAGACATTAACTGCTGGAGACATAAGCCAACTTCTTACACCTTCTTGTGCCTGTAGTGTTTTCTGAAGCACTGGTTAAACCATAGAATACCTTTAACAACTTTAACTTCTCTATGTGGAAAAAAGATACAACATCTTAAAGGTGCAAAGAAGGACCTTTATAAATGGAACTGTAAGACTGATAACATCAGTGGTATTATTCTTAGGTATATTAGCATGCCTTTAATATATTTTCTCTTGGATACACTGGTAAATAGACCCCCTTTGGTTAATAGACACACTACTGAAACAGTTTTCAGAAGACAGCAACTTTTATGTGGTTAAATTGTGGACTATGAAATGTTTCAAAAAGAAGGCTATTGATGGTAATTTTGATTTATTTATTTTAACTCATTTTTACTATTTTCACCTTTCCTTGTACCAAAAAGGACTTAAGCTGTCTAAAAATAACATTAAAATGATTTTTAAAAATTAAAAATGACTTAAAGTATCAGGGCCGGTGTGATTTTGTATGTGTGCTGGTTTGCCTGACTCAGAATTAATTTACTAACAAGTTGGGAGCTTCCCAAGTGGTGCAGTGGTAAATAACCCACCTGCCAATGCAGGAGATACTGTGAGATGTGGTTTCAATCCCTTGGTGGAGATGATCCCCTGAAGGAGGAAATGGCTATGCCATCCAGTATTCTCATCTAGGAAATCCCGTGGACAGACGAGTCTGACAGGCTACAGTTCATAGGATCGCAAAGAATTGGACACAACTAAGCACACACACTCCACTTCCAAGCAGTTAATCAAAAAGCTATAGGCTAGCAGAGATTTTACTTTTGAAAGACCCAAAAGAGAGAAGGCAGCCCTGAACTCCTGCCCCTAGAAACCCTATCTCGAGCCTCACTGTCAAGGTTGGTGGCCTAGTATGTTCATATAAGGTTATTGCATTTGAAGGCCTATATATACCACAGGTTGATAACTGATGAGACTTCAACATAGGGAAAAGCGTATGCTACAGACAGTGGACATTAAACTTATTTCTCTACTACACTCTTTACTTTCCGATTGCCAGGAAAGCATCAAACCCACTAGAGGCCAAGTCAACCCAGAAGAAAATAACCTGAGAGCATAGGACATAAGCCAACTTCTACACCTTCTTGTGCCTGTAGTGTTTTCTGAAGCACTGGTTAAACCATAGAATACCTTTAACAACTTTAACTTCTATGTGGAAAAAAGATACAACATCTTAAAGGTGCAAAGAAGGACCTTTATAAATGGAACTGTAAGACTGATAACATCAGTGGTATTATTCTTAGGTATATTAGCATGCCTTTAATATATTTTCTCTTGGATACACTGGTAAATAGACCCCCTTTGGTTAATAGACACACTACTGAAACAGTTTTCAGAAGACAGCAACTTTTATGTGGTTAAATTGTGGACTATGAAATGTTTCAAAAAGAAGGCTATTGATGGTAATTTTGATTTATTTATTTTAACTCATTTTTACTATTTTCACCTTTCCTTGTACCAAAAAGGACTTAAGCTGTCTAAAAATAACATTAAAATGATTTTTAAAAATTAAAAATGACTTAAAGTATCAGGGCCGGTGTGATTTTGTATGTGTGCTGGTTTGCCTGACTCAGAATTAATTTACTAACAAGTTGGGAGCTTCCCAAGTGGTGCAGTGGTAAATAACCCACCTGCCAATGCAGGAGATACTGTGAGATGTGGTTTCAATCCCTTGGTGGAGATGATCCCCTGAAGGAGGAAATGGCTATGCCATCCAGTATTCTCATCTAGGAAATCCCGTGGACAGACGAGTCTGACAGGCTACAGTTCATAGGATCGCAAAGAATTGGACACAACTAAGCACACACACACTCCACTTCCAAGCAGTTAATCAAAAAGCTATAGGCTAGCAGAGATTTTACTTTTGAAAGACCCAAAAGAGAGAAGGCAGCCCTGAACTCCTGCCCCTAGAAACCCTATCTCGAGCCTCACTGTCAAGGTTGGTGGCCTAGTATGTTCATATAAGGTTATTGCATTTGAAGGCCTATATATACCACAGGTTGATAACTGATGAGACTTCAACATAGGGAAAAGCGTATGCTACAGACAGTGGACATTAAACTTATTTCTCTACTACACTCTTTACTTTGTCATGTGATTGCCACAGATGTGCCTGCCAGGAAAGCATCAAACCCACTAGAGGCCAAGTCAACCCAGAAGAAAATAACCTGAGAGTGTAAAGGGCAGCTTCTAGTATAGATCTGACCACTTGAATCTATGGAGATGTTTCCAAGATGCTGGCTAACCTCTCTTTTGTTCTGATTCTCTCCAAGGATCTTCCATGTCAGGAATGACAAATTTTTATATCGAGTTACAACTTAGATCAACTGTCAGTTGGGAATAGGTACTCAAATTTTATGTTGAAAACAATTCTTCACTTATAGCTGGGCCCAGCGGGCTAATGTGACCAATAAACAACATTGGCCAAGACAGGAGAGTGGGTGTAACTGTGTTGAACATGTGTGGTTTCAGTTGCTTTCTGGTTCTCTAATTCTGATTATACTCAAGAGTTGTAGGAAATATGCTTTATGGGATCTTTATTTCTTTCCTAAGACCCTTTTAGAAAGGATAGTCAAGAGTCAAATGTGGTGGTTTTTTTGGTGATGATCCTCTCCTATCCTGTGATTGATCCCATCTGTATTCATTATTGTCAAAAAAACAAAAAACTGGCAAGATGCACAACAGTATAAACTATTTTGTTTTTTCAAATCTCTCATTCAAATAGAATTGATTTGGAATGTGGATGAAGAGTGAGGAAAAACATGCCCAAAGCCCGTACACCACCAAAACCCAAAGTGTTGCATGACTTTAGAGATTCTTTCATGATATTAACTTGGCAGAAGTGTGCAGTTCAGACAATTTTCTGCTTCTGGTTTGTAAGTGATTTCCAATTTTAGACTCTTCCTATTATGGATGGTAGGATGATTTCAGGTCCAACATAAGTCCTGTTTGCCTTCTAAGATTCTAAAGGTATTACTCAATCCTTTAGGAATATGAAAATTATTGTAGACATCATCATAACTGAAAGGGTAAACACAGATGTGTGTTGCCAGTGAATTTTTGAGCATGCATAGTGTGAGAACATCATCAATGGAATCCTAAGAACTTGAAATGCTGTGGGAAACTGGCTTCCAAGGAGTTATTCAACATCTGACATGCAACTGTCCTTCAGCTAATCATTTCATTAAGAGTCAATGTGTTCATAAGGCTAGCTGGCTGCTGAAAAATATTCATGAGAAAAAATTTGAACTCTAGTGAAATTATAACTGTAGATTGAAATTTGTTTTTCTTTTTTAAAAGGTCATCTCTCTTTTTTTAAATTTTGACCTCTTTTTATTGATTTTATTTATTTATTTTTATCCATCTTTATTCTTAGGCCTTCCATTGCAGTGGCCCCTCTCACTGCAGAGCACAGGCTCTGAGCACGTGAGCTCCAGAGCACTGGCTCAAAACTGGACACACTGCTCTACATCATGTGGATCCTCCTGTCCAAGGATTGAACCATTGCCCACTGCACTGCAAGGCAGACTCTTCACCCACTGGACCACCAGGGACTCCCTCATCTGTTTTTTTAAACAAAATTATTTATTTATTTTTGGTTAAGCTGGGTCCTTGTTGCTACATAAGCTTTTCTCTAGTTGTAGCAAGTGGGGGTTTCTCTCCAGCTCTGGTGCATGGGCTTCTCTTGTTGCAAAGCATGGACTCCAGAATACACAGGCTTCAGTAGTTGCAGCTCATGGGCTTAGTAGTTGCAATTCTAAGTTCTAGACTCAATAGTTTGATGCATGGATTTAGTTGCTCTAGAGTATGTGAGATCTTTCTGGATCAGGGATAGAACCCAGGTCTTCTGCATTGGCAGACAGATTCTTTACCACTGAGTCATCAGGGAAACCCCTGAAATTTTTAGCTAAAGATAACAATAATTGAATCTGACAGTTATTGCTAATTTTCATGTATAAAGATATAGTATATTGCTCCATTAATAGAGTTATATATGATATTGTTGTAAAGAATCAAACTTGTTCAGAAAGCCAAGACATCCCAACACTGGTAGCTGAATTTTTTTTTTTTTTACTGATGTTGGGTGTATTTACATTTTAATTATTGGAACAGAAATCTGTTTGGTAGGATGCGAACAGGTGTCTCTGAAGAGATATCACAGTGGGAAATGTTCATGGAATTTCCATACTTGGTTTCAACCCAACAGTACATATTTCATAACATTTCAGCTAAATTAGCACATCCATTTTTGTATTATATGCGGGTGGGAAAAAAACTAACCTTTTCTAGCTCTTGAAAATTAATCAGACTTTTAACTTCCATTTTCTTTGGAAATGAAAAAAAAATAATAAATAACTTGCAACTGTGAGCTTCCACCTTGGCAGAATTATAAAGCTCATTCAACCATGAAGAAAATCAATGACAAGTCAGGAGAAAAAGGAAGTGAGAAGACTCAGTTTTGGTGGTTTCAAATATAACTCCCACATACAATAAGGCCCATCTTTTAAATGTAATCCCTGGTGGATGGTGATCCCTACATGAGACATGGTCTTATGAATTACAAAGCGCAGTAGAATACAGTGGACAGGAATGAGTCCCAGCCATAGGGCTACTCATTTCTAGGCCTGATCTATTCACGAGGAAATCCCTCCTTCCTCTTTCCCTTTCACAGCTTGATGCAGTAAACTTGGTGTTCTTAGAAGCCATTTGTTAAGGATGTCTCTGCTTCAGGATGAAAGGAGCCCAGGGCTAGGAATTAGTACTTGAAGAAAAGCCACTTGATCAGAAATATGCATTGCTGCTGTTATATGAATAAAAAGTGAACTGTTATTGTGTTAGGCCATTGATATTTTGGAATTCATTAGTTTTATTTGCTAGTATCACCATAAGTAAGATAGATAATTTTCCTCATAATCTCCAGAGAATCCTCCACAGTTTCTCAAAATAAACATGTAACTTATATAAAATGATGTACTTGCTAGTAACGTCAGCTTTTGGGCAAGTACTCTTGAACTCAAATCCATCTTGTACACAAACTATAGAATAGCTTTCAATACCACCACCTCCTACACACAGAATGGAGAAAATATCAAATGCAAAGGTATATTGTGAGTAAGATCTCTAACATAATTGTACCTACTACCTTTATGTTTCTAAACAACAAACACCCCAACAATGAGGTGTCACTACATTAGGAAACTCTAACCAACTTAAGGCATAGAAAGTCAGCATGCTTTGTCTAAAATGACAGTTGTATTAAAATGAAAATTCTTGAATACTTTGCTAACATGCTTATTTTCCTTTTAGCATGGAGTACTGAAGCAATGCAAAATCTTCATGTAAGACTAATCATGTGACTGAAACAAAATTTACAAAAGTAGTGAAAGCAAGGATTTATGCTTCACACTTAAAGGGTCACCTCATGAGCCCAGATTGGAAGAATCAAAAGTCAATATCACTGTCAGTCATCTGGAAGCTTCCAAATATTCACATGTCTGGCAATGAGTAAACAAGAGATCTGGATGAGTCACTCATTTTTTAATTTTAACTTTGGGGGAAATTTTTGAATCTACATTAAGCCCACGTAGGGAATCCCTACATGAGACATGGTCTTATGAATTACAAAGCGCAGTAGAATACAGTGGACAGGAATGAGTCCCAGCCATAGGGCTACTCATTTCTAGGCCTGATCTATTCACGAGGAAATCCCTCCTTCCTCTTTCCCTTTCACAGCTTGATGCAGTAAACTTGGTGTTCTTAGAAGCCATTTGTTAAGGATGTCTCTGCTTCAGGATGAAAGGAGCCCAGGGCTAGGAATTAGTACTTGAAGAAAAGCCACTTGATCAGAAATATGCATTGCTGCTGTTATATGAATAAAAAGTGAACTGTTATTGTGTTAGGCCATTGATATTTTGGAATTCATTAGTTTTATTTGCTAGTATCACCATAAGTAAGATAGATAATTTTCCTCATAATCTCCAGAGAATCCTCCACAGTTTCTCAAAATAAACATGTAACTTATATAAAATGATGTACTTGCTAGTAACGTCAGCTTTTGGGCAAGTACTCTTGAACTCAAATCCATCTTGTACACAAACTATAGAATAGCTTTCAATACCACCACCTCCTACACACAGAATGGAGAAAATATCAAATGCAAAGGTATATTGTGAGTAAGATCTCTAACATAATTGTACCTACTACCTTTATGTTTCTAAACAACAAACACCCCAACAATGAGGTGTCACTACATTAGGAAACTCTAACCAACTTAAGGCATAGAAAGTCAGCATGCTTTGTCTAAAATGACAGTTGTATTAAAATGAAAATTCTTGAATACTTTGCTAACATGCTTATTTTCCTTTTAGCATGGAGTACTGAAGCAATGCAAAATCTTCATGTAAGACTAATCATGTGACTGAAACAAAATTTACAAAAGTAGTGAAAGCAAGGATTTATGCTTCACACTTAAAGGGTCACCTCATGAGCCCAGATTGGAAGAATCAAAAGTCAATATCACTGTCAGTCATCTGGAAGCTTCCAAATATTCACATGTCTGGCAATGAGTAAACAAGAGATCTGGATGAGTCACTCATTTTTTAATTTTAACTTTGGGGGAAATTTTTTTGGTCCATGGGGTAGCAATGAGTCAGTCACAACTGAGTAACTGAACATGCATTCAAACACATACAATGTTATAACACTAATTGAGATGATGTATTTCACATAGCATTATAATTATGTAACAGTATAGTAGTGCCTCTATATCAAAACCATCTGGGGTAGCTTTGATAAGAGTATGTGTATGTGCATGCATGCATGCTAAGTTGCTACAGTCATATCCAATTCTTTGCAACCCTATGGGCTGTAGCCCGCCAGGCTCCTCTGTCCTGGGATTCTCCAGGCAAGAACACTGGAGAGGGTTGCCATGCCCTCCTCCAGGGGATCTTCCCAGCCCAGGGATGGAACCCATGTATCTTATATCTTCTGCATTGGCAGGCGAGTTCTTTACCACTAGTGCCATTTGGAAAGCCCATTCAGAGTATACTTTGCACTTTTATTGTCTGAGAGATTCTGCCCACATATTCATAAAATATCTCTTCAGAGAAGGAGAACAGAGTAACTTTCCTGAAAGATTTCCTATTAAGGTTTTCATGTTTTCCAACATATTCTGAATATACTTATGCTTATATGGAAACATGAGGACTTGAATTAATGATATTATTCCTAAACATCTTAGTTTTTGAGACAGATCTTAAAAGAGCATGATGGATCTACATTAGGGAAGGGTAGGGAGACAGAGTTCCCTGCCGTAGGATGCGAGCAGGGAGGAATCACTAGTGGAAATTCACACCACAGCCTTCCATTTAGGTGAGAGCTTAATTTACCTTGAGAATCAAGCACCTAGGTATTGTGATTTTGTGCCACTTCCAGCAGATTTTTTTAGTTCATAATGTTCCTCTGGCCGTGGATGTAAGATATTTATGCCTGACTGTGTTCATTGTTTTTTGACTTATATAAAGCAACTTATATAAATTGCTTTTTTATTAGTCTATAAAAGCCATGTTTGGAGACAGACTAAAATAAAAATTAATGCAACTTATCACCCTACAGCACGGAACGAGTGCCTGTTTCGGTCTCATAGTTAAGCACCGCAGATACATTGGAACCTCATAAAAATTGTTCCCTGGCCCATCAGCCCTAACCAGGGAGCAAGAAGCTGAAATCTGTGAATTGCCTGCAACCAAAAGGGAAGCATTTTGAGAGCTGCATTGTAACAACTGAGAACTGGTATGTTGTGACTGGAAGCTTGAAGTCTGTGTTTCTTTGTGAAGAAGAACTTCCCTTAATAAGCAGCTTCTCCCTCTATCACGTTGACTTAAAAAAACAGGCTAAGTCCTTTTGATTATTATATGGCTCAGTTTGACTTTAATGTCTATCTTATTTCTAATAAATAAATAAAAAAAAAACCAAACGCTATCATATTGAACAAGAAAGGAGGCTGCATTCTCTCTGGTCCTTAAGTAAAAATTATGAGGGCTTCCCCTCATAATTGTGGTCATTGTTGTGGTCCAGTGGGTAAAGAGTCCATCTTGCAGTGTAGGGGGCACCAGTTTGATCCATGGCCTGGGAAGATCCCACGTGCTGCAGAGTGGCTGGCCTAGTGTGTCCCATTTACGAGCCAGCGCTCTGGAGTGCCTGCACCCAGATCCAGTGCTGCAATGGGAGGTCCACACATGCCAAAGAATAAAAAGATGGATGAAAATAAATATAAATAAAATAGGCATGATGGGGAAAAGAAAAAAATTGCAAGCAATGAAACATATGAAATTTGCTAGTTTAAAGCAGGTTCAACAACTATAACCCCCATGTCCACGAGGGCTCCAACAATGTGTTAGGAAATACACCAAATGGACCAGTTTGACAAAATCATAGCACACCACAGCCTTCCATTTAGGTGAGAGCTTAATTTACCTTGAGAATCAAGCACCTAGGTATTGTGATTTTGTGCCACTTCCAGCAGATTTTTTTAGTTCATAATGTTCCTCTGGCCGTGGATGTAAGATATTTATGCCTGACTGTGTTCATTGTTTTTTGACTTATATAAAGCAACTTATATAAATTGCTTTTTTATTAGTCTATAAAAGCCATGTTTGGAGACAGACTAAAATAAAAATTAATGCAACTTATCACCCTACAGCACGGAACGAGTGCCTGTTTCGGTCTCATAGTTAAGCACCGCAGATACATTGGAACCTCATAAAAATTGTTCCCTGGCCCATCAGCCCTAACCAGGGAGCAAGAAGCTGAAATCTGTGAATTGCCTGCAACCAAAAGGGAAGCATTTTGAGAGCTGCATTGTAACAACTGAGAACTGGTATGTTGTGACTGGAAGCTTGAAGTCTGTGTTTCTTTGTGAAGAAGAACTTCCCTTAATAAGCAGCTTCTCCCTCTATCACGTTGACTTAAAAAAACAGGCTAAGTCCTTTTGATTATTATATGGCTCAGTTTGACTTTAATGTCTATCTTATTTCTAATAAATAAATAAAAAAAAAACCAAACGCTATCATATTGAACAAGAAAGGAGGCTGCATTCTCTCTGGTCCTTAAGTAAAAATTATGAGGGCTTCCCCTCATAATTGTGGTCATTGTTGTGGTCCAGTGGGTAAAGAGTCCATCTTGCAGTGTAGGGGGCACCAGTTTGATCCATGGCCTGGGAAGATCCCACGTGCTGCAGAGTGGCTGGCCTAGTGTGTCCCATTTACGAGCCAGCGCTCTGGAGTGCCTGCACCCAGATCCAGTGCTGCAATGGGAGGTCCACACATGCCAAAGAATAAAAAGATGGATGAAAATAAATATAAATAAAATAGGCATGATGGGGAAAAGAAAAAAATTGCAAGCAATGAAACATATGAAATTTGCTAGTTTAAAGCAGGTTCAACAACTATAACCCCCATGTCCACGAGGGGCTCCAACAATGTGTTAGGAAATACACCAAATGGACCAGTTTGACAAAATCATAGCAACAACAGTGAGAACTGTTATGATTACTTTTACTCCATTAAAAAATCAAAACTGAATAAAAGCACAGCTCAAAGCCCTCAGATGGGATTGCTTCCAAGGAGGTAGCTGGAGCCATGGTTCAGCCCTCAGGTGACTTCCAGTTGGTGTCTGGGGGTGCATTTGCTGAGTGAGCCCAGCCATTGGCTCACAGAAAACTGAAGAGGAGGAGGGACAGAGCACAGTGCCCTCTGTTCTATCCAAAGTCGTCTTCTCACGAGATAGAAAGGCTGATAGCCTTCAGCAGCTTGGTGCCTCCTAGGTATTCTCACCTCCCTTTGTCTCCAGTCCCGGATCTGGGCCAAAAATCTTATTGTGGGCATCATGGCCTTGTTTTCCTCAAAAGCAGCCCCAGTTGAAAAGGAGGGGCAGAGCATGGAAGGAACTGATAGGGAAAGAGTGCCTCAACACTCTCCTTCGGGTTGTTTTTCAGATGTATTCTCAGGGACATGTCCATCTCTGAATGAGTGTTTTCAGGCCTAGACCTTGTTCCCTTCAACTGGCCTTCCCACCCATTATTTGAACTGTGAAAATTAAAAGCTGTGTCTGATCAACCTTTAGGAAAAGTACGTTGGCCCTCCCAACTGTGCTAAGAAGCCAGCTACAGTGATCTGGGTGTGAACACAAGCACAGTGGAAGCATTCTAGCTGAACAGACACCATCTGGGCCTCATAGTGAGCCCATCTTGTCCAGCTCCCAGCCCCATCGGATCAGAGCTGCTGCTCTTGGGGCCCAGTCCCTGACCACAGGCCTGGGGTTCCCAGGACACAGACCGATTGCTTGTGCTGTGAACACTTTATGAGAAACTCTTCCCCCACCCTTTTCCTCAGGGCTTGAAATCAGCAAGCCAAAAAACATTTTCTCCTAATATAGAAAAGAATTAGACAGCAGATGCTTCTTCACAGCAGCCTGCGTGCTGGGAATGTTGCAGCCGTCCCTCTGGCAAGAGTGAGGGCTGAATCATCAGGGAGTGTTTGTGGTAAAATCACATTTTCTTTTAGATAGTGGAACAATTTTACTTGGACAGCTAGTCCGGGGGCATGAAATTTGAGAAGCAGGTTCAACAACTATAACCCCCATGTCCACGAGGGGCTCCAACAATGTGTTAGGAAATACACCAAATGGACCAGTTTGACAAAATCATAGCAACAACAGTGAGAACTGTTATGATTACTTTTACTCCATTAAAAAATCAAAACTGAATAAAAGCACAGCTCAAAGCCCTCAGATGGGATTGCTTCCAAGGAGGTAGCTGGAGCCATGGTTCAGCCCTCAGGTGACTTCCAGTTGGTGTCTGGGGGTGCATTTGCTGAGTGAGCCCAGCCATTGGCTCACAGAAAACTGAAGAGGAGGAGGGACAGAGCACAGTGCCCTCTGTTCTATCCAAAGTCGTCTTCTCACGAGATAGAAAGGCTGATAGCCTTCAGCAGCTTGGTGCCTCCTAGGTATTCTCACCTCCCTTTGTCTCCAGTCCCGGATCTGGGCCAAAAATCTTATTGTGGGCATCATGGCCTTGTTTTCCTCAAAAGCAGCCCCAGTTGAAAAGGAGGGGCAGAGCATGGAAGGAACTGATAGGGAAAGAGTGCCTCAACACTCTCCTTCGGGTTGTTTTTCAGATGTATTCTCAGGGACATGTCCATCTCTGAATGAGTGTTTTCAGGCCTAGACCTTGTTCCCTTCAACTGGCCTTCCCACCCATTATTTGAACTGTGAAAATTAAAAGCTGTGTCTGATCAACCTTTAGGAAAAGTACGTTGGCCCTCCCAACTGTGCTAAGAAGCCAGCTACAGTGATCTGGGTGTGAACACAAGCACAGTGGAAGCATTCTAGCTGAACAGACACCATCTGGGCCTCATAGTGAGCCCATCTTGTCCAGCTCCCAGCCCCATCGGATCAGAGCTGCTGCTCTTGGGGCCCAGTCCCTGACCACAGGCCTGGGGTTCCCAGGACACAGACCGATTGCTTGTGCTGTGAACACTTTATGAGAAACTCTTCCCCCACCCTTTTCCTCAGGGCTTGAAATCAGCAAGCCAAAAAACATTTTCTCCTAATATAGAAAAGAATTAGACAGCAGATGCTTCTTCACAGCAGCCTGCGTGCTGGGGGGGGGGGGGGGGAATGTTGCAGCCGTCCCTCTGGCAAGAGTGAGGGCTGAATCATCAGGGGAGTGTTTGTGGTAAAAATCACATTTTTCTTTTAGATAGTGGAACAATTATCATGAAGCTATGGACAGCTAGTCCAGAGTGACTTTGGTGAATCTACTCTTTTTCTCCACAGAAAGAGTGTGTCTTTGGCTCCAAGGGAACAAGACGTACAAGACTATTATTGTGGGAGGAGAGCAGATAGAAGGAGACCCGGGAGAAAAGTTGGCTGTAATCAAGAAGTGAGAAGAGCCAACAAAATAATGAAGAGGATTTGCTTTCTTTTTTGAACTCAGGGTGGGGATTTGGGTCATCTCTCCAAAATCATGTGAAAACAGGTCACCCCAATGAATGATTTTCCCAGAGACCCCCATGAGACAAGCTACAAAATCAGTTCTATTCCATCCCACCAAAGACCACCACTAGGAGCCAGGAGCATTTCTTTGGCTTGGCGAGTGAAAGCGTAATTTTATCTATACTACCTCATTACCCAGAGATTTATTCAGATCGAGAAGGGAAAAAGAAAAGGAGAGAGACTAAGGGAGCAAGCTCCTTGAGCATTGGAGTTTTTCCATTTCTAATGTTTTAGGTCTTCACCTGTGCACAACAATTGCAATTAGACATCTAGCTTGACTCTTGCCACCTCTCTTTTGTCTCACTCAATTCTTCCACCTGGCCCTTGTTTGATCTTTCTAAAAGCTGTAGTTGTCTCTTGTAATCCTTTTCCATTGCTATTTCCCCATAAACCATCAGGAAAAGTTCATCTTAATCGAGAAAAATGGTACCAATGAACCTATGTGTAGGGTAGGAATAGAGATGAAAACATAGAGAAAGAGACTGTGAACACATTGGGGGAAGGAAATGGTGGAAGGAATTGAGAGAGCAGCATTGAAGCATATACGTCCTCATATGTAAAACAGACAGCTAATGGGGAGCTCAGTGTGGTGCTCTGTGATGACCTGGGAGGGAGACAGGGGTAGGCTCAAGAGGGAGGGATATATGTGTACTGTACGTATCTATATCTGTATCTACAGGGAGCGAGCGTGCACTGATTCACAATGTTAAGCAACTATAGTGGTGGTGGGCATGCAGGCTCAGTCGTGTCTGACTTTGCGACCCCATGGATGGTAGCCCACCAGGCTCCTCTGTCCATGGGATTCTCCAGGCGAGAATACTGGAGTGGGTTGCCATTTCCTCCTCCAGGAGATCTTCCCAACCTAGGGAATAAACCTATGCCTCTTGCCTCTCTGTATTGGCAGGCAGATTCTTTACCACTGCACCACCTGGGAAACCCTAGAAAATAAATTTGAAAAAGAAAAGTTGGGGCTTCCCTGGTAGCACAGCGGTAAAGAGCTCGCCTGCCAATGCAGGAGACATGGGTTTGGTTCCTGATCTTGGAAGATCCCACATGCTGTGGAGCAACTAAGCCTGTGAGCCACAACTATGGAGCCTGTGCTCTAGAGCCTCAGAGCTGCAACTACGGAGCCCATGTGCTGCAACTACTAAAGCCTGTGTGCCCTAGAGCCCGAGTTCCACAACAAGAGAATTCACCTCAACAAGAAGCCTGTTCACCTCAACTAGAGGGTAGTCCCGACTCCCTGCAACTAGAGAAGAGCCTGCAGCAACAGTGAAAACCCAGAATAATCAAAAATAAATAAATAATAATTTTTTTAAAAGTCCATCTTCTTCAGCATGAACATCTATACAGCATGACTGCTCCCTGATTCTTCCAGTCCTACCTCTCACTAGTGCTGTTAACAGTCTCTCTGGGGCTTCCCTGGTGGTCCAGTGGGTAAGGAAACCACCATGCAGTGCAAGGGGCGCTGGTTCGATTCCTGGCCTGGGAAGATCCCACGTGCCGCCGAGCGGGTGGACCGATGTGTCCAATTACCGAGCCGGAGCTCTGGAGCGCATGCGCCCAGAGCAAGTGCTCTGCGACAACAGATGCCACCGCAATGGGAGGCCCACACGAGCCAAAGAACAAAGATGGATGAAACTAAACAAACGAAAGACCAGTGGAAGTGGCCCGCCACCCCCCCTCCCTCCCCACCCCCGCCAAAATAAGGAAATAAATAAATGTTTAAAAAAAAAAAAAAAAAAACAGTCTCTCTGATCCAAGATGCATTTCTTCTCACTGTTCCTGGGAGATGTTGCATTCATTTCTGGGTAGTCACTGCCCTGGTGATCTTGTGCCCATCCAAAGACTTTACCATATTCTAGACATCTGTCCATCCAGATGTCTGTACTCCAAACCTCTCCTTCAAGATCATCTTCAACATTCCTCCATCTATAGATCATGTATGTCTAAATCACCAGAGCAGCCAACATGTATCCTTCCATGATGCAAGCCCTTGATTCAGGCTTATTTGGATTATTACAGCAATATTGTGTATTTGTACAGAATGTCTTTTCCCATGGAGAGTGAATGCTCCTCTGTGACATGGACTGTATCACAGACATTTTTTATGTTCCACCTAATATCTCAAACAGCTTATGTAAATATTCAAAATACTTTTCCCTAAATCCTATGAGTATGTGGCCTTTAAACTTCATTGCCAGCCTTCGGAAATGGGAAAAATACATCCAAATTAGGCAAATGGAAGCTCTTTTAGAGTCCTCACTAAATATCGTTATGCCTCTATCTCTCCTCTCCCCACTGGGTCACAAGATCATAGGGACCTCTGAGCCGGTCCAGACACTAGATTTTAGCGATGCATATGTGGCTGGTCTCGATTGAAGTTATATGGTCATTCAGTAGAGTATAGACTGAGAAAGCACATAACTAGACTCACAGCTCAGCAATTTTGTCGCTATTTGTTTATATTTCTTCTTGTCTTCACTTTCTCATGACTTCTGGAACAATAAATATTATTCATTTGATTTAGGGCTTGCCTGAAATAGCCCTCAGCTTTTCAGTTAAATTTTCAATGCTTCCAGAGTCTAGTGCATGTTTGTCAATTGTGATTGTTTGCATTATGATTATTCTTCAGTCTTTTCTTTCTGAACTTTTGGAATGTGCTCTGGATCTAATTAGTCATTTGGTTATTTCACTATTGATGCTCCATGCTTAGAGAAGGGCCCCATTCTGCCTTCCATATGGCTGGGCTGCTGATCATTGTTCTGCATGCTATCTGAGAGAGAGCAAAAGTCAAAGTTCTAGGCCTAAAAAGGATACTACCTAAAGGAAGCTCCTGTGAAGATAGGGATGAAATAATTCAAAAGTAGACAAATGCTTACAATGTAAGAAGAATCAACATTTGATGCACTTCAGAAACATTCTAAGATCACTACTGTTATGCTTTAAAATGCCAAGAGGCATTCCTAGAAGGAACAAAATTATAATACTGGTATGGTTGTAATAAAATAATCTTAAAGCAAGATTCAAAGTCCTGGGATCCAGCTTTTCATCAAGGTATGCCAGTTCAGAGCAGCCAACATGTATCCTTCCATGATGCAAGCCCTTGATTCAGGCTTATTTGGATTATTACAGCAATATTGTGTATTTGTACAGAATGTCTTTTCCCATGGAGAGTGAATGCTCCTCTGTGACATGGACTGTATCACAGACATTTTTTATGTTCCACCTAATATCTCAAACAGCTTATGTAAATATTCAAAATACTTTTCCCTAAATCCTATGAGTATGTGGCCTTTAAACTTCATTGCCAGCCTTCGGAAATGGGAAAAATACATCCAAATTAGGCAAATGGAAGCTCTTTTAGAGTCCTCACTAAATATCGTTATGCCTCTATCTCTCCTCTCCCCACTGGGTCACAAGATCATAGGGACCTCTGAGCCGGTCCAGACACTAGATTTTAGCGATGCATATGTGGCTGGTCTCGATTGAAGTTATATGGTCATTCAGTAGAGTATAGACTGAGAAAGCACATAACTAGACTCACAGCTCAGCAATTTTGTCGCTATTTGTTTATATTTCTTCTTGTCTTCACTTTCTCATGACTTCTGGAACAATAAATATTATTCATTTGATTTAGGGCTTGCCTGAAATAGCCCTCAGCTTTTCAGTTAAATTTTCAATGCTTCCAGAGTCTAGTGCATGTTTGTCAATTGTGATTGTTTGCATTATGATTATTCTTCAGTCTTTTCTTTCTGAACTTTTGGAATGTGCTCTGGATCTAATTAGTCATTTGGTTATTTCACTATTGATGCTCCATGCTTAGAGAAGGGCCCCATTCTGCCTTCCATATGGCTGGGCTGCTGATCATTGTTCTGCATGCTATCTGAGAGAGAGCAAAAGTCAAAGTTCTAGGCCTAAAAAGGATACTACCTAAAGGAAGCTCCTGTGAAGATAGGGATGAAATAATTCAAAAGTAGACAAATGCTTACAATGTAAGAAGAATCAACATTTGATGCACTTCAGAAACATTCTAAGATCACTACTGTTATGCTTTAAAATGCCAAGAGGCATTCCTAGAAGGAACAAAATTATAATACTGGTATGGTTGTAATAAAATAATCTTAAAGCAAGATTCAAAGTCCTGGGATCCAGCTTTTCATCAAGGTATCAGTCATAAATTTCCTTGAGTGCCAGTTTCCCCACTGGATGAGAATTATACCTGTTCCCCACAACTGATATATTTGCTTTTATTGCTGGAAGTACATATAAAGTGTGTGGAAAATTTATTTGCATATTGAACTTATTTTTCTGTGGGTTTCAAAAAGATTGTTCCCTGCGTTGGAGTTGCTGATGATTTTGCTGATGGTGCTGTAAAGACACCATGTGCATTAGTTGGGAGGAAAATAATAGTAAGATTTCTAGTATTTAAATGTATGACTTACCACTCAAGCTGCAAGACCAATGACATCAACCAGAGCATACAACATTGAATTCTTTCTGCTTCTATGTTGTCTTCCCTCCATTTCTCTCCACTCCCTACATTCCATCACTCCATTCTCATCCCTTAGTTCACTTAACCCTTTATTTCGAGTTTTGCTGTGAATGCCCATGTTGTCTCTCATGGTACAAGAGATTCTCAGACCTGAGCAGAGAGCCCTCACTTTCTCCCCTATAATTACCTTTAGGATCACTACAGGGCAATATAATGGATTTCTGCAGAGCAACTTTCTCTCTTCACTTGTCCAAAGCTAATCCCATTAATATAGCAACTTCCAGTCTAAGTCAGTCCCAAATTCCACCTTCAGTTAAGGCATTTTATAGAAGACTAAACTTTTCAGTGATGAGAGACAGGAAAAATGGATCCAGTGAAACAAATAATAACAAAATTTTATATGTTACATACCATTTATACTATTTCAAAAATTAAAAACTGTCTAATACCTAGGAAAGATGTGCACGCTTTCTACTGTGACAATTAGAAACACTTATGAAAGAAATTGGGACTTCCCTGTGGCTCAGAAGGCAAAGAATTTTCCTGCAGTGTAGGAGACCTGGGTTTGATCCCTGGGTCAGGAAGATCCCCTGGAGAAGGAAACAGCAGCCCACTTCAGTATTCCTGCCTGGAGAATCCCATGGACAGAGAAGTCAGGCTGGCTACAGTTCATAGAGTCATGAAGAGTCAGACATGACTGGCCAACTAACACTATGAGACAAATGAAAGAACAAACATCTAAATAAATATAAGCATATTCCATGTTTACAGATGGACGATTCAATATTTTCAAGGTTTCAGATTTCCCCAAACTGATCCAGAGAGTCACCATGATTCCTAAACAAAACCCCAGAAAGTTTTGTTGTATTTTTACTGTGGGGGGAGAGAGAAACTCTCACGCTTATTCAAAAACATATATTTATAAATGAAAAGCTATCTTGAGGAAAAACAATATCAGAGCAAATTTACAATACCAGATACCAAAACTTACTGTAAAACTTTATAATTAAGATAATGTGGTATTGGGCTAATGATAGACAAACAGACTAGCAGAATAGAATCGAGAATCCAGAAACAGACCAAAAAGGTAGTCTCCTAAAATAACAAAGGTCTTCCCTCCATTTCTCTCCACTCCCTACATTCCATCACTCCATTCTCATCCCTTAGTTCACTTAACCCTTTATTTCGAGTTTTGCTGTGAATGCCCATGTTGTCTCTCATGGTACAAGAGATTCTCAGACCTGAGCAGAGAGCCCTCACTTTCTACCCTATAATTACCTTTAGGATCACTACAGGGCAATATAATGGATTTCTGCAGAGCAACTTTCTCTCTTCACTTGTCCAAAGCTAATCCCATTAATATAGCAACTTCCAGTCTAAGTCAGTCCCAAATTCCACCTTCAGTTAAGGCATTTTATAGAAGACTAAACTTTTCAGTGATGAGAGACAGGAAAAATGGATCCAGTGAAACAAATAATAACAAAATTTTATATGTTACATACCATTTATACTATTTCAAAAATTAAAAACTGTCTAATACCTAGGAAAGATGTGCACGCTTTCTACTGTGACAATTAGAAACACTTATGAAAGAAATTGGGACTTCCCTGTGGCTCAGAAGGCAAAGAATTTTCCTGCAGTGTAGGAGACCTGGGTTTGATCCCTGGGTCAGGAAGATCCCCTGGAGAAGGAAACAGCAGCCCACTTCAGTATTCCTGCCTGGAGAATCCCATGGACAGAGAAGTCAGGCTGGCTACAGTTCATAGAGTCATGAAGAGTCAGACATGACTGGCCAACTAACACTATGAGACAAATGAAAGAACAAACATCTAAATAAATATAAGCATATTCCATGTTTACAGATGGACGATTCAATATTTTCAAGGTTTCAGATTTCCCCAAACTGATCCAGAGAGTCACCATGATTCCTAAACAAAACCCCAGAAAGTTTTGTTGTATTTTTACTGTGGGGGGAGAGAGAAACTCTCACGCTTATTCAAAAACATATATTTATAAATGAAAAGCTATCTTGAGGAAAAACAATATCAGAGCAAATTTACAATACCAGATACCAAAACTTACTGTAAAACTTTATAATTAAGATAATGTGGTATTGGGCTAATGATAGACAAACAGACTAGCAGAATAGAATCGAGAATCCAGAAACAGACCAAAAAGGTAGTCTCCTAAAATACAGCAAAGGTGTTCCTGCAAAGCAATGGGGAAACAGATTATATTTTCACTGAAAGATGTTGAGTGAGACATATATTTATAGAGGAAAAATCAATATGATTCAAATTTCAAGGTGGCTTATAGATCTAAATGAAAAAAATTTAAAAGTAAAAAGACCCTTATATCCCCTAGAAAGGAACATAGAAGGTTTTCATGAAATTTGGGTAGATAATGATTTCACAAACAGGACCCCCAAATGTAATAGTCATAAGGAAAATTTTGGTTAAGTGGACAAATTAAAATGTATGTTCATTAAAAAACATCATTAAGTGACAAGGCAGGCTACAGAGGGGAAGACATTGACCATGCATATATATAACAGAAAACATATGGGAAATACAGAAGGAACTCCTACATATCAATAATGAAAGGACACGGCACCAGAAAAATGAGCTTACGATTCTAACAAGCATTTCCAAATAGCCTGTAGACACATGAAAAATGTGCACCTTTATTAGTTGTCAAGGAAATTCTTATTAAGCCTAAAATGTGAACTCCCTACGCACTCACTGACTGGTTAAAATAACAAAGTCCAGCAATACCAAGAGACTGTGAGGACATACTACAGTTGAAAGTCTCACAAAACCTGTGATGGGTCACACCAGTCAAGTTGCTCTGAGAAACGGTTTGGCAGGATCTACTAATGCCCACAATATGCACACTGTATGACCCCAAAGTATATTCTCAACAGAAATGCCCATAGACCTATGCCAAAACAAGAATGAGCATGGCACTACTGTAAGGGTCCAGATGCTAATGGACATTTGATGTACTGTAGGTATATACAGCAGGATACTGCACAGCAAAGCAAATAGTGACCTCCTATCACACGCAACAACCTGAGTGAACCTCTATAACAATATTGTAGTCAAAGAAGCTGGACACAAAAGATTCCAGACCATATTCTGTCTCTATCGATTTCAAACACTGGCTAAACAAAACTGTGGTGAGAGTATTTGAGGGTTGATTGCAATCCATGGGCAAGGCATGGGGGGAGGCTTTTTAGGCGCTGATTAAATTCCTTGATCTGGCTGCTGGTTAGGTCAGCAGAGTCTGTTGACTTTGTGCAAATTCATCACAATGGGTAGTTAATATTTTTGTGTACTTTTTCTGTATGTACTTTAGTAATAGTTCAAAACAACACGGATTTCCTATTCCCTTACATGTACTATTCACGCTAAATCATTTAATTCAATTACCATGGCTCTCTAAAATTGCTGTGCAAGATTTGTGTAGTATATAGAACATTGACTGAAATAATCAGGAAATTCCAACCTTAAAGGTTTCGTGTGGTTGTCTTTTAACAATCCACACACATCCAATCAAGCTGTCAAGGACCTAGCTTGCCCACTAGAGATAGGAGATTCAGATCAAGGAGAGAATTTTAATATGGTCATGCATTATCTGACAAGGCAGGCTACAGAGGGGAAGACATTGACCATGCATATATATAACAGAAAACATATGGGAAATACAGAAGGAACTCCTACATATCAATAATGAAAGGACACGGCACCAGAAAAATGAGCTTACGATTCTAACAAGCATTTCCAAATAGCCTGTAGACACATGAAAAATGTGCACCTTTATTAGTTGTCAAGGAAATTCTTATTAAGCCTAAAATGTGAACTCCCTACGCACTCACTGACTGGTTAAAATAACAAAGTCCAGCAATACCAAGAGACTGTGAGGACATACTACAGTTGAAAGTCTCACAAAACCTGTGATGGGTCACACCAGTCAAGTTGCTCTGAGAAACGGTTTGGCAGGATCTACTAATGCCCACAATATGCACACTGTATGACCCCAAAGTATATTCTCAACAGAAATGCCCATAGACCTATGCCAAAACAAGAATGAGCATGGCACTACTGTAAGGGTCCAGATGCTAATGGACATTTGATGTACTGTAGGTATATACAGCAGGATACTGCACAGCAAAGCAAATAGTGACCTCCTATCACACGCAACAACCTGAGTGAACCTCTATAACAATATTGTAGTCAAAGAAGCTGGACACAAAAGATTCCAGACCATATTCTGTCTCTATCGATTTCAAACACTGGCTAAACAAAACTGTGGTGAGAGTATTTGAGGGTTGATTGCAATCCATGGGCAAGGCATGGGGGGAGGCTTTTTAGGCGCTGATTAAATTCCTTGATCTGGCTGCTGGTTAGGTCAGCAGAGTCTGTTGACTTTGTGCAAATTCATCACAATGGGTAGTTAATATTTTTGTGTACTTTTTCTGTATGTACTTTAGTAATAGTTCAAAACAACACGGATTTCCTATTCCCTTACATGTACTATTCACGCTAAATCATTTAATTCAATTACCATGGCTCTCTAAAATTGCTGTGCAAGATTTGTGTAGTATATAGAACATTGACTGAAATAATCAGGAAATTCCAACCTTAAAGGTTTCGTGTGGTTGTCTTTTAACAATCCACACACATCCAATCAAGCTGTCAAGGACCTAGCTTGCCCACTAGAGATAGGGAGATTCAGATCAAGGAGAGAATTTTAATATGGTCATGCATTATCTGTAACCTATAGGATGAATAAAGATAAGAATTAGAGTGGACTGAACTGAAAATAGCCTTGTGATAACAACAAGTCACTTTATTTCAATGACACTCACTTCCACCATGATTTTTATCTGGTGCTTATTTAGTTTCTAGGCCAAGATGGCTTGTTTTATTCTTTCTTTTCATTCTTTCTGTGATTCTTCACTTTGACTAGGTCATTGTAACCTGTGGAAACAGAATTGCCCTTGTAGCTGATTTGCACAATGTCACTGAATCCATAGCTCAGAAGGAAAGCAGGTGCGAAGCTCAAAGTATTTGTAGTCTGAACTACTTGTTCTGAACTTGAATTTCAAAAACATGGTTTGAAGTGACTCGGATGTTATTTTGATTTACTATCCTTAGAAACAGCCCTTTCTCAGTTAGCTCAGACTTGCAAGCCAGCCACATAAATTAAGCAAAACAGTCTCATGGGAAGAATGATGAGGGAGAGAGAAAACATGAAGGCATCATACTGTAGACCAGCAAAAGTGAATGTTTCTTTGTAAATGTTTTAATGGATGGTCACTGCCAAATTAAAGTTCTTATTCTTAATTTCCAAATGATACTCTGCTTAGTTTAAATACTATGTGAAGTTAGATTCATTCACATATATTGCCTACAATAGTAATTTCACACAACTGTATTCTTTACAGGTTTCTTTGGTTGCCCTCACTTTATACTTGGTTATCAAAACACAAGGACAGGGCGAACTTGAAGCAACACTCCCAAAGGAAGAACAGAAATAAAGTTACCTGGGGGGCATTTTTATTGTTAACTTGAAATTTCTAGGTAAGGAAATATAAAACTGATGGTAGTGAGAGATGAGAGGGTGAAAAACCATACGAAAGCTAATCCAAAGGGAAGAGAATGGTGACATCCTTCTGTAACCAGGATCCTTTGAATCTGCAGCAAGCAGTAAATACACAGATTTACTTGTCATTTAACTTAAGGGTGTTTGCTCCACTGTAGTCTAAGGGGCATCCTTAGAAAACTTCACTTTCCTAGAGATGGGATAGATAACTAAAAAGATGAGGTTAAATTTACTGTGGTCAGTCAGATTACTCACTGTAGGTGACTCTGGAATTTTACTTCTCTAACTTAGTGAGCAATAAACTGCAGCTGTCCGAAAAGGACAAAAATAATATATATTTAGTGAAAGGACATTCCACAGGTCTGTTCATAAAAATATAAATCTAATTTCTAAGAATTTTTGTGGCTAAAATTTCATTTTTAATGCAATCAACAGCTTCAATGGAACATTCATACTGCCAATCCTATTTTTTTTAATTTTTATTTTTTAAAGATTTATTTATTTATTTATTTTGTAGGGGGTGGGTTAGGGAGGGAGGGGAGCAGGCGGACCACTTCTATTGGTCTTTCATTTTGTCCATTTTCATCCATCTTTGTTCTTTGGCTCATGTGGGCCTCCCATCGCAGTGGCCTCTGTTGTCACAGAGCACCGGCTCTGGGCGCATGTGCTCCAGAGCTCCGGCTCGGTAATTGGACACATTGGTCCAGCTGCTCCATGGCACGTGGGATCTTCCCAGGCCAGGGATCGAACCGGCACCCCTTGCACTGCAAGGCGGTGTCCTTACCCACTGGACCACCAGGGAAGCTCCATACTGCCAACTTTAGCCTTGCTGACTGACAAAGCTTTCTACCATTTCTGAAGAGAAATTCCTCTGATCTATGGGCTTTCTGGAGAGAAGCCCACTTTCTCTAAATCAGTTTCCTGTTTGGAATCATACCATTTTTTTTTCGATAGGGTTTTCAAACATATTCAGCATGCTGACTTGCTCTACTGTCTATCGCTGTATGTCCTAACACTAATAAAGGCCCCTCCCCTTACCCGCACCATGATAGTGTTTGGTCACATGGCACTGGGATAATTGTGGTATGGGATAAGGCACAGTGGGTTAAGCTATTCCTATGAAGCACATCCTTGGGGCAAAGGGAATGGTTATGCCAAGGCTTAAACCATATTCTGGAGGTTTCTCAACGAAGCACTGAGATATGCTTCTATTATGTTATACCTCCCTGTACCCAACTTGGCAATATTGAAAAGTTGTTAGACAGTAGTTTTTTCCAAGATGGGGTACTTTGTAACGTGCATGTGCTCATGAGTATTTTTGCCTAAGTATTTTAACCAAGATGAATGAGGACTCATTGTGTTCCACTCAATGAAATAAAGAATTTAGAAAATAATGCACTATTATATCTTTCATATGTCATGTAAATTTTAATCCAACTGTATGCCTTTTATTTATGAATCTACATTTGCAACTAATCAGAGCTTTGACAAACCAGAAAACTTAGAGGTAACTTTCATCTTTATGTCTTTGTAAGTCAAGTGTGGCTGACTCATGATTTGACTGAATGATTAGACAAAATGAGTTATTCCATTGAGTGGAAAATGAAGAGCCGCTGGCCCAAGGTTTCTAAGGCTGTACTTGGTTTAGTGTACACAGAAGCTGAATCATATATACCTATTACTCACACCTGCATCTCAGAGTCTGTCCATTAATAAGCAGTTTCCAAGCAAACATGAAATGAACTTCAATTTTTAATAATGCATGTTTGCAAAGGGCAAAGCTAGAAGTATGTGACCCAGTTCATCAGAATAGAGAAGTTAAGGATTATCTGGATTAAAGAATTCAAAGTTAGTGTTTAAACCACATGTTACAGATTAAATTTGAAACCCAAAGAAATTCAGTGACTTTCCCAAGTTCATACAGTTCAGCTAGGGCAAAACCAAGGCTAAAAGAGAGGTCTCTCATTTTCCAGTCCACTTCTTAAATCACTACCCAATGCTGCCCTTAGAATACTAGGTTTTCATATCAGTATCTTAACACATCCTGATCATGTGTCATGGAATTTTTAAAATTATTGTTAGGAAAATACATTTATGTGAGAAAATAACAAATTCACTGCAACTGTTCTGGCTCCAGCGGAAAGTAATCGTCTCTAGACTAATTTTGCAAGTCAGACTCAGAATGTGTTACAATCCCCTGGAGACATTTTGCTGTGAGGCCTTAAAGAATTCAGGCAGTCAGTAATGAGTCCAGAAATAAACTGGTAACTCAAAGCTGGAGTGAACTCCCCATATAATGCGAGGCTATGGACCCTCTGCCAGCAGTGGGCTCTGTGATGTTTGCTAAACCCTGGGAGTTTTAGCATGATGAAATCCAGGGTGGGGAGTGTATCTGAAGCCCTCTTGAATTTTAAATCGATCTGAATCATGGAGAATCTTTTTAAAGTTTTTGACAATTTCCTAAGAAATATTACTCACATTGCCATGTGATATGGGTAGAACTCATTTCAGGTAAGTCTTACACTGAGAACTAGAAAGCTAAAAGAAGCTATAACTCTTTTTGGCCATGAAAAGTACCAATGTGGGGCTTTCCTGGTGGTCCAGTGAGTAAAGAGTCTGCCTTGCAGTGCAAGGGGCATTGGCTTGATCCCTGGCCTGGGAGGATCCCACGTGTCCTGGAGTGGCTGGACCAGTATGTCTAATTATGAGCCAGTGGTTCTGGAGTGCATATGCCCAGAGCCAGAGACCTGCCACCAGAGGGGCCACTGCGATGGGAGGCCCACACAGACTGAAGAGTAAAGATGGATGAAAATAAATGGATAAAAAATCAATGAAAGGAGGCCAAAATTAAAAAAGTATCAATGTGACATATTTTACTGGCAATTGCTAGGTCGTCATCCACCCCAAAGGCACATAGCTATGTATTTATTCACTCTAAGCACTGGTTTGATCTCACGATCTTCTCATAAACTAGGCAGAAGAAGAGGAGATGCTTGAAAATTGTGGCTTGACTCCAATGACTATTAGCGACGGTGTGGAAGGAAGAACCATTAAGAAAAATGAAACAAGAAGAGCAGCAGGTCAGTACGCATGGGCCCAGCTGACATTTAGATGTTATCTGCTTTTCCTTGTCGCAATGACATGTATGAGTACAGAAGCAGTGGTGGGTGAAACTGCCGGTGTCTTAGCGTGAATCCCGCCAATGGCAACAAACATATTTTAAACCAAATTTTATTTCAGAATGTCTTTGATGAGATGGTAAAAGTTTGCTACTTTTATTAAATCTTGATTCTTGAGTATATGTCTTCCTTTCTGAATATATATCTGGGAATAGCCAGATTTTCTTTATAAACTTCCACCCAAACGATTGCAACAGATAGAATGCAGAAACAGCAATACGAACCAGTCATTTTCTATTATAAAGACACCAAAAAGTTTTCAAGACTGTAAAATGATGCTACATTCCAAATGCTATAGAGCTTCTGTGCTGTAATACAGAGGCCACAGTTGCATGTGACTGCACATATTTACATTCATTTAATTGACAGTCATCTGTTTCCCATTCTCACCAGGCTTACTTCAAGTGCTCCATGGCCACAGTGTGGCTACAGGCTACCACACAAGCAGAGAAAACAATTCTATTATCACAGGAAGTTCTGTTGGCCCCCACTGTTATACAGCACAGAAGTGACCCTTGAACAACTGGATGGATCAGAGGTGTCAAACCCAGTGCAGTGGAAAATCTGACTATAATCTTTAGTTGACCCTTCGTATACCATGGTTCTTCTGTGTGTGGGGTTGTGAATCTGTAGGTTCCAAATCCCAGTTGCTAGTGGAAAATCTTTGAAACTTTTTAATGCTTTGCGATGGGAGGCCCACACAGACTGAAGAGTAAAGATGGATGAAAATAAATGGATAAAAAATCAATGAAAGGAGGCCAAAATTAAAAAAGTATCAATGTGACATATTTTACTGGCAATTGCTAGGTCGTCATCCACCCCAAAGGCACATAGCTATGTATTTATTCACTCTAAGCACTGGTTTGATCTCACGATCTTCTCATAAACTAGGCAGAAGAAGAGGAGATGCTTGAAAATTGTGGCTTGACTCCAATGACTATTAGCGCGGTGTGGAAGGAAGAACCATTAAGAAAAATGAAACAAGAAGAGCAGCAGGTCAACGCATGGGCCCAGCTGACATTTAGATGTTATCTGCTTTTCCTTGTCGCAATGACATGTATGAGTACAGAAGCAGTGGTGGGTGAAACTGCCGGTGTCTTAGCGTGAATCCCGCCAATGGCAACAAACATATTTTAAACCAAATTTTATTTCAGAATGTCTTTGATGAGATGGAAAAAGTTTGCTACTTTTATTAAATCTTGATTCTTGAGTATATGTCTTCCTTTCTGAATATATATCTGGGAATAGCCAGATTTTCTTTATAAACTTCCACCCAAACGATTGCAACAGATAGAATGCAGAAACAGCAATACGAACCAGTCATTTTCTATTATAAAGACACCAAAAGTTTTCAAGACTGTAAAATGATGCTACATTCCAAATGCTATAGAGCTTCTGTGCTGTAATACAGAGGCCACAGTTGCATGTGACTGCACATATTTACATTCATTTAATTGACAGTCATCTGTTTCCCATTCTCACCAGGCTTACTTCAAGTGCTCCATGGCCACAGTGTGGCTACAGGCTACCACACAAGCAGAAAAAACAATTCTATTATCACAGGAAGTTCTGTTGGCCCCACTGTTATACAGCACAGAAGTGACCCTTGAACAACTGGATGGATCAGAGGTGTCAAACCCAGTGCAGTGGAAAATCTGACTATAATCTTTAGTTGACCCTTCGTATACCATGGTTCTTCTGTGTGTGGGGTTGTGAATCTGTAGGTTCAACCAACTGCAGATCCCATGGTACTATAGTATTCATAGTGGAAAAACTCTGCGTGTAAGTGGATGCACACAGTTCAAACCCATATTTTCAAGGGTCAGTTGTATATATAAAGATGACTTTGGGGTCAGCATGCTTCTAGACTAAAAGCAAGTTTCTGAGGGAAAAGGCTGGAAGTATATTTCTTTCGGAAAGTATAACCTCAGCATTATCTCCACATAGCTGGTCTCTGTTCTCCTTTCCAAATCCACATCCTTTGGGTACTTGGACTCTCAGATTCTCACTGTCATGCTCACTCAGATTAAGAATCAGAGGAAGTAGGCATCTCTCCTTTACACCACAGCTCAGAGTGTCCATCTGCAATAAAGTCATCCTAAGTCAAGAGTCCCTTGAGTCAAGTGACCCTTCTGCCAGTAGAGCTCTGACACAGATGGGAGGGGGGATAAAAACCAGAAAACATTTCTTTCCAGAAAGAATTCAAGCGACCCCCTCAACTGAACCATCCTGATGACACGTTTGCACTCCCCTTCTCAATACACAGTCATCTCTTCTGTGGCCAAAGTCTGCAGTATTTTCAGCATGCATTTCTGATAATAAGATTCTAGCCTGGAGTTTGTTAGAAACTGGGATGAGAGATTACCTGTTAGCAGACGCCAATGCTTTCCTTTCCCAATATTTTCTCTTCCTGTGATAACCACCATCATCATTCTCTTTTTAGGAGACAGAAACCCATGCACAGAAATTTGTGTGTTGTTATTTGCAAGGTAACGATGTTTGAGTATTTGCTTTCACGCTGGTGTTAATTAGTTCACAGCATATTTAAGTCTGGGAGTGACGCAAGTTAGCTAACATCTCTAAAGGACATCTTTTACACAGCTACATTATGTTCTGACAAAACCAAAGCAACATTGCCAAGACACCGATTGTGCCTGGTAAACACGGTTTTGGCAAACAGTGCAGAGGGATTTTTTTCTCAATTGGCAACCTGGCAAATCTAGGTTTACAGATGTGCCACCCTTGGTTAATTAGTGACAGGGGTGGCTTTTAATTTAATTTGAAGCAACGTGAGGAAAAAAAAAAAAACAACGTGGATAAATAAGCTCACTAGTCTCACTGCGGGAGAAATGAAGTCACACAAGCATGAATGATCCAGTCCTGCAAAGAGCCTGATGGATGTGGTTGTGTCTGAAACATAGGAACATCTGGCTATACTGCACAGCTGAGGGGGGAAAAAAAAAGAAGGGTCCAAATTCACGGACACATTTCTGTCAGAGACATCCGGCAAACAGATGGCCCTGGTTCCAAATAAAGTCCTGTAGATGTGCTGAAAGGTTTCTGAAAGCTCATGTGTTCATAAATGAATTCTCTTTACCCCTTTATTTCCAGCTCAGTAACTTGTCATCAGCTCTTCTCTATCTTCAGAGTGAAGACAGAGGACTGGAGAAGGTCTGAATTATACTCTCCACCGAATCTGGCCTGCTGTGATGGGAAGAACAGTACCCCTAATGGAAGGCCTCAGTCTAGGCTACCACCTCCCTTTTTGAAAAGATAGCCGCTCTAATGAAGTCCTCAAGCGACCCCTCCTGACTGACACGTTTGCACTCCCCTTCTCAATACACAGTCATCTCTTCTGTGGCCAAAGTCTGCAGTATTTTCAGCATGCATTTCTGATAATAAGATTCTAGCCTGGAGTTTGTTAGAAACTGGGATGAGAGATTACCTGTTAGCAGACGCCAATGCTTTCCTTTCCCAATATTTTCTCTTCCTGTGATAACCACCATCATCATTCTCTTTTTAGGAGACAGAAACCCATGCACAGAAATTTGTGTGTTGTTATTTGCAAGGTAACGATGTTTGAGTATTTGCTTTCACGCTGGTGTTAATTAGTTCACAGCATATTTAAGTCTGGGAGTGACGCAAGTTAGCTAACATCTCTAAAGGACATCTTTTACACAGCTACATTATGTTCTGACAAAACCAAAGCAACATTGCCAAGACACCGATTGTGCCTGGTAAACACGGTTTTGGCAAACAGTGCAGAGGGATTTTTTTCTCAATTGGCAACCTGGCAAATCTAGGTTTACAGATGTGCCACCCTTGGTTAATTAGTGACAGGGGTGGCTTTTAATTTAATTTGAAGCAACGAGAGGAGAAAAAAACAACGTGGATAAATAAGCTCACTAGTCTCACTGCGGGAGAAATGAAGTCACACAAGCATGAATGATCCAGTCCTGCAAAGAGCCTGATGGATGTGGTTGTGTCTGAAACATAGGAACATCTGGCTATACTGCACAGCTGAGGGGGGAAAAAAAAAGAAGGGTCCAAATTCACGGACACATTTCTGTCAGAGACATCCGGCAAACAGATGGCCCTGGTTCCAAATAAAGTCCTGTAGATGTGCTGAAAGGTTTCTGAAAGCTCATGTGTTCATAAATGAATTCTCTTTACCCCTTTATTTCCAGCTCAGTAACTTGTCATCAGCTCTTCTCTATCTTCAGAGTGAAGACAGAGGACTGGAGAAGGTCTGAATTATACTCTCCACCGAATCTGGCCTGCTGTGATGGGAAGAACAGTACCCCCTAATGGAAGGCCTCAGTCTAGGCTACCACCTCCCATTATAAGAATGAAAACTTCACAGTTAAATGATAGGTCAGGGCTTCCCTGGTAGCTCAGATGGTGAAGAATCCACCTGCAATGCAGAAAACCCAGGTTCAATCCCTGGGTTGGGAAGATCCCCTGCAAAAGCAAATGGCTTCCCACTCCAGGATTCTTGCCTGGAGAATTCCATGGACAGAGGAGCCTAGGGGGCTACAGTCCGTGCTGTTGCGGAGTCGGACACAACTGAGTGACTAACAAACATGATTAATATATTGTGATGGTCAACAGTAATTGAACATGTGTGCCAGAGTCTGGATGAAGTGGTTGTTTTATCTCATATAATTTTTGTTGCAGCTTTTTGTTGTGGTTTCTATTATGACCACAGGTTTTAAAATGAGGAAATTCAGGTACATATGTGAAGCTATCCAACTCAGTTGTGACAAATATAACATTATTTCTTAGCTCCCTCTTGCTGAAAGAATGGATTCTTAATCACTTCCCTGCTAATGGGAAAATGATGCACATTTTGTTAGAGGTGGGCAAGTCTCAGGCAATGGGAAGACAAGATGCATCACTCAGAACGGTGATTGGCTGTAGTCTCCTGAACAGAGAATAATGCACTGTTTGGCAAATACAGCTAGAGCCTGAAATTTAGGGCGGGGGCGTGCTTTCTACTGTGATCGGCTCCTTGTCCGGCTGATCCTTAAGCACGGGGGCAGGCGGGTAGAGGGAACAGAGTGCAGCAGCGGAGACTTTGGGGAACCACAGTGGAAACCAGCACTTGCTGGAGGCCTCGCAGGCCTCCAATGGGTATGACCGGTGCCCCAGGGACGCACACAGGGTCCCTAACTGAAATGAAGCAAGAACCGGGGTGATCCTAACAGAAAGGAGACATCCCTAGGCTTGCTTGCTCCCTTTCTCACCGGGGATCATGAAGGCGCACCAACATTAATATCATCCGTGCACACAAGCTGTAAGAAAAACTCAAATCAATGGCTAGTGGGAACCTGCTGTGTAACAACAGGGAGCTCAGCCTTGGGCTCTGTGACAAGGTGGAGGCGTGGGATGAGGAGATGGGAGAGAGGCTCACGAGGGAGGGGATATATGTATCTACACACACACACACACACACACACCTCTACGGCTCGTTCATGTTGTGGTAAGCCAGAAACCAACGCCACATTCTGAAGTCATTATCCTCCAATTAAAAAATTTTTAAATACTTTGTACTCTGATCTGTAATGATACCAGTAATGCTATAGTTCTTCAAATCAGAAAGACACTGGCAACTGGCGATGCTAAAGCCACCTAGACTTTCAGGAGGTAATTCTGAAAGTCTGATGTAATTCTTTCATTCACCCAAGACGATCGGGTGATAACGACTTTCTGCAGAAGAAAAAAGCAAGCCTTAAATAGTCAAGGGAGATGTTATTAATAGAATTATTGCATTACATGTCACACAATTTTTGAGACACAGATTTGTGTCCTAAACTAATAGGGGAATTTATATAAGGCAGAATGATCATTTGTGTGCTTTCAAACTTCTGAGACTGTAAGAAAAAAGAAATCCACAGCATAATTTGATTCAGTTTTTAGAGGTTTTCAGCTACTTTGAGCCACAGAGCAATGACAGACAAAGAATTAGAAGACAAGGATTTCAGGTCATAGAAGATAATTTCATGTAAGAAAAAGACTTTGTCCTTCCAAGGTTCCTTTCATTATATATGTAACAATACACATGAAGATAAAGAAATGCCTTATATATGTGTACCATGTGAACTTAGAATGCAGGTTATATAGCTGACTGGGCATGTTCACAGTTGTTACTTCTATTTCTGTCCTCACTTGAGAGTAGGTCCAGGAGCTATTGCTGATTACTATGGACCCAATAGCAAACTTGATGTTGGGATTAAACAGCTAAAAAACGATTAAGGGGTCTCCTTACTGCCCCTAACACCAGGAAAAATGACATATGTAATGGAGTGGTTTTTTTCTTTTTTTAAGATTTTTTTTGATGTGGACTATTTTTAAAGTCCTTGTTGAATTGGTTACAATGTTGCTTCTGTTTTCTCTTTTGGCTTTTAGGCAGCAAGGCACATGGGATCTTAGCTCCCCAACCAGGGACTGAACCCACACCCTCTGCATTGAAAGGCGAAATCCCAAACACTGGTCTTCCAGGGAAACCCATGCAATGGAGTTTTTGGCACAGAGAAAGGGGAACTGTCATTTGCAGATGAGGGGATCATTAACTGTAACACACACACACACCCATAGCATCAAACAAACCTCAGTTTGTGGAAGGCTCTGGGTGAGGGATGACGATAATATTGATGAGGATAACTGGTAACATTTAACAAGTGTTTCTGTATGTTCCAGGCAAAGTGTTTCAACCCTTTATGGACACAAACTCATTACAGTGACCCTATCTAGTCAGTTCTATAATTATTTTCATTTATCATTTGAGGTGACTGAAGTCCAGAGGTGTTAAAGAGTCAATCTTGTCAAAACCAAGCTCAAAAATGAATAAATGGACATAGAGCTAAACATCTGCTCTGGGGCATATGTGAAAGTGAAAGGAGGTGCTACTGGAAATCCTACCAGGACCACAGAGCAAGCCTGCAGGGTGTACGACCGCGTTGTTGTGGAAGTGAGCTGACATGAGATGGGCACTGGCCTGGAAGATGAAACGACAAATCTGGATCCAGTTGGGTATGAAAATATGTCAACAACCCAGATTTTAGGAGCAAAGTTTGAAAAAGAGAGGCCACGACCCCGACATAGGTCACTTTCTCTCATTTGAGATGAACACCTGCTTAGAAAGTCAGCATCTGCTTGCCAAGTTTTTAACACCATTCTCTTACTTTCATTTTGTGCCTTCATAAGCACTTTTTTTTTAATCAAGAACATTCTGCTTTCAAAGTATTTACTGCCTTTTCTAGCTCAGGTTGTCATTTAAATAAGTTGGTTTATATGGAGACCCTAAAGCAGAAGTACAGAATCTCTGCACCCAATGACCCTTTCCAAATGGTCTAGTTTGGTGTTTAAAGTCTCAACTCAAATGAAAATGGGCTCACAGCACTCGGCTTACACCGATATCCCAGGACACAGGAAGCTGACGCTGGGGAAAGTATCAAACAGAGCAGCATCCCTTCTAGCTGCTGTCTGCTCACACATCGCCTGACCCGAGGGGCGGTGCACACGTAACAGCAGCTCCAGGATCAGAACCTCCCATCACATAGGACTTGGTGGACCCACTACCCTTTTCTCCCTGAAACTCTGCTCTAATGACTTTCTGGCACTTTCTTCCTCCCTCTCTTTACCTCTTCCTCTTTCTTTGCACAGAAACCTCCTCTCATACCACCTCCTCCCCTGCCTGCCGGACACACCTAGCATCAAACAAACCTCAGTTTGTGGAAGGCTCTGGGTGAGGGATGACGATAATATCGATGAGGATAACTGGTAACATTTAACAAGTGTTTCTGTATGTTCCAGGCAAAGTGTTTCAACCCTTTATGGACACAAACTCATTACAGTGACCCTATCTAGTCAGTTCTATAATTATTTTCATTTATCATTTGAGGTGACTGAAGTCCAGAGGTGTTAAAGAGGCAATCTTGGCAAACCCAAGCTGAAAAATGAATGAATGGACATAGAGCGAAACATCTGCTCTGGGGCATATGTGAAAGTGAAAGGAGGTGCTACTGGAAATCCTACCAGGACCACAGAGCAAGCCTGCAGGGTGTACGACGCGTTGTTGTGGAAGTGAGCTGACATGAGATGGGCACTGGCCTGGAAGATGAAACGACAAATCTGGATCCAGTTGGGTATGAAAATATGTCAACAACCCAGATTTTAGGAGCAAAGTTTGAAAAAGAGAGGCCACGACCCCGACATAGGTCACTTTCTCTCATTTGAGATGAACACCTGCTTAGAAAGTCAGCATCTGCTTGCCAAGTTTTTAACACCATTCTCTTACTTTCATTTTGTGCCTTCATAAGCACTTTTTTTTTAATCAAGAACATTCTGCTTTCAAAGTATTTACTGCCTTTTCTAGCTCAGGTTGTCATTTAAATAAGTTGGTTTATATGGAGACCCTAAAGCAGAAGTACAGAATCTCTGCACCCAATGACCCTTTCCAAATGGTCTAGTTTGGTGTTTAAAGTCTCAACTCAAATGAAAATGGGCTCACAGCACTCGGCTTACACCGATATCCCAGGACACAGGAAGCTGACGCTGGGGAAAGTATCAAACAGAGCAGCATCCCTTCTAGCTGCTGTCTGCTCACACATCGCCTGACCCGAGGGGCGGTGCACACGTAACAGCAGCTCCAGGATCAGAACCTCCCATCACATAGGACTTGGTGGACCCACTACCCTTTTCTCCCTGAAACTCTGCTCTAATGACTTTCTGGCACTTTCTTCCTCCCTCTCTTTACCTCTTCCTCTTTCTTTGCACAGAAACCTCCTCTCATACCACCTCCTCCCCCTGTCCCTGCCGCCGGGGTGTCACTGTGGCTTGCTTCTTCCTGTTTTTCTGTATCCATTGTGCCCTTGGACAATCTCATCTGATTTCAAGACTGTGATCAATGTTTCCACGCAATCCAAGCCTTTCAGATCTTCACTTCCAACTCCACCATTCTCTCCCTCCAAGACTTTAAAACTCTGTCTGTCTGGGGCTTCCCCTGGTAGTCCAGTGGGTAAGGACACCGCCTTGCAGTGCAAGGGGCGCCGGTTCGATCCCTGGCCTGGGAAGATTCCACGTGCCGCGGAGCGGCTGGACCGATGTGTCCAATCACCGAGCCGGAGCCCTGGAGCGCATGCGCCCAGAGCCGGCGCTCTGCAACGACAGACGCCACCGTGATGGGAGGCCCACAGGAGCCAAAGAACAAAGACGGATGAAAATAGAGAAATGAAAAACCAATAGAAGTGGCCCACCCACTCCCCTCCCTCCCCAACCCGACCCCCGCCCAAAATAAATAAATAAATAAATCTTTAAAAAAAAAAAAAAAAAAAACTCTGTCGAAACTTCTTGTCAAGGTAGCTTTCTGGCATCTCACATGCGGCAAGCTGGCCTCCCCAGCTCACTCTCCAAAGCACAGACACCAATGCCAATTTCCCTCTCTCTCTCCCAAGCAACACCCTCCCTTAAATTTCCTCTGCAAATTACAAGTGCCTTATGCTCACCATCTTTGCATTTTCTTTTTCCCATCTAAAATAAAATTGGTTGACAAATTCGCCCTGGACTAGTACTTCGGTACATATCAGAGCTCTCCATTTTCCCCAATTTTTCTAGATAGGCTTTCTCAAACTCTTACTACGTCTCCTCAGAAATGTGCTAATTGGTCTCCCCAATCAGTTTCCCACTTACTCATATTCATCCTGGGTAGCAGTAAGATCAATCTACATTTTTAAGCCCAATAACTTCTGGAACTTCAACAACTCTCTCTCCCTATGAGGACCCCAGATATGAGCCTTTCCCATCTCAGATTGTCTACGCTAGCACATTCTGGTCATGCTCCTTGCTGCAGAATTCTGTCCCTCATCTCCCTGATCACCTGAATCTGGGTCAGTTTTGCCATCTTTCACTCAATGTTTCCCCGGAATCTCAACTGTTCTCCTGCTCCAGCCTCTGAAATATCATTCTCATCATCAGTGTTTGGTGAAAAACTGCTCAATATATGGGCAGTTTTCATTAATCCTATGCAGATGGATTTTAAACATAGTTTTTTTTCCCCAAAAACCAAAAAAAAAAAAACCCCACAAAACATCTTTACCATGGGGAAGCCCAACGTTTGCACTTAAATGTTTCATCATTTGCTCTAGGTTTAGGTTTCCTTAGAATCTGCCCCCATATCTAAGAACTTCTATTATGATATGTCATAGACAATCTCAAATATAAACTTTTCTTTGGAAAGAAACCATTCCTGACCATTTTCTTGTGGGCATGCTTTATGGTTTTGTTTAAAATCGCTCTAGAGCCACTTCCAAGTCCTGAAGTATGCTGATTTTCATGTAGGTACATTAAATAGATACATTAGAGCACACTTCCTTCATTTTCCACCTTTCCCCAGCACAACAAAATGCCACGTTTCTTTAAGGAAAGTATTTAGTTTTAGAACGGTTTCATGTGTACAGAAAAATTGTGAAGACAGTACAGAGAGTTGGTGTACTAACTGAAGAAACTTCAGTGTCTTCTATTAAGAACTAACACTAAGATGGTATGTTTATTATATTAACAGACCAATATAGGTAGGTACGATTATTAACTAAAGCCCATACATGATTCACATTTTCTTAGTTTTTGTATTAATCTATGGTTGACAAATTCGCCCTGGACTAGTACTTCGGTACATATCAGAGCTCTCCATTTTCCCCAATTTTTCTAGATAGGCTTTCTCAAACTCTTACTACGTCTCCTCAGAAATGTGCTAATTGGTCTCCCCAATCAGTTTCCCACTTACTCATATTCATCCTGGGTAGCAGTAAGATCAATCTACATTTTTAAGCCCAATAACTTCTGGAACTTCAACAACTCTCTCTCCCTATGAGGACCCCAGATATGAGCCTTTCCCATCTCAGATTGTCTACGCTAGCACATTCTGGTCATGCTCCTTGCTGCAGAATTCTGTCCCTCATCTCCTGATCACCTGAATCTGGGTCAGTTTTGCCATCTTTCACTCAATGTTTCCCCGGAATCTCAACTGTTCTCCTGCTCCAGCCTCTGAAATATCATTCTCATCATCAGTGTTTGGTGAAAAACTGCTCAATATATGGGCAGTTTTCATTAATCCTATGCAGATGGATTTTAAACATAGTTTTTTTTCCCCAAAAACCAAAAAAAAAAAAACCCCACAAAACATCTTTACCATGGGGAAGCCCAACGTTTGCACTTAAATGTTTCATCATTTGCTCTAGGTTTAGGTTTCCTTAGAATCTGCCCCCATATCTAAGAACTTCTATTATGATATGTCATAGACAATCTCAAATATAAACTTTTCTTTGGAAAGAAACCATTCCTGACCATTTTCTTGTGGGCATGCTTTATGGTTTTGTTTAAAATCGCTCTAGAGCCACTTCCAAGTCCTGAAGTATGCTGATTTTCATGTAGGTACATTAAATAGATACATTAGAGCACACTTCCTTCATTTTCCACCTTTCCCCAGCACAACAAAATGCCACGTTTCTTTAAGGAAAGTATTTAGTTTTAGAACGGTTTCATGTGTACAGAAAAATTGTGAAGACAGTACAGAGAGTTGGTGTACTAACTGAAGAAACTTCAGTGTCTTCTATTAAGAACTAACACTAAGATGGTATGTTTATTATATTAACAGACCAATATAGGTAGGTACACGATTATTAACTAAAGCCCATACATGATTCACATTTTCTTAGTTTTTTGTTCTAAGATCCCATCTAGGACATCATATTACGGTTAGTTATCTCCTTAGGTTTCTCTTGCTGGGGCAGTTTCTCACGCTTTGTTTTTGACGCCCCTGCCAGTTTTGGAGGAGACAGCTCGGGTATGTAAGCTGTTCCTCAACTGGGACTTGCTCAGTGCTTTTATCAGGCTTAGACTGGGACTAGAGGGGTTAGATGGAAGACCACGGAGGGAGGCAAAGAGAAATTTACAACACATCATGCCACGTACACATACCATCTATATGACTTAGCCCTGCTGATTCTGATGTTGATCATCTGCTTGAGTCGTGATCCTCAGGTTTCTCTACTCTAAAGCTACACTTCCTTCCTTCTTTCTATTTTCCACTCCTCTTTGGAAGAAAGTCACTATGCTTTCCCTACTAAAGAACTGGTGAGGTATGTACACTCATTCATTTATGGAGAGTATTTAAATAACTTCTTATTCTTAAGGATAATTTTTAAAAAAATTTTGGCCTCATTTATTGTTTTTTATTTATTTAATTTCATCCATCTTTATTCTTTGGCATTCCATTGCAGTGGCCTCTCTCGTTGCAGAGCACCAGCTCTAGGTGCATGTGCTCCAGAGCACGGGCTCGCAACTGGACACACTGGTCCAGCCACTCCGCGGCATGTGGGATCTTCCCAGGCCAGGGATCAAACTGGTGCCCCTTGCATTGCCAGGCAGACTCTTTACCCACTGGACCACTAGGAAAGTCCAAGAACAATTCTTAATAACTTCTTATTCTTAAGAATAATTCTTAAGAATTCTCAACTCTTCTGCATGGGTAATTTATCTTTTCTTCCCCGTCTGTTTATTTCTCAAATCATTTATTGGTATCAGTCTGGATTCATGGACATTAACTTATACCTTGGCTTATGATCCAAAGCTATTCATTTTGTGGTTCAAACGGTTCCAGCTTTGGTTTCTGAGAGTTCTTTCTGTTGGCTTTTCTGTCCCTCTTGACACACTCTCCTTGTTGTCAGATACTTTTCATTTCTTTTGTCCCTGTGAGCACTACTTTACTTTCTGGCACTGCAAGATGCTCCAGACTCAACATCTCATCTTGTGTCCCCAGTTCTAGAAATAACTATTTCTTCATGGAGCCTGGGGTCCTTCTATTGGAGAATAGTATAACTGTGGGTCATTAAGTGGGTGCTAACTGTGCTGGCTGCTGCTGTCTCCTTAGGCCCCCTCATGCTAGGAAATTTAAGTGTCTACACTAACACTTGTAGACAGACATATTTATTGCCAAAAAGTTCATTCGAGTTTTCTGTAAGGTGTTATGGAAAAACCTGAGTAACTTTTTGGCCAAGCCAATATAAATATTTCTACATGTAACCATCTGTATCAATATTAAGTTTTACATGGTCTCTCCCTAACGATGTCTCCAACTCTAATCCATTACTGCATGGATTATCCTAGCCTCTTCCCCTTGTTTACCTATTAACTTCTATTCCAACAGAGAGAAACCTGGCTTCGACCATCTGCCACCATTTACTTCATTGTTCAATTCCAGTAAACATGTATAACAATATCAGGACTGTTACCCATTACCACCTGGATAACTACTTTGTCATCAGAGCATGGCACAATGCCATGCATTTGAAACTGATGTATGAAAACTATAATCCTCAAATGATCTCTCCAGGCTTTGGTGTGTTGATCTCTTCCTGTTGATTTCCGCCTTTGGTTTACTTTTAAAATGAAGAAAAGTCACAGGCCAGAAGTTACCTAGAAAAGGCTTAAGAATGAGTGAAAATGAAATCCACAAATACAAATAGAGGATGGGTATGGCAGGGCTGAGAGAGGAGTCAGTGCAATTTCAGACGCAGTTTTGCCATGCCCAGGACAGATAGGAGCATTCCTCACTGATGAACAGAGGACAGAGCCGACACTGATTGACACACTATCTGAAAGCTGGTGACCGGCAAGAGCTGCTCATTGCTTCCTCTCTTGGATATCTGGCCTTCATAAAGAAGCTTGACCCTTATGACTGCTTGTTGTTGTTTAGTCTCTAAGTCATGTCTGACTCTTTTGCGGCCCCATGGACTGTAGCCCACCAGGCTTCTCTGTCCATGGGATTCTCCAAGCGAGAATATTGGAGTGGGTTGCCATTTCCTCCTGCAGGGTGTCTTCCTGACCCAGGTATCAAACCCACGTCTTGTGTCTCCTGCATTGGCAGGTGCGTTCTGTACCACCGAGCCACCAGGGAAGCCCATCACTTGGATTGCTAGGTGAAAGTAAATGTAGATGCCAAAACTAAAGGCTGTTGGTTTTCTAATAGACTTGATTTTTCAGAATAGCTTTAGGTTCACAGCAGAATTGTGTACAAAGTACACAGAGTCTCCGTATGCCTCTTGCCCCACCTCCCCCACGACCTCTCTCACTGCCACCATGGGGCACCCCAGTTACATATTTGCTCAAATCAATGAACTGGCACAGTGTTAACTACTCAAAGTTCATAGTTTACATTAGGGTTCCCTCACCCTGTTGTGCATTCTGTGGGTTTTAACAAACACATGATGCCATGTGTCTACCATTATAATACCATCCAGAGCAGTTTCATTACCCTAAAGCCCCTCTGGGTTCTGCTTATTCATCTCTACTTCCCCTTTAACACCTAGCAACCACGGATGTTTTTCTGTGCCCATAGGTTTGCCTTTTCCAGAATGTCATACAGCTGGAATCACACAGTCTGTAGCCTTTTCAGATTGGCTTCTTTCACTTCAAAATATACATTTACATTTTCTGCATGTTTTTCACTTTTTGCCTCTGTTGATTTCCGCCTTTGGTTTACTTTTAAAATGAAGAAAAGTCACAGGCCAGAAGTTACCTAGAAAAGGCTTAAGAATGAGTGAAAATGAAATCCACAAATACAAATAGAGGATGGGTATGGCAGGGCTGAGAGAGGAGTCAGTGCAATTTCAGACGCAGTTTTGCCATGCCCAGGACAGATAGGAGCATTCCTCACTGATGAACAGAGGACAGAGCCGACACTGATTGACACACTATCTGAAAGCTGGTGACCGGCAAGAGCTGCTCATTGCTTCCTCTCTTGGATATCTGGCCTTCATAAAGAAGCTTGACCCTTATGACTGCTTGTTGTTGTTTAGTCTCTAAGTCATGTCTGACTCTTTTGCGGCCCCATGGACTGTAGCCCACCAGGCTTCTCTGTCCATGGGATTCTCCAGGCAAGAATATTGGAGTGGGTTGCCATTTCCTCCTGCAGGGTGTCTTCCTGACCCAGGTATCAAACCCACGTCTTGTGTCTCCTGCATTGGCAGGTGCGTTCTGTACCACCGAGCCACCAGGGAAGCCCATCACTTGGATTGCTAGGTGAAAGTAAATGTAGATGCCAAAACTAAAGGCTGTTGGTTTTCTAATAGACTTGATTTTTCAGAATAGCTTTAGGTTCACAGCAGAATTGTGTACAAAGTACACAGAGTCTCCGTATGCCTCTTGCCCCACCTCCCCCACGACCTCTCTCACTGCCACCATGGGGCACCCCAGTTACATATTTGCTCAAATCAATGAACTGGCACAGTGTTAACTACTCAAAGTTCATAGTTTACATTAGGGTTCCCTCACCCTGTTGTGCATTCTGTGGGTTTTAACAAACACATGATGCCATGTGTCTACCATTATAATACCATCCAGAGCAGTTTCATTACCCTAAAGCCCCTCTGGGTTCTGCTTATTCATCTCTACTTCCCCTTTAACACCTAGCAACCACGGATGTTTTTCTGTGCCCATAGGTTTGCCTTTTCCAGAATGTCATACAGCTGGAATCACACAGTCTGTAGCCTTTTCAGATTGGCTTCTTTCACTTCAAAATATACATTTACATTTTCTGCATGTTTTTTCAAGGCTTGATAGCTCATGTCTTCTTAGAACTGAATAATATTTCATTTTGTGGACGTAACACAGTTATTTATCCATTCACCTGCTGAAGGGCATCTTGGTTGAGTTCAGGTTTTAAGAATGGTGAATAAAGCTACTATAAATATCTGTGTGCAGGGTTTTATGTGGACATAATTTTTCCAACTCATTTGGGTAAACTAAGGAGCACAATTGCTAGATTGTATGGTAAGAGTATGCTTGGTTTTATGAAAAACAAACAAACAAACCAACAAAAACCTGCCAAAGTGTCTTCAAAAGTGGATATAACATTTTCTGTGCTTCCACTAACAGTGAATAGGGTTACTTTCGCAGTACTCAATGCTATCAGTGTTCTGGATTGTCATATTGTAATAGGTCTGTGTCATAATTTGCTTTAGTGTGCAATTCACTAATAACAAATAACACAGAACATCTTTCCCTATGCTTATTTGCCATCTGTACATCTTTTTCAGTGTGTGATGTCTGTTCAGATCTTTTACTCATTTTTTAACTGAGTCTTTTTCATAATAGAGTTTTGAGAGATCTGTTTATATTTTGTATAAGAATCCTCTGTCAGATACATATTTTGCAAATATTTTTTCCCAGTCTGTATCATATCTTCTTATTCTCTTAAAAGTCTGTCCCAGACGATACTTTTTAAGTCCAAGTTACCAATTTTTTTCTTTCATGGATCATGTCTTTGAGGTTGTAACTAAAACGTCATCATCAGACTAAAGCCATCTAGATTTTCTCCTGTGTTGCCTTCTAGGGGTTGTTTCATTTTGTCTTACATTTAGGTCTATGACTCACTTTATGTGAAATTCTGCAAAAACTGTATGATCTGTGTCTAAATTCCTCATATGTCCTGTTGTCCTAGCACCATTTTTGAAAAAGAATATCTTTTCTTCATTGTGCTGTTTTTGCTCCTTTGTCAAAGATCGGCTGACTGTATTTATCTGGGACTCCTTGGGCTCTGCATTCTGTTCCATTGGTTTATAGCATTCACTAAAGATTCATTTCCCCCGAATTTTCTGCATGTTTTTCAAGGCTTGAGCCTTTTCAGATTGGCTTCTTTCACTTCAAAATATACATTTACATTTTCTGCATGTTTTTTCAAGGCTTGATAGCTCATGTCTTCTTAGAACTGAATAATATTTCATTTTGTGGACGTAACACAGTTATTTATCCATTCACCTGCTGAAGGGCATCTTGGTTGAGTTCAGGTTTTAAGAATGGTGAATAAAGCTACTATAAATATCTGTGTGCAGGGTTTTATGTGGACATAATTTTTCCAACTCATTTGGGTAAACTAAGGAGCACAATTGCTAGATTGTATGGTAAGAGTATGCTTGGTTTTATGAAAAACAAACAAACAAACCAACAAAAACCTGCCAAAGTGTCTTCAAAAGTGGATATAACATTTTCTGTGCTTCCACTAACAGTGAATAGGGTTACTTTCGCAGTACTCAATGCTATCAGTGTTCTGGATTGTCATATTGTAATAGGTCTGTGTCATAATTTGCTTTAGTGTGCAATTCACTAATAACAAATAACACAGAACATCTTTCCCTATGCTTATTTGCCATCTGTACATCTTTTTCAGTGTGTGATGTCTGTTCAGATCTTTTACTCATTTTTTAACTGAGTCTTTTTCATAATAGAGTTTTGAGAGATCTGTTTATATTTTGTATAAGAATCCTCTGTCAGATACATATTTTGCAAATATTTTTTCCCAGTCTGTATCATATCTTCTTATTCTCTTAAAAGTCTGTCCCAGACGATACTTTTTAAGTCCAAGTTACCAATTTTTTTCTTTCATGGATCATGTCTTTGAGGTTGTAACTAAAACGTCATCATCAGACTAAAGCCATCTAGATTTTCTCCTGTGTTGCCTTCTAGGAGTTTTTTCATTTTGTCTTACATTTAGGTCTATGACTCACTTTATGTGAAATTCTGCAAAAACTGTATGATCTGTGTCTAAATTCCTCATATGTCCTGTTGTCCTAGCACCATTTTTGAAAAAGAATATCTTTTCTTCATTGTGCTGTTTTTGCTCCTTTGTCAAAGATCGGCTGACTGTATTTATCTGGGACTCCTTGGGCTCTGCATTCTGTTCCATTGGTTTATGTGCTTATTGTCTCTTCACCAATACCAAAATGTTGCATGGAGTCTGGAAGTTGGGTGGTGTTGGTCTTCCAGCTTTGTTCTTCTCCTTCAACATAGGCTCATCTTAAACTAGTTTCTTACTAATGTAGAGCAAAGGCACTCAATTCTAGCTTCTTTTTCTCTCTCCTAGCTTTGATCTTTCCATAGTTCTCACCTTGGAAATAGCAGGCAAAATGGCATCTGTGTTTTCTGTCTCTCTCTTTTTTTTTTTACCTTAAAGAAATTTGTTATCAGAGGGTTTCTTATTAATTTTCTGTCTCCTGAGTGAGGAAGAAGTGGTCTTTCTATCTAACTGAATGACTGGGGCTGGGGGTTGGGAGGAGGACTTCTAGATGCTTCTGGAATTATTCCAGACACTCTTTTCCTGGAAGACACGTGGCAAACAAGTCATCATTCACCAATGAGGCTTGGTTCATTCTTGGGCCAGACCCTTTCCTGTGACTGTGAGGAAGGGGACAAGTAGTTTTAAACAGTGACTTATGAAAAGCCCTTTTTTCAATCTAGGGTTCAAAAATAAGGAGACACTACAGCAAAAAGATTTCACACACACTGCAAATCCTAGCTTTTCTAAAGTATATTTTTCTAATGTTGATCATATAGGAAACAATAAAATGGTTTTTAAAATATAAGTATAACATATGTATGTTCTGATTAAAAAAATAATCATTCACATATTTAGTAGTGTTCAAAATAGAATGAAGAAAGTGACTCAAAATGCTTGAGGCTAAATTATATACTTCAGATTGTCTTTTGTAGTATAAATGTAATTCATTTAATAGTTCATATTTTGGAAAACATTAGTGTTGCCTTCTAGGAGTTTTTCATTTTGTCTTACATTTAGGTCTATGACTCACTTTATGTGAAATTCTGCAAAAACTGTATGATCTGTGTCTAAATTCCTCATATGTCCTGTTGTCCTAGCACCATTTTTGAAAAAGAATATCTTTTCTTCATTGTGCTGTTTTTGCTCCTTTGTCAAAGATCGGCTGACTGTATTTATCTGGGACTCCTTGGGCTCTGCATTCTGTTCCATTGGTTTATGTGCTTATTGTCTCTTCACCAATACCAAAATGTTGCATGGAGTCTGGAAGTTGGGTGGTGTTGGTCTTCCAGCTTTGTTCTTCTCCTTCAACATAGGCTCATCTTAAACTAGTTTCTTACTAATGTAGAGCAAAGGCACTCAATTCTAGCTTCTTTTTCTCTCTCCTAGCTTTGATCTTTCCATAGTTCTCACCTTGGAAATAGCAGGCAAAATGGCATCTGTGTTTTCTGTCTCTCTCTCTCTCTTTTTTTTTTACCTTAAAGAAATTTGTTATCAGAGGGTTTCTTATTAATTTTCTGTCTCCTGAGTGAGGAAGAAGTGGTCTTTCTATCTAACTGAATGACTGGGGCTGGGGGTTGGGAGGAGGACTTCTAGATGCTTCTGGAATTATTCCAGACACTCTTTTCCTGGAAGACACGTGGCAAACAAGTCATCATTCACCAATGAGGCTTGGTTCATTCTTGGGCCAGACCCTTTCCTGTGACTGTGAGGAAGGGGACAAGTAGTTTTAAACAGTGACTTATGAAAAGCCCTTTTTTCAATCTAGGGTTCAAAAATAAGGAGACACTACAGCAAAAAGATTTCACACACACTGCAAATCCTAGCTTTTCTAAAGTATATTTTTCTAATGTTGATCATATAGGAAACAATAAAATGGTTTTTAAAATATAAGTATAACATATGTATGTTCTGATTAAAAAAATAATCATTCACATATTTAGTAGTGTTCAAAATAGAATGAAGAAAGTGACTCAAAATGCTTGAGGCTAAATTATATACTTCAGATTGTCTTTTGTAGTATAAATGTAATTCATTTAATAGTTCATATTTTGGAAAACATTATTGTGGATGATTTTAGACTGTTATAAAATTTTTAAATATGCAACATAAGAAATTTTCATTCTTGTTGATTCTGTCAGATAAAATTGGATACTTCAGATATATGCATAATTTCCCTCATGAAAAAGAATACAAGTTGTTTTGTTTAAGTAATATACAATTAAGAAAGTCACTCATATTTTATTTAAAATGAATAGTGTACTTCTAGGTATGAAAAGCTACTGAAATAAGAAAGGTAAGAAATGTTGTGCTTCATTTTCTAGAATATCTGGAATACCCTATTTTGGATATTCTAGAAAATAAAGAATATTTCAGGGATATTTATAAGGTCCCCACAAGTGATCCTGTGGATGACATATTTGGAAATGAGGTATTTATCTACTGAAAGATACTTTAAAGAATCTAATTACAAATAGTGAAGAAGATCAGATAAAACGACTCTTGAAGGGCAGTCATCAACAACTACAAAGTCACTCAGGATGATCTTTAAACATTGGCAAAAGATGCACTTGCTACTTTTCACACAACTGGTTAGTATTATTTGGAAAATTTCACCTCCCAATACTTTCTGAGTCATGACCCTCACCTGTACTTATTTTGATTTAATAAAAAGGGAGTTTGGACATAGAGACACACAGGCATAGGGAAGGTGACATGAGGAAACACAGGGGTCTGTTCCATGGAGAGGCAAGATTGTAGTGGCCCCTGTGCATAGCCTCTGGAATGCCAAAGACTGCCAGCCAGCCAACTGAAGCTGGGAACAGTAAAAAAGCAACTCAGCTACAAATTTCAAAGGGAATATGACCCTGCTAACATCTTGATTCCAAACGTCTAGCCTCAGAACTATGAGACAATAAACTTCTGTTTCTTTAAGCCAGTCAGGCAGTTAATGGTACCCTGTAACCCTAGTAAATGAATACAATTCTTTTCCTAACTTCTCATTTCTGTTGAAAAGGCTATTATGTCTGTTCTTTCACACACTGCAAATCCTAGCTAAAAAGGAAAACAATAAAATGGTTTTAAAATATAAGTATAACATATGTATGTTCTGATTAAAATAATCATTCACATATTTAGTAGTGTTCAAAATAGAATGAAGAAAGTGACTCAAAATGCTTGAGGCTAAATTATATACTTCAGATTGTCTTTTGTAGTATAAATGTAATTCATTTAATAGTTCATATTTTGGAAAACATTATTGTGGATGATTTTAGACTGTTATAAAATTTTTAAATATGCAACATAAGAAATTTTCATTCTTGTTGATTCTGTCAGATAAAATTGGATACTTCAGATATATGCATAATTTCCCTCATGAAAAAGAATACAAGTTGTTTTGTTTAAGTAATATACAATTAAGAAAGTCACTCATATTTTATTTAAAATGAATAGTGTACTTCTAGGTATGAAAAGCTACTGAAATAAGAAAGGTAAGAAATGTTGTGCTTCATTTTCTAGAATATCTGGAATACCCTATTTTGGATATTCTAGAAAATAAAGAATATTTCAGGGATATTTATAAGGTCCCCACAAGTGATCCTGTGGATGACATATTTGGAAATGAGGTATTTATCTACTGAAAGATACTTTAAAGAATCTAATTACAAATAGTGAAGAAGATCAGATAAAACGACTCTTGAAGGGCAGTCATCAACAACTACAAAGTCACTCAGGATGATCTTTAAACATTGGCAAAAGATGCACTTGCTACTTTTCACACAACTGGTTAGTATTATTTGGAAAATTTCACCTCCCAATACTTTCTGAGTCATGACCCTCACCTGTACTTATTTTGATTTAATAAAAAGGGAGTTTGGACATAGAGACACACAGGCATAGGGAAGGTGACATGAGGAAACACAGGGGTCTGTTCCATGGAGAGGCAAGATTGTAGTGGCCCTGTGCATAGCCTCTGGAATGCCAAAGACTGCCAGCCAGCCAACTGAAGCTGGGAACAGTAAAAAAGCAACTCAGCTACAAATTTCAAAGGGAATATGACCCTGCTAACATCTTGATTCCAAACGTCTAGCCTCAGAACTATGAGACAATAAACTTCTGTTTCTTTAAGCCAGTCAGGCAGTTAATGGTACCCTGTAACCCTAGTAAATGAATACAATTCTTTTCCTAACTTCTCATTTCTGTTGAAAAGGCTATTATGTCTGTTCTTTGAGGGTGCTGTATCATTTCTCTTGGTTTTTTTAAGACTTTCCTTTTGTCTTTGGTTTTCAACAATTTGACTCTAATGTGCCTACATGTGGTCCTCTTTGCATACGTCTCTTTGACCTATGATGATGAAATTCACAGGTTTAGAAATATCTGTCCAAATGTCTTTTCTAATAATATTTTCCACATTTTTCTCTTTCATTTCTATATGAGATTCCAAACACATATTAGTCTTATTTATCAACTTCCATATAGCTCATATCTTTTTCTGTGTTTTAATTTTTTTTTCTCTCAATACTGCAAACTGCGTATTTCCTATAGTTATATCTTCCAACTCACTAATCCTCTCTCTCTCTCTCTCTCTTCTGTTAAAGCTGTAATTTGAATTGTTAATTTTAGATTATTATATTTTTAGTTCTGGGCTTTTTCATTTGATTCTTTACTATATACTCCAATCCTCTAGTGATAGCTACTATAGTTCCAAAAATGCCATCACTGAATATATTGATCATAGTTATTTGAAAGTCTGGTTAAAATAAAAATTTCAGTATCTGAACCATCATAGATCTGTTTTATTGGGTAAATTTTCTATTGGCTTTCTGTCATTTGGTCTCATTTACTGGCAAGCCTGGTAATTTCAGATTGTCTGCCAGACCTTGTATATGAAAAGTTATAGGTGCTCTGGTTGAAGTTATCTTTCTCCAGAGAGGAGTTAGTCACCTTCTGGCAGCAAATAGATATGAGAAAAGCATTTGAATACAATCAGGCATTAAGATTACTCAAGGCTATGTTTCAGCTCTGTGATGTTTTGCTATTTCTAATTTACTCTTACTCCTATAGTAGGAAGGTGACATGAGGAACAGTCTGTTCCAAAGCGATAGCCTCTGGAATGCCAAAGACTGCCAGCCAGCCAACTGAAGCTGGGAACAGTAAAAAAGCAACTCAGCTACAAATTTCAAAGGGAATATGACCCTGCTAACATCTTGATTCCAAACGTCTAGCCTCAGAACTATGAGACAATAAACTTCTGTTTCTTTAAGCCAGTCAGGCAGTTAATGGTACCCTGTAACCCTAGTAAATGAATACAATTCTTTTCCTAACTTCTCATTTCTGTTGAAAAGGCTATTATGTCTGTTCTTTGAGGGTGCTGTATCATTTCTCTTGGTTTTTTTAAGACTTTCCTTTTGTCTTTGGTTTTCAACAATTTGACTCTAATGTGCCTACATGTGGTCCTCTTTGCATACGTCTCTTTGACCTATGATGATGAAATTCACAGGTTTAGAAATATCTGTCCAAATGTCTTTTCTAATAATATTTTCCACATTTTTCTCTTTCATTTCTATATGAGATTCCAAACACATATTAGTCTTATTTATCAACTTCCATATAGCTCATATCTTTTTCTGTGTTTTAATTTTTTTTTCTCTCAATACTGCAAACTGCGTATTTCCTATAGTTATATCTTCCAACTCACTAATCCTCTCTCTCTCTCTCTCTCTTCTGTTAAAGCTGTAATTTGAATTGTTAATTTTAGATTATTATATTTTTAGTTCTGGGCTTTTTCATTTGATTCTTTACTATATACTCCAATCCTCTAGTGATAGCTACTATAGTTCCAAAAATGCCATCACTGAATATATTGATCATAGTTATTTGAAAGTCTGGTTAAAATAAAAATTTCAGTATCTGAACCATCATAGATCTGTTTTATTGGGTAAATTTTCTATTGGCTTTCTGTCATTTGGTCTCATTTACTGGCAAGCCTGGTAATTTCAGATTGTCTGCCAGACCTTGTATATGAAAAGTTATAGGTGCTCTGGTTGAAGTTATCTTTCTCCAGAGAGGAGTTAGTCACCTTCTGGCAGCAAATAGATATGAGAAAAGCATTTGAATACAATCAGGCATTAAGATTACTCAAGGCTATGTTTCAGCTCTGTGATGTTTTGCTATTTCTAATTTACTCTTACTCCTATAGTATAGCCCTCCAGAGGTCTCAACTGAAAGCCTGAGATTTCACTAAAACCTTCATGAGGAAATTTCAGTTCCAAGTTCTTTCTCTCCAGAATTGAAAGTCAGTCAACTCTTCAATTTGCTTCTTAGCTTCTTATCAGTTGGTTTTTCTCAATGTTTTGACCTCTTGCCCCAGGACTAGAGAGTAAGGAACTGGCAAATCTTTCCAGAGAAAACTGAATACAGAATTGAATGCTTCTTTTTCTTCCAGGGCCTTTAATTTCTTGAACATCGGAGCCTGTTTGTGTCTCTCTAGGCTAGTGAGCCTACCATAGACACTAGGATTTCTACTTAGGTTCTAGGCTTCTCCATATACATGAACAAGTGGGAAACATTTGTTGAATATAGGACTCCACTGAGTGACACTTTATTTTCTCTAGTATCTTAGCCCATAAGATCTGTTATCCTTCGTTGATCTCCAGTGTTTTCAAATAGTTGTCTTGTTAAATATATTTATTATATTCCAATTTTATCTGTTGTTCTCTAGGAGATTTTTTTCCATGACACAAACTATTATTTTGAATGCAGAAATGCATTTTAAAAATATGTGTATTTTATCTATTTTATTTTCTTTATATCTTTCCACCACTTCCATCATTTTCCTTATGTTCTTTATTCTTTTAGCAAATAAAATGATTTATTATAGAAGTACAGGATTGAAGTGATGATATATTAATACACACCCAAAAAAGAGGAATAGCCAGAATTGTTGAATAAACTTAGAAAGAAAGCCATCTTTCTTACTCTACAATTTATCTACTCTGTTCCATACATCCTCAGTCTCCAAGCAACACATAGTCTGGTTAAAATAAAAATTTCAGTATCTGAACCATCATAGATCTGTTTTATTGGGTAAATTTTCTATTGGCTTTCTGTCATTTGGTCTCATTTACTGGCAAGCCTGGTAATTTCAGATTGTCTGCCAGACCTTGTATATGAAAAGTTATAGGTGCTCTGGTTGAAGTTATCTTTCTCCAGAGAGGAGTTAGTCACCTTCTGGCAGCAAATAGATATGAGAAAAGCATTTGAATACAATCAGGCATTAAGATTACTCAAGGCTATGTTTCAGCTCTGTGATGTTTTGCTATTTCTAATTTACTCTTACTCCTATAGTATAGCCCTCCAGAGGTCTCAACTGAAAGCCTGAGATTTCACTAAAACCTTCATGAGGAAATTTCAGTTCCAAGTTCTTTCTCTCCAGAATTGAAAGTCAGTCAACTCTTCAATTTGCTTCTTAGCTTCTTATCAGTTGGTTTTTCTCAATGTTTTGACCTCTTGCCCCAGGACTAGAGAGTAAGGAACTGGCAAATCTTTCCAGAGAAAACTGAATACAGAATTGAATGCTTCTTTTTCTTCCAGGGCCTTTAATTTCTTGAACATCGGAGCCTGTTTGTGTCTCTCTAGGCTAGTGAGCCTACCATAGACACTAGGATTTCTACTTAGGTTCTAGGCTTCTCCATATACATGAACAAGTGGGAAACATTTGTTGAATATAGGACTCCACTGAGTGACACTTTATTTTCTCTAGTATCTTAGCCCATAAGATCTGTTATCCTTCGTTGATCTCCAGTGTTTTCAAATAGTTGTCTTGTTAAATATATTTATTATATTCCAATTTTATCTGTTGTTCTCTAGGAGATTTTTTTCCATGACACAAACTATTATTTTGAATGCAGAAATGCATTTTAAAAATATGTGTATTTTATCTATTTTATTTTCTTTATATCTTTCCACCACTTCCATCATTTTCCTTATGTTCTTTATTCTTTTAGCAAATAAAATGATTTATTATAGAAGTACAGGATTGAAGTGATGATATATTAATACACACCCAAAAAAGAGGAATAGCCAGAATTGTTGAATAAACTTAGAAAGAAAGCCATCTTTCTTACTCTACAATTTATCTACTCTGTTCCATACATCCTCAGTCACCAAGCAACACTTTTTGGACTGAACTGGATATAAAATCCAGTGTTGGTACCACTTTCAAACTTTCTGTCTCCATCTTTTACTTCACTTCCCTCTTTAGGCTTCCTATTCATCACTAGAAGCAATTTACTTCTAATGTGTGTGCTAAGTTGCTTCAGTTGTGTCCAAATCTTTGCAACCCCATCGACTGTAGCCTGTCAGGTTCCTCTCTCTCTGTGGTATTCTCCAGGCAAAAATACTGGAGTGGACTGTCATGCCCTCCTCCAGGGGATCTTCCTGACCCAGGAATTGAATCTGTGTCTCTTATGTCTCCTGCATTGGCAGGTGGGTTCTTTTCCACTAGCGCCACCTGGGAAATCCTTCACTTCAAATATGTTCAACAATTTTTCTCTATTAGTGGTTGACCATAGTTCTAGTTTTTCTTATCTGTCCCTGACTACCCTAGTAGTACCCCATTACCCTAAAATTACTAATATATTGCTATTATTGGCAATATATAGCTTTAAGAACCTTATCAATCATGTTTACTCCTTCTGTACTTAGAATAATTCCTGCTTCAGTGTAGAGGGGCCCTGAATACTTATAGAATAAATAAATTTGTGAAAGGGCTCTTAAATTCCCTCCAAAGTTCCAAAAAGTTCTAATTCATCTATATTTTGCTGAAATAAAATCTAATTTATCAAGTATTAGCATTTGTACTAAACATGATTTATTGTTCAGCTTTATGTTCTGATTTTATATATAGTACAGCCAATTCTATCTTATGGCAAGTCAAAAGCAACTCTATTATATACTAGATCAAATAGGCTTTATGAGCCTTCCAGGGAGTCTAAAACTATATTTATTACATTGTTTTTGTATGAAAATATGATCTGTGGTCCAAGTAACAAAAATTTACTTTCCAACAAACTTTGAGTTATTTTAATGCAACCGAAATGCATTTTAAAAGATTTTATCTATTTTATTTTCTTTATATCTTTCCACCACTTCCATCATTTTCCTTATGTTCTTTATTCTTTTAGCAAATAAAATGATTTATTATAGAAGTACAGGATTGAAGTGATGATATATTAATACACACCCAAAAAAGAGGAATAGCCAGAATTGTTGAATAAACTTAGAAAGAAAGCCATCTTTCTTACTCTACAATTTATCTACTCTGTTCCATACATCCTCAGTCACCAAGCAACACTTTTTGGACTGAACTGGATATAAAATCCAGTGTTGGTACCACTTTCAAACTTTCTGTCTCCATCTTTTACTTCACTTCCCTCTTTAGGCTTCCTATTCATCACTAGAAGCAATTTACTTCTAATGTGTGTGCTAAGTTGCTTCAGTTGTGTCCAAATCTTTGCAACCCCATCGACTGTAGCCTGTCAGGTTCCTCTCTCTCTGTGGTATTCTCCAGGCAAAAATACTGGAGTGGACTGTCATGCCCTCCTCCAGGGGATCTTCCTGACCCAGGAATTGAATCTGTGTCTCTTATGTCTCCTGCATTGGCAGGTGGGTTCTTTACCACTAGCGCCACCTGGGAAATCCTTCACTTCAAATATGTTCAACAATTTTTCTCTATTAGTGGTTGACCATAGTTCTAGTTTTTCTTATCTGTCCCTGACTACCCTAGTAGTACCCCATTACCCTAAAATTACTAATATATTGCTATTATTGGCAATATATAGCTTTAAGAACCTTATCAATCATGTTTACTCCTTCTGTACTTAGAATAATTCCTGCTTCAGTGTAGAGGGGCCCTGAATACTTATAGAATAAATAAATTTGTGAAAGGGCTCTTAAATTCCCTCCAAAGTTCCAAAAAGTTCTAATTCATCTATATTTTGCTGAAATAAAATCTAATTTATCAAGTATTAGCATTTGTACTAAACATGATTTATTGTTCAGCTTTATGTTCTGATTTTATATATAGTACAGCCAATTCTATCTTATGGCAAGTCAAAAGCAACTCTATTATATACTAGATCAAATAGGCTTTATGAGCCTTCCAGGGAGTCTAAAACTATATTTATTACATTGTTTTTGTATGAAAATATGATCTGTGGTCCAAGTAACAAAAATTTACTTTCCAACAAACTTTGAGTTCAAAAGTAATCTTTGCACTGATGGCAGTCCATATTGAGTTTTGAGTATTCATCAAGTCTCTGAGTCAGAAAGCAAGTTCCTCTAAGAACATCTGAATATCCATGTAGTAATCACAGTAAGTCCTGTTTTCAGAATAGGGATGATGTAGAAAACAATTATGTAAATATAATTTCTTTATGAAACAAGGACAGTATCTGGTACATAACTACAGCCTTGTGTTAGCTACATTCTGTGTTTGACATTGGATTTGAGTGAAGTGTGTTGATCAGGAAGATAGCCCTTAACTGGATTCTCTATTTACCTACAGACACTGTAAAAATGGCATTAAAAAAGAAGATATTCATTGGTATGTATTTGGCGATTATTCCAAAAATTTTAGGGATAAATCCTGTTCAGTTTCTAAAATTCAGCTCAGAGAAAATGTAGAGAGAGCATTCTCTTCTATAATAAAATAATGCTTTGTTTCATTTTGTATTCATATTTTTCTTTGATACCTATTTAACTAGTTTATGACATTAATAGACAGCTATATTCTGTGCTATTTAGTCTAACTATTTCTACTTAAGTCATTATTTTATATGTGTTTTACATTTTAATGAAAAGAAATTTACCATGCTTTTATCTGCCCAGAAATCAAAATACAACTTACTCAAACACAGATAATATCCTAATTTCAGTATTAATATTCACAAATTTAAAGAAATTTCATGCAATCTGTCCCTGACTACCCTAGTAGTACCCCATTACCCTAAAATTACTAATATATTGCTATTATTGGCAATATATAGCTTTAAGAACCTTATCAATCATGTTTACTCCTTCTGTACTTAGAATAATTCCTGCTTCAGTGTAGAGGGGCCCTGAATACTTATTAAATAAATAAATTTGTGAAAGGGCTCTTAAATTCCTCAAAGTTCCAAAAGTTCTAATTCATCTATATTTTGCTGAAATAAAATCTAATTTATCAAGTATTAGCATTTGTACTAAACATGATTTATTGTTCAGCTTTATGTTCTGATTTTATATATAGTACAGCCAATTCTATCTTATGGCAAGTCAAAAGCAACTCTATTATATACTAGATCAAATAGGCTTTATGAGCCTTCCAGGGAGTCTAAAACTATATTTATTACATTGTTTTTGTATGAAAATATGATCTGTGGTCCAAGTAACAAAAATTTACTTTCCAACAAACTTTGAGTTCAAAAGTAATCTTTGCACTGATGGCAGTCCATATTGAGTTTTGAGTATTCATCAAGTCTCTGAGTCAGAAAGCAAGTTCCTCTAAGAACATCTGAATATCCATGTAGTAATCACAGTAAGTCCTGTTTTCAGAATAGGGATGATGTAGAAAACAATTATGTAAATATAATTTCTTTATGAAACAAGGACAGTATCTGGTACATAACTACAGCCTTGTGTTAGCTACATTCTGTGTTTGACATTGGATTTGAGTGAAGTGTGTTGATCAGGAAGATAGCCCTTAACTGGATTCTCTATTTACCTACAGACACTGTAAAAATGGCATTAAAAAAGAAGATATTCATTGGTATGTATTTGGCGATTATTCCAAAAATTTTAGGGATAAATCCTGTTCAGTTTCTAAAATTCAGCTCAGAGAAAATGTAGAGAGAGCATTCTCTTCTATAATAAAATAATGCTTTGTTTCATTTTGTATTCATATTTTTCTTTGATACCTATTTAACTAGTTTATGACATTAATAGACAGCTATATTCTGTGCTATTTAGTCTAACTATTTCTACTTAAGTCATTATTTTATATGTGTTTTACATTTTAATGAAAAGAAATTTACCATGCTTTTATCTGCCCAGAAATCAAAATACAACTTACTCAAACACAGATAATATCCTAATTTCAGTATTAATATTCACAAAGTGTTGTTTCAATAAAAATTATATACATTTAACAACTCCCAGGAAAGAACTAAAAATTCCTTCAAGTCCATGTATCAGCAGAAGTCAATTTATACTTGTTATTCTTTTTTTTAAATTGGGGTATAATTGACATACAACAGTATACTAGTTTCAGGTGTACAACATATATGATTATTTGATATTTGTATCAATTGTGAAATGATCACAGTAAGTCTAGTTAACATCCATCACTGTATATGGGTCTTTCCTGGTGGCTTAGGTAGTAAGTAATCTGCCTGCAGTTTGTCAGGAAGATCCCCTGTAGAAGGGAATGGCTACCTACTTCAGTACTCTTGCCTGGAGAATTCCATGAACAGAGGAGTCTGGTGGGCTACAGTTCACAGGGTCACAAAGAGTCAGACACAACTGAATGACTACCGCTTTCACCTTACATAGTTACAGGATTTGTTTCTCTTATGATGAGAACTTTCAGGATTTACTCTCTTAGCAACTTCCCATATGCAACGTGCTAACTATAGTTACCACGCTGTACATTATATCCTCATGACTTACGTATTTTATATGTTTTCAACTCCATTACCCATTTTGCCCACCTCTCACTCTCTACCTTGGGCAACTACTGGTATGTAGCCTGTACCTATAAGCAATGTTTCTAATTTCACATATAAGGAGATTGTATGGTATTTATTGTTCTGACTTTTCACATAGCATAATGCCTTCAGGTTCTATCCATGTAGATGCAAATAGTAAGATTTCATTCTGTTTATAGCTGAGTAATATTCAATTGTGTGCATACCATATTTTCTTTATCTACTCATCAATCAATGGACAATTAGGGTGTTTCCACAGCTTGAATATTGTAAATAATGCTGCATTAAAAAAAATATATTTTTTTCCAAAAATTTTAGGGATAAATCCTGTTCAGTTTGTAAAAATCAGCTCAGAGAAAAGGTAGAGAGAGCATTCTCTTCTATAATAAAATAATGCTTTGTTTCATTTTGTATTCATATTTTTCTTTGATACCTATTTAACTAGTTTATGACATTAATAGACAGCTATATTCTGTGCTATTTAGTCTAACTATTTCTACTTAAGTCATTATTTTATATGTGTTTTACATTTTAATGAAAAGAAATTTACCATGCTTTTATCTGCCCAGAAATCAAAATACAACTTACTCAAACACAGATAATATCCTAATTTCAGTATTAATATTCACAAAGTGTTGTTTCAATAAAAATTATATACATTTAACAACTCCCAGGAAAGAACTAAAAATTCCTTCAAGTCCATGTATCAGCAGAAGTCAATTTATACTTGTTATTCTTTTTAAATTGGGGTATAATTGACATACAACAGTATACTAGTTTCAGGTGTACAACATATATGATTATTTGATATTTGTATCAATTGTGAAATGATCACAGTAAGTCTAGTTAACATCCATCACTGTATATGGGTCTTTCCTGGTGGCTTAGGTAGTAAGTAATCTGCCTGCAGTTTGTCAGGAAGATCCCCTGTAGAAGGGAATGGCTACCTACTTCAGTACTCTTGCCTGGAGAATTCCATGAACAGAGGAGTCTGGTGGGCTACAGTTCACAGGGTCACAAAGAGTCAGACACAACTGAATGACTACCGCTTTCACCTTACATAGTTACAGGATTTGTTTCTCTTATGATGAGAACTTTCAGGATTTACTCTCTTAGCAACTTCCCATATGCAACGTGCTAACTATAGTTACCACGCTGTACATTATATCCTCATGACTTACGTATTTTATATGTTTTCAACTCCATTACCCATTTTGCCCACCTCTCACTCTCTACCTTGGGCAACTACTGGTATGTAGCCTGTACCTATAAGCAATGTTTCTAATTTCACATATAAGGAGATTGTATGGTATTTATTGTTCTGACTTTTCACATAGCATAATGCCTTCAGGTTCTATCCATGTAGATGCAAATAGTAAGATTTCATTCTGTTTTTATAGCTGAGTAATATTCAATTGTGTGCATACCATATTTTCTTTATCTACTCATCAATCAATGGACAATTAGGGTGTTTCCACAGCTTGAATATTGTAAATAATGCTGCAATGAACATGGGACTCAAATATCTTTCTGAGTTAGTGCTTTTGTTTTCTTTGGATAACTATCCAAAAGTGGAATTTCTAGATCATGTGGTAGCTCTATTTTTAATTTCTTAAGGAACCCCCACCCTGTGTTCCATAGTGTTGACACCAATTCACATTCCCACCAAACTTTACTCCACATCTTTGCCAACTCTTGTTCTCTCTTATCTTTTTGATAAGAGCTCTTCTAACAGGTGTGAAGTTATGTCTCATTGCGGTTTGGATTTGCATTTCCTTGAATACTAGTGACATTGAGCATCTTTACCTGAATCGGTCAGCCAATCACATAGTTCATTTAGAGAAAAGTCCATTCAGATTTTGTCCATTTTTTTAAGTCAGATTTTATTTAGAGGTTTTATTTTGGAAGGGTATTAAATTGAATGAGTCTTTTAAGATATATTTTGGATATTAGCTCCTTATCAGATAAATGCTATGCAGTTATTTTCTCCTATTCAACAGGCTGCCTTTTCACCTTTTAATGATTTCCTTTGCTGGGCAGGAATATATTTGCTATTCTTAACTGGCTGTTATGTTCTCTGAAGTTCAGCAAAACAATTTGACCTTTAAAAATATTGGAGAAGAGGGCTTCCCTGGTGGTCCACTGGGTAAGGACACCGCCTTGCAGTGCAAGGGGCGCCTGTTTGATCCCTGGCCTGGGAAGATCCCACGTGTCATGGAACGGTTGGACTGATATGCCAAACTACCGAGTTGGAGCTCTCGAGTACATGCGCCCAGAGCCAGTGCTCTGCGATGAGAGAGGCCACTGTGATGGGAGGCCCACACGGGACAAAGATCAAAGATGGATGAAAATAGATAAATGAAAGACCAATAGAAGTGCCCCCCGCAAAAAAAATTTTAAAAAAATATTGGAGAAGAAAGAAAAGGAGCTGAATCTGTGCTATAATAAATGAATACTGAAAATTAATATTGCATGTGTTAGGGGATGTGTGTGTATGTTTCTCACATTACCAAAAAATATTTTTACTCTGGGAAGCCTAATGTTAGGCACAGAACTTCTTATAACAGACTGTATTGGTCAACATGTCCCTGGAAGGTGTTTTGTATCTCAGAGGTAGCATAGGCACCATTAGACGTGGTGTCACTATGGTAACCACTCTCCTTTTTTTTTTTAAATTGAATATAAGTAGTCTTATAAAACCCACCAACCCACAACTTTTTGTTGCCTCAAGGGGGCTTTAACTTAACCACCTTCTCTTTGTCTTTATTTTTTTCAGTCTACAGGATTTGGATGCTTGGCTATACCTGTTTTATGAGCCTGATGTGTCTTAGAACTTAAATCCTTGGGTTGTTGATCACAGATCATCTCTAAACAGGAGCTCAATGTAGTTACACAATCAAGAAAAGAAGTCAAAATTTCAATTGCAAGAACAGATGCTCACTTCTACATGAGGCCAGATCTGCAATATTCAAACAGAATAAGACCTCAGTATTTGATCAGACTTCACCAGAACTTATATACATCTGGCACAGTGCAAAAAATAATCATTTTAGAAATGATCCTATTTTCCCTTCTGACTCAAACACACACCTCATAAACTATTGATGACTTAGTGCAAAGAATTTGAATGCGGCCAGATAAAATCTATTGAAATTTCTTCCCCACCTTCATTTGTGTCTTAGAAATAATCTTTATTTCCAGTTATTTTGCTAGTTATTTATGTTTATGTTGTTAGTAAATCTCTTTAAAAGCCAAATTGAACATATAAGAAGAGTTGCTAGTGCTCTATAGAAAAACGGGGCTCTTATAACTTCTATTTGTGGAAGTGAGAGTATCATGGTAAGGTAAAGAGGCAATTCCAATAATATTAATCTGGTGTCAGCAATGTTCCTCTAATGCTTTTCTATTTATTATTTTATTGAGGTATAGGAGATATAAACTGAGGAGCATCAAGTTCACTAATCTTTATGCAGTTTGATGAATTTCTAAAAGTGTATGCATCTAAGCAACAACTAACAGGATTAAAATATAGAACATTTTCCACCCCTCAAAGGTGACTTTAGGCCCCTTTCTAGTCATAACTCCATCTCCAAAATGGTAACTTCCACTTCTATCACTACTGATTACTTTTGTTAGTTTCTGAACAAAATTTGTATGCAATCTTACAGTGTGTATTATTTTGTGTTTGGCCTTTTTATCATGTTTGCCAGTAGTTCATTCTGCTTTCACTGCTGTGTGATATTTAATATATTACTTCAGTTATGTATCACAATTTAGACATTTTCCTTTTGGATGTTTGAATGCGTTGCTACTGTGCAGGTAATAGGTTCTGTTCAACTCTTTGCAATCCCATGGACTGCAGCATGCCAGACTTCCCTGTCCTGCCCTATCCCCCAGAGCTTGTCAAACTCATGCCATTGAGTTGGTGATGCCATCCAGTCATCTTGCCTTCTGTCATCCCTTTCTCCTTCTGCCTTCTATTTTTCCCAGCATCAGGGTCTTTTCCAATGAGTCATCTCTCTCTTTGCATCCCAAAGAGCTTGTCAAACCTCATGCCATTGAGTTGGCTGGGTGCCATCCAGTTTCATTTCTACATGAGGCCAGATCTGCAATATTCAAACAGAATAAGACCTCAGTATTTGATCAGACTTCACCAGAACTTATATACATCTGGCACAGTGCAAAAAATAATCATTTTAGAAATGATCCTATTTTCCCTTCTGACTCAAACACACACCTCATAAACTATTGATGACTTAGTGCAAAGAATTTGAATGCGGCCAGATAAAATCTATTGAAATTTCTTCCCCACCTTCATTTGTGTCTTAGAAATAATCTTTATTTCCAGTTATTTTGCTAGTTATTTATGTTTATGTTGTTAGTAAATCTCTTTAAAAGCCAAATTGAACATATAAGAAGAGTTGCTAGTGCTCTATAGAAAAACGGGGCTCTTATAACTTCTATTTGTGGAAGTGAGAGTATCATGGTAAGGTAAAGAGGCAATTCCAATAATATTAATCTGGTGTCAGCAATGTTCCTCTAATGCTTTTCTATTTATTATTTTATTGAGGTATAGGAGATATAAACTGAGGAGCATCAAGTTCACTAATCTTTATGCAGTTTGATGAATTTCTAAAAGTGTATGCATCTAAGCAACAACTAACAGGATTAAAATATAGAACATTTTCCACCCCTCAAAGGTGACTTTAGGCCCCTTTCTAGTCATAACTCCATCTCCAAAATGGTAACTTCCACTTCTATCACTACTGATTACTTTTGTTAGTTTCTGAACAAAATTTGTATGCAATCTTACAGTGTGTATTATTTTGTGTTTGGCTTTTTTTTTATCATGTTTGCCAGTAGTTCATTCTGCTTTCACTGCTGTGTGATATTTAATATATTACTTCAGTTATGTATCACAATTTAGACATTTTCCTTTTGGATGTTTGAATGCGTTGCTACTGTGCAGGTAATAGGTTCTGTTCAACTCTTTGCAATCCCATGGACTGCAGCATGCCAGACTTCCCTGTCCTGCCCTATCCCCCAGAGCTTGTCAAACTCATGCCATTGAGTTGGTGATGCCATCCAGTCATCTTGCCTTCTGTCATCCCTTTCTCCTTCTGCCTTCTATTTTTCCCAGCATCAGGGTCTTTTCCAATGAGTCATCTCTCTCTTTGCATCAGGTAGCCAAAGTATTGGAGCTTCAGCTGCAGCATCATTCCTTCCAATGAATATTCAAGGTTGATTTCCTTTAGGATTGACAGATTTGATCCCCTTGTAGTCTCAGGGACTCAAGAGTCTTCTCCAGGATCACAGTTTGAAAGCATTAATTTGGCTTTTGGCTATTATGAATAAAGCTGCTGTGCATGTCCTTCTACCATTTCTGGTAGTGGTAGCATTCCTTTGTGTTCAGACAAATATTTAGAAGTGAGATTTCTGGGGCATACGGTATAGGGCACTAGATACTGTTATTGTTTTCAGTATCTATTGATGCAATGAACCTACAGGGAAAACATTGAAAGTTCATGTGCACTAATAAAGCAAATCAAGAAAAGGTTCAGTAACTTCAAAGCAAAGACTGGCAGAAGTGAAAGGTAGGTGGGAAAATTATACTCCAGCTCATTTATTTATAGTCACCAAACTATAATCAGGGTAAACATTTAAATATAAAAACTCTACTCTGATCATGATTTGGCTCTACTTAAAAACCTTCAAGGCTTCCCTGGTATCTCAGTGGTAAAGAGTTCACCTGCCAATGCAGGAGACACAGGCTGGATCCCTGATCCAGGAAGACCCCACATGCTGTGGAGCAACTAAGCCTGTAAGCCACAATTTTTGAGTTTTTGAGCTCTAGAACCTCGGAGCCGCAATTATGGAGCCCATGTGCCGCAACTACTGAAGCCTGTGTGCCCTGGAGGCCGAGTTCCACAACAAGAGAAGTCACTCCAACAAGAAGCCAGCTCACCTCATCTAGAGAGTAGCCCCTACTCCCTGCAACTAGAGAAGAGCCTGCAGCAGCAGTGAAAGCCCAAATCACCAAAAATAAATAAATAAATAAAATGTTTTTAAAACACTAAGATTGTTTAAAAAAAAAAAAAAAATCAAGTGCTTTCCCCTGGCTCTTAGGAAAAGAGGCAAAATTCCTTAATAAGGCCGGCAAGCTCTGCCTGGCCAGCTTACGCATATGGTTTCCGTCTTTTTTCTTTGCTCTTCCTGGCTTTTTCCATGCACAATAGCTCCTTTCATGACATACTCCCGAGAAGGTTCTGCCACAGGGCATTTGCATGAGCTGCTTCCTCTGCCTGCAATGCTCTTACTACCATTTTACAGATAGTTAAACCCTCCTCCTCCTTCAGATCTTTAGTTGAGGGTAATCTCTTCTGAGAAGCCATCCCTAACCTCCTTAATGTAAAGAGTCTTCTCCAGGATCACAGTTTGAAAGCATTAATTTGGCTTTTGGCTATTATGAATAAAGCTGCTGTGCATGTCCTTCTACCATTTCTGGTAGTGGTAGCATTCCTTTGTGTTCAGACAAATATTTAGAAGTGAGATTTCTGGGGCATACGGTATAGGGCACTAGATACTGTTATTGTTTTCAGTATCTATTGATGCAATGAACCTACAGGGAAAACATTGAAAGTTCATGTGCACTAATAAAGCAAATCAAGAAAAGGTTCAGTAACTTCAAAGCAAAGACTGGCAGAAGTGAAAGGTAGGTGGGAAAATTATACTCCAGCTCATTTATTTATAGTCACCAAACTATAATCAGGGTAAACATTTAAATATAAAAACTCTACTCTGATCATGATTTGGCTCTACTTAAAAACCTTCAAGGCTTCCCTGGTATCTCAGTGGTAAAGAGTTCACCTGCCAATGCAGGAGACACAGGCTGGATCCCTGATCCAGGAAGACCCCACATGCTGTGGAGCAACTAAGCCTGTAAGCCACAATTTTTGAGTTTTTGAGCTCTAGAACCTCGGAGCCGCAATTATGGAGCCCATGTGCCGCAACTACTGAAGCCTGTGTGCCCTGGAGGCCGAGTTCCACAACAAGAGAAGTCACTCCAACAAGAAGCCAGCTCACCTCATCTAGAGAGTAGCCCCTACTCCCTGCAACTAGAGAAGAGCCTGCAGCAGCAGTGAAAGCCCAAATCACCAAAAATAAATAAATAAATAAAATGTTTTTAAAACACTAAGATTGTTTAAAAAAAAAAAAAAAATCAAGTGCTTTCCCCTGGCTCTTAGGAAAAGAGGCAAAATTCCTTAATAAGGCCGGCAAGCTCTGCCTGGCCAGCTTACGCATATGGTTTCCGTCTTTTTTCTTTGCTCTTCCTGGCTTTTTCCATGCACAATAGCTCCTTTCATGACATACTCCCGAGAAGGTTCTGCCACAGGGCATTTGCATGAGCTGCTTCCTCTGCCTGCAATGCTCTTACTACCATTTTACAGATAGTTAAACCCTCCTCCTCCTTCAGATCTTTAGTTGAGGGTAATCTCTTCTGAGAAGCCATCCCTAACCTCCTTAATGTAAATTCTCATAATTAAGGAACTTCTTGGTGGTACCTGTCAGTGCAATTTATTTGTTTGTGCTGTCAGTGATTGATTTTTTGCTCTTTTCACTGGGCGGTAATTTCCATAATGATAGGGTCTATGCTTTAGACATGTTGCCCAGAATCCAGCACAGTATTTGGTCAATGTGGGCACTCAATAAATATTTATCAAGCAAAAGAAACAATCTGGAGATCATTTTGAAATTCATGAACCATATCATTAGAAATCATGAAGCTGATCCACTTGAAGAATTGAAAATAATCATATAATATAAATTGGAATGCAGATACAAGATTCTAGTGAGTAAATTAAATTCCTATTTCCTCTAGATAGGAGTCTTTACAAGCTATTGACAGTCTAGTACTTATAGTGACAACCACAAAAGAACTAAAATTAAAAACATTTAAACACATTTATCTATAGGAAATAAGGCTAGGCAATTGAGAATGGGAAGATGGACTTTAAAGTTTCTACCCTTAGTCTAAGTTTATTTTACTCTATCATCTTTATTGTGAAATATGAAACCCAAGGTTACTATACATTCCCAGCTTTGGCAGTGTAAGGGTTTAGAACATACCTCCCCAAGATGACTACTTTGACATGTAGATTTTTGGAGCTAATGACAGTGGAAACCTTTTGAGCTCAACAGAAATTACTGTCCCTCCCTTCATTACCTAGTAAAATTTATATTGGAGGTTTTTCCAAAAATAATTCTGATCAGAGACAAATTTTATCTAAGCAGCACCATCTATCTGGCAGGACAAATGTCTAATATGCACGTTATCTGTTCACTGTCTTATCATCCTGTGAATGCATTCAGTCTGTCCTTGGGAGCCACTGTCCCTTAAGCCATTCCTCAGCTCAGAATGCCACATAGACCCCACTTTACCTTTCTGCTCTGATCCTCTCACGTATATGGGATTCCTATAGATACGAAGCTAAATTTGATATTCTTCTGTTAACATGCCTCATATCATTTTATTTGAGCAGCCACAAAGAATCAAAGAAGGGAAGGGTGGCGTGAGATTTTCCTCTCCCCGACAGACGATTGGGGAACCTAATTTGCACATCTGCCCCTGTATTGGGGTTGAGTGTGGGTTAAGGCACATATCGCTGTGTATTCAAGGTCGTTGACAAATGTTCTAGATCTGTGATAAATTCAAAGCTTCCATGCTCAAATGAAGTAATAAAGCCACACACTGATTCAAATACTACCAAGATTAAGAGCAGCTTTTGGAAATTCAAGCAGTAAAATGTCCAGGTTCCCTGGAATTAGTTCAGGCAATCAGGGATTAGAGCAAAACATCTCTCTCCAGGATGGTTCCTGCATTTTCCGCACAGCAGTCACAGGCTGTTGTTGAGTCGGTTCAGTCATGTCCGACTCTGCGATCCTGTGTACTGCAGCCTACCAGCCTCCTCTGTTCATGAGATTTCCCAGGCAAGAATACTGGAGTAGGCTGCAGGTGACAGCAATACCAAACCAAGTTGGTCACACATCACAATGCCAGTATGGAATAAAGGGAGTAAAATATTATTCATATTATAGGTTTCAAATAGAAGATCTCAACAGCTAAGTAGGAGCAAATATTTTAACCTAACTGCTGAATGCAAGCTAAGGGTTTGGATTATCAGAAGACTTGATAGCAAGACATGGGAAGTTGGGGTGATCCCTATTAACTTTGGTAAAGCATGACTGATTTACTGTCTAAGTAACTGTCTTAAAAGGGCCAGCATCTTGACATTGAGCATAATTTAGTAAATGCCAACCTGATCTCTACTCCAGCACAAAATTCACTCATTTTTTGCAGGCTTTCTGTTGCCCAGAACCAGAAATAATCCCTCTCTTCTTCATCTCCAAAAGCACTTTTTCCAACTTTTATGGCATTTAAGATGTTAGATTATGTACTCCAGTTACATATATACGCTTCTTATTTCCCCCGTTAATCTATGAACTCATAGAAACTTTGGTCTATGCATTTGTCACATGGACTGGCCGTGGACCTTAGACATCATTTGTGAAAGAAGGTTCAAGATCAGATTAAGTACTACCTGAGGACCCCCAAATGACAAATACTGCCTCTCTTTGAGACTGAATTGTCCTCTGCAATGTGTCCTGTAAGCATGCTTTGGTTACATCACAAAATTTAGAAATTACATTGCTGTATACAGCTATAAGTATATACTATTCTTTCCACTAGTAAAATTTAGGGGAATGGAAAGATTTTATATCAATGTTAACAAGTACTACACATCTTTCTAGATCAGATATTTGTGTTAATAAACTAGACAATGATTTTCATTAATACGAATTGAGAAGATATTTGAATGTGTGCTTTAATAATACCAATGATTTCTTCAGGCTGCATAGTTTAAGCTACTTTCTAAGATTATATCATTTAAATTCTTATAAAAGTTATATTTTTCTACAATGGCAAAGCAAGGCTCTATATATCCATTGTTTATAAAGCTCAAATAGTAATGAAAATGTCTTAAAGCAATAGAAGCATAATTCACGCTACAGTAAAAGCAAGCAATTTTCTGTGATTTTAAGTATATGCAAAGAAATTCTGAGTAACCTACACAAAGTTGTGATTTCTAAGAAATAAAGATCTGGGTTCTACTTATGTTCCAGAGAATTCTACTTTCCCCTTTTTCCTAAGGCTGTTATCTCTTTTCTCATTATTATGGATGAAATAGCAGAAGACTTAAAAAATATTTTAACCTAACTGCTGAATGCAAGCTAAGGGTTTGGATTATCAGAAGACTTGATAGCAAGACATGGGAAGTTGGGGTGATCCCTATTAACTTTGGTAAAGCATGACTGATTTACTGTCTAAGTAACTGTCTTAAAAGGGCCAGCATCTTGACATTGAGCATAATTTAGTAAATGCCAACCTGATCTCTACTCCAGCACAAAATTCACTCATTTTTTGCAGGCTTTCTGTTGCCCAGAACCAGAAATAATCCCTCTCTTCTTCATCTCCAAAAGCACTTTTTCCAACTTTTATGGCATTTAAGATGTTAGATTATGTACTCCAGTTACATATATACGCTTCTTATTTCCCCCGTTAATCTATGAACTCATAGAAACTTTGGTCTATGCATTTGTCACATGGACTGGCCGTGGACCTTAGACATCATTTGTGAAAGAAGGTTCAAGATCAGATTAAGTACTACCTGAGGACCCCCAAATGACAAATACTGCCTCTCTTTTGAGACTGAATTGTCCTCTGCAATGTGTCCTGTAAGCATGCTTTGGTTACATCACAAAATTTAGAAATTACATTGCTGTATACAGCTATAAGTATATACTATTCTTTCCACTAGTAAAATTTAGGGGAATGGAAAGATTTTATATCAATGTTAACAAGTACTACACATCTTTCTAGATCAGATATTTGTGTTAATAAACTAGACAATGATTTTCATTAATACGAATTGAGAAGATATTTGAATGTGTGTTTTAATAATACCAATGATTTCTTCAGGCTGCATAGTTTAAGCTACTTTCTAAGATTATATCATTTAAATTCTTATAAAAGTTATATTTTTCTACAATGGCAAAGCAAGGCTCTATATATCCATTGTTTATAAAGCTCAAATAGTAATGAAAATGTCTTAAAGCAATAGAAGCATAATTCACGCTACAGTAAAAGCAAGCAATTTTCTGTGATTTTAAGTATATGCAAAGAAATTCTGAGTAACCTACACAAAGTTGTGATTTCTAAGAAATAAAGATCTGGGTTCTACTTATGTTCCAGAGAATTCTACTTTTTCCCCCCCTTTTTTCCTAAGGCTGTTATCTCTTTTCTCATTATTATGGATGAAATTGGTTTAGATCATAAAAAACAGAATTGATATTTCATCCTTGAATAATGCAGATGATAATATATGCAGGAAAGTTTTTCTGAAGCATGTCTGGGTATATACTTTTGAATTTTACTGGAAAACATGTCATTCCATTCAGAACTCTGAATTAAGATGCACAATTTTTTGCTGAAGGCTATTTTAAATTAGGCTAATAAATTGCTACTCTCTGCCTTGCGTGATAATGCATTACATTATCTACTGATGTGCATGTATTGTTTGACTCTAATGGTGTGGAAATTAAATGTTAGACATGGACCAGATGTTCCTATAGATGAATATGAAGTATGACTCTGGCACAGTTATGTCTCATTGGGACAGAGAGGGAGAATGTGATCACCAACAACAATAACAGCCACCTCCAAAGAATATCCTCTGATATTGGTCTCATTAGGAACAAGCACTGTGTAAGCCTGGATCTTCCTTCAGTCCTCCTCTCTGAGATGTGTTACAAATGTCAGCATTATTGGCACCCGTGTGTGAGGAAAGCAATCATGTTTCCTAAAATACAGAATAAAACAAAATCATGAATATAAAATTACCTGAAGAGGTGTCCAGAGATGGTAAATATTAGTTATCTTTATTTGACTGACAGTAGTTAGCTTGGAGTGTTTCCCTGGACTGAGTATCTCAAGGTGGCAGTGAGGTTACCATGGATCATTTCTTTGCAATTGCAACGAGTTCACAGCAGGGCAGGAGGGGCCTGCAAGTAGGAGGGGAAGGGACTCGGCAAACAAATGGGTCTTATGGTGGATTTTAATGAAGATTCCCTGCTGGTTTTAGCTCGATTGGAAAAAAGGAGGATAAAAGAAACCTATAACCTCTTATTTGAGGCTAACTTAGGAACGGGATCCTAACTCATAGTAATGAAAATGTCTTAAAGCAATAGAAGCATAATTCACGCTACAGTAAAAGCAAGCAATTTTCTGTGATTTTAAGTATATGCAAAGAAATTCTGAGTAACCTACACAAAGTTGTGATTTCTAAGAAATAAAGATCTGGGTTCTACTTATGTTCCAGAGAATTCTACTTTTCCCCCCCTTTTTTCCTAAGGCTGTTATCTCTTTTCTCATTATTATGGATGAAATTGGTTTAGATCATAAAAAACAGAATTGATATTTCATCCTTGAATAATGCAGATGATAATATATGCAGGAAAGTTTTTCTGAAGCATGTCTGGGTATATACTTTTGAATTTTACTGGAAAACATGTCATTCCATTCAGAACTCTGAATTAAGATGCACAATTTTTTGCTGAAGGCTATTTTAAATTAGGCTAATAAATTGCTACTCTCTGCCTTGCGTGATAATGCATTACATTATCTACTGATGTGCATGTATTGTTTGACTCTAATGGTGTGGAAATTAAATGTTAGACATGGACCAGATGTTCCTATAGATGAATATGAAGTATGACTCTGGCACAGTTATGTCTCATTGGGACAGAGAGGGAGAATGTGATCACCAACAACAATAACAGCCACCTCCAAAGAATATCCTCTGATATTGGTCTCATTAGGAACAAGCACTGTGTAAGCCTGGATCTTCCTTCAGTCCTCCTCTCTGAGATGTGTTACAAATGTCAGCATTATTGGCACCCGTGTGTGAGGAAAGCAATCATGTTTCCTAAAATACAGAATAAAACAAAATCATGAATATAAAATTACCTGAAGAGGTGTCCAGAGATGGTAAATATTAGTTATCTTTATTTGACTGACAGTAGTTAGCTTGGAGTGTTTCCCTGGACTGAGTATCACAAGGTGGCAGTGAGGTTACCATGGATCATTTCTTTGCAATTGCAACGAGTTCACAGCAGGGCAGGAGGGGCCTGCAAGTAGGAGGGGAAGGGACTCGGCAAACAAATGGGTCTTATGGTGGATTTTAATGAAGATTCCCTGCTGGTTTTAGCTCGATTGGAAAAAAGGAGGATAAAAGAAACCTATAACCTCTTATTTGAGGCTAACTTAGGAACGGGATCCTAACTCAAATAGCAGAAACATGTCATAAGGATAAGGAGAGGGTGGAGGAGGACACAGGATGGTTGCAGCTAGTGCTTCTACAACAACTAGCTGTTGCTAATCAGACTACTCCTAACACATCTTTGAAAATCATCAGAGAAGTGGCATGGGAGATAAACACACTGCATTGTCTCACCATAAACCAGCCACCCAATCAGTGAGGAATGGTTTTTTGCAGATCTGTGCTAATGGATGAAAGGATGGGCATCTGAAAGCATGGGCACACTTCAGCTATGGTTAAAGGTTACCATTAAAGTGAAGAAGGAAATCCATAGGTACATTCAATAACATCCAACTGTGTGTCCTCTGTGGAGAGAGACAAATACATCTCTGTGCAACACTAGGCAAAGAGTCGGACATGACTTAGGGACTCAACAAACAAAAAAAGGTCAGTATTTGCAAGCATCCTCTTTTCAAAGGGCTGCTGAATTCTAAAAGGATTATGGTGAGAAAATGTAACATGGAGAGAGAAGAACTCACCCCTTCATAAGTTATTTTAGCTGCACATGTGCGATCATTCCCTCATTCTCTTGTGTTTTGCTTTAAATACAGGATAGTGAGAGATGCACTGCTTTGTGAGGTCTTGTTTATATGTTTCTCATTAACGGTGATATTTGCTTTCTGATTTATGTGTCTCCATTTCTTTCTTTCTTATTTCTCATTTTTGGTCCAGTAAACTGATTTCTTAACATTTCTCTTTAGCCTTGCTCTCCTCTCTTATTTTTTGTTATGACACTTTTGAAAAAAAAAATGTGTTTTGAAAATGTTTTTCTTATTAATCATAAAAGTAGTCAGTTTTTATCTCTCACATGAACTTTTTATACAGATGAATGTCATGCTTCTCTGAATCGCCCTCTCAAGCTATATGTGAACAACAACTTTTCTTATTTTAAAGTACTGTTAATCACATGTCCAATATGTTCATAATGCCATCAGTTCCAGACAGATTAAAAGAATCTATTCTTGCTTTCCAAGACCATTGAGGTTATGAGTTGATAAATAACTGTTGGGAATCTTCTCCTTTTGGATAAAATTGTTCCCATTTCTCTTAGTCCTGGAGGTTTGCCTTCCTTATCATCTAATCAGATGGATTTTCGCGATCTCTGAAATAGACATTTCGCAGAATACCTTCCTCTTAGTTGAGGATGGCATTTTTGTGCTTAACAAAAATAACAGGTTTCCTAGTTATTCTGCCAAAATCAACAATGGAAAACTCCCATTTTCAAGGCAAACTGTCTTGCTCATTTTTTATGTCAGAAGATACCTTTAATAACAGGACAGAATAAGTATAGTCATCAAACCAGCAAGGCAAAAGGTGGAGACTGAGGGAGAAGTGAAATCAAAGTCACTCAGTCATGTCCACCTCTTTGCGACCCATAGACAAGCCATGGAATTCTCCAGGCAAGAATACTGGAGCGGGTAGCTTTTCCCTTCTCCAGGGGGCCTTCCCAACCCAGGGATCAAACCGGTGTCTCCCGCATTGTAGGCAGATTCTTAATCAGCTGAGCTACAAGGGAATCCCAAATGAGGAAGAACAGGGAGAAAACATATGACCTGATGGTCTTGCTCTTGGTCAATCATTTCCTCTAGGCTCAGAAATTTTCAGCTTTGGTACAGTAAGTGGATGGACTCAGGAACAAGAGGCTATTTTGAAGGTTAGCCTCTGTAAGAAGAGCCATGCACAGAATCAAGATGAGTTCACTAGATGTTTTACTGAGATTGAGGCTAACGCTTTCACATTGGCTTTGTCCTCTAGACAGCCTTTTAGCTCTAAGAATGGTTAAATGATTTCTTAATCATTTCTCATTAAAGTAGCCTTGCTCTCCTCTCTTATTTTTTGTTATGACACTTTTGAAAAAAAAAATGTGTTTTGAAAATGTTTTTCTTATTAATCATAAAAGTAGTCAGTTTTTATCTCTCACATGAACTTTTTATACAGATGAATGTCATGCTTCTCTGAATCGCCCTCTCAAGCTATATGTGAACAACAACTTTTCTTATTTTAAAGTACTGTTAATCACATGTCCAATATGTTCATAATGCCATCAGTTCCAGACAGATTAAAAGAATCTATTCTTGCTTTCCAAGACCATTGAGGTTATGAGTTGATAAATAACTGTTGGGAATCTTCTCCTTTTGGATAAAATTGTTCCCATTTCTCTTAGTCCTGGAGGTTTGCCTTCCTTATCATCTAATCAGATGGATTTTCGCGATCTCTGAAATAGACATTTCGCAGAATACCTTCCTCTTAGTTGAGGATGGCATTTTTGTGCTTAACAAAAATAACAGGTTTCCTAGTTATTCTGCCAAAATCAACAATGGAAAACTCCCATTTTCAAGGCAAACTGTCTTGCTCATTTTTTATGTCAGAAGATACCTTTAATAACAGGACAGAATAAGTATAGTCATCAAACCAGCAAAGCAAAAGGTGGAGACTGAGGGAGAAGTGAAATCAAAGTCACTCAGTCATGTCCACCTCTTTGCGACCCATAGACAAGCCATGGAATTCTCCAGGCAAGAATACTGGAGCAGGTAGCTTTTCCCTTCTCCAGGGGGCCTTCCCAACCCAGGGATCAAACCGGTGTCTCCCGCATTGTAGGCAGATTCTTAATCAGCTGAGCTACAAGGGAATCCCAAATGAGGAAGAACAGGGAGAAAACATATGACCTGATGGTCTTGCTCTTGGTCAATCATTTCCTCTAGGCTCAGAAATTTTCAGCTTTGGTACAGTAAGTGGATGGACTCAGGAACAAGAGGCTATTTTGAAGGTTAGCCTCTGTAAGAAGAGCCATGCACAGAATCAAGATGAGTTCACTAGATGTTTTACTGAGATTGGAGGCTAACGCTTTCACATTGGCTTTGTCCTCTAGACAGCCTTTTAGCTCTAAAGAAGTAGATGATCATAGCAGGATAACATGAGAATCCAGGATCTTTAATAATATTCAGATACCAAATATTGTTCCTAGCAAGGGATTGAACCCAGGTGTCCTGCATTGCAGGTGGATTCTTTACCGTCTCAGCCATGAGGGAAACCTGTTGTGTAACTAGAAGGGAATGTTAATAAAGGACATGAATTTGGGAGCTAGGGAGGCTTGCAATAGAATCACATCACAACATGACCACCCAACTGCTTGTGTGGACATGGACATGTTATTTAAATCCACTCAGTCTCAGCTTTCTTATTTGTATAATAAATGTGATTACTGTATGTACTGCTTGGGATTACTGTGATTACAAAGTGAGAATAATATACATTAAATTGTTCATCAAGTGCTCAGTGCATACACCATTAATATATTCTATCTGTTATCAGTAAAGCATTAACACTAATCATAATCACATTGGTAAAATTTAGAGAAAAAGGGATTTTTAAAAGTTCAGGCAGCACTCTGGAGTGCATGTGCCCAGAACTGGTGCTCTGCAGTGAGAAAGGCCATTGCAATGGGAGGACCACACAGGCCAAAGAATAAAAATATGGATGAAAATAAATATAAATAATAGAGGCATCATGGAGAAAAAGAAAAAAAAAGGAATTAAAAAAAGTCCTGTCAGAATATGACTAGGATAATCAGAAAAACTCCCTTTTCCATTTTATTTTCAATGTCAGGTTTACTATGACCCCTGTGAAATAGATGACATGTGTTTCATTAGGTAATCATGACTACTCAATCTATTACTTTGGGTTTAGTCAAAACAGAGTGTCAGTAGTTGTGGAAAATTAATTTTCATTTTTCAAACCTCTTATAACTGGTAGTCTATCAATTAAATCAACAAAATTAATCAAGTGTTCAGTCTGATACGTATTAGAGGCTGCATTTTACAAGTGAGCATTTTTCCTAAATCATGGCAGATTGCAATTTTGAAAATAATTGGGAAATTGAGGTCAACACATATGAAACAACATGAATGCAAAGATAAAAACAATATTACATATATCAACTTTGCTTTAAAGTTTCCCCAGTGGTTCAAACAGTAAAGAGTCTCCCTGCAATACGAGAGACCTGGGTTCAGTTCCCGAGTTGGGAAGATACCCTGGAGAAGGAAATGACAATCCACTCCAGTACTCTTGTCTAGACAATCCCATGGACATAGGAACCTGGCAGGCTGCAGTCCAAGGAGTCGCAGAGTCAGACATGACTGAGTGACTAACACACTCCTACTTACTTTAGAACTATTATGAGCTGAACCTGTCCACTTAGGTCTTTCCGGTCTTGTGTTTGGTTATAGGTCTTGCTTTTGGCTTTGTTGATTTTTTTTTTCTTCTTCAGAGTAGCAGGAGAGTTTTCTATGTGAATTTGCAACCTACTATTAATACAGTGGCTCAATCACTTATCAAACACTGCTTGCTTGAACTGATTAACCCAGGAATTACTAGATTTGAGGTCTTTATGGTAACCCAGAATATATCATCTCAGCTTGACCCCTGACATCACTATTATTGTGTTTGGCATCCAGTCCTTGTAAGGATTTGGCACGTTTAGGTTTGGCATCCAGTTCTTACTTTCTTCAGTTTCTGACCCCTACCTCTAATATGTGGTGCTACTGTCCTTAATTTCATTCTGGCAGTGCCAAGAGACTGCCTAACTTGTCATGATGTTTATATTATGTTTTAGTTTAGAAGTGTTCTTGTATGCAATTGTTTCATTTAAAAATGACTAGGAATTAAAAAGCCCCAGAATATGACTAGGATAATCAGAAACTCCCTTTTCCATTTTATTTTCAATGTCAGGTTTACTATGACCCCTGTGAAATAGATGACATGTGTTTCATTAGGTAATCATGACTACTCAATCTATTACTTTGGGTTTAGTCAAAACAGAGTGTCAGTAGTTGTGGAAAATTAATTTTCATTTTTCAAACCTCTTATAACTGGTAGTCTATCAATTAAATCAACAAAATTAATCAAGTGTTCAGTCTGATACGTATTAGAGGCTGCATTTTACAAGTGAGTATTTTTCCTAAATCATGGCAGATTGCAATTTTGAAAATAATTGGGAAATTGAGGTCAACACATATGAAACAACATGAATGCAAAGATAAAAACAATATTACATATATCAACTTTGCTTTAAAGTTTCCCCAGTGGTTCAAACAGTAAAGAGTCTCCCTGCAATACGAGAGACCTGGGTTCAGTTCCCGAGTTGGGAAGATACCCTGGAGAAGGAAATGACAATCCACTCCAGTACTCTTGTCTAGACAATCCCATGGACATAGGAACCTGGCAGGCTGCAGTCCAAGGAGTCGCAGAGTCAGACATGACTGAGTGACTAACACACTCCTACTTACTTTAGAACTATTATGAGCTGAACCTGTCCACTTAGGTCTTTTCGGTCTTGTGTTTGGTTATAGGTCTTGCTTTTGGCTTTGTTGATTTTTTTTTTCTTCTTCAGAGTAGCAGGAGAGTTTTCTATGTGAATTTGCAACCTACTATTAATACAGTGGCTCAATCACTTATCAAACACTGCTTGCTTGAACTGATTAACCCAGGAATTACTAGATTTGAGGTCTTTATGGTAACCCAGAATATATCATCTCAGCTTGACCCCTGACATCACTATTATTGTGTTTGGCATCCAGTCCTTGTAAGGATTTGGCACGTTTAGGTTTGGCATCCAGTTCTTACTTTCTTCAGTTTCTGACCCCTACCTCTAATATGTGGTGCTACTGTCCTTAATTTCATTCTGGCAGTGCCAAGAGACTGCCTAACTTGTCATGATGTTTATATTATGTTTTAGTTTAGAAGTGTTCTTGTATGCAATTGTTTCATTTAAACAATATGAATGAACATTATGCTGCATGTAATATGTGGTTTGTAAGACAGAAGATGACAAACCAGTAAAAGATGCATTGGTTGAGGAAGACTTCATATAGTGTGGGGGTTGGAGTAGGTATTGAAGATGGAGTGGAGTGTTTCTCTTTCATAACTTCTAACTTCATTCATTTTGCTAAGTTTTATATAACAAATGAATATATACTCCTCAGTGACAGAAAAGGCAACCTGGGTAAACAAAATAATTGCAGAAATTTAGAATATATAGTCAATATGAATTATTTAATTTATGTATTTTGAATCATCATCGTTAACTCCTATGAAAAATAAGCTAATTAGCAATGTTTATGCCTCCTTTCCGTTGAGTCTATTGCTTTTATAATATTTAATATGGGGTAGTTATAATGAATCTGGGACAGTAACAAGCCAGTTGTGTTAGAGTCATATTAAATAATTTAACCTCCTGTCCTATTATCATGGGTTTCTTAATTTCTATAGTCTTTATTTTGATTCACCTCTCCATTGGTTGCATTTAATCTTCAAATAGGTTTCTCAAGAAAGTTTCATTGATGCTGTTTAACTGAACATATCATTTCATGTGGTCTTATATGTGAAGACCACATTGACTTGATACATTGGAGACTTTGTTCTATTGTTTTGAAAACTGACTATTCTAAGACCAGATAGATTTTCTCTTATAGTGCTGATAGACCACATTGTTCATAGAGTAGCAGGAGAGTTTTCTATGTGAATTTGCAACCTACTATTAATACAGTGGCTCAATCACTTATCAAACACTGCTTGCTTGAACTGATTAACCCAGGAATTACTAGATTTGAGGTCTTTATGGTAACCCAGAATATATCATCTCAGCTTGACCCCTGACATCACTATTATTGTGTTTGGCATCCAGTCCTTGTAAGGATTTGGCACGTTTAGGTTTGGCATCCAGTTCTTACTTTCTTCAGTTTCTGACCCCTACCTCTAATATGTGGTGCTACTGTCCTTAATTTCATTCTGGCAGTGCCAAGAGACTGCCTAACTTGTCATGATGTTTATATTATGTTTTAGTTTAGAAGTGTTCTTGTATGCAATTGTTTCATTTAAACAATATGAATGAACATTATGCTGCATGTAATATGTGGTTTGTAAGACAGAAGATGACAAACCAGTAAAAGATGCATTGGTTGAGGAAGACTTCATATAGTGTGGGGGTTGGAGTAGGTATTGAAGATGGAGTACTGGAGTGTTTCTCTTTCATAACTTCTAACTTCATTCATTTTGCTAAGTTTTATATAACAAATGAATATATACTCCTCAGTGACAGAAAAGGCAACCTGGGTAAACAAAATAACTGCAGAAATTTAGAATATATAGTCAATATGAATTATTTAATTTATGTATTTTGAATCATCATCGTTAACTCCTATGAAAAATAAGCTAATTAGCAATGTTTATGCCTCCTTTCCGTTGAGTCTATTGCTTTTATAATATTTAATATGGGGTAGTTATAATGAATCTGGGACAGTAACAAGCCAGTTGTGTTAGAGTCATATTAAATAATTTAACCTCCTGTCCTATTATCATGGGTTTCTTAATTTCTATAGTCTTTATTTTGATTCACCTCTCCATTGGTTGCATTTAATCTTCAAATAGGTTTCTCAAGAAAGTTTCATTGATGCTGTTTAACTGAACATATCATTTCATGTGGTCTTATATGTGAAGACCACATTGACTTGATACATTGGAGACTTTGTTCTATTGTTTTGAAAACTGACTATTCTAAGACCAGATAGATTTTCTCATGTGTATGTTACTTGCTTTTTCTTTCTGGAAACTTAAAGGATACTCTGTTATTCCATAACTTACTTAAATGTGCTTTTATATTACTGGTTTTGTATCAATTCTTGGTATTGATGCATCCTACCAACTGGAAGATTCAGTCATAACTTTATGGTTGGTAAATTTTCCTGTATTATATCTGTATTTATTTTTTGTCCTATTGATTGGAGTTGGCAATACCCATCACCTTTATGTTGGATGGAATGTAGTTTCCACTTCTACTGCCTTTCTAATTATTTTAAACTTATGTCTTTACTTTTACTCACTATGAATAAATAAAACCTTATCTCCATAATTTTCTGTTTCTTGCTGCTTCCAGTTTATTCTTGTACTTTTTATCTTACTCTTTTTTTCATTATAACATCCCCTTTCCTCTTATTCTGATCTTTTGTTATATCATTATGTTTTCCTTATGTTACTGAATCCGTATACTTATTGGATTCCTCAGAGGATACCAAGCAGCTGCAGAGAAACTGCCTTCATTCCTTCAACTATATATTTTTTCATATTGAAAAATCCATGCAACCTTTTAAAATAAATGCCTTTCTACATTTACATATTTTGATTTTTTTAGCTTTAATGGAATTTCATAGTTGTCAAGCCATTTCCTTTCCTCTTCTACCTTTGTTCAGATTTTATTTTTTTCTCTGAAATACTCTGTGATTTTCCCTCAACACCATTCTCACCTTATCTGGGATCGTTTGTCTTCCCTTCTGAACTAGAGGAGATAGAGAACAGGATGCAGAGAAGGGAAAAGCACCGGCAAGGCTGACTGCAGCCTTCACTGAGGTCTTAAATTCAGTCCTATTGCTGAGATCCCTCCAGATGTCCTTTATTATACTCCATTCCACCCAGCTCGGCATGAATTCAGCTCTTTGGGGCTTTGGCTCACTTCCCCAACTTAGCACTCTATGCTGGACCAAGAGTATCTGGGGCCCTTCCTGTTTCTGTCGAGGTCCAGATGTGGTTTCCCAACTAGCACTCGTATTGCTGGACCAAGTACTTAAGGAGACTTTGTTCTATTGTTTTGAAAACTGACTATTCTAAGACCAGATAGATTTTCTCATGTGTATGTTACTTGCTTTTTCTTTCTGGAAACTTAAAGGATACTCTGTTATTCCATAACTTACTTAAATGTGCTTTTATATTACTGGTTTTGTATCAATTCTTGGTATTGATGCATCCTACCAACTGGAAGATTCAGTCATAACTTTATGGTTGGTAAATTTTCCTGTATTATATCTGTATTTATTTTTTGTCCTATTGATTGGAGTTGGCAATACCCATCACCTTTATGTTGGATGGAATGTAGTTTCCACTTCTACTGCCTTTCTAATTATTTTAAACTTATGTCTTTACTTTTACTCACTATGAATAAATAAAACCTTATCTCCATAATTTTCTGTTTCTTGCTGCTTCCAGTTTATTCTTGTACTTTTTATCTTACTCTTTTTTTCATTATAACATCCCCTTTCCTCTTATTCTGATCTTTTGTTATATCATTATGTTTTCCTTATGTTACTGAATCCAATACTTATTGGATTCCTCAGAGGATACCAAGCAGCTGCAGAGAAACTGCCTTCATTCCTTCAACTATATATTTTTTCATATTGAAAAATCCATGCAACCTTTTAAAATAAATGCCTTTCTACATTTACATATTTTGATTTTTTTAGCTTTAATGGAATTTCATAGTTGTCAAGCCATTTCCTTTCCTCTTCTACCTTTGTTCAGATCTTATTTTTTTCTCTGAAATACTCTGTGATTTTCCCTCAACACCATTCTCACCTTATCTGGGATCGTTTGTCTTCCCTTCTGAACTAGAGGAGATAGAGAACAGGATGCAGAGAAGGGAAAAGCACCGGCAAGGCTGACTGCAGCCTTCACTGAGGTCTTAAATTCAGTCCTATTGCTGAGATCCCTCCAGATGTCCTTTATTATACTCCATTCCACCCAGCTCGGCATGAATTCAGCTCTTTGGGGCTTTGGCTCACTTCCCCAACTTAGCACTCTATGCTGGACCAAGAGTATCTGGGGCCCTTCCTGTTTCTGTCGAGGTCCAGATGTGGTTTACAGCGTATTTACTCAATGTTTATCTTGATTTTCTCAGGCGCGTCTACTCATCCCTTTGGCCCATGTCTTTTCAAGTTATGATATTCAGAAAGTTTCTCAGGAGTTTTGTAGCTTCCTACAGCCTTAGCCCTGCTTCCTGAGGTAAGAGTAGGCTTGGGAATTCTGTACACTTGGTCATTACATCAGAATCTCCTATCCTGTCACTGGTCATCACTTTTTGAAGTCTATGATTTTCCCTATTTCTTTTTATTGCTGGAAAATTGGGGGTAGGGTTGATTTGTCTTTGTTGACTGAAGGTGGGGGATTCCGTATCATGGCTGCATGGAGCCACCCCTCTGCAGACTCAAAGCTTCATTCAACTGTATCTGTGAGATACACATCTTAGAAACATTAATACTATATATTGAAATAAATTAGCAGGTATGTGATGCACTTAAATTCAACAGCTTGGGCTGTCATAAATATTACAATTTATCAACGTGAGTGTTCATTTTGTATAAAGTACTGGACATAGTGATGTGAGAAAATAGAGGGAAATGGAAAGAGATGCAAATACGCTCATGATCATTCTAAAAGGATCATTAAGCATTTTCAATAAAATCATAGACTCAGCCTTGAGGTGAACTAATATCCCCAGTTAAGATGATATCAAAAGGTATCATGGAGAAAATGGCGCTTATAGTCTTTCAGAGATGGTCAGGGAAGAGGATAAAATTGTAAGCTTTAGGCACAGAGGTAAAAATTTAGTTGGAAAAGAACAAGCTATATTATAAGCATAGAGTTTTACACACACAGGTGCCTTGTGGGCAGTGGGGAAAAAGGGCTAGAAGTGAAGTACGGAGCTGCAGTGCAGACAACTGAACGCCAGAGTGACTTATCTAATGGGTAACAGAGAGCCACAGGTAGTTAATAAGCAAGAGCATAGCACAAAGAGGTCAGCAGGATGAACATTAATCTGGCAGGAGGATAGATGATGAATCCCGAGACAGCGGAAAAAATGCCATAGCAATTTTCATGAGACTGTCACCCCTTCCAGCTTTTCCACACTACCCAGATGTGTGAGATTCATGAGTCATTGCACACTCTCTTGACCTCATTGCTCTCCTTGTAAAATAAAGGTGGTGAACTTGGCTTTTGATATTTATTCCAGCTCTCAAATATGAGAGGTCTGGATATTGTAATGAGGAAAACATGAGAAATATGGAGACGGTTTAGTAGGTAGTAGTAATGTTTGCAAAAATAAATGGGAGGGATGAATTACAGTGACTGGAGTTCTTACATAAAATACTTTTGCAATTCAAGGGAACTTTCAGAGGAAGAATTAAATAGGAGAGGTTGTATATTAAGATGATTTCAAGCTTCTGATTTCGTGTTATAGGAGGATACAGATGACTATCAAAAGAGGAGAAAACAGGCTGAGCTGTTTTTCAGAATAGGAATGTTATATCAGCATAGAATATTGAACAACAAAGTTAGTGATGCCTAATGTGTATGTGTATGTGTGTGCCAGTTGCTCAGTCGACTTTGTCTGACTCTTTGTGACTCCAGGAACTATAGTTTGCCAGGCTCCTTTGTCCATGGGATTCTCCAGGCAAGAATACTGGAGTGGGTTGCTGTTCTCTTCTCCAGGGGATCTTCCCAACCTAAATCTCTTCTATTTCCCAATCCAAGTCTCTTCCACTTCTCCTCTCTTATAATAAGATATATATTATTATAAGCTCATTGACCTAGGATACTCCTTGCCTCAAACAAGATCTCTTATCCTCATCTTTCACTCTAAATACCTTTGTTTGGACCTGCCCAATAGTTTAGCAGATATGTCCAGCTCATTCATATTTAAAGTGGGGGTTAAGTGGGCATAGCATTGGATATGGGTTGTGGCATAACGTTTTGAAAAACAGGACACATGACAACTGAACAATGAACTTCACTGGGATCCCTCTACACTGTGACATACACCATCAGTACAGAATTCCCTGAAATTATGACATTTGTTTTGCTCAAATTAGCCAACTGATGAGAAGAGCATCCCACTTGAGGGTTAAGTGGCTCTGACTGAAGCCTCTGTTATGGTTCTAAAGTGAATTTAATCTCCCATGTTGTATATGACAGTGACAATAAACTCTGAAACAACAAAAACAGAGGTTTTATGATCCAGCAATTGTGCTCATCGCTGTTTACCCGAATGAGTTGAAAACTTATGTCCAAAATTCTGCACACAGGCATTTATATCACTTTTATCCACAACTGCCAAAACTTGCAAGCAACCCAGATGGTCTACAGTAGGTGAATGGATAAATACATCGTGGTACATCCAGACAATGAAATATTATTCAGCTTTAAAAAGAAATGAGTTAGCAAGCCATGAAAAGACACGAAGGAAACTTACATGCATCTTACGAATGAAAGAAGGCAATCTGAAAAAGCTCCAAACAATATGATTCCATTTCTATGAAATTCTGGAGAGGGTAAGCTACAGAGACAGGAACAAGCTTAATGGTTGCCAGGAGTTATGGAGAAGGAAGATGACCATGTGGTGTATAGAGGATGTTCAGGGCCCTCAGTCTCCTGAATGATGCTCTAATGGTGGATGCATGTCACTATACATTTGCCAAAATCCACAGAATCTGACAAGTGACCCCTAAAGTACAGTATAATCTCTGGGTTATGATACTTCCCTGGTGGCTCAGATGGTAAAGAATCTGCCTGCAACATGGGAAACCTGGGTTCGACCCCTGGGTGAGGAAGATCCCTGGAGAAGGGAAGAGCTACCCACTCCAATGTTCTTGCCTGGAGAGTCCCATGGCTCGTCTGTGGGTCACAAACAGTTGGAAAAGCCTGAGCAATGTTCACTTTCACTTGGTCAGTGCAGGTTCATCAGCTATGACAAATGTACCCCTGTGATGAAGGGTATTGAAAGACAGGGGGTGATGCAGTGTGGGGGCAGGGTGCAAATACCAACTCTTCTGTACTCTCTGCTCTATCTGACTGGGAAACTAAAATTGCTCTAAAAAAAAAAGCAGGAGGGAACCTGGAACTTTCATGAAACAAATATTAACATCCTCAACATAGTCTGTATCCTATTTAAATAAGTGCAGCCTGACAGTCCACCTGTAAAAATGTCTATTTCCAAATTCATGAACCCAAGCATTTTTCCAATAATAATTATACTAAAATATTTAAATAGGTAAAACATTTGTAAGAACAATTCCTGAATAATTAAAGAAGCTGCACAGACTTCTTTCTTTGGAATTACAGAACTCTATCCCATATGTTTAAAACCTAATAATACTAATAACCTGGGTGAGACCCGTATCACAGGTCTCTGCCCTTACGGAATCCTGAGGAGACAGATGCCAATAGCTGAAAGGTGCCGATCTATGCCAGCTACTTGGAATGTATCGTTTCGCTGTAATCTCTCTAACAGCTTTTACACGGATACGATTGTCCCCACTTTAGTTGTAGTTTGCATGAAGCAGGGTCAGGATTTCATCTTACAAGGATGTTTTGTGTTGGAGTCCTTGATTCTCCAGGTACCCAAACTTCTAGACAAGAATATCAGTTTTCCTAGGTAAGAATATCAGAATTACTTGAGAAAAATTAACAATTGACCGGAGGCCTTGAACAGGAGGAAACAGGGAAGACATAGCTCAGTGGACGAGAGGAAGGAAACGACAGAAGAAATAGTAGGCATGAACCAAGGCAGCTAGCACTGGGGCTCAAAGAATCCTCAGGAAGGAGAGCAGCATTGTGGATGCACAATGGGATAAGAATGGCAGCCACTTCTTAACCAGAATGAGAAGGCTAGAGGAGGAGAAGGCAAGGATGGCTACAGAGGTTAAAAAAAATAGACCAAGATGGACCACATGTAACGTCTCCAGCAACTGGGCCAGTGGCAGGGAGAGGTCGTGAAGGCAAGTCCTAAGGAGGAAGAAGAAGCTTAAGAATATGTTTTAATTTTTTTTTATTTTTTAACTTCTGAATCCCAGCCCTAATCTGCTTGAAACTGACCTCATTCTTTCAATAGATCTGGCATTTTTCCTTTATATCTTTTTTTTTTTTGGTCAATTATCATCTTTTCCAGGAAAAAGAGCAAGAAGTGAGCATCTCCTTCGGGTGATCCCTTGAATGTGAATGTCAAGAATTCCATTTTAAACAACTCAGGTGCCACTCTAGAGTCTGCTAAGAAGAAAGATTAAGTACATTAAATTCACAAAACAGCAGCCAGACACTGAACCCCTAAAATAACTTCAGGTCACTTAAATCTGAAGTGCAATGAGTGATAGCATGAAGCTACAGGATCCTGACAATTGCCGCAGCAACAGAACATAATGCAATGAAAAACCTGCAAAGAATTCTTTGTTTCTTAGAAATGTGAGATCTTGTTAAGGGTTTGCCAGCTTTTTGGAATTACAGAACTCTATAGTTAAAACTTTTTGGGTGAGACCCGTATCACAGGTCTCTGCCGGAATCCTGAGGAGACAGATGCCAATAGCTGAAAGGTGCCGATCTATGCCAGCTACTTGAATGTATCGTTCGCTGTAATCTCTCTAACAGCTTTTACACGGATACGATTGTCCCCACTTTAGTTGTAGTTTGCATGAAGCAGGGTCAGGATTTCATCTTACAAGGATGTTTTGTGTTGGAGTCCTTGATTCTCCAGGTACCCAAACTTCTAGACAAGAATATCAGTTTTCCTAGGTAAGAATATCAGAATTACTTGAGAAAAATTAACAATTGACCGGAGGCCTTGAACAGGAGGAAACAGGGAAGACATAGCTCAGTGGACGAGAGGAAGGAAACGACAGAAGAAATAGTAGGCATGAACCAAGGCAGCTAGCACTGGGGCTCAAAGAATCCTCAGGAAGGAGAGCAGCATTGTGGATGCACAATGGGATAAGAATGGCAGCCACTTCTTAACCAGAATGAGAAGGCTAGAGGAGGAGAAGGCAAGGATGGCTACAGAGGTTAAAAAAAATAGACCAAGATGGACCACATGTAACGTCTCCAGCAACTGGGCCAGTGGCAGGGAGAGGTCGTGAAGGCAAGTCCTAAGGAGGAAGAAGAAGCTTAAGAATATGTTTTAATTTTTTTTTATTTTTTAACTTCTGAATCCCAGCCCTAATCTGCTTGAAACTGACCTCATTCTTTCAATAGATCTGGCATTTTTCCTTTATATCTTTTTTTTTTTTTGGTCAATTATCATCTTTTCCAGGAAAAAGAGCAAGAAGTGAGCATCTCCTTCGGGTGATCCCTTGAATGTGAATGTCAAGAATTCCATTTTAAACAACTCAGGTGCCACTCTAGAGTCTGCTAAGAAGAAAGATTAAGTACATTAAATTCACAAAAACAGCTGCCAGACACTGAACCCCTAAAATAACTTCAGGTCACTTAAATCTGAAGTGCAATGAGTGATAGCATGAAGCTACAGGATCCTGACAATTGCCGCAGCAACAGAACATAATGCAATGAAAAACCTGCAAAGAATTCTTTGTTTCTTAGAAATGTGAGATCTTGTTAAGGGTTTAAAAACTATTAATCTTTAGAAGGGGGATGTTTTTCAGGACTCTCTTTTTAAGCACTAAAGTATCCTATAGTTGGATAAGAGTAAAAGGAACATTAATTCTCAGTACTTGATGGCATGAGCTAAGAATATTTCCTTAGATCCAGACTGAGCTTCTCTCCCCCAGGGGCACCCTGCCCCAGGGATTGCTGGGGATGTACATTTGTGCTGATGTGCACATCTGGTAAGATGACACACACGTGACCTTCAATACTTTCAACATGTGTGAGGTTTGCAGACTGCCTTTGGTGTTGTTGACTTTCCTCTGTCTAGAGCTGGCAAGACATTTCTACAGTTTCTAAGTAACTTGGTGTTTTTCATAATCTGCATCTTCCATTTTTATACACACAGGCATAGGAAACTATATCCAGGACAGAATAAAACCATGAAATCTCACCTTTGTGAAGAATTTTTAAAATGAAATTCTTAAACTGACTAGACATATTCATGAGACTCTAGTGTTTATTTGCCACCAGTAATTTTCATATATACTTGCCAGTGTTCTTCATCCCTAAGAACAAACATGTCCTTGTTTGATGAAAAGGCAGGGCAAATAGACACTTTTGTAGCAGAGAAGAATTGTCAGGTTCATGAATTTTAGGCTCCATTATGGCTGGCTTGGGCTTCCCTGGTGGCTCAGTCGTAAAGAGCCTGTCTGCCAATGCAGGAAACACAGGTTTGATCCCTGGGTCAGGAAGATGCCCTGGAGAAGGAAATGGCAACCCAATCCAGTATTCTTGCCTGGGAAATCCTACGGACGGAGCAGCCTGGTGGGCTACAGTCCACGGGGTCACAAATAATCAGACACAACTCAGTGATTGAACAACAGCAACAACTGGCTTGCAAAGACCCTACATCATATCTAAAAATATTTGCAAAATCTTAGTCCTTCCTCATACCAGACAGAGAAACATCAAACTTCAAAAGATGTGTTTTTCTGTTTATTTGCTGATGATTGCATGGTAGGAAATGAAATCAAGCTATCAGATAATGAAGGAATTGGTGTATGAAATGTATTAATATTACACATACAGAGCAAATACTTTTTTTAAAAGAATGGAAAAAATCATAAGCCCACCATATAGATTCAATAAACAGAGTGGGTTCCAGCCTTTCCTCTATATATCCTTAATGTGCAATATTCAGTAATATCCAAAATATCTCCAAACCTCAGTGTCTCCTCTATAGTACAGCCATAATACTTCCTACCTCACAGAAAGCTGGGAGGGATTAGATAAGAAAAGGTTTACAACACACCTAACATGATATCTGGAATACAGGATAGAAAGGACTTAATAAATATTAATTGCTACCCTGCTCCTCTTTGTCCTTAAATGTAAATGCAAAAATAGTATGAATGCCCAAGACTTTAGAGGAGCTGAATTCTGTTGCTAGATGTTAATTGTTCATCACATTTTTCTCTTGGATAGGAAAAAAGTGCAGGGGGGATGCCAGTTCTCTGAGTCTGAAAAGTAAAATAAGATGCTTCCAAGAAAGGCCTGGGTGTGTAAAATGGTGTTGCTGGATTGCTGTTATATGGGCTCAGAGTAACTCTTTAGATGTGTGCTTCAGCAACCTTGAAAGTGGATGGCAGCAAATTGTAATTCCCTGCACAAAAGCAATAAGAGACAACGCACCTTTCAAAAATGTTCTGAAATCCTGATCACGTCAGTGTCACAGATATTAATGGCAAATTACAAAGTAAGTGCCTGATCGCAGTACATTTTTACATCAAAGTGGGGTGTGTGAGATCACGATAGGCTTCTTCCTTCTGAATTTCTTATTGTTGTGTCTTTAGGGAGAGAAGGGACACAACCAAAAGTAGATGAGGAGTGCAGCCCAGAAGCTGGTCAGGATAAGGTGCCTTTAAAAGGCGAAGGTCATACCACCGTCATCATCTTAGCATCTATTATACTCACAAAGACAAAGATAAGCATGTTTCTACTTAATAGAGTAGCCACAAAATCAATACAGAGAAATTGTTCATACTTAGTGCAAATGCCACTTGAAGCAAACACCCTCAAGAAAAAGAGATTTTTCAGAGCCAGAAAGGACTTTGAAAATCATCTTGCCCAGCTACTTCATTTTACAGGTAAGGCAAACGAAGCTCTAAAGTGAAAAGAAGACATGGTGGTCAGTTTCAAAGTCTCTAACTCAGGTCTCTGATGCCACATGGTTCTCATACCATCATCTGTGTGACTGGGTCTAAGAGTGTGAGTTGAAAGCACTTAAGTATAGCTATGATTTCCACTCTCTAAGAGAATTCACAAAAGAAGGAAAAGGTGGTTTTCGCCAAGGGAAATATTTTTATTCTAATTGGAAGTATCTCTATTTCATCATCTATAATTCTGCACAAATTGAAAAGACTTAAAGAGTAGAAGAGAGTAACAGGTAGGTTTTTCCCATGGAGTTTAAGTGGAAGCGGTTTGATCACAAAAATCATTTTATTTTCTGATAAGGTTTATAAAAGTTGGCCACTATGCCCAATTCTCTCAAAGTACTGCCTTTGGATCAGACTATTTGGAGGTCAAGAATAATTCATTCTTCAAAGCCCTTCTCCTTCTTTTATCCAAGACTCATTGAAATGTATCTTCTTGAAAAGAGAGAAAAGGCCCTGCAAAGTCTTGCCCAGGCCTAAAAAGTTCTATGTTGGTTGCAGGGAAGGCAAGGCAGAATAATATCAACAGCAACCCAGAGAGGAGAGCTGAGACTCCTTCTCCCTGTGCTTTCCCTGGCTGCTCTTTCAAGACCTTGACGCCTGGTGATGAATAGATCGCATGAGTGCAGCGGAAGATAAAAATGATCTCTCTTGGCCCTTTCCCAACCACAGATGTCATGGCCTTGACCTTAAATATCTTATTCTAGCCCCAGCTGGCTGGAATGCTCAAAGACAAAATACTCTTGTGTCTGTCTGCCTCAGTGTGACAAGAGGCGCCCAGAGCCTGGGAATGTGTTCTTATTTGATGATGTCTTCCTGTGTCACTGAAGCAATCAGATGGATCCTGCCTGAGACGACAATCAGGGCTGGACAAAAACCGAGAGGGCAACAGATGGGTAATAACCCCCTCTTTTATCGTTTGTGCCTTATGGACAATTATTCAGCAGAATTGAATTCACTGATCAACAGAGCCCCGGACAGCTTTATGAAGTTAAAATTGTGGGATGCCCAGCTACTTCATTTTACAGGTAAGGCAAACGAAGCTCTAAAGTGAAAAGAAGACATGGTGGTCAGTTTCAAAGTCTCTAACTCAGGTCTCTGATGCCACATGGTTCTCATACCATCATCTGTGTGACTGGGTCTAAGAGTGTGAGTTGAAAGCACTTAAGTATAGCTATGATTTCCACTCTCTAAGAGAATTCACAAAAGAAGGAAAAGGTGGTTTTCGCCAAGGGAAATATTTTTATTCTAACTGGAAGTATCTCTATTTCATCATCTATAATTCTGCACAAATTGAAAAGACTTAAAGAGTAGAAGAGAGTAACAGGTAGGTTTTTCCCATGGAGTTTAAGTGGAAGCGGTTTGATCACAAAAATCATTTTATTTTCTGATAAGGTTTATAAAAGTTGGCCACTATGCCCAATTCTCTCAAAGTACTGCCTTTGGATCAGACTATTTGGAGGTCAAGAATAATTCATTCTTCAAAGCCCTTCTCCTTCTTTTATCCAAGACTCATTGAAATGTATCTTCTTGAAAAGAGAGAAAAGGCCCTGCAAAGTCTTGCCCAGGCCTAAAAAGTTCTATGTTGGTTGCAGGGAAGGCAAGGCAGAATAATATCAACAGCAACCCAGAGAGGAGAGCTGAGACTCCTTCTCCCTGTGCTTTCCCTGGCTGCTCTTTCAAGACCTTGACGCCTGGTGATGAATAGATCGCATGAGTGCAGCGGAAGATAAAAATGATCTCTCTTGGCCCTTTCCCAACCACAGATGTCATGGCCTTGACCTTAAATATCTTATTCTAGCTAGCCCCAGCTGGCTGGAATGCTCAAAGACAAAATACTCTTGTGTCTGTCTGCCTCAGTGTGACAAGAGGCGCCCAGAGCCTGGGAATGTGTTCTTATTTGATGATGTCTTCCTGTGTCACTGAAGCAATCAGATGGATCCTGCCTGAGACGACAATCAGGGCTGGACAAAAACCGAGAGGGCAACAGATGGGTAATAACCCCCTCTTTTATCGTTTGTGCCTTATGGACAATTATTCAGCAGAATTGAATTCACTGATCAACAGAGCCCCGGACAGCTTTATGAAGTTAAAATTGTGGGATTTTTCCTTTCTAGTTGCTTCTGTGCTTTGAGAGAGATAGTCAGATGATATTCCTATTCATAACAGTAGTGAATATTCTCAGGATAAAAATGGCAGTCCATAGAGTCATGCTGGAGAGTGGGAGCTCAGAGCAGCTTGTGCCCCTTCTGCATGGGTCAGGATACAGGGGGAACGTCTTCAACATCCTCTGTGAGTTCCCAGGGCCTGAGGTGAACAGAGCTCAGGAAATGAGAGAGAACTGATTCTGGAAATCAGAATGTTCCAGGGAACCAAACAGATAATAATCTCCCATCTCATAAATTCTGAAATAATGCAGTCATCTATGACTTAGAAGGGCTTCCCTGGTGGTTCAGATGTTGAAGACTCCAAAGCTTCAATCAAGTGACTTGGGAAAAACAAGTCCCCTCTAACCCAGGATTAGCCAAGTGGAGAGGCATTTGTCACAGTGTCACTGCTACTGTCCGGCTTTATGTGCCCTACCTCATCCTCAGTCCATTCCGTGGCTCTGTGAGGGTCTCGTGGGCCAGCAGGCGTGAGGCATAAACTCTGGGGCTGCTCACCACTGCAGGACACCCCAGCCAGCTGCTGCTCTTATCTCACTGAGTGTAGCTTTTGTGGGCTGGTGTTCCCCAGAAATGTAGCAGGACAGGTGTTCTGTGCTCAGGCTCTGAACCTGACCAGATGTGGAAGAAATTCTTTCAGACTCAATTACCTTTGTTTTGGGGCAGCCAAACAATGGGGTTAAAAAATAACTAGGATAATATCCTATGGTATTGCATACCCAGAGGAAAAATCTATTTCTCAAAGATGTCCTTTTATACAAAAAAGAAAAACAGCAATAATAGCTACTATTTATTGAGTTTACTATGCGCACGCGTGTGCATGTGTGTGTGTACACACTTAGAGTATGTATGTGGATATATACCTTTAGAAGTGACTTCCTTAACACAATTAGTACACTTTGGAGCCGAATTGTTGGACTCCAAATCTCAAGGGCTTTCTACAAAGTCAGGCTACCTCATCTACTAGATGGATCCAAATGTTTCATCAGACTTTGGGAGTGAAAGAAGCACACTTTTGCTTTCCTAAACCACCAAGGTATAGGGGCTTACACACTACTGCTGCAAACCTTAGCCCTTTAAATTTAAAAAACACGCCATACGACTTGGGACTTTAATGGAGTTGGAACATTAGAAGCTTTCATACAGGGAAGCAGCGAGGGCAAATATCTTAACTATCAAATTAGCTCTTTTTAAAGTCATTCCCTTGTATTTTCTTTCCTACTGGCATTTTCCCAAGGTCATTTACTTTTCACTCATTCACTCAGCAACTGATTGTTAATCATCTTATTTATCCATGAGCATGTGTCTGGTATGGGACATTCAGAGATGATGATCTGGTTATTTATTAAGCATAGAGACAAAGCATCTTATGTGCCAGACACTGTTCTGGAGATTGTCAAATATTTGCGTATTTAGTCCTCACAGCAATGCTAGAGTGTTACTATCGTCATTTTATATATTAAGGAAACTGGAACCCACAGAGATGAAGTAACTTGCCCAAGGTCACACAGCTGGCAGTGGGGAAAATAAGGCTTGAACCCAGGCTGTCTTCCTCTAGAATCTGGGCTCTGATCCACCAAACTATGTTGATGACAGTGCTCCAGTTTAACCAGTGCAGAAGAAGGAGTTCTAAAAGACCATGATGGCCAACTTGGTCCTCCTCCCCCGAGAACCACCCCCACTGCCATGGACTTATTGAAGGTGAAAATTTCCTCCTTCTAGTGCACCGCAAATGTCATTCTGGGGTTAGGTTAAGCCTAGGAAGTTCTCAGAAAAAATTCTGAGAGAACAGGGAACTGACCCCGCCTCTGCATTCCCTTTCTTTGCATTCCTATTAAGCCACTGCTCATACCACATCTTTATTTATTTACTCAGTTATGCATCAGTTTTATTTGTCTTGGTGTGCTTTCAGCACTTACATCACTACACAAGTATGCAGAACAAAGGTTTGACAGAGGATGCCAATGAAAGATTGAGTCATATAACTTAAACTATATCTATAGCTACAATTTTAGCGCCTTTGGATATTTCTGGTGAAATGTTGGGGTAGCCAATCCAGCAGTTAATAAATTCCCTTTCTGCCTTATTATCAATCTCAAGGGCTTTCTACAAAGTCAGGCTACCTCATCTACTAGATGGATCAATTTTATCTTAAAACCTTTTGCTTTCCTAAACCACCAAGGTATAGGCTTACACTACTGCTGCAAACCTTAGCCCTTTAAATTTAAAAAATACGCCATACGACTTGGGACTTTAATGGAGTTGGAACATTAGAAGCTTTCATACAGGGAAGCAGCGAGGGCAAATATCTTAACTATCAAATTAGCTCTTTTAAAGTCATTCCCTTGTATTTTCTTTCCTACTGGCATTTTCCCAAGGTCATTTACTTTTCACTCATTCACTCAGCAACTGATTGTTAATCATCTTATTTATCCATGAGCATGTGTCTGGTATGGGACATTCAGAGATGATGATCTGGTTATTTATTAAGCATAGAGACAAAGCATCTTATGTGCCAGACACTGTTCTGGAGATTGTCAAATATTTGCGTATTTAGTCCTCACAGCAATGCTAGAGTGTTACTATCGTCATTTTATATATTAAGGAAACTGGAACCCACAGAGATGAAGTAACTTGCCCAAGGTCACACAGCTGGCAGTGGGGAAAATAAGGCTTGAACCCAGGCTGTCTTCCTCTAGAATCTGGGCTCTGATCCACCAAACTATGTTGATGACAGTGCTCCAGTTTAACCAGTGCAGAAGAAGGAGTTCTAAAAGACCATGATGGCCAACTTGGTCCTCCTCCCCCGAGAACCACCCCCACTGCCATGGACTTATTGAAGGTGAAAATTTCCTCCTTCTAGTGCACCGCAAATGTCATTCTGGGGTTAGGTTAAGCCTAGGAAGTTCTCAGAAAAAATTCTGAGAGAACAGGGAACTGACCCCGCCTCTGCATTCCCTTTCTTTGCATTCCTATTAAGCCACTGCTCATACCACATCTTTATTTATTTACTCAGTTATGCATCAGTTTTATTTGTCTTGGTGTGCTTTCAGCACTTACATCACTACACAAGTATGCAGAGCAAAGGTTTGACAGAGGATGCCAATGAAAGATTGAGTCATATAACTTAAACTATATCTATAGCTACAATTTTAGCGCCTTTGGATATTTCTGGTGAAATGTTGGGGTAGCCAATCCAGCAGTTAATAAATTCCCTTTCTGCTTTATTATCAATCCTGATTATATAACACTTTGGACAACTATTAACAATGATTGTTCCAACTGTGGAGCCAATGTTTTGCTCTTCTGGCTCTGAGAAAACAATAATAAATGGCATTTACTGATTATTTACTATGAGCAAGTCAGTTGCTTTGGGCTAAAGGTTGTATCCACCCTAATTCATATGTGGATTTCCAAAGTGATGGAATTCCAGGTGGGAAATCTGGGAGATAATTTAAGTCATCAGGGTGGACATATAGCCCTTGGGAATGGGATTAGCACCTTAATAATAAAAGAAAAAAAACATGAGAAAGATGATCTATCTCTCCAACATGATTGACAGATTCCCCCAGAATAATATACATGCAAAATGACACAGAAGCTTTTGCATAAATTTCAGGGGTTTGGGGACTCCTCCTTTCTGAAAACTCCTGTTGCATTGATCATCATCTCATTGACACAGGAAGGGAGGAAGCCTCTGTTCCACCTGACACAGTGTTAAGAACAGCGAATGGACCGGCCGGATGGGAAGACAGGACTATGAAGGCGAGTCTTCGGTCACTGCAAAGCCTCTTGTTTCATTCCACCAGGCTTATCTTTATCTTGTATTTTCATCACCTCATCTTTATTCTCACAGTCCATTCGCTGCTTGCAAACCCTCCTCACTCAGCAACAGCAGCAAAGCACAACATGTACGTGTAAAGAAAGAAACGCTCCACTTCCCTGCAGAGGGGCACTTGCTGTCTGAACCTTGGGAAATGGGTGATGTTACCACCCTGTTAGGCAGAGTTTCCAATGGCAACTGCAAGGAGAATAGCAGGAAACCAGTTCCACAGCTGACACCAGAATGCTTTTCCATATGTAAAGCTGCCTTAAACCCACAAGAGACACTGCGAATGAACTCTGTGCTCGCTTTTCTTTTTGCTCAATACCACATGGGTCAGGGAGAAGCGCCGGGCGCTTTTAAAAATGCACTTATAATTTTGAATCCAAGCTGTGCGAGTACCCATTGGAGACAACTGTTCTCTCATGGCCTGCTTTGAATAAACAATCCCGGCTCTGTGTGATATTACTTCTTAACCAGATTCTAGCATTGAACTCTTGGCTCGCCATGGTTACTTGCATTTTAAACCAGTGTCTCCTTTTCCTTCCCCTTGGCTAAGATTCCTGCTTACTTGGCAGTGGCTCCTTCTCATTTGAACTTTTGCCCTCTTTTAATCTCCACCAAATTCTAGTCTAAAAGAACCTTTCACAGGCACCTTTTGTTAGTCGGAGTTTCTTTCTCATGTGAGAACCAGCTTAGGGAGCTGGTTACTGGAAAACACTCAAGGGCCTGTCTTCGTTCTCTGGGAAGCCAGCAGTGACAGGCTGTTTTGTGTGTGTACTTTGCTTTTAAAAAAAATCAGGGAAGCACAAGATGCAAGCTGTTTGCTGAAAACAAAATGTTTGCTTTCAAAAGCAAGCGAACACACGCATATTTGCATCTGTCCATGTGACTTTGCTCTTGTCCATTTCAGGGCTGTTCCTCTTTATTTCACTGCTGGAATAATTTCAGATCAAAAGGCAACTCGATGAAGACTTTATTCCCTTCCAACTTCCCATACTAGTTCCAGGTCTTCAATACCTCTGGAATCTGGTTTCCATTCAAAAGAATAACCAGTATATCAACCCCTCTTCTCATTTGACAGTTAGCAACCCCTCACCTTATCTTTATCTTTTTTCATCCTCATCTTTATTCTCACAGTCCATTCGCTGCTTGCAAACCCTCCTCACTCAGCAACAGCAGCAAAGCACAACATGTACGTGTAAAGAAAGAAACGCCCACTTCCCTGCAGAGGGGCACTTGCTGTCTGAACCTTGGGAAATGGGTGATGTTACCACCCTGTTAGGCAGAGTTTCCAATGGCAACTGCAAGGAGAATAGCAGGAAACCAGTTCCACAGCTGACACCAGAATGCTTTTCCATATGTAAAGCTGCCTTAAACCCACAAGAGACACTGCGAATGAACTCTGTGCTCGCTTTTCTTTTTGCTCAATACCACATGGGTCAGGGAGAAGCGCCGGGCGCTTTTAAAAATGCACTTATAATTTTGAATCCAAGCTGTGCGAGTACCCATTGGAGACAACTGTTCTCTCATGGCCTGCTTTGAATAAACAATCCCGGCTCTGTGTGATATTATTTTTAACCAGATTCTAGCATTGAACTCTTGGCTCGCCATGGTTACTTGCATTTTAAACCAGTGTCTCCTTTTCCTTCCCCTTGGCTAAGATTCCTGCTTACTTGGCAGTGGCTCCTTCTCATTTGAACTTTTGCCCTCTTTTAATCTCCACCAAATTCTAGTCTAAAAGAACCTTTCACAGGCACCTTTTGTTAGTCGGAGTTTCTTTCTCATGTGAGAACCAGCTTAGGGAGCTGGTTACTGGAAAACACTCAAGGGCCTGTCTTCGTTCTCTGGGAAGCCAGCAGTGACAGGCTGTTTTGTGTGTGTACTTTGCTTTTAAAAAAAATCAGGGAAGCACAAGATGCAAGCTGTTTGCTGAAAACAAAATGTTTGCTTTCAAAAGCAAGCGAACACACGCATATTTGCATCTGTCCATGTGACTTTGCTCTTGTCCATTTCAGGGCTGTTCCTCTTTATTTCACTGCTGGAATAATTTCAGATCAAAAGGCAACTCGATGAAGACTTTATTCCCTTCCAACTTCCCATACTAGTTCCAGGTCTTCAATACCTCTGGAATCTGGTTTCCATTCAAAAGAATAACCAGTATATCAACCCCTCTTCTCATTTGACAGTTAGACAATCTGCTTCCTACTTCAACAGAGCCCACCACTTACTCAGAATCTTATGCCTCTTCCCGTCTACTCTCTGGATTCATGCCTATGCCATGGACACTCAGTTCTGTTCTCCTTGCCCACTCTGGCCATGCTTAGCCACCCAGCCACAGCAGTTCCTTTTCCTGGATCAAATAACCATCTCTCTCTACATTCCTCATACCAAACCTCAGGACATATAGGTCTGTTCAAGAGCCACCAGTCTCACCAGCAACCTAGTGTCTAACTGAAGCTGGAACCTACTCTGGTGGTGGTTTAGTCACCAAGTCGTATCTGACTTGTGTGACCTCAGGGACGGAAGCCCACCAGACTCCTCTGTCCATGGGATTTCCCAGGCAAGAATACTAGAGTGGGTTGCCATTACCTTCTCTAGGGGATCTTCCCAACTTGGGGGTCAAAGCTGTGTCTCCTTCACTGCAGGTGGATTCTTTATCAATGAGCCACCAGAGAAGACCCAGAACCTACTTTACAGCCTGATAATTCAGTTCTCACTTCCCTGCTGGCGCAGTGGTAAAGAATCCACTTGCAAAGGCAAGAGACAGGAGTTTGAACCCAGGGTTGGGAAGATCCCCTGGAGGAGGGCAGGGCAAGCCACTCCAGTGTTCTTGCCTGAGAAGTCCATGGACAGGGGAGCCTGGCAGGCTACAGTCCATAGGGTGGCAAAGAGTCAGCGACAAAGCAGCAACAATTCAGTTCAACAAATCCTCCCCTGTGCTTTGCCGGGTGTTCTAGACTTTCTTTCTCTTCCTTTTCACTCTACCACTTTGTATGATGGTCTTGCCTCCTACTTGACTTGGAAGATAGGTGTACACACCCTGGTAAATACTCTGATGCCATCATCCATCTCATATGGCAGATAAACTTTCTCTTTGAGAAAACCCTCCATCTGTGTGAGCTCCATCTGTGATAGAAGTCCAACTAGACACAGAAGAGCTGTGCTCCCCATTTTCTTCACAATCACAACCAGTTCCTACTCTTCTGCCTTCAAACATGCTGAAGTTATGACCAACAACAGCAAATTTCTGAACAAGCTTTTCTGTTCTGTATGTACTTCTCACTAATTTGCAACTTCTCTCCATCCCCGTAACTCCACACTTGAGTTATCTGCATCTGTCACTCTCATCCACTCATCTCCTCTTCCTCTGCTCCCTTATACCTTTTTACGTGCTCTCATCTTCACCGCCTTACTAAGACTTTCTCATGAAGGTCATCAGTCAACACAAGGAGGTTCCCTTGGCTGAGAGGTTCCCCTTTCAGTTAAGTGCTGTTACTAGGAGGAGTGCATATGAAGAAGGGAAGGAGGGTTCTCCCCATGACCCAAGCAAGAGGAGCTTCCTGAGACTCTGAATGTCTGCAAAAGAAAATAAGCCACATCATAATCTCAAATAAGATACTTTTCAGATGCAGATTTTTCGCCTTACTCAATGCATCAAATCTTGTTGAGGGAAGCCTTGGAAGGACGTGCCATTTAGGAGAAACTTATCTGTGTCCCCTGAAGTTTGAGAGTGTCCATAAAAATAGATCCTACAATCTGGTATCAAATTGGTGAAATCAGAGGACAAATGGCTGCTTGTCCATAGCTAAAGATAACTTCTGCTGGCGCAGTGGTAAAGAATCCACTTGCAAAGGCAAGAGACAGGAGTTTGAACCCAGGGTTGGGAAGATCCCCTGGAGGAGGGCAGGGCAAGCCACTCCAGTGTTCTTGCCTGAGGAGTCCATGGACAGGGGAGCCTGGCAGGCTACAGTCCATAGGGTGGCAAAGAGTCAGCGACAAAGCAGCAACAATTCAGTTCAACAAATCCTCCCCTGTGCTTTGCCGGGTGTTCTAGACTTTCTTTCTCTTCCTTTTCACTCTACCACTTTGTATGATGGTCTTGCCTCCTACTTGACTTGGAAGATAGGTGTACACACCCTGGTAAATACTCTGATGCCATCATCCATCTCATATGGCAGATAAACTTTCTCTTTGAGAAAACCCTCCATCTGTGTGAGCTCCATCTGTGATAGAAGTCCAACTAGACACAGAAGAGCTGTGCTCCCCATTTTCTTCACAATCACAACCAGTTCCTACTCTTCTGCCTTCAAACATGCTGAAGTTATGACCAACAACAGCAAATTTCTGAACAAGCTTTTCTGTTCTGTATGTACTTCTCACTAATTTGCAACTTCTCTCCATCCCCGTAACTCCACACTTGAGTTATCTGCATCTGTCACTCTCATCCACTCATCTCCTCTTCCTCTGCTCCCTTATCCCTTTTTACGTGCTCTCATCTTCACCGCCTTACTAAGACTTTCTCATGAAGGTCATCAGTCAACACAAGGAGGTTCCCTTGGCTGAGAGGTTCCCCTTTCAGTTAAGTGCTGTTACTAGGAGGAGTGCATATGAAGAAGGGAAGGAGGGTTCTCCCCATGACCCAAGCAAGAGGAGCTCCCTGAGACTCTGAATGTCTGCAAAAGAAAATAAGCCACATCATAATCTCAAATAAGATACTTTTCAGATGCAGATTTTTCGCCTTACTCAATGCATCAAATCTTGTTGAGGGAAGCCTTGGAAGGACGTGCCATTTAGGAGAAACTTATCTGTGTCCCCTGAAGTTTGAGAGTGTCCATAAAAATAGATCCTACAATCTGGTATCAAATTGGTGAAATCAGAGGACAAATGGCTGCTTGCAGCTGCCCTTCATAGCAAGACGGGGAAGAGAGAGTGGCCTGTGAAGTAGACTACCCACAGTTTGATCTGAAAACAAGACATGAATTTCTTTGTAGACAAAGTGATCTTGAGCAGTCTTGAGGGAGTCTAACTTTTAAAAATGCCTCTAGGGGAGAAGGGATCCTAACAGGATGTATCCCTCAGGACAAAGGCTGAAAAGATGTCACTCTTGGTCAGCTGGAAAGTACATCACTCATGTCATGAAGCAAAGCTCTGGAACAATCTCAGTGAACAATACTTGGAGACACAGGCTAAAGAACTTAAAAAAAAAAAAAAGTTCTACATGAGCAATCAGTATTTAGAAGCCTGCTATAATGGAGAACACGCTGGTCCTTTACTATTAACCAAGAGAAAACTACAAAATACAGCAGCTAAATATAGGCTTGAAAGAGGAAGGAAGAAATCTGAAAGTTGGGTTCATGGCTTCTTCCCTACTGCAGGGCAGAGCCATGTGTCTGGCTTCAACTGTGAAAAGAAAGGTGCTCAAATCAAATTAGATAGCAGACTGGAATTCTGATTTAAACTTGTTGAGATTTTTTTAGTTCTTGAAAGTAATACATACCTATTCTTATAATCAAAAATTATTAGGAAACTAAGAATCATCCCAAAAAATTACAGGAAGGAATTGAGATATGACTAGCCATACTGAAGAACAGAAATAAGAGAAAAATAAAATAATTTCCCTGTGTTTGTGTGTGTAAGTCACTCAGTCTTGTCTGACTCTTTAGGACCCCATGTACTATAGCCTGCCAGGCTCCTCTGTCCGTGGGATCCCCTAGGTAAGAATACTGGAGTGGGTTGCCACTTACTTCTCCAGGGCATATTCCCAACCCAGGGATACATCTACTCAATAACATACCGTTAATCCCATGACCCAAGCAAGAGGAGCTCCTGAGACTCTGAATGTCTGCAAAAGAAAATAAGCCACATCATAATCTCAAATAAGATACTTTTCAGATGCAGATTTTTCGCCTTACTCAATGCATCAAATCTTGTTGAGGGAAGCCTTGGAAGGACGTGCCATTTAGGAGAAACTTATCTGTGTCCCCTGAAGTTTGAGAGTGTCCATAAAAATAGATCCTACAATCTGGTATCAAATTGGTGAAATCAGAGGACAAATGGCTGCTTGCAGCTGCCCTTCATAGCAAGACGGGGAAGAGAGAGTGGCCTGTGAAGTAGACTACCCACAGTTTGATCTGAAAACAAGACATGAATTTCTTTGTAGACAAAGTGATCTTGAGCAGTCTTGAGGGAGTCTAACTTTTAAAAATGCCTCTAGGGGAGAAGGGATCCTAACAGGATGTATCCCTCAGGACAAAGGCTGAAAAGATGTCACTCTTGGTCAGCTGGAAAGTACATCACTCATGTCATGAAGCAAAGCTCTGGAACAATCTCAGTGAACAATACTTGGAGACACAGGCTAAAGAACTTAAAAAAAAAAAAAAGTTCTACATGAGCAATCAGTATTTAGAAGCCTGCTATAATGGAGAACACGCTGGTCCTTTACTATTAACCAAGAGAAAACTACAAAATACAGCAGCTAAATATAGGCTTGAAAGAGGAAGGAAGAAATCTGAAAGTTGGGTTCATGGCTTCTTCCCTACTGCAGGGCAGAGCCATGTGTCTGGCTTCAACTGTGAAAAGGAAGGTGCTCAAATCAAATTAGATAGCAGACTGGAATTCTGATTTAAACTTGTTGAGATTTTTTTAGTTCTTGAAAGTAATACATACCTATTCTTATAATTAAAAATTATTAGGAAACTAAGAATCATCCCAAAAAATTACAGGAAGGAATTGAGATATGACTAGCCATACTGAAGAACAGAAATAAGAGAAAAATAAAATAATTTCCCTGTGTTTGTGTGTGTAAGTCACTCAGTCTTGTCTGACTCTTTAGGACCCCATGTACTATAGCCTGCCAGGCTCCTCTGTCCGTGGGATCCCCTAGGTAAGAATACTGGAGTGGGTTGCCACTTACTTCTCCAGGGCATATTCCCAACCCAGGGATACATCTACTCAATAACTAGTTACCTGTTTTCAACCATTTTGATTACTGATGCACTTTTATTATTGTGATATTGTGATTTATTATAAGAAATATATATTGGGTCTTTGTCCATCATTCCTGGTACATTGCTCCTAAAAACATTGGAATTTCCTAAGTAATATGAGCTGGAAAAGTCTTTTGTTATAGTAATGAGGAGACTTTGGACCCAATCTAAGGATAGAGACTTATCAGGAGAAACAACCACAAGAATTTGAGGGTCAGAACTTTTAACCCCACCCCCTTGACTCTCTCTTTCCCTCCCTTCAATTCAGTCAATCTTTTTTATATTCTGGGGCTTTTTTTGTTAAGTTCATATGTTGACCCTTTTATTATTAAAAAAAGTCATTCTTAGCCTCTTAAAAATATTTTGTCTCTTAGTAACAATGTTCATTTTAAGTTCAGTTTGTCTTATATTACTATACCTAAAGAATGGGGTGAGAAAGTCAAACTACAGAGCCTGATCATGATTTCCAGACTTGTAGCTTGGTTGACATGGTAAGGTTATTCATCAAGAATGGGAAAGGGGAAGTAACAACAGATGTGGGATTTAAAGAGAATGAGTTTCCTTAGGAATATCATGATTTTAAAGAGCTATGAGAACCCAGTCCTCAATGGCTACTTTAGAATTATATTATACAATTATTTGGTATGACTCCACTTTGAAATCTATATATTTAAAATTTTATCATACCTAGAATAGTATCTAGGTTCAGATTAGATGAAAATGTTTATAGGTTGAAGGACTGATTTAGAAAAAGTTGCTATATCACGAGTATCCAGCCATTCTGAACAAAAATTAATTTCCCAAATATATCATGTTTTGTTTTGAACCAAGGGTATTCGAATAGTCTGCTTCTATTCCTTGGAATGCCTTTCTCTTCTCACCTCATCCTTCACTTAGCTAAGCCTATCTGTCTGTCAGATCTCAGTTTCAATACTACCACCAACAGAAAGATCTTTCTAAGGACTTAGGATTCTTTGTGTAACTCTTTCTGTTTTTAGTGCATTACAGCATCACATTATTTAATAGCCTGTTCCATTGCTGCCTGTTTACTATTTTTATCATTAGTAAATAGCATAATCCAGAGACATTCACCAACTCCTTTTTGAACTTACTGTTAAATAAATTCAGCCTTGTAAACAGCAAAACTACGTAAAAGTTAAAAGTAAAATAAAAGTTAAAAAAAAATAAGAATAAGGAATCATCTCTGCCCTAAAGGTGGATTTACATTAATTGAATAAAAAAAACTAAGGATCCTGTCCCAAAAAAATAAATAAATAAATAAATAAATTTAGCCATAGGAAAGAACTGTCTTGTTACTGTTCTACATTCCTATACCAGCATATCCATAATTAAATGGGCTTGACTTTTGAATAAAACTAAGAAACAGTATAGTTTCATATGAAGAGAAATAGATTATTCTATAATAGGTATATAAAGAAAAGAAAGAAAGAATTTCTCTGTGAAACACCCATCAGCTAAACTCTTTTCTGAGATCCAAATTCCACTGCCTCCTCAAAAATGTCCAATAATATGAACTAAGTTAGCTTTGGAATGGCTGGCTGATAGATAATGATATTAGCTGAGTTTGGAAGGTTCAGGGCTTATACCTCAATTATACATCATATTTCATCAAATCCAACATGACATTAATTGCCATATGTACCACTATTTTACGTACCTTTAAAAATGAAAAGTAAAACCTACTGATTATGACACAATGTTGAGGAAATATCTATTGCAAGATACAGTTCAATATTAGAGATATTAAAAATGGGAAAAATATATGTCTTAAACTCAATTAAATATATTAGATAAGAGCCAGAGTTACAGACTGAGGAAGAACCTAAGATTTCATCCAATCTAATCTTCATCAACTTACAAATATACTGAGAACTCAAAGTGTATAAGTACAGACAGGTACACAGAAACTGAGCAAGTCAATCAACCTGTGACACCAGATGGCCACTTTGCTCTAGTGCTAACATTTCATAACTCTGTGTACTAACATTAATATGCTATGGGGAAATGTATGTCATCACACCCCATCACCAGCTAACTATGGAACCCATCTCTGCCTAAGGACTTAGGATTCTTTGTGTAACTCTTTCTGTTTTAGTGCATTACAGCATCACATTATTTAATAGCCTGTTCCATTGCTGCCTGTTTACTATTTTTATCATTAGTAAATAGCATAATCCAGAGACATTCACCAACTCCTTTTTGAACTTACTGTTAAATAAATTCAGCCTTGTAAACAGCAAAACTACGTAAAAGTTAAAAGTAAAATAAAAGTTAAAAAAAAATAAGAATAAGGAATCATCTCTGCCCTAAAGGTGGATTTACATTAATTGAATAAAAAAAAACTAAGGATCCTGTCCCAAAAAAATAAATAAATAAATAAATAAATTTAGCCATAGGAAAGAACTATCTTGTTACTGTTCTACATTCCTATACCAGCATATCCATAATTAAATGGGCTTGACTTTTGAATAAAACTAAGAAACAGTATAGTTTCATATAAAGAGAAATAGATTATTCTATAATAGGTATATAAAGAAAAGAAAGAAAGAATTTCTCTGTGAAACACCCATCAGCTAAACTCTTTTCTGAGATCCAAATTCCACTGCCTCCTCAAAAATGTCCAATAATATGAACTAAGTTAGCTTTGGAATGGCTGGCTGATAGATAATGATATTAGCTGAGTTTGGAAGGTTCAGGGCTTATACCTCAATTATACATCATATTTCATCAAATCCAACATGACATTAATTGCCATATGTACCACTATTTTACGTACCTTTAAAAATGAAAAGTAAAACCTACTGATTATGACACAATGTTGAGGAAATATCTATTGCAAGATACAGTTCAATATTAGAGATATTAAAAATGGGAAAAATATATGTCTTAAACTCAATTAAATATATTAGATAAGAGCCAGAGTTACAGACTGAGGAAGAACCTAAGATTTCATCCAATCTAATCTTCATCAACTTACAAATATACTGAGAACTCAAAGTGTATAAGTACAGACAAGTACACAGAAACTGAGCAAGTCAATCAACCTGTGACACCAGATGGCCACTTTGCTCTAGTGCTAACATTTCATAACTCTGTGTACTAACATTAATATTAAAAAAGAGACTATGGGGAAATGTATGTCATCACAACATGACAAATGCCTTCTTCTTATGTTAGAGAGAGATAATTTATCTCAACAAATACGTTACTTTAAATTCTCTCTCCTCAAGTACCTGTACCCTTGCTTTTTCCCCAGTGAATCCAAGATTTTCTTAGAAAGAGAAACCTGAATCCTGTTTTTTGGCCACCAAGGAAATGTCTAACGAGATATATGTAAATCTAATGACATATTGCATTTTTACCCTCTGCTTCTTGAAAATCTTTCACTTGATCAAAAACTATTGCTATGGTGTTAAGCTATGCGTTATTTCATATGAAGAACAAATCAAATTTGTCATAATTATAGTACAGTTTAAATTCACACCTTTAATAGCAACTTTAAACTTGATTTTCTTCAGTCAATTTTAGCCTTCTTGCCACATTGCACTAAACATTTTGTTTTAAAAAGCCACTTCTTCACCTCCTCTTTCCTTCATTTCCCTCTTCCCTTAACATCGCAATTGAAAACCTCCCCCTGGCCTCCACCTCCTTTCAAATTCCCCCACCTACTGGAAATCTCGGGCCCTCCTTTCATTACCTTGCTGATAACAAAAGCGTCTTCATTTTCTCTGGAACTCATGCAGAAGAAACATTTTAAGCTCAACTAAATAATTATCCACCTACTTTCTATTTCCTCCCAAGGGGAGAAAAGAGTCCTGATTGACTGACAAATCACCAGGTTGTTGTCACCAGAGTCCTTAATGTGAAACCTTCCTTACAATCTTTCTTCTTTAGCTTTCTGTTTTTGATGTGGGAAGGGGCAAAATCAAGGGAATTTATGGGTTGTAACAGATAAATGCGAGCACATTTCATTGAACAAATCATCGTGAACGCAACCAACGTATGATGGACATGCCAAAGGGAATCACGCGCTTGAGCACTGGGGGGTTATCTCCTAGTTTGCCAAGAACTTCTGCAGCAGGTCTGCAAGGGCCTGGAGAAACACTCTCAAGGCAAAGCTCCCAGTCCAGTTGGGAAGATTGTCAGGGGTGAACGACTTACCCAAGCGAGCAAAGACAAGCTTCTCTTGGCAGACCCCAATTCCCGCTGCTTCATTGTCTTCATCTTGCAGCAAGCACTCTGCTTAGAAAGGATGAAAGAAAATGATTACTGAAGAAGGCTTCTGACAGGGCCACCTCAAAAATATCAGTTCATGCTTAATGCTGGTAAGTACTTATGTACATACATACACAAACACTCACACATATATGCATCCACACTCAGACATACACAGTCAATTTTTCATCTGGCAAAAAGCCCTTTCTGAAGCCTGAGTTGGTCCGTGAACGAGACTGTGATTTAGCAAAGTGTGACTGGCTGTCCCCTCACTTCTCTTAATGCCCCCTTTCTTCCCCCATCTCATCCCAAAGTGTCTCATGACTGTCCTCTGACAAGTTTAAACTCCTTCCTGCTAACATGCTTACTAATAACTATTTCCTAAGCACTACCATGTCTGAGACCTTTTTACTGGTAGTGAAAGGGTCTTCAAGGGTTGAGAGTAATGAAACACAAACTTAGTGACTTGGAATTAGAGAATAAATCTTATTAGTTCTTGGCTTTCTCAGCAGGTTGATGTCAAGAAGCGTCTATGTTATATATCATTTTCTTCTGCCCAAATACATTATCCATTGATATTTTCAAACACATGGGAGATGGCAAAGATCTTAACAGTCATCTCAAACCATTTCCATTTTATCAACTTAGAAACTGAGGCCCAGAGAGGCAAGAGAATTATGGCTGGAGGTAACCCTACCCTCATCAGATTCCCAAGATAATAGTTTTCCAGAAATCTTGCCTTCGTAAAACTAGCACTTCTTAAGGGTCCTGGATTTTTGGCACTTAGAAAGTTAAATAATTTAGCATATGTCATTTGGGAAGGCTGAAGAACTATGTCTAACTTATGGACCCCTGTGTTTGATGGCAGATCCAAACTCAACCAGTTTATTTCTACTAACATGTTAATGGTGACTTAAAAGTCTTTTTCCAAAAACTTAAAAGTCCTCTAGGTTGCCAAGAACTTCTGCAGCAGGTCTGCAAGGGCCTGGAGAAACACTCTCAAGTTGGGAAGATTGTCAGGGTGAACGACTTACCCAAGCGAGCAAAGACAAGCTTCTCTTGGCAGACCCCAATTCCGCTGCTTCATTGTCTTCATCTTGCAGCAAGCACTCTGCTTAGAAAGGATGAAAGAAAATGATTACTGAAGAAGGCTTCTGACAGGGCCACCTCAAAAATATCAGTTCATGCTTAATGCTGGTAAGTACTTATGTACATACATACACAAACACTCACACATATATGCATCCACACTCAGACATACACAGTCAATTTTTCATCTGGCAAAAAGCCCTTTCTGAAGCCTGAGTTGGTCCGTGAACGAGACTGTGATTTAGCAAAGTGTGACTGGCTGTCCCCTCACTTCTCTTAATGCCCCCTTTCTTCCCCCATCTCATCCCAAAGTGTCTCATGACTGTCCTCTGACAAGTTTAAACTCCTTCCTGCTAACATGCTTACTAATAACTATTTCCTAAGCACTACCATGTCTGAGACCTTTTTACTGGTAGTGAAAGGGTCTTCAAGGGTTGAGAGTAATGAAACACAAACTTAGTGACTTGGAATTAGAGAATAAATCTTATTAGTTCTTGGCTTTCTCAGCAGGTTGATGTCAAGAAGCGTCTATGTTATATATCATTTTCTTCTGCCCAAATACATTATCCATTGATATTTTCAAACACATGGGAGATGGCAAAGATCTTAACAGTCATCTCAAACCATTTCCATTTTATCAACTTAGAAACTGAGGCCCAGAGAGGCAAGAGAATTATGGCTGGAGGTAACCCTACCCTCATCAGATTCCCAAGATAATAGTTTTCCAGAAATCTTGCCTTCGTAAAACTGGCACTTCTTAAGGGTCCTGGATTTTTGGCACTTAGAAAGTTAAATAATTTAGCATATGTCATTTGGGAAGGCCGAAGAACTATGTCTAACTTATGGACCCCTGTGTTTGATGGCAGATCCAAACTCAACCAGTTTATTTCTACTAACATGTTAATGGTGACTTAAAAGTCTTTCAGCTTAATCCTCTGGTGCCACATAACCCTTGATAAAATTATATTGAGTGTCCTTCATGGAAAGAAGCAGTCTGCTCCAGTCCTCTAGGTGAGAAAGCCTTGTAAAATCTTTTTGGCTATTTGTTTTAGCAATGTGGCTGATCAGGGGCTCTGAAGGCTTCCTGCTACTAGAACTTACATAGCACACAGTCTTAAAGCATCATGGTTTGCATTTGAGTCAGTTGAGATTTTCAGATTCCCTCCGTAACCCGCAGAGTCCATAGCTGGGGACACTAATCTGGGATCAGAAGGAACAGGGATGAATTAAGGATGGATCAGGATCACAGCACTGCTGTTGGGGACTGAGTCTAAGGCAAAAGCAAAGTACAGGAGCTGAGTCTAAGACTCTGGAACTGGCTGAAAGCTTCCAAGGTAAATAGAAGTTTCCATCTATGAGGCACCAAAGCCACAGGCATAAAACACACCTACTCTGAAAGAAAGCCTTATCCATTTCAAACCCACAGAATCTCACCAAATAAATTGGGCAATGTGTTCATAATCAAAGATCACAAGCAAACAAGAAGGCCAGTTGTATCAACTGCCGTGGAACACATTATCCTACAAATTAGCTTAAAATGACAATGAACATTTACTATCTTTCTGAGTCCCTGAAGGTCAGGAACTTGCAGATATGGAACTTGGATCCTTGCTCAGGGCTCTCATAAAGTTGTAGTTATCTGAAACTAGGGGTGAGGATCCACTTCCAAAGGGACTTGCTGACTGGCCAGCTTGTTGATATTGGTTTTCAGAGGCCTCAGTTCCCTCCCTGTGAGTCTTCCGTCAGGCCAGCTAAGTGTCCTCAAAATATGATAACTGGTTTCTCCTAGATTAAGTAATCCAAGAGAAAGAAAGGCAGAAACTATTCTGTGTGCTAATTTTTGATGATAACATGGGCAAATTTATTTGTAATCTTGGGACAAAAAAAAATGCTAATCTTTCATATGAAACATGGGCAAATTGGCCCCTGTGTTTGATGGCAGATCCAAACTCAACCAGTTTATTTCTACTAACATGTTAATGGTGACTTAAAAGTCTTTCAGCTTAATCCTCTGGTGCCACATAACCCTTGATAAAATTATATTGAGTGTCCTTCATGGAAAGAAGCAGTCTGCTCCAGTCCTCTAGGTGAGAAAGCCTTGTAAAATCTTTTTGGCTATTTGTTTTAGCAATGTGGCTGATCAGGGGCTCTGAAGGCTTCCTGCTACTAGAACTTACATAGCACACAGTCTTAAAGCATCATGGTTTGCATTTGAGTCAGTTGAGATTTTCAGATTCCCTCCGTAACCCTTGTTATGCAAAGCAGAGTCCATAGCTGGAGACACTAATCTGGGATCAGAAGGAACAGGGATGAATTAAGGATGGATCAGGATCACAGCACTGCTGTTGGGGACTGAGTCTAAGGCAAAAGCAAAGTACAGGAGCTGAGTCTAAGACTCTGGAACTGGCTGAAAGCTTCCAAGGTAAATAGAAGTTTCCATCTATGAGGCACCAAAGCCACAGGCATAAAACACACCTACTCTGAAAGAAAGCCTTATCCATTTCAAACCCACAGAATCTCACCAAATAAATTGGGCAATGTGTTCATAATCAAAGATCACAAGCAAACAAGAAGGCCAGTTGTATCAACTGCCGTGGAACACATTATCCTACAAATTAGCTTAAAATGACAATGAACATTTACTATCTTTCTGAGTCCCTGAAGGTCAGGAACTTGCAGATATGGAACTTGGATCCTTGCTCAGGGCTCTCATAAAGTTGTAGTTATCTGAAACTAGGGGTGAGGATCCACTTCCAAAGGGACTTGCTGACTGGCCAGCTTGTTGATATTGGTTTTCAGAGGCCTCAGTTCCCTCCCTGTGAGTCTTCCGTCAGGCCAGCTAAGTGTCCTCAAAATATGATAACTGGTTTCTCCTAGATTAAGTAATCCAAGAGAAAGAAAGGCAGAAACTATTCTGTGTGCTAATTTTTGATGATAACATGGGCAAATTTATTTGTAATCTTGGGACAAAAAAAGCTAACCATAAATAAAAAATAAGTTCAATTCTATTAAAATTAGGAAATTCTGTTCATCAAAAGGCAACAGAAATAGATTTTAAAAAATAGACAACTAGGAGAGATACTTATAACTCACTTAATAAACAAAGGATTGATACCCAGAACACATACATAATTTTCAGTGAAACCAAAAATCCAACGGAAAGCTAGGCAAAGGCCAAAATGCAGGCACATAGAAGAAACAAGTGTGGACAACAAACATGTAAAACGGTTCTTAAATTAGATAACAATCAAGAAAATGGAAACTATGAACATAATAAGATACTATTTTACACTTAGTTGTCTCACATTAAAAGATCTGACAACACCAAGTGTTGGAGAGGAAGTGAATCAACCAGAAAGTCTGGAGACTCTAGATTGTTACAAGTACTTTGGAAGACAATTTGGCAACATGTAAAGATGACTTATCCATACACCTGATCTCCACCCAACAACTGTTTTTCTAGGTCACTGACTTTGATCCCCAGAGAATATTTGGTAATATCTGGGACATTTTCAATTGTCACAACTGAAAGGAAAGACTGGCATCTAGTGGGTAGAAGCCAGGGATGCTGCTAACAGCCTACACTGCACGGGAGAGCTCCATACAGTAAAGAATGATCTGGCCCCAAATGTCAATAGTGCCACCAACAAGGAACCCTTTCCTGCATAGATAGATAAGAGTAACTCCTGCACATGTGTGCATCATGAGATATTTGAACACATTCAAAACAACAAGCACAGAAGTACTATTTTCCTTTTGACAAGAAAATAGATGAACCAATTGTGACATAGTGATGCAGTGAAATATACATGACCAAACTACAGCTATAGACAATGACATAGGTGGACTTTTGTGATGTGATGCAAAGGGAAAAAGAGTAAATCTCATAAGAAGATATCCAACATGATATATTTTAGGTAATGTTCCAAGACAAGAAAACTAAAAAATCTATCATTTAGGTATACCAATAAACATGTGCTTAAACTACAACAACAGGCCAGGATAAAAGTTCAAGGCGCTGGTTACTGCTTGTGAAAGATGAAAAGAAAACTGTGGTGGGTGAAGGGAAGATAAACAGAGGAAAGTTATGTGACCATTTTTGGACACTTGGATTGTATAAATGGGCTCACAGTTGTTTACTACATTATCATACTTCATAGTTTGTATAGTGATATAGATACATACGTACATATATGTCATATATGTTTTTTATCAATTATTACACTAAAATATAAATAAGTTGAAAAAATTATTCAGGGAAGAAGTTGTAAGGATGAGTTATACAATATGACCAGACAGGTCACTCTGAAATTAGGGAAACCAACTCACTTTTCATTTTTAGAAAGGAGATGCAAATACATAAATTACAATATTTTTGTATCAGAGTCAGCCTCAAAATGGAGAGTAATTTGCCAAGTGTTTTCTTTCTTGGCAATTCTCTATAATACCAATCCTCACACAAATACTGTTAATCTAAGAAGCCTTTACTCTGAGACCTAATGGCAATAAATATAGGGTAAATAAAAGATAACATGAAAATTATGACTTTTCCCCTCTTTCTGTGTACTGTGATCATATACCAGTAGAGGCATAATAACATCACATACAAAGAGCCGAGAAAGCAAATGATCTATGGTTTTCCTCATCCCTTGGGACAAGGATCTTGCAGGGAAATGCTGATTTATTTTTGTAATTCCTTTTTGAAAATCAAAATTTCAAGACAGTGTACTTTAACCCTAAGTTGACAAATTAAGGTAGCCCAAATGATTGGAAATGCCATGACCACTTATCAGTTTTAAGCAAAATTATAAAGATTTCCTTCCTTTTTTCTTTGTTTCTCTCATTTTATTCTAACCAGGTGTTCCAAGTGCCAACTTGTGCCCTTGTTCCTGTTCTCAGCTGACTTTCAAATAATCCCTGCTAGAGTGTTAATTGAAAAGTAAGGTATTAACTGATTATAGCTGAGTATAGTCCCTCCTAGAATGATTTTTATTTTCATAGGGGACTCATAAAGGTTGGTGTGGGTAGCGGGGAGTGAAGGCTAAGAGATGACCTTCAGGAAGCTATAGCTAACTCCAACACCTAAAGAAGCAAATAAAGAATATTTGTTATGCAGCTTGTGAAAGATGAAAAGAAAACTGTGGTGGGTGAAGGGAAGATAAACAGAGGAAAGTTATGTGACCATTTTTGGACACTTGGATTGTATAAATGGGCTCACAGTTGTTTACTACATTATCATACTTCATAGTTTGTATAGTGATATAGATACATACGTACATATATGTCATATATGTTTTTTATCAATTATTACACTAAAATATAAATAAGTTGAAAAAATTATTCAGGGAAGAAGTTGTAAGGATGAGTTATACAATATGACCAGACAGGTCACTCTGAAATTAGGGAAACCAACTCACTTTTCATTTTTAGAAAGGAGATGCAAATACATAAATTACAATATTTTTGTATCAGAGTCAGCCTCAAAATGGAGAGTAATTTGCCAAGTGTTTTCTTTCTTGGCAATTCTCTATAATACCAATCCTCACACAAATACTGTTAATCTAAGAAGCCTTTACTCTGAGACCTAATGGCAATAAATATAGGGTAAATAAAAGATAACATGAAAATTATGACTTTTCCCCTCTTTCTGTGTACTGTGATCATATACCAGTAGAGGCATAATAACATCACATACAAAGAGCCGAGAAAGCAAATGATCTATGGTTTTCCTCATCCCTTGGGACAAGGATCTTGCAGGGAAATGCTGATTTATTTTTGTAATTCCTTTTTGAAAATCAAAATTTCAAGACAGTGTACTTTAACCCTAAGTTGACAAATTAAGGTAGCCCAAATGATTGGAAATGCCATGACCACTTATCAGTTTTAAGCAAAATTATAAAGATTTCCTTCCTTTTTTCTTTGTTTCTCTCATTTTATTCTAACCAGGTGTTCCAAGTGCCAACTTGTGCCCTTGTTCCTGTTCTCAGCTGACTTTCAAATAATCCCTGCTAGAGTGTTAATTGAAAAGTAAGGTATTAACTGATTATAGCTGAGTATAGTCCCTCCTAGAATGATTTTTATTTTCATAGGGGACTCATAAAGGTTGGTGTGGGTAGCGGGGAGTGAAGGCTAAGAGATGACCTTCAGGAAGCTATAGCTAACTCCAACACCTAAAGAAGCAAATAAAGAATATTTGTTATGCAGCTTCTGAAAGGTTGGCAAAACCTTGCTTGAGGCTCTGTTTAAACATCCAGGCTCTGTCTACTACTTTTGGAACTGAACTGCAATAAAACCTCTTACTTCTCTGACCCAAGAGGAAATATCTTATGAATTATAGTGAAGAGAGAATTATTTGGTCAATATTTAGACCCGAAATACTATGAAAAGGGAGAAAGCTACAGAAAAAAAAAAAAAAAAAATATGGAGACCAAAGTACAAAGGCCAAAATCAATCAATAAAATGCTTAAGAGTGTAAAGAGAGGAAACTTTCTAGTGTCCAAGCATAAATGTCAAGAGTATTTCAACAAAACCCAAAGGCTTGAAGCTGAAGTTGTGTAGAGAATTTGAAGGGGAGGGAGGGGTGAATATAGAAGATTCCCAAGGAGAATTTACATGTGTCTTATATCATTATTTACAAAATAATTGTTCTACCACCTTCCTGCTTCACTGTCCTTGATTTTAATAACTGCTCTGCCTGATCTAAGAGGTATACTGAATCAGGATGTGTAAACCCACAGGTGACAGACAGAATCACATCCAAACGTGTAGCCCTCGTCCTTAAAAGTCACTGTACGGGGCTTCCCTGGTGGTCCTGTGGGTAAAGAGTCTGCCTTGCAGTGCAAGGGGCACCAGTTTGATCCCCGGCCTGGGAAGATCCCACATGCCATGGAACGGCTATACTGGTGTGTCCCATTACAAGCCAGCACTCTGGAGCACATTTGCCCAGAGCCAGTGCTCTGCACTGAGAGATGCCACTGCAATGAGAGGCCCACACATGCCAAAAAATAAAAAAGATGAATGAAAAAAAATATAGGTAAACGAGGCCTAATGAGGAAAAATTTAAAAAAAAAAGTCATTGTAGGCAGTCAGGTAATGGTATTTATGTTAAATGAAGACTCTAAAACTCTGGCTGATTCTGCAGCCTTGTGTCATGGCCCAGGAGCCTGCACTTCAAAGTACTCTGGGGGAACCCATTATCTGCATACTTTCAGTGGGCCACAGTGAAACAGGCTTAAGGAAGCCGAACTTTGGAAATTCACAAGACAATTTAAAATTTATATGTCAATATACAAAACTAACTATAGTCAAGGTATTTTAGGAAAAAAAAAAATCCTAGTAAAGTAAAACGACTTATAGTACCGAGTTTGATTTATTATAGTAACCATGACAGTGTGTTACTTCCACAGTATTCAAAGAGTGAAATATAATATGGAGTCCAGAAAAAGGTGTCAGATAGAGAAATCTATATCTGTTTGATTTACAATAAAGCTGACACAGTTGAACATTGTGGAAAGGATGGTCTTTTCAACATACAGTTCTAGGTCAATATTACATCCATATTGAAGGAAATAAATCTTCATCCCTATCTCACACGATACACAAAATCAATTTCCCAGTCTTCCCAGGCCTTCAGTCTCTACCAGTCACACATTTCAACAAGAAGAATGACTTCCAAAGTCTGATCAGATACATATGCCTTTTAATACACTTCATTTTCATTTGTATTGGATTAGTAAATTAGGAACGTCTCTTTACTGAGACTAGGATTAAATCTTTATGTATATTTTGGAAATTTTATTTCTCCTCTCTCCACTTTCCCCTCTGTTTCTTTCTCCTTCCTCCTTTACTTTATGCTCTCTGACAATCTACCCTTCTATTCTTTTATCCACACGCATCAGGTAGAGGAGCACAAAAATAGCAGCAGCCACACAATTTGACCTATTGAACTACTTTTAAACAAATTGTGTTTAAAAAAAAAACAAAACTGTTGGCTATGTGATTGGGTGCCTTCACACAAAATCTAATTGTGGGACATTTCTTTAAAACTGGGAGATCTGGCCACCTGAGGCCAGCAGCAGATCCAGGCAACTGCTGAACGGATTTAGCTAAGCACCTGCCTTCTCTACACAGGGAAGCCCTCTCAGGTTCTCCCTGGACCTGATTTTCTAGTATATACGACCTGCCTGACCCCAAAGGAATCTGCATTTAAGATCTCTGTTACCCTTCATATTTAAATAAAATAGTGAGGTGTAAAAAGCAGTTTTTAAAAAATTACAGATGCAGAAATGTCAATATGGTTTTCTATTTATATACAGTTTTCAGTGTTCTACATATAGGAGCTAAAAAGATTTTTTTCCTTCTTAGCCTTTGGTTTTTGGGCATAAATCCCTTGTTTTCACAGGAACATTAGCTCAAATTTGCAGATACTGTGTGCTGCAAATAAAATTGTTGCATTTCAAACCATATGTCATACTGAACTGTTCAAGAAGCACCAAGCCTTTCTTACTCGCACATCTTTAAAGATATAATTTTATGCTTAGTTAAGGTGGAAAAAAACATGAGGTTTGAAGATAAAGCTATTTACCTTGGATGCATTTTGCTAAATTATTTCACCAAATGACTAGGTAGAGAGACATTAGTACAATATGGTAAAAGACAGCGTTTTCAATCTGCAAGTCTTCCTCCATAATCAGCCTATAAGGCTTATAACTGTGAGAACAAAAGGATAAATGAGGATGCTCCCAAGTCTGCCTCTTGTGTATTTACACATTCATTTTTACAGTTTAAAAATTACGGTAAGAACCACAATTCATCATAAAGTGGCTTTGAACCATTTAACACTTCAGGGGAATTTTTGTCCTATTTCAGGCATAGGAAGGCATAAAACTCTTATTATTCTTTCACAGAGTTTAAAAGAAGCCAATTTGAATGGCAGGAAATAAGGAGGTCATATCTGGTTCTTCAGGAATAAGATATCCACACGCATCAGGTAGAGGAGCACAAAAATAGCAGCAGCCACACAATTTGACCTATTGAACTACTTTTAAACAAATTGTGTTTAAAAAAAAAACAAAACTGTTGGCTATGTGATTGGGTGCCTTCACACAAAATCTAATTGTGGGACACTTCTTTAAAACTGGGAGATCTGGCCACCTGAGGCCAGCAGCAGATCCAGGCAACTGCTGAACGGATTTAGCTAAGCACCTGCCTTCTCTACACAGGGAAGCCCTCTCAGGTTCTCCCTGGACCTGATTTTCTAGTATATACGACCTGCCTGACCCCAAAGGAATCTGCATTTAAGATCTCTGTTACCCTTCATATTTAAATAAAATAGTGAGGTGTAAAAAGCAGTTTTTAAAAAATTACAGATGCAGAAATGTCAATATGGTTTTCTATTTATATACAGTTTTCAGTGTTCTACATATAGGAGCTAAAAAGATTTTTTTCCTTCTTAGCCTTTGGTTTTTGGGCATAAATCCTTGTTTTCACAGGAACATTAGCTCAAATTTGCAGATACTGTGTGCTGCAAATAAAATTGTTGCATTTCAAACCATATGTCATACTGAACTGTTCAAGAAGCACCAAGCCTTTCTTACTCGCACATCTTTAAAGATATAATTTTATGCTTAGTTAAGGTGGAAAAAAACATGAGGTTTGAAGATAAAGCTATTTACCTTGGATGCATTTTGCTAAATTATTTCACCAAATGACTAGGTAGAGAGACATTAGTACAATATGGTAAAAGACAGCGTTTTCAATCTGCAAGTCTTCCTCCATAATCAGCCTATAAGGCTTATAACTGTGAGAACAAAAGGATAAATGAGGATGCTCCCAAGTCTGCCTCTTGTGTATTTACACATTCATTTTTACAGTTTAAAAATTACGGTAAGAACCACAATTCATCATAAAGTGGCTTTGAACCATTTAACACTTCAGGGGAATTTTTGTCCTATTTCAGGCATAGGAAGGCATAAAACTCTTATTATTCTTTCACAGAGTTTAAAAGAAGCCAATTTGAATGGCAGGAAATAAGGAGGTCATATCTGTCAAAAGTTCTTCAGGAATAAGATACATTTCACTGGAGTTATTCTTCGTTCCTTTACACACAACTTGTATGGGTTTTTGTTTGTTTGTTTGTTTGGACACAAAAGCACCTGATAGGAGTGTATGCTATCAGAAAATATGACCTTGAGGGCCCTATTCTCTTCAGTAGGCCATCTCACACAAAATAGGATTCAAATGACGATCAAACCACTCGAATCACAAGCCTTGCAAAACTGGCTTCACTTGCATTTACACATGCATACACAATTTTTCCCCCTCAAGTGAGTATTAAATGGCAGATCAAAACAGAGACAATAGGGCTTCCCTGGTGGTCCAGTGGGTAAGGACACTGCCTTGCAGTGCAAGAGGCGCCGGTTCCATCCCTGGCCTGGGAAGATCCCACGTGCTGCAGAGCGGCTGGACAGATGTGTTCAATTACCAAGCCGGAGCTCTGGGGCGCATGCGCCCAGAGCCGGTGCTCTGCGACAACAGAGGCCACTGCAATGGGAGGCCCACACGGGCCAAAGAACAAAGATGGATGAAAACAGACAAATGAAAGACCAATAGAAGTGGCCCGCCTGCTCCCCCCCCTCCCCACCCCACCCCCGCCAAAATAAATAAATCAATCAATCTTAAAAAAAAAAAAAAAAAAACAGAGACAATAGGAAGTGACCATAGATTACCTCAGTGAAAACATTCTAGAGCTTATGTGGTAACCAGAACCCAGCACCTCTTCACCAATCTAAGTCTTGAAACCAGTGACACTAAAATGGAAATGTTCTAAACATACTTTTGCAATAGGAGTACACAGCAAGAGCATATAATCCATCTGAAATATATACTCACACAACCAGCATAAGGAGCAGAAAAAAAAAAATGACTAGGTTTGTAAAATTTCAGCGTTTTCAATCTGCAAGTCTTCCTCCATAATCAGCCTATACGGCTTATAACTGTGAGAACAAAAGGATAAATGAGGATGCTCCCAAGTCTGCCTCTTGTGTATTTACACATTCATTTTTACAGTTTAAAAATTACGGTAAGAACCACAATTCATCATAAAGTGGCTTTGAACCATTTAACACTTCAGGGGAATTTTTGTCCTATTTCAGGCATAGGAAGGCATAAAACTCTTATTATTCTTTCACAGAGTTTAAAAGAAGCCAATTTGAATGGCAGGAAATAAGGAGGTCATATCTGTCAAAAGTTCTTCAGGAATAAGATACATTTCACTGGAGTTATTCTTCGTTCCTTTACACACAACTTGTATGGGTTTTTGTTTGTTTGTTTGTTTGGACACAAAAGCACCTGATAGGAGTGTATGCTATCAGAAAATATGACCTTGAGGGCCCTATTCTCTTCAGTAGGCCATCTCACACAAAATAGGATTCAAATGACGATCAAACCACTCGAATCACAAGCCTTGCAAAACTGGCTTCACTTGCATTTACACATGCATACACAATTTTTCCCCCTCAAGTGAGTATTAAATGGCAGATCAAAACAGAGACAATAGGGCTTCCCTGGTGGTCCAGTGGGTAAGGACACTGCCTTGCAGTGCAAGAGGCGCCGGTTCCATCCCTGGCCTGGGAAGATCCCACGTGCTGCAGAGCGGCTGGACAGATGTGTTCAATTACCAAGCCGGAGCTCTGGGGCGCATGCGCCCAGAGCCGGTGCTCTGCGACAACAGAGGCCACCGCGATTGGAGGCCCACATGGGCCAAAGAACAAAGATGGATGAAAACAGACAAATGAAAGACCAATAGAAGTGGCCCGCCTGCTCCCCTCCCTCCCCACCCCACCCCCGCCAAAATAAATAAATCAATCAATCTTAAAAAAAAAAAAAAAAAAAACAGAGACAATAGGAAGTGACCATAGATTACCTCAGTGAAAACATTCTAGAGCTTATGTGGTAACCAGAACCCAGCACCTCTTCACCAATCTAAGTCTTGAAACCAGTGACACTAAAATGGAAATGTTCTAAACATACTTTTGCAATAGGAGTACACAGCAAGAGCATATAATCCATCTGAAATATATACTCACACAACCAGCATAAGGAGTTTCTGACTTGGCAAGGCCTGGACCACAGATTGCTGCCATCACCATTAAGTGCAAGCTCTTGCATGCTCAGCCACCTCTCGCGCCTTATGACCCCATGAAAGGGGGTCATCTGTCCATGGGATTCTCCAGGCAAGAATACTGAAGTTGGCAGCTCTTTCCTCCTCCAGGGGATCATCCTGAGACTCATCTCTTTTAGTACTGACACCTCATACCCAGCTTCTCACTCTGCCCACCTCTTTACACATCCACTCCAGCCCATTTCCCCAACTCCATTCTGTTTTGCTTGTTTATTTTGAGCGCTTAAGGTCCAAAGCAAGTTTGACAACCCCTCTTCCCACTCCCGTCCCTGCCTCCTTCACTCACCCAGTTGCTGAGTGAGAAGGAAAAGAAGAGGTAGCCCTGAAGACATGAAATCAGGATGGAAATTTACAAAGAGAAAGAAGAAAACTTCTATAAGCTTCTGACAGTCCATTATCAACCACAGTTCCTTTCTTTCACATAAACTTAGTTCTGAACCTGCTCTTTAAAGCCCTTTGGTCTATAAATATATCTAAGCCCCTCTCCAGCTAACCTTCCCACTGAACAGATCATCTATCTTGAAAAGTGTTCTTCCAACTCAAGAGCCTTTAGTCCTACTCTAGAATCCAGAAGCACCCCCCCACACACACCAGTTAATACTCCTTGTTTTTAAGCTAGAAGTTCCTACCAGGTCTTCTGAATGCATAACCTTGCTTTGCAATTTTCAGAATCCCAATTAATCGATGCTTGACAAGTTTCAAACATAAATTTGAAAATTTCCTCTTACATTGGCACTATAGTGAATCCAAAATAACAGTCCTAATAAACCAGCACTCAAACATTCAACTTCTCTGTTCTTGCTTCTGGGTCACTGAGTTGCTGGGAAATTTGTATAATATTATAAAGTGAGGGCCCTACAAATGTATGGCTTTGTGTCGTCAGACAGTTAAAGCTGCACACAAAGCCTCCGACGTGGCTGCCTGTCTTCCTGTTCTCTCAAGCCTTTCCTTCAATTTCTTTGTCATCAGACTTCAAGTGTAAGTGATGTGTGTGTGACTGTGTATAGATAGATAATCTGAATCCAGCCAGATCTCTTTCTCTTCTGTGTTCATTAAATCTATATCTCTTTCCTCTTTCCAAAAATCATCATTGCCACTTGAGTCGTGCCCTTTACCACATTTCTATCTCCATGGAGACCACACAATTCTAATATCTTCTATTTTATATCTCTCTCTCTTTGCTGATTTCTATTCCTCAGCTAAGAGATATTGCTTTACAATAAATATATAAATATGTTCCCAGTGCAGAGCCCCCCAAATACTGAGTATTAGGAGTGTCTTTTGTTATTCATAATGAGGCCCTCTGGAACACACCTGAGTCTTTGCTTGTGTGGTGACTCAATGTGGTTTTCCTAGATAGTCTAGAATGGGTCTGATGACCATAAAAATCAAACGTGATAAGAAGGTAGGGACTCTGAGCCCCAATCCACCCTAGATTCTGGGGAGGGAAGAAAGTGAAGTGGGGCTGAAATCAGGATGGAAATTTACAAAGAGAAAGAAGAAAACTTCTATAAGCTTCTGACAGTCCATTATCAACCACAGTTCCTTTCTTTCACATAAACTTAGTTCTGAACCTGCTCTTTAAAGCCCTTTGGTCTATAAATATATCTAAGCCCCTCTCCAGCTAACCTTCCCACTGAACAGATCATCTATCTTGAAAAGTGTTCTTCCAACTCAAGAGCCTTTAGTCCTACTCTAGAATCCAGAAGCACCCCCCCACACACACCAGTTAATACTCCTTGTTTTTAAGCTAGAAGTTCCTACCAAGTCTTCTGAATGCATAACCTTGCTTTGCAATTTTCAGAATCCCAATTAATCGATGCTTGACAAGTTTCAAACATAAATTTGAAAATTTCCTCTTACATTGGCACTATAGTGAATCCAAAATAACAGTCCTAATAAACCAGCACTCAAACATTCAACTTCTCTGTTCTTGCTTCTGGGTCACTGAGTTGCTGGGAAATTTGTATAATATTATAAAGTGAGGGCCCTACAAATGTATGGCTTTGTGTCGTCAGACAGTTAAAGCTGCACACAAAGCCTCCGACGTGGCTGCCTGTCTTCCTGTTCTCTCAAGCCTTTCCTTCAATTTCTTTGTCATCAGACTTCAAGTGTAAGTGATGTGTGTGTGACTGTGTATAGATAGATAATCTGAATCCAGCCAGATCTCTTTCTCTTCTGTGTTCATTAAATCTATATCTCTTTCCTCTTTCCAAAAATCATCATTGCCACTTGAGTCGTGCCCTTTACCACATTTCTATCTCCATGGAGACCACACAATTCTAATATCTTCTATTTTATATCTCTCTCTCTTTGCTGATTTCTATTCCTCAGCTAAGAGATATTGCTTTACAATAAATATATAAATATGTTCCCAGTGCAGAGCCCCCCAAATACTGAGTATTAGGAGTGTCTTTTGTTATTCATAATGAGGCCCTCTGGAACACACCTGAGTCTTTGCTTGTGTGGTGACTCAATGTGGTTTTCCTAGATAGTCTAGAATGGGTCTGATGACCATAAAAATCAAACGTGATAAGAAGGTAGGGACTCTGAGCCCCAATCCACCCTAGATTCTGGGGGAGGGGAAGAAAGTGAAGTGGGGCTGGAGACTGGCTTATAAAATCTCTTGAACAGAGAGATACAAAGAGCTTCTGTCTTGGTGAACATGCAGAAGTGGGACAGTGGTGTGCCCAGAGAGGACACAGAAGCTCCCCCCAACCCCACCATAACCTGTCATATGCATCTCTTCCATTTGGCTGCTCCTGTGTTGAATTCTTTATGATAATCTGGTAAACATAAGGGTTTCTCGGCATTCTGTGAGGGATTCTACTGAATCATCAAATCTGAAGGGGTAGGGGGACCCCTGATTATGTAGCCCAGTTGAACAGAAGTGCATTTAGCTAGGCAGTCTGAGGGGACTGATCCTTTAAACCTGTGGAGGCTGATACGAATTCCAAGGTGTATCAGAAGAGGGTTTGATTGTTGGGCACCCAATTGATGTAGAGAAAAAGAAAAATATATTTTTATATATTTCATTTTTAGCTAGCTCTCCTCAAGCTTTTCTTTCTCTTCCTTTTAACCATGAAATCTGTTGAAAGACAACTCTACAATAGATACTAGCCTTTTCTTTCCTCACCTCTTCTCTCCTCTCCCTCCTTTTCTTTCCTCCACTCTTCTCCCAATGTCTTTTTTGTTGTTGTTCAGTCGCTAAGTCGTGTCCAACTCTTTGTGATCCCATGGACCGCAGCATACCAGCTTTCCTGTTCTTCATTGTTTCTTAGAGTCTTCTCAGTCTCCCATGTTCCCCATTAAATCTATATCTCTTTCCTCTTTCCAAAATCATCATTGCCACTTGAGTCGTGCCTTTACCACATTTCTATCTCCATGGAGACCACACAATTCTAATATCTTCTATTTTATATCTCTCTCTTGCTGATTTCTATTCCTCAGCTAAGAGAAATTGCTTTACAATAAATATATAAATATGTTCCCAGTGCAGAGCCCCCCAAATACTGAGTATTAGGAGTGTCTTTTGTTATTCATAATGAGGCCCTCTGGAACACACCTGAGTCTTTGCTTGTGTGGTGACTCAATGTGGTTTTCCTAGATAGTCTAGAATGGGTCTGATGACCATAAAAATCAAACGTGATAAGAAGGTAGGGACTCTGAGCCCCAATCCACCCTAGATTCTGGGGGAGGGGAAGAAAGTGAAGTGGGGCTGGAGACTGGCTTATAAAATCTCTTGAACAGAGAGATACAAAGAGCTTCTGTCTTGGTGAACATGCAGAAGTGGGACAGTGGTGTGCCCAGAGAGGACACAGAAGCTCCCCACAACCCCACCATAACCTGTCATATGCATCTCTTCCATTTGGCTGCTCCTGTGTTGAATTCTTTATGATAATCTGGTAAACATAAGGGTTTCTCGGCATTCTGTGAGGGATTCTACTGAATCATCAAATCTGAAGGGGTAGGGGGACCCCTGATTATGTAGCCCAGTTGAACAGAAGTGCATTTAGCTAGGCAGTCTGAGGGGACTGATCCTTTAAACCTGTGGAGGCTGATACGAATTCCAAGGTGTATCAGAAGAGGGTTTGATTGTTGGGCACCCAATTGATGTAGAGAAAAAGAAAAATATATTTTTATATATTTCATTTTTAGCTAGCTCTCCTCAAGCTTTTCTTTCTCTTCCTTTTAACCATGAAATCTGTTGAAAGACAACTCTACAATAGATACTAGCCTTTTCTTTCCTCACCTCTTCTCTCCTCTCCCTCCTTTTCTTTCCTCCACTCTTCTCCCAATGTCTTTTTTGTTGTTGTTCAGTCGCTAAGTCGTGTCCAACTCTTTGTGATCCCATGGACCGCAGCATACCAGCTTTCCTGTTCTTCATTGTTTCTTAGAGTCTTCTCAGTCTCCCATGTTCAGCCGGTGATGCTATCTAACTATCTCATCATCTGCCGTTCTTTTGCCTTCAATCTTTGCCGGTATCAGGGTCTTTTCCAATAAGTTGGCTTTTTCCATCAGAAAAGTGGCCAAAGTATTGGAGAAACAGCTTCAGCATCAGTCCTTTTAATGACTATTCAGGGTGTTGATTTCCTTTACTCTAGATTTAGGTTAAGATAACCTGATATTATGGTCTGGAAAGTAACTTCAGGCTTTCCACTTTAAGCTATCTTTTCTGGGATGACCGTAATACTCACTTCTCTTGTTTTCTTCTCTTGGGTCACCAACCTGCTTATATTTTGTCTAATGTCTGAAAGAGTTGTTTCGTATAGTTTGTTCATTTTTTTCTAGTTTTTGTCCGCCTTTTCTAGATTTTTATGATGTGAGGATAATTCTGTTAATCCATCATGGCTAGAGGCAGAAATTTGACATCTCTTTCCAAAGAGACTTAGTGGGCAGTGATCTCTCTAAAATTTCTTTGCTTATAAGATAGAAAAGTTTACCTTTACATAGGAGAAAACATTTCTTCCCCCATAGCTCACTCCATCTTTATCATGTGGAAAATAAGCCAATGGATTGTATGTTTTTTCAGACTGACATCTATTAGTACTTATAGAAGCAGAGATTATCCTCTATCATTCATTTCCTCTATCATTTCCGTTGAGGGAGAAAAAAAAAAAGTAAGTAAGTAAGTAACTGCATCAGTTACTTACTCCTATGAAACAAACCACCACCACATTTTGTGGTTTTAAATAACAGCCATTTATTATTTTTTTCCTCAGGAGTCTACCAACTGTTGAATCAGTTCTGCTGATCTGAGTGGGCTTGCTGTGGCTCACTTATTGATTTGTGTTCAGCTTTCGGTTTGAAAATCTTCTTTTCTACTCTTCACTGAATTCTTTCACATATCTTGGACCTCAGTTGCGACAGCTAAATTGGTTCAGCTTTATTCCATGTGGTCTATATTTGCTCTCATGGTGGTGGCAGTATTCCAAGAAAGCAAATGAAATTATTTAAGGCTTTTTGGTCTGGCACAGACTGCTGCTGCACTCTTTTGGCCAGTACAAGTTACAGGGTCAACCCATACTCAAAGGTTAGAGAAACAGACCCCACCTCTTGATGGGAGGAGATGCAAGTCATATTGCAAAGAGTTTGGATACAAAGAGCAGTGGGAATTTAGAACCATTTTAAAATCCATCTACTATATATACTTTACCTATACAGAATGATCTTATTTTAGGAAACTAACTAACTAGACTGAGTAAGATTACTGTGATCTGAAGTTTTCTCTCCTGGGCTTCACGAATCATGATGAGTCACTCTAGCATATGGGTAATGAGAACACTAGAAAATCTCATTAATCAGCCATCTATATCTGTCTCTGCTAGCTTCTGCCTAAGACTATTTCCATCTTCTTTATTGTTATTTTTTACCAAATCTTGAAAATATGCCATAACCTATGATCAAGCAAATACTATTGAAATGAATACTAAATGAATACTAAAACACTAAATGAAACCTATCCTGATTGCCTTGGTGAAATATTTTCATAGAACTTTGTACCACCACCCTTGTAACCTTTATAATTTTCCTTTTATTTTAGCTTTTTATTTAATTGTATGATCCCTCGCTATACCATAGAGTCCTTGAGATTCAAATGTTGTTTTTACTTTGTGCTTCCTTCAAGACTAATTCACAGGCCTTTATGTAAGAGCTGGATAAGATGAGTAAAATAGATTGATGCATAAGCCCCGTGTCTGCTTTTGTAATGAGTAGGAAGAATGGATTTAATTATAATTTTAATCAATACTATAAATAATAATGGCTACAATTTATTTGGTTCTATGTCTAAATACTGTTCTAAAAATTTAACAAAAACAGTAAGTTACCATTCATTGTTGCTTTACCTTTTAACTTTAATCTACATTACAAATTTTCAGCTAATACCAGCCTAGTCAGGTAGAGGAAAGAACAGGGCTCTGGAGACAAAGAAATTAGATTCCAATCTCTCACTGCCGCTTCTCAAATATGTTATCAACCTAAGGTTCAGTCTCTCCCCCAGTAGAGGTTTACTAGTATTTAACTGATAACAAATAGAGAAAATTAAAAGTGGAGCATCTAACACATAATGGGGACTGACTGCGTATTCATTTGATTATATTTGTCGTCTTTCTCCAAGGCAGGTCCTTATCACGGGCAAACGCTACAGAGCGCATGTGGGTCCTGGTAGTTTTACAGATATGGTTCAGAAAGGTTAACTTCAAGGAGAATGGAGAGATGTGGTTTCTGTTTACTCCAAACCCTTTTCCACTTCACACTGATTTTCTGGAGGAAGTCTTGTCAAGTATCTGAATAGTTGAGGATCACACTGGGATAGCAGTTCACCATCACCAAAGGGAGGGAACCGTTCTCCCTGTAAAGACTCAGAATTAGGGACAGAATCCTTTAGAAAATGGATCAGGGATGGTTTTAATCTTGCTTATTTCCCTTTCAGGAGCCTTTGCCCAAGAGTACTTTGGTTATCTCGTTCTTTCTCTTGAAATATTTACTCCTCCTTATTTGGTAATCACAACTACTCTATCCTTGAGATGTTCACTCTTCAAGCTTCTCACAGTCTCCAACTTCAGGCGATTAAAATACTCTTAGGAGTTTCAGAATTCAGTTTACCAGTTATGCCACTTTGGGCCATGTCTAGCCTTCCTCATAGCATCACAGCATATTTAAAAGATTTTTAAAGAGAGAAAAGGCTAACAGGATGGGCAGTGGGTGCAGAAGACAGAATTGTGCTCCCCACTCTCCACAAACATGCCTCCATGACCATATTCTTAAACCCATGGCTCACACAGCAAAAGAGGCTGTGATGTTGTGATTAAGGACCCTGAAAGGGAGAGACTATACTGAATTACTGAGGTAAGTCCAACCTAATATCCAATTATCTAGATCCCACATCTCTTGGCTGTGGGGAGGGAAATATAACCATGGAAGAATCAGGGAGATGTGACTTTGCTGTGTGTGAGGATTCAAGCAGGGGCCACTAGCCAAAGAATATAGTTATTTCATAGAAGCTGAAAATGCAAGTGAACAGATTTTTTGCCCTGGAACCTCCAGAAAAGATTACAGTGCTGTCAACACTTTGAATTTAGTCTAGTATGACCTTTGTTTGACTTCTGACCCACACACCATAGGATAATAAATTTGTGTTGTTGACACCACTGCTCAGGTAATTTAATAGAGCAGCAACAGGAAACTAATATGGTAGGAAGTGGATAGAGATCAAAAGAGACATTTTCTAGAAATGCACAGGTGTTCTCAAGTTTATCCTTTACTCAAAGATTCCTTTTAAAGTCATTGAATGTAAGCCCCTCCAATGAACAATGAGGTTTTCTCTCCAAGGTAACAGTTATCAACACGAATTATTTTCTTCTCCATAATGGCACATCTCTGTACACATGCAAACATGCGAGACTAAAATAAAGATAAGAGAAACTGAGGTGATATAAGCAGGTAACATTATAAGCCTTCAAATTTCCTTCACTATCATTGCCACCAACATTTGCCAACTGTCCACTGCACGAAAGGCATGTTGCTATGTTCTGAGGATATAGAATTCAACCTTGACCTTGACCCTCAGCATGATACTATTCACTTATTGAATGCCTTGCTTATTTCCGAGCACTGCTTTTTGGAGGAACTAGTAAAGGGTGTTTTAAAAGTTGACCTTTTCCTATAATACAGTGTTTAACAATGATAACTGATTTTCCCAATGAAAATTGACCCTGGAAGGCACTAAATTACCAAAGTAGAAACCTGTCTTATTTCCCATCCTATACCAACTAAGGTGAAGGTTTTTAGTGATACATTTTAGGAATATCCAAGAGAAATTGCAATAGTAAAAGAACTGGCACTAGTAGAAGGTCATAGTCCCTTGAGTTCACGTTAATGAACACCATACTGTGCATTAACAATGAATTTAATTAAGACATAGAAGGTCATTCCCAACTTTGGTGTATGTAGAGAGAGAATAAACTGGGCTTTATTTCTAGCTGATGGAAAATTTTAGAGATATTGATAAAAACTGGCCCTTTAAGGATTGAATGATAATATCAAACCAATCTGTGATGTCTTATAATCGTGTACCTTTGAGAAAATACCTCAACTTCTATGGGATTCTGCTTTCCCACTTTTAAGAGCATGTATAATAAATTTCTGAATCACAGAAACATTGTCAGTATTACATGCGGAATGATTATAAAGGCGCCTAGTGATGTGTTTGGTCCATCCACTATAAATAAAAGGTCTTTTATTCATTCTTTCACTTATTCAAAATTTACTTGGAATTTGCAAATACATGGACACAATCCTTGAGCATAATGATTCCATGCACCTAAGACTTGCTGACTTTCAAATTTTGAGATTTGCATATGGAATCACCAGTCTGCTAAGATTTGCACAAGATGCTTCAACAGAGCAATTATAAATTAACTCTCTCTTTTGTTTCATGCTTAATTTTAGATGTTTCATAACCAACTCCAATAAAATTTTCTCCAAGGTAACAGTTATCAACACGAATTATTTTCTTCTCCATAATGGCACATCTCTGTACACATGCAAACATGCGAGACTAAAATAAAGATAAGAGAAACTGAGGTGATATAAGCAGGTAACATTATAAGCCTTCAAATTTCCTTCACTATCATTGCCACCAACATTTGCCAACTGTCCACTGCACGAAAGGCATGTTGCTATGTTCTGAGGATATAGAATTCAACCTTGACCTTGACCCTCAGCATGATACTATTCACTTATTGAATGCCTTGCTTATTTCCGAGCACTGCTTTTTGGAGGAACTAGTAAAGGGTGTTTTAAAAGTTGACCTTTTCCTATAATACAGTGTTTAACAATGATAACTGATTTTCCCAATGAAAATTGACCCTGGAAGGCACTAAATTACCAAAGTAGAAACCTGTCTTATTTCCCATCCTATACCAACTAAGGTGAAGGTTTTTAGTGATACATTTTAGGAATATCCAAGAGAAATTGCAATAGTAAAAGAACTGGCACTAGTAGAAGGTCATAGTCCCTTGAGTTCACGTTAATGAACACCATACTGTGCATTAACAATGAATTTAATTAAGACATAGAAGGTCATTCCCAACTTTGGTGTATGTAGAGAGAGAATAAACTGGGCTTTATTTCTAGCTGATGGAAAATTTTAGAGATATTGATAAAAACTGGCCCTTTAAGGATTGAATGATAATATCAAACCAATCTGTGATGTCTTATAATCGTGTACCTTTGAGAAAATACCTCAACTTCTATGGGATTCTGCTTTCCCACTTTTAAGAGCATGTATAATAAATTTCTGAATCACAGAAACATTGTCAGTATTACATGCGGAATGATTATAAAGGCGCCTAGTGATGTGTTTGGTCCATCCACTATAAATAAAAGGTCTTTTATTCATTCTTTCACTTATTCAAAATTTACTTGGAATTTGCAAATACATGGACACAATCCTTGAGCATAATGATTCCATGCACCTAAGACTTGCTGACTTTCAAATTTTGAGATTTGCATATGGAATCACCAGTCTGCTAAGATTTGCACAAGATGCTTCAACAGAGCAATTATAAATTAACTCTCTCTTTTGTTTCATGCTTCATTTTTAGATGTTTCATAACCAACTCCTTTGGAAAGGAAAAACCCATCTACCATATCAGCATTTCTCAAGTACATCAGGATCTGAAAAACTGAATGACAGTATCTCCTGGAGGAGAGATTTTCCACTCATAGAACCTGAGATGAGAATCATCTTTTCAGTTTCACAAATCAAAAAAAAAAAAAAAAAGAGAGAGAGAGAGAAACTGACATGTACACACTGCTTTAATTAAAATGGATGCCTAGCAGAGACCTACTGTACATCACAGGGAACTCTGCATAGTGTTAGGTGGCAGCCTCAATAGGAGGTGAGTTTGGGGGAGAATGGATACATGCACACACATGGCCGAGTCCCTGTTCACCTGAAACTGTCATAACATTATGAATTGGCTATACTCCAATATAAAATAAAAATTAAAAGAATAGGGCTTCCCTGGTGGTCCAGTGGGTAAAGACACTGACTTGTAGTACAAGGTGCACTGGTTTGATCCCTGACCAAGGAAGACCCCACATGCCACAGAGGGCCTAAACGGATGTGTCCAATTACAAGCCAGCACTCTGGAGCACGTGTGTCCAGAGCCAGTGCTCTACACAAGAAGGGCCACTGCAATGGGAGGCCCACACAGGCCACAGAATAAAAATGGATGAAAATAAATAAATAGAAAAACAATAAAAGAGGTCAAAATTTTTAAGGATTGAATGATAATATCAAACCAATCTGTGATGTCTTATAATCGTGTACCTTTGAGAAAATACCTCAACTTCTATGGGATTCTGCTTTCCCACTTTTAAGAGCATGTATAATAAATTTCTGAATCACAGAAACATTGTCAGTATTACATGCGGAATGATTATAAAGGCGCCTAGTGATGTGTTTGGTCCATCCACTATAAATAAAAGGTCTTTTATTCATTCTTTCACTTATTCAAAATTTACTTGGAATTTGCAAATACATGGACACAATCCTTGAGCATAATGATTCCATGCACCTAAGACTTGCTGACTTTCAAATTTTGAGATTTGCATATGGAATCACCAGTCTGCTAAGATTTGCACAAGATGCTTCAACAGAGCAATTATAAATTAACTCTCTCTTTTGTTTCATGCTTCATTTTTAGATGTTTCATAACCAACTCCTTTGGAAAGGAAAAACCCATCTACCATATCAGCATTTCTCAAGTACATCAGGATCTGAAAAACTGAATGACAGTATCTCCTGGAGGAGAGATTTTCCACTCATAGAACCTGAGATGAGAATCATCTTTTCAGTTTCACAAATCAAAAAAAAAAAAAAGAGAGAGAGAGAGAAACTGACATGTACACACTGCTTTAATTAAAATGGATGCCTAGCAGAGACCTACTGTACATCACAGGGAACTCTGCATAGTGTTAGGTGGCAGCCTCAATAGGAGGTGAGTTTGGGGGAGAATGGATACATGCACACACATGGCCGAGTCCCTGTTCACCTGAAACTGTCATAACATTATGAATTGGCTATACTCCAATATAAAATAAAAATTAAAAGAATAGGGCTTCCCTGGTGGTCCAGTGGGTAAAGACACTGACTTGTAGTACAAGGTGCACTGGTTTGATCCCTGACCAAGGAAGACCCCACATGCCACAGAGGGCCTAAACGGATGTGTCCAATTACAAGCCAGCACTCTGGAGCACGTGTGTCCAGAGCCAGTGCTCTACACAAGAAGGGCCACTGCAATGGGAGGCCCACACAGGCCACAGAATAAAAATGGATGAAAATAAATAAATAGAAAAACAATAAAAGAGGTCAAAATTTTTTAAAAAGTTAAAAGAATAACAAAAAGAAAAAATAACTTCAGTGTCTTTTCTGCCAATATTTTTTTGATATTGGAATTCTGAAGGAAACATTCAAATTTAATTCAATCTCTTCATCACTTCTTGAAATCATGACTGTATATTGTTCTTTTATATCCTCTATGTTCTAATCCACAGTAAAGAGATACGTATATCTTTATATATATCATATGTATGTATATTAAACAATAGATTTCTGAGAAGCAAGAAAGACTATTTTTACAGGACAGAATTAACTATATGGTTTTTAAATTAGAAAACTGCTAAAATGCACTTAGCTTGCTTTCGCCCTCTACCAGTAATTCTCAATTCTGGTTGCAAGAATAGAGTGATCTAGGCAATGTTTGAGAGATCTCTTTACCCCACAGTGCTCCTCTTCTACTTTTACTGGTCTGGGATGGGGTCCAGGGTACACTGAACTTTTTAAAAAGTCTCTCTGGTAATTGCAATGAGTAACTGCAGATGAGGAATAATGACCTACACCAGTGGGTTAGCGGTTTTCAGCCTCAGTAGTTCATTGGAATCACCTGTGAACTTTAAAAAATGCTGATTTCTAAGGCACATGTGTGCATGCTTAGCTGCATATGACTCATTGTGACCCCATGGACTGTAGCTCACCAGGCCCCTCTGTCCATGGGATTCTCCAGGCAAGAACACTGGAGGGGGTTGCCATCTCCTCCTCCAGGAGATCTACCCTACCCAGAGGTCAAACTAGTGTTTCCTACACTGACAGGCAGATTTCTTACTGCTTAGCCACCTGGGAAGCCATGTCCAAGGCATACTCCAGACCTATTAAAGAAGAGAGTGGGGTGGGTGGGATCAGTATTTTTCAAGTTCCCCAGCCTGTGCCACCAGGGTTGAGAACCACTGCCTTCACTGTGCCAGCGAGTAATGATTATGATGTACATTAGCATCAAATGATCCATTATACACCTTTATATTCCAACTCATGGCAACTGGGACTCGTAATCAATTCCTCATCTGTGTTTCACATATGGAATTAACAAATTAATTTCAAATTCTATCACAGTTTTACTAAGATGAATATTGTCACTGATCAGAGAATTGCCTCTAGTGTGTCTGATATATTAGCTTCCACACTATTTTGAAACCATGAGCAAATATTAACATCATTCCACATGAGTAAATGCTGTCCTGGAATTGGCCTTGGGTAGTTCAGGATTTCACGAGCATCCACGTCTCTCAGCCTTACTGATATCTTACTTTTTTTTGGCCACTTCTATTGGTATTTCATTTATTTCCATAAATAAATGTTCTTTGGCCTGTGTGGGCCTCCCATTGCAGTGGCCTCTCTCATTGCAGAGCACTGGCTCTGGGCACATGTGCTCCAGAGCACTGGCTCAGTAGTTGGACACATCAGTCCAGCTGCTCTATGGCATGTGGGCTCTTCCCGGGCCAGGAATCGAACCAGTGCCCCTTGCACTGCAAGCCAGTGTCTTTACCCACTGGACCACCAGGGAAGCCCGATATCTTATGTTTTAGGGATTTTTGAACCATGCATTTGGCTTTAGGCAAACTTTATAACCTTCATCCTTACCACTATTTAGTTACTTCAACTTCAGGGGAATACTTTTAATATTATAGTATGGGGTCTATATTACTTATGTTATTATTTTTCTAAAGGTTAATCATGCCCAGAATTTCAGAGAAGATACATCTTTTCTTGGCACCTAATGATTACCAGTCTCTACAGTAGAACTATCCTTGTTTTTCTCAGTATATTTCTTCAACAAGCAATGGAAGTGTCACTAGAGAGTAATGAGTAATTGGACTTCTTAACAATTAGCATTGCCTTTAGTATGCAGAATTCTTACGTGTTTTCCCTGCATGGTCTTTGCCTAGAAATATTTTATTCCATGGTCTTTGCTGGCCCTCTTGTAAATCTGTTTTCGAACATGTTCTTTAGGCAGCTGGATTGGAAATGAAGCTTTGTGAGTTGTGAAATCAAATTCACAGTCCTTCTGTGGTTTTGGTGCGAGAGCTCCATCTGGAAATGGATCAGCCCTTACTGTCTCAGCATATGTCCCAGGGACTACATTCTCCCGATAATTTCAACAACACTGTGGTTCCAAACTCAGCATTTTCTCCCTCCTCGCTGTCATACACCCATCTATGAGCATCCGAACTTCAGAAAGCTAAAAAGGAGTGTAGGAAGATATTTATAATGAAGAAATAAAACAGCACTTGCATCAAAATTAAGTGAGGCTGAAATACTCCTTTGGTGTGTGTTCTACTCAGCATATGGAGGGGTCTTACTTTGTTCTGACTTTTGTTTACACGTGAATCACCTGAGTGCTCACCATTTTCCTGCAGATCAGCCTTTTAATGTCTCAGACAGATCTTCTCTGCCGTCAACTCACTGGGCGTGCCAGAGAGCTTTCTAGTTACAGAGCTCTGGGGCAGAATAGAGTAGCTCACTTGGTGGAAGTGGAAAGAGGGCAAAAAAAAAAAAAAAAAAAAGGTTTTCTTACTGTAGGTTTGAAAAAAATAGATAGGACCAAAGTGTCCATGCCTCAGGATAGAATGGCCACACAATCCAGATGGCCACTATGCCGTGGATGGAAGAAATTCACACATGGTTTTCTCTGCCTTTTACATGGGCCACCACAAACGGCCAGCTGTGACCTCAGACATGGCTCCTTGACTTCTCCAATGTGAATACAACTGTCAGTGCTGATATCCAGACCTTGCCTATCACCACCACAGGTAGAAACACTTGATTAAAGCAAGAGGAGCAAGAACTGAAGAACCAATCATCTTTGACCTGGGTTAGCATCCAGTGTGGAGGTTTCCACACAAATACTGGAGACACAGTTTCCTTCATGCTTTCTTTATCCTGATCTCTGACAGGTCCATATGTATGCTTTGTTTCAATAGAAACCTCCTGCTGCTAAATTCCTCAGACTGTTCTAATTCTAGAATCTTAGCTTCAGATTACTGTACATCCTCTCAGGGGGACTGGAAGTCAGGGAGAGATCCTAAGGCTACAATTCCCAGACCATAACTCTGCTTGAAGGTCTAAGGGCTGCCATTTGAAAGAATGACCAAAAGGTCATTTTTTAGGCCCATGAGTCTCAAAAGTTAAGGCCCTTTAGTATTATTTCAGACAGCTGTCAGAAATTCAGATTCTCAGATGACCCCTTTCGTCTAATTCAGAAAGCGTGGATTCAGGTCTGGGACGAAGGGCCTAATATATCACTGCACACAATTCCAATGTGCAGTTTGTCTGTAAAGTACATAATGATCATCGCTAACCTAAGCTAAAAGAGTCTTAAGAGACACAGAAAGAGGAGCTTCTTATAGTTTTCTTGAAAGAGTGGTTTAAGGTATACTTGTTTTCTATTCTCTTAACTGATTTTGGGTACCAGGTAGCAGTGGGACTCTTTGGAACCTGAAGGCATATGGAGTTCTCCATTTTAGTGTGTCCAGGCACATGAGGATTGGCTAATGGCGACACATTCATTCAGCCAGCAAATAATAGTTGAATTCTTGCTCAGCTGAGAATTATACTAGGTCCTGGTGGTACACAGTGATATGAAAAAAAATGTTACTAATGCATTTAGGGCAATGAAATTTACTTAGGAAGGAGAAATTTAACAGAGATAATAAAAGCTGAGCTTTGTTTTCAATTACTGCAAGAAAATTGTAGCACATGAAAGAGAAGGAAATTTTTGAGAATCAGGAAAAAATAATATGCAAAAACAGAAAAGGTAATAAGAATTTGCCTTTTAAATTCTAGGAATTTTAGAAAGTTCAAAGAAGTTGGAAAAATGCATGAAGAGTAGGAAGTGGCAGAAAATAAGGTGGGGAGAAGAGGTCTTTGAGATCATATGATAAGAACTTTGAGTTCTTGGCACAAAACATTATTGAGAAAAACTAAAGAACCCCCAAACAAACGAAGTGCTCTGTATTCATACATTGGAAGGCTCACAGACTCTGTATTTCAAAAAGAATCTTTCTTCGTAAATTAAACTATAATCCATAGCAATCCAAATCCAAATTCATGAAGTTTTGTGAAACTTGATTGGCCTATTCTAAAATTCAGGCAGTGTGGTGTTGTCAGAAGAATCGCTAAGCTGACCAATAGAAAGGTGTAGAGATTCTAGAAAAAAAATGCACACACAATATCACTTGATAAGTGGAAAATGGTATTTTCAATAAATGGTACTGTCCCACTGGATATCTACATGAGAAAAAACATAAATGTTTACCCATACCCAACTCCTTGCACAAAAATTAATTCCAGATAGTCCAGAGATCAATAGGTTAAGGTAGAATAATAAACATTCTCAAAAGTATTATCTTCTATACAGACATTTTTTTAAATGATAACCAAAATGAAAAACCTTGATAAACTGGACTACATTGAAATTAAAAGGTGAAGTTTATCAATGCTATTGCTAACCTAACTGAGTCTTCTTATAGTTTTCTTGAAAGAGTGGTTTAAGGTATACTTGTTTTCTATTCTCTTAACTGATTTTGGGTACCAGGTAGCAGTGGGACTCTTTGGAACCTGAAGGCATATGGAGTTCTCCATTTTAGTGTGTCCAGGCACATGAGGATTGGCTAATGGCGACACATTCATTCAGCCAGCAAATAATAGTTGAATTCTTGCTCAGCTGAGAATTATACTAGGTCCTGGTGGTACACAGTGATATGAAAAAAAATGTTACTAATGCATTTAGGGCAATGAAATTTACTTAGGAAGGAGAAATTTAACAGAGATAATAAAAGCTGAGCTTTGTTTTCAATTACTGCAAGAAAATTGTAGCACATGAAAGAGAAGGAAATTTTTGAGAATCAGGAAAAAATAATATGCAAAAACAGAAAAGGTAATAAGAATTTGCCTTTTAAATTCTAGGAATTTTAGAAAGTTCAAAGAAGTTGGAAAAATGCATGAAGAGTAGGAAGTGGCAGAAAATAAGGTGGGGAGAAGAGGTCTTTGAGATCATATGATAAGAACTTTGAGTTCTTGGCACAAAACATTATTGAGAAAAACTAAAGAACCCCCAAACAAACGAAGTGCTCTGTATTCATACATTGGAAGGCTCACAGACTCTGTATTTCAAAAAGAATCTTTCTTCGTAAATTAAACTATAATCCATAGCAATCCAAATCCAAATTCATGAAGTTTTGTGAAACTTGATTGGCCTATTCTAAAATTCAGGCAGTGTGGTGTTGTCAGAAGAATCGCTAAGCTGACCAATAGAAAGGTGTAGAGATTCTAGAAAAAAAATGCACACACAATATCACTTGATAAGTGGAAAATGGTATTTTCAATAAATGGTACTGTCCCACTGGATATCTACATGAGAAAAAACATAAATGTTTACCCATACCCAACTCCTTGCACAAAAATTAATTCCAGATAGTCCAGAGATCAAAAAGGTTAAGGTAGAATAATAAACATTCTCAAAAGTATTATCTTCTATACAGACATTTTTTTAAATGATAACCAAAATGAAAAACCTTGATAAACTGGACTACATTGAAATTAAAAGGTGAAGTTTATCAATGCTATTGCTACCACTCACTCAGTCACATCCGACTCTTTGCAACCCCATTGACTTTAGCCTGCCAGGCTCCTCTGTCCATGAGATTTCCCAGGCAAGAACACTGGAGTAGATTCCCAATTTCTTCCTCAGGGGAAGTCTATCAAAACCCCCTTTATAAGAAGATCACCAAGCAGAAACCCTTGTCCCACATATAGCTGACACAGGAATGGAATACAGAATATATAAACAACTCCTACAAAAATTAAGCGAACAACCAACTTTTTTAAATGCTCAGAATGTTTGAACAGGCACTTTACAGAAAAGCTATTCAAATTGCCAATAAGCATGTGAAAATGTGGTCAGTCCCATTACTTGTCATCAACTAAAACCATATCATTATGGTTACATTATATAATACAATTACATGCTTATTAATTAGCCAAGATGGAAGATACTAACAATACCAAGTGCTACCAAGATGTGGATCAAAGGACGCTCATATATGGATGGCTGCTTGAAATAAAAAGTGGAATAACCAGTAGGGAAAAGTGGAGATGTTTATAAAGACAAATGTTCCTACAACCCAACTGTATTCCTTAGGAATACACTCAACAGAACTGCATCTACATTTGTACCAAAATATGTATTAAAAGCCTTTACCTTAGCATTCTTTAAAGTAGTTCAAAACTAAAAACTCCAAATGTCAATCAAGAGCTATAAATAAATTGGGATATATCCATATAATGTAATATCAAATGACGAGCGTCAGCAAGTTACTGTTACACAGAACAATGTGAATAAACCTCTACTCTATAGTTGAACAAAAGAAGACAGAAAAGAACCATACTCTAAATCCCTTTATAACAGGCAAGACTAACTGATAGTATAGATGTCCTGTAATGGCTACTTTTGGAGCAGGAGCATGAAAAAGTCTTTGGGAGTTGTAGAATATTCTTTTTATTCCATATGAACCAATTTCATAAACTGATTCACAAAGGTGTTTACTTTTTGAAAATTTATTGAACATATGATTTGTGCATAATTTTCTGTTTAAGCTATATCAATTAATACAAATTTTACTTGAAATATTTTCATAGGAGTTTAATCAAGATGGAAGCAGCATGCTATTTTCTCAGATGGAACATAATTTCTTCTAGCATTAGGTTGAAATTAAAAAAAAATTTTTTTTGTTGACATTTGTTTCCTCCTGGACAATGCTTTCGACAACAAATATCAAAGTACTCTGCCTTAAAAAAGATAGAGATTGCCATGCAAATGCAGGAAATAGATGTGAGTCTAAATTGTGTGGGAATCCAAACATGAGTCTGAACAGAAGCAATGTTTCAGAGATAGAAATCAGAGGACTTGAAGTTCAGGTATCTAGAGCATGAGGAAAAAGGAAGAAAAAAAGTCACTCTAAAATTTCTAGCTTGATGGATCTGAATTATTATGCAGTTGAACATATGAATCTTTTTTTTTTATCTTGAACACATCTGGTTGGTGATATTAGAGAGTTATCTAGATGGGCATATACTTACGCAATTGAAAATATGGGTCGAAACCTAGCAAAAAGGTCAAAACTAGAAATGTAAATTTGGGTCTCTTCAAACATGTGTTTTATATTTCAAACTTAGGTTTTGTGGCTACAGACCTGAAATTAAATGTGTCTCTCTCCACCCTTAGGAGATGTGTTTTGTGAAGAGAAAGAAGGGTAAATAACAGAAACTGGGAGCATAGTTTATAGTAAGGAGCTCATTTTCTATTTATTTTAACTGATGTTAAGTGACCCTCATATATCTAAACACAGAGTGGACCTAAGTAATTCTCATATTAACTTGTCCTTTAATATCTATCTTCTAAGTATAACAATTATTTTAGAAGCATCACAGTGTTTGGTGCTGCACAAAACAATAAACCACTTGTATCTGAATCATAGTATTACCAGAAAATAGAATTAGATTGAACCTATTATAATGATAGTTATTTCAAAAATATCTTACAACTTAAAACTGATGTTAATTTATCATGTCTGTAACCTCATAAGTGAATTTCAGAGATATGAATCAGATCTCCATGTCAATCTCCTAGAAAATGAATACTTTTCAGAAGAACCATATTTCAAATCAAATCAATATGGAACATGAAATAGTCCCAGGTTTGTATAAGATGACCAAAAAATATTTATATATCTTGTTAACAAAAATATTACAGTTTTATTTTGAAGCCTATAATTCACCCATTACAATGTACTAAAATTCACAACATGGTCTCTGAATTCAAACTAGCAATACCCACTAAGGAGAAACGTAGTCTATTTTCTTGTCTGCAAATCCATCATTCTGGTTATCCGTTGTTATGTAACAAATTACCCCAAAACTGAGGGGCCTCACATCATCCCCATAATTATTAGATCTCACAGTCTGGAGGGTCCGGATGCTGGCAGTGCTCAGCTCGGCAACTCTTGTGCTCCATGAATGACTCAATGCTCCCTGGTGGTGTTCAGCTGGTGGACTGGCTAGGAAGAGGACTGATGCTCACTGCACTCAGATGTTTGGTGTGTTGGCAGAGATGCCTGGAAGGCTGGGCTCAACTGTGACTGTCACCACAAGCACTGGCAAGTAACCTTTCCAACATGGTGGTGTCAGAGTAGTGAGGTCACTGTGGTGTCACGGTTCCTGGAGACATGGTTCTGAAGGAAGTGAACACTGTTGGTTTCTTAAGGCTTAAGACTGGAAATGGGCACCTTACTTATGCTGTTGTCATTCTGGCAGGGAAACAAGAAAACTTTTCAAATTCAAGGAGGAAGAACACTGGTAGAACTCTCATAAGAGATGGTGTGTCGGACAATCTGAGGTTTTCTTTAATCTGTGTAATTTAATAATAGCAAATCATGTATGGCCCTGCATATGAAATGCTTGTGCATACCAACTTAGGATCCAAAAATACAATGAAAGCAAGCACAAAAACCATAGTCAAATTTCATGAAATGTAATAATCTCTTTGATAGACATTTAGATCTGGACCTAGCAGTATCTGGAATTAAATTTTGAGACAAAAAATGAAATAGATAAATCAAAAACAAAAAAGGAGAGATTACAACAGATAATGCAGAAATCCAAAGGATTCTAAGGGATTATTACGAGCAACTCTATGGCAACAAACTGGACAACCTGGAAGAAATGGACAGTTTCTTGGAGAGGATTAATCTCCCAAGACTGAGCCAGGATGAAACAGAAACTTTGAACAACCCAATCACAAGCTCAGAAATTGAATCTGGGATTAAAAGCTACACAAAAATAAAAGCCCAGGGCCAGATGACTTCACAGCCGAATTCTACCAAACATTTAAAGAAGAGCAATGCCTGTCCTTCTAAAACTCTTCCAAAAAATTTCACAGGAAGGAAAACTTCCAAACACATTCTACAAGGCCACCATCACCCTGATACTCAAACCAGGCAAAGACAACACAAAAAAAGGAAAATTACAGACCAATTTCTCTGATGAACTTAGATGCTAAGATCCTCAACAAAATCCTAGCAAACAGAATTCAACGACACATCAAAAAACTCATACAGGGCGAATGACTCAATGCTCCCTGGTGGTGTTCAGCTGGTGGACTGGCTAGGAAGAGGACTGATGCTCACTGCACTCAGATGTTTGGTGTGTTGGCAGAGATGCCTGGAAGGCTGGGCTCAACTGTGACTGTCACCACAAGCACTGGCAAGTAACCTTTCCAACATGGTGGTGTCAGAGTAGTGAGGTCACTGTGGTGTCACGGTTCCTGGAGACATGGTTCTGAAGGAAGTGAACACTGTTGGTTTCTTAAGGCTTAAGACTGGAAATGGGCACCTTACTTATGCTGTTGTCATTCTGGCAGGGAAACAAGAAAACTTTTCAAATTCAAGGAGGAAGAACACTGGTAGAACTCTCATAAGAGATGGTGTGTCGGACAATCTGAGGTTTTCTTTAATCTGTGTAATTTAATAATAGCAAATCATGTATGGCCCTGCATATGAAATGCTTGTGCATACCAACTTAGGATCCAAAAATACAATGAAAGCAAGCACAAAAACCATAGTCAAATTTCATGAAATGTAATAATCTCTTTGATAGACATTTAGATCTGGACCTAGCAGTATCTGGAATTAAATTTTGAGACAAAAAATGAAATAGATAAATCAAAAACAAAAAAGGAGAGATTACAACAGATAATGCAGAAATCCAAAGGATTCTAAGGGATTATTACGAGCAACTCTATGGCAACAAACTGGACAACCTGGAAGAAATGGACAGTTTCTTGGAGAGGATTAATCTCCCAAGACTGAGCCAGGATGAAACAGAAACTTTGAACAACCCAATCACAAGCTCAGAAATTGAATCTGGGATTAAAAGCTACACAAAAATAAAAGCCCAGGGCCAGATGACTTCACAGCCGAATTCTACCAAACATTTAAAGAAGAGCAATGCCTGTCCTTCTAAAACTCTTCCAAAAAATTTCACAGGAAGGAAAACTTCCAAACACATTCTACAAGGCCACCATCACCCTGATACTCAAACCAGGCAAAGACAACACAAAAAAAGGAAAATTACAGACCAATTTCTCTGATGAACTTAGATGCTAAGATCCTCAACAAAATCCTAGCAAACAGAATTCAACGACACATCAAAAAACTCATACAGGGCTTCCCCTGGTGGTCCAGTGGGTAAGGACACCACCTTGCAGTGCAAGCGGCGCCGGTTCGATCCCTGGCCTGGGAAGATCCCACGTGCCTCGGAGCGGCTGGACTGATGCGTTCAATTACCGAGCCGGAGCTCTGGGGCGCATGCGCCCAGAGCCGGCGTTCTGCGACGACAGAGGCCACCGCGATGGGAGGCCCACAGGAGCCAAAGAACAAAGACAGATGAAAATAGATAAATGGAAGACCAAGAGAAGTGGCCTGTCCGTCCCCCTCCCTCCCCACCCCACCCCCAAAGATAGATAAATAAATGTTAAAAAAAAAAAAAAAGTTTAAAAAAAAACCAAAAACTCATAATCATGATCAAGTCAGGTTCATCCCGGGCATGCAAGGATTCTTCAACATCCGCAAATCAATCAATGTTATACACCATATCAACAAACTGAGAGACAAAAATCACATGATCATCTCAATAGATGCAGAAAAAGCCTTTGACAAAGTACAGCACCCATTTATGATTAAAACTCTTCAGAAAATGGGCATAGAAGGAACCTATCTCAACATAGTGAAAGCCATATATGAGAAGCCCACAGCGAACATGATCCTCAACAGTGAAAAACTGAGAGCATTCCCTCTAAGATCAGGAAAAAGACAGGGTGTCCACTTTCACCACTACTATTCAACATAGTCCTGGAAGTTCTAGCCATGGCAATAAGAGAAGAGAAAGAAATAAAGGGAATCCAGATTGGAAAGGAAGAAGTCAAGCTCTCTCTTTTTGCAGACGACATGATATTATATATAGAAAATCCCAAAGACACTATTACAAAGCTTCTAGAGCTAATTGACGAATTCAGCAAAGTCACAGGATACAAAGTCAACACACAGAAATCACTGGCATTTCTATACACAAACAATGAAAAATCAGAAAATGAAATCAAAGAGGCAGTCCCCTTCACCATTGCAACCAAAAGAATCAAATATCTAGGAATAAACCTACCCAAAGAAACAAAAGAATTGTACACAGAAAATTACAAGACACTCATGAAAGAAATTAAAGAAGACTTAAACAGATGGAGAGATATTCCATGTTCCTGGGTCGGAAGAATCAATATTGTGAAAATGACCATACTACCAAATATCATCTACAGATTCAACGTGATCCCTATCAAACTTCCAATGACATTCTTCACAGAACTAGACCAAAGAATAACACAGTTCATATGGAAACACAAAAGACCTCGAATAGCCAAAGCAATCCTGAGAAAGAAAAACAGAGCTGGAAGGATCACCCTCCCTAACTTCAGACTCTACTACAAAGCAACAGTCATCAAGACAGTATGGGACTGGCACAAAAACAGAACTATAGACCAATGGAACAAGATTGAGAACCCAGAGATAAACCCACACACCTATGGGTACCTTATTTTTGACAAAGAAGGTGAAACTATAAAATGGGACAAAGACAGCCTCTTCAACAAGTGGTGCTGGGAAAATTGAACAGCTACATGCAAAAAAATGAAGTTGGAACATTCCCCGACACCATACACTAAGATCAACTCAAAATGGATTAAAGACCTAAGTGTAAGATCAGAAACCATCAAACTCTTAGAGGAGAATATAGGCAAAACCCTTTAGCACATAAATCAAAGCAAGATCTTCTCTGACCCACCAACTAAAATAGCGGAACTGAAAAGAAAAATGAACATGTGGGACCTCATGAAACTCAAAAGCTTTTGCACAGCGAAAGAAATTACAAAAAAGCTGAACAGACACCCCACAGAGTGGGAGAAAATCATAGCAAATGGAACAACAGACAAAGAATTAATCTCCAAAATCTACAAGCAACTCAGACAACTCAGCACAGGAAAAACAAACAACCCAATCAAAAAATGGGAAAAAGATCTAAAGAGACACCTCTCCAAAGAGGACATACAGATGGTCCAAAAGCACGTGAAATGATGCTCAACCTCGCTTATTATTAGAGAAATGCAAATTAAAACTACAATGAGATACCACCTCACATCCGTCAGAATGGCCATCATCAAAAAATCTGCAGACAATAAATGCTGGAGAGGGTGCGGAGAAAAGGGAACCCTCTTACATTGCTGGTGGGAATGTCAATTGATACAGCCTCTATGGAAGACAGTCTGGAGATTCCTTAAAAAACTAAAAATAGAAGCACCCTACGACCCAGCAATCCCACTATTAGGCTTATATCCTGATGAAATCAAAACTGAAAGAGGCACCTGTACTCCAATGTTCATTGCAGCTCTCTATACAATAGCCAGAACTTGGAAGCAACCTAGATGTCCATCGACGAATGAATGGATACAGAAGGCCTGGTACATATATACAACGGAATATTACTCAGCTGTTAAAAGAAATGCAGAAGACTCAGTCCTAATGAAGTGGCTGGCTCTAGAACCTATCATAAAAAGTGAAGTAAGTCAAAAAGAGAAAAACAAATACAGTATACTAACACACATATATGAAATCTAGTAGGACAGTTTTGATAACACACGCAGTGAACTCATGGAAAAACAGACAGAGCATAGACATAGGGACATTATGGGGAAGAAATAGGGAGGGGGAAGCATGGAGGGAGTAACATGGAAACCTATACTGTTATGTGTGGAAAAGATAGCTATTGTCATTGTGCTAAGGGAATAGGAGTGCTTACAATGGCTTGGGGCGATGGTCTGGAGGGGTGGGATGGGGGGAACTCGGTGGGTGGGGACCATGGATATGCATATGACTGATCTGGGAACATACATGTCTGTGCACAACAAAACTCTGCAAAACCTTTAAAATAAAGAATTTGAAAAGTATGCTATATGTGCATATATTACATACATACTATGTATATATTTTGTGTATATTTATAGGTTAAGCAATCTTCTCTGACCCACCAACTAAAATAGCGGAACTGAAAAGAAAAATGAACATGTGGGACCTCATGAAACTCAAAAGCTTTTGCACAGCGAAAGAAATTACAAAAAAGCTGAACAGACACCCCACAGAGTGGGAGAAAATCATAGCAAATGGAACAACAGACAAAGAATTAATCTCCAAAATCTACAAGCAACTCAGACAACTCAGCACAGGAAAAACAAACAACCCAATCAAAAAATGGGAAAAAGATCTAAAGAGACACCTCTCCAAAGAGGACATACAGATGGTCCAAAAGCACGTGAAATGATGCTCAACCTCGCTTATTATTAGAGAAATGCAAATTAAAACTACAATGAGATACCACCTCACATCCGTCAGAATGGCCATCATCAAAAAATCTGCAGACAATAAATGCTGGAGAGGGTGCGGAGAAAAGGGAACCCTCTTACATTGCTGGTGGGAATGTCAATTGATACAGCCTCTATGGAAGACAGTCTGGAGATTCCTTAAAAAACTAAAAATAGAAGCACCCTACGACCCAGCAATCCCACTATTAGGCTTATATCCTGATGAAATCAAAACTGAAAGAGGCACCTGTACTCCAATGTTCATTGCAGCTCTCTATACAATAGCCAGAACTTGGAAGCAACCTAGATGTCCATCGACGAATGAATGGATACAGAAGGCCTGGTACATATATACAACGGAATATTACTCAGCTGTTAAAAGAAATGCAGAAGACTCAGTCCTAATGAAGTGGCTGGCTCTAGAACCTATCATAAAAAGTGAAGTAAGTCAAAAAGAGAAAAACAAATACAGTATACTAACACACATATATGAAATCTAGTAGGACAGTTTTGATAACACACGCAGTGAACTCATGGAAAAACAGACAGAGCATAGACATAGGGACATTATGGGGAAGAAATAGGGAGGGGGAAGCATGGAGGGAGTAACATGGAAACCTATACTGTTATGTGTGGAAAAGATAGCTATTGTCATTGTGCTAAGGGAATAGGAGTGCTTACAATGGCTTGGGGCGATGGTCTGGAGGGGTGGGATGAGGGGAACTGGGGGGGTGGGGACCATGGATATGCATATGACTGATCTGGGAACATACATGTCTGTGAACAACAAAACTCTATAAAACCTTTAAAATAAAGAATTTTAAAAAAATGAAATAGTATGCTATATGTGCATATATTACATACATACTATGTATATATTTTGTGTATATTTATAGGTGCTTATAGATGATATAAAATAAGTGACATGGTAAATGTAGAGAAAGAGTAGAAATTAACCATTTTTGATGCTTTGGTTTAGTGACAATAAATTTGGACTCTACCACTTAGAAAAACAGATATGATTCAATATTTCTCTAATAATTTTTTTTAAAACATTTATTTATTTATTTTGGCGGGGGTTGGGAGGAAGGGGGTCGGCGGGCCACTCCTATCAGTCTTTCATTTGTCTAGTTTCATCCATCTTTGTTCTTTGGCCCATGTGGGCCTCCCATCGTGGTGGCCTCTGTTGTTGCAGAGCACCGGCTCTGGGCGCATGCACTCCAAGAGCTCCAGCTCGGTAATTGGACACATTGGTACAGCCGCTCCGCAGCACGTGGGATCCTCCCAGGCTAGGGATGGAACCAGTGCCCCTTGCACTGCAAGGTGGTGTCCTTACCCAATGGATCACCAGGGAAGCCCCAATATTTCTCTAATAATTAAAGGAATTCATATTCACATTTTTCATATGTGTAAATCTCTGTGTAATTGCCTTTGATGCTTAAGTGTCCTGAACAGGAAATTCACTGCATTTGTATTCCTTCTGTACACTAGGCGTGGTGTTAAGCACACTATTTATACAACTAATTTAATCTTCAGAACCAATCTTTGAGTATTACAATCCTTATTTTATAGATGAGCAGATGATCAAAAAAGGTACAGGTATACAAGTGTATGCATGTGGACTGGGGCCCCCAGGGTTCAATCTCTGGGTCAGGAAGATCCCTTGGAGAAGGGAAGGCTAGCCCCTCTAGTATTCTTGCCTGGAGAATGCCATGGACAGACACGACAGATAGCTATTGTCATTGTGCTAAGGAATAGGAGTGCTCACAATGGCTTGGGGCGATGGTCTGGAGGGGTGGGATGGGGGGAACTGGGGGGGTGGGGACCATGGATATGCATATGACTGATCTGGGAACATACATGTCTGTGAACAACAAAACTCTATAAAACCTTTAAAATAAAGAATTTTAAAAAAATGAAATAGTATGCTATATGTGCATATATTACATACATACTATGTATATATTTTGTGTATATTTATAGGTGCTTATAGATGATATAAAATAAGTGACATGGTAAATGTAGAGAAAGAGTAGAAATTAACCATTTTTGATGCTTTGGTTTAGTGACAATAAATTTGGACTCTACCACTTAGAAAAACAGATATGATTCAATATTTCTCTAATAATTTTTTTTAAAACATTTATTTATTTATTTTGGCGGGGGTTGGGAGGAAGGGGGTCGGGGCCACTCCTATCAGTCTTTCATTTGTCTAGTTTCATCCATCTTTGTTCTTTGGCCCATGTGGGCCTCCCATCGTGGTGGCCTCTGTTGTTGCAGAGCACCGGCTCTGGGCGCATGCACTCCAAGAGCTCCAGCTCGGTAATTGGACACATTGGTACAGCCGCTCCGCAGCACGTGGGATCCTCCCAGGCTAGGGATGGAACCAGTGCCCCTTGCACTGCAAGGTGGTGTCCTTACCCAATGGATCACCAGGGAAGCCCCAATATTTCTCTAATAATTAAAGGAATTCATATTCACATTTTTCATATGTGTAAATCTCTGTGTAATTGCCTTTGATGCTTAAGTGTCCTGAACAGGAAATTCACTGCATTTGTATTCCTTCTGTACACTAGGCGTGGTGTTAAGCACACTATTTATACAACTAATTTAATCTTCAGAACCAATCTTTGAGTATTACAATCCTTATTTTATAGATGAGCAGATGATCAAAAAAGGTACAGGTATACAAGTGTATGCATGTGTACTGGGGCCCCCAGGGTTCAATCTCTGGGTCAGGAAGATCCCTTGGAGAAGGGAAGGCTAGCCCCTCTAGTATTCTTGCCTGGAGAATGCCATGGACAGACACGACAGTCCATGGAGGTTACAAAGAGTTGGAGATGCTTGAGCCACTAACACTTTTGCTTTAGGCATTATATATGTGTGGTTTTACACAATATGTATATATTATATATCTATATTATTACATACATAGTATACATACATTTTACATATGCATAGATACAGATACTTATACACACAGACACACACAGATACACACGGGGAGGGGTACATTTTTCGGATTATTTACTGCCTTCCATTTCTTGAATAGAACTTACTATTATAGTAATCTCTCAGGTGTATCGTCCTACTCTGTCTAGTGCAGCATGCCAAAATTGCATTCCAATTATGAAATATGTTTTTGCACACATTACAGCTAAAATTTCTGGCCGTGTCTTTTCCTCAAACACAACTTTAAAATTCGATTAGTATTAATTATCTGCAGTTTTGCTGTAGACACAGCAAACTAAGGCCTCAAAAATAAATACATGCCACGGAACAATTTGAGTTTCGATACTTCTTTTTTTTATCCGATGATCAGCAGTACTGAACTGACGACTGAGAAAAGCAGCGAAGACGGCCATGACATGACTGCGCAGGTCAGGACTGGTGTCAGCATGTTGCACAGGTCAGCTTTCAGTCACCTTTTTTTTGTGGGGGGTGGGTAGGGACGGGTCGGGGAGGGAGGGGGGTGGGCTGGGCCACTTCTATTGGTCTTTCATTTATCTATTTTCATCCATCTTTATTCTTTGGCCCGTGTGGGCCTCCCATCGCGGTGGCCTCTGTTGTCACAGAGCACCGGCTCTGGGCGCATGCACTCCAGAGCTCCGGCTTGTAATTGGACACATTGGTCCAGCCGCTCCGTGGCACGTGGGATCTTCCCAGGCCAGGGATGGAACCGGCGCCCTTTGCACTGTAAGGCAGTGTCCTTACCCACTGGCCCACCAGGGACGCCCAGCTTTCAGTCCTCTTAATAGCATCTTTCATAGCCAGAGCACAAAAAAACCTACTTAGCATTTGTCTAATACTGATTAGAGATACTTGTAGAGGACTTTCATTTACTTTGTTCATCACAGAAGTGACCTCCCTTAAAGGAGTAAGTCGAGGATTCTGGATTCAGACATGTTTCGGTATTTTGGGTAAGAACGCCATGTTCTATCCTACTTAAAGCATGTCAGTGGCTCCACTGTACCCTGAGGATTAAGGCCAAATTCCTTTCTTGGCACCCTAAACGCCTGACCTGGCCCCTGTTACTTCACCAGCCCCACCTCTCACCTGTCTCCACACCTTCTCTGTGGTACTCTGCACCTCACAGAACCTTCTTGGATGTTTTCATTTGCTTTTCCCTACATATGTTCCCATTTGTTAGAGGAAATGGAGAAATTCCTGGGAAGCCCCAAATATCTCACAGGCAGTATTGAATTCTATATAATGTGCATGTAAAACCAGACCCTATTCCATAACATGGTGGGTAGAAATAATTAACTATTTACAATGGAACTGGGAGACTCCATCTCATATGATTCTAGCCAGGAGATGCTGAAGCAAAACCGAGGACAACAGTGCAAACCTTATCCCAACTCCTTTGGGAGAACAGCGATGGGCAATGGAACTGGGAGACAATTTGAGTTTCGATACTTTTTTTATCCGATGATCAGCAGTACTGAACTGACGACTGAGAAAAGCAGCGAAGACGGCCATGACATGACTGCGCAGGTCAGGACTGGTGTCAGCATGTTGCACAGGTCAGCTTTCAGTCACCTTTTTTTTGTGGGGGGTGGGTAGGGACGGGTCGGGGAGGGAGGGGGGTGGGCTGGGCCACTTCTATTGGTCTTTCATTTATCTATTTTCATCCATCTTTATTCTTTGGCCCGTGTGGGCCTCCCATCGCGGTGGCCTCTGTTGTCACAGAGCACCGGCTCTGGGCGCATGCACTCCAGAGCTCCGGCTTGTAATTGGACACATTGGTCCAGCCGCTCCGTGGCACGTGGGATCTTCCCAGGCCAGGGATGGAACCGGCGCCCTTTGCACTGTAAGGCAGTGTCCTTACCCACTGGCCCACCAGGGATGCCCAGCTTTCAGTCCTCTTAATAGCATCTTTCATAGCCAGAGCACAAAAAAACCTACTTAGCATTTGTCTAATACTGATTAGAGATACTTGTAGAGGACTTTCATTTACTTTGTTCATCACAGAAGTGACCTCCCTTAAAGGAGTAAGTCGAGGATTCTGGATTCAGACATGTTTCGGTATTTTGGGTAAGAACGCCATGTTCTATCCTACTTAAAGCATGTCAGTGGCTCCACTGTACCCTGAGGATTAAGGCCAAATTCCTTTCTTGGCACCCTAAACGCCTGACCTGGCCCCTGTTACTTCACCAGCCCCACCTCTCACCTGTCTCCACACCTTCTCTGTGGTACTCTGCACCTCACAGAACCTTCTTGGATGTTTTCATTTGCTTTTCCCTACATATGTTCCCATTTGTTAGAGGAAATGGAGAAATTCCTGGGAAGCCCCAAATATCTCACAGGCAGTATTGAATTCTATATAATGTGCATGTAAAACCAGACCCTATTCCATAACATGGTGGGTAGAAATAATTAACTATTTACAATGGAACTGGGAGACTCCATCTCATATGATTCTAGCCAGGAGATGCTGAAGCAAAACCGAGGACAACAGTGCAAACCTTATCCCAACTCCTTACCAAGACTCTGGGAGAACAGCGATGGGCAGGAAATAGGCAACTGATGAGCACCTGCAAGTTAGTCACCAGCTTCCCTCAGTTCTTATTCCAAGACAGTATTGTTCAAGCCTACAGAACATCTCCTAGAGGTCTCAGATGAGGAAGGATATTCTGGGGTAGAAGGTTCATGTGCACTGCACGGTGTAAGATGTAAGGTCAATTCATCACAAAAATGCGAGAAAGATTCACATGGTATCTCTTTTGGATAGGGAAGCAGGCATCTCTATAATACTAGATGCTACTGGCCTCATATGAGGATCTAAATTCAATTAATAAAATAAAACCTCAAATCAAAATAACTTAATCAAAACTGGTACACCACAGAGACATGCACAAAAAAGTCAGTTCAGCCACTATGAAAAACAGTTTGAAAGTTCTTCAGAGCGCTAAGAAAAGAATTATCACATGATCCAGCAATCCCACTCCTTTACATATACCCAGTCAAGACTAATTCAGAAAGATACAGGCATCCCAGTGCTCCTAGCAGCACTATCCACAATAGCCGAGACGTGGAAACAGCCTGAGTGTCCACTGACAGATGAATGGAAGAAAGAAGATGTGGTGTGTGTGTGTGTATATGTGTGTGTGTGTATATGTGTGCGTGTGTATATGGAATACTGCTCAGCCGTCTAGAAAGAAATAATGCCATTTCCAGCAACACAGGTGCAACTAGAGATGATCCTACTCAGTGATACAGGAAGAGAAGAGAAATACCAGACAACATACCTTACACACGGAATCTAAGCCATGACACAAATGAACTTACCTGTGAAACAGAACCATGGACACAGAAAATGGACTAGTTGCTGCCAAGTGGGAGGGGTTTGGGAGAGGGATGGAGTGGGAGGTTGGGGCTAGAAGATGTAAGCTTTATATAGAGAATGGATAACCAACCAAGTCCTACTGTATAGCACAAAGAACTATATTCAATATCCCATGACAAATCATCATGGAAAAGAATATTTATGTGTGTGTGTGTATATGTATAACTGAATCACTTTGTGTACAACAGTAATTAACACATCGCAAATCAATTATACCTCGATTTTAAAAAACTGAAAAAAAAAAATTGGATGGCTGCCATACCTCAAGAAGGACAAGAAAAAAGTCACATTTTTTTCAGCACCGTAATTGAGGGAAGCAGGGTAGAGAGGCTCCCAACTGTAAAAACATCACCCATAAATATATGATTAGATTATTCCATCCCTGGGAAAAAATTGTGATTATCTTGGTGAGCCGTGTTTATTTTATAAATGACTAAGTTCTAAAATCAAGGTCTCCCACTTGGAAAGAGACTAACGACTGGACCGAAATTGATCAGCCAACCTTAACCAGCAGTGGCTGTGGACTTTAAATGACCAAATACAAAGACATACTGCTGCACCTTCAGCCCAAACTTGAGGGTTGCCAGGCTGATGGGGTGTATAAATACCCCAGCTCCCGACTCCCCAGATCCAGAAACTCTGAGGCATGCACCTCATGCTGTCTCTCCAGCTTTCCCCAGCAGTACTGAGCTCCACTTGCTCACAATGACAGTGCAAGCCTATGGACCTATAGATTCCTATAAAAAGAAAAAAGCCTAAATGTTAGGCTTCTTCTGAAACAGGGAGGCAGGGTTTTTTAGGGAGAGTGTTAAAGTTATCAGACTGAAGATTGTATAGGAAACTGCTTGTGGATACATGAACAACAGAGGAAAAAGGGGGGGAAATACTTATGGGTGAATAGAATATTTATAAAGAAAATCCTGTTTATAAAGGCTTTGATTGATAAGGGCTTCCCTCTTTCGGGTCTAAGGAATGTCTAGTTAGCTGGCCCTTTAATCTTCAGAGTTTCTGGAGAGAAGTAGACAGAAAGCCACTGAGTACTTCAGGTAGATTATCACGTATGGACACTCTGGTTATCAGCAAAGAGAAAAGTACTCACTATTTAGGAAGACCCCATACATAAAAGATAGACCAAACTCCTAATTTTACCACATAGGTTAGGGAAAGGCATCCCTTGAAACAAAAGACTTCAGTTCTGGTGAACAAAGTGGGGGCTTATCTTCTTCAGTACCATAATTAGTCTTCCTTGGGGAAATCACATGCATTTTCTAAATTAATATTCACTTAAATGGATGTGGCAAATCAAAGCTTAAAGTTGTGTAAAATATCCAGAGCACTACATAGAATTTTCAGTTGATGGGTTTGGGGTCTCCTTCGTGCTGTTGTCTTACTTTTTTAAATCTAAAATAAGAGGGAATTGAAGGAGATGATATTTGAGGGTATCCATATCTCACAACCATACAAAGCTCCCCCTCTTAAGACCCAATCAACATAAATAAGCTTTAATATACATGCTTTGTGAAAATTAGAACAGTGAGCTCAGGGTGAAGTGTGAATTGTTTTGACTTATGTGACAGTGAAAGAAACTGGGAGCAGAATGTAGAAATAACGACTGGACCATGCACCTCAGTGGCTGTGGACTTTAAATGACCAAATACAAAGACATACTGCTGCACCTTCAGCCCAAACTTGAGGGTTGCCAGGCTGATGGGGTGTATAAATACCCCAGCTCCCGACTCCCCAGATCCAGAAACTCTGAGGCATGCACCTCATGCTGTCTCTCCAGCTTTCCCCAGCAGTACTGAGCTCCACTTGCTCACAATGACAGTGCAAGCCTATGGACCTATAGATTCCTATAAAAAGAAAAAAGCCTAAATGTTAGGCTTCTTCTGAAACAGGGAGGCAGGGTTTTTTAGGGAGAGTGTTAAAGTTATCAGACTGAAGATTGTATAGGAAACTGCTTGTGGATACATGAACAACAGAGGAAAAAGGGGGGGAAATACTTATGGGTGAATAGAATATTTATAAAGAAAATCCTGTTTATAAAGGCTTTGATTGATAAGGGCTTCCCTCTTTCGGGTCTAAGGAATGTCTAGTTAGCTGGCCCTTTAATCTTCAGAGTTTCTGGAGAGAAGTAGACAGAAAGCCACTGAGTACTTCAGGTAGATTATCACGTATGGACACTCTGGTTATCAGCAAAGAGAAAAGTACTCACTATTTAGGAAGACCCCATACATAAAAGATAGACCAAACTCCTAATTTTACCACATAGGTTAGGGAAAGGCATCCCTTGAAACAAAAGACTTCAGTTCTGGTGAACAAAGTGGGGGCTTATCTTCTTCAGTACCATAATTAGTCTTCCTTGGGGAAATCACATGCATTTTCTAAATTAATATTCACTTAAATGGATGTGGCAAATCAAAGCTTAAAGTTGTGTAAAATATCCAGAGCACTACATAGAATTTTCAGTTGATGGGTTTGGGGTCTCCTTCGTGCTGTTGTCTTACTTTTTTAAATCTAAAATAAGAGGGAATTGAAGGAGATGATATTTGAGGGTATCCATATCTCACAACCATACAAAGCTCCCCCTCTTAAGACCCAATCAACATAAATAAGCTTTAATATACATGCTTTGTGAAAATTAGAACAGTGAGCTCAGGGTGAAGTGTGAATTGTTTTGACAAAGAAATGGTGATCAGTGACAGTGAAAGAAACTGGGAGCAGAATGTAGAAGATCAGGAAAAAGGAAAGAGAAACGAAGGAAAGAGTTTCTTTGTGGACTTTTGAGGTTCACTTCTCCCATCACTGCAGGAATGTTCCAAGGGCTATAAAAGTTTACAGATAAGAATAAAATGTTGCTTCATTACTCATTTCGGTTGGATAGAAGCCAAGTATGGACTGAGAAGCAGAAAATACTTCCATGTACGGGGCTCAGCCATCTGAGAACATCAGCTGGGGAGAGGGAAGGATGAGTCTGGACCCCAGCATCTAATTTTGGGACTCCTAGCTACTCTGAAAAAAAATCTCAATTTATTTTATATGACAGTTAAGTCTTAATCTGGGTTGCCCAGAAGCAGACCCTAAGACAAGTATTCAGGTCTATAGTGAGTTGCATGGTGGCCCCTCAAAAGATGTGTCCACTCAGAATCTGTGAATGTGACCTTATTTGAAAAAAAAAAAAAGTATCAATTATGTTATTTATAAGTGTAAATTAAATTAAGCATCTTGAAATTAAATCCTCCTGGATTTGGGTGGGCCCCAAATCAATGACAAGTGTTCCTGAGAGAGGGAGGTAGGACATTTAACAGCAGAAGAGGAAACGGTGATGACAGAATCAGAGATTGGAATTATCCGGCCCCAAGCTGAGCAATGCCTGAAGGCAACACAACTCAACAGGTGAGCAAGGCTCCCTTGAACTGAAGGATCCCGTCAATCTTTCAGAGGCAGGACGGCCTTATCAACACCTTGATTTCAGGCTTCTGGCCTCCAAAACTGTGGAGGGATACATTTCTGTGGTGGTCATTTGTTATGACCACAGCAAAACACAAACACAAGATCTATGTCATTTATTTGGGAAGCAAAGGAAAAGACCGATAGGAGAATGGAAAAGTGAGATGTCAGCCAGAAAGATATCACCCAGCTATAGGTATGAGCAACTGCAGCTCAGTACTGCTGGGGAAAGCCTGAGAGAGTGGCAGGAGGGGCATGCCTCAGAGTTTATGGATCTGGGGAGAAGGGAGTTGTGGTATTTACACACCCATCCCAGATACCTCTGGCTTGGGGCTTCTCTCAGGGGCGTTGGTTCCCAAGCATTTCCTGCTCCCATCTGAATGCCAAAGGTGGCTCCAGCAGCGGGCGAGTGAGGACAGGCAAAGCGTGCAGGTACTATCTGTTGAGATCTGGCCACTCCAGGAGTGTCTTAACTCTAGTCCTAGGTGAGGTATGGTGAGGAGAGACACAGATTGAGAGACGATCACAAGAACACATCTGGATGGTTCTGTCCGGCTCACACTTCCTTGGAGAGAACACAGCAAGCCTTCCCCCTACGTTGGTCATGAGGCAGAGGACAAAGGGAAACTGTGGTAGACTGGCACCATTACTGTAGTTTCCCTGGGAAGGAATGAGGGAGGTGGGGTAACCGAGCTCAGACTTGGATAATTTGAATAATTTGAGAGGGCTCTGGTGCAATAGGGGCTGTATCCAGTTATCTGGTACCAGGCTCTGAGATGACTAAGGCAGATGGATAGTGAAGACGGTTAGACTTGTTGGGCAAAAAGGAGAACTGAGCAGCTTCTAACCAGAACTTCAAAACTAAGGGTTTCCTGATGGTCCAGTGAAGTGCAAGGGTGGGCCCCAAATCAATGACAAGTGTTCCTGAGAGAGGGAGGTAGGACATTTAACAGCAGAAGAGGAAACGGTGATGACAGAATCAGAGATTGGAATTATCCGGCCCCAAGCTGAGCAATACCTGAAGGCAACACAACTCAACAGGTGAGCAAGGCTCCCTTGAACTGAAGGATCCCGTCAATCTTTCAGAGGCAGGACGGCCTTATCAACACCTTGATTTCAGGCTTCTGGCCTCCAAAACTGTGGAGGGATACATTTCTGTGGTGGTCATTTGTTATGACCACAGCAAAACACAAACACAAGATCTATGTCATTTATTTGGGAAGCAAAGGAAAAGACCGATAGGAGAATGGAAAAGTGAGATGTCAGCCAGAAAGATATCACCCAGCTATAGGTATGAGCAACTGCAGCTCAGTACTGCTGGGGAAAGCCTGAGAGAGTGGCAGGAGGGGCATGCCTCAGAGTTTATGGATCTGGGGAGAAGGGAGTTGTGGTATTTACACACCCATCCCAGATACCTCTGGCTTGGGGCTTCTCTCAGGGGCGTTGGTTCCCAAGCATTTCCTGCTCCCATCTGAATGCCAAAGGTGGCTCCAGCAGCGGGCGAGTGAGGACAGGCAAAGCGTGCAGGTACTATCTGTTGAGATCTGGCCACTCCAGGAGTGTCTTAACTCTAGTCCTAGGTGAGGTATGGTGAGGAGAGACACAGATTGAGAGACGATCACAAGAACACATCTGGATGGTTCTGTCCGGCTCACACTTCCTTGGAGAGAACACAGCAAGCCTTCCCCCTACGTTGGTCATGAGGCAGAGGACAAAGGGAAACTGTGGTAGACTGGCACCATTACTGTAGTTTCCCTGGGAAGGAATGAGGGAGGTGGGGTAACCGAGCTCAGACTTGGATAATTTGAATAATTTGAGAGGGCTCTGGTGCAATAGGGGCTGTATCCAGTTATCTGGTACCAGGCTCTGAGATGACTAAGGCAGATGGATAGTGAAGACGGTTAGACTTGTTGGGCAAAAAGGAGAACTGAGCAGCTTCTAACCAGAACTTCAAAACTAAGGGTTTCCTGATGGTCCAGTGAAGTGCAAGGGGCGCCGGTTCGATCCCTGGCCCGGGACGATCCCACGTGCCATAGAGCAGCTGGACGAGTGTGTCCAATTACGAGCCAGCACTCTGGGCTGCATGTGCCCAGAGCTGGTGCTCTGAAATGAGAGAGGCCACTGCGATGGGAGGCCCACATAGGCCAAAGAATAAAGATGGATGAAAATAAATAAGAAACCAATAAAAGAAGCCAAAATTTTAAAAATATATATGTTAAGGTTAACATTATAAAAATTATTTACAGGTAAGGGCAAAGAGACATGGGTAAAGTGACAAGACCACTACAATAAAATCCCATTTTAATGACACTGCAATGAAAATAAGACCCAAATTTCTATTATAATGTGTAAAGTTCTGGAAAGCACTTATACTCATCCATTAAAAGTCTCCTTAAGCAGTAACTTGAGAAACGTGTAAATATTATCTATCAGTACCCTTTGTCCCCTTATCAAAATATTTTAAAAATCCTTATTCATGTATTCGTTTTTCAGTCTGAAAATGTTTGAGTACTTACTCCATGCCAAACAATAGATCCTGAGGATGCAATGAAGAAAAAGCAGAATATAATTCCCTTATAGCACCTACGTACTCTATAATTTCGATGAGAGATGACAATAAATAAGTAAATACATACAGTGTAAATATCATTCAGTTGTGTCTGACTCTTTGCAGCCCATTGACGAGCCATGGAATTCTCCAGGCAAGAATGCTGGAGTGGGTAGCCTTTCCCTTATCCAAGGGATCTTCCCAACCCAGAGACACGGGCAAGCCTTCCCCCTACGTTGGTCATGAGGCAGAGGACAAAGGGAAACTGTGGTAGACTGGCACCATTACTGTAGTTTCCCTGGGAAGGAATGAGGGAGGTGGGGTAACCGAGCTCAGACTTGGATAATTTGAATAATTTGAGAGGGCTCTGGTGCAATAGGGGCTGTATCCAGTTATCTGGTACCAGGCTCTGAGATGACTAAGGCAGATGGATAGTGAAGACGGTTAGACTTGTTGGGCAAAAAGGAGAACTGAGCAGCTTCTAACCAGAACTTCAAAACTAAGGGTTTCCTGATGGTCCAGTGAAGTGCAAGGGGCGCCGGTTCGATCCCTGGCCCGGGACGATCCCACGTGCCATAGAGCAGCTGGACGAGTGTGTCCAATTACGAGCCAGCACTCTGGGCTGCATGTGCCCAGAGCTGGTGCTCTGAAATGAGAGAGGCCACTGCGATGGGAGGCCCACATAGGCCAAAGAATAAAGATGGATGAAAATAAATAAGAAACCAATAAAAGAAGCCAAAATTTTAAAAATATATATGTTAAGGTTAACATTATAAAAATTATTTACAGGTAAGGGCAAAGAGACATGGGTAAAGTGACAAGACCACTACAATAAAATCCCATTTTAATGACACTGCAATGAAAATAAGACCCAAATTTCTATTATAATGTGTAAAGTTCTGGAAAGCACTTATACTCATCCATTAAAAGTCTCCTTAAGCAGTAACTTGAGAAACGTGTAAATATTATCTATCAGTACCCTTTGTCCCCTTATCAAAATATTTTAAAAATCCTTATTCATGTATTCGTTTTTCAGTCTGAAAATGTTTGAGTACTTACTCCATGCCAAACAATAGATCCTGAGGATGCAATGAAGAAAAAGCAGAATATAATTCCCTTATAGCACCTACGTACTCTATAATTTCGATGAGAGATGACAATAAATAAGTAAATACATACAGTGTAAATATCATTCAGTTGTGTCTGACTCTTTGCAGCCCATTGACGAGCCATGGAATTCTCCAGGCAAGAATGCTGGAGTGGGTAGCCTTTCCCTTATCCAAGGGATCTTCCCAACCCAGAGATTGAACCCAGGTCTCCTGAATTGCAGGCAGATTCTTTACCTTGTAAACCACCAATTTCAACATCACATACCAATATACAGGGTAGCAGATGGTAATTCTTTGGTGATTGGTATAACAACTGGTATAACAACAGTGTGTTAGTCCCTCAGTTGTGTAGGATTCTTTGTGACCCCATGGACTGTAGCCTCCCTGACTCCTCTGTCCATGGAATTCTTCAGGCAAGAATATTGGAGTGGGTTGCCATGCCCTTATCCAGATCTTCCCCACCCAGGAATCAAACCTGGGTCTCATGCACTGCAGGCAGATTCTTTACTGTCTGAGTCACCAGGGAAGCCTGGCATAACAATAACTACAAATTAAATGATATGAAAAAACTTATTTCAACATCAAATAGCATCCAAATTTCCAAGACAACCCTTCAACATTCAGGTATTATGAAAGCTCCACTTGATTCCATGCTTAGATGCGGCTACACTCTGTTCACCTCTCCAAACACTGTCGACTTAAAAAAGGGTGTGTACCTTTAAACCCAGAGAGCAGAGGTAACAGAGCCTGTTTGAAATGGTTGCTAAGGGACCATTTTATATAAATTAATTAGTGAACATCAACTCTGGTTTCAAAGGGCAAAGAAGGTCTCTCACTTGAAAAAGGAAAAGTACTCCTTGGTGATTGGGAAAAGGCCGTCACAGGGTTTTTTCACACACATCAGCAGCATCATACGAACCGCATAATTTTTTTTTTCTTTTTGTTTGTTTGTTGACTTTCTCCTACCTTCATCCTTCATTGTTTTCTACAGTTTTATTTATTCCTTCTAAGGTGTTTTTTTTTTTCCCCCCCGCAGAGGAGACCAAGGGGAAGATCTGCGTGGCACAGAGGGCAAGCCAGTCTTTTAATCCTTAAAGACATGAGCAGAAGATAGGTATGTCATTCCTGCTAAGGGCTAAAAGACTGAAGAAACACATTCTCTTAAAAATGCCTGCAAGCCTTACTGAAGCTATACACAAGCCCAGGAAGTTTTGTTTGTTTGTTTGCCTCGGTTTTTTTTGTTGTTGTTGTTGTAATCAGAGATAGAAAGATGAAGCATGATTTCTGTACCATCTCTGCAGGAAGCAAGGATTAGGCTAGGGAGCAAAGTGTTTATATTAGGGAGCATATTTATATTAAGTATTGCTATAAATAGTTTTGCTGATTTTGTAGTTTAATATGCTTCAATATCATCATCATTTTTTCATGAAAAAAATTAGAATTTAGAAGAAAATCTGGTAAAACTTTGACTCAGAGAACTCAAAGGAATTCTAGCTTTTGGGGGTGGGGGCAAAAAGACCAGGATAACATAATTGCTCATCTGATGACAGGTTAATTGAATTTCATGAATAATTATGAGATTGAGAAAAAAAGCTTCTCGTATTCAAGGCTTGTAAACATTGCAGGCATTAAAGTAAGAGCTAGAGAAAGGTGGGGAAAGTGTAAAGCTAATTTGCTTTGCCTTCAGAATTTATATTTTATAACGCTGTCACTTTTCTAAATGATGAGAACAATTTTATTTTTACAAGTAAATGATGGCAAGGCATTTTACTCTATGTATACTTTTGACATAAAACTAACTCAAAAATAAAATCTGACGGGCTAAAGCTCAGAGAAATGTGATTTTTTTCCCTTCCTTAAAGCTGATTCACTCTCCAAACACTGGAAAAACCTTTAAACCCAGAGAGCAGAGGTAACAGAGCCTGTTTGAAATGGTTGCTAAGGGACCATTTTATATAAATTAATTAGTGAACATCAACTCTGGTTTCAAAGGGCAAAGAAGGTCTCTCACTTGAAAAAGGAAAAGTACTCCTTGGTGATTGGGAAAAGGCCGTCACAGGGTTTTTTCACACACATCAGCAGCATCATACGAACCGCATAATTTTTTTTTTCTTTTTGTTTGTTTGTTGACTTTCTCCTACCTTCATCCTTCATTGTTTTCTACAGTTTTATTTATTCCTTCTAAGGTGTTTTTTTTTTCCCCCCCGCAGAGGAGACCAAGGGGAAGATCTGCGTGGCACAGAGGGCAAGCCAGTCTTTTAATCCTTAAAGACATGAGCAGAAGATAGGTATGTCATTCCTGCTAAGGGCTAAAAGACTGAAGAAACACATTCTCTTAAAAATGCCTGCAAGCCTTACTGAAGCTATACACAAGCCCAGGAAGTTTTGTTTGTTTGTTTGCCTCGGTTTTTTTTGTTGTTGTTGTTGTAATCAGAGATAGAAAGATGAAGCATGATTTCTGTACCATCTCTGCAGGAAGCAAGGATTAGGCTAGGGAGCAAAGTGTTTATATTAGGGAGCATATTTATATTAAGTATTGCTATAAATAGTTTTGCTGATTTTGTAGTTTAATATGCTTCAATATCATCATCATTTTTTCATGAAAAAAATTAGAATTTAGAAGAAAATCTGGTAAAACTTTGACTCAGAGAACTCAAAGGAATTCTAGCTTTTGGGGGTGGGGGCAAAAAGACCAGGATAACATAATTGCTCATCTGATGACAGGTTAATTGAATTTCATGAATAATTATGAGATTGAGAAAAAAAGCTTCTCGTATTCAAGGCTTGTAAACATTGCAGGCATTAAAGTAAGAGCTAGAGAAAGGTGGGGAAAGTGTAAAGCTAATTTGCTTTGCCTTCAGAATTTATATTTTATAACGCTGTCACTTTTCTAAATGATGAGAACAATTTTATTTTTACAAGTAAATGCTGGCAAGGCATTTTTACTCTATGTATACTTTTGACATAAAACTAACTCAAAAATAAAATCTGACGGGCTAAAGCAGCTATCAGAGAAATGTGATTTTTTTTTTTCCCCTTCCTTAAAGCTGATTCTTAATGAGACGAATAGGAAAGGAGAGACTTCCTAATATGCCAAATGGAGTTCAAGCTATTCAGTCCTAAGGCAAGACTAGCAAACTCCTAATTCAGGTCAGTTTTCCACTTGAGATAATGTATTTATTTTTAATAAAGGATAGGAAAACATCATCATCACGTCCTTCTCTCCTGCTGTCCTATAAAATTTGCCCTCCCTTCACTCTCATGGTCCTTGGTTGTTTGGTAAAGGGTGGTCCTACAGGATCCTCATAGTAACACAATGGAGGCAAATGAACTGTTTCATCTCTCGTATGGGAATGCCTACTCAGTTACTTGAAATGTATCTAATTACAGATCAAGTTACGTGTGTTTATCGTAAGGGGGCAAGGTTAGACTTGCACTCTCTGAAGAGCCCAACTAGAACATTGGTATGCACAGTGAGACTTCTGAAAGCAAAGGATAATATTGGATACTTTCCTAGAACAAACTGGCATTCGATATTGGGGGAAACCAACGTATCTGAATAGTGTTGTCAGATAAGAAACATTTATGGGGATGTTCACTCCAAGTTCTTCCCTCTGGCTTTTGTGCAACAGTGTTTGAAAAGACAAACATTAGACTCCTGGCTTTTGTTCTCAAGTTTGTTTACTTTCATTTAATAAGTGATATCTATGAAACAGTTGACATCGTCTTGTTCTCGAGGAGAAAGCTCCTCCAGAACATAAGAAGAATAAAATGAATGTGTAAAAAATTAAAATAAGGAAGGCGGTGACTAAAGTAAGAAGAGTCTTCCTATCACTGAGCTTTGGCAGGAACATGGCTTGCTACCAGGTACACTGGTTTGTTTCTTCCTTCCTTTCCAAACGTTGTCGTCAGTGGGGATCATTGTGAATAGCTGGTGAATCAGCCAAGGAGTTCACGCTGGGGAATATTAGGTGCTTTCCAAGTCCAGCCCTCAGGCCTTCCCTACTGACTGGATTTAAGCTGCATCCACAGGTGTGTGGAGAGAGCAGGTTTCTACACTGATTTTTAATGGGTAGGAAAGCACAGGAGAAGGACCAGGGAAATGTAGGCCTAGGATGTACCCCTCGAAGAGGGACTCATTTGCCTTCATCACTTTGCCTTCCATACGCACACAAGGTCATGGTCAGCTTTTACCTCTCCGGATAGAAACACTTGCGCCACATCTAACGAGGCTGACTTGTGTTTGTTGCTTCCACAAGAGAACTCGGAAGGTAGGAAAATATGTATACAAAATGACTTATCTTACAGCGTTGGAATGTATACAATTATTACATAGCCATTTCTACAAAGAATGACTTTTTTAAAAAATTCCAACTAAGAACTGAAACAGACATTGACACTGCAAAGTAGAATTTTTGCTGATCTCTTAGTATTATCAGATAGATAAGCATTTCATTTCCCATGATCTACGGAGAATTGTTTACCGATATCCACCTTCTTCTATTTAAATTTTAGAGTCAAAAGAAAGTCCACTATCGTCTATGGGCAGTCAGTGAGGCCTTGGCACAGGAGGCCCACAACACCAATTTATTAAATGCATAGATAACAGCATGTCTAAACTGGCATTCGATATTGGGGAAACCAACGTATCTGAATAGTGTTGTCAGATAAGAAACATTTATGGGGATGTTCACTCCAAGTTCTTCCCTCTGGCTTTTGTGCAACAGTGTTTGAAAAGACAAACATTAGACTCCTGGCTTTTGTTCTCAAGTTTGTTTACTTTCATTTAATAAGTGATATCTATGAAACAGTTGACATCGTCTTGTTCTCGAGGAGAAAGCTCCTCCAGAACATAAGAAGAATAAAATGAATGTGTAAAAAATTAAAATAAGGAAGGCGGTGACTAAAGTAAGAAGAGTCTTCCTATCACTGAGCTTTGGCAGGAACATGGCTTGCTACCAGGTACACTGGTTTGTTTCTTCCTTCCTTTCCAAACGTTGTCGTCAGTGGGGATCATTGTGAATAGCTGGTGAATCAGCCAAGGAGTTCACGCTGGGGAATATTAGGTGCTTTCCAAGTCCAGCCCTCAGGCCTTCCCTACTGACTGGATTTAAGCTGCATCCACAGGTGTGTGGAGAGAGCAGGTTTCTACACTGATTTTTAATGGGTAGGAAAGCACAGGAGAAGGACCAGGGAAATGTAGGCCTAGGATGTACCCCTCGAAGAGGGACTCATTTGCCTTCATCACTTTGCCTTCCATACGCACACAAGGTCATGGTCAGCTTTTACCTCTCCGGATAGAAACACTTGCGCCACATCTAACGAGGCTGACTTGTGTTTGTTGCTTCCACAAGAGAACTCGGAAGGTAGGAAAATATGTATACAAAATGACTTATCTTACAGCGTTGGAATGTATACAATTATTACATAGCCATTTCTACAAAGAATGACTTTTTTAAAAAATTCCAACTAAGAACTGAAACAGACATTGACACTGCAAAGTAGAATTTTTGCTGATCTCTTAGTATTATCAGATAGATAAGCATTTCATTTCCCATGATCTACGGAGAATTGTTTACCGATATCCACCTTCTTCTATTTAAATTTTAGAGTCAAAAGAAAGTCCACTATCGTCTATGGGCAGTCAGTGAGGCCTTGGCACAGGAGGCCCACAACACCAATTTATTAAATGCATAGAGGACTCAAAACAATCTTCCTGGCAGATGCTCTAACTGTGCTCTGTGAGAGAGAGCAAGTCAGCCTGCCCTCCCAAGAGGAGGGAGTTCAAACACCTTGCTCCTCGGAGGCTGACAAAGGGCTCCCCCTAGGGGCAGCTAGGCTCCGCAGAGGGAAAGCAGGTGGCAGGTTGCCAGGAAACCAATCCCTGGATGATGCTGAAGACAGGAAAACACAGCGGGGAGGGGAAGGAAGGCCGGGGCTGGGGCCGGTGAGGGGGGGGGCGGCTGTGGTCTTTCTGCACTGAATGGGGTTAGACAGTTGCATCTCTCTCTAGAACACCAGCTGGGGGCAGATTCAGCTCAAACTCTCTGAAGCCTAAGTTCATCTCAGCAAATCCCAGTGGAGAAACTTTCCTAGGTCACTTCTCTTTCTCCAGGGCGGCCCCCCAACCCCAATTCCCTTACACTCTGCACGTTTATGTATCATTGTTGCCCTTGCAAACACAAGAGATAAAGGAGGGCTTTGGAAAAAAAGATGGCTCAGCTCCAGTAGTCCTTGGAGCAATGGGACTTAACAAGAGGACTTTATTCTTAGGGCTTCATGCCTACAGAGCTATTTTCCTTCTAAAAGCTCAAAGAACAGTTCTGGCCTTGATTCTGCCTCAGCAAGATGCCATAAGGTTTAAGAAAATACAACTTCCAAAGGAGGCCCTAAAGAAAATCATAGAGTATTTCTGTGATTACTATATTTATGCAGCATTATAAGATATTTAGTTGTAGGTGTTTCTGGGCCAAATCTTTTATTATCCTGATTACCCTTTGAATGGTCTTCATGTACTTTAGAAAAATTTGACAATTATTTTCTTTATTTCCTTAGGTTATGCTCCAGTGTCTCTTTCTTACTGAGGACTTCCATGATTATATTATTTAAAACTGCAGCTCACTCCCCACCAGTACTACCTCTCCCCCTTCCCTGCTTTATTTTTTCCATCAAGACTCAGTTAAGGAAGCAGAACCATGCAGTACTATGCAACATGTATGTGTGTTAGACATGCAGTCGTGTCTGACTCTGTGACTCCATGGGCTGTTGTCCACCAGGCCCTTTTGTCCATGGAATTCTCCAGGCAAGAACACCGGAGTGGGTTGTCATTCCCTTCTCCACGGGATCCTCCCGACCCAGGGATTGAACCCACATATCCTGCATTACAGGCAGATTCTTTATTGTCTGAGCTACCAGGGAAGCCCTACAGAACAAGACTGTGTTATAAAAATCAGGCCTGACACAATCAGGGAGAAGCTGGGGAAGTAAGGGAACAGAGAAATCAAAGTCCTAACCTAGCCCTTCGGAAGTGCGCCCACAGATGGACAGGTTGAAGCATGCAAGAGAAAGTGGGGCACGAAGTATGTCCTGGTGGAGTAGGGCGACCCATGGAGAAGCCACTGGAAGGTTCTGCTCTGCCGGTCAGCCTGGGGCTGCAGGAGGTCAGCAGAGCAGATGGCCAGTGAGAAGAGGTGGAGACAGAGCAAGGGGAGAGCCAAGAGAGGCAGAACCCTCCAGCTCCTCCGTGTCTGTTTCCCCTGCCGGGTAACCACGATGATCTTCAGAGAGCAGGGCCGCTTCTTCACTTCTGGCTTCCCCATCTTGAGCAAATTCCATTTCTGACTGATTTTAACTGGGAGCCATACAAGGAAAGGAATGAGGAGAAACAGGGTTCTGGCTTAACCAACTGGACACAGTACAAAACTACCACAGCCTTTAACCATCGCACATACTACATGCTTTCATTACATGTTTCTACCATTGATATGGGCACATGAGTGCATGCACGTGTGCATACACACACACACACACACACACACACACAGAGTTCCAAACCCTATCAATGTGGGGATCTGTATCTGTTTTATACACCTTAGTATCTAGAATATAGCAAATATTTAATGAATAACTGTTGATTGAATTTTTTGATTGCTGGCCCTTGACTTATACCCGGCGGCAAAATCTGAGTCAGGATCACTAATTCATGCTTGACAAAGCTCTAGGCTCAGGAAGTGGGTAAGTGGTCAATTCCAAAATACTAAGTAAGTCACTCAGTCATCTTTGGAGTCCTCGGCGTCTGCAGGTGCACAAGGCATTGTTCAGCGAGCATGCCGTGTCTACAAGAAGCTGACTCAGTCGACGACCAACAGTGGCTTTATTTCTGCCTTTATGCTCAGAGAAGCTTACAGGGAGTTCAGGGTATGAACGAAAGAAAGGTCAGTGTGAATGGATTTAGTCTATCAGGTTTACCCATAGGAAATCAGAAATTGAGCTGCCAAGATGTGTGTTTTCAGCATCAAGTCTCAAAACCAGGATAATTCATTTTGTTAATGTTTTGAAAAAGTCCTTAATTCCTACAGCCTAAGAGGACACACTTCCTCATTTTCTGTTTCCATAGCCAGACTATACTAATATCCATAACTGGCCGATACTTAGAAGATGTAAGTCTTATCCCAAAATATGGCCACTATTAGACTGTCTGGTGGCCTTACATTTTCAAAGAAATTCTTTTGGTGGCTTCCCTGGTGGTCCAAGTGGGTAAGGACACTGCCTTGCAGTACAAGAGGCGCCGGTTCGATCCTTGGCCTGGGAAGATCCCGCGTGCCGCGGAGCCTCTAGACTAATGTGTCCAACTACAGAGTCGGAGCTCCGGAGTGCATGCACCTGGAGCTGGTGCTCTGTGACTAGGTGCCCCTGCAACGGGAGGCCCACACAGGCCAAAAGAACAAAGATGGATGGAAATGGATAAATGAAAGATCAATAGAAGTGACAAAAAAAAAGAAAGAAATTATTTTGGATTCTGAAAGCATGTCTGTTTTAAAGAGTCTCTTACCCATGGAAGGGCTTTCCTGGTGGCTCAGGTGGTATAGGATCCACCTGCAATGCAAGAGACCTGGGCTCGATTCCTGGGTTGGGAAGATGCCCTGGAGGAGGGCATGGCAACCCACTCCAGTATTCTTGGCTGGAGAGTCCCCATGGACAGAGGAGCCTGACAGGCTACAGTCCACAGGGTCACAAAGAGTCAGACAAGACTGAATGAGTAAGCACAGCATAGCACCCATGGAAAGAAAGGATTACACATTAAATCACCTATCATTAAATCACCTATCATTAAATCACTTATACAGGATTAAGAAATGCAGCTAATTAAAAGACCTCAGAGAATCACAAATTGGGCACATACCCTGCTATTGAAAGCAGTAGAGCAGAAGAGTGTAATGTACACTGGAATCATTGCCTAGGAACTCAGACATGACAAGTCACACACACCACAATTCAGACACTAAAAAGCCTACCCTGGAGTCTTTGGGTTGGGACTGAAGCTTGATCCACTATGGCCCCTGAGTAACCTGTGAATCGGTTGGGATGGTTCTCATTGCAGATAAAAGCAAACGTTACAATCTAGAGAGTTAGTAGGTCACATAACTGAAAAGGTCAGTCTTAAGCTCTGGGTTGACCAGAACTCCAAGTGCATTTCTTTTGTTTTCTAGTCTGCCTTGTTCACCTTTCTGTCCCTCATCCTCTGACTGTCTTCATAAGAAGGCTGCTCGCAGCAACTGATGCTGCAGTTTCCTCAGCAGTCATGTGCATCAGAAACAAAGGGGGCATTTTCCACACCCTTAAACAAAGTTCTGAGCACAATACTCTTGGGAGTACGTACTCCTGAACTAACTCCTGTGACCAGGGAAATATAGGACTGGTTAGTTGGCTCAGGTCGGGGTCATCTGAAAGACTGTTGTGGTGGGGGACGGAATGCACTGCTCTGAGACCCTAGTATGGGGCCCATTGGAGAGGGTGCTAGTTTCCTAGGGCTGCCATAACAAAACACCAAAGACAGGGTGGCTTAAATGACTATAACTCTCACAGTTATAGAGGCTGGAAGCCCAAGATCAGGGTGTCGGCAGGCCTGATTTCTCCTGATGCCTCTCTCCCTAGCTCTCAGGGGGCCACCTTCTTGTCATGTCCTCGGATGACAATGGTCCGCTGTGTTAGGACCCATCCACACAATCTCATTTAACTTCTTTAAAGGCTCTGTCTCAAGAAACCATTCTACTGGGGGTTAGGGCTTACATTGGTTTGAGGGTGGTATGATCAGTCCATAAAAGGTGCTAAAGCGGGGACAATCTCTCCCAATGGGCATGATTACAACAGTGTGGGAGAGAAAGAGATGTGGGGGAGATAGGCAATATGTCCATTACAGTCTGTGAAACTCCCTAAAATCAGTTCCCTTTGTCAAGATTTAAATACAGGGGGAAAAAAAAAAACCCACCATTAATTGTGTGTCAAAGTTCCCGCACCTAAAAAAAGGGGGACCTGGAATCATTGCCTAGGAATCGATGACAAGTCACACACACCACAATTCAGACACTAAAAGCCTACCCTGGAGTCTTTGGGTTGGGACTGAAGCTTGATCCACTATGGCCCCTGAGTAACCTGTGAATCGGTTGGGATGGTTCTCATTGCAGATAAAAGCAAACGTTACAATCTAGAGAGTTAGTAGGTCACATAACTGAAAAGGTCAGTCTTAAGCTCTGGGTTGACCAGAACTCCAAGTGCATTTCTTTTGTTTTCTAGTCTGCCTTGTTCACCTTTCTGTCCCTCATCCTCTGACTGTCTTCATAAGAAGGCTGCTCGCAGCAACTGATGCTGCAGTTTCCTCAGCAGTCATGTGCATCAGAAACAAAGGGGGCATTTTCCACACCCTTAAACAAAGTTCTGAGCACAATACTCTTGGGAGTACGTACTCCTGAACTAACCCCTGTGACCAGGGAAATATAGGACTGGTTAGTTGGCTCAGGTCGGGGTCATCTGAAAGACTGTTGTGGTGGGGGACGGAATGCACTGCTCTGAGACCCTAGTATGGGGCCCATTGGAGAGGTGCTAGTTTCCTAGGGCTGCCATAACAAAACACCAAAGACAGGGTGGCTTAAATGACTATAACTCTCACAGTTATAGAGGCTGGAAGCCCAAGATCAGGGTGTCGGCAGGCCTGATTTCTCCTGATGCCTCTCTCCCTAGCTCTCAGGGGGCCACCTTCTTGTCATGTCCTCGGATGACAATGGTCCGCTGTGTTAGGACCCATCCACACAATCTCATTTAACTTCTTTAAAGGCTCTGTCTCAAGAAACCATTCTACTGGGGGTTAGGGCTTCGATACATTGGTTTGAGGGTGGTATGATCAGTCCATAAAAGGTGCTAAAGCGGGGACAATCTCTCCCAATGGGCATGATTACAACAGTGTGGGAGAGAAAGAGATGTGGGGGAGATAGGCAATATGTCCATTACAGTCTGTGAAACTCCCTAAAATCAGTTCCCTTTGTCAAGATTTAAATACAGGGGGAAAAAAAACAAACCCACCATTAATTGTGTGTCAAAGTTCCCTAGGGCAGAGTTCTGCTAGATGTGGCTCTCTTGCGCTTTGTCGTTTTGTCTAAGCAAACATCTCCAGAAACATATTCCAGAGACTTCCCTGGTGGTCCATTGGGTAAGGACACCGCCTTGCAGTGCAAGGGGCGCCGGTTAGATCCCTGGCCTGGGAAGAGCCCACGTCCCACGGAGCAGCTGGACCGATGTGTCCAATGACAGAGCTGGAGCTCTGGAGCGCATGAGCCCAGAGCCGGCGCTCTGCGACAACAGAGGCCACAGCGATGGGGGGGCCCACATGGGCCAAAAAGAACAAAGAGAAATGAAAATAGATGAATGAAAGACCAAAAGAAGTGGTCAAAAAAAAAAAAAAACAACAACATATTCCAAGGGGCACTTGGCTTGTGACATACTTCACACACAAAAAAACTATTTCTTGTTAAACTACCTAATGGAAAATCCTGCCTGATACATTTACAAAGATCTTGACTTATAAGTTAGCAAATTTAGCATAATAAAATTCCAAAGTTTAAGAAATGTTTACTTTCACATAATGCAGAGCTTCTTAAACTTCTTGTTGCCATGGGATTTTTTTCCCCAAATAGTACCTGTTAAAATTCCCATGGAATACCCTTTAGGAAATACTCTTCTGGAAAATGTTACTTTTTCTTCAAAGTAGGAAGAGGGACATTGCAGAAGAGCAAACCTAACAGGTTAAATAATGTCATGGGCATTAACATTAGACTAATTTAGTTTTACTTTGTCTTTTTTATAGAGGATGACAGTGGACCGCTGTGAGAAAGGAAGCTGATGGATTTCTGTGCCAGTCTATGGATGCAACAAAAGGCAAGCTCCGATGCTCACTTCACTGAAACTGCTCTAGAAGAACACCTGGAGCATGTGGTCCTCACCTGCATGCACCTGTTGCTGCCACAGGCTGCGAGAGACAGAAACAGGAACAACGAACTTTATGGTTCAGCAAGAATGAAGTGTTTGAGACAGAAATATTGTCCAAGAAGAACTCGGCAAAGCAGAAAAGTAAGGAGCCAGTGATCAGAGAAAATAATCAGTGGCAGCAGCCCAGAGACGAGAGAGGCTCAGAGCCTCCATGTACAAGAACGAGAGGGGCTCACGTGCCAGGAGCTCCACTCCACCCCCTGGCTCATGGGACGCGCCTGCCAATTTTAAACACTTGGACACCATAAGGAGTGGAGACTTCCAACACATAACCCAAGACATCTGTTCGAGCAAAGTAAAACTGGAAAACCGGAAGGTAATTTGGAGCCTTCCAAACACCTGTGAGTCAGATAACGCACACTCCTCCCCTTCTTTAAAAGCACAGACGACCGTGTACCTTCTGGGCATTTTAGCAGTTTACCATCTGTACCGATAACCCTTTTCTGCGGTACAGAGAGTCTTCTAGTAGGATGTAAAAGCCAGGATCCAAGATGTGAAAACGTGTTTATACCTGCCACAGATGTTCAGTCATTTGTAGGCCCTGCTCCACACTGGACGCTCTGCGCTGGCACACTTTGGAAATCATGCTCGTTTCACACATGCTCCACAAAAGCAGAAGATGAGTAGAAGGAGAATAGAAAACCAACCCTAAAAGTTTCACGGTCTGGGATTGTATTCCCAGAGAATACAATCTCCACTTTCCTTATATCTTCAACTACTGTGGAATCTAAGTCATTATTAATAAGGTTAAGTCTTTCTCAAAAGGTAGGTAATGCACTCACAAAAGACGGGAAGGACATTAAGTTCTGTTGGAAAAGTAAAACCTGCAGACAAGCTAATTGCAGTAAAGTACTTGATAAAATAATAGGTTGGAAAAGAACGATAATAACCAAACCACCTAGACAAAGAACACAGCCATCTGTCTTTCCTCCAGGAAGAATATAACCCCAACCCACTATTTATTCTGTTGCCAGTAGAACCAGACACGCTGGAATGTGCTGTAAAAAGACAATCAAGCCTTAAGAACGAAACAATGTGATTTGGATGAACCACGCTGTAACAGAGGTTCCTTTAATGTGTTAAATGGCTAGGGAAAGAATAGCACAGGTGAGTAGTGGAAAGTTACTTAAGGGGTTTCGCATAAAAGCCTCCCCAAGAAAAATAAAGTACGTATATGCTAGAGTCCACTTTGAAAACCTTTGAAGGAGGGTTGGATAGCACAGGCCAAATAGGATAACGCCTTTGTAACAACATGGATCACCTCTGACCTGTTCAGAGTGCTTAGGCCATGACATGTAAGGAAATTTACCATACTTGCCCTATAAAGACATACTTCACATTATATAAGAACAACAGTACATTTTATACTGAGAAATTTGGAGGGTCCAGAGACAATAGGTGGCAAGCAAATTGATAAAGAACCCCATTTTAAAAGCATCTGTTTCTTTGCCCCACCTCAAATGGAATCTTTACTAAAACAAAGTATTTAAACTGGATCATCTAGCCCAGTATTTCAAATCCTGTTCTGCTTTTAAAGTGAAACAACTAAGACAAAGAAGGTGGGTTCAGGGTGTCAGAGCAACAGCAAACCTTGGACAAAAATCCAGTTTTCTGTCATTAAGCCCCAGGCTTATGGAGACATTCCTCTGACTATGGTCCTCAAAGAACCCATGCTCGTTTCACATGCTCCACAAAAGCAGAAGATGAGTAGAAGGAGAATAGAAAACCAACCCTAAAAGTTTCACGGTCTGGGATTGTATTCCCAGAGAATACAATCTCCACTTTCCTTCTATCTTCAACTACTGTGGAATCTAAGTCATTATTAATAAGGTTAAGTCTTTCTCAAAAGGTAGGTAATGCACTCACAAAAGACGGGAAGGACATTAAGTTCTGTTGGAAAAGTAAAACCTGCAGACAAGCTAATTGCAGTAAAGCACTTGATAAAATAATAGGTTGGAAAAGAACGATAATAACCAAACCACCTAGACAAAGAACACAGCCATCTGTCTTTCCTCCTGGAAGAATATAACCCCAACCCACTATTTATTCTGTTGCCAGTAGAACCAGACACGCTGGAATGTGCTGTAAAAAGACAATCAAGCCTTAAGAACGAAACAATGTGATTTGGATGAACCACGCTGTAACAGAGGTTCCTTTAATGTGTTAAATGGCTAGGGAAAGAATAGCACAGGTGAGTAGTGGAAAGTTACTTAAGGGGTTTCGCATAAAAGCCTCCCCAAGAAAAATAAAGTACGTATATGCTAGAGTCCACTTTGAAAACCTTTGAAGGAGGGTTGGATAGCACAGGCCAAATAGGATAACGCCTTTGTAACAACATGGATCACCTCTGACCTGTTCAGAGTGCTTAGGCCATGACATGTAAGGAAATTTACCATACTTGCCCTATAAAGACATACTTCACATTATATAAGAACAACAGTACATTTTATACTGAGAAATTTGGAGGGTCCAGAGACAATAGGTGGCAAGCAAATTGATAAAGAACCCCATTTTAAAAGCATCTGTTTCTTTGCCCCACCTCAAATGGAATCTTTACTAAAACAAAGTATTTAAACTGGATCATCTAGCCCAGTATTTCAAATCCTGTTCTGCTTTTAAAGTGAAACAACTAAGACAAAGAAGGTGGGTTCAGGGTGTCAGAGGCAACAGCAAACCTTGGACAAAAATCCAGTTTTCTGTCATTAAGCCCCAGGCTTATGGAGACATTCCCTCTGACTATGGTCCTCAAAGAACCCAGTCTTCTCCCCCCACAAAACACTGTGACCACACTAACAGGTCTTTTCTATAGAGGACTTTCAGTTCCTAAAATTGTCCAAGGGAATATTAATATTTTCTGCACATCCACTACGAGATACACAGCTACGGGGGTAAGGTATCATTTTGTCTAACAAAACTTAAAGCTTGTTCTCTCTTCCCTTGCTGAAAGGGAAATACAGGATGAAGAGGTACTTCACCCCACGTCAGCCATCACTACGCTCTATAGAAGAGTTGTGCTGCAACACACTTTTTGGGACCCTGGAGAACATTTTTTTTTAATCTGCACATGGATTTATTCACAGTTTCCCAAACTTGGGAGCAACCAAGGTATCCCTCAACAAATGAATGGGTAAATAAACTGAGGTCAATATAAAAAATACAATGTTATTCTGCACTAAAAACAAATGACTATCAAGCCATGAGAAAACATGGAGGAAACTTGAATGCATATTCCTAAGTGAAAGAAGCCAATCCAAAAAAGTCTACATACTCAAAGATTCCAACTTATACAACATTCTGGAAAAGGCACATTTATGAACACAGTAAAAGAATCAGGGGTTGACAGGGATAAATACATGAGATATAGAGAATTTGGAGGCACAGAAGATTTTTAGGGTAGTGAAATTAATCTGTGTGAAACTGTAATAGTGGATATGTCATAAGGCATTTTTCCAAATCCATAGAATGTACAACACCAAGAGTGAACTTTAATGTCAACTATGGTCTCTGAATGATAATGATGTGTCAATGGAGGTTCATTGTAACAAACACAATGTTTAACGAAAAAGTTAATGTGGCATGAACAGATATGGCCAAAAATTAAACAACATGACTAAATCCCACTTGATCATGGTGTTTTTGCTGTTGTTGTTCAGTTACTCAGTCTTGTCCAACTGTGGACTACAGACCTCCTGTCCATGGAGTTTTTCAGGCAATAATTTGGGGACAGGTTGCCATTTCCTGCTTCAGGAGATCTTTCCGACCCAGGGATAGAACTCTTGCATCTTCTGCATTGACTGGTGGATTCTTTGCCGCTGACCCACCTGGGAATATCCCTTGTTTTTAGGGATATTGGCCTGTAATTTTCTTTTCTTGTGCTGTCGTTAGGTTTTGGTATCAGTGTAATACTGGTTTCATCAAATGAATTCGGAAGTGTTCCCTCTTCTTGATTTTTTGGAAGAGTTGAGAAGACTGATATTAATTCTATTTTGAATGTTTGCTGGGCTTCACCAGAGAAGCTATGTAGTTCTGGACTTGTTTGTTGAAATATTTTTGATTACTGGCTCATACTCCTTGCTAGTAATTAGTCTGTCCAAGTTTTCTTCACAAATTATTCTTTTGGTGGTATACGTTTCTTTTTTATTATTATTCTTTATTTTGAAGATTTTACAGAGTTTTGTTGTTCACCAACATGTATGTTCTTAGATCATTCATATGCATATCCCTGGGCCCTCCCCTCACCCAGTTCCCCCTCCATCCCACCCCTCCAGACCATCGCCCCAAGTGATTGTAGGTATTCCTGGAGAATATTTATAAAAAGATGATGCCTAAGGGCAAATCTTTGTGTCTGTAGTTCTTCTAGCACTGTATTGGGATTTCAACTCTATTACTGATCTTATAATGGAAACACATTATACCACAGAGCAGGTCTGAGAAGAGACTTGAATTAGCTTCCCTGAGATGACAGAACACAAAGGTCTAATGCATTAGGTCAATTGCCCTCAGCTCTAATCCCCATGGCCAGCGCTACAGGGAGACCACATGATGGATCTATGAAGATTAGAACCTAGGTTACCACCCTTCCAAGCTAGGACTCATTTTATTACATCTGGTTTAAATCAGCATAATCTTCTAGTGGGCCCAAAAAGCAGCATTAACTGATATTAACTGCTGATCAGCGGCCAGATTTGTTCATACTCATCTTTAAGTCAACTTACAAAAGAGAAATCCATTTTTGGCTTTGGGTGAACTGAAGAGCTGAAAATCAAAGACTAAGATGCCTTGAGTGAGAGTTTTGAGCAGAAGGCTCTTCTGCGGCCTCTTAAGTGCTGCCATGATTCACCGATTTATGAGCACAAAGAGGGAGTTATCATACAGTGACTCTAATAATTTTAGAAAATCATATAAGTAAAATCACCCAATCAAAAATAGATTTGCTTTCTTCCCCCTCTATGAATACACAGATCTCAAGGTCAGATAATGTTTTGTCTGAAAGAAAAAAGTCAGAAGGAGACTTCCACTGTCTCTAATTCTCATGGGTCAACCTCTGTAGGCTCAGACCATCCAGCCCTCTTCTTATGAGATAGGCGCCAGCTACTTAATCTGATTGCATCTTTCTAGTGGGAGAGGCTTCAAGACACAGAGGGAAGAGGCTAGATTCTGCCCAAAGATTCAAAGACTTTAATTCCACGGTTCAGTGAGGCTTGTGGTCTCTGGAAAAATTAGAGGAAGGCACACCTTCTGTCTGGAATGAACTTGCTCCACTGGGCAAGTGTTATTTGTAAGCTCAGTTGTTTTCGACTCTGCGACCCCATGGACTGTAGACGGCAGGGCAAACAGAACACAAAATGTGTGTCAGTCCTAATTTGCCTCTCCCTGTTACCTGCTGCTGTAGTATATTACACAAAAGCCACAGCCTTGCCTGGCAGCCCAGACCACTTTGATCATTACTGAAAACTTGTTGAGCTTCAGTTTCCCAATAGTTTCCTCCAAGATTATGAGGAGTAAGGGGATAATTTCCTGAAAATGACTGAAATATGGTTGTTTGTGGTGGTTTAGTTGCAAACTCATGTCCCACTCATGTGACTCCATGGACTGCAGCCCACCAGGCTTCTGTGTCCATGGGATTCTCCAGGCAAGAATACTGGAGTGGGTTTTCTTCTCCAGGGATCTTCCCAACCCAGGGCTTGAACCCACATCTCCTGCATTATCTGGCAAATTTTTTAGCAATTGAGCCACCAGGGAAGTCCAATATATGGTTGGCATTCAACAAATACTCAAATTTTTTCCTTTATTTAGCAATATAGAAATTACAGAAGTCTAGTTCATGTGTAGGTCTGACGTTGTTTACCTTGTCTCTGTTCCGAAGAATAAATCAAAACTGAGGGGTTTTTTTAACCTATGAAGTGAGAATTCTCATGTACTTTTTCTTTTGCTTCCAAAATATTTTGAAGCTCAATTTCAAATGCCATGAATAGGTGTATAACATACATACACACATATACATATACTTCTAGATACACACTCTTCTATATGATTATACATACCCTTTAAATTCATCAAGCTGATATTAGCTAATATTAATTGTCTCATTAAGATTCCTGTTAGCCACAGCTACAGTCAGGAATCCTTGAGAAATCTAATTGACTCAAGTTAATTGTAATTCTTCCTTGGGGTTTTAACAGTAACTCCTATGTTGACTGTAATATTCTGCATGTTGCCTAGTACTGAGATTCTTGAAATGAATGATACTTACATGCTGATGAAACACCAGATCATAAAGACAAAGCCTACTGTCTTTTACTTAGATCAATCTCCCTGTGCTTCACCCAACCTCTTCCCCTCCTCAGTTGTTTTCGACTCTGCGACCCCATGGACTGTAGACGGCAGGGCAAACAGAACACAAAATGTGTGTCAGTCCTAATTTGCCTCTCCCTGCTACCTGCTGCTGTAGTATATTACACAAAAGCCACAGCCTTGCCTGGCAGCCCAGACCACTTTGATCATTACTGAAAACTTGTTGAGCTTCAGTTTCCCAATAGTTTCCTCCAAGATTATGAGGAGTAAGGGGATAATTTCCTGAAAATGACTGAAATATGGTTGTTTGTGGTGGTTTAGTTGCAAACTCATGTCCCACTCATGTGACTCCATGGACTGCAGCCCACCAGGCTTCTGTGTCCATGGGATTCTCCAGGCAAGAATACTGGAGTGGGTTTTCTTCTCCAGGGATCTTCCCAACCCAGGGCTTGAACCCACATCTCCTGCATTATCTGGCAAATTTTTTAGCAATTGAGCCACCAGGGAAGTCCAATATATGGTTGGCATTCAACAAATACTCAAATTTTTTCCTTTATTTAGCAATATAGAAATTACAGAAGTCTAGTTCATGTGTAGGTCTGACGTTGTTTACCTTGTCTCTGTTCCGAAGAATAAATCAAAACTGAGGGGTTTTTTTAACCTATGAAGTGAGAATTCTCATGTACTTTTTCTTTTGCTTCCAAAATATTTTGAAGCTCAATTTCAAATGCCATGAATAGGTGTATAACATACATACACACATATACATATACTTCTAGATACACACTCTTCTATATGATTATACATACCCTTTAAATTCATCAAGCTGATATTAGCTAATATTAATTGTCTCATTAAGATTCCTGTTAGCCACAGCTACAGTCAGGAATCCTTGAGAAATCTAATTGACTCAAGTTAATTGTAATTCTTCCTTGGGGTTTTAACAGTAACTCCTATGTTGACTGTAATATTCTGCATGTTGCCTAGTACTGAGATTCTTGAAATGAATGATACTTACATGCTGATGAAACACCAGATCATAAAGACAAAGCCTACTGTCTTTTACTTAGATCAATCTCCCTGTGCTTCACCCAACCTCTTCCCCTCCTCAGTGTTTACTCCAATTCTTTCCTCATTTTTTCTTCTTCAGTTGTCTGTGGGTTTGTTTAAATATATTTGTTGTATTGTCTCTTTGTTAATGAGATTTATGTCATAAGGTTCTTGACCTTTTAAACAATCTTGGAGAAAGTATAGCCAGGTAGAAATGATGTTTGTTCTAAAGTCAGAAGAACCTCAGTTCAAACTCTAAGCCTTTCATTTACGTCTTAATCTTGGTAAAGGCATAGCGTGTATTAAATTTTGTTTGCTCAGCTGTAACAGCACAATAACCCAAGAGCAATGCTCAATATATACATGGAAGTAATTAATATAACCACTGTAAAGATAACCACTGAACATCCAGTGAGTTCTTTGGGAACATATCTATTTACACAGCCTATGTTATGAATTAAATCAATTTTGCAAAAGATCTTAAAGTAATTTGACTTTTCATTTTTTAAAAAAACGGGTGTTACTTTTGTTTACTCTTTTAATTACAAATGTGGACTTGAAAGAGTACTCTTCAGGAAAGATCATTCAAGCCCTGTCTCTCCCATTTATTCTCTGTGACATTAGACAAATCATTTAATTTCCTCAATATGTTTCCTCACTCGTGAAATCAGAGAATTGGAAAAGATCATCTCTACAGTGTTCCAGCTCTGAAAACTCTAATTTCCCTTTACTAGAATAAACACTAATTCCTCCTAATGAAAGATGTTCAGATCAAACTGCGAAGTAGCTTATCCAGAAAGTCAATTTGATAACATGTATAGTACTTTGCAAAAAAAAAAAAAAATTTGCTCAGATGACACTATTAATAATGTTTTGTTATTACTGATTTGGGGTTAGTTAATATTAATGTTTGGGCTTCCCTAGTGACTCAGATGGTAAACAGTTTGCCTGCAATGCAGGAGACCCGGGTTTGATCCCTGGATTGAGAAGATCCCCTGAAGAAGAGACCGACTACCCACTCCAGTATTCTTGCCTGAGAATTCCATGGAGCCTGATGGGCTACAATCCTTGGGGTAATGATACTTACATGCTGATGAAACACCAGATCATAAAGACAAAGCCTACTGTCTTTTACTTAGATCAATCTCCCTGTGCTTCACCCAACCTCTTCCCCTCCTCAGTGTTTACTCCAATTCTTTCCTCATTTTTTCTTCTTCAGTTGTCTGTGGGTTTGTTTAAATATATTTGTTGTATTGTCTCTTTGTTAATGAGATTTATGTCATAAGGTTCTTGACCTTTTAAACAATCTTGGAGAAAGTATAGCCAGGTAGAAATGATGTTTGTTCTAAAGTCAGAAGAACCTCAGTTCAAACTCTAAGCCTTTCATTTACGTCTTAATCTTGGTAAAGGCATAGCGTGTATTAAATTTTGTTTGCTCAGCTGTAACAGCACAATAACCCAAGAGCAATGCTCAATATATACATGGAAGTAATTAATATAACCACTGTAAAGATAACCACTGAACATCCAGTGAGTTCTTTGGGAAGATATCTATTTACACAGCCTATGTTATGAATTAAATCAATTTTGCAAAAGATCTTAAAGTAATTTGACTTTTCATTTTTTAAAAAAACGGGTGTTACTTTTGTTTACTCTTTTAATTACAAATGTGGACTTGAAAGAGTACTCTTCAGGAAAGATCATTCAAGCCCTGTCTCTCCCATTTATTCTCTGTGACATTAGACAAATCATTTAATTTCCTCAATATGTTTCCTCACTCGTGAAATCAGAGAATTGGAAAAGATCATCTCTACAGTGTTCCAGCTCTGAAAACTCTAATTTCCCTTTACTAGAATAAACACTAATTCCTCCTAATGAAAGATGTTCAGATCAAACTGCGAAGTAGCTTATCCAGAAAGTCAATTTGATAACATGTATAGTACTTTGCAAAAAAAAAAAAAATTTGCTCAGATGACACTATTAATAATGTTTTGTTATTACTGATTTGGGGTTAGTTAATATTAATGTTTGGGCTTCCCTAGTGACTCAGATGGTAAACAGTTTGCCTGCAATGCAGAAGACCCGGGTTTGATCCCTGGATTGAGAAGATCCCCTGAAGAAGAGACCGACTACCCACTCCAGTATTCTTGCCTGGAGAATTCCATGGAGCCTGATGGGCTACAATCCTTGGGGTCAAAAAGAGTCAGACATGACTGAGCAACTGAGCACACACACACACACACACACACACAGAATATTTATACTTGTTACTGTTTTGTATGTAAGCTGCTATGTGTTTGGTGCATACATGCTTTACAGTGCATGCATCATTTAGGGGACTATCAACTAAATAACACCCCCATTAATGTGTTCCTATTCCACACCAGAGTCCCAAGAACATGCTCAGCTATAGATATTTCACAAAACTGTGAAAACTATGTCTGTTTTACCATCTGAGCCACCAGAGAAGTCCAAGACTATGTCTATTTTCATCTTTTCCCAGTTTTCTGCCAGACACTGAACTCTGTCCTCTTACTTTATGCTTTGTTTCTCCGATTTAAAAATCAAACAGGGCTTTCCCTGGTGGTCCAGTGGGTAAGGACACCACCTTGCAGTGCAAGGGGCGCCGGTTCCATCCCTGGCCTGGGAAGATCCCACGTGCCGCGGAGTGGCTGGACCGATGTGTTCAATCACCAAGCCGGAGCTCTGGTGCGCGTGCGCCCAGAGCCAGTGCTCTGCAACGACAGACGCCACCGCGATGGGAGGCCCACAAGAGCCAAAGAACAAAGATGGATGAAAATAGAGAAATGAAAGACCAATAGAAGTGGCCCACCTGCTCCCCTCCCTCTCCAACCTGAGCCCCGCCCAAAATAAATAAATAAATAAATCTTTAAAAAAAATAAAAAATCAAAATCAAACAAAGTAGAGATAGAATAGCATTTGTCATTCTTACCTCGATTATCAAAATTCCCTTCACAAAATGGGCTTATATTCCTCTATATATAATTTCCCAAAGCATCTTTAAAGACTTAACATTTATAATAATTTTGTATTTCCCATTTCATTTGGCTAATTGTTGGGTGGTAATGGCGTATCATATGTTTAGTATGTTCCCTGGATTGAAAGTCATTTAAATGTCCATACCTGAAGGCCAAAATTTCAAAGGTGATCACCTTGGTTTAGTTGGTGACATTTCACTTGCATCTATTGCAAAGAAAAGGAGGTAATGGATTGAAAAACTGGTAATGAGGAGTTTAAGTACCATTTTACTTGTGCCATGAAAATGCATGTGGATGTATAGACACATCACATGCATGCTCTGAAAGGCCTATAGATTTTTGTGGTTCAATACTGAAAAAAGCTAAGTTTTATTAACATCCATTAAGATTGAGCAATTAATAAGGAAATCAGATCAATCATCAACATGTTGAAAGACTAACTTTTCCAAAGCTGACATGCAATAGGAAGTTTACAGGCTGGGCAAAGAGACAGCTGGTCAATTTGAAGCTCAATTTCTAATTTGGTAAATTTTAGAAAATTATTCAACCAGTTTATTCACATTCAGGATATAAAAACATATTTCTAGGGCTATTGTTAAACATGATAAAGTGGAAGTGCATTCAGCAGAGTAAGTAATATATGGTAGGTGGTCAATATATTAAATGAATTATTTCCTCTCATACCAGTGTTTCTACTTTCTATTTGCCAAGAAAGGACTCAGTTTAAATTAATGTGTTCAGTTAGAAACATCATATAAAATCTGCCATTGTGAATGGTTTTGTGTCTTCTATATTTCAAATATAAAGACAAGAGGCCTGGTTAACAACCTTGCATTTAAATTATTTCTTTTTTTTTTTTTTTTATTCTTTATTTTAAAGGTTTTACAGAGTTTTGTTGTTCACATACATGTATATTCTCAGATCAGTCATATGCATATCCATGGTCCCCACCCACCCATATCCCCCCATCCCCCCCCTCCAGACCTTTGCCCCAAGCCATTGTAAGCACTCCTATTCCCTTAGCACTGTGACACTAGCTATCTTTTCCACACATAACACTATAGGTTTCCTTGTTACTTCCTCCATGCTTCCCCCTCCCTATTTATTCACCACGATGTCCCTATGTCTATGCTCTGTCTTTTTTTTTTTTTCATGAGTTCCCTGTGTGTGATATCAAGACCGTCCTACTAGATTCCATATATGTGTGTTAGTATACTGTATTTGTCTTTCTCTTTTTGACTTACTTCACTTTTTATGATAGGTTCTAGAGCCAGCCACTTCATTAGGATTGAGTCTTCTGCATTTCTTTTAACAGCTGAGTAGTATTCCATTGTATATATGTACCAGAGCTTCTGGATCCATTCATTCGTCGATGGACATCTAGGTTGCTTCCATGTTTTGGCTATTGTATAGAGAGCTGCAATGAACATTGGGGTACAGGTGCTTCTTTCAGTTTTTATTTCATCAGGATATAAGCCTAATAGTGGGATTGCTGGGTCATAGGGTGCTTCTAAATTATTTCTTCATCAAAAATTATGTCACAGTGATTGGTGGAGATTAATTTACAATCTGGTATTAGTGCTTTTGGCCACCACCATTAAATCAGGTTCTGGAAATCATGTCTTCTAACCATGGGAGAAGGGAAATAAAAATTTTAAATTATGAGAACAATTAAGTCATCCCCAATACATTACTTCAATTTAACATCACATGACTTATACATCACTTTGATTCATTCTTGTCACTTTGATTCCTATTTCATTGGCCAAAACAAGTGAGGCATGCACACCTAATTTCAGGTGGGCAGAGAAGTGCAATTCTACTGCGCAGCCAGAAGAGAACTCCAGTGTTTGTAAATGACCCCATTAAAGACAACGGTGATACTTGGATTCTAGTGGGCTTAAAATGATCAGAGAAACTGACTAAGAGGCACGGGCTTAGTTAGGTTTCACTGCTGACGGTTCTGATGCATTCAGTCTGGAGAGGCTCCAGAAAGGAGGGTGTGGTAGACAGCCTGATAACTCTGAGGCAGAGGCCCAAGGACGACCAGTGAGGACCATTCCTGTTAAAATTTGAGTTCTCAGGGAACAGAACTCAGAATTACGTCTTAGGAATCAAGGGTCACCATCGGTAACTCACTTGATGTAACTGTTTCCAGAGGCAGGTGTCTCATACCACACCGGAGATGGGAGGCGTCGTAAGCAAGGCCACACAGGGAGGGAAATAAGGACTCAGTTCAACTGGGTTTGGGACATTAGCTGCAGAGGCAGATTGGTGGAGAAGTAACCCTCATCTGTTTTCAGGCTGGCTTCATCTTTGTGATTACTTGACCAGGAGGGAAAAATTGGCATTGCCACAAAATGGAGATAAGCTTTCTTTTTGACTTACTTCACTTTTTATGATAGGTTCTAGAGCCAGCCACTTCATTAGGATTGAGTCTTCTGCATTTCTTTTAACAGCTGAGTAGTATTCCATTGTATATATGTACCAGAGCTTCTGGATCCATTCATTCGTCGATGGACATCTAGGTTGCTTCCATGTTTTGGCTATTGTATAGAGAGCTGCAATGAACATTGGGGTACAGGTGCTTCTTTCAGTTTTTATTTCATCAGGATATAAGCCTAATAGTGGGATTGCTGGGTCATAGGGTGCTTCTAAATTATTTCTTCATCAAAAATTATGTCACAGTGATTGGTGGAGATTAATTTACAATCTGGTATTAGTGCTTTTGGCCACCACCATTAAATCAGGTTCTGGAAATCATGTCTTCTAACCATGGGAGAAGGGAAATAAAAATTTTAAATTATGAGAACAATTAAGTCATCCCCAATACATTACTTCAATTTAACATCACATGACTTATACATCACTTTGATTCATTCTTGTCACTTTGATTCCTATTTCATTGGCCAAAACAAGTGAGGCATGCACACCTAATTTCAGGTGGGCAGAGAAGTGCAATTCTACTGCGCAGCCAGAAGAGAACTCCAGTATTTGTAAATGACCCCATTAAAGACAACGGTGATACTTGGATTCTAGTGGGCTTAAAATGATCAGAGAAACTGACTAAGAGGCACGGGCTTAGTTAGGTTTCACTGCTGACGGTTCTGATGCATTCAGTCTGGAGAGGCTCCAGAAAGGAGGGTGTGGTAGACAGCCTGATAACTCCGAGGCAGAGGCCCAAGGACGACCAGTGAGGACCATTCCTGTTAAAATTTGAGTTCTCAGGGAACAGAACTCAGAATTACGTCTTAGGAATCAAGGGTCACCATCGGTAACTCACTTGATGTAACTGTTTCCAGAGGCAGGTGTCTCATACCACACCGGAGATGGGAGGCGTCGTAAGCAAGGCCACACAGGGAGGGAAATAAGGACTCAGTTCAACTGGGTTTGGGACATTAGCTGCAGAGGCAGATTGGTGGAGAAGTAACCCTCATCTGTTTTCAGGCTGGCTTCATCTTTGTGATTACTTGATCAGGAGGGAAAAATTGGCATTGTTACTATTATATCCCCCACTTCTATATTTTACAGATGAAAAGACTAAGGCTCAGAAAGGTTATACAGCTTCCCCCAAATTCAGATCTTCCATGTTGGTACTGAGACTCTAAGTGCAGGATGGTAATGTTAAATAGCAAAGAGAAAACTAGAAGTAGATGCAGTCTTCAGGTCCAAATATTTTTAACACACTTAGTGGGTATCCAGTCTGAGTTCATTAAGGGGCCATGTCTTATTTTTTTACATTTATTTTTATCACAGCTTCCTGAACATTTATGGTGTCCAATGAACATTTCTTAACTGAAGAACTCTACTACTTGGTAATAAAAATATGGATAACAGACCCATAATAGTGTGAAGTGAATAATAGGCTTCTTTTGGGGGTGGGGGGGAGGGGGGAAATAGAACTGGAATAATCAAAGAAATCCCAAGAAATACTATTATGATCGCTTTCAAATGTTGATCTCTTCCTATTTTCTCTTCTGCTGCAAGTTCTCTGAAATCTCTGTCAATGCAGTTTGTTGCCTTCAAAATCACATTTTTGTTGCCTTCAAAATCACAGTTTTGTTGCCTTCAAGTATTGGCATGCTTGAATGTTTACCACTCAAATCCAGCGAAAAAAAAAGTGTTTTCTTTTTTAGGTAAGATCAGGCAAAGAGGTACTGAATGAATAACACTTGATTGGGAATGGTAAATAACCATGTAATTAAACTGTAAACACTGTGTGGTGATTTTAATGTAATTTGAGGACTTGCAAATTACATGGTCATAAAATGGCACTTGGGAAAAAAAAAATTTTTTTTTTAAAAAATAGTACAGGACCGACCAGTGAGGACCATTCCTGTTAAAATTTGAGTTCTCAGGGAACAGAACTCAGAATTACGTCTTAGGAATCAAGGGTCACCATCGGTAACTCACTTGATGTAACTGTTTCCAGAGGCAGGTGTCTCATACCACACCGGAGATGGGAGGCGTCGTAAGCAAGGCCACACAGGAGGGAAATAAGGACTCAGTTCAACTGGGTTTGGGACATTAGCTGCAGAGGCAGATTGGTGGAGAAGTAACCCTCATCTGTTTTCAGGCTGGCTTCATCTTTGTGATTACTTGATCAGGAGGGAAAAATTGGCATTGTTACTATTATATCCCCCACTTCTATATTTTACAGATGAAAAGACTAAGGCTCAGAAAGGTTATACAGCTTCCCCCAAATTCAGATCTTCCATGTTGGTACTGAGACTCTAAGTGCAGGATGGTAATGTTAAATAGCAAAGAGAAAACTAGAAGTAGATGCAGTCTTCAGGTCCAAATATTTTTAACACACTTAGTGGGTATCCAGTCTGAGTTCATTAAGGGGCCATGTCTTATTTTTTTACATTTATTTTTATCACAGCTTCCTGAACATTTATGGTGTCCAATGAACATTTCTTAACTGAAGAACTCTACTACTTGGTAATAAAAATATGGATAACAGACCCATAATAGTGTGAAGTGAATAATAGGCTTCTTTGGGGTGGGGGAGGGGGGAAATAGAACTGGAATAATCAAAGAAATCCCAAGAAATACTATTATGATCGCTTTCAAATGTTGATCTCTTCCTATTTTCTCTTCTGCTGCAAGTTCTCTGAAATCTCTGTCAATGCAGTTTGTTGCCTTCAAAATCACATTTTTGTTGCCTTCAAAATCACAGTTTTGTTGCCTTCAAGTATTGGCATGCTTGAATGTTTACCACTCAAATCCAGCGAAAAAAAAAGTGTTTTCTTTTTTAGGTAAGATCAGGCAAAGAGGTACTGAATGAATAACACTTGATTGGGAATGGTAAATAACCATGTAATTAAACTGTAAACACTGTGTGTGGTGATTTTAATGTAATTTGAGGACTTGCAAATTACATGGTCATAAAATGGCACTTGGGCTTATGCTTTACAAAAATATCCATGTTTGTATGAGATTAATTAGTGGAGTTTGCATAAAAGACACTGAGTAAAAACACTTTCAGAACATTCTCATTTTTAAGGTTTTCTTATTTACGAGGCCTTCTAGAAAGTTTTTTCCCACTCTCTCTGGTTTTTAAGAAATTAGTATCATTGTCCACAGATTTCTATAACTAAATATTGTTCTGGTCACAGCAAACAGTTGATGGGCTTTAGTTATACTTATGAATAAATTTTTAGTTCTTGAAATGGGCTGACCATTTTACAGACTAATTTCATGACAACTCCTTTGCTTCAATTTATGGACAGTACCCAAATTGGGCTTGTTTTGCTCTTGGAGTGGTTCACAAGCATCATTCTATAAACCAGACACCAAAATTCCTGGAAAATAACCTTAGTAGAGTAGCCATTAAGTGCCTTTACTCCCTAGGATGTTCTGCCCAGCAAGAAGAATACCTAGCAAGTGTCTTCTTCTGAGGTGACGCTAACTGCACCCTCAAGATGACCCTACCATCTGAGGCAGCCCTCATGTTTCTCCATGTCCAAGAAACCTTCACTTTACAAACTCAGACTCAAACTACTAGGGCACTGTTAGGGATTTCCATAGGCCTATGCTATGGGGAAACAAAAATAAAAGTGATAAGGATGTATAGTTTTTATTAATGACCATTTTCCAGATGCTCTGCAAAGCATGACCTCAAAGAAATCCCAAGAAATACTATTATGATCGCTTTCAAATGTTGATCTCTTCCTATTTTCTCTTGCTGCAAGTTCTCTGAAATCTCTGTCAATGCAGTTTGTTGCCTTCAAAATCACATTTTTGTTGCCTTCAAAATCACAGTTTTGTTGCCTTCAAGTATTGGCATGCTTGAATGTTTACCACTCAAATCCAGCGAAAAAAAAAGTGTTTTCTTTTTTAGGTAAGATCAGGCAAAGAGGTACTGAATGAATAACACTTGATTGGGAATGGTAAATAACCATGTAATTAAACTGTAAACACTGTGTGTGGTGATTTTAATGTAATTTGAGGACTTGCAAATTACATGGTCATAAAATGGCACTTGGGCTTATGCTTTACAAAAATATCCATGTTTGTATGAGATTAATTAGTGGAGTTTGCATAAAAGACACTGAGTAAAAACACTTTCAGAACATTCTCATTTTTAAGGTTTTCTTATTTACGAGGCCTTCTAGAAAGTTTTTTCCCACTCTCTCTGGTTTTTAAGAAATTAGTATCATTGTCCACAGATTTCTATAACTAAATATTGTTCTGGTCACAGCAAACAGTTGATGGGCTTTAGTTATACTTATGAATAAATTTTTAGTTCTTGAAATGGGCTGACCATTTTACAGACTAATTTCATGACAACTCCTTTGCTTCAATTTATGGACAGTACCCAAATTGGGCTTGTTTTGCTCTTGGAGTGGTTCACAAGCATCATTCTATAAACCAGACACCAAAATTCCTGGAAAATAACCTTAGTAGAGTGGCCATTAAGTGCCTTTACTCCCTAGGATGTTCTGCCCAGCAAGAAGAATACCTAGCAAGTGTCTTCTTCTGAGGTGACGCTAACTGCACCCTCAAGATGACCCTACCATCTGAGGCAGCCCTCACGTTTCTCCATGTCCAAGAAACCTTCACTTTACAAACTCAGACTCAAACTACTAGGGCACTGTTAGGGATTTCCATAGGCCTATGCTATGGGGAAACAAAAATAAAAGTGATAAGGATGTATAGTTTTTATTAATGACCATTTTCCAGATGCTCTGCAAAGCATGACCTCATTTAATCCTTTACAACAATGCTCTTAAGCTGATATTATTCTCACATGACACATGAGAAAACTGAAATGTAAAGACAGTAAGTAACTTCCAATATCACACAGCAATGCAGTGTCAGGGCTGAAGACCAGCTCTGGTTTGTGACTCCCAAGTCTTGCTTTTCATCTCTTTATAACATTGCTTTAATAGACTAGGGCTAAGAAACGCTTGAAACTCGGTATCCATCACATTTTAAGTTTTTTTTTTTTATTATTAGACATCTATGCCTTAGGTGGATTTTTTAGTCACAGACTGAATAACCTAAGATGAGACAAGAAGGCATAACTACTGAATTGTGCACATCTCACATACAAGGAACTAACGTTTCTGATTTCCTTGTGCAACTTTCCATTTGCATCCTATGCAGATCTTGGCTTTATCAGAAACATCCCCGTCTGCTGCAAGAAAATGAGTTATTTACCTTTGGGAGAGTTGAGAGAGTGAAACTATGTGGCATCATGAGACAACCTGGTATACTATCACAAACCACCTCCAGACATCCAGGATCTACGGAAAGACCTTCCATAGGAGGACACAGGGAACGTGATGAAGTGTGGCTAGAATGTCTGTTCATACCATCTGGGAACATGATCCTAAATTATCATGTGCTCATGAAACACATAGGTGGGCAAGGAGAGGCACAGTCTGCCAAGGTCCTTGCTTTGACATCCTAGGTATTTGGGAATTTCACCCAAACGTTCCCTTTTTCATCATGACGACCACCTTGTAAGCTTTATCTGAAGCAGGTATTCATTTCTAACTGCCTGATTATTAATTCATTGCGAAAGAAATATGACATACTGGGCCAGATTTCAGTAAACCAAAGTACATAATTCATTAAAGAAAACAAATAAGTAAACCTATCCAGATATGTTTTAAAGAAAAATCAGAGCACTACACAGGCCACTGCAGGAGGGGATGGCAACCACTCCAGTGTCCTTGCCTGGAGAATCCCATGGACAGAGGAGCTGACAGGCTGCAGTCCATAGGGTCACAGAGTTGGACATGACTAAAGTGACTTAGCATACAGACATATGCATGCAAGCAGGCCAGAGGTGCCTGTTTCATCCATATATTCAGCCTTTTGAACATCCTCTAGTTGCTAGGCATCATGTTAGGTCTTGAAAACACAGATGTGAGTAAAATACAAACCCAAGGTTTGTCAACAGAGAACTACACATTGATTTTGGTTCAGTAGTAACTATTACTCACATAACATATTGCATGGTCATAAATTTCAACAAACTCGGAACAGTAAGTGAGCAATTTCACATGATTATTTTATTCAAAGGCCTCAAGAAACATCTATGCCTTAGGTGGATTTTTTAGTCACAGACTGAATAACCTAAGATGAGACAAGAAGGCATAACTACTGAATTGTGCACATCTCACATACAAGGAACTAACGTTTCTGATTTCCTTGTGCAACTTTCCATTTGCATCCTATGCAGATCTTGGCTTTATCAGAAACATCCCCGTCTGCTGCAAGAAAATGAGTTATTTACCTTTGGGAGAGTTGAGAGAGTGAAACTATGTGGCATCATGAGACAACCTGGTATACTATCACAAACCACCTCCAGACATCCAGGATCTACGGAAAGACCTTCCATAGGAGGACACAGGGAACGTGATGAAGTGTGGCTAGAATGTCTGTTCATACCATCTGGGAACATGATCCTAAATTATCATGTGCTCATGAAACACATAGGTGGGCAAGGAGAGGCACAGTCTGCCAAGGTCCTTGCTTTGACATCCTAGGTATTTGGGAATTTCACCCAAACGTTCCCTTTTTCATCATGACGACCACCTTGTAAGCTTTATCTGAAGCAGGTATTCATTTCTAACTGCCTGATTATTAATTCATTGCGAAAGAAATATGACATACTGGGCCAGATTTCAGTAAACCAAAGTACATAATTCATTAAAGAAAACAAATAAGTAAACCTATCCAGATATGTTTTAAAGAAAAATCAGAGCACTACACAGGCCACTGCAGGAGGGGATGGCAACCACTCCAGTGTCCTTGCCTGGAGAATCCCATGGACAGAGGAGCTGACAGGCTGCAGTCCATAGGGTCACAGAGTTGGACATGACTAAAGTGACTTAGCATACAGACATATGCATGCAAGCAGGCCAGAGGTGCCTGTTTCATCCATATATTCAGCCTTTTGAACATCCTCTAGTTGCTAGGCATCATGTTAGGTCTTGAAAACACAGATGTGAGTAAAATACAAACCCAAGGTTTGTCAACAGAGAACTACACATTGATTTTGGTTCAGTAGTAACTATTACTCACATAACATATTGCATGGTCATAAATTTCAACAAACTGGGAACAGTATGTGAGCATAATTTTTTAGCACAGGTGGACTTAGTTAAAGAGGGTTATTTTGAATTGGCCAGAAATATTATCCGCCGTTCCTCTGATCATCAAACTTCTGTACAAGATTTAACATACTTCTACCTCCCACATATTGTTAGTTATTAAGTCCAGCTGCTTCCTTCTCTGTAAGACACTTAAAAATACCCTTCCTTTTTTAGGCCTCATCACCACATCTTTTTGCTAGGCCCCACTGACCTTGCTCTACCAAAGAGAAGCTGATAAAATAGCACTACAACGTGCAAAATTCCAGATTCTCTCCGATTTTGTAATTGTGAATGTGGAAAGACTTTTGTTCTTTCATTCTGCTTTTAGTCAGTGACCCTAGCACCCTTTTTACTTTGAAATCTGAACAAAAGTATCACTTTTCAGCATGGTGCAAACACTTAGCTTTTGCTCACTGAAGCAAAAATTTCAAGCATTTGATTCTTTCTGAGATTATGGTACTCCTAAATAAATTAAATGTCAGAGTGAGGGATAGCTTCACCCACTTCTGTAGCTGCCTTTAGTCAACCCACGGAAGCCATCAGGACAGCCTGCACGGCAAAGTGTGCATGGCGGAGTAAGCTCTCCATCACACGCCAAAGCCTTTCTCTCATCATCAAGGCTTATTTGCAGGCTTTTCTCCCCTGCGTCTGTGCCCTGTCCGGCCAGAGCTTCCAACGGCGAGCCAGAAATCACTCAACGAATTTCAGAAACAGGAGTAAAATCCTGCCTTGGCCCTGGACTGCAGGAGGGGATGGCCCACTGGAACCAGAGGAGCTGACAGGCTGCAGTCCATAGGGTCACAGAGTTGGACATGACTAAAGTGACTTAGCATACAGACATATGCATGCAAGCAGGCCAGAGGTGCCTGTTTCATCCATATATTCAGCCTTTTGAACATCCTCTAGTTGCTAGGCATCATGTTAGGTCTTGAAAACACAGATGTGAGTAAAATACAAACCCAAGGTTTGTCAACAGAGAACTACACATTGATTTTGGTTCAGTAGTAACTATTACTCACATAACATATTGCATGGTCATAAATTTCAACAAACTGGGAACAGTATGTGAGCATAATTTTTTAGCACAGGTGGACTTAGTTAAAGAGGGTTATTTTGAATTGGCCAGAAATATTATCCGCCGTTCCTCTGATCATCAAACTTCTGTACAAGATTTAACATACTTCTACCTCCCACATATTGTTAGTTATTAAGTCCAGCTGCTTCCTTCTCTGTAAGACACTTAAAAATACCCTTCCTTTTTTAGGCCTCATCACCACATCTTTTTGCTAGGCCCCACTGACCTTGCTCTACCAAAGAGAAGCTGATAAAATAGCACTACAACGTGCAAAATTCCAGATTCTCTCCGATTTTGTAATTGTGAATGTGGAAAGACTTTTGTTCTTTCATTCTGCTTTTAGTCAGTGACCCTAGCACCCTTTTTACTTTGAAATCTGAACAAAAGTATCACTTTTCAGCATGGTGCAAACACTTAGCTTTTGCTCACTGAAGCAAAAATTTCAAGCATTTGATTCTTTCTGAGATTATGGTACTCCTAAATAAATTAAATGTCAGAGTGAGGGATAGCTTCACCCACTTCTGTAGCTGCCTTTAGTCAACCCACGGAAGCCATCAGGACAGCCTGCACGGCAAAGTGTGCATGGCGGAGTAAGCTCTCCATCACACGCCAAAGCCTTTCTCTCATCATCAAGGCTTATTTGCAGGCTTTTCTCCCCTGCGTCTGTGCCCTGTCCGGCCAGAGATTCCAACGGCGAGCTAGAAATCACTCAACGAATTTCAGAAACAGGAGTAAAATCCTGCCTTCAGGTATGATAGAAAAAGAACCACCCATTTTTGGATGATACCAAATGAAGCAAACAGTTCATTAAAAAATAACAACAACTATTACACACTACAGCCAAGTGCTACGTTTTCTTGAACTCTTAAAAATCAAGGAGAAAAGCCAAAGGACCAGACACCTGGGGTACAGGTGGGAGTTAAGGAAGAATGTAGGACAGGGAAAGAGAGATGCTCTTCTCCCTCCATTTCTTCCCTGGGGCTTCCTTTTGGAATGATCATCCATTTCCTACTGTCCTCCCTGCCTCTCACCATGAGATCAACTGCCAGGGAGGGAAGATCCCAGCTGGCTCTCCCTGAGAATCCAGATAGAGTACCAACACGTTCTGGCCAAACCGAAGTCTGGGCTTGGTCTGGACTTGCTGGTACTGGAGCCAGCGTCAGGATCCCTCTGTGTGGGCAGGGGCACCCATCACTTCAGGTGTGGGAGCAAGATTAACCCATCAACACAGCAGAGTAGAGCTGCTCACCAAGCCTCCCCAGCCTCGTCCTCCAGCCCCATACTCCTGGGGTGTTTTAGAGAGCAAAGTCCATCAACACCTAAGTTTTCCTGGTTCATTATTAAGGAAGGCAGGTTTTCAGTGGAGCATGGTCTGCAGGGAGCAGGGTCCCAAATCTCTTGTAGGGGCAGGCAGCTGCACAGAAGAGCACATGCTGGGAAGCCAGGGCTCCGCAATCAGAGAGGGACTCTGGCTGCAAGTCCTTCCCTGGGTCATCCTCTAACCTAGTCTCCTTCACGGCTCATTACTTAAGACCAGAGAGCTTGAAACTAAGTGAATTAGATATAGGTAATGAGCCCTATTCAGGCTGACAAAAAGCTTCTTACCCACTTCTGTAGCTGCCTTTAGTCAACCCACGGAAGCCATCAGGACAGCCTGCACGGCAAAGTGTGCATGGCGGAGTAAGCTCTCCATCACACGCCAAAGCCTTTCTCTCATCATCAAGGCTTATTTGCAGGCTTTTCTCCCCTGCGTCTGTGCCCTGTCCGGCCAGAGATTCCAACGGCGAGCTAGAAATCACTCAACGAATTTCAGAAACAGGAGTAAAATCCTGCCTTCAGGTATGATAGAAAAAGAACCACCCATTTTTGGATGATACCAAATGAAGCAAACAGTTCATTAAAAAATAACAACAACTATTACACACTACAGCCAAGTGCTACGTTTTCTTGAACTCTTAAAAATCAAGGAGAAAAGCCAAAGGACCAGACACCTGGGGTACAGGTGGGAGTTAAGGAAGAATGTAGGACAGGGAAAGAGAGATGCTCTTCTCCCTCCATTTCTTCCCTGGGGCTTCCTTTTGGAATGATCATCCATTTCCTACTGTCCTCCCTGCCTCTCACCATGAGATCAACTGCCAGGGAGGGAAGATCCCAGCTGGCTCTCCCTGAGAATCCAGATAGAGTACCAACACGTTCTGGCCAAACCGAAGTCTGGGCTTGGTCTGGACTTGCTGGTACTGGAGCCAGCGTCAGGATCCCTCTGTGTGGCAGGGGCACCCATCACTTCAGGTGTGGGAGCAAGATTAACCCATCAACACAGCAGAGTAGAGCTGCTCACCAAGCCTCCCCAGCCTCGTCCTCCAGCCCCATACTCCTGGGGTGTTTTAGAGAGCAAAGTCCATCAACACCTAAGTTTTCCTGGTTCATTATTAAGGAAGGCAGGTTTTCAGTGGAGCATGGTCTGCAGGGAGCAGGGTCCCAAATCTCTTGTAGGGGCAGGCAGCTGCACAGAAGAGCACATGCTGGGAAGCCAGGGCTCCGCAATCAGAGAGGGACTCTGGCTGCAAGTCCTTCCCTGGGTCATCCTCTAACCTAGTCTCCTTCACGGCTCATTACTTAAGACCAGAGAGCTTGAAACTAAGTGAATTAGATATAGGTAATGAGCCCTCAGCTGGAAAATATTCTCAAGGAAAAAAAGTACTGAAGTAATAGGTGCTTTTATATACTGCTACTTCTTGAAGCAATGTGATGGAACACAAGAAAATATCAGAAGGTTTCTCACCAAAAGCCAAAACACAGAATCCAAATCTGGGAATTTTTTAATAGAAAAAAAAAAACAGAATAGAGAAAGAGGATATTTTTTTTATTCACTAGCTTGTGGGATACACACAAATCATTTCAAATTATTAGGGCATCTAAGACTCACCGTAAAAATCCTAGAATGTTAAATCCAGAAGCGTCCTTAGGGTCTACCTATTTAGAGAAGAAGCTGAAGAGGAAGTGAATGCATTTGCGGGGCATTCTCTTCCTCCAAACATAAGCTCTTGGAACTTTGGTATGAAGAGAAATTCCAAGCTTTGGAAGGGAAGCGGTATGTTTTGAAATTGACTTTGTTCAAAACACTTAGCGTAATTCAATGATCCATGAAGGAGAGCCATATCTGGGAACAGAACCAAGTTCTCCCATCAAACAAACTGGAGATGCAATCTGGTCTGTTGACACTAAAGGAATATACCACTTTTTCCACTGTGAGCAAAATTAGACCATTTTTGAAGCAAAATTAGACTCTCAGGCAGCATGATGTTGTCAGAACAGACCCAGATCCGTACCAGCTGCTGCCTGTGTTATTGCCATCCCTGGGCCAATAAGAGAGCAGACTGCTGAATTTGAAATGCTCCTTGTCTGTCTCTGGACTGCTGTTTTGGCCACTCTGAGGATAGATAGCTGATCCGGAAAATGCTTTACCTCTGAACGAATCTCACATTAGCATGCACTTCATGTTTGTAACTATGTTACCCTAAGTAGATTTTTAATATTTTATTATAATTAGTATATGTAGCTTTGTGCCCCCTCTCAAAACTAAACTTTTCTTTTATTAACCCCAGCTGTTACAGATTCTGCCACAAAACAAACTCACCGGGGAAAGCAATAAACTAATCCACCAAGCAATATTTATGGAGTGCTTGGACGGCTCTGGCATGAGCTGCAGAAAACCAGGCCCTTGGGCGTCTCCACCCCTGCCCCAGCAGTTAAAAGGATGACAGCTGAGTTCTCTGAGACCAGGTCCTGGGTCTCTCCACGCATCGGCACATTGCGGCCACTCAGTGAATATTTAAATGATGAACGAAGACTTAAGATTTGGCTCCAAATGTGCCTCTATACGACCTTAGCAAGAGGCCAGCTTGACCCAGGCATGAATCTCAAAGGCCACTTTTCTCCCTCTAGCTCAAACCTTAATAGATTAGATTACTATAATAGATTAGCAACCAGTCTGAACATCCATCTGCGCAACACGTTTCCCTGGGCACCCTTCCAGTCCTCATCTGTTTGTCTATTGTACCACTTGATGGGTGAAGGAAAATGAAATGGATTGTCTTTATTTCTGCAAGACTCTACCTCTTGCCTTATCACAGAGATCCCACACTTGTTCTTGAAGCCTCGTTCGGGGATGTGACCCTTACCAGACAGTCTGCTTACTGAGGCTATTGTTCAAAACATATTCAATGATCCATGAAGGAGAGCCATATCTGGGAACAGAACCAAGTTCTCCCATCAAACAAACTGGAGATGCAATCTGGTCTGTTGACACTAAAGGAATATACCACTTTTTCCACTGTGAGCAAAATTAGACCATTTTTGAAGCAAAATTAGACTCTCAGGCAGCATGATGTTGTCAGAACAGACCCAGATCCGTACCAGCTGCTGCCTGTGTTATTGCCATCCCTGGGCCAATAAGAGAGCAGACTGCTGAATTTGAAATGCTCCTTGTCTGTCTCTGGACTGCTGTTTTGGCCACTCTGAGGATAGATAGCTGATCCGGAAAATGCTTTACCTCTGAACGAATCTCACATTAGCATGCACTTCATGTTTGTAACTATGTTACCCTAAGTAGATTTTTAATATTTTATTATAATTAGTATATGTAGCTTTGTGCCCCCTCTCAAAACTAAACTTTTCTTTTATTAACCCCAGCTGTTACAGATTCTGCCACAAAACAAACTCACCGGGGAAAGCAATAAACTAATCCACCAAGCAATATTTATGGAGTGCTTGGACGGCTCTGGCATGAGCTGCAGAAAACCAGGCCCTTGGGCGTCTCCACCCCTGCCCCAGCAGTTAAAAGGATGACAGCTGAGTTCTCTGAGACCAGGTCCTGGGTCTCTCCACGCATCGGCACATTGCGGCCACTCAGTGAATATTTAAATGATGAACGAAGACTTAAGATTTGGCTCCAAATGTGCCTCTATACGACCTTAGCAAGAGGCCAGCTTGACCCAGGCATGAATCTCAAAGGCCACTTTTCTCCCTCTAGCTCAAACCTTAATAGATTAGATTACTATAATAGATTAGCAACCAGTCTGAACATCCATCTGCGCAACACGTTTCCCTGGGCACCCTTCCAGTCCTCATCTGTTTGTCTATTGTACCACTTGATGGGTGAAGGAAGATGAAATGGATTGTCTTTATTTCTGCAAGACTCTACCTCTTGCCTTATCACAGAGATCCCACACTTGTTCTTGAAGCCTCGTTCGGGGATGTGACCCTTACCAGACAGTCTGCACTTTCCACTGGCATGGGGAGAGCCCAGGGTAAGTTTAAGGCCTTTGAGCTTACGGTTAGTCTTACCGTAGTGTCTATAAGAGGATTCCAGGGAGCATAGGAGCCTCTGAGATTTTATGTCCATTGTCCTTTCTCTGCAGTGAGAACCCATAGTTTCCTCTAGATTTTTCCCACACACACAATATTAAAATCTGCAGCCCTATAAGTTACAATGTATGTGACCCAGATCAACTCTGTGGCTGGAAGGCAGCTGAAACCTGTGAAAGAAAACCTAAGGTGCTGTGTCCTGACACCTTGGGCTTCCATGGAAGCATAAGGCTAAGTCACAGAAACTAATTTACAGATATCACTTTTACAAGGGTCTCTATCTTCCCTTAATGAGAGTCACCCTATTTCTCTTTAAATTGTGATCTTTTATATCTGGGGTATGACCCACATTATAAAAACACATCCCAGGATGCATCTCAGGAAGCCAGCTGAAACAAGCAAAGACAATGCCCGTCTAGCTCTCCCTCTGATACATAGGATGCTCACGATGATTGTGTGTTGACTAAATGAATGTGAAAAAAGGGCAGGAGGTGCATCTGCATTTCTATGATTGCTTTCAACTGGCAAGGAAAGATGCATGACAGATTACATTCTAGGATTCATTTTCATATTTTCTGCCAAGATCTGATACTGAAATAAGGAGCTAATCCACTAAATATCACAGTTATAAATGGGAGTTGTTTGCATGATACATGATTGTCCAAAAGCCATGGTGCTGAGTAGCTTTCAGTAATTTATGGAATAAATATACATAACAATAGTTGACAAAAATGAAAGATGAGGAATGATCACTGATTGAAAAATATCACTACTGCAGAGAGGGGCTTTAGAAGTCATCAGAATTATGCCTAAACAATTTGATTCTATTGTTTATATAGTAATATACACAGTACAAAAGGAAAAAAAAAAGAAAAATACACAGTACACTGTAACTAGAATTTTACTGTGCTGCTAAACTTACGTTAAATTTTGTATACACAATATAGAAAAGTACAGGAAACTCTGAAAGCCAACATGAAACAAGCCATAAGATGGTTCAATTTACCAATCCAAACAATGAAGAATAAAGGTTACTGGACCAGAAAAAGAAAAGCGAATAGGGGATTAATAACAAATCTTTGAAGATATCAATATTCCCACTTATAGATGGGCACAAACCCTACTCTCCCCTCCAAAAAAATCAGAGAACAGATGGACTATATAGTGGCGTGAAGAAATTAAATGAGACATGAACAAGAGTTATTAGACAACTAAGTATCTCCTGATACTTAATAGGAAGGAAATTGGGGTTTTATCACAAAGGAAATTGGGGTTAGAAAGATCCCCTGGAGAAGGACATGGCAACCCACTCCAGCATTCTTGCCTGGGAAATTCCATGGATGGATGAGCCTGGGAGGCTACAGTCCACTGAGTCGCAAAGAGTCAGACGCGACTGAGCAACTAAACAAAGGTTATCAGACTATTAAGTACCTCCTGAAATATCACAAAGGAAATTGGGCAAGTTCCCTTTCTAAAGGGCCTTAGAAACTAGACCAGTTTTAGCAAGATTTAATTGGTGATCTCTTGTCTCCTCCTTCATCCCAGTGGGCTTTTAGTCTAATAGAAACAAATAAGGAATACAATTCTCTCCAGTAAAAGAATTCCCTTTTTCTGGCCTTATGGCTGTTATTTCTTTAGAATGCAAGGCAATCGCTAAAAGAATTTAATACAAAAACAATCTCCTGGTCACTCAAAGAGTGATCCCATATGCATCACTAATGAAAACCTGATTTCTTATTGCTAAAATATGGTCCAAATAGCTTATCTGGCTTTTTGTGTGTGGAATCACTGTATTTCTGCGAGTCAGAGGTTCAGTGCAGCAAAAGACAATTAAGGCAAGAATGAGTCCACACTAGTGCATGCACCTGTGTGGACAGCAGAGCTAACTCAGGTGCACGTCTTGTCCCCTTCCCTCATTCGTCACGTCCTCCACTGCATTTCAAAACGCCATAACTTCTGAATAACCCAACACTTGAGAACATACTTTCTAACAATTTTATGCAAGGACAAGTTAATTGTACCGAGAGCTATTTAACCAATTAAACGTTATTCAGTATACTGTAAGCGCTTAAATATACCTTGGTTAACGTCAAGACTGCATTTTCAAGGGTCTATTTACATAGCTTTAGTCTGTTTGCCTTAACAACCACACCTTTTTTTTTTCCTTTTTTGTTTTTAATTTTAAGACAAGAAAGAACTGATTAGAATTTAGTGTTTAAAGCTACTGTTACGGAAGGTATTTAAACCACCCTCACCACACAAGTAAAACAATCTCACCTTTAAATTCTCAAAAAAGAGAGGCGCACATCCAGGATTGGACAAGATTTCGCTAAGGGATTGCTGAGTTGGATAAGCATGTGGTCCCAGTTGGCCTTTTTTCACTTATACCTAAGGGAAGTTGTGATGATCCACATGCCTTATAATCCCAAGAGAGAAGCTGTGGGGATGGGATTAAAGCGCATTTCCCCTTGGTTAGGGAGACCAGCCTTGGATATTTATTCTTTGTCCAGGCTCACTGCCTTCTTTGCTATTCCTGCCTTGGAATATTAAAATTGTATGTCTTTCCAATTTGGGTACCAAGAAAGTGTGTGTCCTCCCTAATCCAAAAATAAATTTTAAAAAAAGTTTTATTTACTTAGCCGCTTTCTACACTGACTATTCCTGTTCTCACCTAGAGGGAGCCACTTAGGACTGAAGAGAACCGCATTTAACTGTAGACCATCTAATACAAGCCCAGCACCATCTTATTTCTGCAGCAGATGAAGAAAATTAAAAACAAACTAGTCTCATGGAGAATTATGTTAAGCCCTACATTTCAAGAGAGAGTCTTAGCCAATTACATTTACAGAAAAATTGAGCAAATGGTACAGAGAGTTCCTATAGACACACAGCCCAGCCCACAGCATACTAGTTTTCCCTATTGTCAACACCATACATTATTGGGGTACATTTGTTATCATTAGTTAACCAATAGTCACACATTATTATTAACTATAATCCATAGGTTTAAGTTTCTGTAAACTTAATAACGCAATCCATAGGTTACATTATTATTAACTAAAATCCATAGGTTCACTGTTTGTGTTAGACATCCTATACATTTTGACAAACATATTATGTATCCACTGTATTACTATAAGGCATGGAACCCCTTCAATACCTACAAATGCCCTGAACATCTCCCATTCACCCCTTCCCTGCTCACCCCCAAACCCTCGCCACCACTGACCTTTCTTCACTGTCCCCATAATTTGGCTAGTCCTTTTTTTTCTCTCTTTTAAGTCATGTTGTGATTTTTTTCATTTTTGGAAGTAAAGTACAGTTAATTGAGTCAGGTGTACAACATAGGGGTTCAGTATTTTTATAGATTATACTCATGCCAGTCCTATATTCTTAGCAATTGATTTTCCCATCCTCTGTATCCACCTCCCCTAGGTACCTTCCTTTTCTTCCTTATTCTACTCAAAACTCCCTGGCCAGGTACTATCACCACTTCCTCACACATACCCTTGCCTCCTCTGCTCTCACCAACTTCATCATACTCACTTGGCAAAACTACATTTTCTACCTAGTCCACACTGACCACTTGGCTACTCCATTTCTTTGCTTCCCATTTGCAGCAAAACTTCCAGCCATGATGGTCTATTCTTGTAGACTTCCAAGTTTTTTCTCCCTATTCTCTATTCAACAAAACTCAATCAGGTTTTCATCCCCACCGTGCCACTAAATTTTTCTCATCAAGAAATCACAAGGGGCTTTCCTGGTGGTCCTGTGGGTAAGGACACTATCTTGCAGTGCAAGGGGTGCCAGTTCGATCCCTGGCCTGGGAAGATCCCACGTACCACAGAGCGGCTGGATTGATGTGTCCAACTACCGAGCCTGAGCTCTGGAGCACATGCGCCCAGAGCCAGTGCTCTGCGATGAGAGGGGCCACTGCAATGAGAGGCCCACATGGGCCAAAGAACAAAGGTGCATGAAAATAAATAAGTGAAAGACTAATAGAAGTGACCAAAAAAAGAGAAAGAAATCACAGAAAGGGCTTCCCTGGTGGTCCAGTGGGTAAAGAGTCCGCCTTGCAGTGCAAGGAATGCCATTCGATCCCTGGCCCGGGAAGATCCCACATGCAGAGGAGCGGTTTGGCCGGTGTGTTCAATGATGAGCCAGCATTCTGGAGTGCATGTGCCCAGAGCCAGTGCTCTGCAATGAGAGAGGCCACTGCAATGGAAGGCCCACACACGCCAAAGAATAAAGATGGATAAAAAATAAATGATGATCTAGAGGCAAAAAAAAAAAAAAAAATAGTAGTCAGAGAAAAATATGTCGTATACTAACACATTTACATGGAATCTAGAAAGACAGTACTGATAAACCTATTTATAGGGCAGCAACAGATGCAGAAGTAGAGGACAGGCTTGTGGATACAGTAGGGGAAGAGGAGGGTGAAATTAAATGAGAGTAGCCTCGAAACATACATACTACCAGGGCTCAAAGAGAGAGCCAGTGAGAATTTGCTACATGACTCAGAGAGCTCAAAGCGGTGCTCTGTGACAACCTAGAGGGGTGGGATGGAATGAGAGGCAGGAGGAAGCTTCAAATGGGAGGGGACATATGTGTACCTATGACTGATTCATACTGATGTATAGCAGAAACCAACACAACATTATAAAGCAAGTATCCAATTGAAAATAAATTAAAACATTTTAAATGTTCAGATGTGAAAAGAAAAAAAGGTTTCCCATAACCTCTTCATTGCTAAAGTAGTTGACCAGTTCTAATCTTCCCTGAGGTATTTTATGCAGTCGGGTTAACCCTCTTCCTTTTTTTTTTCCGTTGGCTTCCAGGATCCCATACTCTCCTGACTTTACTCTGACCTTGTGAACACCCATTGTGGTCTCCTTTGATGGTTCTTTCTCCTTATTCTCTTAATGTTGCCCTTCCCTGGGGCTCAGTTCTTGTTCCTCTTCCGCACTTCCTGCAGTGATATCATTCAGTCCCATGGCATTAAATGCTACCCTATACATCAATATGCAGTTTCCCAGGTGGCTCAGTGGTAAAAGAATCTGCCTACCAATGCAGGAGACATGGGTTCAATCCCTGGGTCAGGAAGATCCACCCCAGTATCCTTGCCTGGAAAATTCCACGGACAGAGGAGCCTGGCAGGCTACAGTCCATGGGGTCACAAAAGAGTCGAACACAATTTAGGGACTAAACAACAAATACATCTGTACTCTGGTGACTTCCAAGAGGAAATATGGAGGTCATACATCTCCAAACTCCAGAACTGTCTCCCTAGCTACCTACTCAAAGTCTTTACTTGGATATAATAAATATCTCAAACCAAAAGAAGTCCTGGAAGTCAGCCAGTCTGACTCAGGCCCCACATTGAAAGCCTGCTCCCCTTGCAGCCTTTCTCATCTCCGTGAACGGAAGCGTTCTTCTCTCAGTTGCTCAGGAGAAATCCTTAGAGCAATCCTTGAAGGTTCTTTCTCTCACCCTCCCAGATATAATCTAGCAGGAGTCCTGCTGGTTCTGTCTCCAAAACATTGTCACCCCTTACCCCCTCCACTACTCTCCTCTCACCCACACCCCAGCCCGCATCCCTTTTCACCTGGATTATTGCCACCTGCCTGGTCTCCCCAGCCCCACGCTGACGCCTCGCAACAGCCCCAGAGCCTCTGAACACGTACAAAAGATCACATCCTCATAACCCTGCAATGGTTCCTCACTTCACTGAAGGGAAAAGCCTGCCTGCACACAGCAGCCACAGGGGCCTGCGAGCCAGGCCCATCAACCCTCTCCCACACCCCCTCCCGTACTCCTCTCCTGCTCCCCCAGCCCCACCCCCACCCCCAGTTCTCACCACAGCAGCCTCCTTATATTAACTCCACATTAACAGACATGCTCCCTGCTTTGGGTCTATTTTTGTTTTCTACTGTCACCGTAACAAATTACCATAAACAGTATCCGAAAACAACATGAATTCGTTATATGACAACTCTAGAGACCAGAAATCTGAAATGGTTCTCAGTGGGCTCAAATCAAGGTGTCTGCAGATTGCGTTCCCGCCTAGAGGAAAATTCATTCTCTTACCTTGTCCAGTGTCTTGAGGCTGCCCACATTCTGCAGCTCACGGCCTGCTCCTCTGTCTTCAGAATCGGACACATTACTCCTTCCTACGTCTCTCTTTCAGAGGCGAGGGGAGAATTTTCCACTCCTTTCTCCCTCTCTCCTCAGACTCTGCCTTCCGGCCTTCCCCTGACTTCCTCTTCCGCCTCCCTCTTCCACTTTTAAAGACTCTGGTGATTGCATTGAGGCCACCTGGGTAACCCATCTACATTAAGGTCAATTACTTAGCAACCTTAATCCATCTGCAGCCTTCATGCCCTTTGCCGTGCAACCTAACATGCTCTCAAGTTCTACGGATGGGGCTGTGGGCCTCTAGGGGTGAGTGGTAGTATCTCTGTCACAGGGCCTGGCTCTAATTCTTCCCTCTGTCTGCAATGTTCCTTCTCTTGGCCAGTTCTCAAGTCTCATTTCTTCCATGAGGTCTGTTCTACCTAACCCTCTGATATGACCCTAGCTCCACCATCACCACAGCCTTTCACGATAGCCCAGCTCAGTGTGGAGATTCCTTAGAAACTGAAACAGAGGCTCCTACTTAAGTGAGTTAAGGAGGGAGTGTTTTCAGGTGTAGTTAGTTGGAGGCGAGTGCAGGACAGGGCAGGAGAGAAGCTAGGTAAAGACGTGCTTTAGAGGAATGACGCTAGCCTGGTTCCCTGGGACATCTAGTTTCAATTATGAATGGTATCACCACGTTGTTTGTCTTGGGGACACTGATTTACCCCTACCTGCCAATGTGTACCTGCAGGCAAGCCCCCCAGCCCTGAGGTAAGAGGTACATTCAACCTCCTAGGCCTGTCTCAGCAAGGCAGCTCCACTGGCTGGGAACAGTACTTTTGAGAAGAGTGCAGCCAGCACTCAAAGCAGCAGAAGGAAGGTTGTGCTGGCGCAGTGGGAGAATTGGGGTGCACTGACCAGCGCTTTATTCTGCTCTTGATTTTCCTTTTTACATAGATATTATCACCCTTATTCACTGTGTCCATTAATTACACATCACAATTCAGTCTCTACTGCCTGTCTCTTCCCACTTGTACCTAACCCCTAAAATTTCCTGTCTCTTCGCAGCATGGTCCCTAGTAGGTATTAAATAAATTGTGTCTAATTTCATTTCTGCCCACATTCTGCAGCTCACGGCCTGCTCCTCTGTCTTCAGAATCGGACACATTACTCCTTCCTACGTCTCTCTTTCAGAGGCGAGGGGAGAATTTTCCACTCCTTTCTCCCTCTCTCCTCAGACTCTGCCTTCCGGCCTTCCCCTGACTTCCTCTTCCGCCTCCCTCTTCCAATTTTAAAGACTCTGGTGATTGCATTGAGGCCACCTGGGTAACCCATCTACATTAAGGTCAATTACTTAGCAACCTTAATCCATCTGCAGCCTTCATGCCCTTTGCCGTGCAACCTAACATGCTCTCAAGTTCTACGGATGGGGCTGTGGGCCTCTAGGGGTGAGTGGTAGTATCTCTGTCACAGGGCCTGGCTCTAATTCTTCCCTCTGTCTGCAATGTTCCTTCTCTTGGCCAGTTCTCAAGTCTCATTTCTTCCATGAGGTCTGTTCTACCTAACCCTCTGATATGACCCTAGCTCCACCATCACCACAGCCTTTCACGATAGCCCAGCTCAGTGTGGAGATTCCTTAGAAACTGAAACAGAGGCTCCTACTTAAGTGAGTTAAGGAGGGAGTGTTTTCAGGTGTAGTTAGTTGGAGGCGAGTGCAGGACAGGGCAGGAGAGAAGCTAGGTAAAGACGTGCTTTAGAGGAATGACGCTAGCCTGGTTCCCTGGGACATCTAGTTTCAATTATGAATGGTATCACCACGTTGTTTGTCTTGGGGACACTGATTTACCCCTACCTGCCAATGTGTACCTGCAGGCAAGCCCGCCAGCCCTGAGGTAAGAGGTACATTCAACCTCCTAGGCCTGTCTCAGCAAGGCAGCTCCACTGTCTGGGAACAGTACTTTTGAGAAGAGTGCAGCCAGCACTCAAAGCAGCAGAAGGAAGGTTGTGCTGGCGCAGTGGGAGAATCGGGGTGCACTGACCAGCGCTTTATTCTGCTCTTGATTTTCCTTTTTACATAGATATTATCACCCTTACTCACTGTGTCCATTAATTACACATCACAATTCAGTCTCTACTGCCTGTCTCTTCCCACTTGTACCTAACCCCATGGGTCAGAGATCTTTGTTTTTCTCACTAAGATATCCTGAGCTTCTAGAGCAGAGCATGGTCCCTAGTAGGTATTAAATAAATTGTGTCTAATTTCATTTACCTTTGCTTGTTGGGAGTTAGCAATTTTGCATGTTTTTATCCCATTCTCTTTCTTTTAATTCTGCTTAAAAGAAACATCTACAGAGGACCTTCCCTGGTGTTCCAGTGGTTAAGACTCCATGCTTCCACTGCAAGGGCCATGAGTTCCATCCCTGGTTGGGGGTCTAAGAGCCCACATTCTGCATTGCATAGCCAAAAAATAAAGTAACAATAAGAATAATAAGATAATTTTTAAAAAAGAGCTGCAATGGTGTCACCTCTCCCTGCATTTACTTGGACTATATCATGTCTAATGTGCCCACAGGTAGCTGTGTCTGTCAGGAGACCAAAGTGCAGCTGACCATGCAGCTCAACCTCACAAAATGGAGATATCGCCATCATTCGCCAAGATCTAAGACCTGGGCCCACACTCTTCAGGCCTAGAAAAAAAAAACTTGTCAGGGTAATGCCTCAGAGATGCTAATTCAGACCAACAAAACTCATAAAATGCATCCCTATTGGAACCCCAATGCCAACCTGCTAGCTTACAGTAGGTGTGCTTTCTCATGAATGAGGGTTCCCAGGTGGCACTAGCAGTGAAGAACCCACCTACCAGTGCAGGAAACATAAGAGACTAGGGTTCGATCCCTGGGTTGGGAAGATCCCCTGGAAAAGAAAATGGCAACCCACTCCAGTATTCTTGCCAGGGAAATCCGATGGACAAAGGAGCCTGGAGGGCTACTGTCCATAGCGGGGTGGTGGGGGTGGGTGACGACAAAGAGCTGGACATGATTGAAGTGACTTAGCATGCATCATGAATGAGTAACCTAATATAAAGGCTACCCAAGGCCATTTCTTTTCTCTCCCACATAAAAGGTATGCCATCATATGATATGTATTTTAGAGTTGGACCTAAAGCTCTGCCTCATGAAGTCCTCAGGGATCCCAGCGCTTTAATACATCACTAATCCTAAGTTTGCCTGCATCTTCCTGGTCCAAGAGGATGCTGTTCTGCCCACATCCCAGGCAGCAGGAGGGAGGAAGGGGAGGAGCGGAAAGGATACAGACACAGGTTCAGTTTATTTTAAGGGCTGCGCCTACAAGAACGCCGCGTGAACTTCCACTTGCATCCCGATGACCACAGCTGAGTCACACAGCCCTGTGGCGTTGCAGGAGATAGTGAGAAATGTCACCTTTGTTCTAGATGACCATGTGTGCAGCAAAAAAAAGAAAAGAAAACACCATTCCTATGGAGGAAAAGAGAACGAGTGTTTAGGGACAATTAGCAGTAACTTCTCAAATGTGTGAGCGGTTACAGCAAAGCACTACCAAGTGGGGAGGACCGCTTCAGCCAGGCCTTTCTGGGAAGAATGAAGCCCTCCTGCCCACAACTGACCCCACCAGTTCAGGGCACTAAACATCATCCTCACTGTCCCCTCAGGTACTGGCTAAGCACCGCCCACAGTTATTTCCTCATCTCTCCTCTTTCTGGGTTCCTTGCAAATACCACCCTCCTCAATTAATCTCTTTATGAAACTAGATTCAGTACGACTGACCAGGCTCAGCTTCCTGGGGGGCTACCAGGGCAGTCATGAAGATCTCCCCCTCAAAAGGGTCCACAAGTGGCACTTAATGCTCTACAGTCATCATCTCAGAATGTTTAATAATGGTATCTGAGTTTTACATTTTGTGATCAAAGCCCAACAGGACCATAGAACAAGACCCAGGGCTTGGAGCCTGGGCTTGTAGGCAGCCTGTGCTCAGGGAACAGATTCCCTGCCACCCACATGCTGCCTCCTGGTGCCAAGGGTCCCAGCTGGCATCCCCCTTGCTGCTTCTGCCTAGTGATCACCACCATCCCCATTTCCTGGCACCCAAGGCCCCTGCTCTGCCCACAGCAGGAGCCTCTGCACAATGGCCACGTGTCTATAACTGAGGAATATGGACCCTTTGCATTCAGAGACTAACTTCCCTGCCCCTCCCATGCAGCTATTTTGTGTTGGACTCATTCATGCATCTCCCTTCGAATCTCCCTAGCACCAAGTGAGGACCCTCACACGGAGTGGGTCTGTGACAAAGGGGAGCAGATACTGAGCATGCGCATGAATCAACCAAGGAAGGCCCAGGGTGGTTTGCGGGGCCTTCTCAGCTTCAGAAGTGACTTTCTTTGATCCACACAATGACGCCACAAGGAGGAGGACAAGCCCTGAGGACTTTAATCTGCGGTCCCAGAGCTGCTGCTTTGTCATCCACTAGACCCTGTGCCCTCACATCTCTCATCAGCTTCAAATCAACCAGCATCACACGGGGACACAGACCAAGCCCAGAGAGACTGGGCGCTGCCTCTCCTTGATAAAGAGACCTCTTGTTTCTTCACCAGAGCACTGGAGTTTTGCATTCAGGACAAAACAAAAGCACCAGCAAGAGTTCTGTGGGGGGAGAAGAGCTGCCAGAAGTGGGGAGGGAGGGTCATTCCTTTGGCACCTGGAGCCCACCTCTTGTCTGAAGCATCTGGAGCCTAATTGTCTCCCTCCCCTTTCTGTGTCTGCCTCTCACACTGCACCCGCCCGGACTGCTTTACAAATGGACACTGGGATTGTGGACAGTAAAAATTCCACTGAGTCTGAAAAAGATTCCCCTTCCTGTATTTATTAATCGGTTGCTATGTTATGTCTGCTCCTCATCTATCTTCTTATGCTCCAAGCAGCCCTGGATGTTACTGAGAAACAGGCAAAGTTGGTCTTTGTTCATTGCCTTTCACATCCCTGGTTCTGGAGACCTTCCCTTATTTTGAAAACCTCATCCTGCTCTCCTTCCTGGGGGCGGGGATGGGGGGAACTCAGGGGAACAGAGAGTTCCATGCCCTCATCCACTCTTCCTGGGAATACCTGGGAATACCTGCATTTTAAAACACCTTGCCTAGAGTAGGCATTCTTGTTGTTTAGTCCCTAAGTCGTATCCAAATCTTTTATGACTGCATGGACTGTAGTCCACCAGGCTCCTCTGTCCCTGGGATTTTCCAAGCAAGAATACTGACATGGGTTGCCATCTCCCCTTCCAGAGGATCTTCCTGACTCAGTGATAGAACCTGCGTCTCCTGCATTGGCAGGCAGATTCTTTACCACTGAGCCAGCCAAAAGGAATAAATTTTGCTGTTACATAATTTTAGCTCCTGTAGAAGGCAGACAGTATGGAATTTCAGGGCAAAGGGATTCCTGGAATCCCTCCCACTATACTCAGAAGAAGCTGTTCACTGCTGTTGCTGTTGTTCAGTTGCTAAGCTGCGTCTGACTCTTTGAGATGCCATGAACTGCAGCACGCCAGGCTTCCCTGGTCTTTACCATCCCCTGGAGTTTCCTCAGATTCATGTCCATTGAGTTGGCAGAGATCTTGGAATTAATAACCCTAATGACTCCCCTCATCTAGTCACTGAACTTCTTTCTGTAGCAAACAAATTTAAAAACCCACAAAAAAAACCACATCACTTAATATCCACTGCCAACACAGTCAGCCTAGGTACCTGACATGTACAGTGAATGGGAAGAATACTCAAGCTATTTTAAACTGCCCTCCTGGGTTTCTAGATCCTACTTCCATCAACTGTTGCTTATGCTTGTCAGCTTTTCAAGAGGAAAGTCAAAGTCTCCCAGGATTGATGGAATTGCACAACCCACACTGCTCCCGACGAGATAGAAGGGAGATCTGACCTGGCATTCCTGGGTTGTAAATTGTTCAGTGGCTCCCATGTTCTACAAAATAAAATATTCACAGTAGCCCAGAGCACAGCCTGCCCAGCCTCTGTTTCTCCTAATCGGTCTCTCGCACTACCCCTGACGCCTCCTTTCTGGAGGACCGGCACCTACACGGATGCTGCAGGAATGCTCAAATTCCCAGAGGCCCAGAAGCAGGTATGTTTCCTTTAGCCTCCACACATTTTCTTGGGTTGCTTCCTCTCAGAATACCCTCTGTCTGGCAAAATGTTCTTGATGCTTTGTTTCAGGCAATCTTCCCTCCCCTTAACCTATGGTCTCCTATGTCCCTATGTCCCTACAGCCATTAAAACACGTCTATCGTAATTGTTTGTCTGCCCCACAACTCACATAACTGTGGGCTCCTTGGGGTTCTGTGCTTCCATATTATCAGTGCCCAGCACAGAATTGGGCATAGGGTAGGTCTTAAAAACTTAGTAGGGGGGACGTCCCTGGTGGTCCAGTGGTTAAGGCTCTACACTTCCAATATACAGGATGTGCATTCAGTCCCAGGTCAGGAATGAACTAAGATCCCACATGCTAAATGGTGCAGCCAAAAAATAAAATAAAAATTTAGAAGACTGTTCACTGCTGTTGCTGTTGTTCAGTTGCTAAGCTGCGTCTGACTCTTTGAGATGCCATGAACTGCAGCACGCCAGGCTTCCCTGGTCTTTACCATCCCCTGGAGTTTCCTCAGATTCATGTCCATTGAGTTGGCAGAGATCTTGGAATTAATAACCCTAATGACTCCCCTCATCTAGTCACTGAACTTCTTTCTGTAGCAAACAAATTTAAAAACCCACAAAAAAAACCACATCACTTAATATCCACTGCCAACACAGTCAGCCTAGGTACCTGACATGTACAGTGAATGGGAAGAATACTCAAGCTATTTTAAACTGCCCTCCTGGGTTTCTAGATCCTACTTCCATCAACTGTTGCTTATGCTTGTCAGCTTTTCAAGAGGAAAGTCAAAGTCTCCCAGGATTGATGGAATTGCACAACCCACACTGCTCCCCACGAGATAGAAGGGAGATCTGACCTGGCATTCCTGGGTTGTAAATTGTTCAGTGGCTCCCATGTTCTACAAAATAAAATATTCACAGTAGCCCAGAGCACAGCCTGCCCAGTCTCTGTTTCTCCTAATCGGTCTCTCGCACTACCCCTGACGCCTCCTTTCTGGAGGACCGGCACCTACACGGATGCTGCAGGAATGCTCAAATTCCCAGAGGCCCAGAAGCAGGTATGTTTCCTTTAGCCTCCACACATTTTCTTGGGTTGCTTCCTCTCAGAATACCCTCTGTCTGGAAAAATGTTCTTGATGCTTTGTTTCAGGCAATCTTCCCTCCCCTTAACCTATGGTCTCCTATGTCCCTATGTCCCTACAGCCATTAAAACACGTCTATCGTAATTGTTTGTCTGCCCCACAACTCACATAACTGTGGGCTCCTTGGGGTTCTGTGCTTCCATATTATCAGTGCCCAGCACAGAATTGGGCATAGGGTAGGTCTTAAAAACTTAGTAGGGGGGACGTCCCTGGTGGTCCAGTGGTTAAGGCTCTACACTTCCAATATACAGGATGTGCATTCAGTCCCAGGTCAGGGAATGAACTAAGATCCCACATGCTAAATGGTGCAGCCAAAAAAATAAAATAAAAATTTAGAAAATAAAATACATTTTTTAAAAAAATTGGGGGAAATTTGATAAGTCATTGAATGAATAAAGTTAAAATGTTTGGGAATGCTCTATGCCCATTTTCATCTGATACTTGTAATGGGAACTTCCCTTTTACATTGCTGGAAAGAGATCAGTTAACCACAGCCTGTGGACCAAACCTGGCCCACTGCCTGCTTTTCTGAATCAAGACTGGAACACAGACACACCCACTCATTCAAGTATAGTATAGGAGTGCTTTTGCATTACAATAGTAGAGTTGCAAGGCAGACCCTATAGACTACAAAGCCTAAAATACTGACTACTATCTATCCCTTTAAAAGTCTGTCAACTTCTCCCCTATGGGAGAAAGAGAGCAAGAGAGTTGTATGTGAAACGGAGGAAGAGAAGAGAGGTTTAGGACATAAGGCTTGCCATCAAAATGTGGTTATGTCCTCCAATTTACACTCTCAAAGGAAGGTCCAGTTGTCAAATGCCCTCTCAGCCTGGAAGAATAGAACTCCTGAGCAAAGACAGAAAAAGTGAGAACAAATTCTCCACAGGAGCTAGAACACAAGGATGTTGTTGTCAACTGTTTACCAAGGCAGAGAGAAGGGCAAAGCTGATCCCAAGAAGTTAGCAAGAGCACTAATACCTAATAATGATGCAGCAGAGAGCTTTTCAGGTGACCCATTAAAAAGAGTGCTTTGTCCTTACAAATACCAGAGTTAAGAGTCTGTTCTCAGAGCCCCCTTCCTGCACTTTATTCTTAATGAGCCTTCTAATGAGAGCGCTGTATTTATTTCCTTGAGAGACTCATCATTCCCCATTTCTGCCTGTTATTTAAATATATGGCATGGTGTGAAAAGCCTGGGGGGAAAAAAAGCTCAAGGAATCATCTCTGTACCTTTTCCAATGGCCAACATCACCCCTGCAGGAGAGAGGAGAGTGTCTGAACAGGATTCTATAAAGTAATGACTCCCTTTGCTTTTAACAAGGTGAAAAATCACAGAAGCTGAGAGGTACTGCCAAACTCGGGGTTGTTTGCTAGATATCTTTGTTTAGAAGAAAAGCTGCACTTACACAATAATGGTTTCCTTGATCTTAAATAGCAACTCTTGGCCTGTTAGGCAGAAGGGACCTGGACCTGGAGTTGGTAGGTCTACCTTAGAATTCAGGATTTGATTCTTTTATTTCATTTTTGAAGGATTTTATTTTTGTTCCTCAAAATAAAAATTAAAATTACCACAAAAGAAAGGAGTTACTCAGAGCTCTTAAGGTATGAAACATTCTGGATTATCAAGTTTCCCAAATAGAAAGAATTTACTCTTGTTGCTTTATGGCAGAGCAGTAAAAACTTTCTTTCCTTCCCATAACTGTAACACCATTTTCTTAGCTACCTAAAAAAGCAAAGAGAAAAGAAGGAAACAAAAAGTAAGTAATAATTCCCTTGCCCATGCTGCTGTGCTCAGTCATGTCCAAGTCTTTGCAGCCAACCAGGCTTCTCTACTCATAGAATTTTCCAGGCAAGAATACTGGAGTGGGGTGCTATTTTCCTTAATATCATCAAATATTCCATTAGTATTTAAATTTCTCCAATTGTCTCATAGTTGCTGGTTAGAATCAATGTGTATCTTAGTCTCTTTTAATTTGTGGTTTATTGCTAATCCTGTTCCATCCATTGGAATTTATTTGTTAAAGAAACCAAGTGTCCATCCTGTAGGCTCATTTCAACATCCTGAATCTTACCGATTATACCTTTACATCATCCTCCAACAGCTATTCTGTACTTTCTGGAGTTACAACTAGAAGGTCATAAGGTTAGGGGAAAATTGTCTTTATTCTTAGAGATGTATACCAGCAAAATGATAAAATCTGGGAGATTTGAACCAAACCAATACAGGGAAGTGAGGGATACAGACATTAAAGGCTCCATCTGAAACAAGACTGGACACACTGATAATTGTTGGAGATGAGTTTTGAGTAGAAAGAGTTCTTTCTCTGTACTCTGGTATGTGTTTAAAAATTCTTATAATGAAAAAGTTGAATATATGTCTTATTAATCTAACAAAAACTCGGGTGAAAAATCACAGAAGCTGAGAGGTACTGCCAAACTCGGGGTTGTTTGCTAGATATCTTTGTTTAGAAGAAAAGCTGCACTTACACAATAATGGTTTCCTTGATCTTAAATAGCAACTCTTGGCCTGTTAGGCAGAAGGGACCTGGACCTGGAGTTGGTAGGTCTACCTTAGAATTCAGGATTTGATTCTTTTATTTCATTTTTGAAGGATTTTATTTTTGTTCCTCAAAATAAAAATTAAAATTACCACAAAAGAAAGGAGTTACTCAGAGCTCTTAAGGTATGAAACATTCTGGATTATCAAGTTTCCCAAATAGAAAGAATTTACTCTTGTTGCTTTATGGCAGAGCAGTAAAAACTTTCTTTCCTTCCCATAACTGTAACACCATTTTCTTAGCTACCTAAAAAAGCAAAGAGAAAAGAAGGAAACAAAAAGTAAGTAATAATTCCCTTGCCCATGCTGCTGTGCTCAGTCATGTCCAAGTCTTTGCAGCCAACCAGGCTTCTCTACTCATAGAATTTTCCAGGCAAGAATACTGGAGTGGGGTGCTATTTTCCTTAATATCATCAAATATTCCATTAGTATTTAAATTTCTCCAATTGTCTCATAGTTGCTGGTTAGAATCAATGTGTATCTTAGTCTCTTTTAATTTGTGGTTTATTGCTAATCCTGTTCCATCCATTGGAATTTATTTGTTAAAGAAACCAAGTGTCCATCCTGTAGGCTCATTTCAACATCCTGAATCTTACCGATTATACCTTTACATCATCCTCCAACAGCTATTCTGTACTTTCTGGAGTTACAACTAGAAGGTCATAAGGTTAGGGGAAAATTGTCTTTATTCTTAGAGATGTATACCAGCAAAATGATAAAATCTGGGAGATTTGAACCAAACCAATACAGGGAAGTGAGGGATACAGACATTAAAGGCTCCATCTGAAACAAGACTGGACACACTGATAATTGTTGGAGATGAGTTTTGAGTAGAAAGAGTTCTTTCTCTGTACTCTGGTATGTGTTTAAAAATTCTTAATGAAAAAGTTGAATATATGTCTTATTAATCTTAGATGAAAATTTCTGAAACACATCACACATGTTCTCAATACTTGATAACACTTGGTCCCCATTCTAAAAAGTATATAAATATACAGCAAATATCTCAATCAACTAGAGAAACTTCCTCATTATGTGTTTCAGTATACAGAAGAAAGGGCTTCCCAGGTGGTACTAATAGTAAAGAACCTGCCTGTCAATGCAAGAGATTTAAGAGACATGGGTTCAATCCCTGGGTCAGGAAGATGCCCTGGAGGAGGACATGGCAACCCACTCCAGTACTCTTGCCTGGGGAATCCCATAAACAGAGGAGCCTGGAGGGCTACAGTCCATGGGGTCACAAAGAATCAGACACAACTGAAGTGATTTAGCATGCATATATGCATACTGAAGCAATGACACTAAATTCTTAGTTTTATCTGAAATCCAGTTCTCTTCATATTGCAGAGACCTTCATGTGTCTATATTTTTAACTAATCAAGAATAGTTCTATATTTTTAATTAATAAAAAATAGTTAACCCAGTGGTTCACTGTTTAAGACTCTGCTTTCACTGCAGGGAGCACAGGTTCAATGTCCCTTCTGGGTTAAGGGACTAAAATCCCACAGGCCACACAGCCAAAATTAAAAAAAGAACGAAAAATAAACCGCTAACCTAGAAAAGTATTTCTCAAACAGGAGTCACAAACCCACAGAGGTGCCTGAGATTTGTATGAAAATCCAGTAGAAGCAGATCCATTTCCTCCAGCCCCAACTTTACACTTGAGGTTAGCTAGACCTACTTATTTTTTAGTAACGTGGTAAATGCAGGGTCAGGAAGGTGGAGGGGAAAGTCTGAGACACCAAGTTACAGTAAAGCTATCTTTCCATTTCAGTCCATGACTGAGATTAATGGGGGGGGGGGGGGGGGCGGTTTTTTCTGGGCATAGAACTTTCCAGGTCCTATTTTGACTCCGAAAATGGGAAAGTATGCATATTAGAGCTGAAAATGGGAGTTATATTGCTTTAAGGGGACAAAACTCACAATTCTAGACCCATCTTCCTCTAGGAAACTGTTAACAATGGTTCCAATGAGGTGAAAATTGTATATAAATATGTGTACTGTGCTAAATCACTTCAGTAGTGTCCAACTCTTTGCAACCCTGCAGACTGTGACCTGCCAGGCTCCTCTGTTCATGGAGCTCTTCAGGCAAGTATACTGAAGTGGGTTCCTATGCCCTTCTCCAAGAGGCCCTCCCCACCCAGGGACTGAAGCCCTGTCTCTATGTCTTCTGCATGCGCAGGTGGGTTCTTTACCACAAGTGCCACCTGGGAAGTCCAATCATGTATATCACATTACATTATGTTGAAATAAATGACACAGGAAGTGTCTTAAACGCTGCTCGTACATAGCAGTAGGCATTCAACCATTGGAGGCTATTTTATCTTATTTATTTATTTATTTATTTTTGAAACCTTTATTTTGCTTTTAACTTTTACAGAGTTTTGTTGTTCACAGATATGTATGTTCCCAGATTAGTCACATGTATATCCCCCCCTTCCCACCCCTCCCAGCCATCACACAGCACCCCTGAAGAATCCCCTTTTCTCACAGAGCAATGACTATAGCTATTTCCTTCATTTATGATAGTACAGGCCCTCATGCTACTTCCTTTACACCTCCCACCCTCTGTTCCTTCCCACAATGTCCATATGTTCACTGTCCATGTCTGTCTTTCCGTCGCTTACTCGTGTGCCATCATCACCATCCTACTAGATTCCATATATATGTTAAACGCTAACCTAGAAAAGTATTTCTCAAACAGGAGTCACAAACCCACAGAGGTGCCTGAGATTTGTATGAAAATCCAGTAGAAGCAGATCCATTTCCTCCAGCCCCAACTTTACACTTGAGGTTAGCTAGACCTACTTATTTTTTAGTAACGTGGTAAATGCAGGGTCAGGAAGGTGGAGGGGAAAGTCTGAGACACCAAGTTACAGTAAAGCTATCTTTCCATTTCAGTCCATGACTGAGATTAATGGGGGTCAGTATTGTCTGGGCATAGAACTTTCCAGGTCCTATTTTGACTCCGAAAATGGGAAAGTATGCATATTAGAGCTGAAAATGGGAGTTATATTGCTTTAAGGGGACAAAACTCACAATTCTAGACCCATCTTCCTCTAGGAAACTGTTAACAATGGTTCCAATGAGGTGAAAATTGTATATAAATATGTGTACTGTGCTAAATCACTTCAGTAGTGTCCAACTCTTTGCAACCCTGCAGACTGTGACCTGCCAGGCTCCTCTGTTCATGGAGCTCTTCAGGCAAGTATACTGAAGTGGGTTCCTATGCCCTTCTCCAAGAGGCCCTCCCCACCCAGGGACTGAAGCCCTGTCTCTATGTCTTCTGCATGGGCAGGTGGGTTCTTTACCACAAGTGCCACCTGGGAAGTCCAATCATGTATATCACATTACATTATGTTGAAATAAATGACACAGGAAGTGTCTTAAACGCTGCTCGTACATAGCAGTAGGCATTCAACCATTGGAGGCTATTTTATCTTATTTATTTATTTATTTATTTTTGAAACCTTTATTTTGCTTTTAACTTTTACAGAGTTTTGTTGTTCACAGATATGTATGTTCCTAGATTAGTCACATGTATATCCCCCCCTTCCCACCCCTCCCAGCCATCACACAGCACCCCTGAAGAATCCCCTTTTCTCACAGAGCAATGACTATAGCTATTTCCTTCATTTATGATAGTACAGGCCCTCATGCTACTTCCTTTACACCTCCCACCCTCTGTTCCTTCCCCACAATGTCCATATGTTCACTGTCCATGTCTGTCTTTCCGTCGCTTCACTGCGTGTGCCATCATCACCATCCTACTAGATTCCATATATATATGTTAATATACTGTATTTGTCCTTCTCTTTCTGACTGACTTCACTTTTTATGATACATTCTAGATCCAGCCACCTCATTAGGGCTGATTCTTCTGCATTTCTCTTTACAGCTGTGTAGTATTCCATTGTATATATGTCCCAGAGCTTTTGCATCCATTCGTTCGTCGATGGGCATCTAGGTTGCTTCCACGTTCTAGCTATTGTATAGAGAGCTGGAGGTTATGTTAAATTATAGTGAGACGTCATGAGGTCATGTAGCCAGTCAATTTAATTCCTCCACTGAAAGGTCTTGAAGTGAAAATCACAGTAGACCTAAATTTCAGGGAGGGAGAGTTCAGGACATTTATTGTGCTAATAGATTTTCAGAACAAGCCATGAAAACTTTCACCAGAAAGTCAAAATGGCATTAAACTCATCCTCTCGGATGGATTTTTGATCGTCTTTATCCCTGCAGACAGAAAATGAGGCTCCTCTTAAAACCACTTCTAAAAATGTACATCTTAATAAAGCTACCTTTGCAGGTACCATATTTGGAGATTCTGTTTTTCTCTTGTCATTTGAAAAATGGGCCATACATAATTTCCCACATAGAGCTAAATTAGATTGTTGTTCTTTTCACTAATGCATTTTCCTGGTTACTGTTGCAAAGAACATGAAACAGAACTTGTGCTCCACTTCCCATAGAGAAAGCAGAAAGCAATTAGCTAGATGACTCTCTTCAACCCAAATGCATGTAATTAATAATGAACTCAACATCATTAATGAAAAGTTTCCTTTACCTCTGAAGATAATATACAAAACATCAAGGATATGTACTTCCAGGTTTCCTGTTATTTGAGGTGCTCTATTGATTAACATTGAGGTAACTTGGATGTAGGTAACTATTTAATTCTTAATAAATAGTTCTTGCTTTTACAGTACTACAATCACAAAAGAGGAGTATGTCTCCAGGAGTAACTCCTCAATTTAGTATATAATCAACTTAGGCTTCATAGAGGGAAAGAGATGAAGACACATTTAATATAAGGCAACTTTTCATTCATGTTATAAATAAAGTTCCTCTGAGCATTCGTGTAAAAATCTTCCTATAGTACACATGTTCATTTCTCTTGGGTTGATACCAAGGAATGGAATCTCTGGGTCATACTGTAAGTTCATGCTTAAGTTTAAAAGAAACTGCCTTAATAAATAAATAAATAAATAAAAGGAACTCCCATGTTTTTTCAAGGCAATTGTACATAACATTCCCACAAATGATGTGTAAGAGTTCTATTTGCTCTCCATCTTCACCAACACTTTATTCTGTCCATCTTTCCAATTTTAGCCTTTCTAGTGTATGTGTCATGAGAACACACTGTACTTTAAACCTGCACTTCCCTGATGACTCACAGAACATTTCTCCATGTGTTCAACTCTAACTGTAATTCAGCAGTGTTTTACATTTTCCCCCAGTATGTGGTCTTGCATATAACTATTTCATATGTATTTCTAAATATTTTATTTTGATGTTTTTGTAACAGGAGAAGCACTATTTCTAGTTTGTTGAGTTTTTTGTGAATGGGTCTTCATTTCTGATGTTTTCTGTAACAGTAATGTCATATTCCCCCCAAAATAGAAAACCACTTCTAAATGTACTTAATAAAGCTACCTTTGCAGGTACCATATTTGGAGATTCTGTTTTTCTCTTGTCATTTGAAAAATGGGCCATACATAATTTCCCACATAGAGCTAAATTAGATTGTTGTTCTTTTCACTAATGCATTTTCCTGGTTACTGTTGCAAAGAACATGAAACAGAACTTGTGCTCCACTTCCCATAGAGAAAGCAGAAAGCAATTAGCTAGATGACTCTCTTCAACCCAAATGCATGTAATTAATAATGAACTCAACATCATTAATGAAAAGTTTCCTTTACCTCTGAAGATAATATACAAAACATCAAGGATATGTACTTCCAGGTTTCCTGTTATTTGAGGTGCTCTATTGATTAACATTGAGGTAACTTGGATGTAGGTAACTATTTAATTCTTAATAAATAGTTCTTGCTTTTACAGTACTACAATCACAGAGAGAGGAGTATGTCTCCAGGAGTAACTCCTCAATTTAGTATATAATCAACTTAGGCTTCATAGAGGGAAAGAGATGAAGACACATTTAATATAAGGCAACTTTTCATTCATGTTATAAATAAAGTTCCTCTGAGCATTCGTGTAAAAATCTTCCTATAGTACACATGTTCATTTCTCTTGGGTTGATACCAAGGAATGGAATCTCTGGGTCATACTGTAAGTTCATGCTTAAGTTTAAAAGAAACTGCCTTAATAAATAAATAAATAAATAAAAGGAACTCCCATGTTTTTTCAAGGCAATTGTACATAACATTCCCACAAATGATGTGTAAGAGTTCTATTTGCTCTCCATCTTCACCAACACTTTATTCTGTCCATCTTTCCAATTTTAGCCTTTCTAGTGTATGTGTCATGAGAACACACTGTACTTTAAACCTGCACTTCCCTGATGACTCACAGAACATTTCTCCATGTGTTCAACTCTAACTGTAATTCAGCAGTGTTTTACATTTTCCCCCAGTATGTGGTCTTGCATATAACTATTTCATATGTATTTCTAAATATTTTATTTTGATGTTTTTGTAACAGGAGAAGCACTATTTCTAGTTTGTTGAGTTTTTTGTGAATGGGTCTTCATTTCTGTCAAATAATGTCAAGTATTTCTGCACATAATGAAACATTTATTCTGTTATATTAACGTTTAGTGATATGACCAATTTTTAAATGTTAAGCAATCCTGCATTCTTGAGATAAACAATCACCTGTTCAGGATGTATTATGTGTTTTATGTAGTGCTAGATTCACTTGGCTAATACTCTGTTCAGACTTTTACTTCTATGATGAAAAAATTATTAATAGTATTTCCCTGAAATGTTTTTTTTCTAACTTTAGTTTCAGGGTAATGCTGGGTTTATAATGAGTTTAGAATCATCCCTTCTTCATTTATCAATGAAAAGGATTTATTTAGGATTGATATGTTTCCATTCTTAAATGCTTAGTAGAATTCACCAGTGGAGCCAGATGGTTCTGGAACTTTCTTTGTGGGAAGGTTTTAAAATATGCCTTCAATTTCTATAATAAATAGATACATATTTAGATTTTTCTCTTTATTCAAGTATCAGTTTTGATAATTTTTGAGTTTTAAGAAATTTGTTTCTTCAAAATTGTCAGAGAACTGGCATATTTTAAACATTCTCATTATAGTAGCATCTCTAGAAAATATAGTTCCTTCTTTTAATTTTTTTTATTATTTATTTATTTATTTATTTTTAAATTTTATTTATCTTTTGGGGGGTGGGGTGGGGAAGGAGAGGGATGGGCGGGCCACTTCTATTGGTCTTTCATTTCTCTATTTTCATCCGTCTCTGTTCTTTGGCTCCTGTGGGTCTCCCATCTCGGTGGCCTCTGTCGTCACAGAGCTCTGCATGCCAGAGCGCTGGCTCGGTAATTGGACACATCGGTCCAGCTGCTCCACAGCACGTGGGATCTTCCCAAGCCAGGGATCGAACTGGCGCCCCTTGCACTGCAAGGCAGTGTCCTTACCCACCCTAGTTCCTCCTTTTTAAACCTTCAATGTGGGTAGAGTGTTTCTTCTGTCTTTTCTTGATCAGTCTAGCTATCTTTTCTTAATCAGTCTGGCTAGAGTTTTATCAGTTTTAATGGTCTTTCCAAGGAATCAACTTTGGATTACATTTCTCTTGTGATTTATTCTTTCTTTTTTTTAAAATTTTGGTCTCTTTTATCCGTTATTTATTTATTTATTTATTTATTTACATCCATCTTTATGCTTTGGCCTGTGTGGGCCTCCCTTTGCAGTGGCCTCTCTCATTGCAGAGCACCAGTTCTGGGTGCATGCATTCCAGAGTGCTGGCTTCTAATTGGAGACAATGGTCCAGTCACTCCGCAGCATATCAGATCTTCCCGGGCCAGGGATCAAACCGGTGCCCCTTGCACTGCAAGGCAGACTCTTTACCCAGTGGACCACCAGGGAAGCCCATGATTTATTCTTTGACCAATGGATTATGTATAGGGTGTTATCTAATGTGAAATAATCTGGAATTTTCCCAGAAACTACTTATTATGTATTATTTAATTTGTTGTGATAAGAGAACATACTTTTTATTATTTAATCATTTATATTTACTGTTACTTGTTTCACGAACCACCATATGGTCTATCTTGGTGAATGTTCCAAAAACACTTGACAAAAATATGTATTCTTCTGACTCTGGTTGAGCAGTCTGCGTATGTCAGTTAGGTCAAGTTATGTGTTTGAATCTTCTTTATACTTTTTGATAATCTGTTTACCTGTTACCTATAATACTGAGAAAAGAGTATTGTTATTTCTAATGGTAACTGTGAATTTGTCTACTTCTCCTTTAAGCTCCATCAATTTCCTTCATGTGTGTTTAGGCTTATTCATAAGGTATATACATTTGGGCTTCTGAGGTGGTGTCCTGGAAAAGATTACACCTACCAATGCAGGAGACATCAGATATGCAGGGTCAATCCCTGGGTCGGGAAGATCCCTCGGAGTAGAAAATGGCAACCCACTCCAGTATTCTTGCTTGGAAAATCCAATGGAAAGAGGATCCTGGAGTACTACAGTCCATGGGGTCACAAAGAGTCAGACTGAGTGACTGAGCCCACAGTACATTTAGAAATATTATGCCTTGATGGTTGGCCTTTTCATCATTTTAAAGTTCCTCTCTTTGTTCTTGGTAATAACCCATTCCAGAATTCTATTTTTATGCCATATTATGCCAGCCTCCAGCATTCTAATGTTTAGAGATGACATCATGTATTTTTCCACCATTCTACCTTGAGCTTCTCTGTATATTTATATTTAATGTACATTTTTCTTACTTTTGATCCGATACAATGATGTCTGCTTTTAAAGGAAACATTCTCACCTGTTCCTTCACACTTTAAGGTGTATTTACTGATTACAGCAGAATTAAGAAAAGAAAAAAAACTTGAACAGTTTGTCTCTTAAAATGCCCTGTCATATAAAGGCATTAGTAGCCAAAATAAAGCATCCAGACTACCAACGTACCGAAGTCATTCCAGCTGTTCAACATTCTAAATGACTGTGGACTGTGGAAATCTTATAGAAGTCATGTCCATTTTCTAGACCTTTTGTGTACTGATGGTAACACAATGCAAATCATTCAATTACAGAGTTATAAGGAAACATTAGAGCCTTTCTGGTCCCAGACTCTTAATTTTATAGATAAAGAAAGTAAGACCAGAAAGATAAAGTAACTCACCCACGAACACACAGGACGTAATCTTTCTGAGCCAAGATGAGAGTACTGATCATCCTACCATCTCAGTATATGTTGGGTAAACAGCAGTCCTCAACGTGTGAGTCTCAATGAGAGACAAGACTCTATCTCCCACTCTGAAACTAGGTGGGCAATTTGACTGTGAGCGTTTTACCATGGCTGTGCCAACTGGGTGCCCCATTCTGATACTAAAACTATGGAGGGCAGGATGCCTCACAGAGGGCGGTCAAGATTCTGGCATGAGCAGTTAGGTGATGGCCATAGCACCGTCAAGAGTCCTGCAAAAAGACGCTTTCTGCGGTGTGACCTCAGCTGTTCTCCATTCTGTCTAATACCCCTTGGTTTATGATGATTTTTCATGCCTCATTCTCCAGACTTCCCATAGACTCTCTAAGTTTCCAGCTGTAGCTCCAAGACTAACTTAGATTTTTGTTTCTGCCACTTGTAACCAAAACAGGAGGGTGAAAACTGTCTTTGGACATTTGTAGAAGTGGCAACCTAGATGCTGATGGGCTGAATTTATCTATAGATGTGGTGGAGATATTTCTGGTGCATACCATTTTACAAAATAAAATTAGTCACAAACATTCAAAAATAGATAGAGACCATTTTGAAATCTTGATCCCTGGCTTATCTTGAAAAAGCGGGCTATATGACAGACCGCATTGCATGGCAACAACCCAGCTGGAAGTCAGCAACAAGCCCCTATCCTTTATGGCAAACTCATAATCGACAAACAACTGGCATCTCCACGTAGACCATTTACTTTGTACAACTATGTGTCGCCTGCTGGGCATTTGAGTTGGTGGCCCCTGTTTCAGTCATATCAGACTCCTTCTAGTATGTGTGTGTGTATACACATATATACCTGTATTATCTACATCATGCAGTTTCCTATCTTCAGGGCTTTAGGCACTATGTTCCTTCTGCCTCATTCACTTCTGTGCCTTGTAAATACTTAACATCCTTCACAGTTATGACCAAGCGTCTTGTGTACTTTGAAACTTTCCTTGGTTTCCCCAAGCAGCATTGATTATTACTTCCTTTGAACCAGGTCTGCATCCTATATAAATTTTCTTATTTAACACAACAATGATTTCTTTACACATTAGCCTCTTGTGATGTGTTGGCCTCATAGAAGTCATGGGCCAATGTGTGTGTGTGTGTGTGCGTGTGTGTGTGTGTTTGCACCCATACATGATTTCATCCAAAAATCTCAGCCACTGACAAATGAATAACTCTGTGAACTTGGTAAATTCCTCATCTATTACTGTCTTTATAAAATATTAGTAACAATTTTCCCCTGCCTCACATGGGTGTCTTAAGATTTGACTCACATTTACAAAGTACTTGGAAATCCCTGGATTTGAGACACTGCAGAAGTGAACACATTATTGTTATTATCAACTTGAGGAAGATAAATTGTAAAGAGAATGCACAGGACTGGGATTGCTTGATATTTATAATAATATAGGTCTCTTTGCTGGGAATGCTACCTCTCTGGAAATGCATGTTATGAAATACATTTTCTTTCCCTAGAAAACCATTTTTAAGATCAAGCCACATCTCAGTGCTGGTTATATTTTGCTTCACCTTTGGATTTATACAGCTCAGAACAACATACTATACAGTCTGCCATGAAACACTTTGGATACCCTCAAGGTATATATAAGCATAGACAAAAAGGAAAGGTAATTTTCTATTTTTATGAAGTAGCTCAATGAAATGTCATCCTTTTATACTAAATCATATAAAGCAAGCCTTCTGGATATTTAAAGTGAACAACACCAGCTGGAAGTCAGCAACAAGCCCCTATCCTTTATGGCAAACTCATAATCGACAAACAACTGGCATCTCCACGTAGACTATTTACTTTGTACAACTATGTGTCGCCTGCTGGGCATTTGAGTTGGTGGCCCCTGTTTCAGTCATATCAGACTCCTTCTAGTATGTGTGTGTGTATACACATATATACCTGTATTATCTACATCATGCAGTTTCCTATCTTCAGGGCTTTAGGCACTATGTTCCTTCTGCCTCATTCACTTCTGTGCCTTGTAAATACTTAACATCCTTCACAGTTATGACCAAGCGTCTTGTGTACTTTGAAACTTTCCTTGGTTTCCCCAAGCAGCATTGATTATTACTTCCTTTGAACCAGGTCTGCATCCTATATAAATTTTCTTATTTAACACAACAATGATTTCTTTACACATTAGCCTCTTGTGATGTGTTGGCCTCATAGAAGTCATGGGCCAATGTGTGTGTGTGTGTGTGCGTGTGTGTGTGTGTTTGCACCCATACATGATTTCATCCAAAAATCTCAGCCACTGACAAATGAATAACTCTGTGAACTTGGTAAATTCCTCATCTATTACTGTCTTTATAAAATATTAGTAACAATTTTCCCCTGCCTCACATGGGTGTCTTAAGATTTGACTCACATTTACAAAGTACTTGGAAATCCCTGGATTTGAGACACTGCAGAAGTGAACACATTATTGTTATTATCAACTTGAGGAAGATAAATTGTAAAGAGAATGCACAGGACTGGGATTGCTTGATATTTATAATAATATAGGTCTCTTTGCTGGGAATGCTACCTCTCTGGAAATGCATGTTATGAAATACATTTTCTTTCCCTAGAAAACCATTTTTAAGATCAAGCCACATCTCAGTGCTGGTTATATTTTGCTTCACCTTTGGATTTATACAGCTCAGAACAACATACTATACAGTCTGCCATGAAACACTTTGGATACCCTCAAGGTATATATAAGCATAGACAAAAAGGAAAGGTAATTTTCTATTTTTATGAAGTAGCTCAATGAAATGTCATCCTTTTATACTAAATCATATAAAGCAAGCCTTCTGGATATTTAAAGTGAGAAATCAGAATTTGTTACATAGGTTTTGTTTTTTATCACAGCCAAGTTTTAGGGGGAAATGTGCCCATGTCTTCAGCACTTTTTCAACTCTCTTTCAAGCTGCCTGACTTAAAGGTACACAAGCACCGCAAGTCCACTGACGATTTCTCTTCTCCTGTCAGCAGTTTTCTGATGCATTACCACTGCTTCTTGCTCCATGTCACCACTGGGGAAGATGACATTCTGATAAACCCACTTGCAGGAGGAGTCCCCCTTCCCGTTGCCAATCCATTCCTTATATTCCTTTCATGGACACTTTTTTTTTTGAAATGTGTCTCTATTTCATCATCTTCCAACTCACATGTCTTCCCATTTAATTAGACCTCCACTTCCTCACTTCCACTGAAACTGCTCTGGCGAATGTGTCCAGTGACCTCTGAACAAGCCAGGCTTTCTAAGCCTTTGTGCCTTCTGCTCCCTCTACCTAAAACGCTCTTCCATGATATATCCTGTCTCTCTTTCAACACTCATCGTGAGTGGTTTTTATAATGATGCCTTCTTATGATGATGCCTCTCACAGCATCCTTTAGCAGACTTGGTCAAATATCCCTGGTGTCTCCAGTGCATGCCACAATGCCATCAGAAACTGCATTGTTCTTATGTTTCATATTTTGGCCTCCTCCTCTATACCATAAACCCCTTTAGGAGAGCTGATTGTCAAACAACGTGGGGGTGAGGGGCACCGACCCTCTGCTCAGTTGAACATTTCCATGTAGCTTACAGTCAGCTCTCAGTATCTTTGGTTCCTTCACATCCGTACTTCTGCATCTGTGGATTCAACCAACCTCAATCTGTAGTGTTGTACTATTTCCTTCTTATTTTAAATCTGCATGTAAGTGGACCCTTGCAGTTCAAACGCCTGTTGTTGAAGTGTCAACTGTATTACTAATTTCACCTCTGTAAATCTTAGGATAATATATATTGAATAACTGCTTCGTGTAAGGGGAAAATAAATGGAAGGCTAATAGTTGGCATCCAGATTAATATGTTACCTCTGCTGATACATTTTGCTTTTGACAGTGATATACTTACAGATGTTGTCATTTTTACAAAAAAGGTTCTGGATATTTAAAGTGAGAAATCAGAATTTGTTACATAGGTTTTGTTTTTATCACAGCCAAGTTTTAGGGGGAAATGTGCCCATGTCTTCAGCACTTTTTCAACTCTCTTTCAAGCTGCCTGACTTAAAGGTACACAAGCACCGCAAGTCCACTGACGATTTCTCTTCTCCTGTCAGCAGTTTTCTGATGCATTACCACTGCTTCTTGCTCCATGTCACCACTGGGGAAGATGACATTCTGATAAACCCACTTGCAGGAGGAGTCCCCCTTCCCGTTGCCAATCCATTCCTTATATTCCTTTCATGGACACTTTTTTTTTTGAAATGTGTCTCTATTTCATCATCTTCCAACTCACATGTCTTCCCATTTAATTAGACCTCCACTTCCTCACTTCCACTGAAACTGCTCTGGCGAATGTGTCCAGTGACCTCTGAACAAGCCAGGCTTTCTAAGCCTTTGTGCCTTCTGCTCCCTCTACCTAAAACGCTCTTCCATGATATATCCTGTCTCTCTTTCAACACTCATCGTGAGTGGTTTTTATAATGATGCCTTCTTATGATGATGCCTCTCACAGCATCCTTTAGCAGACTTGGTCAAATATCCCTGGTGTCTCCAGTGCATGCCACAATGCCATCAGAAACTGCATTGTTCTTATGTTTCATATTTTGGCCTCCTCCTCTATACCATAAACCCCTTTAGGAGAGCTGATTGTCAAACAACGTGGGGGTGAGGGGCACCGACCCTCTGCTCAGTTGAACATTTCCATGTAGCTTACAGTCAGCTCTCAGTATCTTTGGTTCCTTCACATCCGTACTTCTGCATCTGTGGATTCAACCAACCTCAATCTGTAGTGTTGTACTATTTCCTTCTTATTTTAAATCTGCATGTAAGTGGACCCTTGCAGTTCAAACGCCTGTTGTTGAAGTGTCAACTGTATTACTAATTTCACCTCTGTAAATCTTAGGATAATATATATTGAATAACTGCTTCGTGTAAGGGGAAAATAAATGGAAGGCTAATAGTTGGCATCCAGATTAATATGTTACCTCTGCTGATACATTTTGCTTTTGACAGTGATATACTTACAGATGTTGTCCAGTAATAATAATAATCCTGGAAGGTTTTGGTTTGGAAGGAATTTTGCAGACTGATAATTTCCAACTTTCTCTCTTGTTATCTAGTATGACAAGATACTAACACCTTTTCTTAAAAGAGGCTTCCATGGTCTAAAAATGTGAGGAAATTATGTACAGAAAGGCTAACCTACGTTTGCATTATTTTTGACTTCAGGATTTCTGAGAGCCTTTCTCATATGCCACTGATATCCAAAAGAGCTATATGAACATTTCCCAACAATGTTTGAGAGAAAAATCAGTGTTTTTTTAGAGCATCTTGCAAAATGGGTGTTCTTCACTTTAGACAAAACTAATGAAGCTTATTACTTGCATTTAACCAAAGAAGAAAATGATGATCAGAGACCCATTGTGGTACCCAAGGTCTTACTGACATTAGAACTGGGTCTTCCAATATCTTCTAATAATGGATGATGGAAGAATTCTCAACTCTGTGGGAGGGCATTTGAGATTTGATATAAAAGAGAATTTTTTAAAAAATAAAAATAAAAAATTTAAAAAAAGAATTTAAGAGAATTCATGGCTTAACAGAACAAGATGTAATGAGTATGACTGATAAGTTATAATACAAAAAACTCGATTATTATGGTGAGGTCCTGAAGGAGACAGCAGATGATGAGACAAAGAACAGAGGTGACACATTTTGCATAGCATTGTGAATCTCTGTGAATCTCCTATTGAAATGGGAGCCTTTGCTTCTGAAATCATAATTTGGGAATAGGAACATGTTCTTAAACACACAAAATAAACCATTATTTACTCTCCCTCTGACTAAGGCTCACACATTATCCATTTAGTGAGAAATCATTGCATACTGGGCCCAAGGATAGTAATGATATTTGGACACTCCTTTGAGGTTGTTTAAAGAGGAAAACAGGCATATACAGAGTCTGTGTTTACACTATAAGAAATTTACAGTGGAATACAAAACCTGTTGCTCATCACAGTTGTGTAATGCTTACTGATTAAGGAGTCTTAGAATAACTGCTTCGTGTAAGGGGAAAATAAATGGAAGGCTAATAGTTGGCATCCAGATTAATATGTTACCTCTGCTGATACATTTTGCTTTTGACAGTGATATACTTACAGATGTTGTCCAGTAATAATAATAATCCTGGAAGGTTTTGGTTTGGAAGGAATTTTGCAGACTGATAATTTCCAACTTTCTCTCTTGTTATCTAGTATGACAAGATACTAACACCTTTTCTTAAAAGAGGCTTCCATGGTCTAAAAATGTGAGGAAATTATGTACAGAAAGGCTAACCTACGTTTGCATTATTTTTGACTTCAGGATTTCTGAGAGCCTTTCTCATATGCCACTGATATCCAAAAGAGCTATATGAACATTTCCCAACAATGTTTGAGAGAAAAATCAGTGTTTTTTTAGAGCATCTTGCAAAATGGGTGTTCTTCACTTTAGACAAAACTAATGAAGCTTATTACTTGCATTTAACCAAAGAAGAAAATGATGATCAGAGACCCATTGTGGTACCCAAGGTCTTACTGACATTAGAACTGGGTCTTCCAATATCTTCTAATAATGGATGATGGAAGAATTCTCAACTCTGTGGGAGGGCATTTGAGATTTGATATAAAAGAGAATTTTTTAAAAAATAAAAATAAAAAAAATTTAAAAAAAAAGAATTTAAGAGAATTCATGGCTTAACAGAACAAGATGTAATGAGTATGACTGATAAGTTATAATACAAAAAACTCGATTATTATGGTGAGGTCCTGAAGGAGACAGCAGATGATGAGACAAAGAACAGAGGTGACACATTTTGCATAGCATTGTGAATCTCTGTGAATCTCCTATTGAAATGGGAGCCTTTGCTTCTGAAATCATAATTTGGGAATAGGAACATGTTCTTAAACACACAAAATAAACCATTATTTACTCTCCCTCTGACTAAGGCTCACACATTATCCATTTAGTGAGAAATCATTGCATACTGGGCCCAAGGATAGTAATGATATTTGGACACTCCTTTGAGGTTGTTTAAAAGAGGAAAACAGGCATATACAGAGTCTGTGTTTACACTATAAGAAATTTACAGTGGAATACAAAACCTGTTGCTCATCACAGTTGTGTAATGCTTACTGATTAAGGAGTCTTGACCAACAGTGCTTCACAGTACCCATTCCAGTCTGTGGGTTCTAACTATTCCTAAATACATTGCATGCTGTAAGCTTGATTCTCCCAAAGCTAGCCTATAAGTATGGTGAGTTTTCTTGTTCCTCTCACAACCAGTTTGGACTCATCTTAGAATCTTTCAAGTAAAATTGCTCTTTCCTATACCAGCTGTTAGATTTCCTTCCTTGGGTATAATTCAGAAGGAAGCAGAGGGTAGAGTCCAGATGAAGCTAATTTAGGCATTAGCTAGAGGAAACTACTTGTAGATCAATTTTACTTTGACAGATAAATTTGCCTTAGAGATCCAATTATATACAATATTAAGACTAGCATGAATCACCTATCACACTTGGAAACAGCTACTAATTAAAGCAGAGAGATACTAGAAGATTCAGAGAACACAATGAAATAGAGTTTTTAAGGATTCAAAATTGAAAAAAAGGAGAAAGATTATTAACTATTTTAAGAAGGTAAATCCCAGCAGCCACGTTTTATGAGGCTATTTCTGGGTTCAATGAATCACAGTGAAATTCACTTTTATAGTTTTTGTTACCTCTTTGATTTTTTATTCCAATTTCTCCAGATAGTATGAAAATTCTAATCTTTTCAACCACAGAAGTGTTATTTTCCTAATACAAAGACAGCACAGTATAGTAGCTAAAAGTGTGGATTCTAGAATCAATCTGGTTCAAAAACACAGCTCTACTACTAACAAGGTAGGACAAGGTATATGATTGTGTAAAAAGCTACTTAAATGATCTAAGGTTTAGCCTGCTGTTTAAGAGCTGGAATGAGGAAATAAGGATAGTGACTTCCTTCCTCATAGTGTTGTGCAAAGGATTAACTGAACGTCTGTGAAACTCTCAACAGAATGTTTGACCGAGAGTGCGCCCATATACAAACACACCAAGAATACAATTATTTTTTTCAAAAAAAAACCTCAATTAGTTTTTCTTTCTTCTTTTTCACTTGGATCCTTGAAAAGAAATGAGGATTTTTCACTCCTGCTTTTTGAGCCATTAGGAATTACTCTTCACTATTTGCTTAGATGTATCTGCAAATCATCAATTTCTATGGTATTTAAAGTCATATGAGTAAAACTGATAGCAGTATTTTATTGTCATCAGAACAATAAAAAGAATCTAAAATAATGTCAACATATCTACATGTATTATAACTACCTCACTGTGTCTGGCATCTTTGACTTCCCCAGTAATTAATGCCTCTCAAATGATTCTTGGGGCCAAACATCCATTCATTTATTCAGTCAATGGGTGTTGGATGCTTTCTAGGTTTCTGGCATTTACTGAGGCACTGGATTTCAAAAATAAATGAGACATGATACCTTCCTTGAGGATCTATATTTTCTGATTCACACACACAAATTAATACTTTCAAATTATATGAATAGTTTTATGACTTCTTAGTTGCAATCACCTATCAACTTGAAAAGCTACTAATTAAAGCAAGATCAGAAGATTCAGAGAACACAATGAAATAGAGTTTTTAAGGATTCAAAATTGAAAAAAAGGAGAAAGATTATTAACTATTTTAAGAAGGTAAATCCCAGCAGCCACGTTTTATGAGGCTATTTCTGGGTTCAATGAATCACAGTGAAATTCACTTTTATAGTTTTTGTTACCTCTTTGATTTTTTATTCCAATTTCTCCAGATAGTATGAAAATTCTAATCTTTTCAACCACAGAAGTGTTATTTTCCTAATACAAAGACAGCACAGTATAGTAGCTAAAAGTGTGGATTCTAGAATCAATCTGGTTCAAAAACACAGCTCTACTACTAACAAGGTAGGACAAGGTATATGATTGTGTAAAAAGCTACTTAAATGATCTAAGGTTTAGCCTGCTGTTTAAGAGCTGGAATGAGGAAATAAGGATAGTGACTTCCTTCCTCATAGTGTTGTGCAAAGGATTAACTGAACGTCTGTGAAACTCTCAACAGAATGTTTGACCGAGAGTGCGCCCATATACAAACACACCAAGAATACAATTATTTTTTTCAAAAAAAAACCTCAATTAGTTTTTCTTTCTTCTTTTTCACTTGGATCCTTGAAAAGAAATGAGGATTTTTCACTCCTGCTTTTTGAGCCATCAGGAATTGCTCTTCACTATTTGCTTAGATGTATCTGCAAATCATCAATTTCTATGGTATTTAAAGTCATATGAGTAAAACTGATAGCAGTATTTTATTGTCATCAGAACAATAAAAAGAATCTAAAATAATGTCAACATATCTACATGTATTATAACTACCTCACTGTGTCTGGCATCCTTGACTTCCCCAGTAATTAATGCCTCTCAAATGATTCTTGGGGCCAAACATCCATTCATTTATTCAGTCAATGGGTGTTGGATGCTTTCTAGGTTTCTGGCATTTACTGAGGCACTGGATTTCAAAAATAAATGAGACATGATACCTTCCTTGAGGATCTATATTTTCTGATTCACACACACAAATTAATACTTTCAAATTATATGAATAGTTTTATGACTTCTTAGTTGCAAACAATGTTTGTCCCTCTCTGTTTTCTCATATAAATGTAACTAATTAAACAGATTTTCTCCCTTCAGTTTATTAGAAGCACTAAGGCTCCAAAAACATCATGCATCTTTGCAGACTAAATTTTGGGGGGATGGGACAAGAGTGTTGCTTCATAGAAAAGTACAAAACTCCAAGTAAATAATTTAAATGAGACAGTCTTGATGCAGTTTGGGTTGTTCTGGTAGTAAAGGAGAGTGTGAAAGAAACAAAGATACTTTCCTCCAGGGAAAACTATCCAAATAAACATCAATATTTTTATACCTCATGACAAATATATTTAAATTAAATTATTTAGGCATATGAATTTAGAAAGAACTATATAGATTCTGACATGTGTTAAGACTCAGTGTCCTCCTGGATGGTCATTGGTTTTATGTTAAATACAATCATCAAAATGACTGGATTTAACATCAAGTCTGAATCTCCATTATAGCTCCCAAGTTAGAAAGCTTTAGCTGTCTCATGTGACTCAGGTGGTTAAATCTTCATCAAATATGAGATCACAATTGGAACTGGTATTTACATTGCCTTTCATTAGGAGAAATGAACCTAACTTAAGAGTTAGGTCATTGTAGAGCGTGGCTATTGAACATTACAGGTGCTTTGGAGAGTCTGTTGAAAGACACACACACACACACACACACAAAATACTGCACAGGAATTTCTTGGAATCCCTTAGGAAACCACATCCAGAGGAAAAAAAAAAATCATGGATACTGAAGAAGGAAGCCTGTTCTGACTTTTTGTGCTTGGTGGCAATTAGCTTACACACAATGGTAACCACTGAGATGATAGATGTGTTAATTGATTGGGCTAATTTCACAACGGATTCATATATTAAATTATCATATTTTCCACCTTTAAAAAGTCATGTTGTACAGCCTAAATGTGCAGAATTTTTATCTGTCAGTCATACCTCAATCAAGCTGGGAAAGAAAACAACAGTATCTTAATACAAATCAAGAAACAAACCAAAACAAAAATAAAACAGGGCTTCCCCTGGTGGTCCAGTGGATAAGGACACCGCCTTGCAGTGCAAGGGGCGCCGGTTCGATCCCTGGCCTGGGAAGATCCCACGTGCGGCGGAGCGGCTGGACCAATGTGTCCAATTACTGAGCCGGAGTTCTGGAGTGCATGCGCCCAGGGCCGGTGCTCTGCGACAACAGACGCCACCGTGATGGGAGGCCCACAGGAGCCAAAGAACAAAGACGGATGAAAAATAGAGAAATGGAAAACCAGTAGAAGTGGCCCGCCCGCTCCCCTCCCTCCCCAACCCGACCCCCGCCCAAAATAAATAAATAAATAAATCTTTAAAAAAAAAAAAAACAAAAAGCTTGGGTTGGCCTGCTATCGCTCCTAAAATGGTAACCGACTTGCCCTAAGGCAGCTCCTGTCTAATCTTGGTCTTTCTCTCAGATATAAACATACACACTGAGTCCTGACCTTCCTTTAGGAAAAGGACAGCGGACTGCAGCACAGCAGCGGGGCAAGATCTCTCCAGGATGTGGTCTAAGGGTTAGAGCTGAGGCTGAGAGGTCAGGAAAAGAGTGACAGCTGAACATGTACTCTCCTACACCACGTTCACCATGGAGCTGAGTGGTTCAGAATCTTTACTGGATTCTGGCTTGAACAGGGAGTGGCCTGGGAGGACCAGGAGGGAGGCAGGTGTTGTCCCAGTTCCATCCACCTCCAATCCCCCTGTCAACCCAACAGTTAATTTCTTCCAGGACAAATGCTTGACATTAACGGTAGAATGGACAGGAGAGGGCATGGTTGGTACAGAGTAGGCAGCAATAGAAAGTGGAAAAAAAAAATATGCTTACAAGTTCTGACTTTTTGTGCTTGGTGGAACTTACACACAATGGTAACCACTGAGATGATAGATGTGTTAATTGATTGGGCTAATTTCACAACGGATTCATATATTAAATTATCATATTTTCCACCTTTAAAAAGTCATGTTGTACAGCCTAAATGTGCAGAATTTTTATCTGTCAGTCATACCTCAATCAAGCTGGGAAAGAAAACAACAGTATCTTAATACAAATCAAGAAACAAACCAAAACAAAAATAAAACAGGGCTTCCCCTGGTGGTCCAGTGGATAAGGACACCGCCTTGCAGTGCAAGGGGCGCCGGTTCGATCCCTGGCCTGGGAAGATCCCACGTGCGGCGGAGCGGCTGGACCAATGTGTCCAATTACTGAGCCGGAGTTCTGGAGTGCATGCGCCCAGGGCCGGTGCTCTGCGACAACAGACGCCACCGTGATGGGAGGCCCACAGGAGCCAAAGAACAAAGACGGATGAAAAATAGAGAAATGGAAAACCAGTAGAAGTGGCCCGCCCGCTCCCCTCCCTCCCCAACCCGACCCCCGCCCAAAATAAATAAATAAATAAATCTTTAAAAAAAAAAAAAACAAAAAGCTTGGGTTGGCCTGCTATCGCTCCTAAAATGGTAACCGACTTGCCCTAAGGCAGCTCCTGTCTAATCTTGGTCTTTCTCTCAGATATAAACATACACACTGAGTCCTGACCTTCCTTTAGGAAAAGGACAGCGGACTGCAGCACAGCAGCGGGGCAAGATCTCTCCAGGATGTGGTCTAAGGGTTAGAGCTGAGGCTGAGAGGTCAGGAAAAGAGTGACAGCTGAACATGTACTCTCCTACACCACGTTCACCATGGAGCTGAGTGGTTCAGAATCTTTACTGGATTCTGGCTTGAACAGGGAGTGGCCTGGGAGGACCAGGAGGGAGGCAGGTGTTGTCCCAGTTCCATCCACCTCCAATCCCCCTGTCAACCCAACAGTTAATTTCTTCCAGGACAAATGCTTGACATTAACGGTAGAATGGACAGGAGAGGGCATGGTTGGTACAGAGTAGGCAGCAATAGAAAGTGGCTATTTTTATTAATTCTTTAAAAATTAAATTACAATGGAAGTGATTCACAATCTTCCTAAGAATTAATTTTAACTTGCATAATATTCCAAATAGCGGATGATTTATTATATTGTTTCTAACTATTTTATAGTTGGGTGGTACCTTAATTTTCCTTCAAATTTAAAATGCTGAAATAAATCGGTGATGCTCTTTAGGTGATGCTCTTTAAGCAAAGAGGCTGTTCTACCCAAATTATGAAATTGTAATGTCTTACAAACTATAGTTTAGAGATAATTAAAAATGTAAAGCTAGCATTCTTTCTAGAAATATCCCATTCAAACCAAGTCCCTAAAACAAAACAAAATGAAAAGTGGAAAAAAATAACAGGATATTTTCTGTCTTTATGTAATATATTATGAACATAGCATGAAGACAAAAAGTCCATGTATCATCTATACTTTCAATACATGGATTGGAGATCAGACCTACAAAAATATGCTAATAGGAAAACATGAATATTTTTAAGGTCACCTGGTTACTTAAGCATTTTGCCAAGATCTATTATACAAAACATACAAGAATGAAAGCGAAAAAGCCATTAGACTTCTAGGCAGCTAAGTATTAATTTGGAAACTGGAGAGAAATAGTTTGTAGACAGAAAGCTTCTGAGTGATTCCGCCAAAGGAATTCACAGTGTTGACCATGATCTTGCAGAAAAATGGAATAACCAGGATTTTAAGCCAAACAATCTCACCTATTTAGGTTAATAGATGCTTTATATAAGGTCATATTTTCTCTATCCTTGCCCTGACCATAAATGGTCAATTTTAAGCGGACGCTGAACAGGAAAAGAGTGACAGCTGAACATGTACTCTCCTACACCACGTTCACCATGGAGCTGAGTGGTTCAGAATCTTTACTGGATTCTGGCTTGAACAGGGAGTGGCCTGGGAGGACCAGGAGGGAGGCAGGTGTTGTCCCAGTTCCATCCACCTCCAATCCCCCTGTCAACCCAACAGTTAATTTCTTCCAGGACAAATGCTTGACATTAACGGTAGAATGGACAGGAGAGGGCATGGTTGGTACAGAGTAGGCAGCAATAGAAAGTGGCTATTTTTATTAATTCTTTAAAAATTAAATTACAATGGAAGTGATTCACAATCTTCCTAAGAATTAATTTTAACTTGCATAATATTCCAAATAGCGGATGATTTATTATATTGTTTCTAACTATTTTATAGTTGGGTGGTACCTTAATTTTCCTTCAAATTTAAAATGCTGAAATAAATCGGTGATGCTCTTTAGGTGATGCTCTTTAAGCAAAGAGGCTGTTCTACCCAAATTATGAAATTGTAATGTCTTACAAACTGTAGTTTAGAGATAATTAAAAATGTAAAGCTAGCATTCTTTCTAGAAATATCCCATTCAAACCAAGTCCCTAAAACAAAACAAAATGAAAAGTGGAAAAAAATAACAGGATATTTTCTGTCTTTATGTAATATATTATGAACATAGCATGAAGACAAAAAGTCCATGTATCATCTATACTTTCAATACATGGATTGGAGATCAGACCTACAAAAATATGCTAATAGGAAAACATGAATATTTTTAAGGTCACCTGGTTACTTAAGCATTTTGCCAAGATCTATTATACAAAACATACAAGAATGAAAGCGAAAAAGCCATTAGACTTCTAGGCAGCTAAGTATTAATTTGGAAACTGGAGAGAAATAGTTTGTAGACAGAAAGCTTCTGAGTGATTCCGCCAAAGGAATTCACAGTGTTGACCATGATCTTGCAGAAAAATGGAATAACCAGGATTTTAAGCCAAACAAGCTCACCTATTTAGGTTAATAGATGCTTTATATAAGGTCATATTTTCTCTATCCTTGATCCATTAATTTTAATCAAATCATGACCTTATCAAAGTAGTTTTTCAGAGTGGCAGTCAACCACACTGCCTTTCCTGAATGTTACCTGAGATGGTTGATAAGGGATTACTGTGTTTCTTTGAGTTAAGTTCCCAGAGGTGGGATTAGTGAGGTTATAAGCATTTTTATGACTCCTGACATATTGGTAGTAATACTACACTTGCAAAGCTTTTGATACATTTTGCTGGATTATTTTCCCAAAGGATTGAATTAATTTATAATGCCACCAGAAATACATGAGGTGATTTCCTTTCACCTTCAAATATTTAGATTTTGCCTTTAATTTTTTTTCCCTGTATTTAAAAGTAGATGGAAACAGGCATTTAGAAACTATTGAGAGATGCCTTCTTCACTCTGAAGCACCCAAAGAAATCCCCAAAATCTGAATTTCAAATTTCATCATGCTAAATTTTTAAATGGCTGGAGTTCTCATAACAAAGTCCCATCTATTTCATGTGACTTTGCCCTGTCTTGACCACTCAGGAAATGCTAGGGTCTTTCCTGGCTCAATCGCTAATGTGTGCTTAAGCTGTTTTACTTGAGAAAGTAGCAATACAAAGGTAACTGTCATGTAGAAATTTTGGTTATGTATATAAAACAATTCATATTTTAATTAAAAGCAAAGAAATATTTTATTACTGATTGTTCTTATTACATATATTTCTGTTCCTCTCTTTGAATAAAGAGACTATGTCTCGTACACCCATTACCAAATTTCTGATAATGGTGAATTTAGTACCTCTGCACATATCTAACAAGGCTGATAAAGCTCTCAGAGAAAACTCCATTTTCTATTCTTCCTCTTGGCTTATGAACAATACTTCCTAATAATCCCTCTGCAGGCAGGCTAGGCCATGTGATCAGTTCTGGCCAATGAGATTTGAGAAAGAAGGCTCTCTGTCATTTCTGAGCTATGGAGTAAAAATTTTCTTTGTGATTCTCCAGGTTCATTCTATTCCTGCTCTAGCAAACCTCACATTGTTCGGATGTCAGTCAGTCTGGATCCTGACTGACCTTGTGGAAAGAAGGGCCCTCCCCTATCTGGCACCCCTATAGCCCGGGATAGAATTCATGAGCTAGAAATAAACCTCGGGTCTCTCATGAGATCTGGCAGCTAGTTTATTTTTGTAGCATGACCTTCCCTGAACAATACCTCAGGTATGGCCAGATCTGTTTCCCCAGCCCGAAAGCTTGAATAGATGGAGCACCTAATGAAGGACGTTTACAATGCCCTCAGATGCCCAGTTCTAAGGGGAACTGCCCTGCCATTTCATAAGCACCAACTACAAACAGAGATATTAAAATGTATGGAGAAGGAAAGAATCCTCCGAACAACCATTTAGATTTATAATAACAAACTTCAGAAAACTCATAAAAGCCCATCTGTTCTGCGAAGCATTCCAACAAAAAATGACCACTTGGCGCTCACTCTTCTGTGCCACTGCATGAATCGTATTTGTGTGTGCGGCTCTCCTATCCCCAAGCGTGCCTCAAATCCAGGGCCCTGCAGGACACAGAAGTTTATGGTGTTTTCTACAAGGCAGTGCACTTCAGATAAATGAATAGAAGGGGGAAAAAGCCAAGAGAAGAAAATCCTATCCCTTTCTACAGATGTGTATGCTGGAATTTCAATTTCACAAATCAAGAGCACAAGAGTGCATTTTCCCTGTCCTTCCACACTGCCATTTCATCAGACTTCCCACCAACTGTCATGTAGAATTTTGGTTATGTATATAAAACAATTCATATTTTAATTAAAAGCAAAGAAATATTTTATTACTGATTGTTCTTATTACATATATTTCTGTTCCTCTCTTTGAATAAAGAGACTATGTCTCTACACCCATTACCAAATTTCTGATAATGGTGAATTTAGTACCTCTGCACATATCTAACAAGGCTGATAAAGCTCTCAGAGAAAACTCCATTTTCTATTCTTCCTCTTGGCTTATGAACAATACTTCCTAATAATCCCTCTGCAGGCAGGCTAGGCCATGTGATCAGTTCTGGCCAATGAGATTTGAGAAAGAAGGCTCTCTG